>OY740797.1:43607422-44856390 GCA_963514005.1 Raja brachyura | reverse complement strand
TTTTATGGGTTGCTCACCACTTTAACTCAAATAATCTCTGCGAGTTAAAAGGAAATTAATGTTATGCTGGTGATGTCAGCAGTTTGGCCACAATCCCAGTTCCAAGTTAAAGTCAGATCTCATTGCGCATTGTGGACGGATCATTTGCTATATTACAGTGCATATTCAGAGTATTGTCCCTGGTGAATTAACTAATATTTTTGCACTCCAGATATTTGTGCTGAGAATAACTGACCTTAAAGGTCTAACAATCTCTGCCGCATTAATTTAGTCATGGGATGATGGTTGTGTGGCATGGAAACCTGCCTCTTGGCCCATCTAGTCCAAGCTAACCACTTTGGCTGTCTACACTGATCCCTTTCTCCTTTCACAATGTAAGTGTATCTGGCACCTTGACAGTAGGCCACTTTCAGCCCAGAAAATGGCCTATTGCCAAGGTGCCTTAGGGTTTGGTCAACTTCATCAAATGGGATTTGTGTCATTTGTTCAATCCTTGGGTCATGGTGGGTATAGTGGTTGAATGGTTCCAACCCAGACTGATGTCAAGACTTTCATATAAAGAAAGATTGGATAGACTCAGCTTGCACTCGCTAGAATTTAGAAGATTGAGGGGGGATCTTATTCAAACTTACACAATTCTTAAGGGGTTGGACAGGCTAGATGCAGGAAGATTGTTCCCGATGTTAGGGAAGCCCAGAACAAGGGGTCACAGTTTAAGGATAAGGGGGAAGTCTTTTTGGACCGAGATGAGAAAAACATTTTTCACACAGAGAGTGGTGAATCTGTGGAATTCTCTGCCACAGAAGGTAGTTGAGGCCAGTTCATTGGCTATATTTAAGAGGGAGTTAGATGTGGCCCTTGTGGCTAAAGGGATCAGGGGGGTATGGAGAGATGGCAGGTACAGGATACTGAGTTGGATGATCAGCCATGATCATATTGAATGGCGGGTGAATGGCCGAATGGCCTACTGCACCTATTTCCCATGTTTCTAATGGGAACCAGAATGGTTTTGCTGATAAACACATGCACAAAAAATAGTTAATGGGCTAAATTTTAAGATTGAACACTATCTACAACATATAATGAAGGCAGGGAAAGTAAATAACATGTTTTCTATTGACTTTTTTATTTTGATTAGAACAAGAGGTGAATAATATTAATTGAGTGGTTCATTCTGACCTCACCAGCTAATAGAGTAATAACATGAAGTTTCCATCAGCATTGACCATCTGCATTTAACCTTTACTTAGTTACCACATCTGTCATCAAACCTATCTTTAAAATCTACATCTCCCAGGTTTAGATTCATATCTTCATATCTGATTACGATCAGATTAGTTTATTGCCATATACAGTGCTTTCAGAAAGTGTTCAGACCCCTTCACTTTTTCCACATTTTGTTACATTACAGCCTATTTTAAAATGGATTAAATATTTTTTTAAATCATCAATCTACACACAATACCCCAGAATGAAGAAGCGGAAACGGGTGTTTAGAAATTTTTGCAAAGTAATTAAAAATAAATAACTGAAATATCACATTTACATAAGTATTCAGACCCTTTGCTACGACATTCAAAATTGAGCTTAGGTTCATCCTGCTTCCATTGATTATCCATGAGATGTTTCTACAACCTGATTGGAGTCCACCAGTGGTAAATTAAATTGATTGGACATGATTTGGAAAGGCACACACCTCTCTATATAAGGTCCCGCAGTTGACAGTGCATGTCAGAGCAAAAACCAAGCCATGAAGACAAAGGAATTGCCCATAGACCTCCAAGACAGGATTGTGTTGAGACACAGATCTGGGGAAGGGTATAAAACAATTCTGCAACATTGTAGGTCCGAAGAGCACAGTGGCCTCTGTCATTCTTAAATGGACGAACTTTGGAACCACCAGGACTCTGCATAGAGCTGGCCGCCTGGCCAAACTGAGAAGGGCCTTGGTCAGGGAGGTGAGCAAGAACCCGATGGTCACTCTGACAGAGTTCAAGAGTTACTCTGTGAAGATGGGAGAACCTTCCAGAAGGACTATATCTGCAGCACTCCACCAATCAGGGCTTTATGGTAGAGTGGCCAGATGAAAGCCACTGCTCAGTAAAAGGCACATGACAGCCCGCTTGGAGTTTGCCAAAAGGCACCTAAAGTACCCTCAGACCATGAGAAACAAGATTCTCTGGTCTGATGAAACCAAGATTGAACCCATTGGCCTGAATGCCAAGCGTCACGTCTGGAGGAAACCAGGCACCGCTCATCACCTGGCAAATACCATACCTACGGTGAAGCATGGTGGTGGCAGCATCATGCTGTGGGGATGTTTTCAGCGGCAGGAACTGGGAGACTAGTCAGGATCGAGGGAAAGATGAACGGAGCAAAGTACAGAGAGATCCTTGATGAAAACCTGCTCCAGAGCGTTCTGAACCTCAGACTGGGTTCACCTTCCAACAGGACAACGACCCTAAGCACACAGCCAAGACAATGCAGGAGTGGCTTTGTGACAAGTCTGTGAATGTCCTTTAGTGGCCCAGCCAGAGCCCAGACTTGAACCCGATCGAACTTCTCTGGAGGGACCTGAAAATAGCTGTGCATTGATGCTCCCCATTCAACCTGACAGCCTGAGAGGATATGCAGCGAAGAATGGAGAAATGACCCAAATGTAGGTGTGCCAAGCTTGTAGCGTCATACCCAAGAAGACTCGAGGCTGTAATCGCTGCCAAAAGTGCCTCAACAAAGTACTGAGTAAAGGGTCTGAATACTTATGTAAATGTGATATTTCAGTTATTTCTTTTTAATTCCTTTGCAAAAATTTCTAAACACCTGTTTTTGCTTTTTTATTATGGGGTATTGTGTGAAGATTGATGATAAAAAACATTTTTTTAATCAATTGTAGAATAAGGCTGTAACGGAACAAATTATGGAAAAAGTGAAGGGGTCTGAATACTTTCTGAATGCACCGTATACCAGGATGCAAGGACATTTTGTAGCTTATTGAGGAAATAGTATATATTCAGGAATGATAAACGCAAGATTAATACAATGAATGCAAAACAGCAGAATAGTGCAAGATTGTTGTGCAAAATCCAGCATCCAAAGAAGTAGAGCTAATAGAACTTGATGTTTCAATCCCTGTAATAAGTTGGCACTCTTGCTATTTGCAGTGGGATTGTAGTGGTGAAAGGTAGGGTAGGTACGTCATCGGGGTCATCAGGTGGGTCCTCCTTCTTTGACGTTTCATTGATAATCCCACAACATATCCAGAGGGCTCAACGGTGATACCTGGCGTCCCAGTTACACCCCCCTCAATTCCATACCCTCCTGTCTTCATCTTGCAGCCCAATTGTTGTCTCTCCTTTTGATCAAAATCCAATTGCTGCTTTTTTTCTGCAGAATTTGACAATGATTTGATTGCTTGCTGGAGGGAGCGACCCCTCACCCCCATTTTCTTTAATAGCCTGGTCGTAGATGTAGCAACAAATCCCCTGCATCCCACTTCAACAGGGAAATTCTTGGTCTTCCAGCCATTCTGGGAAGCTTCAGTTGCCAGTTCAGAGCACTTGGTTTTTTTCCTCTCATAAGCTTCTTCAACACCATCTTCCCATGGAACTATCAATTCCGCAACATATGCCAACTTGGCTGTTGTGGACCACAGGACCATGTCTGGCCGGAGTGTTGTAACCACATTTAATTTCCAAAGAATATTAAAGCACAACAATGGAATAACTGAATGAATGAGATTATGAGGCAGCACCTCTGGGAATGAAGTGCTGAAAGAAGTGATTGATTCAGGAATTGGATAGCAGTGGGGAAGAAGCAGTACAGATGTTGCCATGTCCAAGCTTTCAATCTCCTGCATCTTCTCTTAAGAGGTAAAAGAGAAAAAAGGGAATGGCCAAGTTGCCAGGCATCTATGACGATACCTCCAGCCTGCCTGATATGGCGCATAGTGAATGACAAGACCGTGATGGATGGGGCTGTGTTCACCGCTCTCTGCAGGTTCAGGCGGTTAAGAGCAGATTTGTTGCCATTACCAGGTTGAGATGCATCCTGTTAAAATACTTTCTATAGCGTATTTGCAGAAGTTAACGCAAACCCTCCTGGGCATGCTGAATCATCTTGGCTAAGAAATTAAATATGCTGAAGCGGTTTCTTGATCAAGTTCCTGGGTGTAAATATCATCAGCAATCTGATCTGATCCTACCACGTCGATGATACGGCCTTAGTAAACATACCGATGCCTCTACATCGTCAGATGGTGAAGGAAATTCTGTACATCTCCAATGACTCTTACCAATTTCTAACAGTTGCATCACAGAAGCAACCTATTGAGTTGCATCACAGCTTGGTACTGCAATTGCTTTGCTCAAGGCCACCAGCAATTGTAGAATTCTGATAGTTGTGGACACGATCAGTTCATCATGCAAACCCACCCACTGCAATCGCCACCCCCTACTCCCCACCCTCTGACTTCCATCTGGAAAAAGCTGCCCCAGGCAAGCAGCTAACATAATCAAGGACCACTCAACTCCGAACATTCTCTCTTCTCCCATCTGCAATCAGACAGAAGATACAAAGACTTGAAAGTATGTATTACTAGATTCAAGATAGCTTGTCTGTTGTTATCAGACATTTGAACAGGTTTCTCAAATGCTAAAGATCTGTTCGTGGTGTTCCAATCTACCTCATTGAGGCCCTTATGCCGGTTTTAATCTGTACTTTCTTGATAAAATATAAAACAATACAGCCCCCAATGTTTGTGCCGAACACGATGCCTAGTTAGACTGATCTCATTTTCTTGTATATGACCCATATCCCTCTATCCGCTGTGCTTTCATTTGCCTATCTAAAATATCTAAAAGCCTGTTAAATGCCACTATCATATCTGTCTTCACCACCACCACTGGCAATGTGTTCCAGGATCCCGCCATTCTCTGTGTAAAAAAACATGCCCCAAACCTCCATTATATGTTCCCCCTCTCACCTTGTAGATATACCTTCTGATAGCTGTAATACTATATCCTACACTTCCGCATTTGTACTCCCTGTTTTGCTGATGTATGGTATGATTGCATTGATGTATGGCATAACTTGCCTGGATAGCACTCACATATTTCACTGTATCTCGATACATATGAAAATAATAATCTAATACTAGTATGAACATTAGGTTGCTGGAGAAATGGATGTCTATGAACTTGAAGTTGTCAACCATCTCTATAGCAGCTACGTTGATGAGGACAGGATTGTGTTCATCTTCTCCCTTCTATTGATTAATAACCAACTCTTTCTTCTTGCTGACATTAAGGCCGAGGTTGTTATACTGACACAATGATACTCAATTCTGAATCTCTTTCCTATACTTGGTCTTATTATCGATTTGGCCTGCAACAGTGGTATTATTGAACTTGAATATCAATTTGTGGTATGCAGGAGTGGTCTGAGTGTTAATACCCTGTGTAGGGCAGGAGAAACTCAGCAATTTTACCCCGGCCGTTATTTTGTGCCTATCACATCGGCTTCCTTCTTCCTACAGCTATTTACCTTATATCTCGTCCTTCAACAAATCATCTTCTTTGACTGTTCTCATGCTTATTTACGCGATCCCCCTGATTCGCCATGTGCTGAACAAATGCTTTATACAGAGCTATTCGTGTATGAGGAGATAACAGAAATGTTGGTTATTGCTTTTGTTTCGGAACATCTTGCTGTAAAAGTAATTCCCGTTGTTCACTTTATCATGTATCTTTACTCTGTGGACGGCTTAATTGTAATCATGTATTGTCTTTCCGCTGACTGTTTAGCACGCAACAGCAGCATTTCACTGTACCTTGGTACACTAAACTAAACACATAAAGGTAATTTGACCCTGTCATGGTATCTATCAGTAACTGGCACCTAACTACAGATAGTTCTGCTAGAACACGATAGTTGCGTTTCTAACAAATGTAGTGTAATAGAAAATTGAATGATAAAAACAATTGTGTAGATGGGGAATATAGGGTTAGTGACGAGAGTGTGTCAGGCTCACCATAACAAAGTTATTTTTCCATGTTTTTTTGTCCCCAATACTGTTTACATATCAGATGGCATATTTTCTGATTGTCAATTTCTAAAGTAACTTTTAGGATAGGAAGGCTGTTCTGGAAGGCTAGATTTCCATGGGATTCAGGGAGAGCTAGCTAATTGTATACGGAATTGGCATCATGATAGGAAGCAAAGGATGGTCTGGCGGTGGTGGTCTGAAGGGTCTCAACCCGGAATGTCACCCAGTCCTCTCCAGAAATGCTGCCTGTCCCGCTGAGTTACTCCAGCTTTCTGTGTCTATCTTCCGATGGTGGTGGAAGGTTGTTTTCAGACGAGAAGCCTGTGAGCAGTGGTGTTGCCTCAGTGTTGTGCTGAGCCCATTGCTGTTTGCCATCTCTATCAATTATTTGGATGAAAGGTACAAGTTATGATTTGTAACTTTTCACTAATGACACTAAAATAGGTGGTATTGTAGATAGTGAAGATAGTTATCAAGAATTATGACGGGATCTTGATCAGCTGGACAAGTCGCCTGAGAAATTTAATACAGATAATTTTAAGGTGTGGAAATTTGGGAAATCAAGCCAGGGCAGGATCTTCACAGGTCCCAGGGAGTGTTATAGAGAGAGATCCAGGAATCCAATACATAGTTTCCTGAACGTGGCATCACAGAGAGATCGGATGGTGAAGAAGCCTTCTGGTACATTGACCTTCTTCAGTCAGGGAATTGAGACAGAAGTTGTGATGTTATATTATAGTTGTACACGACA
This sequence comes from Raja brachyura, assembly GCA_963514005.1. The sequence continues at coordinate 44,849,596 of OY740797.1, read as the reverse complement.
CTGGCGATGCGTACTGAGAGCATTGTGTTCAGTTTTGTCCACTCTGCTATTGGTAAGGTGCCATTAAGCTGGAAACGATGCAGTGAATGTTTATGAGGATGTTGCCAGGACTCGAGGGCCTGAGCTATAGGGAGTGGTTGGGCAGGCTAGGACTTTATTCCTAGGAGTGTAGGAGGTTGAGGTATGATTTTATGAAGGTTATAAAATCGTGAGGAGGATAGGGTGAAGGCACAGTCTTTGTCCTAAGGTAGGAGAATAAAGAACTAGAGGGCATAGGTTTAAGGTGAGAATGGAAAGATTTAACAGGAACTTGAAGCGCAACAATTCCACATAGGGGGTGGTGGGTACATGGAATAAGCTGCCAACGGTGGGAATTGAGGCAGGTACAATAACAGCATTCTAAGGCATGGATGAATTGGGCCAGTTTGAATGACTCCAAGCGGTTCTCTGGTTTCCGATCAAAATCGCAAGAAAACCAATCTGGCCCGCGTATTACATGTAGTGATTCTTCATTCATCACTCACGTTATGTCTAATTTGTATTGTAGAAACATGCTATATCAGAACTACCTGTATATCATTGCTAACAGTATTTATCAAGCAAAGGAATTACATGGAGGGAAATTAGACCATCCATTTGCAAAACTGATCAAATAGGCTTTATTTATCCAATTACAAAATACATAAAATTATGAGTTGATCATTTACTAACTTGGACTGATTGTCAGTTCATTATTATACTCTCAGTGCACAGAAAATATATAATTGTTAAGATAACTGCTATAGCTTGTAGGCCCTACAATCGGGGCATCCAAGTAGAAGATGTAAACATTTTACAAAAAGTCTGTACTGTGCAAAACAGCATTGTATATAATGAAAATAAGTTTGAATTCTATCATCACACTGAATGGCAACTACACACGATGATAACATAGTTCTATCTTCATAATCGCGGAGAAATTTCAAGTAAGAATAAATTTCAAAAGATAGTTTATAAGCTACCAACCGGCAAATAACTTGGTGTCGATTATTATTAAAGGAGTAACTGCTAATGAAGGAAGTCAGCGTCTTTTGAAATTGACTTTGCATATGAATGCAATATATAATTATACCATGAATTAGACATTTTGGTGCACACACAGTCTACACGGCAAGGATGTAGTTATCTTCTTTTCACAAAATATTGTACCAAAATACAAACTTGTTTTGCTGTGTACCATTCTGAATTGTGAACCAGTGGACTGGCAGGGGTTTTTAGTGTTGTTGTTATTAGCATTAAATAAGAGCTTAAAATAAATAAATTTAGAAAAGGTTATCAAGACTGTTAACGGTTGTAATGAATGTGAGTGTAACAAGTAGTGATTGATAATGATTGGCTCCTACCTTGGGGGAATGTATTTCTGTGAAGCAAGTTATCCTGTTTCAGTGATTCTCCTACCATCGTGTATTGTGACACCTCCCACAGGAAATGAACACCAAACTGTTTACATTGAAAATGGGGCAACAGTGTGAAGAGTAAATTTAAAGTGGAATATAATTAGTTCCTGTTATTTATATTAGAAATATTCCCATCCAGTAGAATGTTTAAAATACGTGTGCAATTATAATCCCACCCTATTTTATATTTCACACAAGGTGCCTTTTCTGGTGAGTAAACATACTACATGCTGTATTACTGAACTACAGTGCAGTGATATTCTAGGTGTTATCCTGGATTTGGAATTTAATGGGCTTTATAATGGACGTCAGTACTTGCAGGGAGAATGGTCAATTGATCTGTATTATTCTCATTCATCATATTGGAAATGTGTATGGACAGTGCATCAAGACAGATTTCACTTGGGTATCTTACAATATTTACTTAATATTTAATAATTCCATATTAAAATAATCTGATGGTGTTTTGAGATTGGCCAGTAATGGCCATTGAAAAAGATTTTAGTTGCTATACATTAAAACTATCTGAAGAGGCTTTTTAATGAAGCTGACAGAGGCATTGAGGCAAATTTGGCATAGCATCAGCATGCTGTGATGTTGGTTGTGATCTAACAATTGATTTGATAGAATAGTTGCAGGGATGCAGTCGTGGTGGTGCAAGGTCGGGATCAGTTGCCTTTAGTGTTTTTAGACAAAGTATATTATTTTGTTAGCACTTTTCGTGACTTCCTTTTTAAGCACTATCTGTTAAACCCCAAAGTGACAAGGACAGTCTGCGTTTCAGCAAGCTTTCATCCTTCTCTCCCTCTGCTTCCTCTCTCTTCACCACCCTCAGCAGTACTCCTTCTTTCTACCCATTGTTCAGAGGTTACCAATTTTCAGATCAATTCCTTGACAAGTTTAAAGCACCATTTGAATCAGGCTAAAATGACTGTCATTAGTCCTCAGCTTTTTTGGTTTCAAATCTCGAAGAACCCAAGCCTAAATATTCCATTGTTAATTAAAGGAAAGTTAGAGAATACATTGGTTACCTAGGCATTTAAGTCCAATGCTTGTCCGCAGATGTTTTTGATTGAACAAAAGGGATGAAAAATTGACTGTAGTTTAATTTTTTGTATTTACTGACCAACTTCATTCTTTTTATTTTGGAGAATGCTCTGATATTTTTCCCCTGTTTGGTGTGGCTGTTTTGTATGTGAGTGGTTAGGATCAATTCCTGAATACACATTGAGCCCAGTTTCCTTGGATTCCATCTCTGATTTGTGGCACACAAACATCTGCTCAAGTACTGTCTCCGACGAGCAAGGCAAAGGTTTGATACACCTCTCTCCGCGGAATTGTTCAGGTGCTGAGCAGGTAAGTCTACCAAGCCGAGGCTGGGTCTGGACCTTTCCACAGCGATTTCTAATCGACGTTCCAGTTTGCAGCAAGTGACTTTGGTCTTCTTATGTTGCCCGTGTTGCTGAAGGTTCTTCTCATTGAGCGAAGAGAGCTGGAGGCAAAAACAACATGGTGAACAAAACATTTTTAAAAAATCCAGCTGAATAGAAAATGTGCTTCACTCAAACTACATTTTCCCTGGAAGAAGAATGATGTTTGGTCAGTCAGTCAAGGACAATTTATGGTAAGTTGGACAAGATGAGATGCATACAGGCGACACTATAAAATATAGATGCTGGAACCTTGAACAAAACACAAGGGCTGCAGGAACTCAGTGGGTCATAAAGCATGTGGTGGAGTGGTAGGGGGGAGGGAGGGGGGGTGGCTAGGGGAAAGACGGGTGATAAAAGGGGGAAATAGGGATGGAAGATGGAGAGGAACGGAGCAGGCTGATTGGAGGCGGTGAAAGAAATGTGTGCGCACTGGGATGGGATGGGTGAGGCCTCGAGAAAGTGAGTATTACTTGACATTGAATTCAGTTTTCATACCGTTAGATTGTAAGCTATCCAAGCAAAATATGAGGTGCTGTTCCTCTGTACACAATCTGGAGAGACTGCACTTCATATTTCACTATGGTAGCGTACAACCCAGCAGTATCAACATTGAATATTCTAATTCACCCCTCCCACTCCTTTTTTTCCCATTGTCCCTCCACCATCCCGGAGTGCACACATCTCTCCCAGTATTATCCCCACCCCCTCCCCCGCAATCACTCAGCTTCTTTCCTTTCCTTCGTACACTCTTCTCTCATCCCAGTGCCCCCCATTTCCCCTTTTAATCCTCCTTTCCCCTTCCACCCGTAGCCATTCCTCTGGCTCTACCTTTCTTTTCTCCTCTTCTCTCCTTATCTGACACCCTTTTGTTTCCCTTTCACCTCTAGCATTTTTCACTTAGTTCACCCATTCGTCCATCAACCCCACTACACTTGTATCCACTCATCACTTGCTAGGTTTTGTTCCGCCTCCACCTCTCTTTTCCAAGTTTCTCCCTCTTACTCCAATCCAGCTGAAGAAAGATCCCGACCCGAAACATTGTCTGTCCATCCCCTCCACAGGTGCTGCCTGACCTACTGAGTTCCTACAGCACTTTGTGTTTTGCTCAAGATGAAATGCATGATATCAAGGTAAGAACTGTGTGGTCTGGCCTTCAAAAAGTCAAGTGGTTTTATTGCTATCTGTGCAGAGCATCCTGAGATCAATAACTCACCAAGCTAAAGTAGCTTGGGGCTGAGGAGGTGCTGTCTATTTCTGCATCAAGGTAAGATGAATACTTGGCTCCTTGAAATCCAGCTGTTAATATTTCTGGAAGCAAATCTGTCCCACTCATTAATTGTGCCCCATCATGGAGTGACCGTGCGGTTGCTTAGCCAGATGTTAGATTAGGAGCCTTAGAGGATGTTGATAAAAAATCATTGGAATGATCATTTGATCGAGAGAATTGCTTTTGGGGAAGAGAGGGAAGCCAAATGTGGGAAGACCAAATTTGGCCTTGGGAAAGCATTAGAAATTTAAGCCAGTTATGGGCTTGGATCTGGGATCCTTACATTTTGTTGAAGGCTTCAATAAAAATAGTCATGGGGCTCGGATGATATTACTGGAGGTTTCACTGCATATTTTATATGAGTTATAATGAAATCCAGCCCAGACCTTAAGGCTCTGAGTCCACACCGATCATCAACCACCCGTTTATTACTCTTCTACCACTCGCCTAACATGAGGGGCAATTCTCAGCCGTTAATTACCCCTTCAACCTGCATGCCTTTGTGACATGAGAAGAAATCACAGCACCCAAAGAAAATCCATGTAGTGACAAGGAGCAAACTCCACACACAGCGCGCGAGGCCAGGATTGAACCTGGGTACCCGCAACTTTACTAACCGTGCCACTGTGCTAACTATATTTCTTTCTTTTTGTTTCCCTGTTCGCAACTTAATTTTTTTATTGCCAGAGAGGGCAGGGGCAGAATCCTCTGCTCCATTTGAAATTTTAGTTTCAGCTGGACTGGAGGTTTAAATGATTCTTGCGTGTTGGCTTAATGAAGAAAAAGTAATGAGTAAGACTTGTTCATTCAGTAAACTTGTTGAAATTGAAGAGCAGAACTAATATACCAAATGCATTAAGGGTAAAGATTAAGTATCTGTCTCATTTATAAAAAAAAAGTAATCAGATCTTGCATTATGGATAAAAATGCAAAATGAAGGATACTTATTTTTCTGAGAATCCCATTATTACATCCTAAATAATTTTTGTTTACATGCTGACAAGATAAATATTGCAGTAGAGTATAACTATTAAGGTTTTGTTGTTTTGCCATATCTGTAGCAAGTAGAGGTTTTCAATAGATACAGAGAACAGTACAGCCACAGGAACGTGCCCATCGGCCCACAATGTTTGTACCGAATATGGTGCCTAGCTAAACTAATCTCATCTGCCATCACATGATCCATATCCCTCTATTCCCTGTACTTCCATGTGCCTATCTAAAAGTCTCTTACGCACCACTATCGTGTCGGCCTCCACCACCACCACCACATCTGGCAACGTGTTCCAGGCCCCCACTACTCTCCATGTAAAGAAATAACGTGCCCGCACATCTCCATTAAACCTCCCCCCCCCATTCTCAGTTTATAGCTATGCCCTCTAGTGATGTACATTTTCACCCTGGGAAAATTGTTCTATCCTATCTATATAGAAACATCGAACAGGTCTCCTCTTAACGTTCAATGTCCTAGAGAAAACAATCCAATTCTTTCTCACCTCTCCCTATAGTAGAAACCCTCCAACCCCATAATCCTGAAACCTCTATCTCCACCTTTCTTTTCCAGTTGTTTGAAGGTAATTGTAGATGCCGTTTTATGATAAAACCTGGCAATCTGATAGACTCAACATTTTGCTGGGCTGGTAAATTTACAGGATGATTTGGGGATCTTCCTGTAGGCTTCGCTGTATTTGTGCATATGACAGTAGATTTGACATAAATTGTTTTTTATTCAGATGATATATAGTATTATAATACTATATCTTCAGTGATCCTAGTAAGTAGAAAGGAATTGTAGAAACAGAGGGCTCAGTGAGTTGAAAGGGAGCTTGGGAACCTGAACGTGATGAGTTTGGAGTCAGTTGTCGAACTATGAAGATTTCTGGTCATGGATTATTATTGTTTTATATCATGTCCAGTAGTTCAAAAACACTGAGCTCCCATAACGACTCATGTGTGGCATGAGCAGTTCATCGTTTTGAACCCGTCTCTCTTGGTTTAACTCTTATTTATAATTTTACATACTTCTGCTGCTCTTATTGCTAGGTCTGCATTAGCAATTCTATTTGAGTATATAATATTAAATAGTCGTCTCAAATTGTAAAATGAGTAATGCTTTGGAATAAAACCTGTTTGGTCGGGGTGTATTAATTTGTTAATCACCAAACTCAATCTATGCGATAGGATTTTAGTTAATATTTTCTGATCAGTATTTAAGAGAGCTATTGCTCTATATGAACCTGGGTCTTCAAGATCCTTATCAGTTTTTGGTATAGGTATTATTGTAGATTCGTTTAAAGTTTCTGGGAGTTTCTGTTGAGTATAAACGTGTTTATACAATATCTGTAAACGTGGGAAAATCAGATCATACATTTTTAAATAAAATTCAGAGCTTAGGCCATCAGGGCCTGCGGCCTTTCCGTTTTTTTTAATCTAATTGACTCTTCGGTATCTTTTATCGTTATTTCAGCACCTAGTAATTCTCGCTCTTCCAGATCTAAACCCCTAAGATTACATTTCTGTAAAAATGCTTCCATTCCTGTTGATTGTTCTGTCACTTTAGTTGAGTAAAGTTAATAGTATTGTGAAAATCTCATTAATATCTTCGGGTAGTGTTAATATTTCTCCCTTGTCTGATCTAATTTTATTAATTGTTTTTTCCCCATCCAGTTTACGAAGCTGACGTGCTAATAGTTTTTGTGGTTTATCACCAAATTCAAAATTTAATTGTTTTGTATGTTGATAAAGTTTTATAACTTGGTCTGAATATATTTTAATTAACTTATATTTCAGTGCTGCAATTTTATTGTGTCTTGCCATAGAAGGTGCTACTGTGTTTTCTATGTCTAATTGCCTTATTTCCATTTCCAATGTCTGTTGTTTAGCCCTATTCTCTTGATTAAGAAATGCCTGGGCGGAGATTAATGCTCCTCGTACAAATGCTTTAAATGTTTCCCAAAGAAGGTTGGTCATTAGCCTCGAAAAACATATTAATCTGTTTTACAAGGTATTCATGACATACCTTTTCATTTAAGATTTGGGGGTTAAGTCTCCATTGTGCCTGTTTCTCGGCCATTCCATTTAGTTTAATCATAAATGTCACTGGAGCATGGTCCGAGTTTATAATATTATGATATTGCGAGTTGTAGGTGAATGGAATAAGTTTAGAATCTACTAAGAAATAGTCTATCCTTGAATACGTTTTATGCACCAGTGAATAAAATGAATATTCTCGTCCGGATGGATTTTCAATTCTCCAGACATCCTTGATGTTGGTAGTATTAATATATGAGTTTAGATATTCACTTGACTGAGATTTTAATTTTCTTTGAGTTGATGATCTGTCTAAATAAGAATCTAGTGTACAATTTAAGTCTCCACCAATTATTAAGTTATATTGTGTGCTTTACAGGATAGTATTGAATATTCTCTTGAAGAACAATGGGCTATCAAAATTTGGTCCATATACATTAAGAAGAGTCACTTTTTTTTAGTATACCTCGCCTACTAATACAATATATCTGCCGTCAATATCTTCTATAGTTGATATATGTTTAAAAGGTATACCTTTACGGATTAATATTGCAACCCCTCTAGATTTATGTGAGAATGATACGTTTGAGCAATCCATTTTGCTTTCAATCTGTGTTGCGCTTCCTTTTTAAGATGTATTTCCTGGAGGAATATTATATCTGTTTTAAGTGATTTTAAATGAGCTAATACTTTACCTCTCTTGGTGGGTTCATTAATTCCCTTAACATTCCAACTACAGAATGTAATTCCTTCACCCCCAGTTTTCATATTTACGTCTTGCATCTTATGATTAAGGTGGTCTATGATAGAGCAAATGGTTCAGCAGATTAAACCCTACCTTACACCCGAACATCAGATAGATGAAATTTAGATCTCGTAGATTTTCCTCTCGGACATATCTCCTTAAATATAACTTAGAATTCCATTCAAAATAAAAATTGTAATATAATATAAAATAGAAAAAGTAAAAAAATATTATATTAGTAAAGTGTAAAAGAAAGAAAGAAACTACATCTATAGTTGGTGCAGTTAGTGATATCCACCCTAATGTGGCTAGACATCTAAGGACTTCCCTAGCTTTTGGTTAAAAAAAAGTATTACTAGCAACGTACTTTCCTTAAAAGAAAAGTTTCAATTTCAATAAAAACAATATATGGGGGAGGGGAAACAATAGTTATATTCCATTAATGGAATAATTATTAGTCTTGTAAAGCAGAAATATTAGTCAAAGATTAGTCAGAAGTATCAAAGAAAAAACCTCCTAATTTTGTATTAATAAATTGCCTGAATCACACATTACTTATAATTCATCCTTTTAGCTAATGCTGAGTTGATCATGTTAACAGTAATTAATAATAATTAGTAATCATGATTAGTAGTAATTAGTAATAATTAGCACTAAAATATAAATATTCTATATCAATAGCAAGATAATTCTCATTCTAAATTCTAGACAGTCCTTAAGTATAGCAATTTAAAGTTCCTTTTCTTCTCTGTGGGGTAACAATATCTGGTATCGTCAGGTGTGTGTTGAGTGTTATTCAATCCTCAGTCTCACCCTCGCTCTCGATGTTCTCAATGTTCTGGGCAAATACAAGGCCGTTTGTTTGTTTGATGAAGAAATATTCCTTCTTGTCGTGGGTGATTCTCAGTGTTGTGGGGTACATCAGTCCATATCTCAGGTTTTTTATATTCTTAAGTATTCTTGTTTCTGTAAACAGTGCTCTTTTCTTGGCGACCTCCACAGGATAATCTCGAAATATACTGATCTTATCTCCTTAAAATACGAGATTTCTGCTGCGAACGATTTTCTTTATCATATCATCCAATTCATGATCATATTGCACCTTCACTATCAGTTGTCTTGGGGGGGCGTCCGCCCTTGGGCGGCATCTCAATGCCCTACGTGCCTGAGCAAGTAAAGGTGCTTGATCCAGATTTAAAACTTTTTTCACTAGATCTGCGGCAAATTCACGGGGGTCCACGGTTCTCCTCTCTGCCTTCCCGAACACCCACAATTCTTAGATTCTGGTGTCTCTGACGTCCCTCCAAGTCAATACATTTTTCAGTTATTTTATGCAATAAGTCTGATAAACGCTTGTTCTTGGAGAGAAGCTTTCTTGTAGTTTTAGAACTTGTTTCAACAATTTCCTCTAATTCAATTACAGTTTTATGTTGTTGATCTATTGCCTGGGAAATGGGTTCCAACTTTGAATTTTACTTCAGAGTCACGTGAGTGACTACGTGAAGAAGCCCCGCCTGGCGCTGGATCGGCATTACGTCGACGCTATCGGTAGAGGAAGAGCTGCAGAGCGCAGCTCCAACACAGCGGTAAGGAAACGGCCCGCAGGTAAGTAAAATTATTTTACTTCCAGGGCGTTTTCTAAAAACTCCGTAGGCTGGTGGGTAAACCAGGAGGAGCTAAAATAAAAATAAAAATGTTTTAAAAAATCGCGGGTAAAACGTGCGTCCCGGGGTGTAGAAAAGTCGGGACAGCAGATTATTGCGGAGCCGGTTCCGATACCGGTGGCCGTTGAAATACACGTTAGTGAGCCTTTGGTTGCTCCACAAACAAAAACTTTGAAAACCCAGTGCCTAAAATGTAAAAGGAAAGCTTGAAAGGCCTGAGGTTTCTGAAAGATCCTGAAAGGAAAGCCTTTGGCTAAGAATGGATCTAATGGAGAAAATACTCCAAACAATAATCAACCAAGGGTCTAAGTACCCAGAATATTCCCAGGCAGCCCCTGAGGGGATTCCATATCATGAATATGGTGCCAGTTTGAATTGGGAATTGAAACTCCAGTGCCTGGGATTGGGCTGGAGGAAGTCTCCTTGAACAAGTTTCAGGAGTACCAGGGCTGTATGAGACTGACCCTGAAAGTGGTGTTGTGGTCAGAAGTACCCACCACAATACAAATCCAGGTGTGTCTGATGGGGCACAAAGTTTACTATACCTGGAGGAGGCGGTGAGGCCATGGAAGGAAACCTGGCGGCCAATATTAATAGTGAGATTAAACGAGAACTTACCTGTTCGAAGTTTGATCTTTATTTTATGAGGAGTTACGATGAGGGATTACGTGAAGAAGACCCCGCCTGGCGCTGGAACGGCATACTTCAAAGCAGCGGCATGAAAAACACAGAACCAATAGCCGGAGTAAAATAGTAAGGCTCAAAATAGGCTAGAACTACCAGATGATCATTTATATTATGAGGGTTGGGAGTGGAGGGCACGTAATCCCTCATCGTAACTCCTCATAAAATAAAGATCAAACTTCGAACAGATAAGTTCTCGTTTAATCTCACTATTTTACTTCGGAGTCACGTGAGTGACTACGTGAAGATTTTAAAGTCCTGTGTTTTCCATGTCGTAAACTCATTTCATACGACTCTCTGTTTGGTCAAAATAGTAGTGAGTAAAAAGTATTTTAACACATTGTTATAATTTATGTAATAAGTCCTTTAATTATAAAAAGAACAACTTTTTTAAATAATAACCCCTCTATTGCAGGGGAAAATTACAAAATAATTGATAAATGATGTCAATGGTAACATAAATCGATAAAATAAATCGATAATATAAACAAAGCAAGCATTTAAAGAGAACCCAGTACTGCGTGTCCAAATCCTGGCACCGTGACAACAGGTTTATTGTAGAACTTTGAAAAAGTTTCTTCTCTAGACCACCCTGCGGCCTCTAAAATTTGATCGAGTGGTACGTCCTGTACCTTCGCCGCGGACGTAGCTGCCGCCCTAGTGGAGTGAGATTTAAACACATCAGTGTCTATTCCTGCTAGACCCAAAACCTGTTTTAACCATCTAGAAATGGTTTGAACTGAAACTTTTGTATGTGGTTTTTGTGTGTTATCAATAACGCTTTCTCAGAACCCCTGAGATTTTTGGTTACCTCCATGTATTGAGTTAAATGCTTAACTACACACAATGTTTCATCAATAGGATATGCTTTAAACATTACCTTCATTCCAGTTCTCCCTGGTCTGCTTTGTTTGATCAAGTCATAAACATAAAACACAATGTTATCTGAAGTCACATGCATGCAATCCAACCTTAACAATTACAAAGTCTGTACTCTTTGAGCTGATACCAATGCCATTAACATAACCACCTTGAATGTTAAGTTCTGCAAAGACATTGAATTAATTGGAGTCCATTGTTTAAGCAAAGTGAGAACAATGCTAACATCCCAAATTTCTGTATATCTGGGCTTGGGAGGATTTTTATTAAAAATACCTTTCATGAATCGGGATACTAATGGGTGAGACCCAACTAAATCCCGATCCGAAATTTGTCCTAAATAGGATGACAATGCACTCCGAGCACAATTAATGGCACTATAACTCAAATGCTCATCAAAGTGTAACCCAGCAAGGAACTCCAATACATTTGAAATGTTTGCAGAATGATAAGATATCTTTGACTGTGTACAAAAGGCTTCCCATTTTCTTATATGCGACATATATTGTTTTTTAGTGCTAGTCCTCCAAGCTGCATCTATAACATCCATGGTCCTGTCCGACAGTTCAAACTCTTGCAATGGTCTGGTCAGAACCTGCAGATTAACAAATTCATATGATCATGCAATGGATGAATTTCTTTTGTTACTGGTTGTGTCAACAGATTGTCGCAACTGGGAATTACCATACATGGTTCAATAATCATTTTAAGCATCAATGGGAACCATGACTGTGTGGGCCAATTTGGCACCACCAAAATGCCTTTGGCAGCGTCTTGCGCTATTTTCTTGAGACATTGCCCAATGAGACAGAATGGGGGAAAAGCATAAAAGAACATATTCCCCCAGTGTAGTGAGAAAGCATCCACCGCTACTGCCCCTGGATCGTGTTCCCAAGACACGTATTTCGGCAATTGGTGATTCAATCTAGATGCAAACAGATCAATGTCCGGTACTCCATACCGACTGACAATATTTTTGAAAATTTGTGGATTTAACATCCATTCTGTATTGTCTTTAAATATTCGTGATCTTTTGTCTGCCACAACATTGTCTCTCCCCGGGAGATAAATAGCTGAAAGCCAAATATTTTTTGCAATACACCACTGCCATATCTGGTTTACCAGATGATCACATGAAATTGATCTGACACCACCCATGTGATTGATATATGCCACAGCTGTGGTATTATCTATTTGTACTTGGACATGCAAATCCTTTAATGAAGAGCAATAAGCTTTTAATCCATAAAATGCTCCCAGTAGCTCCAAATAATTAATACCATATGTTTGGAGCAATAAATCCTCTTGGACAGCCCATCTGCCTCCACAGCTGGTATCATTATCCGTAGCACCGCATCCGAGAGAACTTGCGTCAGTTTGTAAAAACACGACTGGCTGATGAACCAAAATGTTCTTAGCAGCTTGTGGAACATTCTCAATCCACCAATGTAATTCCGATAAAGCTTCCTTAGGCAATTGCATTGGCCTATCAAAATGGCCTGCTCGCTGAACTAGCGCTTTAGTTTTTTCCCTTTGAAGATTTTGGTAATGTAAACGACCAAATTCTACTGCTGGAAATGCTGCTACCAATTTACCAATACCCTTGGCAACCTCTCGGATGGAGGGATAAGGTTTGTTAATCAGGTTTTGACACACATTTGTCAAATCTAACTCCTTATCCATTGGTAAAGTTACCAACATGGTGACTGAGTTAATCACAAACCCCAGATATTCAATGGTTTGGGATGGCTGTAGCTTAGACTTTGTTGGATGGATCAGAAACCCCAACTTCTCAAACAAGCTAATAGTTGCTGAGACTGATTTCCCAGCTGATTCCTGATTAGCATTGACAATTAAAATGTCATCTAGATAAGCCATAACAATGTGTTTTTGTGCCATTAGCAGTGCAAGTGCTGGCTTTAACAATTTCGTGAACAATCTAGGTGCTGAACTTAATCCATTAGGCAAAGCTTTGTATTGCCACAGCTGTCCCATCCATTTAAACTTTAAATACCTGCGAAAATCATGATGAATTGGGACCGAATAATATGCATCCTTCAAGTCTATTGTAGCCATATAACAACCTGTTGATACCAACTGCATTGCAGTGTAGAAAGTGTCCATTTTAAAATGTTTATACTGGACAAATGTATTCAAAAATGTGAGATCTAAAATGATCCTACAACCCCCATCTTTCTTTGGTCTGGGGAAAATGTTTGATATAATTTGTTGTGGATCCTCTCCTGTTTTCTCGATTACTCCTTTTTTACTCAAATTCTTAATCTCTTTGTCCATTTGATTAATCTCAAACTCTGAGAACCTCAAAGGATGATTAGGCTCATTCTGTCCCAATGGAACCATACCTTCCACAAAATCTATGGTAGATCCTAGTACAGTGTCTAATACCACACGATCAACTGTAATATTGTCCCATTCCTTATAAAACATTTGGAGTCTACCACCAATCTGTGGCTCCTCCCAGCATTCCTCTTTAACAGTATAATGTTTATGTACCTCTCCCACTGGACGAAAAGATCTCCTTTTCCCAATGAATGGGTGTACATTCGGCTGTGTTGGCTGGAAATTTTTCCTTATCATACTCCTGCCTCGGCTTGTACCAGCTCCAAAATCAAATCTCTTCCTCGAATAGCCAGTCCATCTCTGGCCAAAGTTGAAGGGTTTCATACGACCAAATGTTTTTGCTTCTTCATCTATTTCTTTAATTTGTTTAGACAAATCCTCTCCGAACAAAAACCCAGGAGTTTGAACATTGCTTGGTTTACACAATCCTGCAAATCTTGGATGTAACAGAGGTCGAATGGCAATCTTCCTCATGCAATTAATCTCAAAAAATGAGTTGCAAAATAAGGCCAACATATGTTTCTGCACTTTGGTCATTCCACAACCTTCCACTTGTCTGCCAAGTGCAGTAATGCCAGCTGAAATCAGCATGAGGACTCTTTGAAATCGAATTTCCTGCGCCCGCATAATTGATGACATCGGCGCCCAAACAACCGGATTCACCGTAGGTACCTTCAATGAGGCACAATTGATAGGTGTTTTATACATTTCTGCTGTCTCAACCATAACAGCATCTTGAAGCGGGTGAGAGACCATATAATTAATATTGGCTGCCAGGTTTTCTTCCATGGCCTCACCGCCTCCTCCAGGTATAGCAAAATCTTGTGCCACATCAGGCACACCTGGATCCATATATTTGTATTGTGGTGTGTACTCCGGACCATAATCACCACTTTCAGGGTCTGTCTCATACAGCCCTGGTACTCCTGAAACTTGTTCAAAGGAGACTTCCTCCAGTCCATACCCAGGCACTGGGGTTTCAAATTCCCAATTCGAATTGGCACCATATTCACGATATGGAACCCCCTCAGGGGCTGCCTGGGAATATTCTGGGTTCTTAGACCCTTGGTTGATAATAGTCTGGAGCATTTTCTCCATTTGGTCCATTCTGAGCCATAAGGCTTTCCTTTCTGGACCTTCAGAATCAGAGTCCTCAGAAAACCCAGGCCTTTCAGCTTTTCTTTTACATTTTTTAGGCACTGGGATTTCCTCTACAGTTTCTGTTTGTGGAGCAATCAAAGCCTCACTAACGGGTGTTTCAACGGCCACCGGTATCGGAACCGGCTCCGCAATAATCTGCTGTCCCGACTCTTCTGCACCCCGGGACGCACGTTTTACCCGCTGTTTTTTGGCCTTCTCCATTTTTTTTTACTAACTCCTCCTGGTTTTCCCACCAGGCTACGGAGTTCTGAAACCTCGCCCTAAATTTTGTAAAACTTTCTTACCTGCGGGCCGGTTCCTTACCGCTGTGTGGAGCTGCGCTCTGCAGCTCTTTCGCTGCCGACAGCGACGACGTAATGCCGTTTCAGCGCCAGGCGGGGTCTTCTTCACGTAGTCACTCACGTGACTCCGAAGTAAAATTATATGGTCTCTCACCTGCCTCAAAAAGCTGTTATGGTTGAGACAGCAGATTTGGATTTAAACACCTATTTTGTACCTCAAAGAAGGTACCTATGGTGAATCTGGCGTTTTGGGCGCCAATGTCAGCAATAATGCGGGCGCAGGAATTACGATTCAAAGAATCCTCAAGCTAATTTTGGCATCACTGTCTTTTGGAAGACAAGCTGGAAGGTTGTGGAATGACCAAAGTTCAGAATCATATGTTGGGTTTATTCTGCAACTTATTTTTGAGAGGATTGCCATTTGGCCTTTTTTACATCCAAGATTTTCAGGGTTGTGCAGGGCAAGCAATGTTCAAGTTCTTGGTTATTTGTTCGGAGGAAATCTGTCTAAACAAATTAAAGAAATGGATGAAGAGGCAAAAACTATTGGCCTTATGAAATCCTTCAGTTTTGGCCAGAGAAGGGCTGGTCATATGAGAAGGGGATTTGATTTTGGAGCTGGAACGAGCCGAGGTAGGAGTATGATAAGGAAGAATTACCAGCCAGCACAGCCGAATGTACACCCATTTATTGGGAAAAGGAGATCATTTCGTCCAGTTGGAGAGGTACAAAAACTTTATCCTATTAAAGAAGAATGTTTGGATGAACCTCAGATTGGTGGTAGACTCCGAATGTTTATAATGAATGGGAGGTGTGGATCCATTGGGACACAATAAGCCTAATCATTCTTTGATGTTTCAGTTCTTGAAAGAATTCAAATTGACAAGGAGGTTAAGAATTTGTGTGAGAAAGGAGTTATTGAGAAAACAGGATCCACAACAATTGTATCAAATTTTTCCCCAGACCGAAGAAAGATGGGGTTGTAGAATCATTTTAGATCGCACACAATTGAATACATTTGTCCAGTATAAACATTTTAAAATGGACACATTCAACACTGCAATGCAGCTGGTATCAACAGGTTGTTATATGGCTACAATAGATTTGAAGGATGCATATTTTTCGGTCCCAATTCACCATAGTTTCGCAGGTATTTAAAGTTTAATGGATGGGACAGCTGTGGCAATACAAGCATTACCTAATGGGTCAATTGGGCAACTAGATGCTAATTCAGCACCTAGATTGTTCACTTTATTGTGAAGCCAGCACTTGCACTGCTAAGGGCACAAAACACATCGTTATGGCTTATCTAGATGACATTAATTGTTTGCTAATCAGGAGTCAGCTGAAAATCAGTCTCAGCAACTACAAGCTTGTTTGAGAAGTTGGGTTCCTGATTTATCCAACAAAATCTAAGTACAGCCATCCCAAACCATGGAATATCTGGGGTTTGTGATTATTTCAGTTACCATGTTGGTAACTTTACCAATGGATAAGGTGATAGATTGACAAATGTGTGTCAGAACCTGATTAACAAACCTTATCCCTCCATCCGAGTAGTGCCAAGGCTATTGGGAAGTTGGTAGCAGCATCTCCAGCAGTGGATTTTTGGTCCTCTACATTACCAAAATCTTCAAAGGGCAAAAACTCAAGCGCTTATTCAGCGAGCAGGCCATTGATAGGCCAATGCAATTGCCAAAGGAAATTTATCAGAATTACATTGGTGGATTGAGAATGTTCCACAAGCTGCTTAGAACCTTTTGGTCGTCAGCTAGTAGTGTTTTGCAAACTGACGCAAGTTCTCTCGGATGGGGGGGGCTACGGATTATGAGACCAGCTGCGGGGGCAGATGGGCTGTCCAAGAGGATTTTTTGCTCCAAACATATGGTATTAATTATTTGGAGCTACTGGGAACATTTATGGATTAAAAGCTTATTGTTCTACATTAAAGATTTACATGTCCATACACAAATAGACAATACCACAGCTGTGGCATATATCAATCACATGGGTGGTGTCAGATCATGTGATCATCTGGTAACCAGATGTGGCAATGGTGTATTGGAAAAATATTTGGTTTCAGCTATTTATCTCCCAGGAAGAGACAATGTTGTGGCAGACAGAAGATCACGAATATTTAAAGACAATACAGAATGGATGTTAATCCACAAATTTTCAAAATATTGTCAGTCGGTATGGAGTACCGTACATTGATCTGTTTGCATCTAGATTGAATCACCAATTGCCGAAATACGTGTCTTGGGAACACGATCCAGGGGCAGTAGCGGTGGATGCTTTCTCACTACACTGGGGGAATACGTCTTTTATGCTTTTCCCCATTCTGTCTGACTGGGCAATGTCCCAAGGAAATAGCGCAAGACGCTGCCAAAGGCATTATTGGTGGTGCCAAAATGGGCCTACGCAGTCATGGTTCCCATTGATGCTTAAAATGATTGTTGAACCATGTATGACAATTCCCAGTTGCGACAATCTGTTGACACAACCAGTAACAAAAGAAATTCGTCCATTGCATGATCATATGAATTTGTTTATCTGCAGGTTCTGACCAGACCATTGCAAGAGTTTGAACTGTTGGACAGGACCATGGTTGTTATAGATGTAGCTTAGAGGAATAGCACTAAAAAACAATTTTGTCGCATATTACTTCAATGTCTTTGCAGAAATTAACATTGAAGGTGGTTATGTTAATGGCATTGGTATCAGCTCAAAGAGTACAAACTTTGCAATTGTTACGGTTGGATTGCATGCATGTGACTACGGATAACATTGTGTTTATGTTTATGACCTGATCAAACAAAGCAGACCAGGGAGAACTGGAATTAAGGTAATGTTTAAAGCGTATCCTATTCATGAAACACTGTGTATAGTTAAGCATTTAACTCAAAACATTGAGGTAACCAAAAATCTCAGAGGTTCTGAGAAAGCGTTATTGGTAACACCCAAAAAGCCACATATAAAGTTCAGTTCAAACCATTTCTAGATGGTTAAAACAGGTTTGGGTCTAGCAGGAATAGACACTGATGTGTTTAAATCTCACTCCACTAGGGCGGCAGCTGCGTCCGCGGCGAAGGTACAGGATGTACCACTCGATAAAATTTTAGAGGCCGCAGGGTGGTGTAGAGTAGAAACATTTTCAAAGTTCTACAATAAACCTGTTGTCACGGTGCCAGGATTTGGACACGCAGTACTGGGTTCTCTTTAAATGCTTGCTTTGTTTTATATTATCAATTTATATTATCGATTTATGTTATCATTGACATCATTTGTCAATTTTCTTTTTGTAATTTTCCCCTGGGATAGAAGGGTTATTATTTTTAAAAAGTTGTTCTTTTTTATGGCTAAAAGACTTATTACATAAATTGTAACAATGTCTTAAAATACTATTTACTCACTACTGTGTTGACTAAACAGAGAGTCGTATGGAATGAATTTACGACATAAAAAACACAGAGCTTTAAAATCTTCACGTAGTCACTCACATGACTCCAAAGTAAAATAGTAAGATTAAACGAGAACTTACTTGTTCGAAGTTTGATCTTTATTTTATGAGGAGTTACGATGAGGGATTACGTGCCCTCCACTCCCAACCCTCATAATATAAATGATCATCTGGTAGTTCTAGTCTATTTTTGAGTCTTACTATTTTTGCTTCGGCTATTGGTTCTGTGTTTTTCATGCCGCTGCTTTGAAGTATGCCGATCCAGCGCCAGGCGGGGCTTCTTCACGTAATCCCTCATCGTAACTCCTCATAAAATAAAGATCAAACTTCGAACAGGTAAGTTCTCGTTTAATCTTACTATTAAATCTGGATTCCTTCAACTTCAATTTAGCATTTACCTCTTCAATCTTTTGTTTAAGATTTTCTTCCATGTTTAACTTCCAGGTATCCAGTACATCATGTACAGAGGCTATGACATATTCTTTAATTTCTTAAAAAAAAAATTCAATTCTTCCTTGAAGTTCTGTTTGAGTTTTTTCAATTCTTCCATTATATTTGCGACTTCTTGTGCGAGGAAACTTCTTAGTTCTTCTACATCTGTTTTTTTCTTCTTTGAGATCTCTTCTTGAGACGATGTTAAAACTGAGCCCGAGGCTTCAGTCGGGCCTACTTCTTTGCCCTTACCGGCTTTTCTCGTCTTGGGGGGGGAATGTTGTGTAGACATACCGCTGGTGTCGCGCGCCTGATGACGTCACACGCTTACTGCAAACAGCCGGTACCATTGTACTGCAGGTAAGTCCCGATCTTTTCCCCCGTTTTCAAGCAGATTTTTGCGGAGCTAATCGGCACGAATCTCCCTTACTCCATAGAGCCGCCGGAAATGATTTTACATACTTTTGTTGGTCTTATTTATGTGTTTGGGATCTTCTTGAAGATGTTTACATACAATCCAACACAAGTGAACAATGTAAAAATGGACAATTACATGCACATGTTTCTGTAACACTAACATGTGCTGTGTAGAACTTGACGCAAGTTTAAATATAAGTCAATCAAAATCAATTTCCCAAATATATTTGTGTTTAAGAAGGAACTGCAGATGATGGAAAATCAAAGGTAGACAAAAGTGCTGGAAAAACTCAGCGGGTGCAGCAGCATCTATGGAACAAAGGAAATAGGCAACGTTTCGGGCCGAAACCCTTCTTCAGACTGAAGAAGGGTTTCGACCAGAAATGTTGCCTATTTGTTTCGCTCCATAGATGCTGCTGCACCCGCTGAGTTTCTCCAGCACTTTTGTCTACCAAATATATTTGTTCCCTGACTTTGTTTTTCTTAGTTTGGGGTTAAGATGTACAGGAAGTTCCACTATCAAATGATATCCTTGCAGCACACCTCTGTTGTCCACAAGTCACCAATCTGAAAAATAACTCTTTCATTCCCTTCCTCCTATCATCGTCAACTCTAAATACAATTGACCAGCTCACCCTTCATCTCATGTTCCACTTGCCATAACACACAAAGTGTATAAAGCGAGTGATGCATTGGGGAACACCATTACATCACAAAGGCCAAATTGATTTTGATTGGGAACCAGAGAACAACTTGAAAGTTACTTTGGAAATTGACAAACAGGTGGAAAAAAAGCTGTCTTGGATTTAAAGAGTGTAATGGGGAAAAAAAACTGTTTTACCCTGCAATCCAACACCATTGTCTCTTAAGAACACAGCTGTGGCTTTAACAGTAGTTGGCAATCAAAATCTATTTTTCAGATTGGAGACCTGTGGCCAGTAGACGTGTGCTGCAAGGATATAATCTGTCATGTACATTCATGATTTGGACGAGAATATTGGTGGCATGATTAATAGGTATGACGGTGACACTAAAGTGTCATACAAAACTGTTCAGTTTTGTGGACACTGAAGTAGGTTAACAGGATATTGATCAACTGGGAAAGTGGGCAAAGGATTGGCAAATGGAATTTAACTCTGAAAAACCTGAAGTGATGTGTTTTGGAAAATTGACCCAAGGCAGAATATACACCTATTAAATAGTGTTGAACAGAGGAATACAAGTACATAGTTCCTAGAAAGTGGCAGCATAGGTAATCAGGGTGAGGAGGGAAGTCCTATAGATTGCTTGCCTCCGTCAGCTGAGGTGTTGAGCACAAGAGTTGTAATGTCTTGCTACAGTGATACAAAACGTTGGTTTGACTGTACGGGAGAAACTGTGTGTAGTTCTAGTTACTTAACGACAGGAAGATTGGCATTAAGCTGGAGAGAGTGTAGAAAAGATTATCAAGGATGGTGTCTGGATTGGATGGCTTGATTTAAAAGGATGGATTGTCCCGTGCCTTACTATAACTAGGATGGCACAGTGGCACAGCAGTAGAGTTGCTGCCTTACAGCACCAGAGACCCGGGTTCAATCCTGACTATGGATGCTATGGAGTGTGACCATGTGAGTTTTTTCTGGGTGATACGGTTTCCTCCTTTATTCAAAAGATGTGCTGGTTTAAAGGTTAATTAGCTTCTGTAGAAATTGCCCGAGTGTGTAGCATGCAAAACTGGGATAACACAGAACTAGTGTGAACGGGTGATCGTTGGTCAGTGTGAACTCAGTGTGCCGAAGGGCCTGTCTCCACGTTGTGCCTCTAAATATCCATGGAAAAATGGTCATAGAAATAGGAGAAAATGTGAGCAAGATTGTACCTGTCTCTATCCCACTGAGTTACTCAAGCATTTTGTGTCTACCTTTCCAAGGGCAATTTGTTTGCCTTTAAAAACATGGATTATGATCACGTTTTGGTGAAAAGGAAACCGAAGAGGAAGTGATAAGTGGGTATAAAAGTATGAAAAAACATTGATTGAGTCTGTTTCCCATGGTAGGGGTGTCTAAAACTAGCAGGCATACATTTAAGGTGAGAAGGAGGGAATTTGAGGGGTGAATAGTAGTTGTTATCTGGAATGAGCTACCAGAGGTGGTGGTGGTGGAGGCAGGATAGCAATAACATTTAAGAGGCATCCAGGAGGGTAATTGAAGGGGCAGCGTGTAGAAGGATAAGGAATTAATGCAGGTAAGTGGGGTTAGTGTAAATTTGCATAAATTATCTCAATAGAGAGAGTCGGCAAATGTGTGAAGTACAGAGGCATCTGTGTTTTCTTGTGCATGAATCCCAAACAGTTAATGGCTGGGTGCAGCAAGTATTTAAGAAAGCAAATGGAAAAATAGCTTGGAAGAATGAAAGGTGAACTTATGGAAACGTTTAGATCCTAAGGAAGCTTAACAGGAAAAATAACGAGTGTTTTCACTGGGGGGACAGTCTCAAATGGGGACAGATATGGTTTCAAGGTAAAGGATGGTCATTTTAAGCAGAAGTACATAGAGGCTGGTGAATGACTGGATGTCTCTACTACTTTATTTTAAGTATTTAAAATGTAAATAGATACATATTTGAATGATTGTGGGAAATGTGGATCCAGCACAGAGGTGGGGTTGAGAGTTGGGGTGGATCAGCCGTGGTCATGTTGAATGGTGAGACAAGCTTGCGGGGCCAATGGTTTGCACCTCCTCCTGTTGTTGTGTTCTGGTGTGTTTGGTCCATAATATGAAAAGTATGTCTCTTCTGTTTCCTTTTCACCAAAACGTGATCATAATCCATGTTTTTAAAGGCAAACAAATTGCCCTTGGAAAGATAGACACAAAATGCTGGAGTAACTCAGTGGGATAGAGACAGGTACAATCTTGCTCACATTTTCTCCTATTTCTATGACCATTTTCCGTGGATATTTCGCCATTAATCACAACTATCCTGCACTATCATATAATACTCAAAGTGCTTTATATGTTTAAAAAGGTCAGGATTTGTTTTCAAACATGTCCAGCACAAATAGAACTACAAGCGATTGACACCAGTGCCTGTTACAGGTAAGTGATGCTGAATGGCTTTCAGATGAGTTTGATGTAAATTATGAAAGCCAGTCGGAAGTAAGAGTGTTATTAACCGAGACAGATTTGTTTAACAGCTTGTCTAAGTGCCCATCATTATTATAATGTATTCAGATGTTTTATATTAACGTGCTCAGTGTGGTGAAAGCATTATTTATTGAGTTTAAAATAGACAGCATAGATAAGTCATTTGTGCTAAAAATGTGAGCATTTTCAGAAATTTTGGAAATAAACAGTTAGAAAATGTCACAGTTCTGTGAAATCTATATATATTTTTTCACGGTTTGTGGTCATCAAAATGGTTGTGAGCTTGAAAAACAGTGTGTTTGCTTTTGCTGACAGTACTACTGCTTGTGAGTTAGTTATGACATAAATGTGTTCTAGCATGAATCTCCCCACATTGGAATCAGAGTGTAACATATCCTGAGATCTTCAGAATATCCTCTGGAGACTGATGTCAGCATCTTAATCATCTTCTCCCAAAGTTGAATACATTCCAATTACTTTCAAGTGTTACAGATTATTACTTATGGATCTAATTTTGAGTGTTACACTTGACTGTAAAGCACATACATAGAAAATATATAAAGTGGTGTGAAATGCAATTATTCTTGAAGGATGCAAATCAGAATTGAGTTCCTAGATTATTAGTTTGTTCTTTTCTGTCCACTTTCTAGCTTATCTTAGAAAGTCTTGAACAAGTGGAGACGTGGGTCAGTTGTGACACAGATATTAAAGGGCTGTCCCACCAGCATCCGACTCCATACGATGAGCGCGATCAAACTAGAAGCGGGGGCCGCGCGGAGGTTGGGTGATCCCCTGTACAGGGTCGTTCCCACCAGCATATGCCTGCATGCGGCAAGCGCGACCAAACCGGCAGCGAGGGCCGCGCGGAGGTCGGGTGAGTGGCGCAACGCGCCGCAAAGTGAGGCGAACTTGGAGCGAAGTCTTAAAGGTAAGTTCGCCAGGACAGAGAGGGGCACACAGAGAGGGGCATAGAGGCACACACACAGAGAGGGCCACAGAGCCACACACAGAGAGGGTCATGGAGGCACCTACAGATAGGTTCACGGAGGCACGATGTCGGGGCGGTGTGTAATGCGTCGAGGCGACTGCGAGCCGACAAGCCGTTGCCGCGCGGAAATTTTGGACATAGTCAGTTTTTTGGAGCCCCGCGCGGTGTCGGGACGAACTCGGGACGAACTCCGCACAATTCCGCACGGCTCCGGCGATCGAAGTGGGACCGGCCCCGCGACGCCGGATGGCTCAAGCGACCACGTTAGGTCGCACTAATCGCATAGAGTTGCATGCTGGTGGGACAGGCCCTTTAATGCTGAAAAATTAGGAAAGGAAGATCCACCAGATCGTCACAGAGCAGAGAAACTGGCATTGCGGTCAAACATGCTCTACATTAATTAGCCTTCTGCTGTCTTACTTTTATCTCATCTTATCATTGTGTCCTTCCATCCTTATCACGCTGGTATATTGCTAGCTTCCTTTCAAATGCACCCAGGCCATTCATCTCCTCACTACATGGAACACATTCCTTTTAACTTTCTCCCAATTTAATGCTGATTTGAAAAAAAAAAGATTTTGAGCTCCTCTATGAATGGAATCATTTAATCTACCTTAACTCTGTTAAACCCCTTCAATATCTTAAATGATTTTTTCAGGTCTTTTTTTCACATACAGAGATCATGGGTTTTCCAGTTTTCCTTGACAGTTATATTTCCCCATTCTAGAATCATCATCTCTGCATCTTTTGCTGTGTCCCTAACTTCTTATTGTAATACACAAGTTGGAAGTCAGATCTGTAGTTTGAGGTGCAGTTACATCTAGAAACCTGAAGACAACCTGAAGATCAAGTGGAAAAGCAATAATGCCTTGGACATCGCCACGCAATCTGCATGAGTTTATCCATTGCACAAAACAGTGGCTTTCTCCTGAAAGATACTTTCTGATGAACCGTTGGAATCTTGAATATTTATACTCCAACCATTGACAATCAAAATGCCATAATTTATGAGCTGTCAAAGCCAATTTGAGAAACTAGAAAGGTTGATTTGTTGTTGAACCAATGAGAATGAGATATTGGTCAAAAAGATTAATATGGAGAAGAATAGTGTGGGATTCACCATTTGTGAACCAAAAGTTTCTGAACATAGTAAAGAATGAATATATTTGAATAGTATTCAATTAAAAAAACAAATGAAAAGAACAAATAAAATATAAAAAACACTAGAATTACAATAATCTCAACATTTTTGTTATTGGAGAATTGGGGAAGAGGATCGGATAAGCCACAACGGGTGACAATTGCATTTCCACTCTCAATCTCATGGGTTGAACTTCAATGATGTGCTTCTTTAATGTTTAAATGTCATGCAATGAAACAGTTCTGATGAAACGACAAATGACAGCAGCTTATTAATTCAAGGGTTTATTTTTGGGGATCCAAATATTTTATCAATAGTTTTTGAAGGGTTTCTCCTATGCTTTTACTCAGGCATGTTTTAAGTCAGGAACAGTGTCTAAATCGTTGAACAATGTTGGCGAACACTGAGATATCACTGTTCATTAACAAAATTAATTGTTGAGACCAAAATAGAAGCCAAAATTGAAACATAGTGAATTTAAGTGGAGGATTTAAGGTTGGTCATTTTAGATTTATTTTTAAAGTTTATTTGAATTGTAAGTTTAAAAAAAAAACGATTTTCCAATTGTACGGAAGTTTGATAAATTTATTATAGTTTTGAAGACGCATTCAAAAACTTTGTTTAACAGTTTCGATAACCAGCTAAACTGGGAGCATCTGTTTGAGTCTGATGCTGGCCAGACTATATTATTTGCATAAAATGCTGGAGTAACATCTGTTGTGAAAGTCTGATGCTGGTCAGACTATTATTTGCATAAATTCCTGGAGTAACTCAGCGAGACACAGCATCTCTAGATAGGAATGGGTGAGTGTTTGGGCTGAGACCCTTGTTCAGACGGAGAGTGAGGTATATTGATGTTCTCTTTTTCAAAGTGAACGTAGAAAGCATTGAATGTCTTCAAAATATAGAACATAGTAGAGCCGAGGAACAAGCCCTTCAGCCCACTCTGTCTGCACTGAACATTATGCCAACATTAAGTAATCTCATCTATCTGTAGGTAATCCACATCCCTCCATTCCTTGTATTTCCATGTACCAATCTAAAAGCCTCTTAAATCTCACTATTGCATCTGCCTCCACCAACACCCACACTGCATGATTCAGGCACCTACCACCCTCTGTATAAGAAAAAAACGTGTCACACATATCTACTTTAAACGTTACCCCTCTTACCTTAAAGCCATGACCTCTCGTCTTTGTCATTTCCATCCTGGGAAAAAGGTTCTAACTCTCCATCCTATTATGACCTCACAATTTTAAATGCTTCTGCCGTTCTCCCCTCCTAATCCAACGTTTCAGAGAAAATAATTCAAGATTGTCTGACCTCTCCTTAGCTAATACCAGCGTTTTAATAATTTCCCCACAGGCTAGATTGCTGTAGTGGAATAAAATTGCTCACGCACCCTACAATGGTGCTTCCGTTATAAGGCTCTTTATCTACTTTCTTAATATGAAGTGCAACAATTTGTATTGTAGCTCATTAAAATTTGTCAAAATTATTAACCGAACCAAAACATAAATTATTTAGTCAACCTACACAAACCACAAACACTGAGTCGTTAGACAAGTTGCTGGGTTTTCAATTTGTATAACTGTAATTCGGAGAAGCTCTGTTGTTTTGGCCGCAAATTTTGTGTTTTCACTTGGAGCTCGACAATCCTGGCCTGCAGAAGCAGATGAAATATGGTTTCTTGTTATGACCAATAGGCAGTTCTCTGCTTGATCACATTGCTAAACACTGGACTATTTATTTTCTTAATGATTTGGTACTTTCAGTAAACCTATTGGATAATTAGAATATAGATATCAACTATACAATTGCAGTAAGATTTCCCTACTCTTGTATTGAAATCCTCTTGTAATACATGTTAACCTACCATTTGCCCTTTTCATTGCCAGCTGCATCTCCATGTGCCTTTGACAACCTGTGCGCCTGTGCCCATTTTGATGTTCTATCCCATCTAAACTCTCACCATTTAAGGGCTGCATAATGACACATCTAATAGAGCTGTTGCCTTGCAGCTCTCGTGACCCAGTTCAGGTGCAAACACCACACTGACAGTGCTATTCTTCCTGTGACCATGAAGGTGTGGCAGGACTATGCGGTGCAGCACCATGTGTTTCGGGCTGGTTGAGTCGAACTTCTGGGTCACAATGTCCGGGCATTTGGCCAGTATTTGGGTGTACACATTGTCCACCATCGCCACCGGGTTGTGGATTGGCGCGGCGGACGCAATACGGTGCAAGGAGATCGCTTCGAACGTTGAAGCGTGGGAGAAGCGTTGCTCCCTCATGTCCAATAGAAGCGATTGCGTCCGCAGGAAATCTGCGATAGTGGACGGCCAGGTGAAGTGGCAAGCGCCAAAGATGAGGGGAATGGTGCGGATGCCATACGTATGAATAGGACTGACGTTCGCGTATTCACTCCAGATGGGGTCAAAACGCTGACTTTATCTTAAGGATAAGGGGAAATCCTTTAAGACCGAGATGAGAAAGACTTTATTCACACAGAGAGTGGTGAGTCTCTGGAACTCTCTGCCACAGAGGGTAGTTGAGGCCAGTTCATTGGCTATATTTAAGAGGGAGTTAGATGTGGCCCTTGTAGCTAAGGGATCAGAGGGTATGGAGAGAAGGCAGGTACGGGATACTGAGTTGGATGATAAGCCATGATCATATTGAATGGCAGTGCAGGCTCGAAGGGCAGAATGGCCTACTCCTGCTCCTAATTTCTATGTTTCTATGTGTCCACCAGGAATCTGAGCCCCGAGCGCCAGTCCCAGGTATACAGGCGATGGACCTTACCGACCACTGCGGTGACTACCGGCGGCCGGCCCTAGCGTTTCCCGGAAACTAACATGGCGGGCGGTGTTGGTGCTCCGCTGAACCCCCGCGCAGGTGGTAGAAACACCGCATTCTTTTATCTGTTTCTTGCGTAGCCAGACGCTTAGCGAAGCCTCTGTTGGGCATGGCCCTAGGCCGTTGCGCCCATTTTCTGCTGCCTGGTCAGCCACAGCTGGTCAGCCCACTCCGCTAAGTTCAGCGGGTCGTCAAAGCTCGCTCCCGAGAGCTGCAGACGGATGTCTTGCGGCATCTGCTGGAGGAACGTGAGAATCTCGCTCATGAGGGCCGAGGGCTTCCACTCGCCCATGTTAAGGATCCACGCCGCTTGCTCCAGGCGGCTGAGCCCGAAGGTACGGAGCAGCAGCTCCTTGAGGCCTTCACATTTATCTGCCGCTGGCGGATTGTCCACCACCCGACCAAACGTTTCTCGTCGACCGTTACCCCACGGATATGAAATTGGGACTCGGCTTGCCGAAACCATACCTGCGGCTGCGAGGTCCCGAAGGTTGGTAGCTTCAAGGCAGCTGCGTTCACTTTGGCCTGGTCAGCGGCAACTAGCTAGCGGGGCACTAGCGGGGTGCATTTTCTCTTCCAATAGACAATAGACAACAGGTGTAGGAGTAGGCCATTCGGCCCTTCGAGCCAGCACCGCCATTCAAGGTGTTCATAGCTGATCATCCCCAATCAGTACCCTGTTCCTGCCTTCTCCCCATATCCCCTGACTCCACTATTTTTAAGTGCCCTATCTAGCTCTCTCTTGAAAGTATTCAGAGAACCTTCTTCCACCGCCCTCTGAGGCAGAGAATTCCACAGACTCACCACTCTCTGTGAGAAAAAGTGTTTCCTCGTCTCTGTTCTAAATGGCTTACTCCTTATTCTTAAACTGTAGCCCCTGGCTCTGGACACCCCCAACATCGGGAACATGTTTCCTGCCTCTCGCGTGTCCAAACCCTTAACAATCTTATATGTTTCAATGAGATCCCCTCTCATCCTAAACCAAAACTGCACACAATACTCCAGATGTGGTCTCACTAGGGCACTGTACAACTGCAGAAGGACCTCTTTGCTCATATATTTGATTCCTCGTGTTATAAAGGCCAACATGCCATTTGCTTTCTTCACTGCCTGCTGTACCTGCATGCTTACTTTCATAGACTGATGAACAAGGACCCCCAGATCCCTTAATACTTCCCCTTTTCCCAACTTGACGCCATTTAGTTAGTAATCTGCCTTCCTGTTTTTGCTACAAAAGTGGATAACCTCACATTTATCCACATTAAACTTCATCTGCCATGCATCTGCCCACTCCCCCAACCTGTCCAAGTCACCCTGCATTCTCATAACATCCTCCTCACAGTTCACACTGCCACCCAGCTTTGTGCCATCTGCAAATTAGCTAATGTTACTTTGAATCCCTTCATCCAAATCATTGATGTATATTGTAAATAGCTGCGGTCCCAGTACTGAGCCTTGTGGTACCCCACTAGTTACTGCCTGCCACTCTGTAAGGGACCCATTAATCCCTACTCCTCGTTTCCTGTCTGCCAACCACATCTCTATCCATGTCAGCATACTACCTCCAATACCATGTGCCCTAATTTTCCCCACTAATCTCCTATGTGGGCCCTTATCAAATGCTTTCTGAAAGTACAGGTACACTACATCCACTGGCTCTCCCTTGTCCATTTTCCTAGTAACATCTTCAAAAAAATTCCAGAAGATTAGTCAAGCATGATTCCCCTTCGTAAATCCATGCTGACTCGGACCGATCCTGTTACTGCTATCCAAATATTTTGGCTATCTCATCTTTTATAATTGACTCCAGCATCTTCCCCACCACCGATGTCAGGCTAACTGGTCTATAATTCCCTGTTTTCTCTCTCCCGCCTTTCTTAAAAAGTGGGATAACATTAGCTACCACAGGAACTGATCCTGAGTCTATAGAACATTGGAAAATTACCACCCATGCATCCACGATTTCTAGAGCCATTTCCTTAAGTACCCTGGGATGCAGACCATCAGGCCCTGGGGATTTATCAGCCTTCAGTCCCATCAGCCTATCCAACACCATTTCCTGCCTAATGTGGATTTCCTTCAGTTCCTCCGTCACCCCAGATCCTCAGGCCACTACTATATCAGGAAGATTGTTTGTGTCCTCCATAGTGAAGACAGATCCAAAGTACCTGTACTTATCTGCCATTTCCTTGTTCCCTATAATAAATTCACCTTTTTCGGTCTTCAAAGGTCCAACTTTGGTCTTAACTAATTTTTTCCTCTTCACATACCTAAAGAAGCTTTTACCATCCTGTTTTATATTCTTGGCTAGCTTACCTTCGTACCTCATCTTTTCCCGTTATCTTCTGTTGTTCTTTAAACATTACCCAATCCTCTTGCTTCCTGCTCATCTTTGCTACGTTGTACTTCTTCACTTTAATTTTTATACTGTCCCTGACGTCCCTTGTCAGCCATGGTCGTCCCTTTCTCTCCTTGGAATCTTTCTTCCTCCTAGGAATGAACTGATCCTGCACCTTCTGTATTATTCCTAGAAATACCTGCCATTTCTTCCACTGTCATCCCTGCTAGTGTATCTTTCCAGTCAACTTTGGCCAGATCCTCCCTCATGGCCCCATAGTTCCCTTTATTCACCTGCCACACTGACACCTCCGATCTACCTGTCTCCCTCTCCAATTGCAGATTAAACCTGACCATGTTATGGTCACTGCCTCCTAATGGCTCATTAATCTCAAGGTCCTTTATCAAATCCGGTTCATTACATAACACTAAATCCATAACACTAAATCCATAACACTAAAGCCTTCTCCCTGTTAGACTCCAATACAAGCTGTTCTAAGAATCCATCACAAAGGCACTCTAAAAAAGTCCCTTTCTTGGGGTCCAGTACCAACCTGATTTTCCCAGTCTACCTGCATGTTGAAATCTCCCATAACAACCACAGCATTACTTTTGCTACATGCCAATTTTAACTCCTGATTCAACTTGCGCCCTCCGTCCAGGCTACTGTTTGGGGTCTGTAGGTTAATCCCATTAGGATCTTTTTACCCTTACAATTCCTTAGTTCTATCCATACTGACTCCACATCTCCTGTTTCAATGTCACCCCTTTCAAGGGACTGAATTTCATTCCTCACCAACAGGGCAACCCCACTCCCTCCTGTCTGTCTTTTCGATAGGAGGTATACCCTTGAATATTCAGTTCCCAGCCCTGGCCCTCCTGCAGCCAGGTCTCGTTGCCAGTTTCTAACTGAGCCTCAAGCTCGTCCACTTTATTCCTTATACTTCATATACAGCACTTTTACGTCGTATTCACTTCCTCCTTCGCACCACTCGCAATTGGCCCTGACCTTACTCTGTTGTCCATTCTCGAGCTTTCCTTCCCATTAATTCGAGAACCTTTTGTAATTTTTCCTGTAGTCACTTCCCCTTCAACTCCATCTTTATACTCCCAATTTGTCAATCCCTCCCCCCAACTATTTAGTTTAAACCCACACATGTAGCCCTAGCAAACCTGCCTGCCAGAATGTCAGTCCCCCTCCAGTTAAGGTGTAACCCGTCCCTTTTGTACAGCAAATTTTGCCAGCAAATTTTTACAATTGCTCATTAACAATTTGAGAAAGCCAATATAAACCTAGAATCTAGAAGAATGTAAATAAAGAATATAAATAGACACTCACCGACTTGCGTAAGTCAGAGTTTACGTAAGTCGGAAACGGACGTTTAAATTTATGTTTTGTAAATTTACTATTTATACTGTGTAGTACCAGTGAGGGTCCAGGCGGGAGCACCGTCGCGGGGACCAGGCGGGAGCTCCGTCGGGGGGACCAGGCGGGAGCTCCGTCGGGGGGGACCAGGCGGGAGCTCAGTCGCGGGGACCAGGCGGGAGCTCCGTCGCGGGGCCAAGGCGGAAGCTCCGTCGTGGGGAACAGGTGGGAGCTCTGTCGCGGGGACCAGGCGGGAGCTCCGTCGCGGGGCCAAGGCGGGAACTCCGTCGGGGGGAGCAGGTGGGAGCTCTGTCGGGGGGAGCAGGCGGGAGCTCTGTCGTGGGGACCAGGCGGGAGCTCCGTTACGGGGACCAGGCGGGAGCTCCGTCGTGGAGACCAGGCGGGAGCTCCGTTACGGGGACCAGGCGGGAGCTCCGTCGTGGGAGCATCCACAGCTGACTGGCTTGCGGAAACGGCCACATGCGACGGCAGTAGCGCACTACTACCGAGCCGCATAATGCAGAAATAAAGCAGAGAGCTTAAAACATTGCCTGACACATTAGATGTGCGAGATTACATAAATTGGGAAGTTTCTGCACTACTGTGATAATCCCTACCTTATAACCAGATGTATTTGTCTATTTATTTAAAAATTCGAATACTAAATGGAAAAAATACTCGTGACGTATATTAAGAATGCATCAACATTCTACACCCACTTTTCTTATAATTTAGACGTCTGGCCCTGTGATAGCATGTGTTTATTGTCCTTGAAACAAAATGAGGGTCAAGGGCCTGTCCCACTTGGCAATTTTTTTAGCGACTGCCGGCATCATATCAGCGTCGCCAAAAGATTTTGAACATTTCAAAATCCAGCGGCGACAAAAAACATGTTGCGACACTTGAAAAAACACCGCGCGTCATACGTCATCACGCCGCGTCACGCCAGAAACGTTTCGGTAACCTGATATGTCCGGCAGTCGACGAAAAAATCACGAAGTGAGACGGGGCCTTCAGTCTCCACTTCCACAGACTTCCACTATCCATATTTGACAACTGTAGCTGCATATTCCAGACAAATAAAACTTAGATTTTCAGAGCAGTCAAATACATCATTTGTAATACATTAAGCCTGTCATTGAATGCAGTTCAATAAACTGCATTTTATGTTGTAATATTGATTTTTAAAGTCTTATGGTGTTAGCCAGTCTTCTAGCAGTTTCAATCAGCCCATTTATTTAGAATGCATCTATTTTAGTAATTGCAAATAGTTGTAATCAGGAATCAGCAATTAAGGAAGACTCTGGCTGAGAGTTTTATGTTGTTTTCTAATGTGTTGGGTTTTTTTCTTGCCATCCAATATACATAGCCAAACATAGTATGCTCTGAGCAATTAATAATTACAATGTGGAAAGTTAGTTCTGAAAGAAAGTGAGAGACTTGAGAGTTGGTGTATAAATAGGCAGGGTGGTGGCTTCAGGAGAGTTGGAAAACTTGCTGGTGCTTAAGTCAATATTGAGTGTAAACATTTAGTAATATTATTATAGGGTATGAGTGAGATAAAGAAGAGGCAGGGCAAAGATGACTGAACTGAGTGACCTGAGCAGGTGAGGTAGGCAGTCGCCACTGTCGATAAATCTGCGGGAGGGTAGAGTGGCAAACAGCAGGCAGGGGTACGTTGAACAAATATAGATGAAAGAGAAGCATTAGTGAAAGTAGCACAAATATGATAATACGTTAATTCAGAGATGTTACATTTGATTGGAGACT
Source organism: Raja brachyura (assembly GCA_963514005.1). The sequence continues at coordinate 44,816,767 of OY740797.1, read as the reverse complement.
GGGATACAGGAACACTTTAAGAAATGATAATTATAAAAATGATTAAAAATTACATCTCTACTGCTAATTTTAGTGAAGTCACTGTTTAATACATTGGGTGGAAAAGATTACGAATAAATGCCAGCAATTGAGGGTGCATCATACTGTAATCTAGTCACCGTTTCCAATTATAGCTTCTATAAACTAGAATATTCATTATAACTGTGACTAGATAAATTAATCAAATGGACCGAAAACTACTGTCTGTTGATATTACTCTGCAAGTTCATTCAGCAGATTCAGTTCTTCAGTAGTTATATCATTGTTTACTGGATAATTGGATAATTAAAAATTAAATGTAGTTCACTGTCTTTCTTTTAATACACAATTACTTTTGCTGATGTAAAATGGCTGTGTTATAGTCGAGATAGTCGGAATGGATGAGCTTCCTTACAGAATACAGACATTATGCAAGGCAAAGCATTCAGACCAGAGAGGTTGCCTCCTGAATCCATCACAGCATGAGACCATTTCCATTTCAGAATCTCATCAAATTGGATTTTGGAATGGAAAGTACCTGAAACCCCAAATATTACCAACAGTAATATAATTCTGTTCCTTTCTTTAAAGAAAGCTTTGATATTTTATGACCTGATTGTGCCACAATAAACATTCCACTATCTTTTGTGATAGAGTAGAGAGAGCTGATTAAAATCATTCAGATGTGCCTAGCGTGCTTTAATCTGTTCCATCTGCTACTGCATCATAAACCATGGTTAGGTACTCATTGTCATATTGTTTGAATCTGCAGTACTTTCCATTCTGTGCCTGATTGCAGGTGGAGAACATTCTCCTGGTTGCAAATAGCCGAGGTTGAGAAAATAATTTTCACTTTAATATTTGAAATCCTGTATTTATGGCAGTGACTGAGAAACAGAACACAGCCATCAGTTTTCGCCATCACCCTTACCCACACTAATCCTACAATGTACAATGTTTAACAATTGCTGTAGTAACTTTTTGCATTAATGTGACATAATGACTAAGGTTAGACATAAATATTTTGGCTAGTGTTCAAATTCCAAATCGCAGCAAAACGTGTCCATTTCCTAGGTTATCAATGTTCCAGTTTAATTAATATTTTAATATAAAGCAGCAACAATTGTGCCAATCATGCAAATCTATCTTGCAAATTGATTTCCTGCAGCAGCATGGAGTACCTCCAAATGTTTATTAAAACAGCTTAGCGTTCTGGTAGTTACTGGTCTTGTTATGTCATTCTTTATGGTTATCAGAAGATAGTTCTAGTATTCCTAAACATAATACCATTGTAAAGTGAAAGTAAGATGCCATTATATTTACAGTGTGGGAAGGCAAGTTTGTTTTAATTGAAGGTGAAGAGTATGTAATTTGAATAATCAGATAATCTTGTACTGCTATATATTTGCATAAATGGTATTCTCATTGGTACACAAGATATTTACTCGTGATAATTCAATGAGAATAATAGAAATACTATGTTAAAGTCAGATGCCACATAATAAGCATGGTAAAATAATATCTGCAATCGTCTTCTATTAAATGATCAAATGGACAGATTCCTATTTTTAAATCCGTTATTATGGGAAATTTAAAAGCTTTCAATTTTTTAATCATTAAATCATTTAGAAATTGTGCATAAAAGTCACGAAACACTTTAAAATGTTTCAAAAATATGAACATAATCTTTCATATATTTAATGTTTTTTATATTTGAGAATCCATTCCAGCAGCCTGTGTTGCTATGAGCCTGTGAGTTGAATTTACCATGAGTGAGAAAAAAACATCTGCATAGCTACATCCTGTCTCCTTTGCAATTACAAGATGCATGTATGTTAACATTTGAATAATTCTCATATACCAGGTGTAAGACTTAATGCAAGGTGATTAAAGGAGAATAGTTCACAACAAATATGATGGTTAATATTGCTTTAAAACAATTTTGATACCTTCATTTATAATTTTTTTCCATTACAAAAATGAGAAAATTAAGCTGGATGGAAAAAGAACATTTTCAAAAGGATATGAGATATAGTTATCACAATGACATCAAATGAATTAAATAGGAATATGGAAGGCAGCATCAAAGATAAAACGACAGTTGTTTAAATAGGAGGCAGCGGCATTAAAGCCAATTTCCTTTGATTCTTGTGACCTTGATATTAACTGAAGCTCTGACTACATTTAAGGGTCCGGGTCTGTTCAATAAAATATGCTGCTTGGTTTAAAATGTATGCAATCAAAACTAGAAGTACACATCAAATTGATGTTTCCTACTAAGCAGAAACAATTTTGTTATTCATAGAGAAAGATGAAATGCTCCTTCTAGATTGAATGTAAGAGAAAAAGAAGGTTGGGGGTGGTGGTGGCAGAGAACACATGAATTCTTCATATTTCTTTCAGATCCATCCACTTCTGAAGAGCTAAAGGAAATAACTGCAGTCCATAAATCAGTGTCATGTTTGCCTTGCTTTAATTTATAGTGGAGTCCATGACAAAAGACTATTCTAATTGTCTTTCACTTTTCCGCTGTGACTTTGAAGGTCACAGTCCAATGAACTTAATTACTTACTGATGACAATTGTGCCGCGCAATCCAGATTAACCCCTTAAATGGTACAATGATACATGTCGGACTGGGAAAAAATGTGGAATTACTGTGGCAGTTTTGCTAGGTGCCTATGGAAAGAGTTAAGAAGGAAATACAGTCAATAGTACAAATAGGAGGGGAAAAAAGAAGCTTAGAGTGCAGCTTCACAGCAGGCAGACTGGCTGCAGTAGGATAGAAGCTTCCTGTCAGTTTGAATTAGGATGTTGTTAAAATGAATGTGGCTGTGATTCACCAATAACTCAAGCAAGCAGAAACCATAAGAATAAGAAAAACATCGCTGTATTTTTATGATTTGATAATCCATTCATATTTGTTATGAACTATTCTGCTTTAGGCATCTTGCATTAAAAATTACACCTGATAATTGAGAATTATTCAAATGTTCCATATAAACAAGTTCATTTTTATAAAAACTGCTTTTATGGATGGATACAACAATTGCCAATATATTTCTAACTATTAATTTCCAAAACAAATGCATGATAAATCAATTATTGGATGAATAGCATTTATTTTTGTATTTATGCTATTTTTGGCCCAATTAACAATGTTATACTTGCCCACTTAAAAGTAAATTATTTTTGTAGTACCATATTACTTTTACTTTGTGATCGTTCTATTGATCTATTTCTTCACCTTCCATTTTGCATAACTTGCTTCTTTCTTCTGATACGCAACTGAAATCTATTTTTAATAATGTGCAACCACTGAAAAGGTAGATGTGTATTTTCCATAAATAATTATTGGATAATGGGGTCATATGGCATGGCAATGGGCCGATCAGCCCAACTATTCCATGCCAACCAAGGTGCCCCATCAATACTTGTCCCACTTGCCTGCATTTGGCCCATTTGCCTCTAATGATTTCCTATCCGTGTATTTGTGTAAATGTTCTTATTTAAAGTTCCTGCCTTAACTATCTCCTTTGGCAGTTAATTTCATATATCCACTGCCCTCTCTGTGAATAAGTTTCTCCTATGATTCCTATTAAATCTTTCTCCTCTCACCTTGACTCTATGTCCACTGGCTTTTTATTACCCTACTCTGGGTAAACGACTCTGCATGGATAATGAAAAATAAATTAATTCTGTGTGATTTTGCACCCTCCAATTATATTCTTAACTGAGATTACCTCAGTCAAGAGAGTCCAGAAGATATAAGTAAAAAGTATGACATAGTATATATGGACCAAGGAAGTAAGTGGATTTGGATTCATTGTCTTTCTCGAAACCTGAATCCGTTTTCCATTCTGTGCTTGCCAATCTTTGGCTCCTTTGGGATTCCACAAAGTCAATAGGATATTAAAGTTTTTAATTTATTTCTAATTCCATCTTTATTTCCTCAAGTTCTAATATATATTGGAAATCCATGCATATCTTACTTGTAACTTCTCAATTGAATCCTTCTGTTCAGTTTCTGTCTTTGCCAGTGTGCGCAAACATCTTTGACTAAAGTCGTTAAAATCCTATTTGATTATTACAAAGTTAATCTATTCTTTTCTGTCCTATAGATGTCTTTGACCCAGTTGTCCACATCATTCTCCTGCATGGAAACAGGTCCTTTGGCCCATCAAGTTCATGCTGACCATCGAACACCCATTCACATTGATCTATATTATCCCACTTTTACACCACTACCTACACACTGGGGGCAATTTACAGAGGCCACTCAACATACTAGCATGCATGTCTCAAGGATGTCAGAGGAAACTGGAGCACATGGAGGAGATCTACGTGGTCACAGTAAATGCCCTGTCTCACGGTGCGAGTCCACCCACGAGTGACCCCAAGTGAAAGAAAAAAAACAGACGCGTGGTTATGCACGAGATTTCAAGTTTATGTGTGTGTGTTCAAGCGAGTTCCCACGGGTATGTCATTTCTGCGATGTTCCAAGTTCCTCTCCCGAGTTACCAAGTTCCTCTCCCGTGTACTCTTGAGCCAACCGTGAATGAAGGTATGTTTTAATAAGCAACAGTGGTAAAGAACATCTCCACCCTGCGGCTTAGATAGAATTCAGCGCGGCCGCATCTATTGACATGACCTACAAAGGGAAAATGCGCACCGTCCAGTGCCAGAGCAGTTTTACTTATGATTTGTTTGAAACACACATCACGTAGTTAGAAGACCAGCGGGCAAAGGTTTGCTATATTTGGAGGGACAAGAGAAATATAATGCTGATAGGTCTGAGGTGTTGCACTTTAGGAGGGCTGATAAATTAAGATATGTGCAATGAGTGGTAGCAACATTGGGAATATCGTATCAACAAGGAACGTTGTTGTACAAGTGAAAAAAATCGCTTGAAGGCAACATCATAGCTGGATAAAAGATAGACACAACGTGCCGGAGTAACTCAGTGGGTCAGGCAGCATCTGTGGAGAATAAGGATTGGTGTTGTTTCGTTAGAAGGGTCCCGATCCGAAACATCTCTCCAGAATTGCTGCCTGATCCGCGGAGTTACTCCGGCACTTTGTGTCTATCGTTGGTATAAACCAGCATCTGCAGTTATTTGTTTCTACTTAGCACAGCTAGATGTGGTGGTTAGGAAGACGGTGATACAAAAAGCTGCAACTGTTGTCATCTTGGGCAAAACACGAAGCACTGGAGGAACTCGGGGTCAGGAAGCTTCCGTGGAGGGAATGGAGGGAGACGGTTTCCTATCGGGACCCTTCTTCAGACCGATGGTGAAGAATGGTAATTCCGAAGAAGGGTCGTGGCATGAAATGTCGCACTCCATTGCTTGACCCACCGAGCTCTTATCCACCGAGCACTTGATGATTTGCTCAAGGTGGGTTGCAACGTGTACGGAATCCTTGCTTTCATTAACCGAGGCTTAGAAGAGTCGCCAGGTTATGGTAAAACGTTCTAAAGCATTACAGTAAAAATACATTAATCTAACATTCTTGAGACTTCAGTGGCGCCCGAACAAGCAGATTTTCCGGTAAGGACACAAAGTGCCCGGCTGCATCTCCGGAGAACATGGATAGGTGGTGTTTCGGGTCGGGGCCCATCTTCAGAGTCTGAACTGTGCTACCAGAGAGTAAGAGTTTCTGGACGGTCTGGTGTTGCTCCCGCCTGACCCGCTGAGTTACTCCATCACTTTGTGTCCTTTTGTCTAAACCATCATCTGCAGTTCCTTATTCCTACAGCAGATTTTCCGGTCTATTGGATATCCTTATTAATGCACTAAGGCATCTTGTATTCACATTTTTATATATGTTTGACAACAGTGCTACATTTTCTATTGAACCCAAGAACTTTAGAGGGAGTCCGGGCATCAGAAGCAGGTGAGTTTGACGGGAGCGTGGGAGCCGCACGCAGCGAGTGGTACTTCCCCAAGTCTACCCCCACTCTACATCTCTTCGTCTAACCAAACAGACCAAACTCCCCACCATTGACTACAACTGCATTTCATGCTGCTTCGGGAAAGAAGCCAACTTAACTAAAGACCTTTCCTACCCGGGCCATTCTTTCCTCTCCCCGCTCCCATCGGAAGAAGAAACAGAAGCTTAAAAGTGCGCATCAGTAGAATCAGGAATGCATTATTTCCCTCTGTTATCAGGCTTTTGAATGGTCCTTCCATAATTTGGGGGACCGTCCGATTCTCCTCTACCTCATTGTGGCCATTGGACTTTGTCTCTGGAATTCAGCGCTTAAAATATTGAGAACGACAAGATCTGCATTTTGTTTCTGTCCCGATCTATGTACTTGAATTTAGTTTACTTCTATTTATGTATAGTATTATCTGATTTGACTGGATAGCGTGCAAAACATAACTTTACACATGAAAGTAATAAATCTAAACCTAATGTTGTTTGTATCGGGTAGTTGTGCATCGTCGTGGCGAGTTTGTCGGTAGCAAGCATCTTTCTGAAACCAATGAATGCTGACGGCAAACCTTAACAACCTGAATACGGACTTCCAGAAGGGTCTTGACAAAGTCGCAATATGTGCTGTAAAATGAATATTGAAAGCATGTACATGAGGTCACAAAATATTAGACAATCTTGGTAAATGCTTGTGGGAAAGTGAATAGTGTGTCCCCCCCCCCCCTTCCCGGATCTCAGTCCCAGTCATCGGTAGCCACAGTCACCCGTAAATAAACCCACTACATCCAATATGCGACTTTTTATGATCATGGATGACAATCCATTTAAACTCAGTGCAAATTCAAATGAATGTTCCTGCTCCCGCCTTCTGCTGTCACTTTCAATGCTGCTACTATTGGAGTCTGACCTCGGGTAACTCCATTCCCACCTGGTAAATAAAAAGTTTCCATTGACGGTGCCACGGTAGACTCACGAGTCACTAAGGTAAACGCACGGGCCACTACGTTATTACAACGAGTTTAAATGTTTCAATTTTTAACTTGAACAGTAAATTTGAGTCGTGGAAAACCTCAAACGTGTTTGAATTTTTTCACGAATTGACAAGTTTCATGTGTACCTGCCGTTAGCGCCACGAGTCGCTAAGTTGCGCACGCGAGTTCCGACGTTCCCGCTACGTTAATTGTACGTGATTACCACGAGTGAAAACTCGGGGTCGCTTGTGGGTCAACTTGCACCTTGAGACAGGCCTTTAAGAATGTGCAAACACTACACAGACAGCACCCGAGGTCAGGATTGAACATCCACGAACCGGCTTGATGAGACTCCATTCTCCTACTTGTATTCCTATCTATCCATTAGAGGCCAAAGTCATCAGTAATGGATCCTGCTCCTGCACCTCAACAATGTACTTCTGGCCCTGCCATTCTCACAAAAAATCTGGACTGTGCAAGTTCCAACACGGAAGAAGAGAAATGTCTTTGAAATAAATCCACGAACCCATCATCTTCTGTGGTCAAAATATGTAATTCCCTGTTTACTGTTTCTGTTCCTGGAAACTGTGTGGAACTGAAACTGATCTAAAATGCTCTCTGTCTTAGTGTTCTGCTTCATCCAGAGTTGAGTTTAAGATCTTTCATCTATAAATCATCAAGGCCAGTTGTTGCTACACCCGAACATCACCTCAGTGTTAGTTTATCTGCTACTGAAAGCCTCAACTTTGTGGCTCAATGCATGGCTATTCCTTTCACTTTGCTCCAATGTTCAGGATCCATGTTGCTCATGACCTTCAATTACCGGAAAATTTCTAAGTGCTGCAATAATTTTAGTTTGCGAATTTTGCTTTTGCTTTAATCAGGAAATGCTCTCTAAATTTGGGCATCTCTAATCAAGGCTGCTTCTGCTGTGTGACTAAATAACACAAATAAGTTTAGTTTAATTCAGTTTAGAGATACAGCGCAGAAACAAGCACTTTGGCCCACCGAGTCCACGCCAACCAGTATTGCTATCTTACACACACAAGGGTCAATTTACAATTATACAAAGCCAATTAACCTACAAGCCTGTACGTCTTTGGAGAGTGGGGGGAATTTAGAGATCCCGGTGAAAACCTGCGCAAGTCACAGAGAGAACATACAAACTCCGTAAAGCCAAGCACCCGTTGTCGGGATTGAAACCAGGTCTCTGGCACCATAAGGCAGCAACTGCTACATAACCTTGCCGCACATACAAATGTATGAGCTAGAGTGAATGTATTACTAATGGTGCTATAAAACATATTTGTGGGGGTTATCAAAATAAATTGTGTACACTGAAGAGAACAAGTTAAAAAAAATGCTTTTTTGAAGAGCGTGGTGATGACATTTTAGACATCTTTTATTACAGTTATCTTGTTGAAAAGGTTGCATCCAAGGCTGAGCTATTAAGTTACAATGTTGAAAAAACTGAAGAGGAAAGTGAACAGACCAAACATAAAATGAACTAATGGTCTAATTAGCTTGCATAAAAATAATTACCTATGTTTGAAAATTCTGAAGAAATGTATCCTGACAAGAATTTGATTCTGAAATAAAATGGATAAGAGAAAGAGCCACAGGTACAACTTTGACCTGACATTTGTTTGGTGAAAATAATTAACAATGGAGTAAAAATCAAAGTGAAATAAAAATTGTGAAACATTCCACTGTTCGTAGCTGTGAGTATATTCAGCATTTTTGGTTTCCAGGATTTCCAGCATATGATTTTCAGTATTTTGATTTTGTACCACAACTGGAGTGTTTGAATAACTGCTGCCATTCCTACTGAACTGCCCATTTATGTGGGCTTTCCATAAAGTGGCTTCTTGTGCAGCTCCTTGGTGGGAACCTCATTAAATTGTGGACTGGATGAGTTTCATAGGACACTGATATGGTTTTAAAAGCCTACTGTTTATCGTTGATGCTTGGGAATTAGAGGAAAACATGTTTCAACAAAAGGGCCTCCTAAAATATGTCAACAATTATTTTTCTGGTGCTTGGAAAAGCTGGCACATCACCCGCTCCAGCTGGCCTTCCAAGCTACCTTGTTCCCATCGTCCACCCTGTCCCTACCACAAATTCTTCAAGGTGTGTTTGATTTTTGCCAGAGATAGCAGCGCTGCTGTGGGATGTCACTTTGAATAGTATGATGTTAGTTTAAAAAAAAAAAATAGAAACATAGAAAATAGGTACAGGAATAGGCCATTCGGCCCTTCGATCCAGCACCGCCATTCAAAATGTCCATGGCTGATCATCCAAAATCAGTACCCCGTTCTCGCTTTTTCCCACATATCCCTTGATTCTGTTAGCCCTAAGAGCTAAATCTAACTCTCTCTTGAAAACATACTGAGTTTTCCAGCTTCCCCATGGGATGTTATATCACTGATTGCCCATGTGTTAAAATTGCTCCTCTCGGTTCTGGCTACAGTTCTTCATTCTATTTTATGGACACTATTTAAGACTAGAAAATAGGCGAGTGACATGAAAACAATACATTTTTATGACTTTAAACTTCTCCTGTGCACACAGGTTTAAAAGCGAATACATTTCTAATAATAAGGAGTGTGGCTCCAACCCTAGCAACAGGGAAGAAATGGACTCCAGAAGCAGTGGTACTGGATGCAAAATCCGCCCTCCAACACCGGGACATAGTGGGCAATGTCCAACAAGGCCGAGGGGGCTTTGGCCTGGGATCAATTAAACCTACCTGGCAAAAGGCTACTCCAGCTGAATGTCGGCACCTGGTGGTGGAGGAGATGCACCACCAGGAAGAAGCAGCCAGGTGTGCCAAAGCCATATCCCAAACCAAACAAGGCCGCTGGATGATGTTGAGAGCAGGAAGATCACATGGAGAGAGCTGTGGACCATGGAGTCAAATAAGTTGAGCTTCATTATCAGAGCCACATATGACGTACTTCCCTCTCCCACAAACCTAAATCTTTGGCTGGGAGAGGATCCAGCCTGCCCCCTGTGCAGTTCCAGCAAACCTCAAGCACATCCTGGTCGGGTGTAAGACCAGCCTAACACAAGGCAGATACACCTGGCGACACAACCAGGTGCTGAGGTGTTTGGCAGCTGAACTCGAGTGCAAGAGAGTTACCACCTACGCCATGCCTATCAATGCCCAGATAACATTCCCGCAAATACCACCATTCATCCGGGAAGGAGAGAAACAGAGGACTAACCCCTCGCCTCTCAACTCATGCTCACTGAATGCAGCCAGGGACTGGGAAATGTGTGTTGACCTAGGCCAGAAGCTTTCATTCCCAGTTGAAATCGTAGTTACCAATCTGCGACCAGACCTCGTTCTCTGGACCAACTCCTGTCGGAGTGTTTTCATCATTGAGCTGACGGTCCCATGGGAGGAGACTGTGGATGAGGCTAATGAAAGGAAAAAGCTTCGATATTCAAACCTTGCAGTCGAGGCAGAGGAGAGAGGTTGGAGGGTATGGGTGTGTCCAGTGGAGGTGGGGTGCAGGGGCTTTGTAGCCAGTTCCACCACAAGGCTCCTGAGGGAAGTAGGAGTCAAAGGACAGGCACAAAGTAGGGCAATAAAAGAACTTGCCAGTGCCGCCGAACGGAGCAGTCACTGGCTGTGGCTGAAGAGGAAAGATGCTGTCTGGGCTGCCACGTGACCATCTAGAAGCTAGCAATAAGACACACACTCAGGTCTGATCAACCTGTGGTGGGCCTGCCTCGACTGAGGGTGTCTTGTGATAAAAAGCCGAAACACCCAGTGACGTTGAGGTACACAACCGAAGATGTGTCTGATTGTTAGCAAATTCACCTAGTGGTCATATCCAAGAATGTCAATTGTAGTGAAATCATAGGGATCGTAACATCCAGTCCTACTAATCAATCTCATGCAAACAGTTTAAACTATTTAGATCTACAATTTGTTAGCGTTTAGAAGTTCAATCTGGCACCAAGCAAAAGTATCATGGAATGAATGTAGGAAAGTGATTCTCTGAGACTTGATGTGAACTGGTAGAGACAAGACCTATCAGAATTAACGTGCTTCTGCTTTTGGGTCACAATAACATTGCACCTACTTTCATTATGATCCCTTCCATATCAGTTTTTGGATTTTACATTCAAGTAGTTAAGGCTGATGAGATATTTCTATTAAAGGACTCCACCTATTCACAACAAAGCAGCACAAATGTGTAATGACATTGAATGAATCAATTCTATGGAGAATTAGAATGCAAAACTAACCACAACAGTGACCTTATTGATTAATGACATGTTTTTACATTTGCATTAACCCATTTCCTCCTTACCAAAGCAGATATAGTTTGAGATAAATTGTTTATCTGTTATTGTTTTTTTGATTGTTAATAATATGACAACAGAAGAAATTGAATTGATACCTCTCAAACAGAGATTATTTGAAGCCACATGCTGCGATAACATTTACAGATATTAATTTTGCTTATGTATTATTTTATGCAATCCTTTCCACAGATAAACAAAATGGATGGTAATTATCCAATATGAGCACCAATAATAACCCTTATGGGGAAGATGATTTTGTGTTCAATAATTTTTTAGAAGGTGGTTCTAACTAAATATATTTAGCCAACAGAAGAGCTGATCTAGACTGCAGTCATACAGAGGCCAAGAATTTTGTTATTTCAGTCCTTTCAGGTTAGGCAGAGGTTCATTTGCACCGCCTCCATCCTTATCTACTATATCCATTGTTCAAGATGTGGACTCTTATACATCGGCGAGACCCAACGTAGACTGGGCGATCATTTCGGTGAACACCTTTGCTCAATCTGCCTGGACTTACCTGATCTCCTGGTTGCTGGACACTTTTAATTCTCCTTCCCATTCCTGCACAGACCTTTCTGTCCTAGGCCTCCTCCATTGCCAGAGTGAGGCTAAATGCAAATTGGAGGAACAGCATCTCATATTTTGCTTGGGCAGCTTACAACCCAATGGTATGATCTGATTTCTCCTGCATTCCCCATAAGTAACCCCTACATTCCCTCCCTCTCCATCCTTCCTCCACCTAAGTCACGCCAGCTTCTCGTTCTCACCCAAAAAGCAGCTAACAATGGCCTGTTTCCTTTATCACTGTTACTTTTATTCATTCATTCACTGTTTTCATTCATTCATTCATTCTCTACAATATCGTTTATATCTCTCTACATCATTGTCGATATTTCGTGTTTCCCTTTCCCGTGACTTTCAGTCTGAACAAGGGTCTTGGCCCGAAATGTCACCCATTCCTTCTCTCCAGAGATGCTGCCTGTTCCGTTGAGTTAATCCTGGTTTTTGTGTCTATCCACGAATTTGGGTGGTACTTGAGGTATATGACTGCTGGTAGAAATGTTATCAGCAGGCAAGTTTAAGATATTGTGCAGATAAGATCTTTTTTATCAATGCAGCTCAATCAAAAGAAATCGAGTAAGATTGGGGGTTGGTGCAGGTGGGAATTTGGAAGAGGGATTAGGATGAGGGTGGGCAATAGTCAGTTATATGGCACGGAAACTGATTATGAATTGATTGACTAATCTCAACTATTTCATTGCAAAAGAGGATTTTTTTGAAGTGCTCTTAAAGTTACCTTGGAAACAAACACAGATGTCAGTTTGCACATTGCATTGTCTCACGAAGAGCAACAAAATGGATGACCAGATATTGGCCCTGATTTGCAGTGAAATTATTGCCAGCATTTTAATCTTCAATATCTGGATTGGTACCACAAAGTTTAGGATTTGCAGGAATGTACATAAAAATGCAGAAGTCCCTTGTTTATTCATCAGCTTTCTCCTGACTGCAGTTGATAACATTTGAAGATTTTACAAGTTCATAAGTTTCAGGAGCAGAATAAGGTTTCAAGTTTGAGTAAGGTTTAAACTTGAAAAAAAATCAAGTTTACTCCGCTGATCTATCTTTCCCTCTCAACCCCATTCTCCTGCCTTTGCCCCATAACCCGTGACACCCTTAATAATGAAATATCTGCCGTAAAAATATCAATTGACTTGGCCTCTACAGCCGTCTGCTTGAATTGGTAAACCTATAGTAGCACCTATACTGGGCAATCTGCACAAAAAACATGCAGGAGCTTAAACCTGGCATTGAATAGGCATCCCTGTTCATTTGAATGAAGAGGAATACCTGCAGGGCACCAAGAGAGTGTACTTTAGATTAATGTAGGTGCATGATTGTTTGTGTGTTTGATTTTTTTAAATGATATCAACAACATTAATTGTTTGATGTTTTTCATTTTTGAAGTTTTCAAATGTTTCGGAATGATAAATTTATAGTTTTTAACTACAGCACTGTGGCTTAGTGAGCAATTAAAATTTTGTTCAAGCTGGCTTTTGCGTGAGGCTTGTTCCAGTCTGGTAGCATTTACTTGTTCATTGGCTTTTTGCCATGCAAGGCTTCACTTTTGTGGGTTGGCATAAGTCATTGGAAAATGTAGGAAGTTGATGCCAGCATAAAATTCTGGGCCAATCTGTTGTAGTGACATTAATTAGTAGTTGGAAGGCTAAACTCTTCCACAAACATCATGTGACCTTTTATGGAAACCGGCGCAGGCAGATAGAATCATTGTTTAATGTTTTATCCAAGTGAAAGTACTTGGAATAATTCCATAAAATATTGGTAGGAAGCTAGATTAAGACCCTTCTCATTAACTTTAGAACCAAAAGTGCGATCAGTCTGTTAAATCTAATTTGTTTAATCACTTTTTTTGCTGTTAATGTACCACTACCACAATGAGCTTGAAAGTACTAAAGGCTTAAGATATGGACAGCTGGTGAAATTTCTATGGAACTTACTTGGGCAAACTGCAGATGAGATAATATTGAAAACGCAGAAATAGATAATAAAATATGTTTTTTCTTCTACAAATATGCTATTAGACATTTGAATTACAGGGGGACCCTTACAACAATTAATATAAGGTACTACAAAGCGACTACAAAAGTCAGCAGGTGTATATTAAGAAGGTTTCGAATGACGAGTAAATTTTCTACCAGCAACCAGATGGAAACAAATCACGTGCAGGTAAGGACCAAAGAATGGGTGATAAGGTGGCACAGCGGTAGAGTGGCTGCCTTACGGCGCTTAGAGCGTCGGAGTCCCGGGTTTGATCCCGACTACCGGCGGTGTCTGTTAGAAGTTTGTACGTTCTCCCACGTGGGTTTTCTCCGAGATCTGCGGTTTCCTCCCACAATCCAAAGACGTACAGGTTTGTAGGTTAATTGGCTTGGTGTATGTGTAAATCATCCCTAATGTGTGTAGGATAGTGTTGATATGTGGGGATTGCTGGTCGTTGCGGACGGTGGGCCGAAGGGCCTATTTCCGTGCTGTATCTCTAAACTAAACTAAACTGGTTTGTGACATGCCCTTGAGCCAACCACGAGATAATGTACACATGGGGACACGTTCTTAACAATAATTACACAATTCTATCCAACTGCCTTGTCCACGATCCAAACACGATTAACATTAAGTTTTGATGGTTATCTGAAATGAATCCAACAATGTTAATTCCAATTAATAATTAAATGCAGGTAAGTTTGATTTTTTTTCATTCATGTATCTGGCCACTACATGTAGACACAAGACGTACAAAATTCCACTTCAAAATTTTGGGTTCAAACCAACTCTGTTGATGTAGAGACTAAAGAAATTGCACATTTCTTATTGTGACCATTTGTTTGGAGACGGAATCTACTTGTGGTGATACTGCTAAAACAGAAACAGGTTTAGATCATGATGAGAGATTATGAAGCATTAAAAAAAAAATTCCCACATGACTTTAAAGTGGTTTTGATCCCACAGAAATTAATCGAAATTTTCACTGTAATTGGAATCTGTTACAATGTCAAAATATTCAACAATTTTACATGGTCCAACATAAAAGCCTGCAATCCAAAGCACTTTTGCCATGCTGTATTAAGTTCCCACTCACTCATCACTGTAAAGCGAATAACCTAAAGAGCATTTCAAGTTTTCCTGCATGGCAGTTTGGAGCAAAAAGTATCATCAATGCCATTTTGGTTAACTGACGCACTGCAAGCAAAAATACAAAATAAAAACAACCAACATTAAAAAATGTGCTTGAATAAGCATATCAAATAAATATTTCATTTTAATCCCAAATAAATAGAGCATTCAATCGATAACAGTCCCATCTGTATGGACTAAAAATTAATGAGGACAACTCTTTAAGTCAGACATCTGGGGACAGTGCAGCTTTCTCTTTATATTGCAAAGTCTACAAATTTCTATTAAAATATGGTAATTTGGCAAAGCAGGTGTGGTTTTCTGACCAAGAAAATTGCCTCGATTTTTACTTCAAAGCGGCTTAATTCAGATGAGATGAAATACTCTGTTGCATTAGTTTCACAGATCTGAGGATTATAATGACAGTTAATAAAACTGCATCAATTACAGAACAAAGGATTAAACCTGCACTCACTGCCATGCTTCTTATGTTTCCGACCATGTCTGGTGGGACAATAGCATATCTACTGCTCTTAATTTAAGATAATCAGGCAATCCATTAAAAATAAGTCATTTCTGCATTTTTTTGTTGTTGCAAGCTTTGCATGCTCTGCTGGGCCAAATATAAACTTCTGTGCCAGTAGTCTGCATTTCGTAGCTTGGCTACTTTTCAGATGCACATCTCACCACAAAGAAAATGAAGGAAATCACAAGTCAGTCTAAAATAATCAAAGATCGGAGAAAGAGGGAATGATACAAGAGTTTATTTAAATCGTGTTGGGTTAACAATGGCAGGTTTGATTAGATTTTATTTTCACATGCTTGATTTCCTATTACCCCCAGCCCTTCTCTGAAGTCATTCACCATGTAATTTAGGTTGTAGGTGGTTCTTTGATTTTTCAGTACCATGTCCTTCATCAAATGTTGACATTTTGACGTGAAATTCCTGTGCTGATTTTCCAAATTTGCAGACAGCACAAAAGTAGGTGGCAATTCAAGTCGTGAGGAGAAACCACAACTTAAGTACTACAAATTAATATGATCTCATTAGACACAAAATACTGGAGTAACTCAGCTGGTCAGGCAGGCAGCATCTCTGGAGAAAAATAGATTACGTTTCGGGTCGAGAATCTGAAGAAGGGTCTTCACCTGAAACATCACCTATTCCTTTTCTCCAGTGATGCTGCAAGACCCGCTGAGTTACTTCAGCACTTTGTGTCTATCTTTGGTGTAAACTAGCATCTGCAGTTCCTTCCTATGCATTATTTCATTGGAGGTGGTTCAGAGTAGGTCCATTAGGATGATCCCTGGAATGGAGGGATTGTCCCGTGAGGGCAGTTCAACGTGTTGGGACTCATTGGAGTTTAGAAGAATGAGAGGCAGTTCTGTTGAAACATAAGATCCTCAGGGGGCTAGACAGGGTGAATGCTCAGGGGGTGATTTCTCTCATGGGTGAGTTCTGTATGAAAGGGTCTTAGAATAGGATGCTCATTTGAGATCAGGAAGAATTTCATGGATGGTTACAAATCTTTGGAAAACCGTGACACAGAGAGCAGTGGGGGCAGAATCCTAGTGTGTAGTTAAGGCTAATGGGTCTGTCCCACTTAGGCAACTGCAGGAGACTATGCAGTCGCCACATGGTCGCCAAATGTTCGCGGATGGTTGCCGGGGAGTCGCCTTCATGGTTGTGAGGAGTTCTCGCATTCTGGGAACTAGTCAGAACTAGCCGCGAATTTTTCAACATGTTGAAAAATTAGCGGCGACCAGAATAAAATGAAGAGTAGTGAGAATTTTTGTACCGTAAGTGGGTCGCCAGGAGGTCCATGTGGGTCGCCAGGAGGTCGAAGGTTCTTGTAGGTTATAGCCGGTGCTGACCGGCGAATTTCATTGGCTCATTGGAAAAACAAAACGTAAGCAGTAGTTTTCAGAATCAAGGATAACCGACCGGTAATGTTAAATATCCGTTGAGCTTCACAGCCGTGTATCTCTGACTTCTTAAAAGTTGTCTCCACTCATTCTCTCCACCCTCTCCGCCCCTATATTAAAGGACTTACCGTGAATGTGAATTTAAAGGACTTACCGTGAGTGTGAATTTAACTCAGACAGCGCTCCACCTGCTTGCCCTGTCCCCCGCCTGCCTAACGGGCTGGTGAAGGAAGCGATGTGTATGTGTGTGTGCGCGTGTTCCACTCTGACAATCGCCGTTCCAGTTGCCGGTTTTTCAGGCAACTGCCGGCAACTTTACAGTCGCCTGAGAAATCGCCTAAGTGGGACAGGCCCCTTAGACAGATCGATTTCGAATTGTAAAGGAATTGAATGTTATGAACTTATGAAGAAAGGGCAGGAAAATGGACTTAAGGAATGTTGTATTCACCATGATCCTGTTAAATAATGGAACAGAGGGCTGAATGATCTCTTCCTATTTCTAATGGTCGTTTTCTAGTTTCCTGTGTGGCGTCGGGTATTTCCCTACAATTGCAAGTCCGACATCTTCCTTTACTTTCCTCTTAATGGACAATTATCCAGATGGCTGTTGGTAGTATTCCACTGAGAATGTACAAACTGTTGTTCCGTGTTGGCTTCACATAACCATTGATTCTGCAGCTGTTTGTTCAGCACTGGGTTGATTTAACTTGTGCAAATGCAGAGTGTTCCTGCCCAGGGCAAGTATGTTGGGCACATGCACAACCTTGTTCTAACCACGGAGGGTTTCAGACTCATTTTGAATTTGCAATCACATTTCACACTACGTAGGTGGGATCGTTGATCGTGAAGATCAGCTGGGCCTACGGGGAAATAAATGGCTGGAACATAAAGTACAGCACAGGAATTCTCACAATGTCTATGCCAAACATGATGCCAAACAAGATAAAGTAATCTCATCTGCCTGCAAATGATCAATATCCTTCCATTCTCTAGATATGCCTATCTAAATGCTACTACCACATCTGCCTCTGCCACCTTCCCTGGCAGTGCGATTGAGGTACTAAACACCTTGTGTTTAAACACTGCTCCTTCACCTTAACGCTATGGCCTCCAGTCTTTGACATTGCCACCCTGGGGGAGGAAGGTTCTGACTGTAAACCCTAGCTCTCATCGTTGTTTGTGATATATATAAATTATTTGGACATAAATGTATAGGAAGGAACTGCAGATGCTGGTTTAAACCGAAGATAGACACAAAAAGTTGGAGTAACTCAGCGGGCCAGGCCGAGTTACTCCAGCTTTTTGTGTCCATCTTTGGACATAAATGTAGATGGGTTGGTTAGTAAGTTTGCAGACAACACGAAGACTGCCGGAGTTGTAGACAGTGAGGAAGGTAATCACAGTATACAACAGGATATAGATCAACTAAAGAAATGGGTCTTTATCCATTTGCTGAGCATGTCTGCATCCCTTTTAATCCACTCTGCATTTTACCCATGTATGACACTGCCACCTAGCTATGAATCATTATAATACACTGGGTCACCAGGACCAGATGATGATGTAGAGTGTGAACAGCTCGCATGTCAGCACCAATCCCTACTGTTCCCCGTAACTTTCTGTCTACAATTCTCAGCAATATTATTACCCTGATCTCATGTGTTGAACTTTGTTTAATAAACTGTGTGGTACCTAATTAAGGGTTTTCCTAAAACCCAAATCAACCCATACACTGTGTTTGCCTTGTCTGTGTCTACTGGTTACAACTTCAAAGAACTCTTAAGAGATGAATCACACATGATTTCCTTTCCAAAGGCCCCCCCATTGAGTTTGGGTCATCATTATGATTCTCTAACTGCCCTATTTTATTGTATGTAATAATGCTTTCAAGCATTTTACAACTCTAATCCTACTTTGGTAACTGATCACTATGTACCACTTCTTGTACTACCATTAACTCATTTTTTGATTGTGACTTCTTGCATTAATATCTTGTTTGGTGCAATTTTTTTTCTTTTTCACTGTCTTGTTGAATTTATATATAATTTTACTTCGGAGTCACGTGAGTGACTACGTGAAGACCCCGCCAGCACGCATGCACGACATATCGTCGTACGCATGCGGAAGCGACGGTCGGGAGGAGCGGGGCTCCTCCAGCGCAAGTTAAATAGCTTGCGCCAGGTAAGTCTCACCGGAGGAGTGAGTCGTCGACACAGAGAGAGATGGAAGCACGAAAATCAAAAAGAGCTGCGGCCAAAGCAACTGCAAAAGAAAGCAGCCAGCAGAGAGCCGCCTCTCCAGAGCTACAGGTTCTACCTGCAGCTCCCGACTTTTCGCCATTTGGGACCGTTGGTACGCCACGGTCAGGTGGGAAAGCCACCCGGAAGTTGGCCGGGGCCGACTCAGCGGAGTCCGGTCCCGAGGACACCCCGTTCGCGGACAGCGACGGAGGTCGTCTTTCCCGCATGGAGCGGATAATGGAGCAGTTGCTCCAACGTGACCTGCTAATGCAGGGGCAGGATCACAGTAGGCCTACTAGTAGGCCCACGGCAGGTTCCTACAGGGGACTGCCTAATGTCTCCCCCTCTATACAGGGGAGCATTGAGGGTCAGAACTGGGCTGACCCAGAAGAAGGGGAGTTGGCTGAATCACCGACCGTGTCAGGGGTGTGTGAAGGCTTTATGGATGTGGTGAACAAGCATGCCATGCCCGAACAGAAGGGCTTACCCATCCACCCCAAACTGGCTGCCAGTATTGACTACATGGCAACAAACCAGCTGCAGGAACAGGCCATAAATGCTACGGCAGATAAATACATGGCACCAGAAAACTGCAATTCACTAAATGTCCCTGCGGTAAACAACCCTATTTGGGGGAATATGAGTCCATCGAGCAGAGGACAGGAGATTAAACTTCAGAGGATCCTGAAGCTCCTAACCGCGGGAATTACGGCAGTGGCAAGAACTGCAGTGGGTGTAGATATGCCGGAG
This sequence comes from Raja brachyura, assembly GCA_963514005.1. Next base: position 44,796,914 of record OY740797.1, on the reverse strand, counting down.
GAACTACAAGATGCATTGGCTCTGCTGTGCAACACACAGTACGAGATTAACAACTTTCGGAAAAGCATCATAAAGCCGGCGCTTAACCCCAAATTTGCGGGGTTGTGTAAGCCTGGGAAGACTCAGCCTCCTAGCCTGCTGTTCGGGGAAGATCTCCCTAAGCAGGTTAAAGACCTGGATGAGGAGGCAAAGGCTTTGGGCCTTATAAAGATACCGGGTTTCCCTAAACCCCACTACCCGCAAAGACAGCACCCCTACACATCCACCAGGCAGAGTTACCATTCCAGGTCTGCAGGTGGTGAAAGCTCGAAGGCCGGCAATCCTGCACAAAGGTCTTTTTTAGGCCATGGCCCAGGCCGGCCTTCTTGGAAGATGCGCCACTCCCAGAACACTCCCAACCAGCCAAGGAAGCAAGGGCAGAGACCTCAACACCGGCAGTAACCATGGAGGTAGGTGGGTCTGGAGTCCCCAGGAACACATCTTGTCTAAATTCACTGTATGTGGGAGGCAGGTTGCACTTGTTCTACGAGAATTGGCTCACTGTTACCTCTGATCCTTATATACTCAGGAGTATTCAGGGCTACAAAATTGAATTTATTCATGAACTCCCTACCCCGGTTCAGCATGTTCCTAGCCGGAAATTTATCCTTTCTCAACAAGAGAAGGCAGCAGGACATGCAGAACTTCATAGGTTAATAGAGAAAGGGGTAGTGGAGAAAGCCACTAAGGAACCCCGGGAGTTCGTGTCCAATATATTCACCAAAAATAAAAAAGATGGCGGTTGCCGCATCATTATTGACTTAACTGAACTGAATACTTCTGTCCAGTATATTCATTTCAAAATGGACACTTTCGACACTGCTATACAGTTAATAGGTCATGGGTACTACATGGCATGCATTGACCTCAAGGATGCATATTATTCAGTACCCATACACAAGGATCATAGGAGATATTTAAAATTTATCTGGATGGGACAATTATGGCAATACAAAGCCTTGCCTAATGGGTTATCATCAGCATCCAGATTGTTTACCAAAATATTGAAACCAGCTTTGGCCTGTTTAAGGAAACAGAACCATACTGTTATGGCTTATCTAGACGACATCCTCATTGTGGGGGAAAATTTGGAAACGGCCACTTTGGCGGTAACAGCCACTAAACAGCTTTTTCAGAAGCTGGGTTTCATCATACATCCAGATAAATCTATATTGGAACCCTCTACCACCATGAAGTACTTGGGGTTCATCATCAACTCTGAGCAAATGTCTATCACGTTGCCACCAAGCAAGGTGGAGGACCTGATAGAGGCTTGCAGGGGCCTCTTTGGCACTAAGGATCCATCCATTCAACGGGTGGCCAGGGTGATTGGGAAGATAGTAGCTGCATTTCCGGGAGCTCAGTTTGGGCCTTTACATTACCAAAACTTACAAAGAGCAAAAATTACAGCGCTCAAAAATCAGGCTGGCCATTTTGATAGGCCAATGAAAATACCGGAGAAGGCAAAAGCCGAACTATATTGGTGGATGGGCAATGCCCAAAACTGCTCTAAACCAAACACTATCATCAATCCCTCGGTCACCTTACAAACAGATGCCAGTGCCAAAGGGTGGGGAGCTACTAACACTACCTCTAGTTGTGGAGGTAGATGGAGTGCACAGGAGTTAACCCAATTCAAAAACTTGGGGATTAACTATTCAGAAATGCTGGCAGCATTTCACGGCCTTAAAGCATACTGCACTAATATGCACAAAGTCCATATAAGGATACAAATTGACAACACCACGGTGGTAGCCTATATTAACCACATGGGCGGTATTAAGTCGATATCATGTGATGAATTGGCAAACAATATCTGGCACTGGTGTCTGCAAAGAGAAATCTGGATATCAGCTACTTACCTTCCAGGTAAGCTAAACACAGTGGCAGACACCAGATCACGTAAATTCAACGACAACATAGAATGGATGTTGGATCGGAGTGTGTTTTCAGATATTGTAGAACGGTATGGAACACCAGATATCGACCTTTTCGCGTCCAGGCTTAATCACCAACTACCAACATATGTTGCTTGGGAACCAGACCCGGGGGCAGTAGCGATGGATGCATTCTCGCTACATTGGGGAGATCTTTTTTGCTACGCTTTTCCCCCTTTCTGCCTCATCAGTCGGGTCTTGCAGAAAATTAAGCAAGACTCCGCATCGGGAATTTTGGTGGTGCCCGACTGGCCTACCCAACCATGGTTCCCTATGGTACGGAAGATGGCCACAGAACCCTGCATCAGGGTGAACAAAAGACCTAGTCTGCTCATTTACCCTGTTACAGGGGAACATCATCCATGTCATGATCGCATGGATCTATTAATTTGCAGATTCTAAAACGGCCACTTCATGGATACGGACTCTCCAACAGGACCATTGACACCATCACAGCAGCCTGCAGAGAGTCCACAAGGAAGCAGTATCTGACCTACATCAGAAAATGGGAAGGATTCTGCGTCTCAGCCAACACCACTTATGAAACTGCCACTATCACGGAAGTGCTGGAATTTTTGGCTACCCTTCATTTCGATGAGGGTTTGAGTTACAGTGCCATCAACTGTGCCAGGAGTGCCCTATCATCCTACCTGGGCCAGGGAAGTGACCAATTGGGCATTGGATCACATCCCCTAGTGTCCAAATTTAGGAGGGGAATATTCAATTCCAATCCCCCCAGGCCTAGATACAGCCATACTTGGGATATCAGCACGGTCTTGACCATGCTACGAGGATGGACGCCTATCACGGGACTCCCTTTGGCCAAACTCACGTACAAAATGGTCATGATTATGGCACTTATCACGGCACAACGGGTCCAGTCCCTGCACAAACTCAATTTGGATGCAATGACCTCCACCGGTGATAAAGTCACTTTTTATGTGCAGGGACTATTGAAACAAGATCGTCCCGGAGTGTCTGGTCATACATTAGAGTTTCTGGCTTACCCAACAGATTCTCGCCTCTGTATCGTTACATTAATTTTACGATACATTTCAGTTACTAAAAATCTAAGGGGCACGGAGACAGCATTGCTCATCAGTCACAAGAAACCCCATCATAGAGTCACGGTGCAAACCATTTCCAGATGGTTAAGGGTGGTATTGGATGCGGCGGGGGTGGATACTAACATTTATAAATCTCACTCCACCAGGGCAGCATCCACCTCGGCGGCCAGAAGGATGGAAGTACCTCTGGATCACATCCTGGCCACAGCGGGTTGGAGTAACGAAAAGACATTCCACCGCTTTTACTTTAAACCCGTGACCTCCCCTGATACTTTTGCAGGGAGGATTTTAAGTACTGCCAGATAGTACCCTTTTGGGACTATATTGTTTTGGTATGAATAAATACCTGTTTTTGTTTTTCAGCCAGTGTCTTGTCTGAATTACGTCCATCCTCTTATCCCAACTTTAGCGGTGTGTGAGCATGGAGCTTCCAGGGCATGAAATCACAGAGCTTTGAAATCTTTACGTAGTCACTCACGTGACTCCGAAGTAAAATAGTAAGATTAAACGAGAACTTACCAGTTTGAAGTTTGATCTTTATTTTATGAGGAGTTACGATGAGGGATTACGTGCCCTCCGCTCCCAACCCTCTATTATAAAGATCACCTGGTATGAAAGTTCTCTTTTTTATCTTACTATATTAGTCATTGTGACTGTTTGTTCTGTGATTTCACACCACTGCTTTGAAGAATGTCGCGCATGCGTGCTGGCGGGGTCTTCACGTAATCCCTCATCGTAACTCCTCATAAAATAAAGATCAAACTTCAAACTGGTAAGTTCTCGTTTAATCTTACTATTATTGTATTTCTGTGCCTCAGTTTAAATGCCCGTGATGTTGCTGCAAGCAAGATTTTTCATTCTACCTGTACCACACCATAGTCGTGCATTGAAAGTAAACTCAACTCAACTTGGCTTGTTGACTTGACGAAGCTCAAATATCAAGGTGGACACAAAAAGCTGGAGTAACTCAGCGGGACAGGCGGCATATCTGTAGAGAAGGAATGGGTGATGTTTCGGGTCGAGACCCTTCTTGTAATTAGTCTCCAGTTCTCTGTGTGCTTTTTCTCTCCTCTTTCTTGAATCATGGGGTTATATTTCGACTTCCCTGCATTGCGATTCCCAGATTTGACTAAATTCTTCTATTTGCACTGTGATACAAGTATTGTGTTCACTATCTCCATTACCAAATGCATCAGATTATGTAATTCATTAGCTCTTCGTACCATTGTATTTTTCCACTGATGCTAAATTTTATTTGTACATACCTAACTAACTTTTGTTTTTGTATATCACTGAATGCTCCTGTTTACTACTTTCTCATTTCATTATTAATTTCTTGGTTTTCCTTTCCTAAAATTCCTCCAATACTGAGGTTTGTGGATCTGCTTGGCAATGATATAAACATTTTCTTTTGATTTGATACCTGATTCAGCGTTATTTGTTACAGTGGTATCAATGTGCTTTATGGGGACATTTGGGGTGTTAATTGGTTGACACTAAATTATCTCTTGGTGTCGGTTTAAGGAGAAAAGAATCAAAGCTGAGGAAAATGTTGATAGCTGGTTTGTTGATGTGTATGGGTGAGAGAGGACATATGGGTTTCAGGGGTACAAGGAAAATAGGGGGGTATTAGACTAATAGACCGGAGAGGACCCGGTGTCCGATGATGGCGCCGACTGTCAGACAGATGAAGACGGACACATGGACGTGAGGATGCCGCTGCCGAGGGAAGGAACAAAGGAAGACCCGGCGTGGTAGGATGCTGTGAGGGGGGGAGGGGGGAGGGGAGAAGATAAGAACAAAGTGGGATCTGGCGCGGGGTGCTTTGTAACTATGTAAGCGCCCTAAATGGGCGACTATTTGCATACCTTAGGTAAGCAAGCAAAGAATTTCACTGTGACTTGTCACATGTGACAATAAAGTAAATATTTAATTCAAAGTATTCAATTCAATTCAAGGATGCTCTCCTGTGAGTTTGCATGGACCCAAGCAGTTGGAATACCTCCTTCTCTGTTGTTAAATGGATAAGATATTTGGTGTGCTAAATCTTTAAATGTTACTGGTCAACTGTTATCTCTTTTGACAAACTTTCCTAATTCATCACGGTCAATGCACACCTTGCATCTTTGTAGTTTGCATTGATTGATTGGACCAAAATATAGGCTTTCCCCAATAGCCTACTTAAATGCTATGAAATGCTATTTCAAAGCCTATGAATTAACCGTTGCACAATCTGAATTGAATAGGGTCTCGACCCGAAACGTCGCCTATCTCCTTCGCTCCTTAGATGCTGCTGCACCCGCTGAGTTTCTCCAGCTTTTTGTGTAACCCTCGATTCTCCAGCATCTGCAGTTCCTTCTTTAACACTGAATTGAATACGTTGGTTGGTTGGCAGACAAGACCATGTTATGGCCCTATGAAACCCTCTGATTGTTCCCACTGTTCACTGAGCATTGATGCCTGATGATTAGATGTATTTTAAGACTTATTCTTGACTTCAATAATTCACATTTTAAATAAGAAGCACAGTGGAAAATCAAAACTGATTTTCACTTGAGCTTGTTTATTATGCTCCGTTGAGACCAGGGTACATGTAATGTATTTGAAGAGACATTGATTCCAGATATACTTAAAGGGTTGACAGTGGAGATGCAATGGTGAAGATTTAAAGACCGCATGGATGAACTCCAAAAATTGTTCATCCCTGTCTGGCGAAAAATTAAAATGGGGCACAAGGCAAAACCGTGGCTAAAGAGGGAAATCAAGAATAGTGTTAAATCCAAAGAAAGGCATGTAAATTGGCCAGAGGAAGCAGCAAACCGAAGGACTAGGAGAAATTTAGAACTCAACAGAGGAGAACAAAGGAGTTAATTAAGAGAGGGAAAAAAAAGCTTGCGGGGAATATAGAAACTGACTCTAAAAGTTTTTTTGATATGTAAAAAGGAAAAGATTAATGAGGTCAAATGTAGGTCCCTTACAATCAGCGACAGGAGAATTGATAATGGGAAACAAAGAAATGGCAGAACAGTTAAATGAGTTCTTTGGTTCTGTCTTCACGAAGGAAAACAAACAATCTCCCAGAAATATTAGGGCACTGCGGATCTAGTGGGAGGAAGGAACTGAAGGGAATCCACATTATTCAGGAAATGGTGTTAGGTAAACCGATAAATCCCCATGGCCTGATGTTCTGCATCCCAGAGTACTCAAGGAGGTGGCTCGAGAAATTGTGGATGCATTGGTGATCATTTTCCAATGTTCTCTCGAATCTGGATCAATTCCTGTGGACTGGAGAGTCGCCAATGTAATCCCACCTTTTAATAAAGGAGGGAGAGAGAATACGGGGAATTATAGACCAACTAGCCTTACATTGGTAGTGGGGAAGATGCTTGAGTCCATTGTTAAAGATGTTATAGCAGCGCATATGGAAAACAGTGACATGATCGGTCAAAGTCAGCATGAATTTATGAAGGGGAAATCATGCTTGACCAATCTTCTGGAATTTTTTGAGGATGTAGCAAGTAGAATAGATAAGGGTGAGCCAATGGATGTGGTGTATCTGGATTTTCAAAACGCCTTTGACAAAGTCCCACACAAGAGATTATTGTGCAAAATTAGAGCACACGGTATTGGGGGTTGGGTATTGACATGGATAGAGAACTGGTTGGCAGACAGGAAACAAAGAGTAGGAATTAACAGGACCTTTTTAGAATGGCAGGCAGTGGCTAGTGGTGTGCCACAAGGCTCAGTGGTGGGACCCCAGTTATTTACAATATATATTAACGATTTAGACGAGGGAATTAAATGTGACATCTCCAAGTTTGTAGATGACACAAAGCTGGGTGGCAGTGTGAGATGTGATGAAGATGCTATGAGGCTGCAGGGTGACTTGGATAGGTTGGGTGAGTGGGCAGATAGAAACATAGAAAATAGGTGCAGGAGTAAGCCCTTCTAGCCTACACCGCCATTCAATATGGTCATCCAACTCAATATCCCGTACCTGCCTTCTCTCCATACCCCCTGATCCCCTTAGCTACAAGGGCCACATCTAACTCCCTCTTAAATAGAGCCAATGAACTGGCCTCAACTACCTTCTGTGGCAGAGAATTCCAGACATTCACCACTCTCTGTGTGAAAAATGTTTTTCTCGTCTCGGTCCTAAAAGACTTCCCCCTTATCCTTAAACTGTGACCCCTTGTTCTGGACTTCCACAACATCAGGAACAATCTTCCTGCATCTAGCCTGTCCAACCCTTTAAGAACTTTGTAAGTTTCTATAAGATCCCCCCTCAATCTTCTAAATTCTAGCGAGTACAAGCCGTGCCTTCCAGTCTTTCTTCATATGAAAGTTCTGACATCCCAGGAATCAGTCTGGTTGAACCTTCTCTGTACTCCCTCTATGGCAAGAATGTATTTCCTCAGATTAGGAGACCAAAACTGTAAGCAATACTCCAGGTGTGGTCTCACCAAGACCCTGTACAACTGCAGTAGAACCTCCCTGCTCCTATACTCAGATCCTTTTGCTATGAATGCCAACATACCATTCACTTTCTTCACTGGCAGATGCATGGCAGATGTAGTATAATGTGGATAAATGTAAGGTTATCCACTTTGGTGGCAAGAACAGGAAGGCTGATTATAATCTGAATGATTATTATTGAAAAGGGGAGGTCCAGTGAGACCTGGTAGTGCTTTTACATCAGTCACTGAAAGTAAGCATGCAGGTACAACAGGCAGTGAAGAATACTAATGGCATGTTGGCCTTCATTACGAGAGGATTTGAGTTTAGGAGCAAGGAGTTGTATGGGGCCCTGCTGAGACCACACCGGAAATATTGCGTGCAGTTTTGGTCTTTGAATTTGAGGAAGGACATTATTACTATTGAGGGAGTGCAGCGTAGGTTCATTAGGTTAATTCCTGGGATGGCGGGACTGACATATGATGAAAGAATGGGTCGACTACGCTTGTATTCACTGGAATTTAGAAGATAAGGGGATCTTATAGAAACATTTAAAATTCTTAAAGGCTTGCAGGAAAATGTTCCCGATGTTGGGGGAGTCCAGAAGCAGGGATCACATTTTAAGAATAAGGGGTAGGCCATTTAGGACTGAGATGAGGAAAAACCTCTTCACCCGGAGAGTTGTGCATCTGTGGAATTCTTCGCCACAGAAGGCAGTGGAAGCCAATTCACTGGATGTTTTCAAGAGAGAGTTAGATTTAGCTCTTAGGGCTAAAGGAATCAAGGGATATGGGAAAAAAGTAGGAATGGGGTACTAATTTTAGATGATCAGCCATGATCATATTGAATGGCGGTGCTGGGTCGAAGGGCCGAATGGCCTACTCTTGCACCTATGTTTCTATGATATTATATGGGTTGAGTTTAAATTTGCCCTTGGTTGCCTTGTGTTTGGGGTGCTGGAGTTTAATTTGTGAGGGAGTTGACCAATCTTTGTTCCATAGTCTACAATTCTAACCTGTTCTTTTGTTAATTGCACCAGCTCCAATGACATCATGAGTAGACTCCTGCTTTAATCTGGAAAAATGGTGTGTAATTAACACCAGACCATGAAGATGAGTCAAGGCTCGAAGAAGCCTAAATGGTAAGTTTTCGTTAGCATTTTAAATACAAAACATGCATTTTGGACCTACAATGCTGAATATTTAGCCCAGCCCTGTATGAGTCACCTCCTTCCTAATTGTAAGGAACTTCTGAAGGTCTGCAGAAGGGTCTCGCTCCGAAACGTCACCTATTACTTTTCTCCAGAGATGCTCTCTGACTCGCTGTGTTACTCCAGCTGTTTGTGTCTAATTCCTGAAAGCCGTTATCATCAAAATGTTGATGATTATTCTTTTCCTGTTGGGAGATGAGCAAAACAGATAGCCTGGAATGTGCACCAGTAGCAGAAAAATCCAAGGTGGTGTGGAGAAGGGTCTCGACCCAAATCGGTAGTTGCCTATTTCCTTCGCTCCAAAGATGCTGCCTCACCCGCTGAGTTCCTGCAGCATTTTTGTCTACCTTTGATTTTCCAGCATCTGCAGTTCCTTCTTACACAAGGAGGTGTAATGAACAGAGAGAGGGCTTGCAGCTTGTGGATATCCCTTTACGGTGGATGTAAGCCATTTAAAGTATCTGAGTGTAGTGATCAGCAGACCCATTTCAAAAGGCGAGCAGAAATGGACAAGGTTTCTTAGTTTGCATTGTTGATATCTTACGACATGGGTTTTTTTTTCCTTTTAAATATATGAATAATTGATAAGAAGTGGATCTAAGGCAGTAATTTAAAAACTCATTGCTAACACATTACACTCTGAAGAAGGGTCTCCACCCGGAACGTCACCTATTCCTTTTCTCCAGAGCTTCCGCCTGACCCGCTGAGTTTCTCCGATATTTTGTGTCTATCTGCGGTGTAAACCATCATCTGCAGTTCCTTCCTACACACTTTGATTTAATCTTTTCAGGTGTAATAGTGAATTATACTGGTTGAAATTGACTGTGTGGCATGATGGTGCAGTGGTGGTGTGACTGCCTCATTGGTTCAGGGACCTGGATTTAATCCTGACCTCGCATGCTGTCTGTGTAGAGTTTGTATGCTTTCTCCGCGACTGTGTGTGTTTCTTCTCTGGATACTCTTGTTCCATTTCACACGCTGAAGACGTGGATTAACCGACCACTACAGCATTCCTTTCAGAATCGGTTAATATCAAAAATAATCAAAGGGATTTTGAAGGGCTTACATCAGAGAGAATAAGTTGCAGGGATGCAGGAAATAAGACGGAGGGGCATGGAACTCATGGGATTGTTCCTCGGGGCCTCAAGGAAAAAACACACTGTTATAGCGACTAAAAATGTATGCAAGTTCTATTACAATAAAAAGCATTTTAATAAACCATTATAATAAAAATGAAAACCTAACAATAAATAATTGTTTTTCAGAATATCAGGGCTGATCAGGAAAGATTTTTTTGCAGAGCAGCTCTGGAGGCAGAAACCTTTCACATTTCAATCAAAGCTGGTTTCTTTCATTACGTTTCTTACTGATACAAAATATTGGATAAATTACCATTGCAGTTATTGTTATGTACACAGGTACGAACTCGCTAAAATGTAAGAAATTTGATGAAGTTGCTCCACAGAGGCTTTCTCAAAAACAACAATATTTCCCAACGCATTCTGAATGTTTTGCAATAAAAATTTCTTAAAGGTAAAGATGAGGTTTTTTTAATCATGGTACACACTGTACATCAACCACCACTATTGGATTATTTTTAGCCCTCTACACACCTCTGTATGTGTAAGATTAAAAAAAATATTGCTCGACTACTTTTAATGTTCCAGAAATAGCAAGCGTTTGAGTTTTTCTTTGTGTGATGAAATGTTTATTATATACTACGCCTTACATGAAACTGATGCTTTATTACAATCTATCTTGCTTTTAGTCATAATGTTTCATGACTAAATTATGTTTTTGCTTTCCATTTGGAATTCAATTCCCAATCACCATTTTCTCTCTATTCACTGGCTAAATGATTTTAAATGTATATGGAAAATAATTGTATTGCTACAAGTGGAGATAGGGTCAATTGGCTTCTTTTCTTTGATAAGTATTTCATTGTGGAGGGAGAGTGACCTTTTGGATGTCAGTCATGCGTTAAATTTTTCCCCTTTAAGCTTGATAATGGAAAACTGTAGATTTCCTTTGAGTTGGAAGCAGTTGAATTGATTTTCTGTGGTGTAATTACCAGTTATTAAACAGCTACATTTGGTTTCAGGTAAATGCTTTCACAAATACATTCAACTCTCAGGACTCGGTAAAAGACAGCCAGCCAAAGGATCACTGTCGAATGAATGCTCCACACCGATCTTTTAAACGTAGTTAATATGCAAAGTTTGCATCTTGAAAATGTTGTCTTAAATATTCCCTATAATTGCATGTCAAATATATTCACACTGTTAAAAAAAACTATCTAATTGCTATTGTCTAACTCCATTTAATTATTTCATGACATTCCCACTAATTTTCCATCTTAATATTTCTTCTATAGGTTCATTTATCATATGCGAATCTGGATAAGTTGAGGAAATGTTTTGGTAGGTCGCGGAGCATCAGTACCTTAATACTATGCATAGCTTTGTGAAAATCCACAAAAGGATGAGTGACTGCTAAAAATGTTTAGGTATGAACAAATCCCCAGAACAGATCTATGCGAGGATTCTAAGTGAAGCAGAAGAGGAGATTGCGAGGATTTTTGCATCTTCATTAGCCTTGAGTGAGATACCAGAAGATTGGAGGATAGCTAATGTTGTTCCCTTGTTCATGAAGGGAAGTGCAGGCAAGTCTGGAAACTACAGGCAGATGAGACTGACCTCTGTGGCCCGGGAGGAGGGATGGTGGTCATTTTCTGGAGAAGATTTGGGTTCACTTTGAAAGGCAGGAACTGTTTAGGAAAAATCAACACATTTTTGTGTCTCACAACTCTGATGGATGAAGGCAGGGTGGTAGATATTGTCTATGTGGATTCTAGTGAGGCTTTTGCTCAGGTCCCTCATGGTAAGTTGATCTAGAAGAGTAAGGATCCAAGTCAGGTTGGAGAACTGAATCCGTATTTCCCGTATTGTATCTCCATCCCCACTGCGGCCTAACATCGTGGAGTTCATGGTATTTCCTGGAGTTCCAAGCCGGGGGAGTCTGCGGGGCTTTAGCATAGCGGAGCTTGCGATCACATTCGCAGGACTGTATGCAATTCTGGTCACTGCTCGAGGAAGGATGTCATTAAACTGGAAATGTTGCAAACATATTTGAGGATGTTCCCAGGTCTAGAATTTTACAAAATTATGAGGGACATAGAGAAGACAGATAATCAGAATTTGTTTTCCAGGGCAAGAAAGTCTAGAAATAAAGAGTTGGTCTGAGGTGAGAAATACAGCTTTCTACACAATGGCAGTGCATAATTGGAATAAGCTGTCATGGGATGCAGTGGAGGTATATATCATTATATGGTCTCAAAGGCATTTGGACAGGTATTTGGATTGCACAGGAGTGGGGAGCAAACAGGCCTACTGAGAGCAATTCAATTAGTGTCGTGAGACATCACGGTCAGCATGGATGAGATGGCCTATAAAGGATTGTACTTTTGCTGCTGAAAATATAATTGTCACAGATTTTGCAGCCTCGGCTAATTCTCTTGGAAGGAGACAACAGCAGCAGACACAACAATAGAGGGTGCATCAAACTTCAACCCTTCTGTGCAGCTTTTGGTGGCAAATCACAGTGTGTGGCTGAAATCAGTTGACGGTCAAGGATAGCGCACTGTAGAAAATATTAAGTGAAGCAAATAATAATAGGGGAGGAGAGTTGGAGGAAACTATATCTGCTGCCATATCCTGGTCCCATAACTCTCTTCCTAGTTTTCTCTTGGACCCAAATGCTGAACTGGCTTTGTAATAGGCTCCCTCGGCTCCGGTGCTTTCTCCATTTCCCAATGCAAAAAACAGCAAGAAAATATGTGACCACAGGTGACTGCGTTGGTGGATGTCAAGTTGTACCCCGGGACATAGGTTCAGGAGTATCGCAAGCAAGTATTCCGTGCACAATCATTTATAGCTACTCCTTCGTTGGCTTTCTCATTTTGTCAGAAATCATAATTTTTTTAATGTTAATGAAGTAATCCATGCTGGAGTAAAGCAAGATCAAGACAACATTAAGTATGGGCTGTTAACGTGACAAATAACATTCACACAATGCCAGTGCCACATGTTAATCATCTCCAACAAGAAAATACTGTCACTATCAATATCACAGGGATCACCATCAGCCACTTCAAAGTTGCAGCCACAGAAGGAGGGCAGAAGATGGATATCTTCCAGCAGATAATTGATATCTTTGTTACACAGAGCCTTTCTGACATCGATCAAGAATAAAATGGAAGAGTGTGTGCTGGAGTAACTCAGGAGGTTACACAGTATCTCAGGAGAACTTGGATTAGTGATATTTTGGATCAGGACCTATCTTCAAACTGTTCCTCCAATTTGCATTTGGATTCACTCTGGCCTTACTGTCCTGGGCCTCTTCCATTGTCAGAGTGAGGCCAAACGCAAATTGGAGGAACAGCACCTCATATTTCGCTTAAACCCCAGCGGACTTGTGCATTGTGGTCCGTTGCACCCGGTCTATCCTCGACCCCCAGATGAACTGGAAGGTGGATTGGGTGATCCCTGTGGCGTAGGAGGGAGGGACAGGCCACACTTGCATGAAGTAGTGCAGCCCCGAGAGCACCTCACATCTGATGACCATTTTCCTGCCAGGTACAGCACAGGTTTGGTCCGGGTTGATCACCAGGGCAGACTGGACCCGGTTGGCGATGATCTTATAATCAACATTCAACAATTTGATGGGTCTCCAATTCCTTATATCCTTCATCTCCCCCTTCTGCTTGCAGATTAGGGTGATGCTGCCCTTGCTAATGGAGTCTGACATGCTGCCGGCTAGAAGCATGTCGTTGTACACTTCCAGCAGGTCCAGGCCCTGGGAACAGTCCGTAAATCACAGCGTCCTCTGTGACGGAGCTGTTCGGCATAAACCGTGACAGGGACTCTTGCAGACCTCTCCAGAAGCTCTTTGCGAATCCACACTCTGCAAAGAGGTGGGCAAATGTCTCCTCTCCATAGCAGCTGTCCCGAGGGCAGCGTACACAGAAAGGAAAATCTCAGACAACCTGGCGCTGCTGAGAGATACCATTGCCTATGTGCAGGGTAGATGCCTGCCTAGTCAGCTTGGACCAGGAGACGGCTTCAACAGGATATCACACACGTACATGAGGGACATGCTCTCCAAAATGGGCTTTGGGGAGGGAATCAGAAATAGGATCAAACTGCTCTACACTGGGGGGTAGGAGCTGGGTTTATAGGCAAATGGTTGGACAAAGGCCAGCGATGAAGAGAGAGTGATTGAAGAGTTGCGGATGTGAAGCTAGAAGAATGAATGTCGGTGGAATTTAGTACCAGGCTTTGTCCTGTCCTGGTTTCTTCTCCCCTCTACTATTAGTCTGAAGAATGGTCCAAAACCGAAACGTTGCCTATCGATGTTCTCAGAGATGCTCATGACCCTCTGTTTTACTCCAACACATTGTGTCTTTTTTTTTGTAAACCAGTTTGCTTCTACTTGTTGTTAACTATTTCACTCATAGATTGGATAACTGAGCAGTGCAACTTTGACAAACAACAGCAATATTAATTGATCAGGTATCACATTGAAGCAGACCAAATGTCCACAACTGAAAAATGTTGCTTCTCAAAACACCTTTTTAGTGTCATATCATCTGGTAGTGGATTAATGGTGAAATATAGTTAAAATAGAAAAGTTGGGGTTGTAATGAATTGTAAGAAATATGCATATTTATTCACTTTGAAAATGAAAGCCATGCAATCAATGAAATTAAATGTTAGACCAAGCACATCATGAGAACAAAATTATAAAGTGCAGTAAAATGATAAATAAGTGCAAAAACATTGCTTGGATATTACATCGTTTTATTTTTATTTTGGCATTTTTAGTTTATTCTATTCTTGGCAAGGAAGCATGGGACTCTCTTAAGTGTAAGTTTAGATCTTGAGATGCATGAAGTTTAAAGGCACTGCAAGCACTGGGGGTTAAGCTTAAAGCGACTACTGTGCACTACAAACTACAGATAACAAGACTACCAAAATAAAATAATCAAAGGATGTGTGCTATTTTATATCAACACATCCTGAGTTTAGTTGAGGAAAAGTCGAAAACTAAGCTCTCAGAACAGAGCAAAGGTGAGTGTTGAATGAAATGGAGGGATATCAGTTGGTTCATGCAACCTGTTTAATTTTATAGACACAAAATGCTGGAGTAACTTAACAGGATAGTAAGCATCTCTGCCTGTCCTGCTGAGTTACTCCAGCATTTGGTGACTATCTTTGATTTAAACCAGCATCTGCAGTTCCTTCCTGCACTATTTTATTTTATGTTTGCTTATAGAGTTGACTTTTTTGTGTGAAATTTTGGTGTGGAGGCAGAAAAAGTAGCATCTGTTCACAAAAGTTTAAAATGTCTCTAATATCAACCTGTTTTTGTGGTTATGGCCGACGCATTGCTAGAATTTTATTAACTTGACTTAATACATATTGATATAGTGATTCAATGATTTAATAAAATACCTGCCGCCTCCAAGTCTGTATTTGTTCAACAGCATATCACATTAATTTTTTCTTAGTATAAAAACTTTTCAAATATTCTGTTGGATATAGGTCAGTAACAGGTTTTAGCCTCTTTGAGGAGTTCAGAATTTGAATTCTGAACAATTAAATCAGATTTATTCAGATGACATCTATCCAACATCTAATTCTGCACTGAAATGGTATGTGAGGAATTAGTTTCCAGATCATGAACTGGGTTTGACCATGCCAATCCATTGCAAAATATATGTATTTATTGTTTCCTTCCCCTCATATTAATTATTTTTTTCTCTCTTGAAGATCTTGTCTTCTGGCTGTGGCCCAGTTTTACTAATGCTAGTTCTCTTTCAGTTAGTTTATAGCCATGTGTACCGAGGTACAGTGAAAAGCTTTTGTTATGTGCTAACCATAGTCAGTGGAAAGATAATATATAATTACAATCAAACCATGATGTTTGATCTTTGAGCGAGTCTGAATGGTGATTATCGACAAGTTATTCTATTTTGTTTGTCGAGCCCCACACAGCTCGTGTCTGATGTTCATTCATAAACATATTTATAGTAGAGACTGAGAAACAGTGATCAAGAAAATTTATCTTATCTAACTTAAGACTGCTGAGGCCAAATCTACTTGTGTTATGGTTAGTAACTTGCTTCTCTGGTCATTTATTAAATCAACTTGCTGAGCCATTAAGAAGATACTTACATAAAGATTCAGAAATGACATTAAGTACTATGAAACAGAATGGACTTCAATTTGCAGCTGAATGTCACTACTCGTGTTAATCGTGCCAAGTTCAATGCATTGCTCAGCTTTAAAACAAATGAAACATGGTAATCTTCGGAGGTAAGTACTTACTCTTCATCCTGAATTTGGCTCCGGAGCTGATGCATGACCCTGGGGTCTTCTGTTGAGTAACTGTGCAATGCCTATATAAGGGACATAAATTAGCAAGGTTCAATAATTGAGGACAAATGGAACAGTTATTTTTCCAGGAATTATGTGATCAATTGCTACCCTCAGACAGATGAGAGTCCTATTTCAGACCTTGTCTGTGATACAACAACCTTGGTAAGCAGTAAAAAGTTTACACTCGGCAATTACTTATAAACCAATTAACAAATGTTGCCCAGCACTTGCATTCCAATGACATCATTTGGAAGCAATTTTGTCTGAGCTGAGTTGACACTTGCACAGATCTGCTGCTACTTCACTGCCCTCATGAAGTACCTACAATGATTTATGAAGCGTACCTTTAATCTCTCGTTTGTTATCCTCTTCTCACCCATTTCAACTTTCAATTTCTTGTTTTCCTTCTGCAACTGTTCATTCATTTCCTGTAGATGGCTGTGTTGTGATAAAGATTTCAACAGAAAAGGTCATTACTACAGTAAAGATAAGTGAACAACAATGAAAAACATTTCAACTAAAACAAACCATCTTGTGGTCATTAATCTTATTTGAGAAAATGTGCCGCAATACTTTTGGAATGCTGCTTTATGCCTTATGCTCTTCTGTGAGGTTTGTTTTGTAAGAAAATCAAAGACTAATGGGCCTGTTTCACTAAGGCGATTTTTTTCGGCGACCGTCATAGTCATCGCAGATCGCCGAAAAAATGGCGGCTGGACTAATGGGCCTGTCCCACTTAGGCGATTTTTTAGGCGACTGCCGGTGAATACGACATTGAAATTCACCGAAGTCAGCACCGGCGACAATCTACGTCACCTGCCGACACCCTACAACATCCTGCCGACTGCCTACGTTAATCTGGCGACAACCTACAACAGCACCTACGTCAAGCTACGCTCATTTGGCGTCAAACCCAAGGTCGCCACTGTCGTCGAAAAGTTTTCAACATGTTGAAAATGTTTAGGTGACCAGAAAGACGCTACGACTCCTTGGGCGATTGAGTAGAGTACTCACGACCATACAGGCGACACCCCGGCGGCCATGTGGTGACCGCATAGTCTCCTGTAGTCACCTAAGTGGGACAGGCCCATAAGAAGGCTACGTACTGATTTTACAGTAGACTCAAGCAGTCAGGCAGTAAAAGTAGAGAAAGAAACACAATTAATATTTTGGGTAATAATCTCGAACTAGAAAAGTGAGAAAACAATGTTTTAAGTTGCAAAGATGAATGAGCAAAATAACATTTTGTGAAAGGGTGACAAAGACGGTCCAGATGACATAATGCATTCAGTGCCATCTTTTTCATGGTTGAACAAGGGCAGCATCTGTGGAGAGGGAAAGATTGACTTAATGTTACAGACGATCTTACATCAGAACTGCTTAGTTCTGACACGAACAGGAAAGGTTGGATGACTGAAGTTGTTTCATTCACCATTGAATCACAAGGACTGCTCTTGTACTGTTCCAACGAAGCCCAACATAATCTCGAGGAATAGCACCCCAGCTTCCATTTTGCACATTGCAACCTTCAGTTCTGATGGAAAATTGTCCACGCGTAACGTAACAGTTTTTCTATAGATTGTAGATTGTAAAACTGCTGTTAAGTAAAACATAGAACTACTAATGTTGTGTCTGCTGGAGTTTGTACTGGAAAGCTCTTATCCATGGTTGCCAATTGTGAAATGAGAAGACCTGAATAACTTTTAACAAACAAGATCTGGTTAAATGGCAGATGGCAGGTTAGGACATAACAGCTCAGGACCCTCAACCCATTGTGTTTGTGACAAACGTGTTGCAGAGATAAACTAATCTCATCTGCCTGGACATGATCCATATCCCTCCATTTATTACATATCCATGTGCCTCTCTAAAAGCCTCTTAAACACCACTATCATATCTGCCTCCACCGCCACCTCTGCTACTTCCCAGACTTCCCCTTCTGAATAAAGCCTGAATCTTCTACTGTTGAAGAGATCACCACTATCCAGTAGATTGTTGACTTATTTGCCTGTTATTTATCATAAATCTCTAAATGCACGGCATTCATGTATCCTGTTTATAATATATAGTAACCAAATATACAACCTAAATGTATACTAAATAACTTACCTAATCTTTAATACTCTACCTGCTTTAACTGTTAATTTTGCATTTTAACTGCTATCATAAAATAAGACAACAATCTTACTGTAAACATAATACATTGAGAATACCTTCTGTCTCCACTTTATAAACTCGTGACCTTTCTTGTGGGTAACATATTCCATATTTATCTCAACCTTCTATTTATCAGTCATATTCCATTTGGTTTCTGGTGGATTTATTTACTTTTTTCTATAATTCATGCATGCATAATTACTTAATGGTGGAAGATGATATCCACTTGCTTAGGGGCTTACAATCTCTTGCAAGGAATAGAGCTGCTTCATTTCCATACTCAGAATGTGTACAGATCTCATCTTGTTAATAGATTAAACCCACAATTTCATACTTAAGTATTTAGAGCATTGAGCCGCAGATCCACACAGATGGATTCAAGCTCCTCGGCCCAACTTGTCCACACTGATCAATATGCCCCCATCTAAGCTAGTCTAATTTGTCCGGTAAACCTTTCCTATCTGTGTAACTGTCTAAGTGTCTTTAAAATGCTGTTATAATACTTGCCTCAACTACCTCCTCTAGCAGCTCATTCCATATATTTACCACTCTCTAAATGAGAAAGTTGCGCATCAGATTCCTATTAAATCTTTCCCCTCTCATCTTAAACATGTCCTCTGGATTCCCATACGCAGGATAAAAGGCTCTGCACATTCACCCTATCAATTCCCCTCATGATGTTATACACCTCTATAAGATCATCCGTCCTATGCTCCAAGGTATAAAATCTCAGCCTGCCCAGCCTCTCCCTATATATACCTTCCCTGTCTGTAGAAAACAAAATTTACCTCTTCAAGTCACTAAAAAGTGCTATATTCCCTATTTAAGTGTTTAAAGTTTAGACATACAGCATGGAAACAGGCCCTTTGACCCACTAAAGCCATGTCAATCAAAGATTATAGAGGAGCAAGATGCGCCACTCCGTGGAAAAGGCATAGTATCACGTGTGTGATTGTCGACGCCATATTAGCGGACCAGAGATGGCGTCGACTATGGCGTCTAGTGGGAAACTGAGCTTCTCTATGATCTTTGTCTCTCGATCTGCCGCTGTGTAATCCGCTCCAAAGCTACAGAGCAGTTGCAAGCAAAGATTATAGAGGAGCAAGATGCATTAGAAAGTTATTAGATTTATTTGTAATAGATCTTTACTTACCTCTCGATCACTCTCTACCCCCTCTTTTCTCTTGATCACCCTCTCTTCTTTCTATCGTTCTCTCCCCTCTTGATCTCTTTCCCTCCCCTCTCGATCTTTCTCTCCCCTCTCGATCTCTTTCTCTCCCCTCTCGATCTCTTTCTCTCCCCTCTCGATCTCTTTCTCTCCCCTCTCGATCTCTTTCTCTCCCCTCTCGATCTCTTTCTCTCCCCTCTCGATCTATCTCTCTCCCCTCTCGATCTATCTCTCTCCCCTCTCGATCTATCTCTCTCCCCTCTCGATCTATCTCTCTCCCCTCTCTTCTCGATTTCCCTCTCTCCCTCCCTTCCCTCTGTGTGAGAGTTGGCAGCCCTGCTGTGCCTTCGGCCCAAAAGAGGATAGAAATAAATTACATAATGGTCTTTGTAGGAAGATTTTAAATAAGCTCTTCTATCCAAAGATTTGCTTCTATCTGTCCCACCATATATTTATATGAATGTGTGTTTGTGTGTGCCTGTAATTTTGTGCACAGTGTGTGTTAAAGCAATACAAGGGAAGCTGTACAATGCAATGCAAGGTAAACTACGCAAAGGAGGGGCTGGGGAGGAAAGATGCGAGGGAAATGGGGGAAAAGGGAGGGGGAGAGAGAGGGAAAGAGGGGAGGGGAGGGAGGGAGATCGAGAGAAGATAGGGGAGAGAGGGATCGAGGGGAGGTAGAGAAGAGAGGGAGAGGGAGATCGAAAGAGGGAGAGAAAGATCGAGAGAAAGGGATCGAAAGATCGAGAGGGGGAGAGAGAGGGATCGAGAGGTAAGTAAAGATCTATTACAAATAAATCTAATAACAGTGGATATGGAAACATTTCTACAAAAGTGTCAAATTAATAGTTTAGATCAGGAAGGTAGACATTTGTTAAACGCCGAAATAACAGTAAAAGATATTGAAGAATCAATTAGTTCGTTAAAGAATGGAAAAGCAGCGGGCCCCGATGGCCTAAGTGCAGAATTTTATAAAACATTTCTAGATCTGATTTCCCCAAGATTATATACAGTATATAGATATGCATATGAACAAGGTAAATTACCAGAATCTTTAAACGAATCTACAATTACACTTATTCCTAAGGCAGATAAGGATTTGGAAGATCCAGGATCATATAGAGCGATCGCACTTCTAAATACAGACCAAAAAATACTAACGAAAGTTTTATCTCGGAGATTAAGTTTGGTGATTTCTAAATTAATACATCAAGATCAACAGGTTTTATCCCAAAACGCTACTCATCTCATAATCTCAGACGCTTGTTTAATATTATATATTCAAAAAGAGTACGGGACAGGGAATTAGCAGTTGTATCGCTAGATGCAGAAAAGGCATTTGATCAGGCGGAATGGTTATATTTATTTAATATAATGGAAAAGTTTCAATTGGGGGATAGATTCTGTAAATGGATAAGAATTTTATATTTGAATCCAACGGCAAGAATCTTAACTAATCAAATATTATCAGCTAAATTTAAGCTCTTTAGGGGTTGTAGACAGGGTTGTCCGTTATCGCCTTTACTATTTGCTTTGATGATAGAGCCTCTGGCGGAAAGAATCAGATCAGAACCTGAAATCTATGGCTATAATAACAACAACTAACAAAATATCTTTATATGCAGATGATGTTTTGATTTATATTACAAAACTGGAAATTAGTATACCTAAGTTATTTAATGTTATAACTATCTTTGGCACATTTTCAGGATTTAGGATTAACTGGAATAAAAGTGAAATTATGCCTATAACAGGAATTAACTTAAATATATTACAACAATATCCATTAAAAATAGTTAAAGACAAATTTAAATATTTAGGAATTAATGTAACTAAATCTTATAATTCACTAATTAAATCTAATTACCCTCTATTATTAGATAAACTTAAAAAAAAATATTTTGTACTGGAAAACACTTCCTATATCCATGATTGGTAGAATAAATGCTATAAAGATGGTGTTTTTACCACAATTATTATATTTGTTCCAGGCTATTCCTTTTTTTCTCCCAAAGACCTTTTTTAAAAAAATAGATAATATTATTTATAGTTTTATTTGGGATTATAAAAATCATAGAATAAGTAAAAAACATTTATGTAAATCTAAGATAAATGGAGGATTAGCACTTCCAAATTTTTTATATTATTTTTGGGCAGTCCAGATTAAGAATATGAATTTTTGGTGGGTAAATATGGATTATGAACCAATGTGGTTAAAGATGGAAAAGGAAGATTGTTTACCCTATAATGTAGGCTCGGTTCTCTTTGCCCCAAAGGAAGTACAAAAAAAATTTATAGGGACAACCCTATAATTTATAATAATAGACGTATTTGGAAACAAATAGTTAAGACTTTACAGCTAGATAATCTTTCACTTAGACTACCAATAATGAATAACCTATTATTTAAGCCCTCTATATTGGATGGAGGGTTTAGACATTGCGATGATTTAGGAATTAAAAGGATAGAGCACCTTTATAGAAAAGGAAAATTTCTTTTATTCCAAGAGTTACAAGATATCTACGGATTGTCTCCGCAACACTTGTTTAGGTACTTACAAATTAGAGATTATATAAAATCATACACATTAGATTATAAAAATAAAGTACCAGGATTATTAGATGATTTGTTTAATTTACACCCAAATACAGAAAAATTAATAGCCTATATATATAACATAATCTTGGATAAGGAGAATCCAACAACTGAAACATATCGGCAAGCATGGGAAAAGGAAATTGGTTTATCCATAACAAAAGAAAATTGGGAAGAAAGTTTACAGAAAATACATCGGTGTTCGTTAAATGCCAGACATACATTGATACAATTCAAAGTATTATACAGATTACACTATTCAAAAACTAAATTAAATAGTATCTTTCACAATCTCTCTTCAATTTGTGATAAATGTAAGAACTTAGAAGCAAATTTAACACACAGTTTTGCTACATGTTCCAAACTGAATTACTACTGGACAGAAATTTTTAAGGTTATTTCTGAGGTTCTAAAAATTAGATTGGATCCAGACCCAAAGTTAATAATACTTGGGATTTTGGATTCAAATTCGGTACTTACAGGAAATCAAAGAAATTTCTTTGATTACTGTTTGATAATAGGGAAAAAAATCATATTGAAATTTTGGAAGGGAACATTATCCCCCACAATTAAAATGTGGGCAGCAGAGATGTTGGAGACGTTACAATTAGAAAGAATCAGATTTGTCCTATTGGACAAATATAATACTTTCGAACAAATATGGTCTCCATATATACAGTATCTAGAGAAGTAGCTGTTCTTGACGTCACAGCCTGACGGGTACCCAGCGGGATTTGATGAGAATAATTGATTCTTATACTAGGATTAATAGGCATGTCTTCATTGATATTATTATTTGTAATAGTTTTAGATACAATATATTTTGTTGATTTTCATTGACATATATATATATATATATATATATATAATATTTTTTCACTTTTTGTTAATCTATAATCTTTTTTCCTTGCTCTATTTTCTTCTTCTTTTCTATATAATCAAATTATTATTTAATCACTTTCTTATTGATTTAAAACTATTCTATTCTTTTCTTTATTTCCAAAAAAAATAGAAGATGATAACTGTCAATGGGTTATTTAAAAAATAATATGTAATTAAGCTGAGGTTTGTAAAGCTGTTTACATTATTGTAAATAGATTACTTCTAATAAAATAAAGTAATTTAAAAAAAATAAATAAATAAATCTAATAACTTTCTAATGCATCTTGCTCCTCTATAATCTTTGCTTGCAACTGCTCTGTAGCTTTGGAGCGGATTACACATGGGGAGGCAATCCGCAAAAATGGCTGCCGTGACGTTCCGTTACGTACTACACACCAGTCCATTGGATTTCCACTGAGTGGCGCATCTTGCTCCTCTATAATCTTTGATGTCAATCACCCGTTCTATGATATCTCACTAGTTCTATGATATTGGGGGCTCAGTATTGATGTGGATAGAGAACTGGCTGGCAAACAGGAAGCAAAGAGTAGTAGTAAACGGGTCCTTTTCAGAATGTCAGGCAGTGACTAGTGGGGTACCGTAAGGTTCAATGCTGGGACCCCAGCTATTTACAATATATATTAATGATTTGGACGAGGAAATTGAATGCAACATCTTCAAGTTTGCGGATGATGCGGAACTGGGGGGCAGTGTTAGCTGTGAGGAGGATGCTAGGAGGCTGCAAGGTGACTTGGATAGGTTGTGTGAGTGGGCAAGTGCATGGCAGATGCAGTATAATGTAGATATATGTGAGGTTATCCACTTTTGTGGCAAAAACAGGAAGGTAGACTATTATCTGAATGGTGGCCGATTAGAAAAAGGGGAGATGCAACGAGACCTGGGTGTCATGGTACACCAGTCATCTAAAGTAGGCATGCAGGTGCAGCAGGCAGTGAAGAAAGCGAATGGTATGTTGGCATTCATAGCAAAAGGATTTGAATATGGGAGCAGGGAGGTTCTACTGCAGTTGTACAGGGTCTTGGTGAGACCACACCTGTAGTATTGCGTACAGGTTTGCTCTCCAAATCTGAGGAAAGACATTCTTGCCATAGAGGGAGTACAGAGAAGGTTCACCAGACTGATTCCTGGAATGTCAGGACTTTCATATGAAGAAATACTGGATAGACTCGGCTTGGGTGGTGAATCGCTGGAATTCTCTGCCACAGAAGGTAGTTGAGGTCAGTTCATTGGCTATATTTAAGAGGGAGTTAGATGTGGCCCTTGTGGCTAAAGGGATCAGGGGGTATGGAGAGAAGGCAGGTAAGGGATACCGAGTTGGATGATCAGCCATGATCATATTGAATGGCGGTGCAGGCTCGAAGGGCCGAATGGCCTACTCCTGCACCTATTTTCTATGTTTCAATGTTTATGTCCCACTTTCTCACCCACTTCCGACAATTTTAGAGGCTAATTAACCTACAAATGCCACACATCTTTTGAATATGGGAGGAAACCGGCGCAGCGACAGGGAGAACGTGCAAACTCCACACAGACAGCACTTGAGATCAGGATCAAACCCGGGTCTTTGGTGCTGTGAGCCAGCAGGTCTCCTAGCTGTGCCACTGTGCTGCCTTTATGTCTTCGTGCATTTGTCTTTAATCAGAATTGGAAAGACAATTATCAACATGTTTAAAGGAAAATCATGAGAAGGACAAGAAAGACTAGAGACTGTGAACCTCATTTGAACCAAGCCATCGTTGACTGAGGATTTGTGGAAAAATATTTCCTTGCTCAGTAATATGATCCCACACCTTAATGGGCAGAGTAACATTTAGCCTTTCTGTCTTTGATCAATCGAGTGAATTGCTAAAAATAATGTCCTCATATCTGTCTCTGTAGGTTGATTAGCAACAATGACCATCAGGGAATAAGCTGTTTGCACTTTCTACCCAAAGAATTACTGGCCAACACAGATCGAGTACTGTACTAATAATTGATACCAATACCAGGAAATCTGACATTTATACCAGTCAGTTCCCAGCAACAGCACTTACTCTTTTTCAGTTGATAGTTGGAGGATTTGCTTGGTTTGCTCTTTGATCTTATTTCCGAGTTTTTCATTGGCTTGCCTGTTTAAAAAAATAAAAGCAAATCTGTTTAATTGTGAATACAGGAAAGGCAGAAAATATAATAACCACATTGAATGATGCAGTTGTAGAAAGGTCTCCTAGTCAGATAATATCAATATTGTCTCTTTTAAATAATAATTTATATCCTGCATATTATGCCATTGTTTTCTATTTTTATATTAAAACTCAGGCATTCATTTTTTTCTTATAACATTGTTAAAAAAGAAACCTGAGGTTGAAACAAAATGAAATATATATTCAAATGTTTGTAATACGCTTGAGAGGATCTCTTATGACATTCATCGCAGTCAGGAATTTAATAACATATATTTGTTCGTTTTTCCATTTACAGATGAGTATCATTAGCAAGTCCAGCAATCATTGCCCATGCCTAAATGTCCTTGAGCTCACATGAACTGATGCAATCCTCAGATTATGATATTTCATATTATTATGGGTAAGGGAGTCCCAGCACTTAGGCCCAGCATTGTTGAAGAAACAATGATTTGATTCCATATCATGAATGCAGATGCTTCTCTTCTCATGTACTATACTAGCTTATTCTAAATGGCAGAAAACTCTGGGTCATATTGTGAAAACAGTATTACTACAGAGCATCTTGTGGACGATGCAGACAACCATAGTGTGCCAGTCAAGCGTGTTTGATTGTCATATGTCCCAGATAGAACAATGGCATTCTTACTTGCAGCAACACAACAGAATATGTAAACGCAATACGCTGTAAGCAATATAAAAATGAGGAAGAAAAGTTTAGTGTACACACATATACAAACACATATATTTATCTATACTATTACTAAAACAATCATCTTGACCACTTATGGTCTGCATTGTAATTAAATTTGCGCAAGAACACTACCCTATACCGCGGGGATTTTTTCGCCACCCTACTCACCGTTCTCCTCTACTGCAAGACACCAGGTTTTGTTCCAATCAGTAAAATATGAGAAAAGTTATGAAGGTTTAAAATATTGTGAAATCAGCAGATTGGTCTTCTTGCCTGTCTTCCACCAGGAAGGTAACGCCCCTTCCGGCACCCGCTGGAGAAAAATACCCCGGAGGCGGAGCTGAGTAAATAAGCCATGCTGATTGATTCCGTAAGAGTGGAGTCGGGAAAGCCGCTGTGTGGAGTTGGGTAAAAGCCGTGTGAAAGCCGCTGAGTGAAAAAGCCGTGTGAGAGCCGAAAGCTTTGTGAAAGCTGCTGTGTGGAGTCGGGAGGTGCTGTGTGGTGCCGTGGCCGGTGGCCGCTGAGTGGAGTCCCTCCCCCACACACACACACTTTTCCTTTCCCCCCTTTCCCCTTCCCCCTCCTGAAAGTTCCTGAACAGCTTCAGTGGTGAAGGGATGGGCAGTCAGGATGGTCAAGTGTGTACCAAATAAATTGACTGCTTCACCCTGTATGGTCTTAATGTCTGTGAATGCCTAGAGCTGCACTCATCTAATTAAATGATGAGTTTTCCATCACATTTGTAACATAAGTGATGGGCAGGTTTTGGGGATCGGTAGATGAATAATTTATTATAGGACACCATCCTCCTGATATATCCATAATATGTGTGATGCTGGCCCACAGAAAGCTTCTGGTCGTTGGTTATCCCCAAAATTTGACTTTGGGAACTTCCTATCGCAAACAATGCCTTGAACCTCACAATAGAAGAGGAGAGTCGGTGAGCTGAAAATAATACAGGTTTGGACTCCTCCTGTACATTGTTAGTTTTATATGTCTCTAGGCGTGTGGTAAAACTACTTTTGATAGCATTTGAATGAATGTATAGGTTTATTGGCCAAGTATTCACATACAAGGAATTTGCCTTGGTGCTCCGCCCACAAGTGACATGACATACAGTGACAGTTAAGAATGATACATAAAACATTAAACATTAATTATAAAACATTATTGATTAAACATTTGAAATGTTACAGAATATTAAGCCGTTTGATACTTTAAAAATGTGTGTATTTATTAAACACTAATGAAAACATTAAAAGGTACTTACTTTTGGTCCTTTACCCACTGATTAACATTTGCCACAACGAGTTCACTTTCTCGATGTAATCGTGAACTGTCTGATCTTGCACCATGCAAAGACTTTCGTAATGTATCAAGCTAAAACAACACAATGCAAAAATATAGGTTAGAATCAGAACAAACCGACTGCAAAATATTGGAAACTCAAACATTATGAAATATCGAAGATCCAGTTATGTTCAATCCCAAAATATGCTGCGTTATAAAGGCTATAGGCTGGTTTTTGTGTCTAATCTTTCATGTATTGAGTTCCAATTCAACCATGCTGCTATATGAAAAAAAAAGTGAAGCGCAAGCCAAGGAATTGCCAAGTCAATAGACACAAAACGCTGGAATAACTCAGCAGGACAGGCAGCAACTGCGGAGAGAAGGAATGGGTGACGTTTCGGGTGGAGACCCTTCTTTAGACTGATGTCACTGGAGAGGGCGGTACAGAGATGAAATGTAGTCGGAGACAGTAAGACTGGTGGGAGAACTGGGGAGTGGGAAGGGATGGAGAGAGAAGGAAAGCGAGGGCTACTTGAAGGTAGAAAAGTCAATGTTCATATCACTGGGGTGTAAGCTACCCAAGCGAAATATGAGATGCTGTTCCTCCAAGGACAGAATGGTCAGTGTGGGAAATGGGAGGGGGAGTTAAAGTGTTGAGCAACTGGGAGATCAGGTAAGTTTAGGTGGAATGAGCGGAGGTGTTCAGCGAAACGATCGCCGAGCCTGCGCTTGGCCTCGGCGATATACCTGGAACAGCGGATACAGTAGATGAGGTTGGAGGAGGTGCAAGTGAACTTCTGCCTCACCTGAAAAGACTGTCGGGTCCTTGGACGGACTCGAGGGTGGAGGTATAGGGACAGGTGTTGCATTTGCTGTGGTTGCAGGGGAAAGTACCTTGGGAGGGGGTGGTTTGGGTGGGAAGGGACGAGTTGACCAGGGAATTGCAGAAGGAACGGTCTCTGCGGAAAGCAGAAAGGGGTGGAGATGGGAAGATGTGGCTAGTAGTGGGATCCCCTTGGAGGTGGTGAAAATGTCGGAAGATTATGTGCTGCATGCGATGGCTGATGGGGCGGAAGGCGAGGACAAGGGGGACTCTGTCCTTGTTACGATTGGGAGGAGGGGGAGCAAGAGCGGAGCTGCGGAATATCGAGGAAACCCTAGTGAGGGCCTCATCTATAATGGAAGAGGGGGACCTCTGTCCCTTAAAGGTTCTCCTGCCTGCAATTGCTCCAGGCATCAACCTTTCATTAAGTCCTGAATCTTTGATTGGCTTTGGCGCAATCAACCCCAGTTCTCCCACCTCCATCTTCCCTTTCTCTTCAGCATTTGCAAGGTCCTGGTTCATTTAGCCACACCTCTCCCATCAATCAGGCTGCACTGAACCATGAAGTATGATGCCACACACATTAATCCCTCCCCCACAACTTCACGGTAAAGGGCATGAAGGAAAGTGTTAAGTGGTAGAATGACTGTACAAACTGCGCCTAATAGCATGAACGGCAACTTCTAGGCCAAGCAGTTTTATTTAAATAGCTCACAAACAATATGAAAATCAAATAAGACAATCATAGATTGCAGCAAGTAGAACAAGTTGGTGACTTGCGCTGGAATTCTCAATGGTAAGTCACGTAGTATTATTGTAAAAACATAATGTACTTACATAATTTTTGTATTAGTACAAACATCTTTTCAGAAATGTTGTGGAATTAAAAGACTGGATTCTGCCTAGATTTCACCAAAGGTTCAATGTTCCCATTCATATTAAAGAGAAACTGAAGGGTCTTGACCCGAAACGTCACCCATTTCCTTCTCTCAAGAGATGTTGCCTGTCCCGCCGAGATACTCAAGGATTTTGTGTCTACCCATGATTTAACAGAACGTTTACTGTCCATAAAGGAAATCAACCAACATTTCCACAGACATTTATTAATAAAAGACACATTTGTCTAAATTTTCCGTTGCATGTAGTTACCCAATGAAATATTTCAATATCAAGAATACGTACTAGAATAGAACATGATAGAAATAAGGTCGAAAAAAAAACTCTCTGGTGTCATGAAATGTTATAGCAGTGCATTTGGAAAACAGTGATGGGATCGGTTAAAGTCAGCATGGATTTATGAAGGAGAAATCATGCTTGACTAATCTTCAGGAATTTTTTGAAGGTGTACCAAGTAGAATGGATAAGGGAGAGCTAGTGGATGTGGTGTATCTGGACTTTCAAAAAGCCTTTGACAAGGTCCCACACAAGAGATTAGCGTGCAAAATTAGAGCACATGGTATTGGGGGTAGGGTATTGCCATGGATAGAGAACTGGTTAGCAGACAGGAAACAAAGAGTAGGAATTAACGGGTTCTTTTCAGAATGGCAGGCAGTGACTAGCAGGGTGCCGCTAGGCTCAGTGCTGGGATGCCAGTTATTTACAATATATATTAAAGATTTAGATGAGGGAATTTAATGTAACATCTCCAAGTTTGCAGATGACACAAAGTTGGGTGGCAGTTTGAGCTGGGAGGAGGATGCTATGGGTGCTGCAGGGTGACTTAGATAGGTTGGGTGAGTGGGCAGATGCATGCCAGATGCAGTATAATGTGGCTAAATGTGAGGTTATCCACTTTGGTGGCAAAACCAGGAAGGCAGATTATTATCTGAATGGTGTCAAATTAGGAAAAGGTGCAACGAGACCTGGGTGTCCTAGTACATCAGTCACTGAAAGTAGGAGTGCAAATACAGCAGGCAATGAAGACAGCTAATGGCATGTTGGTTTTCATAACAAGAGGATTTGTGTTTAGGAGCAAGGAGGTCCTACTGTCGTTATACAGGGCCCTGGTGAGACCACACCTGGAATATTGTGTGCAGTTTTGGTCTCCTAATTTGAGGAAGGACATTCTTGCTATTGAGAGATTGCAGCGTACGTTCTGGCGGTACTGACATATAATGGAAGAATGGGTCGACTGGGCTTGTATTCACTGGAGAGAGGATCTTATAGAAACATATAAAATTATTAAGAGATTGGACAGGCTAGATGCAGGAAAAATGCTCCTCATGTTGGGGTAGTCGAGAAACGGGGATCACAGCTGAAGAATAATGGGTAGGCCATATAGGACTGAGATGAGGAAAAACTTTTTCACCCAAAGAGTTGTGAATCTGTGGGATTCTCTGCCACAGAAGACAATGGAGACCAATTCACTTGATATTTGATTTAGATATAGCTCTTAGGGCTAATGGAAGCAGGAACGGGGTACTGATTTTGGATGATCAGCCATGATATTGAATGGCGGTGCTGGCTCGAAGGGCCAAATGGCCTACTCCTGCACGTATTTTCTGTTTCTATGAATTGTAATACATAATTGAAGTGCAGACTAACACACTTTTGAAAATCAATTTAGAGTGTGACTGTGTGGTTATGAGGTTGTGTAATGAACATTGCAGTCTTAGCCATTGGAGATGGCAGGCATGGCTGACAACAACCTGAAGTCACTTTTTGTCCAGCTGATGCAGATGTTCTTGAGTGTCAAAGAAGACACAGGCAGCAAAGGAATGCAGTGGATTATTTTCTCATGCAGTGAAAATTAGATTGTGCTGTCATCTATATTTTTATAAGGTTAACTATAATACATTTAGAAAAAAACAAAATGGCTTTTCAGATGAATTGTATTTATGCAATGTTGCTTAATTCAACTGACATAATTTAATTAAGTTAGTTAAAACAAAAACTAGTTGGTTTAGCTAGATTGTTCTTTAACTGTGGGTACTAAAGAGGAATATTAGTCACATAAGATATAATTATCACTCTTTGAATGGTTGTCTCCTTCAGGTACAACATGGCCCAAAGACTAGGCACGTGCAGTTTTATGTTTAAAAGCACAACTACATTTTTTTTTACAAGAGACACACAACTCCATCACTCATCCAGCTACTTGGTTTTGCTCCTAACTTGTTTAGAAGTGATGCAGAAAACATAGGTAATTTAGTTCTATAATTATATACGTTTTAATGCAATGACTGGGAAAAAAAGACACACATTAATCTTGGTGTTTTATTTATAACAGAAAGAGAGAAATTAATTTTAATAGATGAGAAAAGAAAAATCTAAGATTTTAAAGAGGACCTTGAGGAACGTTCTCCTGACAATATGAAGCCTAACAAAATGTTCCCTCTAGAGCAGTATTATTTCTTATTCTATGAAATACTTTTGTTGTACTCAGTCATTATCCTCAAGTGTGCCAGTGTGATGTAGCTATTAGTGCCGCTGAATAGAATAGAATAGAAATGGGTTTGAGATAGGACTATTGTAAATGATTTTGGCCAGTGTGGACCCGATGGGCTATAAATCTATTTCCATGTGTTTTGTCTTTAACAATATGTGAAGGAACAGACGTCAAGCAAATAACAAAAATGCAGGTATTACAAAGGCCCTTTCTTACATACTGCAAAATACATAATGCTTAGGAAGGAACTGCAGATGCTGGTTTAAACCAAAGATAGATTAAAAAAGCTGGAGGAACTCAGCGGGACAGGCATCGACCCAAAACCTCACCCATTCCTTCTCTCCAGAGAAGCTGCCTGTCCCACTGAGTTACTCCAGCTTTGTGTCTATCCCCAAAAAACATAAGTTGTCTTCAAATGTTCTAAAAGCATTACTTCACTTTCATAAAACATCAAAATAGTTCAAATACCTTAGGCATTATAAGGTAATAGGACAATATAAAACATTAATATCACCATAGGTTTGCAGATACCTTTAACACAGCAATCCAACACTGCAACAGCTCAAGGGGAAATTATGTGCTTCTCAACCCCCTCCCTATCGCCAGTGTTGCGAGAGAGCGGCTAGTTTTTACTGTGAGCCAATATTTGTTGAGCTAGAATATGGAGGTTGGGAGCAAGGTTGCAGTGATCAAGAGGGATGGGGTCGTGACTTATTTCCCCTATTTGTAGCTGGCATGGCTTTAACAATAAAAATATGTACATGGATGAATACATCTGTACAAATTCTTGCTCTTGTGGAGGCATTTCAAACCTTTTGATGGTATTTAAAACACGTGTGAATATTTGTGAGTATTTGAGGGGTTCTGGGCTGCACCTCAGACATACGATTAGAAAAGCATGGGATAATGAGGACTGTATTTAAGTACATCACCATCCAAAAAACAAGTTTACAAACAATATCCTTCATTTTTAAAGATACAAATCTATCTCTTAACTTTTTTTAACCAGAAATCATGAGGAATAATCTGGAATAAAACAGTACCTCTTCATCCTTGGAGTGGTACCTCTCTCGAAGTGAGGTCAATTCTACTTTCATTATCACTAACTCTTCATCCTTGCTTGTAAGCTCCTTCATGCATTCGTGGGTCTTTCTTTGTGACAACATCACCTGGCTGCTGAGTTCCATTAATCGATTCTCATACATATGTGCCTGCAGTACAAGAAAGATCTTTTACTTAGATTATCTTTGCATTGCAATGTAGTCCGTTTTATCACAATTTTGCTCAATCTGACAAGCAATGTCTGGCATTTTTTTTCCGTGCTTTTAATCACCGACGGTGCATAACACAACTATTTATTAAGGTGCCTTTGTGATATTTTCAATTTTCTGACTAAATAAGCAGCTAGGTGATTCTTTTTCTCAGGCCACATTCACAGGTCTGTATTTGGTTGTTAGGAAAAGATTCACGCGACCTCTTCACGTAATGGGAAAGCTTTATCTACTGCTTCGCTACTGTTTCACAGACTTCAAGTTTGGGTGGACTGTCAGAACATTTTCCCAGGGTAGGAATGACAAAAAACACAGGGCATAGCTTTAAGATCAAAAGGGAAGGTTTAATGGAATAGCAGATATGATAGCAACGTTCAAGAGCGGACACATGTCCAGGAAGTGAATAGAGCGATGAAGACCAAGTCAGGATGATGGGATTAGTTAGATTGGCATCATGGTCGGAGCAGACATGAGGGGCCACATGGTCTGTTTTTGTGCTGTGCTCTTTTATGGCTAGGCTTCCGCAATCCTCTAGGATAGAGAATTCCGAGATTCACCACCCCCCGAGTGAGGACATTTATGATTAAACGGCCTTTTCCTTATTTTGAGGTTGACTAGATTATTACTCTCAAGACTCGTATTAGCCAGAAATAAAAGTGTTAATCCTCGAAGAATTTTGAATGTCTTAATGAGGTCACCTCTCATTCTTCTAAACTCTACACAGAGTACAGACATAGACTGTACGGTTTCTTCTCAAACAAACTAAAAACTAGCCAGTTTAGGAACAATCTGGTGATTTAAGAATGGTCTGGAACTAGTACTTGGGTGATGAGGAAAATATCCCTCCTTTTGGGGAAGAGGAGAAAGGACTTGTCCATTCATGTGCAACCCTGACTCAAGATTGCTGCTAATCTGACTGGAGAAATTCCAACATCACCATAGCAAGGACGGTCACCAAAAGTAATGGTAAGGTATTGCGAGGCAGAAATGGCCTGAAAATCAGTCAGAAGGTTTACATTAATTGGGTCTTGAATAGGAAACCCTCAATTGCCTTTAGATAGACATGGGGGAGAAGCTGCAACATCAACGTATTGCGCAGTGGGGAAGTCTGAATCTTTATTCTCTATGGTATTGACTTTCATGGCAAGTTTAAAAAATGGGAGCACATGGAAGCACAGATTCAAGCAGATCTGGAATATAAATTGTTGACAGTAGTACTCAATGGGCATTTATAAGTCATTTAGTACCTGCAAGGTAATTAAAACAAGAAATTTACCTTCTATTCAGTAGAATAGTCTTACAAAATGCGTAGTATCACCTGCATGAAATGACTGAAAAATGTACTTTGAATAGCTTAAACCTACACCATTTGTTTACTGAGATGAAGCATCAGCAGATGACCTTTCTATTAGAAATGCAAAGGAAAATCAATGGAAAACAGCTTAATGCAGAAACTAATACAAGTTTAATTTGCAAAGCATTTTTAATTAAGCATCTGCTGATTAAGCATGCCCAATGTGTGAATATGTGGAGATGAGATTACATTAATATTGGCTGCCGTTATATTAGTGTTATATCCAGGTTAATCCTTAAGCAATCACTCTGTCACTTGGTTTATAGAAAAAACTCATCATTTTCTTACATTTAATCAGTACCGAGGATGACCTTAGCAAAATTCATTGGTTTTGGAAAAAAATTAATTATTTCTTTCTGTTTTTCACCTGCTACTATCTCTGAGGGCTCTCAATATAATTACATTTGTACCGTATTAGAGAAATAGTATAATGTTGTTTTTATTTCAAATCTCATTGGGTTAATGAATTGAGGTCTATTGTTTAAGACTCATGTTGGGTCTGGACTGCAAAACGTGGGGCTTATGTAGAGTTAACCTCACATTCTCTTGTTTATCAAATAAATACCAGCCTATTGCAGTGCTGCATAGGGATGATGATTAGACGGACTAATAAATGGTAATATGTAAAGTATAGAGTGAAACTATAGAAACACGAGTTGTAAAAGGAATTCTGATGAAATAATTCACTTGGGAATTTTTCAGCAGGATGTTGATAAGTGCTTGAAGAATTTCAATCCTAAGATGTTTGTGAGCATGTATTCTGCAATTAGTTATCTTGTGGTTTGCAACTTTTATGTGAAGATTTTATTCTAACAATTATATTGACCAAATTAATCACCATGCAAAATGATCTTTTATATGAAAAGTGTAATTTTAAAATAGTATATTTAGTGCTATTAAATATACCAGTGGCAAAGGGAAATACAGCTCCTGTATGAAATAGACATTGCTATGATCTTTTTATAAGCCCCAACATTTGATGTCAGGCTTGGATCTGCTGAAATGCTATGTGTGACAAAACAGAATGCTGATGTGTAAATTTACACAAATAACAACCTGCTCATGACATTACAATGTAACTGTTGGACCTAGAATCAAACACCAGGTAAATAAATTCTGGGCAAAGCATATATATGAAGAAAAACCGGTGAGAAAAATATTAATCTACAGTTCTGAACTGTACCTAATTACTTATCTGCACTTTGAAGTCAGACGAAGCCTCTTCCCTTACCTCCTCCTCTGCTCGCCGATTCAGTTCTTGCATTTTTCTTAGTTCATTATGCAGTCTGTTCATCCGCTCCTCATATGTTGCACTTTCGTCTGTCAGCTGCATAGTCCTCTGTTGACTACATGCAATATCATTTTTCAGGCTTGCTATCTCTCGACTCTTCTCACTTAACTGAAAATAAAAACACAGTTAGCAGTTGCATATCTGAGGAGACAATGAATCATGGATCTACACAGATCTACAGAGCCTTTGATCCAACTTGTCCATGCTGACCAAGTTCCAGAACTGAGCTTGTTCCACTTTCCTCCATCAGGCTCATGAAAAGAGGGTGACACATTGCCGTGCTAACATAGCAATTCTTTTCATTAGCAGTTATGCAGCAATCTCACGCACCACTTCATTTTAGTCCACTTTTATTTTTCATTGTTAATTTTCCCTCTTAGATTCTCCATTGCTATGCACAATTTTTCAAAGTATACGACAAGTAAGGCCACATGTGCAAAGGGCCTGTCCCACTTACGCAATTTTTTTTTGGCGACTTGCCGACACCCATCATAGTCGCAGCAGGTCGCCCAAAATGTTCAAAATGTTCAAAATCCAGCGGCAACCAGAAAAAGGCACAACTCTTTGGGCAACTACTCACGACCATACAGGCGTCTCCATGTCGTAATTACGTAAGTGGGACAGGGCTTAAATCTCACCAAAAGAAAGTGTTAAAGAGCAAAATGGATCAGTTTTCCCCATTGCTGCCAAGAACCTCTTCATGGCTCACAGAAAGAATTCAGATTGTCAACAAATCTTTCACCTTGTTTTATAATAGATTAATGCACCAATCTAATTATATACTGCTCAACATATCACACACCTTTTAGAGTTTATGCAAATGGAACATATTAATGGGAGTTTTTTAACGTACAATTTCTAAACTATACAAATGATATTGTAGGGTAGTGTAGTGGCCCTGGATTATTATAAATCTCATGCATTGTCGACAAGTCTGGTGATGCGATTTCCAAAAAGGTAAGGCATTCAGAAAACCAATGAAGGCACTGATACATTGATACATTCAATATACATTGAAACTTAGCAAGAAATGAAGGCACGGGCTAGTTTCAATGTGCAACTAACAAACCTGTTCCACGTTTTCTTTCTGGGTGCCCTGACATGCTGTTAGCTCCAGTCTCAGCTCATGGATGAGTTTGTTTGCTGACAGCAGCTCATGTTTAGTTTTTTGTACCTGTTCCTGGACCACATTCAACTGTGACTGGTGCCTGGCAGATGTATCCTCGTGTCGACTCACCTGTGGAATGACAATGTCAGCTTTAGAAAGTAAAACAGGCAAATTACAACACTGACAGATTTTTTCTCTAATAGAGAGAAGCAGTATGTAGCTGTCTGCATTTGTCATTAAGGAGATGGTAAACTGACAGGAACCGCTTGTGCCTTGTTGGGGTGTCTAAAAATGTAAACTAGTTTCTGTGAGCAATAAAATTAGATCAGTTATCAGGAAATTCCCACTTGATTTGCAGCATCTGAGATATGTATTACTGGTTCTGTATATGGGTCAAATAGAAACGTATACAATTCGTAAGGGATTGGACAGGAACTGGGTACTGATTGGGGATGATCAGACATGATAACATTGAATGGCAGCGCTTGCTCGAAGGGCCTGCACCTATTGTCTATTGTCCCCGAGTTGGGGGAGTCCAGAACTAGGGGGTCACGGTTTAAGAATAAGGGGTAGGCCATTTAGGACTGAGATGAGGAAGAACGTTTTCACCTAGAGAGTTGTTTCAAGATGTTTTCAAGAGAGAGTTAGATATAACTTTTAGGGGTAATGGAATCAAGGGATATGAGTAAAAAGCAGGAACATGGTACTGATTTTGGATGATCAGCCATGATCATATTGAATGGTTGGCTCGAAGGGCCTACTCCATCACTTATTTTCTATGTTTCTATGTTTAATTCACTGGATGTATTCAAGAGAGAGTTAGATATATAGGTCTTAGGGCTAACGGAATCAAGGGCAACGCCGGAGACCTTGGTTCGATCCCGACTAGGGGCGCTGTCTGTACGGAGTTTGTGCGTTCTCCCCGTGACCATGTCGGTTTTGTCCGAGATCTTCGGTTTCCTCCCGCACTCCAAAGACAAACAGGTATGTAGGTTAATTGGCTGGGAGTAAATGTAAATTGTCCCTAGTGTGTGTAGGATAGTGTTAGTGTGCGGGGATCGCTGGTTTTCAAGATCAATATAATTGTACTTGGACAAAAAAAAGTCATTTATTTTTGTTATTATGCTGCTTTGACCTATCCTATGCACAGGCACTTGACTTTTACCGGCATTTGGATTTAGCTCCCTCACAGGATTTTTTTCTGGGTTTAAAATTAGGAGTAAGGGTAGGACTTTTGGTCCATATGCCAGTGTTCCACTGCAGAGCTCAATAATGAA
This sequence comes from Raja brachyura, assembly GCA_963514005.1. The sequence continues at coordinate 44,759,286 of OY740797.1, read as the reverse complement.
TCCAACAGCAGAATACATCAGACATAGCATCAAGCCAGCTGTAGCTCGACCTGCAGCTCCAGATGTACACAGAAGACCAAGACATGCTGATGCCCAATTGGATGACAGCCTACATTCCCAAAAGAACTGTCGGTGGTTAGTCAGTTTGTTTCAATCCATGAAATTAGCTTGCTAATGGCCATTTTGGAGTTTGGAGACCCATCTCATTTCTGAGATTCAAATGTATTTTGGGATTGATTAGAGGTAGCTTTCATCCAAATGTAAACATTTAGCTTATCTGGAAGTCTCGATGCATACACTGGAAGATTGAAACTTAGACAAGTATTTCACATTGATGGGGGCAAACTTTGGAATATAAAATAAATTTAAGAAAAAGAATGGATCGCTTATTTTGAAAGTTGGTTTGACCCTGTAATGTCCATCACTCTGCATTTCCTTTATGTATCAAATAGACAATGATTAATAATTTATTATAGCACAGTTCAATAATACTACAATATACAGTATCACTGACACAACAGTGTAATAATGCTGACTTACCTCTTCAACATAATATTTGTTCTGTTTGTGAGATGACAAAAGATTTTTTTGGGCAAGTTGCAACTCTGATTCACAGTTTTTATGTTTGTTAAACAGAGCTTGATGCTTCTTCTGCAAGTGTGCTAAACTATCTTCAAGACTCAAAATATGATCCTCCTTCTGCCTCAGCTGGAACAGAAAGGATTAAATGATCAATTTAGCTGTAGTGTTTTGTTGCTTCTTGCGACTCTTCTCACAAATATTCTCCATTAAAATATTTATGATTAATCAAACTGCAGATGCCTTCAGAGCCATCCTAATCAAACTATTTTGAAAAATACATTAAATTTATGGATACGTATAAAGTCAGGGATTTGTGAATTTTAATTTCTTGATATCTCCACTTAGGTAAAATCTATGAACAAAAAATAAAGGTCACGCAGCATCTGTGGAGGAATGTTGGGGATTGTGATCCTTCTTCAGACGGATTATTGTAGGGGGAAGATAGCCGGAAAAGAGGTGGGAGTGGGGCAAAGCCTGGCAAGTGATAGGTGGATAGAAGGAATTAATGACGTTTTGGGTCGAGACTCTTTGTCTGAAGAAGGGTCTCGACCCGAAATGTCACCCATTCCTTCTCTCCAGAGATGCTGCCTGTCCCGCTGAGTTACTCCAGCATTTTGTGTCTAGCTTCGGTTTAAACCAGCATCTACAGTTCCTTCGTACACAAGTGATAGGTGGATACCAGTGGCAGATGGGTGGAGTAAGTGCTAGGTCAACTTTGTTTGTTCCTTGGTGTTTAGCATATCAATCTAATTAAATAAAAAACTAAAATTGTATAACTAAGCAAAAATAAATATAGCCATGTAGAATTTTTATGATAACTAAATGGCACTAATTGGCTGCTTCATCTCTTATGCAATGCTTAATTTTGGAAACAGATTAAACAGATATGGCTTGCTTGGTCGGTAAAAATGGTCATGTGCCGAGAAAATTGAATGTTTAGTGCATGAAAGCACATTTACTGACTTACAATGTAAAACCCTTAATAATGCAATAGTCAATAGGAAGGTATTTTGGCAGAGAAGGCAATAATCCCATCAGGGTATAATTGTAATAAGCAATCAGGGCTCAATGCAGCTTCCGAACAAATCAATATTTAATGAACAACATTCTCAAAATTCATCTCTAATTTCAATTAATATTAAATTCTTGTGATTATTCAATTGTAAACCATTGTACGTTGTAAAACACATGTATGTAAAATGTTACACTACAATCTATAACATTATTTGAAACATTCTGCAACAGTGTGACGGAAACCATTTTAATACAGAATAGCAAAATATATTGTCAGATTAACAGGAATGATAAGAAACATATTTAACTGGATCAGGTATGCATTTCAATGCATTATGTCCCTTTCACAAAGGGAGGAATGTACCCAAATATTGCTTCATTCCATCTAGAAAGTCTTTTGGTTTATCCAAAGAAGGGGTTAATTTGTTTCATTTCTGGTGCCAAACCTAAATATATTCAGATCTATTCTGCAGATTAAGATAATCATTTTTTCAATTAAATGTAAACCTCTCTCAAGAGGACATTTGGTTGAAGACTAGAAGTTTTCATTATTGACATTTACGTCTATTTGTTTAACCTTTAGCAACCTGTTCAAACATGTATTTAATATTAGTGAAATTCCATGCACTATAGCAGGTATGGAAATTCTAGGCTGTATTCAATATCAAATGCAAACAAATATTTCTGAATAAATAGCTGTTATTACAATTATTAAGGAAAACAAATGTGAATTATGTGCAGTTCATGCAATTGGTTGGAGAGGATGTATATGTGTGGATTAGAGGACATGATAATATTATTCAGCATCAGAAACTTCCAGCAGCTATTTGTTAGGGTAGGACTTCTTAAAGCACAAAATTACAATGGAATTGGGAACATGGGACAAGCGATCTTGTACAGTTGTAGTATTTTTCGCTTCATTTGCAGAGGTGGATGGAAGAAACATAGTAGAGGTTTGGGGAATTATTTAAAAGGCCGAAGACATTAATTTGTTTAAGGGTGCTTAATTAGAAACAGTTGAAACAGGCATATAAATTGCAAAGTGTGATCTAATGATGGCGATATTGTGTTGCCTCTATACGAGTCCTGGGTATCCAAAGTTCAATGGTGCCGTTCATTGGCTGAGAACCCTGCAGGATATTGGCATGTCTTCAGTGATTAACATTACTTAAAATTAGCCAAAATCAATTAAATAGTGTGTGCTGTTTAAAGTGGAGGTGCATTACAGCCACACCATTCTAGTTAGTATTCTAGAACGTGTCCTGGTTGAGGACACTCTGAACAACTGTACCACAGAAACCTAAAGGCAGGGCTGCCAACATTGGGTGAGAGTTGAGAGTGAGAAATTGCGAGGGGGCGTAGCGATCGAGCCGGGGGGGGGGGGGGGGGGGGGAGTTTTGGTAGGGAGCTTTTGCATTTTTCAGCTTGAAATTGTGCAATCTGGTGCATACTGTTGCGAGTCTTTTAACTTACACTTGAAGGCAACATTTATGCTTCAAATTGGATTAGGTATTAATACGGTTAGGCTAAATTACATTCCTAACTACATTGCACAGTAGAGCCAGGCTCTGATCAACAGGTGCAGCACATGAATGACCTTAGTATATTCATGTATGGAAATCAGATTATAATTCATGCTGTTATGCATATATATATATGTAGAGAGAGAGAGAGAGAGAAACACAAAACCTAGAAACAAGGCAAGAGGAGTCGGACTTCCATCACTGTTCTGCACAAATACATCAATCAACCTTAACCTTTGGCTATAGAAACAAGACAAAAGTAATGCTACATATTCAACCATATATGGTTCAATGAAATTAAGATATATATGTAAAACATATATATGGAAACAGGCCCTTCGGCCCACCAAGTCCACACCAACCAGCAATCTACCTTACACCAGTTGTATCCTCACCACACGGACAATTTACAGAAGCCAACCTACTAACCTGCACTTCTATCGGATGTGCCAGAAACTGGAATATGAGAGAAAACCATGTGGTCATAAGGAGAATGCACAAATACTGTACAGACTGCACCCGTAGTCAGGATCAAATCTGGGTCTATGGTGCTGCAAGACAGCAACTCTACTGCTGCGCCACCGTGCAACCCCATTAAATTATTTTTTCTGTAATATATTTATTATGGCGTCACATCAATAAAGATGAACACATGATTATAATTTCTGCCCTTAGTTGGATAACACACATCTCCAGTCATTGTGTTTTATGGCTGGTTTTCAACCTCTTCAGCCTGAAGGTCTCAACCCGAAACATCACCTATTCTTACTCTCCGGAGATGCTGTCTGTCCTGCTATTATTCCAGCTTTTAGTGTCTATTATCAGTTTAAGCCAGCATCTGCAGTTCCTTCTTACAGCCTTTGTTAAGCAAAACACGTCCTATTCTCATAATATTATTCACCTCAACTAAGTCTTCTTCACCTCCGTTGCTACAGAGAATACAATCCCAGTTATCAAATCTTTCTTCAAAGTGAAAAAAAAATTCCAGCTCCGCCAATATGTTCATAAATCGCCCCTGGATCCTCTCCAGAGCAATTGCACCCTTTCTAGAAACATAGAACATAGGTGCAGGAGTAGGCCATTTGGCCCTTCGAGCCTGCACCGCCATTCAATATGATCATGGCTGATCATCCAACTCAGTATCCTGTACCTGCCTTCTCTCCATACCCCCTGATCCCATTAGCCACAAGGGCCACATCTAACTCCCTCTTAAATATAGCCAATGAACTGGCCTCAACTACCTTCTGTAGCAGAGAATTCCACAGATTCACCACTCTCTGTGTGAAAAATGATTTTCTCATCTTGGTCCTAAAATACTTCCCCCTTATCCTTAAACAGTGACCACTTGTCCTGGACTTCCCCAACATCTGGAACAATCTTCCTGCATCTAGCCTGTCCAACCCCTTAAGAATTTTGTAAGTCTCTATCATATCCCCCCTCAATCTTCTAAATCTTCTACAGTGTGTCACAGTCTTACAGCATGGAAACAGGCCCTTCATCCCAACTTGTCCATGCAGATCAAGATGCCCCATCTAAACTAGTCCCATTTATCCGCATTTGGCCCATATCCCTTTAAACCTTGTGTGTGTGCAAGGGTGTGTGTTAGGTTATGTGTGAGAGTGTGTGTTAGGTTATGTGTGAGAGTGTGTCAGTGAAGCGGCGACAACACCTGGAGTGAGCGGAGACTTGGCGATGTCCAGGGAGCATTTCCCTCTCTCCCCCCCTCCCCCCCTCCCTGAGAATGCGGGCCGGCCCAGGTGCTCTGTGTCCAGCTGGGGTCTGGGGGAGGTGAGGGTCAGAGACCCAGGTTCGGGCATCGGAGCGGAGCCTTAGCCCGAGATTCATCCCCGCAGCTCCGGAGACGGCACCGACGCCCCCACTCACCTGGTCCGCTCCTGGAAACTCCATGTGGTGTGGACAGACCACGGCCGCGTCTCACCATCACACCATCTGCACGGGAATGTGAATGCGGGTGAGGCAGCATCTATGGAGCGGTAGACAAAGATGCTGGAGAAATGCTTGAGTGTGAAGAAGGGTCAAACTCAGACATAGATGCTGCCTCACCCGCTGAGTTTCTCCAGCATTTTTGTCTACGTTGCCATTTTAAATAGTGTGCGATGGGCTTAAGCCAATTAAATTGTTCGTTCTTTACGGGGGATCCGCCGACAAAAAACTATTCCCATTGGTGAGCGTGGAGGAGTGTGACTTTTATTTATTTATTCATATATATTTTAAAATATTTTTTTGAGCGTGAGACTTCTGTCATCAGCGTGAGGGCGTGAGAATTTCCTCAAATGCGTTAGTCTCACGCTCAATGCGTGAGAGTTGGCAGCCCTGCCTAAAGGATTTTGATGCAATGTTATGCGGATGCCCTATAATTGCAGGGGGACAGCAGAGCTTTATGCCACGCACAAGCTGGATAGTTATGACTATGAATGCCAGAAGCTAAGTCTTGAGAACTAGAATCCAGGCCTGCATATGGTCAATACATTTGGTTATTTAAAATGGTTACATAGAATATAGAATAGTACAGCACAGGACCAGGCCCATTGGCCCACAATGGCTTTGCCAAGTTAAAATCATTTCCTCTGCCTCCGCGCATTTAAAAGCAGCACAGTGGCGCAGCTGGTAGAGCTGCAGCCTCACAACGCCACAGACCCGGGTTCGATCCTGGCCTCGGTGTGGGGTTTGCAGGTTTCCTCTGGGTGCTCTGGTTTCCTGCCACATCTCTCAGATGTCGTCGGCTTGTAGGTTAATTGGCCTTTTGTAAATTGCCCCTAGTGTGTACGGAGTGAATGAGAAAATGGGATAACATGGAACTAGAGTGAACAGGTAGAAACAAAGAACTGCCCATGCTGGTTTATGGGCAGCACAGTAGCCCAGCGGTAGAGTTACTGCCTTACAGCACCAGACACCCAGGTTTGATCCTGAATATGGGTGCTGTCTGTACCCAGTTTGTAAGTACTCCCTGTGACCTTGTGGGTTTTTCCCTGGGTGCCCTGGTTTCTTCCTACACTCCAAAGACGTACAGATTTATAGGTTAATTGGGTTTGGTAAAAATTGTTAATTGTCCCTAGTGTGTAGGATAGTGCTAGTGTATGGGGATCTAGGTCGATGTGGAAGCGAACTAAACTAAACTAAACGTGATCTATATGCTTCCATTCCCTGCCCATGTTACTATCTAAAAGTCTCTTAAATGCTACTATGGTATTCACTTCCACCACCAGGCCAGGCAGCACATTCCAGGCACCCACCACTTTCCATGTAAAAATATTTGTCCTTTAAACTTTCCATCTGACCTAAAACCTATACCCTCTCGTCTTTGACATTTCTGCGCTTGAAAAAAGGATTTGATTGTCAACCCTATCCACGCCTCTCAATATATTATATACTGTACTTCTACCAGGTCCCCCTTCAACTTCTGATAGTTCAGAGAAAATAATTCACGTTTGTCCAGCCCCTTTTTATAGCTACTGGCCTCAAATTCTGGCAGCATCTGAAAAACATCTTCTCTAAAATGTCCACATCCTTCCTGTAATGGGGCAGCCAGATCTGCACACTGTATTCAAAATGCGGCCTGACTAAAGCTTTATAAAGCTGCAACGTGACTGCCTGACTCTTATACTTAATGCCATGACCTATGAAGGCAAGCACACCAAACGCCTTATTTACCACACAATCCATTTGTGTTGCCACTTTCAGGGAGCTATGGACTTGGACTCCGAGATCCATCTTTACTTCAATGCCATGATCTGTATACCTTCTTCTTCCAAAATGCAACACATCACACTTGCTTGGATTAAACATCATCTACCAATTCTCCCCCCACATCAGTCATTGATCTATATCCCGCTGTGCTCTGTGTTGATTCTTTTAGGTGCACCAGTTTAATCCGGGAGTTATTCCGCAACCGGATGAGAAACTTCAGGAACTTTCACCTACCGAGTAGTGGGTGCGTGGAAGTAATCGTGCATCTCAAGTCGAGGGCATAGATCCTCACACCCGTTAGGCGGGCGGTGACGTCCGGGCTTTCGCCCTGTACTGCACTCGGAAGTAGTCCAGGAACAGTGCAACTGCTCATTAAAAGAGCTCAACTCACTGCCATCCTTGCAAACTGTCAACATCATTGAGTCCATATTTCTCCAATAATCTTGAATCCTGGTTCTATTTCATTTGCATAATTTTTAAAAGGGTACGATTAATGATAGACATATGTCTCTCCTTCTATTGGCTACTACCGTACAATTGTGAACCAATACATTTGATGCAATTTCTGAATCTGCAAGGGGACTTAAAATATATATTTTTCAGAATTATGCATTAGACATTTACTACTAAATATCCATCTATTTTATACTATTCTTGTAATACATGGTGCAAACATTTTAATAGTCTCCACTTACCACGAGTCCATTGGCTTTCAACTTTGCATTTTGTTCTTCACTTTCTCTTTCCAACTGTCTTACTTGATCCTTCATTTTCTGAAAGTGCCTGTGTAACTCCTGTAATTTAGTCTGTTCTAATTTTAATTTTTCATAAATTTGGTTGCGCTCCTCCTCCCTCAGTTGAATCTAATTGAAGGCAAAATATGAAGTGAGTAAACCTGGTTCACATAAAAATTCTGGGTCATTTGTAACTCCCTGTCTTATACTTAAGAGGGATGGTGGAAACAAAATATTGGAGCACATGGACTTAACCATTCCTTCGATGTCTACCCAATACGGCTGCATTCAACATTGTAGGCCTCCATGGCACACACCTAAAGTTGGCCAGGCCCTCTTTAAATAAGCACACCTGTCTCTAAATGATTATCATCATGTGCTAGTGGCAGCTGATTGAAGCTGCAGAGAATCCAAGGCTAACTACAGCCCATGCAGATTTAAATCTCACAAATATCATGTTTGGTCTGAAAGAAATGTACCATATTGTAATCTGTAAATATCAGTAAATTTTGCTAAAAATGCAATTATGATGATAAAACTATCATAACCTACAGTTACAAAACAAAGCACCAACAACCAAATAGCTGATTTTGATAAAATTTAGTATCCATTCATTCTAGTAATTGAAATATCATGTCATGATTATATATATACAATATACTCCATATATACAATTGTATTCACACAAAGGTTGAATGGAGGAGATTGCAAACTTTTGAGATGTTGTTTGCCTACCTGGTCCTGTAACATTTTGATTTGTTCTCTGCTGCTATTGATTTCTACCTCCTTCTTGTAGATTGATTGCTGATGCATTTGCCCTTCCTTAACTGCAGTTTCATGACTCTGTTTACTCTGGACATTTTCAGCTTTGAGTTTTTCAATCTGTGTCCTGTGCACATTAATGAAAATAAATTAAGAACACTGGTTGCTATCAAAATTAAATTTTATCCATTAAAAAAATATCTCTAGCATGCATTCCAACATTCTGAAATGACAATGTGCAAATAGCTTTTAATATACTTTATAAATCAGTATTAATACATTATCAACAGCCCAGATGTATCAAATCCTGCACATTCCATGTGATATTTGTAAAGGCATTGGAATCAACAAACAGTATTCCAGAGGATTGTGTTCTAAAATTAGCTGTGCCTCTAGACAAACGATTCCAAGACAGTTGCAATAATTCAACAATGTCGAAAATTCCCCAAGTTTGTCAAATGCTGGAGAAATGCAATCTTGATATTTACTACCCGATCCGACTACTCTCAATCATGAATAAAATGAGGGAAAATGTCCTCCACCATAAACATCTTGAAATGTTGAGTAGAAACTGAAGAACAATTTCCTGAAGTATGTGACTTAACTATCTATAAGACACAAATCAGGAGTGTGGCTTGCCTGGATTTGCCCTCATTTGCCCGGATGAATGCAACTCCTACAACATTGAAGATGCTTAATACCCTGCTTAACTGGTAATCCATCAACCAACCTAAACATTCATTTCCTGTACCATCGGTGCGTAGGCACAGCAGTATGTACCATTCACAAAATGTATTACTTACGCAGGCTAATTCAATGGCACTTGTCAATGGGACCATTTACCAAGAAATACACGTGTTACAGGCATAAGGCAACACCACCATCTCTATATTTCCGAGAGCCACACTCCTCGACTTGGAAATATAATGTTGTTCTTTAATTATTCCCATTCCTAAATCTTGGAACTATTGTGAGGTATCTTTACGAGAAGGCCTGCAACAGATCTTGAAGGTTGCCCACCAAGTTGTTCCCAAGAACAATTAGAGAAAGAGCCTTTGACTCTCAGATCTCACCAAATGCATAAACATGTGTAATTACATTGAGCCGATCAACGCCGCTCCCAATCAGGAACACACTTCACTGCTCGTTGCTATAGCTGCACATCCACACTGAGCGACCGATTATAGAGCTTATAGGTGTGCTTGTTGGGAAACTGATTGAACCATATGCAATGTCTTTTGACACACTGCGGTATAAATAATGCAATTATTTGAGAATTTATTGCCTTCTATAAAGTATGTTCTGTTGATAGCTTGAACACAGTTACTTTCCTTTGCAAGCAGCAATATTAAACAGCCCAGCCACTACACCAGCATCGAGTTGGAGATCTGGCTGCTTGAGGGACGAGCAGGACAGTGATGAAGAACAAAGAGGCAGGGAGCATTAATAATGGAATGGATTCAGAAGATAAGTTGGAGTGCTAGAGAAATAAGAGCACAGTTAGCCATCAATCCTGTACATGGAATGAGTGGAAATATTCCTGAAGGCAAGTTATCTTGTTGGGGGAGAGTGCAGACCAACACGTTATGCGAGAAGAGGAAAGAAATATTGTTGCTATACGGTCAAAAACATGACAATCTACCAGCATCCCAAATAACAGCCACGCTCTCATGCAAAGAATATATATGGAGACAAATCGGCTAACCTTGAACTAAATGTAAATAACACTGGATAAACATATGTCGCATTAGCATTTGCTTACTTATTTTGGAATATTGCCTAAAATTGATTAGAGGATGTGACTGAGGTCTTAATTTAGGGTAATTTTAAAACGTAACCTGTGGAATGTAAGCATAAAGTTTATCAGGGAGTAAATAAAACTACTTTATTAAATGGTGGAACAAACCAAATTTGCACCATCAGTAATGAGACTAAATAACTAGAGTATCCTAATTATAGGAAGGATGTCAACAAAATAGAGAGAGTACAGAGATTTACTAGAATGTTGCCTGGGTTTCAGCAACTAAGTTACAGAGAAAGGTTGAACAAGTTAGGTCTTTATTCTTTGGAGCGCAGAAGGTTAAGGGGGGACTTGATTGTGGTCTTTAAAATGATGAAAGGGATAGACAGAGTTGACGTGGATAAGCTGTTCCGATTGAGGGTAGGAAAGATTCAAACAAGAGGGCATGACATGAGAATTAAGGGACAGAAGTTTAGGGGTAACATGAGGGGGAACTTCTTTACTCAGGACAAAGGACAAAGGACATTTATTATCACATACACCAATTGGTGTAGTGAAATTTGACTTGCCAATGCAGCACATGAATAAAGATAATACACAACACTAGATAATTTAACAATAAACATAAAAACATCCCCCCACAATGGTTCCCACATAGTCGGGCCTATTGAGGCCACTGCAGCTGCTGCTACGACAACCCGATGCTTCAGGCCCACTCGCCGGATGATGGAGATCTGGTGACGGATGAACACTCTCAGCGGCCCAGAGTGTCTGGAGCGGCCGCTTCTCCCTGGAGTTCGCAGGTCCCGTAGTCCACGGGCCGCGCCGGTCGGAGCTCCGACTCTGGTGACCTCGTCGTGAGATCCCAGGCTCCGCAGTTTTTAAAAATCAGCGCCGCCCGCCCGCGGCTGGAAGGTTCACAGACCGCAGACCGCAGCTCCGCGATGTTGCAGTCGGCAGTTCCAGCCCCTATGGAGCTCCATCGCACGGTGACCAGGGCAAGGCATCGCCCGCTCCACGATGGCGCCCCAGCGCTGTGTGCCGCCGCCGAAGCTGAAGTCCTGGCCGGTCCAGGCAGGAAACGCCGCTCCAAACTGCCGGTAGGCCACGAGGAAGGGGCGAAGTTACGGCCCTGAGAAAAGGGACTGAGAAAATAGTTTCCCCCTTCCCCCCCCACCCTCTACATAAAAAGACTAAAAGACCTCCAAAAAACACACACTTTAACTAACTAAAAATATAAAAAAAGAGTGAAAAGACTAACAGCTGCTGGCAGGGCGGCCATACTCGACGGCGCCCCCTCTTACATCAGAGAGTGGTAGCTGTGTGGAATGATCTTCCAGCAGAAGTGGTGGAGGCAGGATCGATTTTAACATTTAAAAGTAAAGTGGATAGGTATATGGACGGGAAGGGAATGGAGGGGTATGGTCTGAGTGCAGGTAGATGGGACTAGGGGAAAATAAATGGCCGGCACGGACTGGAAGGGCCGAGAAGGCCTGTTTCCGTGCTGTAATTGTTATATGGTTATATAGTATCCAAAATCAAAAGGGTGAATGTTACAAGTATTCAGCAAGTCAGGCAACACCTGAGGAGACATTGGCCTGTCCCACTTAGGTGACTTTTTAGGTGACTGCAGGGGACTAAGCGGTCGCCACATGGTCGGCACGTGTTCGCGGTTGGTTGTCGGGGAGTCGCCGTCATGGTCGCGAGGAGTTCCCGCATTCTGGGAACAAGTCGCGACCTCATTATCATCGCCCCAAATTTGCGTGGTGTAGGTGGGTCCCCAGGAGGTCCTAGTTGGTTTCCAGGAGGTCGAAGGTTCTCGTAGGTTGTAGCCGGTGCTGACCGGTGAATTTTCATTGGCTCATTGGGAAAAAAAACGTAAGTAATAGTTTTCAGAACCAAGGATAACCGACCGGTAATGTTAAATAACTGCTAAGCTTCACAGCCGCGTATCTCTGACTTCTTAAAAGTTGTCTCCACTCCTTCTCCCTCCTTCCCCCCCTCCTCTTCTAAAGGACTTACTGTACACTGTGCTTTAGCCATCTTAATTACAGCGCCAACCTTCCTGTTCATCATGGTGTGTGGCTGTATCATCTTGGCTTTGCACCGTGTGAATTTCACTCAGACAGCGCTCACCCCGCTTGCCCTGTCCCCCCGCCTGCATAACGGGCTGGTGAAGGAAGTGATGTGTGTGTGTGTGTGTGTTCCACTCTGACAGTCGCCGTTCCAGTTGCCGTTTTTTCAGGCGACTGCCGACAACTTGGCAGTCGCCGGCAGCTGCCTGAAAAATTGCCTAAGTGGGACAGGCCCATAAGTATTTCAGGTTGATGAACTTTCAACAGAACCAGGCAGTTAAAAACAAACAAAAGGAAATGTCCCTTTATGGGGTGGCTGCTGCAGCCAGCACAAAGGCCATTTGGAACTGCAGAGCTACAAATGGTGGGTACAGCCATAGAAATAAATCATGGGTGGGGAGAGAGGCTGGTAGCAATTTGGTCCATTAAATATACCCAATAATAGTGTGAGCTTCCACTGTTTATTTTAATTTTGCCATGAACCTCACATACATCTACTAAAAAGGGCAGATAAAATTCAGGTTTGCATCTCAATCAATCAAAGACTTTATTGTCATTCAAAAATACACCAATAAATACAAGTCTGAACGAAATTTCGTTGCATCTGGCTCACCATCTTGCAACACAAAATAGCAAAAGGATAAAATAGATTCAAAAATCAAAAAGATAAAAATATAAAATAGATAATAGTGGCAGCACATTATATGGAATTCAAGAGTCTGATGGCTCGGGGGAAGAAGCTGTTGCAAAACCTGGCCGTTCTGCTCCCTATACTGCGATACCTTTTGCCCGAGGGCAGCAGAGTGAACAGTCCATGATGGAGATGTGTGGGGTATTTTATAATGCTGTTGGCCTCGGACAAGCAATGTCTTAAAGATGGAAGCTGTGACCACTAAAGGGGTCTTAATAAATAAGAGCTCAGTGTTCATTTAAATTAAAAATAATAAAACATACCTATATATGCTGATACATTGTCCTGCTGTGCAAAAACATGTTATTTGCTTATTCAAGGGGTTTGAATATGATAAGTTATGCAGAAAGTACACCATCTGTTTTCTAAAGGGTTTTGTGGTATTTGATACCTCAGCCTTGATATTCCACTGTTTTATCACCTTGTTTTCATGCTGTTTGGGGAATTTTGTAAAAGGAATATGCATCAATGTGGATCCACCAAATTCCTTTTCTTAGAAACATCTGAAAGCATTTATCACAGGAAGGGAGATCAATGGGTGGAAACACAAGCAACATTAAATCAGCCATTTCGGACTGAAATGAGAAGACATTTCTTCACCCAGGGAGAGATGTTTGGAATTCTCAGTCTGAGAGTGCTGTGGTAGTTCAGTGATTGAGTATATTCATGACAGAACTCGACAGACTTTTAGATATTAAGGAGTCACAAATTATGGGATTAGTGCAAGAAATTACTGAAGTGAAATTATCTAAAATATAAATTCTAACATATTTTCAGTGATCTAATTTCATGTTCGAGTCTGAAGCTCACCAATTTACAGACTTGACAAACAATAGTTGCTCTGTGAGGTTAAATATATGTGGACAAAACAGGTAGGTGATAGGGAAAATACAAGGTTACATTGTTAGTTTGCTTTTTTTCTTTCCTTCTTTAAATTACATGTTGATTAGTCTATGATTAGAGTTGCCCTCTAGACTTGTTTATGTCCTTGTTACGTGGTGTAAGGAAGCCACATTATCCCTGTCCCTTACATCCATCTTCAATTAACGCTGCATATTAACTCCGTCAAAGTACCTGTTTCCCGAGTCACATTAGGACAGGGTCAACTTAGCTCATAGCAGCATCCTAAAGGGCCTGTCCTACAAGCATGCAACTCTATGCGATTAGCGCGACCTAACGTGGTCGCTTGAGCCGTCCGGCGTCGCAGGGCCGGTCCCACTTCAATCGCCGGAGCCGTGCGGAATTGTGCGGAGCTCGTCCCGACATCGCACGAGGCTCCGAAAAACTGACTATGTTCAAAAATTTCACGCGGCAACGGCTTGTCGGCTCGCAGTCGCCTCGACGCATGACACACCGCCCGACATCGTGCCTCTGTGAACCTATCTGTAGGTGCCTCCGTAACCCTCTATGTGTGTGGCTCCGTGGCCCTCTGTGTGTGTGTGTGCCTCTGTGCCCCTCTCTGTGTGCCCCTCTCTGTCCTGGCGAACTTACCTTAGACTTTGCTCCAAGTTCGCCTCACTTTGCGCCGCGTTGCGCCACTCACCCGACCTCCGCGTGGCCCTCGCTGCTGGTTTGGTCGCGCTTGCCACATGCAGGTGGGAACGGCCCTGTAAAGGGGATCACCCAACCTCTGCGCGGCCCCCGCTTCTAGTTTGATCGCGTTCATCGCATAGAGTTGCATGCTTGTAGGACAGGCCCTTAAAGTTAGCAGGTTGTTCTGGTGCATTTGTTTTTCACCCGGAGTCAGCCTGAGCATCCAATAATGGCAATGCATAGACTTTAAAATGCTTTTCTTTTATTGGACATTGGCCAGTTCTCTCAAAATGTCAATATTGTTGAGTGGAATATCCACTATTTTGTGATGGATTGAGGAACGGTTTCTCTACAGTTTAATACTTCTGCTAAACGGTTTATCCTAAAAAGATTTTAAATGTATTTCAGTCTTACTGTGCATCAAGATGAAAATCATTGATTTGAAAGCTTATTGGATAATTCTGTTACAATATAGTGTTTCATGTGTATTCCTAGTGATGTTCAATATCATGGATAAAATTGCCTATCTACAATATTACAAGAGCCATTTTTCATACAGCACTATATTTACTCATTCATTCTGTCAAAGGAAATATTTTTCACCGTGAAAAGTCCCAACAACAACAGACATCACAAACCACTAACTCCTGGAATAGATAATCAATACTGCTGCCTTCCAGTTGCTTTCTCTTCCATCCATGCCACAAGGCCAATATAAATCCTGATCAATACCCCAGCAATTACATTTCCCAGGCTTGTGGCAGAAGATACTTAAGGAATTATTTCATGTTTGACAAATACCCAGTTTATTCTTCTTCCCATCACTTAATTGCTAATCCTAGCTAATGCCTATTGGCATTTCATGTCGTTAACACCTCTGTTCACTGACTGTGCAGACATCCTTTTTCTTAAGTGATGATTGGTAAACATTCCAGCGGAGATGTCAGCTTGCTTTACTAATAATCCACTGATGTGAGCACTATTAATTTTATGGTTGAAATATTCCAAATTATTAAAACACTTTAACTAAAGGCATTGAGAGTATATCTATTTACCCTTAATTAAATGGACGACCTAGATAAAAGACAAAGAAAATATTTAAAGCAATAGGTGGAATAAATGGCTTGTCCTGAATGATATTCATAGTACAAAATATGGAAGTTCTCATACTTCACTGAGTATTAACTTGCGTACTCTTATCTGGCTGTAAAATAATGCACTCCTTTTCAGATACTTCCAAACCGGGGGCACTGGGAAGTTGATAGGTTGGTGGGTTGAACATATCAGCTAACAGTGCCAATAGGCAGTGCCAACAAGATCTTTATAATCTCGACATCAAAGTAAGCAGGTTCCTTGAAATGGATTGGACCTCTCAGTCAGTGTGTCAAATGGCTAGCAAAAACACTTCGTTTCCCATCACTCACATTTTGCTCCAAGAGCAACTTGCATTATTGCTATAAAGCGATTCTTAAAAGCTGCAGGTGACATTGTACTTGAACCAAAATGGGTTTTATTGCATTTCATAATATAAACAACAAAGGTAATTGATTACATTTGAGATTTCTGAAATGTTAGGTCTGTGGTTAAAATTTGGTCAGAATACACAGATTTAAAACAAATCAAGTTGAAATCAGGAGTAGAATTCACTTAAACCCCTGTCTCACGGTGCGAGTTGGCCCACGAGTGACCCCGAGTTTTCACTCGTGGTGATCACGTACAGCCAATGTAGCGGGAACGTGGGGCCTCGCGCGATCAACTTGTCCACTCGTGGCGCTAACGGCAGGTACCCGCGAAACTTGTGAACTCGTGAAAAAAGTCAAACATGTTTGACTTTTTTCACGAGTCAAATTTAGTGTTCAAGTTTAAAATTGAAACATTTAGACTCGTTGTAAGAACGTAGGGCCTGTGCGTTTAACGTAGTGATTCGTGAGTCTACCGTGGGAACTCTTTAAAATATTTCAGTGCCATTCACATTTGAGTCTTAATCACAAAATTTAATTCACCCTAGACTAAATATTCTTTGTTTTTTGGTCATTTTCGTCTTATTTTCCCATGTGTACAATTTTATATATAATGTATATCCTAAAAATATGTTAAAAAAAACTAGGAGTGAAAAAAAAGTTTAATTACCACAGGAGTTGGAAAATCATTCTATTAGAATGATTTAAAAAAAAACATTCCAATGTCTAAACACTGGGCTTCAGCCCTATCCTACCCTTTCGGGGGGTGATTACTGCAGTTATTTATTGGAAAATTAGCTATAAAAACCATGGAGATGAATCAATGAACATTGGATTTTCCTGACGCGTAGATTTGGTGTTGCGGTCCGGCCAAGAGGAGGTGATGTGGACACGGTTTCAGTTACAGTTCTAGAGGAACATTGCTTCCGATCTAAGTCTCTTATGCACTCCTCAGAAGAACTGGGTGTGCTCTTCACCATTATGTCTCCCAGCCTACAGGTTTCTGATCTGAACAACTAACTTCTTCCCAACTTCCGGTGGCGCCATGTTCTAGGAGAGAACAGCGTCAGATCAGCTCTTAAAAAATCTGAAAAAAAAACGGGGTTAGAGGAGGCTGCTAACGTTACTTACTGCAGGAGATCGATTTTAAACGGCTCCGGGTGCGATTGTAAGCTGCGTGACGTCATCAGGCGCGCGACTTTAGCGACTCCGGTAAGAAATTTAAAATGAATCCCTCCTCCCCCACACAGTCGAAGAAAAGCTCCAGAAGGGAGGCAGGCCCCACCAAAGCTTCAGGCTCGGGACTGGCTGCCTCCCAAGAAGAGACTTCACTAAGAAAAGCTGAGATGGAAGAACTTAAAAAGTCTCTACTGGCTGATATGAGGAAAATGCTGAAGGAAACACAAACAGAAACACAAAAAGAAGTGAAGAAAGATTATAAAGAAATTAAGGATGAAATGAAGGCCTTAAAAATGGATATTCGAAAAATCAAAGAAGAATTAACAAGAGAAGTTAAAGAAATGGTAAAAACCATGATGAATGAATGGAAAACAGATATCGAGGAGGAGATACATACTCAACTGATCGAGGTAACTGATAAGATTGCTGGGATGGAGCGAATGATGGAAGAGATGATGGATGCGAAAATAGAGGCGAGGTTAAGCCCTATGTCAACTGTACTGGATCAACAAAATGATACGATTAAAGAATTAACTGATGTTGCTCTAACAACTGCGAGGGAGAATGAGAAGATAAACGAAGAGAACAAACGCCTCTCTGAATTATTACGTAAAATAAATGAGAAATGTATTGATTTGGAGGGGCGGCAAAGACGTAAGAATTTGCGCATAGTAGGTCTGCCGGAGGGACGCGAAGGAAACCATGACCCACGTAAATTCTTTGCAAAACTCCTAAAGGACATTTTGGATCTGGATGAAGAGCCCCTGTTGGGACGAGCCCACAGGGCTTTAAGACCGGTTTCTAGGAGTGGTGCACCACCAAGACAAGTAATTGTAAAGGTGGTTTATGACGGCGTCTTTGAAGATATGATGAAGATAATAATAAGAAAAAGAAATCTGAAATATGAAGGAGATAACATCAGTATCTTCAGAGACTACCCGGCCGAAGTGGCTAAAAGAAGAGCTCTATTTACAGAAACAAGACGCATCTTGAGAGATATAAAAGGAATAAAGGAGATCAGATATGGTCTGGTGTACCCGGCAATACTCAGAGTTACCTACGAGAAGAAGGATTTTCGTTTCACTAAGCATACAGCGGCACTGGAATTCGCTCGGAAAATACAGAAGAAGGCAGAAGAAGGAGAAGAAGGAGAAGCAGAGGAAGAAGGAGCAGACCCGACAGGAGTAATTGATGAATGAACTTTATGGACCTGCGGTTATGAACCACTCACTGAGAAAAAGGCGGAATAACGGACATAGAATTGTAGTATTATATTGCTTACTAATTAATTAATAAATACTAATTTGTAATTATTAATTACTAATTACTAATTAGTTTGATTTCCCTTACTCCCCTCATATAGTATTACTAATTATGATACTAATTATAGTTGAAATTAACAACTAAAAATTAGTAATATGAATAATAGAAAAAGTTATTAAGAAAATAAAGTTAGCACCCCCACCCCAATATATATAGTATTCCAAATAAGAGCTGGAATATTCAACATCTCTTTTTTTTAGAAAACGGAAGTCGCTAGATTAGTAGCCATGTTAGTGTGGCTTTCACCTGTGCACACTACACATTATAAAAGTGTAGTCTCTTTTTTTTCTGATCACCCTTTTTTCACCTTTTACTTTTTTTATATTTACATTCGTTATTATTTTTTGTATAACACATACTTGATTTTATATTATATATTATATAATCATGACTTCTATCTATTTTATATAATCAGATTAAATGGATATGGTTTAATGGAATTGGAAATTCGCATCGGATTGAAGTTGGGGTGTAATGTCGGGCTGGAGGAGTCAAGAAGGCTACTCCAAAAAAAAGCCACCCTAACAATAAAATGCAAGATATGAATGTAAGGAATGGGGGTGATGGAATCACCTTCTGTAGTTGGAATGTTAAAGGAATCAATGAACCAATTAAAAGGGGAAAGGTATTAGCTCAGCTGAATAGATTGAAATCTGGAGTTACGTTTCTTCAAGAGACACATCTTAAAAAAGATGCTCAATATAGATTAACAGCTAAATGGATTTCAAAAGTATATCATTCTTCGTTTATACACAAATCTAGAGGAGTTGCAATAATTATTCGTAAAGGTATACCTTTTAAACTTAATTCGATAATAGAGGATAAGGAGAGTAGATATTTAATAATTACAGGGGAACTACATTCAAAAAAAGTAATTCTTATGAATATATACGCACCTAATTTTGATAATCCACTATTTTTTAAGAAAATATTTAATAGTATTCCTATATCCACCCAATATAATTTAATAATCGGAGGTGATTTAAATTGTACTTTAGATAATTATTTGGATAGATCTTCTACAAAAAGTAAGGCTCTTTCTAAATCAAGTAAGCTTATAAATTCTTTTATTAAGACATCGAATGTTAAAGATATTTGGAGATTGGATAATCCAACCGGACGGGAATATTCATTTTTCTCGCCGGTATTCGGAACCTATTTGAGGATAGATTATTTCTTAGTTGACTCAAAATTACTCCCCTTTACGTATGATGCAAAGTATCATAATATTATTATCTCAGATCATGCCCCGTTAACATTTAAGATAAAATTAAAAGATATAGTTAATAAAACTAATATTTGGAGATTCAACACACAGATATTAAAGGATAAAGACTGCTGTAACTATGTGGAGAAACAGATTAAATTATTTTTTGAAACTAACGATAAACCTGAGACTTCCCCATTATTATTATGGGACACATTTAAAGCATTTATGCGCGGTGCAATAATATCAGCACAAGCTCATTTTAACAAAGAAAATCGAAAGATGGAGCAAAAGTTAGAAAAAGAGATAAAACAATTAGATAGTGAAAATATAATACATCCTTCTAAAGAGTTGAGTAATAAAATTGCAATATTAAAATATAGATTAAATAAAATTTACTCTGATCAAGTGATAAAACTATATCAACAAACTAAACAAGTTCATTTTGAATTTGGTGATAAACCTCAAAAATTATTAGCACGACAACTCAGAAGATTAGACGATGAAAAAACTATACATAGTATTAGATCGGTACAGGGAAATACGTTGACTATACCAAAAGACATTAATGACACATTTTTACAATATTATCAAAATCTTTATTCATCTAAATTAACAGGGCAAATAGATGAAATGGAAACATTTCTAGAAAAATGTCATTTTAATAAGCTAGATTCTGAGAGTAGGCAATTATTAAATGCTGAAATATCTGTAATAGATATTGAAGAATCAATCGGATCGTTAAAAAATGGTAAAACAGCGGGCCCCGATGGCCTGAGTGCAGAATTTTATAAAAAATTTCATGATCTACTTTCACCAAGATTACAAATAATGTACAGACACACCTATGAGTTAGGAAAATTACCAGAGTCTTTAAATGAATCTACAATCACATTAATTCCTAAATTAGATAAGGATCTGGAAGATCCTGGATCATATCGAGCGATTGCCCTTTTAAATACTGATCAAAAAATATTAACTAAAGTACTTTCTCGGAGGCTAAGTTTAGTGATTTCCAAAATAATACATTATGATCAAACAGGTTTTATCCCAAAACGTTACTCATCACATAATCTTAGACGCTTGTTTAATATTATCTACTCGAGAAGAAGGAGAGATATAGAATTAGCAGTTATATCGTTGGATGCTGAAAAAGCATTCGACCAGGTGGAATGGTCATATTTATTTAATATAATGGAAAAGTATCAACTGGGGGATGGATTTTGTAAATGGGTAAGAATATTATATTCTAACCCTTCTGCAAGAATTTTAACCAATCAAATACTATCACCTAAATTTAGACTTTTTAGGGGATGCAGACAGGGATGTCCGTTATCCCCTTTATTATTTGCTTTGGTGATAGAACCTCTGGCCGAAAGAATCAGATCAGAACCTGAAATATATGGGTATAATACTGACACAACAAATAATAAGATATCTTTATATGCAGATGATATTCTGATTTATATTACTAAGCCGGAATGTAGTATTCCCAAGTTATTTAATGTTATAAATGAATTTAGCGTATTTTCAGGATATAGGATTAATTGGAATAAAAGTGACATTATGCCTATAACTGGTATAAATGTAAATATATTACAAAAATACCCATTAAAAATAGTTACAGATAAATTTAAATATTTAGGAATCAATGTGTCTAAATCCTATAAATTATTAATTAAAGCTAATTATTATCAATTATTAGAGAAACTTAAAAAAAACATTTCATATTGGAAAACACTCCCTATATCTATGATCGGTAGAATTAATGCTATAAAGATGATTTTTTTACCACAATTGTTATATTTATTTCAGGCAATTCCTTTTTTTCTCCCAAAAAGTTTTAGATGCGGGGTTTAGACTGTGGGAGAATTTAGGTATTAAAAGGATAGGACACCTTTATAGAAATGGAAATTTTTTATTATTTGAAGAGTTACAAGATATTTTTGGATTACCTTCACAACACCATTTTAGGTATTTACAAATTAGAGATTTTATTAAATGTAACACACAAGACTATAAAAATAAAGAATCAGGCTTATTAGATGAGCTGTTTAATTTACATCCAAATACGGATAAGCTTATAGCTTATATATACAATATTATTTTAGATAAAGAGAACCCAACAACTGAAACATATCGTCAAGCATGGGAAAATGAAATTGGATTACCTATAACAAAAGAAACTTGGGAAGAAAGCTTACAAAGAATACATTGGTGTTCTTTGAATGCCAGACACACATTGATACAATTTAAAGTTATATACAGATTACACTACTCGAAAACCAAATTAAAAAGTATCTTTCCTAGTCTCTCCTCTATTTGTGATAAATGTAAGAATCTTGAAGCAAATTTAATACATAGTTTTGTAACGTGCCCACGGTTGAATTATTATTGGATTGAAATTTTTAAAGTTATTTCGGAAGTTCTTAAGGTTGAACTCGACCCAGACCCAAAATTAATAATATTTGGTATCCCGGAGCCAAATTTGGTACTCACAGTTAATCAAAGAAATTTTTTTGATTACTGTTTAATAATAGGGAAAAAAATGATACTTAAATTTTGGAAGGGAACATTATCCCCAACAATTAAAATGTGGAAAGCAGAGATGTTGGAGACGTTGAATTTGGAAAGAATTAGATTTGTCCTCTTGGACAGGTATAATTCTTTTGAATCAATATGGTCTCCATATATACAGTATTTAGAGAAGTAGCTATTCTTGGAATCACGGCTCGACGGGCACCCTACGGATCCGATGCGAATAACTTACTAATATTTGATATTATTGTGCATTTATTAGAGATATTTCTGAATGAAATAGTATTTCGTATAATGTCTTTAGTTTTTGTTTATATATATGTAATATTTTTGTTTTTCAAATTTTATTTTTTTTTTATTTTTTTATGGTTGAAGTATGTGGGAAGAATTTTTTATTCCCTTTTATTTTCTCTTTTTTCTTTTCTCTTTTATATATCTTTTTCTTTATTTCTAAAAAATAGAAGATATTAAGTATTGATATGTCATTTGTAGTAATATTGAATTAAGGTGTTAGTTTATAAAGTAAGCTATACATTGTAAACTGTTTACTTCAAATAAAAAAATGTTACATAAAAAAACTAACTTCTTCCCAATTTCTCCTCCACCCACTCCCCCACCCCCCCTATTTCCCTCTCCTCCTCGGCGCTCTTGTTCACTCACACCTTCCCTCCCTCCCTCCATCCCTCTCGCAGGGCTTGGTTCAAAGGGGGCAACGAGCCAAGCGGGGTCTGAACCCTTTCTGAAAACGAGCGCAAAGAGTAAAAAGTATTGTCAAGCGCTCCAAACATTGTTTAAAATAAGTAAATCCGACCTTGGCTAATAATTTAAAAATAAATCCTTATACAAAACTAACACCCTACAAACTCTCTGTCTCTCACGCTGCCTGTTGCCTTGTGGGGGGTGTGTGTCGGAGAGAGGGGGTGTGGGTGTGGAGGGGACCCGATGTGAATGTTACAACTATAGGATGGCGAGCTTGGGCTCTGAGCTGCAGTGATAGAGAGCAGAGAGAGAGAGAGGGAGGGAGAGAGAGTGGGTGTGCGCGTCAGCAGCAAAGTTATATACAACGGGGGTACACAAAATGCTTGAGAAACTCAGCGGGTGCAGCAGCATCTAAGGAGCGAAGGAGTGAAGGAGACAGGTGACGTTTCGGGTCGAGACCCTTATATACAACGGGCTTGTACGCGCTGGCAAGATGGGTTTCCTTTGTTCTGGTCCGGGGCTTCAGCGAGATCGGAGAGAATTAAGTCTCCCTTGCACACCACTCCTAACCCAAGGGCCTTGTCACCCCAGACAGATTAATGACGCCCCCCCCCCCCCTCCCCAACCTCCCTCACGCCTGGGCACCAAAGCAGCTCAGGAGGCGAACCCTGAGCTCCGTCTCCCAACAATCTGATGCGCATTTTCCCTCTGTAGGTCATATTAATAGATGCAGCCGCGCTGATTTCTATCTTTAACTCAAAGCCACAGGATGGAGATGTCTTCTTTAACATTGTTGCTTTATTAAAACATACCTTCATTTACGGTTGGCTCAAGTGTAACGGGAGAGGAACTTGGTAACTCGGGAGAGCACCTTGGAACATCGCATAAAGAACATGCCCGTGGGAACTCGGTTAAACACTTGACCATAAACTTTGAATCTCGTGCATAACCACGAGTCCGTTTTTTTTCTTTCACTTGGGGTCACTCTTGGGTGGACTCGCACTGTGAGACAGGGCCTTTAGTTCTTACCTTAGTTCACCCCACCCGCCACACTCTTGTGCCCCCAAGTTGAATTAATATGGTATATTGCACAAGATATTCATATTTTGAAAACTTTGTAAGCTATAAAAAGTCATGTGAAATACATCTCATCTTGTTTCCAAATTGCCCATTTTGGTCACTTCCCATCAAGATTGTGAGAAGGAAATCAGGAAGATATCGCCACCATGTCTGGAATCCACATTATGCGTAGGTCAAAAATAAAAACTAGAGCACGTGAGGCATCATCTATATTGTATCTGGGCAAATCCTCATGTGTTGTACACAAGAAATGAATATGTGTAATCATCAGATGAAAGCTGGGAGGCTTTGAACAAGATCCCACACAACTAATGCACACACAATTGAGGCTAATGGACAGGCATCCAGCAAACAGGAAATAAAGAGTGGGAGTAAAGAAGCCCTCTTCTTTAAAGGCAGGGAGTGAATAGTGGGGTATCGGAAGGTTCAGTGCTGGAATCCCAGCGACTCATGTAACATCACATAGTTTGTGGGCAACACAAAGCCGTGTGGGAGGATGCACAGGAGGATGTGAGAGGCTCAATGTGATTTAGATAGGTTGAGCAAGTTGGGAAAATGTTAAGTGGATATGTTATTATGTGGTTTGGTGTAAGGTTTTTCACCTTGATAGAGAAAACCAGGAAAGCAGCTTGTTATCCAAAGGGTGATACAATAGGAAAGAGGGAATGTGCAATGAGACATTTACACCAGTTGATGAAAGTAAGAATGCAGGAATTGCAGAGTATTAAGAAAGCAAATGAGATGTCCTCCTTCATAGCAGATAATTTAAATATAGGAGCAGTGATGTCTTACTGCAGTTGTAGAGGGTGAGACTATATGTTGTGTATTGGCTACAGTTTTGTCTCTTTGTCTGAGGAAGTATATTCGTGTTGTGAAAGCAATGAAGTGTAGGTTCATCGTATTGATTCCTTGGATGACAGGATTCCTTCAAAAGTTCCACCAGCTCCAAAAGGATTCTCACCAGTCACGTATTCCCCTATGCTACTAGCATTTTAAAAAGTTTGCTTCTTTCACTGATCCGCTGCCCGCTCGTAAATCTTCCCAGCCTACTCAACCGCTCCCTATAGCTCAGACCCTCCAGGCCTGCCAACATCCTCGTAAATCTTCTCTGTACCCGTTCCAGCTTGACAACATTTTTCCATGAGCTACAGGGAGCGGTTGAGTAGGCTGGGACTCCATTCATTGGAGCACAGGGAGATGAGGGGTGATCTTATAGAGGTGTATAAAGTCAAGAGAGGAATATATCGGGTAGATGCACAGAGCCTCTTGCCCAGAGTAGGTGAATCGAGGATCAGAGGATGTAGGTTTAAGGTGAAGGGGAAAAGATTTAATAGGAATCTGAGGGGTATCTTTTTCACACAAAGGGTGGTGGGTGTATGGAACAAGCTGCCAGAGGAGGTAGTTGAGGCTGGGACTATCCCAACATTAAAGAAACAGTTAGACAAGTACATGGATAGGAGAGGTTTGGAGGGATATGGACTAAATGCAGGCAGGTGGGACTTGGGAAATATTGGCTGGTGTGGGCAAGTTGGACCGAAGGGACTGTTTCCACACTGTATCACTCTATGACTCTGGCCCTACCAAACTCACCCCATGTTATGGCAGTTTACCCATGTGATCACAGGAAAATGCAACAACATCTTCCCATCACGCCCTTCAGAGACCAATCAATATAGCCTTTCCAGGATAAGCAGTGATTTACTCATGGTCTTTCCAATCTAGCATACAACATTGGAGAAACAAAATGCAGATTGATGATCACTTTGCACAGTGCCTACATTCCGTCTGCAGGAGGGAGCATTAGTTTCTGGTTGGCAGCTACTTTAATTTATTTCCTACTCCCACTCTGACCTATCTGTCTGTGGCTTCCTGTGCTGCTGATACAAGTTGCAACGTAAGTTCCGGGAACAACACCTGGACATCAGACAATAGGCTGGACTCTATTTCAAATTTGCCAACTTTAGGTAGCTCACCTCTTTCTTTCTTCATTTAGTTTATAGATAATGCAGAAACAGGCTCTTCGGCCCACCAAGTCCGCACCAACCAGCGACACTCGTACTATCCTACACACCAGTGACAATTTACAATAGACAATAGGTGCAGGATTACGCCATTCAGCCCTTCGAGCCAGCACCGCCATTCAATGTGATCATGGCTGACCATCCCCAATCAGTACCTCATTCCTGCCTTCTCCCCATATCCCCTGACTCCGCTATCTTTAAGAGCCCTATCTAGCTCTGTCTTGAAAATATCCAGGGAACCGGCCTCCACCGCCTTCTGAGGCAGAGAATATCACAACTCTCTGTGTGAAAAAGTGTTTCCATATCTCCATTCTAAATGGCTTACCCCTTATTCTTAAACTGTGGCCCCTGGTTCTGCACTCCACCAACGTCGGGAACATGTTTCCTGCCTCAAGCGTGTCCAAACCCTTAATAATCTTAAATGTTTCAATAAGATCCCCTCTCATGCTTCTAAACTCCAGAGTATACAAGCCCAGCCGCTCTATTCTCCCAGCATAAGACAGTCCCGCCATCCCGGGAATTAACATTATAAACCTATGCTGCACTCCTTCAATAGCAAGAATGTCCTTCCTCAAATTAGGGTACCAAACCTGCACACAATACTCCAGGTGTGATCTCACTAGGGCCCTGCACAACTGCAGTAGGACCTCTTTGTTATGAAGGCCAACATGCCATTCGCTTTCTTCACTGCCTGCTGTACCTGCATGCTTACTTTCATTGACTGAGGAACAAGGACCCCCAGATCCCATTGCACTTCCCTTTTCCCCAACTTGACACCATTTAGATAATAATCTGCCTTCCTGTTTTGCTACCAAAGTGGATAACCTCACATTTATCCACATTAAACTGCATCTGCCATGCATCTGCCCACTCACCCAATCTGTCCAAGTCACCCCGCATCCTCATAACAATCTTTACCAAAGCCAATTAATCTATAAAGCTGTACATCTTTGGGTTGGTAGGGGCGCTGCAAGCCGGCAGCCCTGCCAGCAGCACGTTAGTTTTTTCAGCTTTTTAAATATTTTTTAGTGTGTTGAAATGTATGCTTTTAATGTGTCTTGTGTAGGGGGTGGTGTGGGGGGGTAAGGGGGAAACCGTTTTGGTCGCCTCCTCAATGGAGAGGTAACTTTTCCCATGTCGCCTCCCCCGCGGCCTAACATTGAGGATCGGTGCCAGGGGTTTCAGCAGCAGGCGCAGCGTGGACTCTCGTCACGGAGCGGGCGAGCCCTCGCCGGGGCTCGCCGGAGGGGAGCTCTCCGTTCGCTGGCCCGCAGCAGTCTGAAGCTGGGGTCTGTAGAGCTCTAGCTGGTGTGGCGTCCTGGGCCTGGGATCCCTCATTGGGGACCCGGGTAGGGAAGAGCTCCGACCACCCGCCCGTGGCCAACGTACCGCGGGCTTGCCATCAGGAGCGGGGTCCCTCGCCCGGGACCCTTGTAGGGGAGCTCTGACCGCCGGCCCTGCGGTGCTTCTGGCTGCAGAGCGGCAGGAACTTTAAATCTTCGACCGCCGGCCTGCGGCCTATACCAACCTGAAGCCGCGGTCTCCGGTCGGGAGGCACCATTTCAGGACTTACCTGGAATTTTACCTGTCTACTCATCTGGACACCCGCAGCGGTGGCTGCGGAGGGTTGAGGTCCCGACCACAGGGGAAAATGGAGGAGGACTGGCCAAATGTTGTGCCTTCCAACACAGTGATGAATGCTGTGGTGGATGTTTATGTTAAATTCGTATTGTGTTTTTGTGTGTTCTTTTTCATTGTACCGCTGCTGCCAAATTCATTTCACTTGCACTTTATGTGCAAGTGACGAATAAAACTGATTGATTGATTGATTGATGTGAGAGGTAAGATGAGCACCTGGGGAAAACCCATGAGTATACGGGGAGAATGTTCAAATTCCCTGCAGGCAGCACCCGTTGTCAGGATCAAACCTGGGTCGCTGGCGCTGTAAGGCTGCAGCTCTACTGTTGCACCACCCTGCTACCCCAAATCTGTCTGTCTTTTATCTGTGTAAGAACTGGTCATTTCTGCCTGGTGTAGGAATTTCTGGAAATGTTATGAAAATTTAGCAAATATGTAATATTTTTAACCCGAGCCTTACACGCTGGAAAAGCATGATGGGAAATTAGGCCAACATAGTGAAGGTAATTTAAAGGACATGTTAGGAGAGGCAGAAATCAGGTTCGGGAAGATTTAGATTGCAAGGTGTAGCTAGCTAGTAATAAAACAGAATAAGAGGTAAGGCTTTATGACACCCATTTACACAACAAACAGGAAATTTGTTTTTTTTTTAAGCTCAGGAAGAAATGTCCCCCCTGTGAATCAGCTCGAGGCAACTCCAGCACAGATAAAATAAGGATTAAAGATTACAAAAAGTAGGTTACTTGTGAATTATTCCAAAAATGTAAAATCCACATGTAACCATTGTCACACAAATGGAATGAAATGTGAATGTTTTAACCCTAGAGCCTTACCCCTCCCCCCCCCACAATCAGTCTGAAAAAGAGTCTAGACCCAAAGCGTCACCTATCCATGTTCTCCAGAGATGCTGCCTGACCCGCTGAGTTAGTCCAGTATTTTATATCCTTTTTGACTTGATTTGTCTTTTACAGCCTTGCAATATATAACGCGGACAATGTGCACCTGTTGCCACAGTTACACTTTTAGTCTCACTTTTTAAGAGCCACTCCCTTTGTTCTTCAGTCCCCACATTCACCTATTCTGCTACAGAAAACAAACTTGTTTTCTCTCTTTCTCAATAAAAGGTTCTAGACCTGAAACGTTAACTGTTTCTCTTTCCACTGACCTATTGAGTATTTTCAGCATTTTCTTTCTATTAGATTTCCAGGATCTTAAGGATTTTTTAAATGTTTTTCTTTTTCTTAAATGATCTGGAACAATATTCCTGATGTATTAAAAGAGATTGGAACAACTGGATTGATATTTGCTGGAACTTAGTGGAGTGAGAGGAGAGCACACTGAAATGTATAACATTCTGATAGGACTGGATGGACTAGGTGCAGAAAAGAAGTTCCAGATGGAGGGGAAGTATAGAACTAGGGGCCTGATACCTAGGGACATAGGTAAGCCATTTAGGATTGAGATGAGACATTTTCTCACCTAAAAATGAGCATCCAGTGGGAAGACAGTTGATGCCAAATCATGATATATTCAAGACGGGGTTAGATATAGTAGTAGTAATTAAAGAGGTCAAGGCCTTGGAGACAAAAGCATAAATAGGACACTGAATTTTAATGGTCAATCATGATCATATTAAATGGTGGAACGGTTTAAGAAGCCAAATGGCTTAATCCAATTCATTCTTTCGACATTCCTATATTTGATAGTTAAATGCT
The DNA here is from genome assembly GCA_963514005.1 of Raja brachyura. The sequence goes on along the minus strand of OY740797.1, from coordinate 44,730,063 downwards.
CAGCTATCCCCACTTTCTGAAGAAACTCTCTTTGATTCTCAGAAAGGTAGAAAGATTCTTGACAAGCAAGAGAGTGAAAAGTTATTGGGAATAGTCAGGAACCCCGAATGAACTTTGCACTCGGATCAGCAATGGGTTTACTGAGCAGACGCATGAGGCCAGTTGGTCTATACCCGCTCAATCTGAAGAGGCACAATGTTGCAGGGAAAAATTCTGGTGGAAAAAACAATGAGTCAGAGCCATTCAGGCACTATAATTGTCAGGAGCGATTGATAGGAATAATGTAAATTTAGCTTTTAGACATACAGCTTGGAAACAGGTCCTTCAGCCCACCGAGTTCACGCTGACCACAAACAACCGTACACTAACTCTATCCTACAGACGATGGGCAATTTACAGAATCTAATTAACCTACAAATCTGCACGTCTTTGGAATGTGAGAGGAAACCAGATTACCCGGAGAAAACCCACGCAGTCACAGGGAGGACGTACAAACTCCAAACAGCCAACACCCACAGTCAGGATCGAACCTGGGTCTCTGGCGCTGTAAGGCAACGACTCTACCGCTGCACCACCCGAAGTGTGCCCTTGTTCATATATTTATCTGAGGAATGAGCTCTGGTACGAATCAGAGCCATAGAGGCTGACCTGATGTTATGGACATGTGTGCATGCAGTGTAGCTGGAACATGTGGCCTGGAGTACTGTTTCCTTTTTACAGGGTTGCTGCTTGTCAGGAAATGTGAAAGAGGTTGGAGAAGAGCAGAAGATCAGGAAGTGAGATGGGGTAAGAGACTGAATGGAAGAAGTGGATAGAAGGAGAAGAAATTGAATAGAAAAAGAGGTTAGTCAAAATACACAAATTAAACCAAAAAGAAAACAAGTACAAATACGAGAGATCTAAAATCAGGACAGAATAGGTTGGAAAAACTCAGCAGGTCAGGCAAAGTTTGTGAAAAGATAGGATTGCTGCAGAGTGTCAATCAAAACATCAATTATGCCTCTGCCTCCACAGATGCCATCTGACTGACTGGGTTCCTCCAGCAGTTTGTTTCTCTGCTCTTGATTCCAGCATCTGCAGTCTGTTGCATTTCCAAACATAAAGCTTTGAAATGAAGAGAAGGGAGTGGGTAATTGCTGTACTCCAATAATTTTTATCCCAGATTTGTTTCAAAAAAATATATAATGTAGGAAAATCAGAAAAGACGCAAATACAAAATTCAGCTTCCATTTTAAAGTAAAATGCATTGTCCTTTTCATATTATGATGCACAAAATTCTACAGTTGTTTTTCTGTCGGAAAGACTCAGAAGTTGGAATTTGCAAAACGGATATAATCTGGCACCACCATATGTGGGGGAGTATAACAACAACTTCTTATGTTTTTGGAAAATTCCTATTATAGACACAGGCAGTGGAAATTATAGTTCAAAAACATTCAGGCATTAGTTATAACTCACAGACTTTTAATATTGTCTAGACTAAGTGGGACCCGTTGGGTCCCAGCATCACATGGGAGGGCTGATCCCCCAATGCAATATTCCACCTCTCCACCAATTCCAATATTGGTGGCCAGTGGTGGGGGGGCTTTCTGGAGTGCTAGTATGGGGGTTGTCGGCTGAAGGGACTGGTTTCCAGTGGGCTAGTATGGACATTGTGGGCCAAATGGATTCTTGGGGTGGCAGCTCAGTCACTCAAGCCTGTTGTGCTGACAGCTCATTCATTCACGGCTGGTGGGCTGGCAGTTGACACGGCTATTCCTTGAAATTCCATTTCATGCAGGGTGCAAGGCCACCAAGTTCAAGTGCAGTTTCTAACCACTTCATGCAGGGTGCAAGGCCGCCAAATTCAAATGCAGTTTCATACCATTTCAAGCAGGGTGCAAGGCCACTAAAGACAGCGAGTCGTGACCTCTCCTTCCTCCATCTTCCAGAGACTGAGCCACGCCCACACTTCTGGGTTTTATAGCCCCTCCCCCTCCCACCATAATGGGCGTGGCCTTCGTGGCGTGATTGACAGGAGAGAGAATCTCAACATTTTTTAAACACTGATAACTCCTTTATTTTTTATCGATGGGAAAAATCCTCTGCACCTGATGAGCGGAGGGGAACTCCGCTCAGCAGGTGCCAAAACTCACAGCCGTATGTGGTAGTGTTTTTCTCTAAAATCTATAGAAAATACAAACAGGAACTGGCCAAGATTAGACTTTTAAATATATAGAAGGCAAGGCAACTTTAATTAGGCAAGGCACCTTTAATTAGGCAAGGCAACTTTAATTAGGCAACACAGCTTTAGCATTTCCAAACCAAAGGCAACACAGCTTTAGCATTTCCAAACCAAAGGCGACACGGCTTTAGCATTTCCAAACTATATTTTCAAACCACATTAAGGGCACTGACAGGTCAGTAAAACCACTCACAGTTTAGTAGACATGTGTTCAGTGTTATTCACAGCTCAGACTGAGAGACGTGACCCTCTCGCTCCCCCATCTTGCAGAGACTGACTGAGGCACTCAACACTTCTGGGTATTATAGTCCCTCCGGAAGGGCCGTGAAAAAAGATTGTGGGGGGGGGGGGGGGAGAACACACACGGGACTCTGAGTAAGATGGCCAAAAATCACAGCCGTAAGTGGCAGCGTTTCTTTCTAAAATCAATATTACAGAACAACAGGAAGTGGTCAAGATCAGACGTTTAGTAATATAGATATTTTGCAGTTACTGCATCTATGTAGATTACAACATAAATTCATTTGATCTTTAACCAAAAAGTACGAGTGCATCAATTTCTGATTTTATAGCACACAGTAGCAAACAAGGTAATAACTATTTTCACCTGTAATCTTCCCTCTCTTTTTTGTTGTTAATTGCCTGCTCTTTCAATGCTTTGAGTTCTGACTGTAGTTTCCGGTTTGCTTGTTCATGTCGTACTGTTTCTGCGATACGATCTCTGAGTTGATCATGGGTGGTTTGAAGGCTGTTCTCCACCAATAAATCTTTCTCCTTTTGGTGTGTCAGCTCCTGTGCTGTGAAGAAAAATAGTAACAACCATGAAAGGATTCAACAATAATCCTTTATAGATACATTGATGATACAACGGTCTCATCACTGTAAAAATACGTAAAGCCCTTTAGCCCTCATTTGTTATTATTTCATTATCAAACCATCTCTATCATTTTAAGTATGGACAGAATTATTGGTAAGAAAATATTAAAATATGCAGGACAGAGGTAATTGTTTGTTGGTCATAAATTGGATTTTAAATATACATCACATACACTGGCACAAATGTAATCACAGTACATTGCTAGTTTGTGTCCTAATTGTAATCTGATGAATGAATAATGCGTGTTACGGAGAAAGAGACAAGTGATATATTTGTCAAAACTCGACTCATTTTAACATAACGGGCCAGATTTTGTGATAAGAGTGATAACAGTGTTAACAGCAAGCAGTAGGTTAATATATGAACCCTGGTCACTTGATGCGCCCTCTAATTATGACACAGACCATAGATACCAAAGACAGTTTTGGGTGCTGCGCTGAATCAGGTGCCACATTGAAGTAAAACTGCACTTTGAAATCTGTAAAAGCTTTGTGAGTGGCTGTCTGGAATATGTGTGGTAAGTGCCATTTTATGACAGCTCATTACAAAATATTGGCCATTGTGCATAGATAAGATCTTAAATTATTCACAAATAATACTAGCTCAGCTGTGATAGAGACAATTGCAAATTGCTGGAGTAACTCAGCGGGACAGGCAGCATCTCTGGAGAGAAGGAATGGGTGACGTTTCGGGTCTTTCTCCAGAGATGCTGCCTGTCCCGCTGAGTTACTCCAGTATTTTGTGTCCATCTTTGGTTTAAACCAGCATCTGCAGTTCCTTCCTACACACAGAGCCAATCAAGTATATTGTTGAATAATATCAACACATTATGTTGAGCTACATTGATGATGTTAACCTCTATTCATTAACGTTTATTTTATCATTATTTTAATATCTATCATGTTTGCTAATAGTGGAATGTTGCTATAATTCAACCTCACAACTATGTTTGCCTACGTAATAACTGTATTGTACTTTAAAAGTCTTACATTTATGACATAAGATGCAATACAAATGCAAATGATTTCCCTACGAAGTGAGACTAATAATTATGTAACACCCTGCTGGAATTGTTGAATGAATAAAACCGGACAACAAAATAAAATTTCTGTAGTGAAAAATGTTGCAAGGTTGGGAAAATTGACAAATAAACACAAGAAAAAGATGCATAGACTGGAATACTATTTCTCGGATGGTTAACGATTCAGTCTTGTATTTTTGCATAATAACTTTTGACCTAATTTTGTGGCATGGTCACATTTTAGATAACAAATTAAAGTTTAACATACCTTCAAAAAGAAGCAATTAAAATATAATTTAAACACGCATTTGAAAAAAAAGCTATGTTGGGTGCATCTTTTTTATTAAGATAAACTACTTTGGTTCTATATTCACAAGAGAAAAACAGTCAGCACTACAATTTACAACGCTAGTCCAACTAGAAGTATTACATTCTGTGTGGGTCAGCAGAATTCAGATATCTTTGTCATTGTTATTGTCACTTTTATAAAAATCATCAAGAAGCCCCTAAGTAATGTCCATGCAATTGAACATAATAAATGACCAATAGGAAGTGGCAGATGCTGCTGTTTTACTGTAATAATGAGGTTTTCCGCCATCTTCTTTCCTCTCTAAGGAGGGATTACAACAAGCAGTTTCTGAACTTGTCAGACCCATAAATCTGTGTCGAGTGCATCAAACAATTTAATCGAAAGATACGTAGAAGCTGAAAAATATTCCCCATTTACTTCATTTCCACTCTTCATTCTGGGGGTGGAATGGTAAAACTGAGCCTTTGTTCAGCGAGGGAAATGTGATCCACAAGGAAATAATCATTAGGAGAGCAAAATGCCTAATAGGACAGAAATATGCAAAATCTTTTCTAAGATACTAATTTTTCTTGGCAATATCATCTACCTTTAAAATCAATCCTTGCATACATCAGTTCTTGTATGCATTTTAAAAATAACTATGAGTTTTAGTTGCATAAGCAAATTAGCAAAATTAACATAAGTTAAAAGGAAATGAGCGCTAATATCTTTTCTTCTTACTTCCCCAATGTCTGAAAAGGATTAACCTCTCTCCATGGATAGTTTTAATAAGCTCCAAAATTCCATCCCTTGTTAGTAGAGCCAGATAGTAAGAAATAACAAGGTTCATCAATTCATTGCCTCAGGCAATGCTACATTTCTAATACGGCAAAGGACAATTCTGATGATAGACAAAAGGCTAAGAGAGGCTGTATCTCTATGACACATAACTGATATATAAGGTTTAAAAACAAGATTATTAAGCTTTTCCAGGTCAGTCGCAAAACAAAAACACATAGCTTTGCGATACACAAGGAGTAATCGAAATAATATTTTTTTTGCATTGGAGACACAATTTAAATCTTAGGTATACTTTAGTAATTGTTAGTAAAGGACAGTCAAATGAACCAACATGAATGAGTGAATGAAAAGTGGCAATAAATAAAGGAAGAACAAATATTTAGGACATGTGCATTTGGTGTGTGTATTTTTCTCGTGTTGCCTGTATACAATTCCAATACGCTGCTAACTGAACAGCAACCAAAAGGAGTGGTGACACTCAAAATAAATTTTAGTTTATGGCAGTCTATTATAAGGACATTGAAATGTAATACAAAAAATATTTTACTTTTCAGCTAGAAATACTAGAAATCTATTTTACATTTAAGTAATGCTATTTGGAAAATAAATAACACCATTTTCTATTTTCTATAACACTAGTTTCAAATCGTTAACGGGTACTTGATCTATTTGTCTGGACTGAATAATTCTCAATATTGCTTTAATTTATATTTTACCAGATTAAAAAAAATTAATCATATTTGTTGAATAACAGACACAATGTATTGCATTCAATTACAAATGTATAATGTTGATAGGCAATTGAATTATGGTTTTCAATAGTATTAACCCTGAGTAGAAATGGCCCCCATCATATTTCAGACAGAAATACATCTCTCCTGTTGTTCATTGTTTAATTCCATTCAAAATCAAGGTGTCTTGTCCACAGTTTCAATTTCACACTTCAATCATGCAGCAAAGAAGTCTAAAACAATTTTAATGCTGTAGTGCAATTTGCTAATTATGATCAAATATGTTACTTCTACTTCTAAATGCAACAACTTGCATTCATATAGCACTAATTGGAGTAAGATGTCTAATGGGCATGTCCCACTTTGGCCGTCAGTTACATGACAGGCCGGTGGCATGCAAAGATTTCGTCCACACTCCTCCACGTCACGCTACACTCCTTCATACCACTCCATGTGCCTGTCCCACGCTACCCATGCGCCACCCACATGCTAGCAGGTCGCCTAAATGGCGTGCAAATGAAGGCCAAGTGGGACAGACCCTTTAAGGTCTTTACAAATATTGACATTGAACCAAATAAGTAAATATTTAAGCAGATTATGAATAAGCATGGTCAAAGAACTTTTAAGGAGCATCTTATGGAAGGCAAGCAATGTAGAAAGACAGAACGGCTGAGAGATGACGTTCCATTTTGAGTTTCAACAACTGAAGTTTTGCCTGCCACTGGTGAGGCACGTAAAATTGGGGAAGCCAGAATTGTAGGACTGCACTACCAAAGTTTTTCAGAGGAGATGAGGCCACGGGCAGATGTGAAAGAAGGATGATAACTTCAAATTCTACGTGCTGCTTAATCAGGAGCTAGTTTAGTTCAGTAAACCCAGAAATGATGGATGAATGAGATTTTGTACATCTTCTGAACTTGTATATTAAGGGGGGGATGGTAACTGGAGAGAAAATAGAACCCCTCAGAAACCAAATTAGTCATCTGCACTGCCCTCCATAATGTTTAGGAGAAAGACCCATCATTTATTTATTTGCCTCTGTACTCCGCAATTTGAGATTTGTAATAGAAAAAATCACAGGTGGTTAAAGTTCACATCACGAGATTTTATTAAAGGGTATTTTTATACATTTTGGTTTCACCATGTAGAAATTACAGCTGTGTTTATACATAGTCCCCCCATTTCAGGACACCATCATGTTTGGGACACATGGCTTCACAGGTGTTTGTAATTGCTCAAGTGTGTTTAAATGCCTCCTGAATGTAGGTATACGAGAACTCTCAGCACCTAGTCTTTCCTCCAGTCTTTCCATCACCTTTGGAAACTTTTATTGCTGTTTACCAACATGAGGACCAAAGTTGTGCCAATGAAAGTCAAAGCAGCCATTATGCGACTGAGAAACACGAATAAAACTGTTAGAGACATCAGTCAAAACTTAGGCTTAACAAAATCAACTGTTTGGAACATCATTTAGAAGAAAGAGAGCACTGGTGAACTTGCTAATCGCAAAGGGACTGGCAGGCCAAGGAAGACCTCCACAGCTGATGACAGAAAAATTCTCTCTCGAAGAAAGAAAAATACCCAAACACCTGTCCGACATATCAGAAACACTCTTCAGGTGTGGATTTGTCAATGACCATTGTTCGCAGAAGACTTCATGAACGGAAATACAGAGGCTACACTGCAAGGTGCAAACCACTGGTTAGCCGCAAAAATAGGATGGCCAGGTTACAGTTTGCCAAGAAGTATTTAAAGGAGCAACCATAGTTCTGGAAAGAGGTCTTGTGGACAGATGAGACAAAGATTAACTTATATCAGAGTGATGGCAAGAGCAAAGTATGGAGAAGAGAAGGGACTGCCCAAGATCCAAAGCATACCACTTCATCTGTGAAACACAGTGGTGGGGGTGTTATGGTCTGGGCATGTATAGCTGCTGAAGGTACTGGATCACTTATCTTCATTGATGATACAACTGCTGATGGTAGTAGTATAATGAATTCTGAAGCATATAGACACATCCTATCTGCTCAAGTTCAAACAAATGCCTCAAACACATTGGCCAGCAGTTCATTCTACAGCAAGACAATGATCCCAAACATACTGCTAAAGCAACAAAGGAGTTCTTCAAAGCTAAAGAATGGTCAATTCTTGAGTGACCAAGTCAATCACTCGATCTGAATCGGAATTTTATATGCTGAAGAGAAAACTGAAGGGGACTAGCCCCCAAAACAAGCATAAGCTAAAGATGGCTGCAATACAAGCCTGGCAGAGCATCACCAGAGAAGACACCCAGCAACTGGTGATATCCATGAATCACAGACTTCAAGCAGTCATTGCATGCAAAGGATATGCAATAAAATACAAAACATAACTACTTTCATTTACATTTACTGTGTGCCAAACATTATGGTCCCCTTCAGTTTTCTCTTCAGCATATAAAAGGCATGCTCAATTCCTGTAATTTCTATATGGTGAAACCAACATGTATATAAATACCCTTTCTTAAAATCTGACAATGTGCACTTTAACCACATGTGATCTTTTCTATTACAATTCTCAAATTGTGGAGTACAGAAGCAAATAAATAAATGGTGGGTCTTTGTCCCAAAAAAATATGGAGGGTACTGTACGTGCAGAGCCACTGCAGATAGGTGAGGTTTTCAATGAACATTCCCACTCTTTCTACCGTGGAGAAAGACATGAAGACTGGGAACTTGGGAAGGTTAATGGTGATGTCCTAAGGAGCGTCCGTATTGAGATGGGAGTTGCTGGATATACTAAAAACAAATGCAAATAAGTTTCCGAGTCCGATCAGATATATCCAAGGCCACTATGGGAAGCTATAGAAGAAATTGGCAGAGCCATAGCTGAGATATATGAATCATTGGTAGATATGGGTGAGGTGCAAGAAAACTGAAAGGCAGCTGTGTGTCAAAAAGTTACCAGGGGCTGCAAGGAAAAATCTCAGAACTATAGACCAGTAAGCCTAACATCTATGGCAGGTTAACTACAGGAGAGGATTCTGAGGGATAAGATATACATGTATTTGGAAATGCAGGGGTTGATTAGGGATAGGTAGCATGATTTTATGTGTGGGATATTGTGTCTCACTAATTGCTTTGAGTATTTTGAAGAGGTGATGAGGATAGGGCGATTGAAATCGTCTATATGGATTTCCCCAAGGTCTTTGATAAGCTTTTGCATAAGGCGCTCTGGATGGTTAGATGGCATGTGATCCAGGGACAGCTGTCTAACTAGATGGAGAATTTTCTTCATGGAAGGAAACAGAAGGAGATGGTGGAAAGTTGTTTTGTCAGACTGGAGATCTGTGACTCATGGTGTGCCTCAGGGATTGGCGCTGTTCCCTTCATCTATATCAACGATTTGGATGAGAATGTCCAAGGTATGATTAGTAAGTTTGCAAATGACACTAAAAAGATGGTTCGTGGACAGAATCTAGAATTACAAGAGGATTTTCTTGCTCTTCAAGCACCTACTTTTCTTTTTGGGACCATATTTGAGAGTTACGGGGTACACGGTACCACGGGATACTCGTGGACGGTAACAGTCAGTGTTGACCATAAATTCGAGAAAGCATGAAAGTAAAATACATGAAAGTTAGAGTTTACTAGTACTCCAGAGTGGGGGCTAAAACTGGAATCTGGCTTCTGAAACTCAATAATTAATCCTTTTGTACTCATGTTTCTTATCCATTAATTTGTTGTTCATGATGTTGTAGGCCCGGAGGTATATAAAAACCTTTTTGGTGGGACCATTGGCTAACTGGTTGATAAAACTTGGAAATTCAATTAGACCCCAAAACAATCTAAGGAGAATTGAAAAGGAGCAAATGTGTAAGCAAATTTCTGATCTGTACAAAAACACTAGGGTGAGGTTTCAATTACTTAATGTAAACTGGATGGATAAAATGTAAAAGGTGTATGGGGCGTAACATTTTTTGAATTCTATATGGGTGATCTTTCTTTAGCCAGTGTGTAGGAAGAGCAGGTCTGGACTCAGCTTTATCATAGGTATTGAAGCTAAGTCGGTGTAAAGAATGAAGATAGACACAAAATGCTGGAGTAACTCAACGGGACAGGCAGCATCTCTGGAGAGAAGGAATGGGTGACATTTCAGGTCGAGATTTCTCGCCCCGAAAAGTCACACATTCCTTCTCTCCAGAGTTGCTGCCTGTCCCGCTGAGTTACGCCAGTATTTTCAGTCTATCTTCGATTTAAACCAGCATCTGCAGTTCTACAGATAGGTAGAAAGAATATCTGTAAGAGAGGACTCTTGTCATAATGATCACCATTTGGTTGGATTTTTACATATGCATGAAAAAGGATGAACATAAAATGTCAATAAAGGCCATACATTGGTATAAGGCCTATTTCACTATAGTGAGAAGTAGTTTTCTGTATTTATTGGCTTGACATAAAGGTTAAAATTCAATTTGTCCTTTTCATTACTTTTTTTTACCATTCCATTAGCTTTATTCTCTTCTGTAAGTCCAGATCCCTCCATTAAGAGAATATTTTGATTTGTCTTTCTTGATTCCAAAGTGGATGACCTTACCATTAAATGCTATCCACGACAACTTCTGTATTCATAACTAGTTGGTCTATGTTCTTTGATGACTTCCTGTTATTTTATTAGCCTCTTCCTCATTAGCTGATAGATGAAGTAGTTAATAGTGCCATGAAGTGAAATCTACTCTCAAGTAAACTGGTTACAGATAATTTGTTATGATGGTGCTTCAATATATCAATGTTTCTACGGTTTAAAGCTCCCTTCATTACTGCTCCAATAACGGAACAGTCCGTCCAGTCGAAACTAGTAGGAAGTGAAGTATCAAGATTCAAGACTTTCCATTGACAAGTGAAAAGTAAAATTTTTAACACTGGACAGACTTTCTTCAACAATTGAAAGCCCAGCCATTCTCCTGACCATTGCAAATGTCTCATTATGAACACTCTTGGATTATCTTTAACCAGAAGCTTAATTGAACCACTCACATTAGAGTAGGGCAGACTTTAAGACTACTTCTCCATTTGATCCCAAAAGGCTATCCATCACTGGCAAAGATTAATTCAAGTTGAGCACTTGAGAAACTTTTCATCATCCCGGTCTGGTGCTCATGATATTGAATATGAATCCCTACATCAATTACACATTTTCTAATCAGATGCCCAAATATTTTTAAAGTGTTGTAATTGTAGCCTCCATGACCATTTCCTCTGGCAGCATGTTCATATACTCATCATCCACTGTTTGAAAAGTTTCCCCTCCGTTCCCTTTAAATCTTTCTCTTCTCACCTTACACCAATGCCTTCTAGTTTTAGACTCCTCTAGCCTGGGAAAAAGATTAATCATTTACCTTATTTATGTCCTTCATGATTTTATAAATCTTTGTAACATTACCACTCAATCGCATTCCATCCAGGGAAAGTAGTCCTATATTATCCAGTCTCTCCTTCTAACGCAAGCCCTCCAGTCCAGGCAAAAACTTCTCCGCACTCTCTCTAGCTTATTCACAGGAGTTTATCAAGAACCAGAATTGACAATGACACTATTGTTAATAAGTATATTGTAACTTTGATCAAGGCTATTTCACTGCTGTGGGAATTGCAACAGAAGGAAAGCAGTGTTGACAATAGAACAGTTAGTTCTAAACGATTGAGCCTGGGTTTCTGGATATAGGAAAGGGCTGTTAATGCTGCTAATGTGCGCATAGTGCAGCACCCTTCAAGTGGCTCATGGAAAATGCTGCAAAGAACTCAACAGGCTGGTTAGCATTTATGGAAAGAAAAACATTAACTGCAGAGTATTATAACAGAAATATGCTTTTACCGGCATTATTTAATTAGCCCAAAACTGTAATGATTTCCCTTTCCATTGATGCTGACTGATCTGTTGAGTGTTTCCATAATTTTCTGTTTTTATTTTGCGTTTTCAGCATTTGCCGTTTTTTTGATTCTTGCCAACTGCAGAGCACCTGGGTCTATTGTGAAGAAGGCAAGATAGAGTGTGTATTTTAACTAGGAGGTAGACAAAAATGCTGGAGAAACCCAGCGGATGAGACAGCATCAATGGAGAGAAGGAATAGGCGACGTTTCGGGTCGAGACCCTTCTTCAGACTGATGTCGGGGGGAGAGGGGGGGTGCGGCGGGAAAGGAAGAGGTGGAGACAGAAGGCTTGTGGGAGAGCTGGGAAGGAGAGGGGAAGGAGGGAGAAAGCAAGGACTATCTGAAATTGGAGAAGTCAATGTTCTTACCACTGGGGTGTAAACTACCCAAGCGCAATATGAGGTGCTGCTCCTCCAAATTGCGCTGGGCCTCACTCTGGCCATGGAGGAGGCCCAGGCCAGAAAGGTAGGATTTGGAGTGGGAGGGGTAGTTGAAGTGCTAGCCACCGGGAGATCGGGAGTGTTAGTGCGACTACCCAGCGGAGCAAGATGTCCGTCGGGGAATGTTGCCGACTGGCCCGCTGCAGACTGCAGGAATACGTGCTGAGGGACGCACTGAAGCTTGTTGCAGCCAACGCCAAGACTCGGTGGGGGAGGGCCACAGTCTAGGTTCCTTCTGCTGCTGAACATGGGGGGCAGGGTGTGGTGGAGACGCCCCTCAAAATAAGGGAAGGGATTCCACGCCAGTGGGCCATATGAGTGGCAAAGGTGTGGGGTAAAATTGTGATTTGGGGAAACTGTATTGACTGTATGTATAGCCTCCGAGAATGTCAGATGGAGTTTTGTAATGATCATGTATTGTATATATTATTTCTTGAATTGAGTCTATTTTGAAATTAAAAGAAAAAAAGTGCGAACTGAGCGGAGGTGTTGGGCGAAGCGATCGCCAAGCCTGCACTTGGGCTCACCGAAAGGACCACGGTACGCCTCGAATAAGGATTGTTCGACCTACCCTACAAAGAGGCAGGCATAGCTGAGGCCCATGCGCGTGCCCAAAGCTAAGCCTTGGATTTGGAGGAAATAGGAGGAGTCAAAGGAAAATTTGTTGAGGGTACGTCGGAGCTCGGGACGTCTCTTAGCGCATCGTAACGCTAACGGCAGGTACTCGGGAAAGCGGTAAGATCGTGAAGATTTTTCAACATGTTGAAAAATGTCCAGGAGAGCCCCGAGTACCGACGAGCGGCCATTACCGTAATTCTCCATGTTCGAATCAGGAGAACTCTTGAATTAGCTCGTACAGTGGGACAGCCCCATAAGTCTGGCCTTTCACTTGTGTCACTGAAAAGATTAGGTTGCTGCAGAGAGATATTAAGTATGAACTCTTTCAGAAATCGATTAAATCGAAGTGGAAAAAAATTAACGAAAAATCTGCAAGCAGAATCTTAAATCATTTAAAAATAAGCACGCAGAAAAAAAAACTTCTGGGAAATGCAAGGTGTAATTAAATAATCCAGATGTAGCAATAACAAAACAGATATTTTTGACAAGCAACTTGGAATAAATATATTTAAGAAAGAACTACACATGCTGGAAAAATCTAAGGTAGACAAAAATGCTGGAGAAACTCAGCAGGTGAGGCAGCATCTATGGAGAGAAGTTTCCACGTTTCGGGTCGAGACTCTTCTTCAGACTGAAGAAGGGCCTCACGACTGAAGAAGGGTCTCGACCCGAAACGTCGCATATTCCTTCTCTCCATAGATGCTGCCTCACCCGCTGAGTTTCTCCAGCATTTTTGTCCACCTTGGAATAAATATGTAGTATGTTAATGAGATATTGCATCATACATTTTACAGCGTGAAACATTCCACCAAATTCCAGCATGCCTTACCGAATTCCAGCATTCTCTTACCGAATTGTTTGTTGGTCTTTTGCAGTTCCTGTTTCAGATGCTCTCTTTCAGACTTGATAGTATTGTTATCATTTTCTTTTTGCTGCATTTCCTTTTCCAGCCTCTGAAGATCCATTGTTAGGGCTTTCACCACGCTGCCTTGTTTCTCAATTTCTCTCACCTTCCCTTTGATACAATCGCGAGCCTGGAGCAGGTCGGCTTCGGACTTTCTCAAGAGGTCATCTCTCTTCTGTATTGCCTTTGGAGGAAACCATGGTGAGTGCGTGTACAGTGGAATTTCACTTCTAAGAGCATTATTTAAGCGGCCCAAAACCTGTGCTTAATCACTTGGATCAAAAGTTGATCGTACCCATCAGAGGCTGCATTAAAGCTTAAATAAGAAACATCAAAGTGACTATACAGCTTCAAACACCACATCTACCACTGAAGAACTAAATTAAGAATACATCTCCAGGCTGATGATGAAGGCTCCCACCAGCAGATCTAACTTGTGGCCCTGAAATATGAACCAACAGCAGCAAATTCATTAACTTAATAGGAATGATTGAAATAAATTTTGCGGCTGAGATTATGTTGAAAGCCAACATTTTAAAACAAAAAGCTATTAATCATTTTTAATAAGAAGGCTTTATTAAACAGAAAGGCTTGATTATTAGTTTTTCCTCTTGTCACATGTCCTTTATCGTAATATTCAGTTAGGTTTCTGAAATGTAAGTAAAATATTTTCATTCCAACTACGTTATTGTATATAATAAAACGATATATATTTTTTAAAAAGCACACCGTGTGTTAATTTTATTTCACGCCACAAAACTCCCACTGTATTACATTACTGGGTAATTATAAATGAAACTTTTAGGATAGCAAATCAGTCACAAATTGCCTCAAGCTCCTATCAGCTTTGACCAATGTTTATGCTAAATTGCTAATGACTTTTTCCACATCATTAGATAAGCAAAGGCTGGATTAGAATAACTCTCAAGGGAGGGCAACACACATTGCTAAAGAGGTTAGAATCCTGAATAAATTAGTTATGCAGCCGGTTTTCCAGGAACTGGACTAATGAAAGCGCTGGCAACCACAGGCAGATTGACCCCACTCATTGGTAACACGTAGTGGAGAGATTCTGCCTTTGGGACTAAAATACATCCTTGTAAATTTCCATATTTTCTTTGTATTTGTAGTTAGCATTAATATGAGGGAATTATTTTAAATCTTCTGCGTTCATTAACTTTAATTAATGTTTTGAAAATATTCTCAAATGTAATGCAATATTGTGTTTATATCTCTTAGTTTAGATTTCTTTCTTATGTACATTGTGCTAAACGCCACTGTAATGCATGGAAGTTAAATTCCACCTCCAATATCACAATAAATCATTTTAGATAGTCTCTAAGGGAGGAAGATGACTCCAATCTGGATGGGTGGGTTTTGAGGTGATTAAGGTGATTGATGAGGCCAATGTGGGATCTGCAGATTTAGTCATAGGTGGGTCTGAGGTTCTTGATGGGGCAGCATCTCCTCTCTTAGTGCAGATGGTGATGCACTCCATTTGGCATTTTTGTTGAGCTTCCCTGTACTCTGTTTAAGAAAGTTTCGAGAATATCCTTGAATTGTAAACTTTGTCCGCTTGTCTTGGCAGAGAACATAAGACATAGGAGCAGAATTAGGCCATTCAGCCCATCGAGTCTATTCCGTCAATCAATCATGGTTCATCTATTTTTCTGTCTCAATCTCATTCTTCTGCCTTCATGACATAACCCTTGACGTTCTTACTAATCAAGAACCTATCAATTGCCTTTTTCAAAATACCCAATGTCTTGTCCTCCACAGTCACCTACTGCAATGAATTCCATCAATGCACCACTCTCTGGCTAAAGGAATTGCTCCTCATCTCCATTCTAAAGGTATGTTTTTTTCATTCTGAGGCTGTGTCCACTGGTTCTTGACTGTCCCACTACTGGAAACTCCTTTGTTGGCCTTTCATCATCTGGTAGGTTTCAATGAGATCAACTCTCATCCTTCTAAACTCAAGAGTGTACAGGCCGAGAGCCTTCAAACGCTCCTCATACATTAACCCAATCATCCCAGGATCATTCTCATAAACCTCCTATGTACCCTCCCCAAAGCCAGCACATCCTTCCTCAGCTAACACTGCTCACAATACTCCAAATGTGGCCTCACCAGTGCCTTAAAAAACCCCAGTATTCAATCCTTGTTTTTATATCCTAGTGCCTTCACAATGTATGCCAGCCTTGCATTTGCCCTCCTTACTGCCAACTCAACCTGAAAAATAACCTTTTGGGAACTCTGCACCAGCACTCCCAAGTCCCTTTGCACCACTAATTTCTGAATCCTCTCCCACTTAGAAAGTAGTCTACACCTTTATTCCTTCTACCAAAGTGCATGTCGGAATAGTTTGCTACGCTGTTATTCCATTTGCCTACTCTCCCAACCTGTCCAAGTCCTTCTGCAGCCTCCCTGCTTCCTCAACACTATCTGCCCCTCCACCTATCCTCATATCATCCACAAATTTGGCCACAAAACCATCAATTCCATCATCCAGATCATTAACATGCGATGCGAGAAGCGGCAGACCCAACACCGACCTCTATGGAACACTACTAGTCACCGGCAGCCAACAAGAAAAGGCCTCCTTTATTCCAACTCTTTGCCTTTTGCTAGACAGCCAATCTTCTATCCATGCTAGTACCTTGCCTCTAATACCATGGGCTCCTATCTTGTTTAGCAGCCTCCCGTGCAGCACCTTATCAAAGGCCTGAAATTTCAAGTAAATAATATCCAATGACTCTCCTTTGTCTATCCTACTTGTTACCTCCTCAAAAAACTCCAACCAATTGTCAGGCAAGATCTCTCCCCTTAACACCACCATGCTAACATTGGCTTATTTTATCATGTGCTTCCAAGTACCCCGAAGCCTCATCCTCAATAATAGACTCTAAAATGTTAACAACCACAGAAGTCAGACTGGCCTATAATTTCCTTTATTTTGCCTCGTTCCCTTCATAAACAGTGGAGTTACATTTGTGAGTTTCCTATCTTCTGGAACCATTCCTGACTTTTATGATTCTTGAAAGATCACTACTAATGCCTCCTCAATCTCTTCAGCTATCTCTTTCAGAACCCTGGGGTGTTATCCATTTGGTCCAGGTGTCCTATCCGCCTTCAGAGCTTTCTAAGCACTTTCTCCTCAATAACAGCGACTGCACTCACATCTGCCCCCTGACTCTCTGGAATTTGTCAGAGTGCTTATCTCAGGAGTCTGATGTTGGGCATAGAAACAGTGTGGCTTCCCCATCATCAGAGCCTGCTTGAGTGTACTTCAAACTTCCATGCTGAAGGTGGTTGGCATGGAGAAAATACTGACATGGATTCGCGAATGCAACCAGTGCATTGTATTGCCTGGGTCAGGAGATACAGTTTTACCTCTTTGCAGTTTCAAATATGTTTTTTTTTCATTTCAATGTATTACTTTCTATGTTAATTTCAGAGTAGCTAACTGGAATAACCGTACTAACTCTGCTTACCTGCCCTTGCTGGTTGTATAGTTTTTGACAATTGCGGAGATCATTTTCCAGTTTCATGATCTGTTGCTCCAGCCTGGTCATCTCCATTTGGTATTTTTGTAAATCAGATGCCTTGTCAAGTTGCAAGCTTTGGACAATCTTCTCCAAATGTGTTATCTCTTTAAGTGAGGTTAAAGTTTAAAATGTTACTGAATGTTTTGAAAGAGTTTAGCACAATCATAAGTATCAGCAGTTGAAAAAAGAATCAGTAAAAAAAAGATTGAAATGGACATTTTAACATTATAATAGATGAGGGACACAATATTGATTACAGGATGGGATATATCTGAAATCCTTTAATCAGTTTGATTTTTTTTTTCCAGCGTAAGTCAAAAAAGACATCTGCAAATCTACTTCAATTAAGTATGGAAAGTGGCTCGCAAATATGTACGTTCCCAATAAAGATCACAGGTTGAGGATATGCTGTGGAAGCCTTCATGAATTGATGCAGTGCATCAGGATATGGTATGCACTGTAGTCCAGGATCATCAGTGATTAAAGGAAGTCACTGTTAAAGGTAGTAGATGATGAGCAAAGTATGTATTTTACTTCGGAGTCACGTGAGTGACTTCGTGAAGACCCCGCCAACACGCATGCGCGGCATATCGTCGCGCGCATTTGCTCACGGCAGCTGGGGGGGGAGTGCGCTCCCTCAACCGGCTCCTTCAAAAAGGTAAGCAGCTGCAGGTAAGTTAACCTTTAGCTAGTTTGTGTGCTCTGCATTGTTTTGCAGGGCCATGGAAGGAGGAAGGAGGATTCCGAGTCGTGTTCAGCGAGTGAAGTCCCCGGAGCTGCCCGCTACATCGGGAGCAGCTGAGACACCACCGGGGAGGAAGTCGCGGCAGTCGGGGAGCTCTGGGCAGCTGATTAGACCCGGCACAGCCCCTCTGGCAAAGAAGAGGGTGTCCGCGCAGGAGCAGGGGCTGGGAGACCCTGACTCCAGGCCTCCAGTGCCCAAGTCCAGGGCTGGAGGTAAGGCACGTGGGGCTGTTGGAGCAAGCGTGTCTGCGGGTGCATCCCCCCCTTTAGAGGTCCCTCGTGGGCAGAACAGGGGGGAAGCCTCGCTAAAGTCCAGCCTTGTCGGTGCGGCAGGCAGGGACAAGCCACTGCGTAAACCTGCGAGGAAGCAGGCCAGTGGCAATGCTGGCATGCCGAGGATCCCTGTGGGGGCAGGATGTACCGGCACACCACCGGAACAGGCTGCCGTAGTGCGGGCCGGTGGCAGCAAAGTACGGTCTAGCACCCCTGCTGAGGCGGGTATAACAGACCATGCGCCGCCACATTCCCGTTTATGTGTGGAACACTGTGGTGGTAAGCCCGCACGGACATCGAGGAGTCTGGCTTCTGGTGCAAGCGATGACTCAAGCCCTCTTCCCTCCCACCAGACAGAGGGGCCGCTGCTGTCCAAACGACGGCGGACCAGCGGTGTCCGTGCAGGAGTCGCACAGCCCCACTGGAGTGGGAGCTGGCGACTTCCTGGCAGTGCATTCCGTGGGGATGCTGACAACTGCCGGAAGCCCCGGTTCCTCTGGAGAGGCTGGGGAAGACGACCAGTGGCCCGCGTGCAGCGGTGACGGTCGTATGGCCCGGTTGGAGCGCATGGTGGAGGTGCTCTATAAACGGGACCTGGAGCATCAGGAACGGCAGTCCCAGAGGTCTGGGAGCTACGTACAGCCGCCACCTTCCATCCCGGGACTACGGGGCTGCAATTGGAATTCCAGGCGTACCCCACTGATGCCACACTCTGCACAGTCGCCCACCTCTCATTCCACCAGGGCTGCATCCACATCGACAGCGAGGGCCATGGAGGTGCCCATGGATCACGTCCTCGCTACAGCAGGATGGGCCAATGAGTCAACCTGAACATGTCTACCAACGCAAGGATCAAGGAGGGCAAGCTCCAGAAGATCCTGAAACTGCTGACGGCAGGTATCATGGCTTTTGCTCGGTCTCTGGATGCCACGAGTGTTTCCGAGGAGCAGCAGGATGCACTAGCGCTCTTGTGCAACACTCAGTTTGAAATAAACTGCTTTAGGAAAAGCTCCATCCGGCCAAATTTAAATCCCAAATTTGCGGGATTATGCAGCACCTCCACCGCACCACCACCAAGGCAGCTGTTTGGGGGAGACCTACCTAAACGAGTAAAAGAGCTGGACGAGGAGGCCAAGACTGTGGGGATGATGAGGCAGCCTCATTCATCTAAGGCTCACGTTTACACCAGGCAGCAGCCACGTTCCTCGGTCAGGTCTCGCACACCGGCGGACAGGGTCCCCAGAACATACCCGCAAACAACATACTCCACGCCGGGGCCCCAACAGCAGAAGCCTTTTTAATTCCAAGGCCAGCCCAAGCCGGCTTGGAAGATGCGGCAACAGGGCCACGCCACACGGGGAGCAAAAACGCCACAGTCCAGACCCCGGCGCTAACCTTGGAGGTAAGGGGGCTTGGTTCCTTCCATAAAGTAGCAATAGTAACCTCACCGGTGGGGGGACGGTTACGGGAATTCCGGTCTGCCTGGGATACCATAACTACGGATCCTTTTATTTTACAAAGCATTCAGGGTTATGAGATAGAGTTTATTAATGGCAGGGATCCCCCTTCGCAACATGAGCCTAGTCGCAGATTTGAACTCTCTCAATTAGAGAAGGAGCGGGCTCATTTGAGATACTACGATTGGAAGGAAAAGGGGTGATACAGAAAACGACGCATGAGCCACTGGAGTTTGTATTCAACATCTTTACTAGAACCAAGAAGGATGGAGGCTGTCGGATTATCATCGACTTAACCCAGTTGAATGCTTTCGTACAATATACCCATTTCAAAATGGAGACGTTTGAGACAGCCAAGCAGTTGGTCAGTCATGGGTACTTTATGGCTTGCATTGACCTGAAGGATGCATATTATACAGTGCCCATCGCTAAACAACATAGAAGGTTCTTGAAATTTGTCTGGGAAGGTCAATTATGGCAATATAAAGCTTTGCCTAATGGGATTACAACAGCGCCGAGACTATTTACCAAAATTGTTAAACCTATATTGGCACATCTTAGGAAACGTAACCATGTCGTAATGGCATATTTGGATGACATATTCATAGCGGGGGAAACCCTAGAGCTAGCTCAGCTGGCAGTCTCAGCCGCCATCTCTTTGTTTCAAAGAATGGGGTTTATAATCCATCCAGACAAATCCAAGTTCAACCCTTCACAGGTCATGGACTATTCACTATAGACACTAACCAGATGAAAGTCACCGTCCCAATTGACAAAGTGGTGGACATTCAACACGCATGCATCAGTTTACTTGACAGCAATAGGCCAACCATTCGGCAGGTTGCTAAAGTAATTGGGAAGCTGGTAGCTACGTTCCCAGCTGTAAATTATGGTCCATTGCACTACCGGAAATTACAAACAAGCAAAATTCTGGCGTTAAAATTGAATGCCGGACATTTTGACCGACCTATGCAACTGGCCATAGGGGAAAAGACCGAGTTGAACTGGTGGGTTCACGGTATTAGAGGAAGTTCCAAACCCATCCTTCTCCCAAATCCAACAGTTCTGTTGCAAACTGATACAAGCGCACAAGGCTGGGGTGCAATTGACACCATAACCAGCTGCGGTGGTAGATGGGACGCTCATGAGTTCACCCTTCTCCAAGTACAAGGTATTAATTATCTGGAGATGCTGGGGGTCTTTCATGGGTTACGAGCATATTGCAATAATTTGCGTCATGCACATGTCCGCCTTCAAATCGACAATACCACGGTGGTAGCCTATATAAATCATATGGGTGGTATCAGGTCAGTATCTTGTAATGATTTGGCAAATACAATTTGGCTCTGGTGCATCAAAAGGGATATTTGGATATCAGCAACGTACCTCCCGGGGATACTCAATACAGTGGCGGACACCAGGTCACGAGTGTTTAATGATAACATCGAGTGGATGCTGAATCCCGATGTGTTTGCTGAAATTGTAACAAAATTTGATATGCCAGATATTGACCTATTTGCGTCTAGGTTGAACCATCAGATACCAACGTATGTATCATGGGAACCAGACCCTGGGGCAGTGGCGTTGGATGCTTTTTCGCTCCACTGGGGGAAATGGTATTGCTACGCATTTCCCCCATTCTGCCTCATCAGCCGGGTATTGCAGAAGATCAAATTGGACTCTGCGTCAGGCATTCTGGTAATACCCGACTGGCTGACACAACCATGGTACCCGGTGGTCTCCCAGATGTTGAAACATCCTTGGGTGCAAATTGCAAACAACCCGCAATTGGTCACTAATCCGGTCACTGGCGCATCGCATCCGTGCCATGGGTGTCTAAACCTGTTGATCTGCAGATACTGAAAAGGCCTCTTATAAACACCGGGATCTCATCGAGGGCCATGGATGTAATCGCTGCATCGTGCAGAACATCTACTAGACGGCAGTACCTGACCCAGATCAGGAAATGGGAGCTATTCTGCTCAAGGAAGAATGTTTCCTATGATTCTGCTACGATACCTGACGTCCTGGAATTCCTGGCGGGCCTCCATTACGATGATGGGCTCAGCTATAGTGCCATCAATAGCGCCAGGAGTGCGCTGTCCTCGTACCTTCCGGTAGGAGTGGGGACCAACAATCTGGTGTCAAAGTTCATGAGGGGTGTATTTAATACCAACCCTCCACGGCCCAGATATAACGTTGTCTGGGATGCAGGAGTGGTCCTGTCCCTTTTAAGATCATGGTCTCCCATGGCGGGGTTACCACTTCACCGACTCACCCTAAAGGTGGTCATGTTGATGGCACTCACGTCTGCTCAGCGGGTACAGGCGCTTCAAAAGTTGCGCATTGACAATATGCTCTCTACCCCTGGGAAAGTAACATTTTACGTTGCAGAGTTGCTGAAGCAGCATAGACCCGGGACTACGGGGCTGCAATTGGAATTCCAGGCATACCCCACTGATGCCACACTCTGCACAGTCGCCCACCTCCGTTACTACATCGAGTCAACCCAGCCAATCAGGAACTCAGAACAAGGACTGCTCATAAGCCACAAAAAACCACATCACCGGGTGACAGTGCAGACGATCTCCAGGTGGCTCAGGGAGGTGTTGGATGCAGCAGGTATTGACACTCACATTTTTAAATCTCATTCCACCAGGGCTGCATCCACATCGACAGCGAGGGCCATGGAGGTGCCCATGGATCACGTCCTCGCTACAGCAGGATGGGCCAATGAGTCAACCTTCCAACGGTTCTACCACAAGCCATTGGCCGGACCTGCAACATATGCGGATGCAGTACTCAGGGCTGCTCCCTAATGTCAATTGTCCCCAGACAGGGGGTTGTTTATGATTTGTTTTAATAAATCTCCATTATTTTGCTTTCAGCTTGTCCAGTCTGGATTGCATTAACAAACTTCCTCCATCAGGATTGCGGCAGTGTGGTAGCATGGACGTTGTCCAGGGCGTGTAATCACAGAGCTTTTAAATCTTCACGAAGTCACTCACGTGACTCCGAAGTAAAATAGTAAGATTAAACGAGAACTTACCAGTTCGAAGGTTGATCTTTATTTTATGAGGAGTTGCGGTGAGGGATTTCGTGCCCTCCGCTCCCAACCCTCGATCATTATGTTCAACTGGTTAGTTCAAAGGTTAATCTTAATATCCTTACTTTTGGTCGGGTCTGTGATTCCACACCGCTGCTTTGAAGGATGCCGCGCATGCTTGTTGGCGGGGACTTCACGAAATCCCTCACCGCAACTCCTCATAAAATAAAGATCAACCTTCGAACTGGTAAGTTCTCGTTTAATCTTACTATTTTACTTTGTCCTGGAAGTTACGAAATGTCCTTTGTGTTATTAGAACTGCATTCCATGCAGGTAAAGAGCATTCCATTATATCGCCGACTTTTTCCTGATTTCATTATGTAGCAATGGGTGGAAAATACAGCGGTAAAATATGCGGCATCAATTCTTAAAAAACGTACACAATGGGAACCAGAGATTTATTTGTGATCATTCAGCGGGACAGACAGCATCTCTGGAGAGAGGGAATGGATGACGTTTCAGGTGAGAATCCAGGTGGGACACAGAAGAGAGGGTAAAATGAAGGGAGGGGATACTCAAGGGAAGAAGGAAGAGAGGGAGTGTGATAAAATCACCTAAAATTGGAGCTCAAAGTTCATACCGTTGGGTTGTAAGCTACCCAAACGGAATATAAGATGTAGTTCGGCTAATTTGCATGTGGCAGCACTCTAGCAATGGAGGAGGCCCAGGAAAGAAAGGTCAGTAGAGGAATGGGAAGGAGAGTTAAAATGGTTCATCATCTCTCATATCCTATTCCTCCAAATAAAACCTGCTTCTGAAGAAGGGTCTCGACCCGAAATGTCACCCATTTTTTCTCTCCAGAGATGCTGCCTGTCCCACTGAGTTACTCCAGCTTTTTGTGTCTATCTGCTTCTTCCTTACATCCCCAAACCTTCCTGTCCTCCATCATGACATAATTTACCTGCAGGCAGAAGCATAACGTAGATATACAGTGGCTTGCAAAAGTTTTCATACCCCTTGAACTTTTCCACATTTTGTCACGTTACAACCACAAACGTAAATGTATTTTATTGGGATTTTATGTGATAGACCAACACAAAGTGGTGCATAATTGTGAAGTGGAAGGAAAATTATACATGGTTTCCAAATTTTATTACAAATAAAAAACTGAAAAGTGTGGCATGCAAAAGTATTCAGCCCACCTGAGTCAATACTTTGTAGAACCACCTTTCGCTGCAATTACAGCTGCAAGTCTTTTGGGGTATGTCTCTACCAGCTTTGCACATCTAGAGACTGAAATGTTTGCCCATTCTTCTTTGCAAAATAGCTCTAGCTCAGTCAGATTGGATGGAGAGCATCTGTGAACAGCAATTTTCAAGTCTTGCCAGAGATTCTCAATTGGATTTAGGTCTGGACTTTGACTGGGCCATTCTAACACATGAATATGCTTTGATCTAAACCATTCCATTGCAGCCCATGCTGTATGTTTAGGGTCGTTGTCCTGCTGGAACGTGAACCTCCGCTCTAGTCTCAAGTCTTTTGCAGACTCTAACAGGTTTTCTTCCAAGATTGCCCTGTATTTGGTTCCATCCATCTTCCCATCAACTCTGACCAGCTTCCCTGTCCCTGCTGAAAAAAAGCATCCCCACAGCATGATGCTGCCACCACCATGTTTCACAGTGGGGATGGTGTGTTCAGGGTGATGTGCAGTGTTAGTTTTCCGCCACACATAACGTTTTGCATTTAGGCCAAAAACGTGAGATGTTCAAAGCTTGGGATATTTTTTTATAACCTAACCCTGCTTTAAACTTCTCCACAACTTTATCCCTGACCTGTCTGGTGTGTTCCTTGGGCTTCATGACGTTGTTTGTTCACTAATGTTCTCTAACAAAACTCTGAGGCCTTCACAGAACAGCTGTATTTATACTGAGATTAGATTACACACAAATTGACTCTATTTACTAATTAGGTGACTTCTGAAGGGAATTGGTTGCACTTGATATTATTTAGGGGTATCAGAGTAAAGTGATGAATACTTTTGCACGCCACACTTTTCAGTTTTTTATTTGTAAAAACATTTGAAACCCATGTATCATTTTCCTTTCACTTCACAATTATGCGCCACTTTGTGTTAGTCTATCACATAAAATCCCAATAAAATACATTTACGTTTGTGGTTGTAACGTGACAAAATGTGGAAAAGTTCAAGGGGTATGAAAACTTTTGCAAGCCACTGTAAATCAAACACAAGGTAGATATAAGTCAAACATAAGGTAGATATTAATCTTTTCTTCATGGGACCAGAACAACTAGTAATAGCCCGCCTACCTTAAACTCTGAAAACCCCCTTTGCCTCCAAAACAGTCTCCTGGTCACTTAACAGGAAACCAATTGTTAGCCAAGGGCCTTACTGATTTTCATTTGTTGCTAGTTGTGCACTCTCTTCATTTGTATTCCAGGCAAGAAGTAAGCCAGAAGTACACAAAAATGCTGGAGAAACTCAGTGGGTGCAGCAACATCTATGGAGCGAAGGAAATAAGCAATGTTTCGCTCCATAGATGCTGCTGCACCCGCTGAGTTTCTCCAGCATTTTTGTATACCTTCGATTTTCCAGCATCTGCAGTTCCTTCTTAAACAAGAAGTAAGCCAGATTTGTTTAAATGAAGTTCCCTGTTTAAAATCACTACCGCATCCCACAGCCCCTGCCTGCTGGAAACAGACACGCTGCAGTGCTTTCCTAGAGTTTCAATGCATGCTATTGCCTTTTCTAAGTTCTCCTTATACAGAGAGAAAACAGATTGGAAAGGAGGATATTACCATTATTCTTTTGTTCTGTCACAGCATTTAGCTGAATGTTCAATTTATGCGCTGAATCTTTATATTTTTTGATTTCCTGAAAATGTTCAGTGTTCTGAGTATTGGCTTGTGCAAAATCCTGGAAGTACAAATTTTAAAAAAATGACTTGATTGGTAATAATTCAGCATCTTTACTCAACTCCAACAGTTGAACTAAACCAAAGCAATTGGATGAACTAGAAATAACGATTTAAAAAATTGCAGATTTCACCCGTCTCACTTTACTAAAATAATTTGTTTCCAACTCCTGAGACATTGTCTCAAAAATAATGGAATTAGTTTTATTCCCATTGTAATTCGCACATCTCGTTTATTTACTGATAATGAGTTGAGTCTGGCAGTGGGCTCAGATTTCTATCCACAGAAATCAGACACAGTAGGGATCATATCCTCCCTTTTATTTCTGAATGGACATTGTTAAGAATTGAAATCAAGTATTGGAACATTCCAGGAAAGAAATGACCTGGCTTAAGAAAAGCAGATGAATTGATATCATTATCAACCATTTATTTTATTTCTGATAAATAAATACTGATTTGGTTTCTTAGAAAATATTTTCAGATATTGTAAAGCAAGGCAATCTTGACATGAAAATGTTCAGTGTTCTAGCTATTAGCTTGTGCAACATTCTGGAATCCAAGAATGATTTGATTAGCAATAGTGTATGTTCACTTTCATACAGTAAAGGAATGTTATCTGAGTTACTATCTCCATGCACAGAATTGTCACGACTATATGATAGATAAGCTGGTTCAGTTTATGATCCTTGGTCTTGTCTCCCTCACTGCCTGCTTGTAGCATAGAAAAAAGAATTACAGGTCTTCAAAGTGGTTTTTATAACAAATATGGTACTATGCCACATAATTCAATGAACATCAGTCATATTTATTGTCTTTACATGACGAGTTTAAAATCTGGAGAAGTGCAGCTAGGCATTGCTGGCATCCAGTATTATGAGGGAACCCAATGACAATGAGCAGTTCCCATTGAAATAATAAAGCATTTATCATGATCCTGTAGACATTTTACATGTTCAACAAGGTAGAGCAAAAATATTTATTTCACCAGATGGCGTACAGTTAATGATCTATGCAAGATTATTTATTTTAATTGATAATATTCTTTTTGCGTGAGAGATGAACATGAAGGCTTTTAAAATGAGTATCTCAGTAATCTTCATGAGAAACTAGTGGCATAAAATGTTTTGTAATATTTTGTTATTTATTACATTGGGAATATTAGATACCTAAAAGTATTTATTAAGCAGCACATGAAATGACTTCAATTAATGATGAAAACAGCTTCCACCATTCTCCGAGAAGTGAGCAACAAGTCATTACCAATTGTGCAAAAAAAATTCTTCCTCGTTTCCCCCTGTGCCTCTTTCCCAAAACCTTTAATTGTGTCCATTGTCCTTGCACCATTAGTTAAAAGGAACACCTTTTCTTTGCCTATCATTCAACACCTGCTGAAATTTGCTATTTCTTTATCAAATGTCCTTTTAATTTCCTCCACTCGAAGCAAGATAAGCTCAACTTTACTATGTGGCTAAAATCCCTTGTCGATCCTTCTGCACTCTCCCAAGGATCTCCGTCCGCATTGCTCCTGCAGTGCCGTGTCCACATCTGGATGTGATACCACAGTTGTGTCTTAATCAAAGCTTAATAAATGTTAATTATCACTTCACTTCTTTTGCACTCAGCCACATTAGTTTATAAAGTTCAAAGTCAATATATGTCGCCTACTACCTTTGCAATATGTCCTCTAAAGATTTATGCACCCGGAACCTTCTATTTCCGGTATCTATCTATACTATTACTAAAACTCTCATCTTGACCACTTCTGCTTTTTTTAAAAATTTGCACAAAAAGGGCACCCTATATCGCTAGGATTCTTTCGACACCTTACTCACTCACACCTTACTCTCCGTTTTCCTCTGCTCAAGCCACTATGTTTTGTTCCGATTGGAAATTTACAAAAGTTATGAAGATTTAAAAAATCGTGACATCAGCAGATTGGTCTTCTCCCCTGTGAGTCACCATGAAGTTAATTTCCGGCATCCCCTGGAGAATAAAACCCCGGAGGCGGGGCTGAGTCCGTGAGCATGTCCAGAAGCCGCCCATCCAGAAGCCGCCGAGATTAAAGTCGAAGCAGCGGAGTGTGGGCTGTGTTCTGCGGGGGTGGGGGGCTGTGTTCGCGGGCGGGCTGTGTTCACCGGTGGGGGCGGGCTGTGTTCGCGGGCGGGTGCAGTGAGCGCGACAGGTGCTGGGGACGGGACACCCTCCTCCCCCACACCCACCTGCCAATTTTCATCACATCTGATATCTCTCCTATTTCCATTTGTATTGATATTATCTCCCTTAATAAACAATGATACAAATAATTAATTTGTAATTCTCATCTTGGCTGCAACCCCAATGCACTTACCACCATTTTGTTATTAGTAGATATCTCTTACAATCACAAAAAAACTTAAATATATTAGCTAAAAAATACATTAAATGTAATTTAGAAACAAGCTAAAGGAGGATCTGACACTCACCTACACAAATCCTACTTTATTCTCCCACATTCCTATCAATTTCTCCTCTCCCCTGATTCTAACACCTACCTACATACAGTTTTCAGTGGCTACCAAACCGCACATCTTTGGGATGTAGGAGGAAATTGAAGAACTCGGCTGAAATCCACATGGTCTTAGGGAGAACGAGCAAACACTACCCCAACAATGCCGGTCATGATTAAACCTGGTCACTGGAGCTGTGAGGCTGTCACCCTTGTTCTAACTTGCACTAAATCCTGTCATCCATGATGACTGTGCTCATGAGCCGACATGTGCGAGTGAACCTTGTTGCATGGGTTTGTCACTTTGTAATCTGTAAAGTGCATAAATGGCAGGTTAATAACCAAGAGAAACATGACTAATCAGTGCTTAAATACTCCCTCGTAGTTGTTTGCATTTTCTCCCTGGGCTGTAGTTATGTATGGAAGAATGGAGAGGGTGCAGGCAGAAAGAATTAAGAAGTAGAAGTGTTAAATGAGAAAAATGTGTAAAAAGCACTACATCTTAGGAACAATCAAAGATGATATTAAACAGGTAACATTTTAAATAGAAATACGGGCATAACAGAAATTGTTTTCGAAAATCTGGGCTTCTGATATTGGATATGGATTCTCTGAATGAAAGTATTCAAGATCAATACCACAAAAGCATCTGAAACAAGTATTCTTCCACAGTACTTCAGGCCACTAAAAGTTGATTAATATCAAAACCACGTTAGCAGGGTCACTGGTGAACAAGTTGATGTTAAGTATAATGGCAATTTCTAACTTTTCCAATGTCTTCTTTTCCTTTGCCATTACTACACATGTAAGTAGGAGTGATCTTACGCAGACCAAAAAGAACAGATCTTCCAAAAAGAGCAGTTTAATTAGTTCTTTATTGAAGTAGTTGTGCAAACAAAGAGATGAACATACCAGGCTCTCCTTATTCTCATACAAGTTGCAGTTTTCTGTTCTCCCCAATCTGGTGAGAATTGTGTACCCTCCACCTCCTGTGCCTGGTCTGATCATTTCCTGCCCCGTAAGCCCATATGTTATGACCCTCTCTGCATCAAATGACGGCCCCCAAGTGTCCAAAATTAAACTGCTAGAAATATCTAGACAAAATATGCCAGCAGTAGCGAGCCTGAACATAAATGGCTCCTACACACCGGCCCCAAATTGTTCTACGTATAGAACAAAACAATTACCAATAAACATTAAATGGAGCTATAAAAGTTTTATATAATATTAAAAACAAAGGTATGTACTATGAGTTGGCATTTAATCTTCTTTAGTGATTCTTCAATCTTCTTCTCTTCCTTCTTATCCTTCTTCTTATCCTTCTTCTTTAGCTTCTTGGAGCAGACATATCTTTGTTATCGGTCTTACTACAATGCTGTTCTTTGTCTGAAGTCGAACTGTGTGCATGAGACCTTGTGCATCTGGTATGGTCTCCAATATTCTACCCATTAGCCAGGAGCCTTGTGGTGCAGTGGAATCAGCCACCACTACAATGTCACCTGGAGCAAAGCTTCTCTTTACCCTTGATCATCATTGTTGTTCTTGGATTAGAGGCACGTATTCTTGTGTCCACCGTTTACAAAAGGGATCTGCCATACATTGCACCTGTCTCCATCTGCGTTTAATGTGCAACTCTTCCTTCACAAAGAGTCCAGGTGGTAGTAGTGGCTTGGTCTTCAACAGAAGAAGATGGTTTGGGGTATGTGCTTCCAAGTCCATTGGATCATCAGAACTCTTGGTAATGGGTCGATCATTTAAAATAGCTTCAATTCCACAAAATAAAGTTTGCAATCCTTCATCGTCCAAAACCTGTTGTTTCAGAACAGAGAGCAGCACATTTCGAACCATGCGGATCAATCATTGCGCTGTGATGGGATCCTGCTGGGGGGTTAAAGTTCCACCTTATCCGTCACTGAAGCATATCATTCTGGATCTTGTTCTGATTTAAGCCATTAAGTGCTTCTCTCAATTCTCTTTCCGCTCAGATAAAATTTGTGCCATTATCTGATCTTAAAGATGGAACTTGACCTCGTCAACATATGAATCTTCGTAATGCATGGATGCAGGAGTCTGTGTCAAGTGTAGATGCAACTTCATGATGTACTGCCCTGCTTGCCACGCAGGTGAAGAATACACCAAGCCTTTTAACAAGACTTCATCCTCTCTGGATTTCTATAGGACCGAAGTAGTATCCTCCTACATCTGTAAATGGAGGCTTGTCAGGCAGAATCCTCTCCAGGGGCAAGTCTGCCATTTTTTGTTCTCTAACTGATCCTCTTGTCATTATGACCTTTCTTGCAGCATAGTTAGCCTTGGTTATCCAGTATCTTTTACAGAGGTGAGACAGCATATGATTTATTTCTTGCAGCAGAATTAGCCTTGATAATCCAGTATATTTTACTGAGGCGAGACAGCATATGATTTCTTCCTCCATGTCCAAGCTGTTCACGGATATGTTGTAACAGTAGTGTTGATATGTGAAGGTCCTTAATAAGATATCTTGGCCTTAAGAGAATAGTAGGATGTTTGGCCTCTTCAGTCTATTCAGGCGACCACCTACTCTCAGAAGTCCACCCCCCAGCACCGGATCTAGCTTGTACAAATGACTGCTTCTTTTGACACCATGATTACCAGCTTCTAATACTGATAGCTCTGCTTTGAATCGTCATCTTCGACTGAAAGAGATGACTGCGCTTTCTGCTTGGAGAAGATCTTCAGAGGGAGTTAGATGTGGCCCTTGTGGCTAAAGGGATAAGGGGGTATGGAGAGAAGGCAGGTACAAGATACTGAGTTGGATGATCAGCCATGATCACATTGAATAGCGGTGCAGGCTCGAAGGGCCGAATGGCCTACTCCTGCACCTATTTTCTATGTTTCTATGTTTTTATAAACACTTGCTTTAAAGACTTGCATCTCCTTATCAACCTTTTCCTTTAGCTTGCCAGGATCTTCTTCAAAGCTACTCATAGCAGCCTGAATCTCCTTTCTTTTTCAAGTCAACTGCAAGAGTATTGTCCTTACTTTAAGAAGTCAAGCTATCGCAGTCTTCAGATTCCTCCATGATGAGAAATAGGTGATCAGAGAGTTTGTTGGATTCAATGGATCCTTGACAATGATGTTCATTGTGATGTCTTGCTTGACTTCTGGATCATTAGCAAAGATTGCAGATTCCAAATTAAGCTTTGGCCGTTCTCTGTCTGGCTTATAGAGAAACTCTGGTCCATTGACCCATCTCTCATAGCTTAAGAAGCGGTCTGCTGTTAGTCCTCTAGAGGCATCATCTGCAGGGTTTTCCTTTGTGTGAACATAGCAGGGGTGCTACTGATGTATTGTGATACATTGTGATACACCAGTTGCATCCCTTACAAAAGAGATCCTGTTAGCTCCAAATGTTTGGAAGCGTTTGGTTTTGTTGTTGATGTACTTAAGCACGGTTGTGCTATCAGTCCAGAAAATGGATTTATTCAGTTGAAGCTGTAATTCCTATTGCAGCATTATGTCCACTCTGACAGCTAGGACTGCAGCTGTAAGCTCCATTCTGGGAATCGTCATTTGTTTTAATGGGGCCACTCTGAATTTATGAATGCAACATACACTTCTTTGTTATCATCTTCCAGTCTTAATTATGAAACAGTACCATAGCCACTTTCGCTGGCGTCTGAAAAGTGGTGCAGCTGTGCATATCTGATTTGACCAAAGCTTGCAGGCTTTATGCACTGCTCCACTTTATATTCCAACATCTTGTTGAGATCCACTAACCATCCTGTCCATCACTGAGAGAAGGTTTGGGATATGTTCTCATCCAATCCGAGTCTCTCCTAACAAAGCTCCTGCATAATCAGCTTGGCTGGCAGAATAAATGGTGCTAGAAATCCTAAAGGGTCATATATAGAGCTAACCACAGACAAGATGCCCTGTCTTGTGTATGGTTGTTCCTGTACAGCAATTCTGAACTTGAACACATCTGTTTCAATGCACCAGTGCAATCCCAGTGCCCTTTCCATAGGCAGCCTTTGTCCAAGTCCAACTCCCTGGTCTCCTTGGCTCTGTTTTCTTGTGGAATGGTTGCCAATACAGCATGTCTACATAGAAGTTATTCGTTAAGGGCCTGTCCCACAAAGGTGGGGGCCAGGGTAAGCGGGGGGAGCGCTGTCTGAAATTCACACAGTGCAAAGCCAAGGTGATACAGACACACACCGCGATGAACAGGAAGGTTAAGACAGCTAGCACAGTGTACGGTAAGTCCTTTAAAAGAGGAGGGGGAACGTAGAATGGGGGGAGAAGGAATGGAGACACTTTTAAGAAGCCAGACAACTTTTAATAAGCCAAAGATACACAGCGTGAAGTTCGGCGGGCATTTAACATTACCGGTTGGTTATCCTTGGTTTTGAAAACTCGTGCTTACGTTTTGTTCCCATATGAGCCAATGAAAATGACCGGTCTGCAAAGGTAATTAGCTAAAACTACCTACAACTACCTCGACTATCACTAACTGCATGGCGACCCCACTACAACTGCACCTACGACTACAGGATTATCGATTTTCTCCATGGCGACCAATTTTTGGTTGCAGAAAAATGTTCAACATGTTGAAATATTTGCTGCGACCATACTGAGTATGCGGCTAGTTCCCAGAATGCAGCAACTCCTCACGACCATGAAGGAGACTCACCAGAGACCACCAGCAAACATGTGGCACTCGCCGAAAAAGTCGCCTAAGTGGGTCAGGTCCTTTGCTGAGTCTGTCACCTCTGCTGGAAAGTGTGTTTTGTTGTCTTCAGCAGTCTTCCTCAATGCAAAGTTTCAAATTCACATTTATTTCACATGCACCATTTAAGGTACAGTGATATTGGACACTTGGTTCGAAAAAAGAGAGATATCTACAATAATTATAGGAGACATGGAGTAAATGAGGTGCTAGATGAGTATAAAGAATGTAAAAAGAATCTTAAGAAAGAAATAAGAAAAGCTAAAAGAAGATATGAGGTTGCTTTGGCAAGAAAGGTGAAAGTAAGTCCAAAGGCAAATAGCAAAAGGATAACGAGGGATAAAATTGGACCATTAGAGAGCCAGAATGGACAGCAATCTGCAGAGCCAAAGGAGATGGGGGAGATATTGAACAATTTCTTTTCTTCGGTATTCACCAAGGAGAAGGATATTGAACTCTGTGAGGTAAGGGAAAAAAGTAGAGTAGCTATGGAAACTATGAGATTCAAAAAGGAGGAAGTACTGACACTTTTGAAAAATATAAAAGTGGATAAGTCTCCAGGTCCTGACAGGATATTCCCAAGGACATTGAGGGAAGTTAGTGTAGAAATAGCAGGGGCTATGACAGAAATATTTCAAATGTCATTAGAAACGGGAATAGTGCCGGAGGATTGGCGTACTGTGCATGTTGTTCCATTGTTTAAAAAGGGTTCAAAGAACAAACCTAGCAATTATAGACCTGTTAGTTTGACATCAGTTGTGGGCAAATTAATGGAAAGGATACTTAGAGATAATATATATAAGCATCTGGATAAACAGGGTCTGATCAAGAACAGTCAACATGGATTTGTGCCTGGAAGGTCATGTTTGACGAATCTTCTTGAAATTTTTGAAGAGGGTACTACGGAAATTGATGAGGGTAAAGCAGTGGATGTTGTCTATATGGATTTCAGTAAGGCCTTTGACAAGGTTCCCCATGGAAGGTTGGTTAAGAAGGTTCAATCTTTGGGTGTTAATGGCGGAGTAGCAAGATGGATTGAACAGTGGCTGAATGGGAGATGCCAGAGAGTAATGGTGGATGGCTGTTTGTCAGGATGGAAGCCGGTGACCAGTGGGGTGCCTCAGGGATCTGTGTTGGGTCCACTGTTGTTTGTCATGTACATCAATGATCTAGATGATGGGGTGGAAAATTGGATAGGTAAGTATGTAGATGATACTAAGATACGTGGTGCTGTGGATAATGAAGTAGATTTTCAAAGTCTACAGAGAAATTTGGGCCATTTGGCAGAGTGGGTTGAAAGATGACAGATGGAGTTTAATGCTGATAAGTGTGAGGTGCTACATCTTGGCAGGACAAATCAAAATAGGACATACATGGTAAATGGTAGGGAATTGAGGAATGCTGTGGAACAGAGGGATCTAGGAATAACTGCGCATAGTTCCCTGAAGGTGGAATCGCATGTAGATAGGGTGGTAAAGAAAGCTTTTGGTGTGCTGGCCTTTATAAATCAGAGCATTGAATATAGGAGTAGGGAAGTAATGTTAAAATTGTACAAGGCATTGGTGAGACCAATTCTGGAGTATGGTGTACAATTTTGGTCGCCTAATTATAGGAAGGATGTCAACAAAATACAGAGGAGATTTACTGGAATGTAGCCTGGGTTCCAGCAACTAAGTTACAGAGAAAGGTTGAACAAGTTAGGTCTTTATTCTTTGGAGCGCAGAAGGTTAAGGGGGGACTTGATTGAGGTCTTTAAAATGATGAAAGGGATAGACAGAGTTGACGTGGATAAGCTTTTCCCATTGAGGGTAGGGAAGATTCAAACAAGAGGGCATGACATGAGAATTAAGGGACAGAAGTTTAGGGGTAACATGAGGGGGAATTTCTTTACTCAGAGAGTGGTGGCTGTGTGGAATGATCTTCCAGCAGAAGTGGTGGAGGCAGGATCGATTTTAACATTTAAAAGTAAAGTGGATAGGTATATGGACGGGAAGGGAATGGAGGGGTATGGTCTGAGTGCAGGTAGATGGGACTAGGGGAAAATAAATGGTCGGCACGGACTGGAAGGGCCGAGAAGGCCTGTTTCCGTGCTGTAATTGTTATATGGTTATATGGTTGTATGATATTTGAATTACCATGCAGTCATACAATTAAATGAACACAACATAGTTAAAAGAATGATAGAACTTAACATAAACATTCACCACAGTGATCACTGTGATGGAAGGCAATAAAGTTCAGTCAGTCTTCCTCCTTTTGTTCACCCGTGTTTGGGGCCTTGACCCTCTGCAGTCGCCGCTACGGACGGTCTGATTGTATAGGCCCTTTTGTCGGGATGGTCGAAGCTCCGACGTCGGGACGGATTAAACACACTCCGTGGCTTGGAGTGCCCGAATCGGCCACTTTCTTAACTGGAGACCGCGGCTTTTCGATGTTATAGATCGCTGGCAGGCCGGCAGTCGGAGCTCTTCTCTGGTGATCACCGGCAAGGGACCTCTGGATGGTAATGTCCCCTGTACGCCTGCTGCTAGAGGCTCCGCAGACCGTGGCTTCACGATGATAAAGTCAGCAGGCCTGTCTTCTGGCTCCACGATGGAAGTCCGTGCAGCGCCTGCTGCTGAAGCTCTGGGGCGTCTCCAGGAAAGGCTGCACCAATCCAAGTTGTTAGGCCGCGGGGGAGGTGAAAATGTGACTCGGAGAAAGTGGCATCTCCGCCGAGGTAAGTGACTGAATCACTTGGTGACGACACTGCTCCAAATAGATGTAACTTCATCCGGTATTCAACAAGATCCTGCTGCACATCGCCCTCAGGCCACCACAGGAATCACAAATAGTGAATATGCTTTTCTGATACCTTGATCTCATGAAACATTGCTTTAATATCAGCCATCAAAGCAACCGGTTCTTGTCTGAATCTGATGAGAACTCCAATAAGTGAGTTAGTCAGGTCTGGATCCTGCAGCAGTTGGCAGTTAAGTGATGTTCCTTTGAAGACTGCTCCAGAGTCAAAGACCACCCTTAAGGTTCCTTTCCTTGAGTGATACACCCCGTGGAGAGGGATGTACCAGAGTTCTCCATCACCTCGATTCAGCTGGTCCACTGGTACCATTTCAGCATAACTATTGTCAATCATTTCTGTGAGGAAGGATGTATATTCATCATTGCCAAACCTGCGTTTCTGGCTCTGGAGAAGCTGCTCTGCAATGCAACAGTTATTTGGCATGCTAATGCTTTCTGGTTTGAAAGGTTAAGGGCCTGTCCTACAAGTTTGCAACTCTATGCAATGAACGTGATCAAACTAGAAGCGGGGGCTGCGCGGAGGTCGGGTGATCCCCTGTACAGGACTGTTCCCACCAGCATGCGCCTGCATGCGGCAAGCGCGACCAAACCGGCAGCGAGGGCCGCGTGGAGGTCGGGTGAGTGGCGCAACGCGGCGCAAAGTGAGGCGAACTTGGAGCAAAGTCTAAGGTAAGTTTGCCAGGACAGAGAGGGGCACACAGAGAGGGGCACAGAGGCACACACAGAGGGCCACGGAGCCACACACATAGAAGGTCACGGAGGCACCTACAGATAGGTTCACGGAGGCATGATGTCGGGGCGGTGTGTAATGCGTCGAGGCGACTGCGAGCCGACAAGCCGTTGCCGCGTGGAATTTCTGAACATAGTCAGTTTTTCAGAGCACCGCACGATGTCGGGACGAACTCCGCACAATTCCGCACGGCTCCGGCGATCGAAGTGGGACCGGCCAAGTGCGACGCCGGACAGCTCAAGCAACCACGTTAGGTCGCGCTAATTGCATAGAGTTGCATGCTTGTAGGACAGGCCCTTTAGTCTAGACAATAGTATCCATCTATTATCTTTGCTAAACGATTCGCAATATCCAAGAATTCTACCTCTTCTCTGAACATTTCCTTGCTGGTTCTTTCACTGAAGTCGTGATTGTATTGCTTGACCAGTATCTCCTCTAGGTTTACCATGGATATTGATTGACAGCAGCGGCAGGGCAGCCATTTACATCCCTGCTTTCGTTGTCTCTTCTCAGGAGACCATAGACGACCCATCCCAGTAGGGTCCTCACGGCGAATGGTCCATCCCATTGGCTGTTGACCAGCTCCCAAGGTTCCAATACATTTGAAGCATTTTTTCCGATGAGTAGATCGATACCAGAGTCTATTTTAGGAATCTGGATATCCTTCCAGTAGGCCATTGTATCCGGTCTTCCTGTCTGTGTATGTTTAGCTGAGAAAGAAGCATGGTCTTATGTGTGAACACATCAGATAGTTGCCTTTGTCCAGACTAGATATTTCCAAACCTGAGATATGATGACTGATCACAGGCTTCATTTGATTCATGGTACGCAAGAGAATACTAGTCTTTTGTCATGTAATGTTGAGCCTTCTCATCAAGATTTCTGTGCAAAAGGTAGATGAACTTCCATGATCCAAAAATGCATATGTTTGCAACAACGTGCCCCCCTTATGGCTCTTTACCTGTACTGGTACAATGGAGAAGATGCAGGTTTCTTCACCGGCCCCAATATACCCACACATATGAGGCGAGGGAACAGCATTACTCACAATTGGCTTCTCATTCTGTTCTGTATGCTCCGGCTTCTTCTCCTTGTTGTTTTGTTCAATGTGAAGTATTTCAGGATCATCTTGGTTGCACACATCACAAGTCATACGACTCTTTGCTCATGTGTCCTACCTTTAAACATCCGAAGCAGAATCCCTTCTCCAAGTCTATCCGTTCTCTGTGCCTCTTTTTCTTGATCTGTGGACACCTCCCCAATGTGTGCCCACTTACTCTTGATCTCTTGGCATCCAGTATATTGATCTAGTTCCAGCTATTCCTTCTCTCTTTTCAACTGCTCTTTTTCTCTATTCAACTGTTCTTCTTGTGACTCAAGCTTGTGCCTTTTGTCCATGGCGGCAGCCCGTTCCAAAAGAGAAACCTTGTCTGCCTGAGCTTTTAAGCAAGCAGAGGCCGTTGAAGATGCACATAATGAAGAATTAGATTTGTGGCTTGTTTTGAGACATTTGAAACAATGTCTTCAGGTCCAATTTCTTTTGATTCTACAACACTCCGTTGTATGGCACTTTTAGCTATGGAGTGTGTAGTTTGCTGTCCAACTTCAGATAACCATCTCTCTACATCTTGTATAAAACCATTACAAGATTCCATTCTTTGTTGAAACCACTGATTTTGCCTTTCAAGCTCTTTTTCAGGCAGTGGTACTTTCATCAACGACCCGTGCTTTTCTCTGACTTCTTTACAGAGCTTGATTAATTGATTGTACTTCATTCACATTTTCATCTGATTTCATTAGCTCCTTCAGCTTTTCAATTAACTTGTTAACTTGTTTACATATCAAGTTTCTTGACTTCTGACACTTTTCCATAAACAATTCTAAGCCTTTGTCTGTGTGCTTAATGATTCTTCTTTCCTTTCCAGAATCCTGACCAACATCGCCCTCTTGAGACTGAGCTTTAGACATACTAGCTCACTGGCGCCCTATCCCTTTGAAACGCGTTGATGTAAAGCCGTTGCTTGCGGCTGGTATTTGAAAACAACTGATATCGCTCAGATTCTCAAGGTCACTTAAAAATTCTCTATTTTAGCAGCCATTTTCCAATACAACTCATCATATATAGCTTGTCAAAAAAAACTTAATGGTGTACGTGCTCACTCTCTCCCTGCCGTTGGCTTTCAAGGTTTTCAATCTTCGTTAGTTGGATTAGTGCAGGTGGCGACCTTATCCAGTTGATCGGGAGTGGCGATGTCTGGCTTGTGAAATAAAACAATCCTTTGTTCCATTTGAATGATTCACAAGCTCCAGTTTCACTCATAGAGCAAGTTCTCACTTAAGTATAATGGCAATTTCTAACTTTTCCAGTGTCTTCTTTTCCGTTGCCATTACTACACAGGTAAGTAGGAGTGATCTTACGCAGACCAAAAAGAACAGATCTTCCAGTCATTATTTCCAGTTTAATTGGTTCTTTATTGAAGTAGTTGTACAAACAAAGAGATGGACATACCAGGTTCTCCTAATTTTCATACAAGTTGTAGCTTTCTGTTTTCCCCGATCTTGTGAGAACTGTGTACCCTCCACCTCCTGTGCTTGGTCTGATCACTCCCTGTCCTCTAATCCCATATGTTACGTCCCTCTATGCATCAAATGACCGCCCGCAAGTGTCCAAAATAATACTATTTTGTCTAGAAATATCTAGACAAAATAATATAATATGCCAACAGTAGCGAGCCTAAACATAAATGTAACTAAATAACAATGTAACTACAGTAACTAAATAACAATGCTAAGAAAATCTACAAAACTATTTGGAGACAGTACTACGTGCCTCTCCACATGTGTTTTAGCTGAAAACAATTATTCCATGTTCCTTAAAGTTATCAATTTTACTTGCAAGACTTAAAGTCTGCAGCAAAATGCTATAAATCTTTTTACAAGGAATGGAATCACTTCTTTGGATGCAATGGTAGCAATTGCCAGTTCTGCTGGTCAACATTATATCATATTAATACCTTTTATTGAATAGGCTAATACTTCACTTTTAAGCACCTTAAATCCTGTCAAATAAAAATGAATAATACACAAATTGTAAAAGAACAACCAAATGCTATGCAATCATCAATCAAAAATATTTTAAAAAGATCTTATCCTTTCCTGTCAGGATAAACTGCTTGATGTGACAATCAATAATTTTGCACATCACCAAAATTATTATGTTGTTTGTTTAAAGGATAATAAATAATAATTGAAATATTGGAATGGGAACAATCCAATTAGTAGAATGGGAAATTAATGTGTCTGCCTGGTGTGAAGTGCGATTAGTACTAGAAAGGTTAATGTGGACAATATATGTACGTTTGCTTTACATGAGTTATTCATTCTCGATGTTATGGTGTCAGGGAGGGTGGTGCCTTGTGCCAACTAGCCTGCTCTCTTTCATTTGAATTTTGCTTCATCTGCCTTTATCCCCCTCCCAAAATAAATGTATTGAATTCCATGTTGGTTTAAAAAAAAGGAACTGGAATACAAAGAGCCCAATTAGCATTCAATTTTGGCCAAATTTGATCAACATACTTTCGAGATTTTAGCACTGTCTCATTACTCTGGTTTATGTCTAAGACAACATTATCATTTTTGGATTGAAAACATAGCAGGAAATTGTTTTAGAAAATTCTCGATGGACTTTTGATATTAGTTAACCAAAAATAATAAAAATATCATCATAAAAACTGCAAAAATAAATGTTGGTCTACTGCGTATTGATATCTGATAAAGCAATCAAAATATACTAGTTGGCCTGAAGGTTAGTAGACAAACAAATACATCAAGTCCTCAAAATTATTTGGAAGCAATGTCACATGCTTCTTCATGTATTTCCCAGCAGAAAGCAATGATTCCATGTTCCTAAAGCTTTCGATATAGATTTAACCTTTGAAATCCATGCAAAGTGTAAATGTTCTTACAAGGGTATCAGAGACAGCCTTAGTTAAAAGTATTGATATATTTTCTGATGCCAATATTCCTAAAATCTAAGGCTTAATGTAACTCTACAGATGAGTTTAATTACAAAAAGAAAAGCTTGCACAAGCTTTCTGCTGTACATGGACTACAGCTCGGCGTTCAACACCATCATCCCCTCCAACTTGCCATCAAACTCAGGAAACTGGATCTCTGCTCGTCTCTATTTAACTGGATCCTTAACTTCCTCAATGGCAGGCCACAATCAGTATGAATTGGCAATGCCACTTCTCATCATTAACCATCAGCACAGGAACACCTTAGGGTTATGTGCTCAGTCCCCTGCTCTACTTGCTCTATTTCTGTTACTGTATAGGCAGATGCACTTGCAACGCCATAGATAAATTTGCCGATGGCACCAGTTGTTCGATGAATAACAGGTAATGATGAGTCAAGGAATAGGAAGCAG
Source organism: Raja brachyura (assembly GCA_963514005.1). The sequence goes on along the minus strand of OY740797.1, from coordinate 44,689,097 downwards.
ATTGAAAATTCTATTGAATGTCCTCTTATTTCAATCTTAATGAAAATGTTATTGAATACTCTCTTTAAATTGTACAGGCGTATGGTAGAGAACATCTTGGCTGGTTGCATGGACAGATTGGTTCAGAAACTAGAATGCCCAGGAATGAAGGAGATTACAAAAAGTGGCGGACACTACCCAATTCATCTCGGTACTGATCTCCCCGCCATCAATGGGATCTACAGGAGGCGCTGCCTTAAAAAGACAGCCAGCATCATCTAAGACTCACGCCACCCTGGCCACACTCTCATTTACCTCTTACCATAGGGAAGAAGGTTTAGGAGTCTGAAAACTATGATCACCAGGTTCAAGAATAGCTTCTTCTCAAAAACTACTGGGTTCTTGAACTATAAACAACATTAACCTACAAACTAAGGACTGTCTTTGGACTTTTTTATACTGGTATTGTGGTAGGTTCTAGTATTAAGTAATTTATTTTTTGTTTATTATATATTATCCATGCATAATGATGTTTATGGGCCTTTGTGCTGCTGCCAATTAAACATTTCACTCTTGAATGGAGCTGTTACAACGGTGGAGGAGAAGCTACAGTGAAGCAAGATGGAAAACATCTTAAAGGAAAGTGGGAAGTTTCATCACTGGAGCAAATGCAATTTAGGCAGTGGAACTGGGAAACAAATAGAAGATGGCTGCAATCAAATTAAAGCAAACATTTAGAAAGCCTTTATGCTATAGATGATAATGAGGATGTGGAACTTGGCGAGTGGTGAAAGGAGTAAAAAGTAATTGAGACATAATAGGAAGAGGCTCATGTGGAGTACAAATAGTGTAGATCTTTTGAGCCAAATTAATTATTTTGGTAGTGTAAATTCAATGTAACTTTTATGTAATTTCAATCTAATATATCAAGTTTTCTTGCACATTATTCCACAGAATTTGCAATATATTTTGTGTATTTTAGCAATTGCAGAAACGATTCCTCCCTTAATCATCTTTAATATTAATTCAAGATGATAACAAGTTTCACATTATGCTCTATAGTTCTCATGCATCTCTTACTTTTAGATCAAAAGCAATGCAAAACAAGTTATTCTGCAATGAATTAAGATAAAGGAATCGAATGCCTTACCTTCTTCAGTTGTTCAAGATGAGTAACCTGGAAATCGTACTCTGCATCTGCATGAATGTGTGTAGCTTTGTAGGAAGCAAAGTCTGTTTGGAGTTTTACTACATTTTCTTCCCAACCAGCAGCCTGGAATACAAAACAAAACATTAGAAGGAAATAATCATACAAGGTAAAAACAGAAATGCTGCAAGTTCTTAACAGGTCAAACGATTTTTCACTTGAAACATTAACTTGATTTTTTCTCTCCCCTCAGATGCTGCTTCACCTACTGAGTATTTGCAGCCTTTTCTGTTTTTTCTCTCAGATGCCCACCACCTTTGCAATAGAATAAAAACAGGAATTATGGAAATATTCAGCAGATCCAGCAGCTAATGTTTCAAGTTAAAGCCCAAACTGAGAAAAATTAGAAGCAAGTTTAAAATTAACTTAAGTGCGCAGGGTGGAGGGGACAAGGATAGGGTGGAATCTAGGAGAGATTGAATGACACTATCAGTGATGGTAAAGCTGATATATAACAAGAAATAAGTGAAGGAGGTATAAGTATGTATAAGGTACGGGATACTGAGTTGGAGTACGGGATACTGAGTTGGATGATCAGCCATGATCACATTGAATGGCGGTGCAGGCTCGAAGGGCCGAATGGCCTACTCCTGCACCTATTTTCTATGTTTCTATAAGGAGACTACTGAAATCTGGATTTGCCAGAGAAAGAAACAAATCTGAACACTGTGAATGTAAGATATATTGACAGAATTAGGGATTATCAGAAATTACTGAAATCAGAAATTACCCTAACCTTGAGTCTGGAAGGCAAGAAAATGGATAGTTTGAAGATGAGCTGTTTCCCTTTTATTTCCTGCACGCCTTCTCATTATCTCTGCAACTTAAAACGTGTTTCTTTTCTGACTGTTCCAAGCTCTGGCGAAAGGTCTTCAGCCTGAAATATTAATTTAGTTTCTTTCTCCACAAATGTTCCCTGCCCTGCTGAGTATTTCCAGCTTTCTGTATTTCTATTTCAGATTTCCACCATTTTCAGAATTTTGCTTTTGAAGTTGACAGTGGCAGCATTTTTAGATAGCTCATAGCATTTTATATAGGCGCGCTCAGAATAAAAAAAACTTTCTTTGGATGCATTGTGAATATTTATGCTGAAACCTCTAAGTGATTTCTTGTTATATTATAGTTGTTGCATTGCCACAGGAAAGTGTGCTATCTTCTCGGCTACAGCTGTGCTTGATTAATATATAAGTACCACAAGAACACATATAATTCTTTGGAAAAGGCTGATGTGAATTGCAAAAGTAATTCGAAAGATGTACAAGAAAATAATTCTGCATCCACTCCAAAGTCTCTATAGTTCTCCTGTAGTGTCATTGAATGCATTTAATCCCAGTCTGCTCTACTTTAGGATTTAAGGAAGTGAATAATTCTGGAGCCATAGCAGAGATTGAAATATTTGAATTACAACTGTCACCCTTGTAATTAATGTCCTTTATAGGTTTAAAGATGGCCCCATGTTTCTCAGGCTTCAGGAAGCTGAGCATCTTAAAAGAGACAGCTTTGGGAGAACATGAGTGCCAATACAGCAGTTGCTGTAGTCCAGTAGAAGCAAGAGCATCTGCAGCTCCTCAACATCCCCTATATTAGACCCTCCTCAATGGATAGAAATACCTTGTCTTGTACTGAATAATCAATTCCCAGGCTCTACAATCTGCTTCAGAATGACTTAAAGTCAAGACTATCATTCAGGATGACAACCAATCTGGGAATGTACCATTAGAAAAATATTCATGCCTTTGGTAAAAATTCCTCAGCATGTAAAGCATTATGCTTTTGGACTTCTCATTTGAAAATATCTCACCCTGGTGACATGACTGTTCCATTGATATGGCTAATTGCACATCAAAATGTAGCATTTGGGCTACAAATGCTAAATAGTTGACATTTAATGGCACATTTAGGTGGTGTTGCAAACAGCTTCAAGTATGGAGCTATTTTAATCTTTCTAATTTAAGTCCAACGCTGGTAATTGTATCTCAATGAAAAGTGTAGACTAAAATGGGCAGAGGTTAACCATGATTTATCTGCTCTGTTCACCTCTACTTCTTGGATTTACCAGTGGCCATATTCAAATATAAAGCTAGATGGAAGTTTTTAGCACCTACATAGCTACACTGTATTGGAGAATGCCTCTCATACAAAATTGAGTCCAATCCATTATTTTTATTTGATTTTAGGGAACATTGTTTAGCAACAGAATAATGGCTTCATAAATATTGCAGCTGGGTTAGATTTTATTTTATTCATTGCACTTTTGCAATGTAGCTTAATTATGTAATATACCATTTGTGTAAAAGTAAAATAGCAAAGTTCTTCAGTTATTTAAATCAAATTATCTTCTTTTATTTCATGTCATCTTTTATTTCATGGTCATGTTTTTTTCAACAATAGCTATAAAAAAATCCTGTTATTTTGTAATTTTCAAAAAATTGGTCAAAATAAAATAAAAATAAAGTCAGACTTCAAATTCTTCACGAAGAAATAATTGCTTGGTGCATCACAAGCTGTTGGAAGTATTATCATTAATTCCATGCTGTTGTAGATTAACCAACCTCAGGGTTAGTTTCTTATTTCATAGTAGGCCTTGCTTTCTGCATGGAAAAGCCATTGGTTTCATTGAATGAATCAGTGGACAAGCACAGATTTTACTGGCACAAGCAATAAACTAAAACATGCTGTATCCAGGTAACCCAAAGCTGTAAATCAAAACTCCCAGCGAGTCTGAAAAATCAATCTTTTTTTTGTTACCTCCAGGGCAAACACGATTTATAAATGCAGCATTCAGATAACTTCCAATTTAATGTTAACAAGGTTTTAAAGTCACACCTGTCTTAGAATGCAGACATTTTGCTTCAAAAACGTGTAAAATAATTTTATTGTGATAGCAAGAAAATTCAAGGCCATGATGAAACACAGTATTCCAATGATGTCCTAATCTGTCCTAATTCCATAACTCAACCACTTCCAATATTGTACAATAAGCAATAATATGGACAAATGTTTGCAATATGTCTGTAATGATAAACAAGATAAAACAGCTGAAGATTTTTTAATTAACATGAGAAAGCCTAACAAAATATGTACTTCACAAATCCACAATAAGGAAGCTCTTGTCCACAATAAAGAATCAAAACTCGCAGGTTCTGTAACAAATAGAGGATTTGCAATGTTGGATACATTTTTAAGGATTGTAGCAAGTCACCAACAGCTCTGCAACTAAATTTAGGGAGCAATATCTAGAAACCGTCGTTCTCTCTATAGAAACTGTCAGCTTGTGTATGGGAGAAGGCAGACAGAAACATAAATCTCCCTGTATGATTTTTTGTTTAATAAAGCATGTGGTTAGTTTAACACTGACTATTGTCTGCTATTTTAAGGTGAGATACTGATAAGTAGTGTCAGCTATTTAAGGAATCCATAAGCGGAGTGCCTGAAAATTAAGATAACAAGGAGATGTATACTGAGGGATACCGAGTTGTGTGATTCAAGTGAGATGCTATATTGTGGAACAAATAACTGGATCTCCAAGAGCAGGTAATCTGTCTGATGAATGGAGACCGTGGAGGGATGAGTTTACACTCTATCTTGAGTTAATGAAAGATAAGCAAGAACTGTAAAAAAAAAAAAAAACTGTACTATTACAGTGCATTGGCCACACAGGCATAGAGTTGTACTGTACTATGCGACCCTCAAAAGACACCTCAAAGAATGCCTTAGACAGTTTACCAGCATACTGCAATCCACCTCAAAATGAAAACAATCAGATGGTATTGGTTATTTTCTTAGACACAGGAGTAAGGAGAAACCTTTCATACTTTCTTCATGGAACTGAAACTGTTAGAAGGTAATAACAGTTCTACAGATTTGAAGGAATCTTTCAGAGATGGGATTGTTTGTTGCACAAACACAATGGGCTGAATTACCTCCTTTTGTGTTGTAAATATTTTATGATTCTGACACAAAATTCTGGGTAAACTCAGCAGGACCGGCAACACTGGAGAGACGGAATGGGTGGCGTTTCAGGTCAAGACCCTTCTTCAGACTCTACATGGTGTGGGTAATGCAGATATGGACTGTATTCATTTCCCATCACCAATTGCCCTTGCTATGAGCCTCTAATCATTACACAGACCAGGGCAAGTTTGTGGAAAGAGAAAGAGTTACTGTTTCACTGACCAGAAAAGTAAGTTCTGTTCCTCTTCCCCACAGATGCTTCTTCCCAGTATTTTCTATTTTTATTTCAGATTTTCAACATATGCAATTTTTTACTTTTAAAGAAGCTTCTATATTGACTGATGATGCTGTGGTTTCTGCTGCATCGTTGGGCCCAACATTAGGTTTTTCTTTTATTTGTTTTGGAATCTGAACATCGCTGGCAAGGCCAGCGTTTATTGCCCATCTTTAATTAAAACGATGGTCACAAGCCTCCTCCTTGAACTGCAGCAATCTTGTAATCCCAGCGTTGTTGGCTGAACAATTAAAATAACTCAGATGTACCAAAGATGAAGAGCGGAGGATATATTTTCCAAATATCATATGGTGCAACTTGAAGGGAAATGTGTAGGTGGTGGGTGGCGTTCCATGTGCCTATTGTCCTTCTTGGGGTGAAGAAGAGGTGGTGGAACCATTGGAAGAATCAATGCCGGTTGAGTTTATGTATCTGCTATCAGAATATCTTGGATGAGCAATTGCAGTGCATTTTGTAAAGAGTAATAAACTGCAGTTACTCTGGTGATGACACAAGCAATTAATGCTTAGGGTGGTTGGTGGGGTGCCAATGGAGTATTCTGCTTTTTTCCTGGATATTGTTGAGGCTCTTGAGAGTTACTGGTGCTGCAATCATTCAGGGAAATTAAGAGCATTCCATCACCCTAGTAGTCTGTGGCTTGTAGATCAGGGTAAGGTCTTGGGGTGTCAGAAGGTGAATTCCTCGCTGCAGACTATTCAGCACCAGATTCAAAGATCACCATGCAGGTCTCATTTGTTCTGCCTATAAAACGAACCAAAATTCTGCCCAAGTGCATTTTACTTCTCTTCTCCTCCAGGTATAAGCTCGTCATCATTCACTGTTTCAATGAAGTACACCAGCACCTCAAGTGCATGGATAGGACAGGTTTAGAGGGATATAGGCAAATGCAGACAGGTGGGACTAGTGTAGATGGGACATATTGGTGGGTATGGACAAGTTGGGCCGAAGGACCCGTTCCCACACTGTATGACTATGACTCTGTAGCGTCTCATCTTTTTCAATTCCATTCAGGAATCAATATCGTTAAAAATTTCTGATTATAAATGTTCCCCCTTATTTTTCCAGACCTGCTGCTGGCTTTACTCATTTACACCTCCTTAAGATCCATCTTTTGCTTCTACATTTGTTACACTACTTTCCTCTTCCTTGAGCCTTTGTTCTATTTTTAATATATCCAATTGCAGCACTTTCCTTTTAGCTTTCTTCATATCACCCGCTTTCCTCTCTGACTTTATCCAGTTCTGGAACAGTTCAGAATATAGTAACTATTCTTTCATTTCACAATGCTTCCTGGCTTGCTGAATATGTCTAGCATTCTCTATTCCTATGCCTTGAAATTTGATTACAATTAATTGCTCCATGATAAAAATTAAAAACATTAAAACTCAAGCTTATATTAAGTCACGTCAAAGAAAAGATCCAGCAACACAAAATATCAATCTCAGTTGCCATGATACACAAGATAAATATTTTGTGGGTCATAAAAACATGATAGTCTTTTGCAAATCCCCAAGAGTTCCTTTAGTCTGTTGTTATTATAGAAAGTATCTATGAAGGGAAACATACAGTACCAGGCGTTCACTCAGCTAACAGAAACTCAAATCAATACTACTTTTCTTTCCAAGTGACTCTGTGTGACTAATGGAAGCCTTGTACCTTGATGACATATTTGCAAATTGAAAAGTCATATAACATTTGCTTTGAAATCAATATGAAAACCCAAGATAACACAAAAAATGCCAATTTCACAGAAGCTTTGTTTTTAATGGGTCATTGGCTTAGCTGTCTATTGAACTTCTGATCTTTACTTTTCAGATTTAAATCTGAGTTGTTTAAGGTTGGAAAAGCTATCCTGGCTCCTAATTAAGGTTCATTAGATTAGCCCATACAATATTGTACGTCTCCAAGGAATTGAGTACTTTCAGGTTAGATGATTTTATTAAATCACATAGTTTTGACAGTTGATCTTTGAATGGTCTTTTCTTCCATCAGTAATCTACTGACATTTTAGGAACTGATTTGAAAATGCATTAATCATAGCTATATTACCTTTAAAACTATTCTATAGTCCTTGTACCATTTTAAAAGCTATACCTTTGTTATTACCCCCCCCCCCCCCCCCCCAGTTAACTCTTTACTATTGCAACACTAAGTCAACTGACCAATACAAATAGGCAAGATAGACACAAAATGCTGGAGTAAATCAGCAGGACAGGCAGCATCTCTGGAGAGAGGGAATGGGTAACGTTTCAGGTCGAGACCCTTCTTCAGACCCGAAACGTCGGCCATTCCTTCTCTTTAGGGATGCTGCCTGTCCCGCTGATTTACTCCAGCTTTTTGTGTCTATCATCAGTTTTAAACAGCATCTGCAGTTCCTTCCTACGCAATACGAATAAGCAAGCCATATAATGATCAAAATGAATGGATTTGAGTGAAAAAAACGTATGCGTTTCAAAATTGGTTGTTTGAATGATTCTTGAGTGCCAATGGTTTATATTAATGATTCATTCTAGAAAGTATTCAAGCCAGATGACAGGCAGAGAATATGAATTTTGAAATCAGATCGTTTGAAGGAAAAGCATTAGCATGTACATGGATTCAGTTGAAAAGGGCTGGTTAAGGATGGTGCTCAGGGAAATAGTCTGTGCACATAAATATGAACACTTCTTGTGCTCGTTTCATGAAAGCATCAGGCCCCACAACTTCCAATTTAAGTAATAGAACCAACAAGATGTTGTGCAGCAGTATCACCAAGCTACAGGAAATACATTCAAAAGAGATCTAAAAGCTCAAAAGCTATAAAGTGGAATCCAAAAGGCAGCCCATCTCTCGCATCAGGCACCTCCTGTCCCATTGGGAGCGGATCTCACAATCAGTCATCTCAGAAGCCAGGGAACCAGACAAGAAGCAATTCATCCTCAATCCCAGTATTCCACCCAAGAATAGATGGTTATCAACGACAGCAGAATTGTATTCCAAAACAATGTATAATCTCCGTGATTTACATTATATATCACTGTACACTAAATATCAACCTAAGGAATCAAACCATCAGCTTAAAAATGAGGCCTCAATCTGATTAATCTACAGTGCAAAAAAATCCTGTTAAACAGCAAAGCAGATTGCCATGGATCTCACTATTAACAAACTTTATTTTCACTATTTTATGTATCCTGCCCTTAAAATTGGCAGGTAAAGCTGAAGTATTTATAACAATCTTCAACCAGATGTACCAAGTACCTTAGTTTCCTTAAGGAATATAGCTCATCTTTTTAGTTAACCTTCAATAACGAGAAAAGGGAACTTGCATGCAAGAGTTGGCGAAAAACTAAATAAAGCATCTGCTCATCCTCGGGAATTAATTTCCACAGTTGCTTTGTGTGCAAACATACAATATCATTTAGTGTAATAATATCCTATGATCCACAATTAATTGAATGACTTTGAGGGTAAGTAACATAAGCTTTGGCCCAACAGGTGTGAGAAGGTTTTCATGGGGAAGGGAAAGAACAATAAAAAGGGGCAAGGGGAGAGATATTCAGATGCAGTGATTATTGGAAACTTTTCCATTATGTATTTTTGACGATTATTATCCGTCGTTCTTTAATTTCTTTCTTTCTTTTAGAATATTTGCATCTTGAAATGGATTTTAATGAACCCCTGTTAAATTATATTTTCAGCTCAGGAAAATGGCATTAATTAGTAACAAAACAATCTATTTTAAATCTAAGGTGTTGGGTTGATAGCTGCTTCTTCCATGCTTAACCTTAATTAAGTACAATATGCCTTTTCAACAGTAGGCACAAAGAAGATGTTAACATTCTAACAAAGTGAGAGTCTTGTAATTTCACTTTCATGAAATATGAATGTTAACTGCATTTCTTCTTCATCTAGATTTAATAAAAAACTAACTGGACAAATCTGAACTGTCCGTCATTGCAAGTCATTTACCTTCTACATGGTGCAGGACTGCACATAATCTTGCAATCTTTATTCTCACATCATTGATCTCATTTCATTATTAACTTACAGATTTGACATGGAAAGGTGTAGAAGCTAACCAATAATAAATGATGAAAACAAGGAATGCATCAACCAATTAGGATAAAGGTATATTATGTTTATTGAGTGTTTGACAAATATTTTCCACTCTTTGCAAATTTACAATGAACAAATATGAGCATTGCCAGTTACGTGCATGGTTTATAATTCAACCTAATGTCAGTTTTTTTTGCTACAGGAATAAAATGTTTTCGAAATACTTAAACCAAAAGTTATGCAGCTTTATTGTTGACATGCTGGACCCTTGCACAAACAAACATCCTCAGGCCTAACCCTCCAGAAGATCTTGTCTTGGTCTTATTCCTAGCTCTGAATCATTCTTCATGATTCACTCAGAGGTCTCTTAATCAGGCATTGATTCTTCCAATGGTGCCACTGTTAATATTGGCCAAATTAAAGACACCATAAAATGGAGGATCCCTGCATTTGTCAGAATTGCTTAACCCTTGTCAGCTGAACTTTATCTGCTTTGATTGGTGCCAGCTAGTCTAGGCTCAGACTGGTATGCACGATGGTGAGGGGTCCAGGTGTCCTCCCTGTTTCTCTTGAATTGATAAAATGTATAGCGGTTTTGCAAACGAACTTTAAATGCATCATTTTGATTGGATCGCTTTAAAAGCATTGTAAATAGTATAAATAATTTAGCGAGATGATCATCCTGTTAATCGATGATTGGTCGAACTGTTGAGCCTAGGAGAAACTGTTTGAATCTCAGGGCACACGTTTCAATGTTTATTCTTGTTTGCTTCCTTCTAGAACTTTCTTTGAAATACAATGTATTACCCACTGTATTATTGGGTTAGGGAAATGTCTGTCATGTATGGGGTTAATCGATATCTGTAATTGGATTGTAAAGTGACCACCCCCATGTGGTTCTGCCCCCTCGAGGTCCGGGGACCTATAAAAGTCCACTGCCACGAGGTCCAGCGTCGATCTTCTGGGAGAGCGTTTAAGACTGCATGACCTTAGAAACATAGAAACATAGAAAATAGGTGCAGGAGGAGGCCATTTGGCCCTTCGAGCCTGCACCGCCATTCAATATGATCATGGCTGATCCTCCAACTCAGTATCCTGTACCTGCCTTCTCTCCATACCTCCTGATCCCCTTAGCCACAAGGGCCACATCTAACTCCCTCTTAAATATAGCCAATGAACTGGTCTCAACTACCTTCTGCGGCAGAGAATTCCACAGATTCACCACTCTCTGTGTGAAAAATGTTTTTCTCGTCACAGTCCTAAAAGACTTCCCCCTTATCCTTAAACTGTGACCCCTTGTTCTGGACTTTCCCAACATCGGGAACAATCTTCCTGCATCTAGCCTGTCCAACCCCTTAAGAATTTTGTAAGTTTCTATAAGATCCCCCCTCAATCTTCTAAATTCTAGCGAGTACAAGCCGAGTCTATCTAGTCTTTCTTCATATGAAAGTCCTGACATCCCAGAAATCAGTCTGGTGAACCTTCTCTGTACTCCTTCTATGGCAAGAATGTCTTTCCTCAGATTAGGAGACCAAAACTGTACGCAATACTCCAGGTGTGGTCTCACCAAGACCCTGTACAACTGCAGTAGAACCTCCCTGCTCCTATATTCAAATCCTTTTGCTATGAATGTCAACATACCATTTGCTTTCTTCACTGCCTGTTGCACCTGCATGCCTACTTTCAATGACTGGTGTACCATGACACCCAGGTCTCGTTGCATCTCCCCTTTTCCTAATCAGCCACCATTCAGATAATAGTCTACTTTCCTGTTTTTGCCACCAAAGTGGATAACCTCACATTTATCCACATTATACTGCATCTGCCGTGCATTTGCCCACTCACCCAACCTATCCAAGTCACCTTGCAGCTTCCTAGCATCCTCCTCACAGCTAACACTGCCCCCCAGCTTCGTGTCATCCGCAAACTTGGAGATGTTGCATTCAATTCCCTCGTCCAAATCATTAATATATTGTAAAAAGCTGGGGTCACAGCACCGAGCCTTGCAGTACCCCACTAGTCACTGCATGACATTCTGAAAAGGACTTGTTTACTCCTACTCATTGCTTCCCGTCTGCCAGCCAGTTCTCTATCCCCATCAATACTGAACCCCCAATACCGTGTGCTTTAAGTTTGTATACTAATCTCTTATGTGGGACCAAAGACTTCTGAAAGTCCAGATATAACACATCCACTGGTTTTCCCTTATCCACTCTGCTAGTTACATCCTCGAAACATTCTATAAGATTCGTCAGACACGATTTACCTTTCATAAATCCATGCTGACTTTGTCCAATGATTTCGCCACTTTCCAAATGTGCTGCTATCCCATCTTTAAGAACTGACTTTAGCAGTTTCCACACTGCCGATGTTAGACTAACTGGTCTGCAATTCCCTGTTTTCTCTCTCCCTCCCTTTTTAAAAAGTGGGGTTACATTAGCTACACTCCAATCCTCAGGAACTACTCCAGAATCAAAAGAGTTTTGAAATATTATCACTAATGCATCCACTATTTCTGGGGCTACTTCCTTACGTACTCTGGGATGCAGCCTATCTGGCCCTGGGAATTTATCGGCCTTTAATCCATTCAATTTACCTAACACCACTTCCCGGCTAACCTGGATTTCACAGTTCCTCCATCTCATTTGACCCCCGGTCCCCTGCTATTTCCGGCAGATTATTTATGTCTTCCTTAGTGAAGACAGAACCAATGTAGTTATTCAATTGGTCTGCCATGTCCTTGTTCCCCATGATCAATTCACCTGTTTCTAACTGCAAGGGACCTACATTTGTTTTAACTAATCTTTGTCCCTTCACATATCTATAAAAACTTTTGCAGTCGGTTTTTATGTTCCCTGCCAGTTTTCTTTCATAATCTATTTTCCCTTTCCTAATTAAACCCTTTGCCCTCCTCTGATGGACTCTGAATTTCTCCCGGTCCTCTGATAGGCTGATTTTTCTGGCTAATTTGTATGCTTCATCTTTTGTTTTGATACAATCCCTGATTTCCCTTGTTATCGACGGATGCACTACCTTTCCCGATTTATTATTTTGCCAAACTGGGATGAACAATTGTTGTAGTTCATCCATGCAGTCTTTAAATGCCTTCCATTGCCTATCCACCGTCAACCCATTAAGAATCAATTGCCAGTCTATCTTGGTCAATTCACGTCTCATACCCTCAAAGTTACCTTTCTTTAAGTTCAGAACCCTTGTTTCTGAATTAATTATGTCACTCTCCATCCTAATGAAGAACTCAAACATATTATGGTCACTCTTGCCCCAGGGGCCACGCACAACAAGACTGCTAACTAACCCTTCCTCATTACTCAATACCCAGTCTGGAATAGCCTGCTCTCTCGTTGGTTTAGAAAACTATCCCGCATACATTCGAAGAAATCCACTTCCTCAGCACCCCTGCCAATTTGATTCACTCAATCTATATGTAGATTGAAGTCACCCATTATAACTGTTTTACCTTTGTTGCACGCATTTCTAATTTCCTGTTTGATGCCATCCCCAAATCCACTATTACTGTTAGGTGGCCTGCACACATCTCCCACTAGCGTTTTCTGCCCACTTAGTGTTTCGCAGCTCTACCCATATCGATTCCACATCCTCCAAGCTAATGTCCTTCCTTTCTATTGCGTTAATCTCCTCTCCAACCAGCAACACTACCCCACCTCCTTTTCCTTTCTGTCTATCCCTCCTGAATATTGAATATCCCTGGATGTTCAGGTCCCAGCCTTGGTCACCCTGGAGCCATGTCTCCGTGATCCCAACTATATCATATTCATTAATAACTATCTGCACATTCAACTCATCCACCTTATTACGAATGCTCCTTGCATTGAGACACAAACCCTTCAGGCTTGTTTTTACAACACTCTTACCCCTTATACAATTATGTTGAAAAGTGGCCCTTTTTGATTTTTACCCTGGATTTGTCTGCCTGCAGTTTTAATTTTCACCTTGCTACCTATTGCTTCTACCCTCATTTTACACCCCTCTGTCTCTCTGCTTGCACATTTAAGAAACCCACCACCTCTTATTCTCTGTTTATAATCTTTTGGACCTTCTGGAGTGTCTCTGTTTGAGCGAGGCCAAGAGGGCTTGATCAGGCAGATGCGAGGATCAAACCCGTGGTGGTTAGGTACAGTAGTTGGAACTGTAATTGTGTTTTGTCAAAATAAAGTTTAGATGCGCAAGTGCTTGATTCAGTGATTTTTGACTGAAATTAGACTGGGGGAAAGCTTAGAACGAGCTATTTACACCACCACCCCACCACCTCATATTGACCCCAACAACCAATACATTTTTTTACAAATGAGATCCAAGCCCTAATCCTCACTTTATGGATTTAGATTTTAACTGAAATTCAGGCCAATTACAAAGTGATGATTATTAGTGCAGCAACACCAATCTGAAGCACTAATTTGGGCACACTGATATTTCTAAGCAGATGGCTTTCTGGTCTTTTATTGCAATTTATTGAGTTTTTTAAATAAGAAAATCCTTACTGTTCCCAGTTGTTCCAATAGAGAAACCCCGATAATACTGATCAAATGGGCATTAAGGAATAAAAATTGTCTTTTGTCAAGGGTGCATATCTGTTAATGGTACATAATCTCAGTCGCAAGGCATCATTACAGAAATTCCTCAGAACGGTAAGCTTGTGCAAATATTTACAACTTCTTCCTCAACCTCCTTCCTTGCATCACAAAGTCAAGAATGGGGATTTTTGCCGAAGATTGCATAATTTTTAATTGCATATGTAACACCAACAAATTAATTTGTCAATACTTCCACATACTTCCCTCCGGGGATGAATAAAGTTCTATCGTGTCGTATCGTTTCATATAGCATGACCTAGGCAACATTCAGGACAGGCTGATAATTGGCAAATAACATGTCAGGCAATTATAAACTTCAGCAAGAGGGAAGCAGCCAAGTCCCCCACCATCAACATCCAGGAAGATCACCATTGACTCAAAATTCAACTATTCCCGCAGATCACAGGCTGAGTATTCTGTATTACTCCCTTCCTGATACTCCAAAGCCTGTTTTTTAAACTATTATAAGGCACTAGGCAGGAGTGTGACTGAATACTCTCTAGTGAACTGGAGGAGTGTAGTTCTGACAATTAACTAAAAGTCACCCAGGCAAAGTAGCTAATTTTACAGTCACTAGACGAAGTGCAGACCTGTTGGGTCTGTTCCCCCAATGTGCGGTTGCGGGGAGGGGGGGAGGCAGCATGCGGCATCACACACACAAACTACCTATCCCCCCCCCCCCCACACACCCGCTAACTACCCCCTTGATATTATATTAATATTATTAATTTGCTCCTTTTACCCTATAACGGCCCTATCTACTGACGCATAGCCCCCAACTGGCAGGCGCTTCTGGGGGGGGAGGGGGGGGTAGAGAGTGGCAGAGACAGTGAAAGGGGCAAGAGACAGAGGGAGAGGGGTGTGGAGGGGAGGAGAGGGAGGGTGGGAAGGGAGGGGGAGAGGGGGGGGGAAAGGGAGGGGGAGAGGTGGGGAGAAGGGAGGGGGAGAGGTGGGGAGAAGGGAGGGTGAGAGGGGAGGGGGGGAGGGGGTAAGAACGGGGAGCGGATGAGAAGGGGAGGGATGAGAGGGGGGTATGGATGGGAGGAGCGAAGGGGAGAGGGGGGAGAAGAAGGGGGGGTGGAGAAGGGGGGGTGGAGAAGTGGGGGGTGGAGAATGGTGGGGGGGGGAAGGGCTGGAGAAGGGGTGGAGAAGAGAGGGGAGAAGGGCGGGGAGAAGGGGGGGGAGAAGGAGAGGGGGGGTCATTTCCGAACTGAACTCACTGTGGAATGAATCCATTAACGGAGCCACTCTGTTGCTGGATTGTAAGTTGTCCATGCCTTCCCTCTGGAAGCCGCCTCGTCCCCATCAGATGCCAAGTTCCCAGACCCCTGGTTAAATGCGGGGGCCGCTCACGGTTAAGTCTGTGAAAGCGGCCCCATCAGAGACTGTGAGCAGCAGCAGGGTTCACTATAGGAAGGACCATAGCGCCTATTGTAGCAGTTCTGGCAACAGCTGGTGTTCTGCTCTGTCTGGGGAGAGAGGGTGAGTGGGGGTGAAGTGGGGGTGAAGCGGGGGAGAGGGGGAGAGGAAGGAGAGGATGGGGGATAGAGGTGAAGTCGGGGGGGGGGGTTGGAGTGAGCGGGCAGGCGGGCGGGCTGGAGTCCAGCAGCGGGAGGCGTTGCGCGAGCGTACTTGGAGGCATACTGGAGGTAGGTGGGCCTGGAGTGGTCGGCATGTGGGCATTGTGATGTCAGCAGCTGGTAAGCCATTTAGATCTTAAAAATTGAGTTGTGTTTGAGTTTTGTGATCAATTTTACTCAAAATCTGGGGAAATAATTGACCAAGGAGTGGATATGCGAACGTAAAAGTAAAATCGCTAGCGAAATGGTAAAAATCTCTGCGTTTTTGCGTCTGGTTTGCGCGGAGTAACGAATCAAATGGAAAACGCCGTACACCCACACACATACAGAGTATATAGATACAGCATGGAATCAGGCCCTTCGGCCCAACATGCCCATGCTGACCAATCTACACTTGCCCCACCTGCCTGCATTTGTCGCAAATCCCTCTAAACCTTTCCTGTTCCTGTACCAGTCCAAACGCCTTTTAAATTTTGTTTAGTACTTGCCTCAACTACCTCCTCTGGCAGATTGTTCCATACACCCACCACCCACTGAGTGAACAAGTTGCCCCTCAGATCTTAAATCTTTTAAACCCCCCCCCCCCTATTAAATCTTTCCCATCTCACCTTAATCCTATGACCCCTGGTTCTTGATTTCCTTACTCTGGGTAAAAGACTATGCTTGGTACTTAACTTCTTAAACAATTTCCGCACACCACCACCAGTACACAGTAGCTGCAGTTTGTTCCTCCTATAAAATGGACTGTAGTTACTTGACTGAGTTATTGCACCAACACTGCCGAAACCTGCTACCACTACCACTAAAAAGGATAAGAAACCAAACTCCTGAAAACACCAGGCAGCAAAGCTCCACCAGACAGCTGATAAAACTATAGTCTCACAGCGCCAGAGACCTAGGTTCGTTCCTGACCTTGGGTGCTGTGTGTCTGGAGTTTGCACGTTCTCCATGTGATTGAGTGTATGTCCTCCATGTGCTCCAGTTTCCCCCCACATTGCAAAGATGTACGTGTTTGTAGGTTAATTTCCTTTGCAAATGGTCCCGAGTGTGGAGAGAGGAAACGAGAAAGTGGGATAACATAGAGTTAGTGTGAACGGGTGATTAATGGTCAGCGTGGACTCAGTGGGCCAAAGGGCTTGTTTCCTGCTGAATCTCTAAACTAAACCATCATGTTTAGGCTGCTCTTCAAGTTGTACACTGTCCTGATTTGGAAATAGATTACAGTTTTGCTGAGTCTATGCCCTGGGATCTCACCTAAACCCTGTGAAACAGCATAGTAGGAACACCGTTCTCAAAGGGTTTCAGAATGCAAGATCTTTTCATGGACAATAGGGATGGGCCGTAATTGCTGGCCTTGTTAAAGATGCTCACAACCCATAAAGATATAATATAAATAAAACATAATTGGAAATAATGGTGTGAATAATGGTTTTCTTTCAGTTTTAATTTCCGTATACATATGCACAGAACATTTGACTAACAACATCAGCTCAATATGTATATTTTTAAGGCTAGCATCTGGGCTCTAGCTATTAGGACACTTTCAGAAATCTTTCTCTGATGGTAACCATGGCCAGTTCAAACGTGATCTGAGAATTCATCATGAAAGCATCAGCACTTGCCGAGAGCTCCAGTTGTGTAATGCCACAAACAAATCATAAACCAGTATAATTGTATAACCAGTATAACCAGCATTGGGTATTGGTTATTTAAGAGTAGCCAGTTTATCAGGGATGTACAAAAATAACTTAGAAGATGACTTTCTCATTGGGACCCTGGAGGATTAAAGTCCTGGTGATATAAACGTGAGAATAATGAACAATTGACTTATGTGAGGAAGATTCCATTGGCAGCTACAAAAAATATTAGTGCCAGTTTGATACATGACACTTTTTTCTGACTACTTTTTCCTTGCCACTGAATGAGCAATCTTGTTTACAACTTCCCGCTTCCTATCATAAATATGCCAGCAGTTGAAGATTTGTGGAAATCTAATTTCACAGTTCTGTAAATACCATCTCATCAGAAATACTTCCAAACCATGATAAGAATAATACCTGTACATACACCTTCCATGGCTTAATTCACACTGAAATCACTTGAAGCAAAATTGTGCATCATGTAAAACAAGTGGCTGAATTGATCTATTCCATCACGCACACAGAGTTAAAATGATCTCGTCTGTATTTCTTTTCACCACCTTTTCTACTCATGTACTGTAGTTAATGGATGTGCAAACTCAAACCTGGTGATCTGCTTGAATTCTTGTTTTGTTGGGAGAGTATGTGTTGCTATAGCAATGGGCCAATGTATTGTAATTTGCTGATTCTGGATCACGGTTTTTCTTATAGATATAATAATAATGGATCTTCCATATTACACAAAAATGTGAAGGAAATTTAGTCATCCTTTTTTAATTATTGTCCAACATGCTTTTGATATGTCATCAGTCACTCAGTCTACTTCACTGGGCTAAAACTATTCTTTGCTTTCATAACTTTCATAACACACTTAACTGAATACTTATTAACAAAGAATGAGTTACAATTAGCAACCATTAAAATCAAATTAATTAGTTGCTGGTGGGAGCTGTAGATTATGTACCTATCATAAAAACTGAAACGATTCACGGCAATGTAATAATTATTTGAAGCAAATTATCTATTTTTACAAGTACTAGATATCCATCAGATTTCAGAGTTTTGCTGATTCTGACTGGGAATAATTTGGGTTGATCTTTACAATTTAGGAATAGAGATGTTCTCTATAATGGCCTCAATTAGTTCTGTTAAAAAGTGATCACAAGTGAAACAAAATGGATTGGAAGGAACAGAATCTGAAATTGCCAGAAATTAAATTTCACTGGCAATTAATTTGCACAACAGCTGCTGTTCAAATTTATGCCACAAGAATAATTGAGGCTTGCGTCAGGGAAAAGGAGGCATGGGTCAGGTAGCTGTGTTCAAGTATATTTCTGGAGGAGTGTAAAGGGTTGAGAAGCATACTTAAGAAGGAAATCAGGAGAACAAAATGGGGACATATGATGGCTCTAGTAGATAAGATTAAGGAGAATCCAAGAAGATTTTACCAGTATATTAAGGGGAAAGGGTAACTGGAAGTTAACAGGGCCCCTCAGAAACCAAAGTAGTCATCTATGTGTGGAGCTACAGGAAGATGTGTAGGAACTCAATTAATATTTTTCCTATGAGGACAGTCCGTATTACAGTTGAGGTGTTGGACATCCTAAAACATACTCGCCTAGCCCTGATCAGATGTATCCAAGGACACGGTGGGAAGCGAGAGAAGAAATTGCAGGAGCCCTGCCGGAGATATATGAATCATTGTTAGACGTAAGGTGCTGGAAGACTGGAGGGTGGCACACATTATACCTTTATTTCGGAGGAACTGCAAAGAAAAACCTAGGAACTATGGACCAGCACATCTAACATCTGTCGTATGAAAGATACTGGAGAGGATAGTTAGAAATAAGATATATATCCATTATGATACTCAGCATGATTTTATGCATGGAAAATCATGTCATATGAATTTGATTGAGTGTTTTCAGGAAGTAACCAAGATGGTTGATGACAGCAGAGCCCGAGATATAGTCCACATGGACTTCAAGTTCCTCTTTGTAGTAGACTGTTCTGGAAGATTAGATCACATGGGATCCAGGGAGATCCAGCCAACTAGATACACAATTGGCTCATGGCAGGAAACAGAGAGTGATGGTTCAAAGATGGTTTTCGGACTGGAGGCCTGTGACTACTGGTGCGCCTCAGTGGTCAATGTTGAGGACATTGCTGTTTGCCATTTATATAAATTATTTGGATGAGAATGTACAAGGCATGATTAGTAAGTTTGTAGATTACACTAAAGTAGGTGGTATCGTAGATAGTGAAGATGATTATCAAGAATTACAGTGGGATCTTGACCAGGTGGGCAAGTGGGCCTTGGAATGGTTAATGGGGTTTAACAAAGATAAGAGCAAAGTGTTCCAAGTTGGGAAGTCAAACCAGGGCAGGACTTTCACAGTAAAGGGTATGGCAGTGAAGTGTTTTAGAACAGAGAACCAGAAGTACAAGTACATTGTTATTCCTTGGACTGCGGAGGCTGAGAGGTGATCTAAGCGAGGTATATAAACTCATGAGGGAATAGACAGGATGAATACACATTGTCTTTTCTCCAGGGTAGGTGAATTAAGAACAACAAGGTGAGAGGGGAAAGATTTAATAGGCAACCTGAGAGGTAACTTTTTTCACACAAAGATGGTGGGTATATTTTTTCACACAAAGATGGTGGGTATATTAAAAAGTAATTTGGACAGGTACATGAATAAAAAGTTTAGAAGGATATTGACCAAACGTGGGGAAATGGGACTAACATAGATGGGGTTCTTGGTCCAGATGAATCAGTTGGTATTGAAGGGCCTTTTTCTATGCTAAATGACACCATGATTTTATATGACTTGCTAATTCCTATAAGCTGTCCCATGATAAACTACGTAGATTAAAATATCTGATAGCCTTTCTCAACAATTCCAATCAACGGGTGAATAAACACGCCTACACTCACCTGATTTTTATGAACAGCGGCTTGCTCCCGAAGACTATGAATGATCTCCTCACACTGGGCGATGTGTACTCTGTGTGCGGACAGATCTTCTTGTGTAACCTGCAACTGTTGAGTCAAATGTTCAATTGCATCCTCACAGTTCTCCACTTGCCTGCACTTAGTTTCATATTGATGCTTCACTGTAAGCATCTCATTTCGTAGCTGGCGGTGAGTTTCATCGTGACCACAAAGCTAAGGTAATAGAAGGGGAAATGAGACAGAATTAACTATCCACCTCTCCATTAAATATCTTACAATTAACTTTAGTAGCCAATTAATTTAATTCCTCTTTGGGATATCTATAATAATATGCTATTTACCTCTTTCCGAAAGCTCTAGTGAGGTTACATATAGTCCAGGATTTAATAAATAAAATTCGATTTTTGTTTTATGCATTTTCAAGGTGCAAACTTTACTGAAAACGCAATCATTTATTACTCATCCTTAATTTCATTTAATAATGTGTTGATATAACTACCTTCTAGAATCTGTGAAGTCATGTTGAGAAAGTATTACCCCAAAGCTGTTATGCAGGGTACGACTACTGGGATTTAGATGCTGCAATGGTGAGGAAATGACAACTATTTCCACTAAGGCTGGTGTTTTGCTTTTAAGGGAACCAGGAGGTGATGATGTCCTGATATAACTGTTCTTCTTGGCGGTAGAGGATGGGAGTTTGGGAGATCCTGTCAGATAATTATTGGCAAGTAATGGCATTATATTTTGTAGATGGACCACACTCCACCGATAATGATAGAAGAAATGAATGGTGAGATTAGTGGATAGGGTGTTATTTAAGTGGCCTGCTTTGTTCTGGATGGTATCAAGTTTCTTGAGTATTGGTTCAGTGGCACTCATCCAGACAGGTGGAGAATATTCCATTGATCCTTAACCTATGCCTTGCAGATTGTTGGTGTCAGATGGTGAGTTATTCAATACAAGACAATTGGCCATAGACCTTCTCTTGCACTCCCAGTGTTTAGATGACTGGTTTGGTTGTCCTTCTGGTCAAGAACAAATGTGTAGATAGAATACAAAGATGTCCATGTGTCATAGCAGTTTCCAAATATCGACATAGGTAGCAATTAATAAGGGGAGGAATTTCTGGTTTGTTATGAAGAACCTTCTTGATCAGTACTTTTCTGGTCCAACAAGGATTTTGGTATTGGTGGACTTTGTTTTGGGAAGTGTGCCAGGCCAAGTGAGCAATTATGAGTAGGGGAAGAGCATTATAACAGTGATTCTAATGGGGGAAAAATGGACCACTCTAAGATAAAAACAGTTACTTTCAATGGGATGGGAACAGTTATAGCCCAACCTTTCCAAAGCAAAAAGAGAGCACAACTCACCTGTTTGTTTGCACCATGTAAATCTGCCTCCAGCTGTTGCTTTGTATTTTCCAGCTCTTTCAGTTTGTTAATGCAAGATTGACATTTTTGTTTATAAAGATCCAAGTCGGCTTCAAGTGATTTGCTGTTGTGATTGGCTGCAGCCATTTGATTTTCAGAATCAAACTTCTGTTGTCTAAGCTGAGTCATTTCCAGTTCTTGTTTGTGCACAATGTCTTCGAACTGGGATATCTGAAAAAGATCCACTTGTGGATGTCAGTTTGTTGAAAAAGGGTAGAGATATAAACTGGTTACAACTGGATGGCTAAAACTCGGGAAGAAGGTACAGGAGCCTGGAAACTGTAACATCCAGGTTCAGGAACAGCTACTTCCCTACAAGCAAGCAAGAATTTCATTGTCCTATCTGGGACATATGACAATAAAATACTCTTGACTCTTGACCGCTGCCCCCCCCTCACCCCTCGCTCCCGCTTCCCTCGCCCCTCCCTCCCCACAACTCACCGCCCCCCCCGCCCCAACATAGGGACGATTGTTTGCCCCCATAACTTCCATAATTTTTCTTTCGGGGGGTGATTAACTCCGGGGGGCGTCTGTCTCCGGGGTGAGCGCAGATGCCACCCCCCCCCTTCCCCCTCCCACGTTAGGAGATGGGGTCCAACGGGTCCCAGTTGGTCTAGTTAATTATATAACTGCTTAGAGTGGAATTGTTGTATTTTAAAATAAGGTATAGTTAGTTCTTTAATTTAAAAAAAATACTCAAATTCATTGTACTAAAGTTATGTGGGAGCAAGCAAGTACTATTTCTTAACTTAGTAAACAAGCTTCCATGTTTGACATTCAATAGGAGATTACTGCTGCGGTGCAGAATATGTTCAAAGTATTAAGTATTTACAAGCCTTCGGTAGCTAACAGGAAAGTGATAATACATTTGGACATTTCCAACAGCCGTTGAATGAAAATATGCCTCAATAGTTTGGAGTTTGCTCTTTAGTTTGGAGAAAACTCTTTAGATTCTGGAGTAGTTCCTGAGGATTGGCGGGTAGCAAACGTAACCCCTCTTTTTAAGAAGGGGGGGAGAGAAAAAATAGGGAATTACAAACCAGTTAGTCAAACATCGGTAGTGGGGAAACTGCTAGAGTCAGTTATTAAAGATGGGATAGCAGCACATTTGGAAAGTGGTGAAATCATTGGTCAACGTCAGCATGGATTTACGAAAGGTAAATCATGTCTGACGAATCTTGTGGAATTTTTCGAGGATGTTACTAGTAGAGTGGATAGGGGAGAACCAGTGGATGTGGTGTATCTGGACTTCCAGAAGGCATTCGACAAGGTCCCACATAAGAGATTAGTATATAACTTAAAGCATACGGCATTGGGGGTTCAGTATTGATGTGGATGGAGAACTGGCTGGCAAACAGGAAGCAAAGAGTAGGAGTAAACGGGTCGTTTTCACAATGACAGGCAGTGACTAGTGGGGTACCGCAAGGCTCAGTGCTGGGACCCCAGCTATTTACAATATACATTAATGATCTGGATGAGGGAATTGAAGGCAATATCTCCAAGTTTGCGGATGACACTAAGCTGGGGGGCAGTGTTAGCTGTGAGGAGGATGCTAGGAGACTGCAAGGTGACTTGGATAGGCTGGGTGAGTGGGCAAATGTTTGGCAGATGCAGTATAATGTGGATAAATGTGAGGTTATCCACTTTGGTGGCAAAAATAGGAAAGCAGACTATTATCTAAATGGTGGCCGATTAGGAAAAGGGGAGATGCAGCGCGACCTGGGTGTCATGGTACACCAGTCATTGAAAGTAGGCATGCAGGTGCAGCAGGCAGTGAAGAAAGCGAATGGTATGTTAGCTTTCATAGCAAAAGGATTTGAGTATAGGAGCAGGGAGGTTCTACTTCAGTTGTATAGGGTCTTGGTGAGACCACACCTGGAGTATTGCGTACCGTTCTGATCTCCAAATCTGAGGAAGGACATTATTGCCATAGAGGGAGTGCAGAGAAGGTTCACCAGACTGATTCCTGGGATGTCAGGACTGTCTTATGAACAAAGACTGCATAGACTTGGTTTATATTCTCTAGAATTTAGGAGATTGAGAGGGGATCTTATAGAAACTTACAAAATTCTTAAGGGGTTGGACAGGCTAGATGCAGGAAGATTGTTCCGGATGTTGGGGAGGTCCAGGACAAGGGGTCACAGCTTAAGGATAAGGGGGAAATCATTTAGGACCGAGATGAGAAGGACTTTTTTCACACAGAGACTGGTGGGTCTCTGGAACTCTCTGCCATAGAGGGTAGTTGAGGCCAGTTCATTGGCTATATTTAAGAAGGAGTTAGATGTGGCCCTTGTGGCTAAGGGGATCAGAGGGTATGGAGAGAAGGCAGGTACGGGATACTGAGTTGGATGATCAGCCATGATCATATTGAATGGTGGTGCAGGCTCGAAGGGCGAATGGCCTACTCCTGCACCTAATTTCTATGTTTCTATGTTTGAGAACATGAAAGATAGATAAATGGACTACCATTGTATAAGCAGCAAAAATTAGGGAACTCACCAAAAAGAAATTGGAGCACATAATGCTAATTTGCTCCTGTTTTACATGGGATCTTTCAGACTATAAAATTGGACCACAGATTTGTGGTTGCACTTGACATTTTTCTGCTGTCATTGGCATATGATCAGCAGCACACATTGCTCATCATGCCCTTTAACTATTCAGTTGCCAGCAAACCAAGCAGCAAGCTGGCATTCCTATTTGAATAGTGCTACACCAATGTTTTGCTCACATACTTTGGCACAATCATTTGCTGTATTCTGCAACTTTCTCCATATGCCCCATTGTTTGCAGAGAATACTAAAGTGGGCAGTGCGTAGGAAAGAATTGCAGATGCTGGTTTAAATCGAAGGTAGACACTAAATGCTAGTATAATTCGGCTTGTACTCGCTGGAATTTAGAAGATTGAGGGGGGATCTTATAGAAACTTACAAAATTCTTGAGGGGTTGGACAAGCTAGATGCTGGAAGATTGTTCCCGATGTTGGGGGAGTCCAGAACAAGGGGTCACAGTCTAAGGATAAGGGGGAATTGCTTTTGAACCGAGATGAGGAAAACATTCTTTACACAGAGAGTGGTGAGTCTCTGGAATTCTCTGCCACAGAAGGTAGTTGAGGCCAGTTCATTGGCTATATTTAAGAGGGCGTTAGATGTGGCACTTGTGGCTAAAGGGATCAGGGGGTATGGAGAGAAGGCAGGTACGGGATACTGAGTTGGATGATCAGCCATGATCACATTGAATGGCGGTGCAGGCTCGAAGGGCCGAATGGCCTACTCCTGCACCTATTTTTCTATGTTTCTATGTTTCTAATTCAATGGGACAGGCAGCATCTCCGGAGAAAAGGAATGGATAGCGTTTCAGGGTTGAGACCCTTCTTCAGTGGGCAGTATTGAGGAGGTTTACAAGAATGATCCCAGGAATGATTGGCTTAACATATGATGAGCGTTTGCACTGAGCCTGTACCAACTGGAGTTTTGAAGGATAAGGGGAGACCTCATTGAAACTTAACGAATAGTAAAAGGTCTGGATAGAGTGAATGTAGAGAGGATGCTTCCATTAGTGGGAGAGTCTAGGACCAGAGGACAGAGTGTCAGAATAAAAGGACGTCCCTTTGGAAAGGAGATGAGGAGGAATTTCTTTAGTCAT
This sequence comes from Raja brachyura, assembly GCA_963514005.1. The sequence goes on along the minus strand of OY740797.1, from coordinate 44,663,760 downwards.
AGGGTGGTAAATCTGTGGAATTCATTGGAGGCCATGTCAATGGCTATTTTTAAGGTGGAGATTGACAGATTCTTGATCAGTAAGTGTATCAGGGATTATGGGGAAAAGGCAGGAGAATGGGGTTGAGAGGGAAAGATAGATCAACCACGATTTAACGGCAGAGTAGTCTTTATGGACCAAATGGCCTAATTCCGTTCCTTGAACGTAATAACTTATGAACCAGAAATAGGGGCTTCAGCTGATCAGAAATACAGTTTTTCCTCCGTTGAAATAAAAATGATGGCAAAAAATGGTTAACAGTAATAATTTTAGAACCAAAATACTACTTGCTTTGCAGCATACTGCCTGTTCATAGCATGCGTCAGGGAAATAAACTGTATTCCACTAACAGAACTTTCTCTGCCTCACATACTCGCTACAAGATTTCAAACATTAAATACATTGTGAGCATTGCTGAAAGAAATAATGAGATTACCAAATTACAGAACAAATTTTTTTCCTGAAAGCAAGTCTGTGCTGTGACTATATAATTAAAAACAATTCTTACTTCATGAAGCATCTCCTGGTGTTGCTGATGTGCATTCTGTAAATCGGAATTCAACCTCTCAACTGTGGACTTGCACTGTTGCAGTCTGGTCATCTTCTCCTGTAATTCTTTTGAAGAAGAGTCCAGTTCTTTCCGGAGTCGGGCAGATTCAAGATTATAATGGTCCATGTCACATTCATGCGCATGCTTGAGAACTTCCAGTTCCTTCTGAAGATGAAGAATGGATTTCTCCAAACTCTGGTTCTAAGGATGGAATTGGAAATTTAAATAGCAATTTAAAAAATATATTATATTTTCTTGACCAGCTGCAGAGCCTCTGTATGTAGGACGTTGTTTTCAAACAATAACATCCATAGTGCTGGATAGCTCTTGGTCTAAGAATACTTTATGTAAAACAATAAATATTTTTCATAGCGGTCAACTTTCAGACAAGGAAGACATACTAAAATACATCACAAATAAAATGTATACAATCTATGTTTCTAATTCACAAAGTGATTCATAACTTCTGGAAATCATGGCTCAGGTGATAAATTTATGACCCACTACAAACAGTTGAGAATATAATTTTGGCTGAATCTTTGAACAGTACCGGAGTAGTACTGTACTGTATGGAGTTGCTACCATACAGATAACATATTAAACGGAGGAACTTTATATCATCATAAGCGAATATGAATTATCCCATGATCCTCTAGGAGGAACCATGTTTTCCTTTCTAAAATCTTCACTAGGAACATGAACAAGAATTCAAATTTATCCGGTTTTGGAGAGGTGGATGGGCAGGCATACATATATAAGCACACGTCTTTTTTAGGTAAAATAGGTGAGGTCTGTATACTTATTTGATCCCCAAGTTATATATGCATTGTAGATAGCAATGTAGGTGGATCTTACAGTAGGTGGAGCAGGCACAAGGCACTGAACGGCCAACTCCTACTTCTAATTCTTATGTTCCGATGTAATATATTCTTGACTCATCATCATTGTAATTAGAAAAGTATGTCTTAATATTTTCATGCTCTCATCCGTCAGAATTGTAATTTGCCAAATTGAGAAGTAAGTCCAGTTTTCCGGGCCTTCACGACTGCTCCCACTTTAACTTTGACTCCTTCTTTGGAAAGAATGCCTGTGAACATTTTGATGATTCTCTGACCTGAATATTAACACTATTTCTCTTTCTACAGAGGTTTTTGACCTGCTCAGTCTTGTCAGCATTTTCTGTTTTTATTTCAGGTTTCTAGTATTTGCAGTGTTTATTATGATTTTCATAACTCATTTCTTTCTGTAGGAAGAACACATGGGTTTTTTTGGAACTTACATGATGCTTATGAGCATTTGAAATTTGAAGATTTTCTTAATCAGCTATTATTATATCATCTTGATTGAGCAGACATGTATTGGTACCTTGCTGTATCTTGTTATATTGCAGCCTACAAATCTTCAGATTCAGAATCAGATTCAGAGACCACTGGGCCCGCGGCCGAGCCTCCGAGGTTCCGAAGTCGGGTCGGAGGTCGGGTCGCAACGCCACCACAGCCCCGAAGTCGGCCAGCCTTGCGTTGGTAAGTCCTGGCTCTGCCTCCAGAGCCTCGAGGTCGGTCCCAGTTGGAGGTCGCCAGCTCCGCGATAGGCCTCAGCGCAGACGGATACGGGGGATACGGCAAGAAAGGTCGCATCCCCCCGAAGGAAGAGTCAAAAAACATGTTTCTCCCAACCCCCCACACATACACAACCAAAATAAACCAAAATAAACTGTAACAATGGGACAAAAGAAATCAAAAAAAGAAATGACAAACGGACTGCAGGCGAGCCGCAGCTGCAAGGCAGCGCCGCCACTTCCAGTGGCAATCTCACCGTTTGTATAGGAATTCAGATCCTTTTATTTCCAAATTCACTTATAAGATAGAAACAACCCAGTTCTACCCATTGACTCTCCGCCGGTTCATAGGGCAATCCCATTCCTCCGTTAAATTTCCTTGTAACCTAATCTCCCCACAATCCCATCAACGCCTCTCAGATTCTGCCATTCACCTACACACTGGCATAATTTTCAGCGGCCGACTAACTTACCAACCCACATGTTTTTGGGATGTGAAAGGAAATCAGAGCATTTCTATCTTATAAGATAGAACCTGAGGCATCCACAGGAAATTTATCCTGTCACGGGGAGAAGGTGCAAACTCCACCCAGACAGCTTAATTTTGGTCTCCATTCCCACCAGAGTTTTTACTATTAAAAGGGATTTAATGAAATGTGTTTAACCTGAAACATTAACTGTTTCTTTCCCCACCAAAGCTCCCTGACCTGCTGAGTGTTTCCAGCACTATTTTGTATTTCAGATTTCTAGCATTATTTTTTTTTGTTAATTTACATTTTTTAATTTTTATTAATGCAGAATTGATTAAGAATTTTAGATTACCTTCTGCTATCAATATTTTTTTACTGCCATTGTAGCACTTTTTCTTTTTTTAAAACGTCTTTTGTATCTTTTATATTCAACTCGATTCTCTCCTTGTAGACTCAAGCTGAAATCCATCATTTGCTCCATTTTCCTGTTTCAATCTTGCACATCTCAGTAATTTCTTTATAAATCTTGTCTTCTGTCACCATCCCACTATTTGATGATCTACAGTATATAGCAAGTTCTATAATGGATCCATTATTATTTCTGGCACCATCTTAGTAAATCTCTCCTGCACATTATTTAGCCCTATCTGAACCTTAATGTTATGCAATGACTGGAACTGTACAAAGTACTCCTACTGTGGCCTAAAATATGCTTTCAATGGCTCAAGGCTAATAACCTAATATTGTATCAGATAGATAGATAGATAGATAGATAGATAGATAGGTAGATAGATAGATAGATAGATACAGGATGGAAACAGAACATCTGACTCAATGCATTTACATCAACCATCAATTACCCATTTACAATATTCCTACACTAACCTAATCCAACTTTATTTTCTCTATATTGTTATCAATTCCCCCCAGATTCTACCACGCACCTACACACAAGGGGCAATTTACAATGGCCACTTGACCTACCAAACCCCACGTCTTTAAGATGTGTGAGGAAACACTGACACTGGAAAGAAACCCACGCGGTCACGGGGAGAACATGCAAACTCCCCACAAACAGCATTTGAGGTCAGGATTGAATCCGGGTCTCTGGCGCTGGAGGCAGAGGCTCTACAATCTGCACCATTGTGCTGTCCACTACGCTATTCTGCCCGCTCAACAGCTTCTTCCCCTCTGTTATCAGACTTCTGGATGGTCCTTCCATAAGCTAGGGTACAGTCTGATTAACACCGTTTCTCTTTCAACAGAGGTTTCTGACCTGCTCAGTCTTGTCAGCATTTTCAGTTTTTATTTCAGATTTCTAGTATTTGCAGTGTTTATTTTGATTTTCATAACTCATTTCTTTCTGTTGGAATAACACATGGGCTTCTTTAGATGGGGTAGACAATGTCACAATGGGGTAGACATTGTGGACATTGGGCTTTTTCTCTGGAACTGGTGCGCTACAATGCTGTAAACTATATTCTGCACTGTGTATCTTTCCCTTTGCTCTATCTATTGCACTTGAGTTTGGCTTGATTGCATTTATATACACTATTATCTGATTTGTTTGCATAACATGCAAAACAACGCTTTCCACTGTACCTCAGTTCATGTGAATAATAAACCTACACCAACGCATGGACACGTGGAGCTCTGCCGGTAACCAGTGACTGATCTCTGAAAGCACAGAGAAGAAATTCTTGTTGTTTGGATGTGTAACAAGGAACTGCAGATACTGGTTTAAACTGAAGACAGAATGAAAATGCTGGAGTAACTCAGCGGGACAGGCAGCATCTCTGGAGAGAAGGAATGGGTGACGTTTCGCTTCGAGACCCTTCTTCAGACTGAAGTCAGGGAGGAGGAGGTACAGAGATAAGGAAGAGTAAGGTGTGGGAACGAGACATCAAAGGCGATGGACATCATGGAAAATGTAGAATGGATAATTGTTAGCTAGGAGAAGGCAACACCAAAGCAAACAGAGATAAAATGCAATCGGGGAGAGTCAGACTAGTCGGAGAACTGGGAAGTGGGAGGGATGAACAGAGAAGTAAAGCAAGGGTTAATTATAGTTTGAGAAGTCAATGTTCATACTGATGGGGTGTAACCTGCCCAAGCCAAATATGAGGTGCTGTTCTTCTAATTTGTGCGTAGCCTCACTCTGACAATGGAGGAGGCCCAGGACAGAAAGGTCAGTGTGGGAATGGGAGGGGGAGTTAAAGTCTTTAGCAACCGGGTGATCAGGTGCATTTAGGCGGACTGAGCAGAGGTGTTCAGCAAAACAATCGCCGAGCCTGCACTTGGTCTCACTGATATATAGGAGTCAACACCTGGAAGAGCGGATATAGAAGATGAGGTTCGAGGATGTGCAAGCGACCCTCTACCTGAAAAGACTGTCGGGGCCCTTGGATGGAGTCAAGGGAGGAGGTACAGGGAGTGGTGTTGCATCAAAGGTCCACCCCTTTGATGCCTTGTTCTCTCCTTATCTCTGTATCTCCCCCTCCCGATTCCCAGTCTGAAGATGGGTCTTGACTCGAAACATCACCCATTCCTTCTCTCCGGAGATGCGAACTGTCCTGCTGAGTTACTCCAGCATTTGGTGTCTATTCTTGGTCTTTGGATCTGTGTTCTTCTGATAGGTCAAGATATGAGTTTGGTGGATGCCCAAGAGACCAAGACTAAAAAATTAAATGCCTTCACCTCCAAAATCTTCAGAACATTACAACATGGTTGGAATTCTAAGCTTCTGCTTCCAACAAGCTCCACACCCACTCACACCCTAATAGACTTGCAACTGATTGGCGATTCATTTCAACAGCACATATCATGGGCTGGTACTGCAGTTTAGACCTTGCAACTTGAGCGTCGACCACATTGCAAGGCAAGTGCAATAACATGACATTGCATGACATGGCATCATGTGTTCATTGACAAGGACTGATGTCATCTCATCATAGTGTGTGCTTTGCGCGCATGTGCATCATGCACAGACCAGGGTAAATGAAAATCCCATTTGCAGTGCATAGAGCCTGTAACCAACTTTATGTTACATTTCAATTGTAATATAAAGTGCATTCCATGGCAATTGAATTTTTGACCATTATTTTCCGAGAGTAGCTGAACAATCACAATAAAATAATGTATTTAACATTTCCTAAGAAAATCCTTGTAAAGTTTACTTGATTAGAATAAATAATGCTGTAGTTATGAAGAGACAATGCAATAGGGAATGAATAAATTCAAAATCTATTTGGCTGCATATGACAGATAATGCTGTTGCATATTGTGCATTGTTCATAATTAACATCTGGGTACTGAAATTAGTTTGCTACTTTTCACCATCTATAACCCCTTTAGCTAATAGTAGAAAAAAAATGTTAATTTTCAATAGGTGAATTATAAGCATGCACATATATACTATTACCAGAGCCACCATTAATTAATAATATTACAAACAACAATTTATTTGGAATGGGGGAATGTAACCTTTGCAGATTAATTAAATAAATGGTAGCCAAACCCTCATGCCAGGAGATTAATTATGAACATCTGATTTGTAGTTTAGGCGATCGTGAAAAATGACAACATTCTAAATGAATTCTCCTACACCAGCAAAGCAGAAATAAATGGAGATGAAAAATGCACATGGTATTCTTGCCTCCTTATTTTTTCATAATTTGATCACATCTGATAATACTATCAGCAATGTATTAATGGGTCCCACGGCAGATCACTTGTATTTAAAGGATTTTGAGGATTCTACAATAAATGTTATTCTTCAAAGCTGTATAAAATATTATAACTGTGCCCTCACCACTGGAAACACAATACTCTGATTTTTTTCTTAAAAGGGATCCTGAAAATGATGGATATGAGATGAACTATGGAATGCATTCAACACCTGAGATGCATGAATACCTGAGACAGTAAAGCATTTATTTTTTCCAGGGCAGTGGGAAATATAACATCAAGGTTGTTGTCAACAGATAGGTCAGAAGACGCAGGTGAGTTATTAATTCTGCAACCAACAACCAAAACGTCCGTTCTTTTGCTGTTGAAGTCTGAGAAGGCTAGTAGTACTTGCCACCCCTGGTAGTTGGAATTATCTAGTCACCACCAAGACCTTAACATCAGCCATTTGAAATGAGTGACACCAAAAGTGGTGAACTTCTCAGTTATTGCATTCTCACTGAATAATTAAATTAAAATATATATACAGCAGCTCTTTGAAATACCTTCACTTGTTTTGCGCATTTCAGACTTGCTAGTTTAGTTTACGTTTTACATTACTTCTTTGTCTTCATTTCTATTTGATCATCAAAGTAGAATGTATACTAAGGGAATTCAAATCAATCAATCAAACAAAGGAAGAGAGACATAAGAAATGAAACAATCTGGCTACATCAGACAGTTATGAAGGTGTCACTGAAAAGCAATTTATTCCGGATATCAAGCTGAAATTTAAGTCAGATGAAAATATTGCTTCTAGTGTACAAGATAGATTTACGCTTGGCAGATACGTGCTTCATCCCACAGGGTCGCAGGGATATTCAAATATGGGTTACCATCCACCATTAACCACACTAAACACTCGTCAGAACCTCCTCCAAACATCGGGGAAATTTACCTTTGAAATGCCAAACCGCCGCGGGTTCAGCTGTATCTTGAGATGCCTGAGGTTGTGATCCCAGGCCTCTAATCCCCAAGTTGCGATCTGCTCCATTTTAGAGCAAACACACCTGCCTTTGCCAAATTACCACTTCCCCACAACAAAGGAGTACATCTCCCTTCTCACTAATAAGGCTGTTGTAAAAACCCAACCTTTTGACAAATTTTTGATTACCCTTTTGTCTTCTGGGTCAATGCCCAGCTTGCATGATGTGTCTTTCTCAACACACTTTTTTATTACATGTACAACATGACAACAAACTGTGACTGTTACCATATATTTTTTAAGCATTCCCAACCATAATGATATTCAGGAGAGTATGAGGGTAATCACTTCCTTAAAACTTGATGCCTCAATTTCCTCCTATAAATCTCTATTATATTAAAACTCTGTGTGTGTCTGCCGACAGCCGTCCGCCTGCCAGCTGCCACGTTTTCGCCCTTTGATTTCCTGCTCCGCCAAAACCGGACCCTCAGACGCCACCATTTTTTCCCATTTCGCCAGACGTTACGCTTGTACATTACCAAAGGCGCTCCTCTTTACGTTTAGACGTTGTTACGTACACAATTTTTAATAAAATCCTTCCCCCCCCCAATTTTTCAAAAATAAAACTACTCTCACCCACAGAATGTTGGTAAACATTCCATCGTGTGATGTCACAATGCCCAATGCTCACAGATGTCCAATCGGAACGGATCTCATTTACATCTGCCCTCGCACCAGCCCCAGCTCCCCCCCCCCACCTGATGTTCCAGCACGTTCCATTGTGTGATGTCACAATGCCCTCCCTCACAAATGTCCAATCAGAATGGATCTCATTTACATCTTCCTTTGCCCCAGCCCCAGCAGCCTGTGTCGAAGCGCTTGATCACGTGTGTGGGAATAGAGAAAGAGGATTGGGGCTGATAGGGAGTGGGGAATAGGCGGACTGCCCCTCCCCCTCCCCCTCCCTCACTACCACCCCACTCTTTCCCCTCTCTCCCCCCAACCCTCTCCCCCTCCCTTCACACTCTCCCCCTCCCTCCCCTACCCCATCTCCCTCCCTCCCCCACACCTCTCACCCTTCCCCATCCCTCTATCCTCCCCCACCCCTCTCTCCTCCCCCTCTCCCCACCCCCATTCCCCCTCTCCTCCCACCCCCTCCCCACTCTTCCCCCTCCCTCCCCTACCCCATCTCCCCCCTCCCTCCCCCTCTCCCACACCTCTCTCCCGCCCCTCTCTCACACCTCTCTCCTCCCCCTCTCCATCTCCCTCTCCTCACTACTCTCCCTCTCCCCCCTCCTCCTCCCACCCCATCACTCTCTCTCCCACCCCCTTCCCCTCACCCCTTTTTCCCTACCCTTCTCTCCCTCTTCTACCACTCCCCCCTAACCTCCTCCCCCTCCCTCTGTCCCACTTTCACCACTCCCCCTACCCCTCTCCCCCTCCCTCCCCACTCTTCCACTTCTCTCCCCCCATCCCCCACCCCTTCCTCGCCCCTCTCTTCCCCTCCCTCACCCCCTACCACTCTCTCCCTCCCTCCTCACTCTTCCCCCTACCCCTCTCCCTACCCCTCTCCACACTCTTACCCCTCACTCCCCTTCCCTCTCTCCCCCCTCCCCCTCTCCCCCCTCCCCACCCCTCTCACCGAACCCTCCCTCACCCCCTCCACACCCCTCCTCCTCCCCTTCCCCTCTCTCCCCCCTCCTTCCCCTCCCTCTCCCCCCTCCATCTCCCTCTCCTCACCCCTCCCTCCTCCCCTCCCACCCCCTCCCTCACCCCACTCTTCACCCCATCTCACCCCCACCCATTCCCCTCTCTCTTGCACCACTCCCTGCTACCCCACTCCCGCTCATTCCCCACTCTTCCCCACTCCCTCCCCCTCTCTCTCCCCCTCCTCTCTCTCCCCCTCCACTCTCTCTCCCCCTCCCCTCCCCGCCACCTCTCCCTTTCCTCCCCTCTTCTCCACCACCCCTCTCCTATCACCTCCCCCTCTTCCCCTTTCCCCTCCCCTTCCCCCACCCCTCTCTACCTCCTCACCCCCCTCCTCCTCCCACCCCTTCCCTCTCTCCCTCACCCCCTTCCTTCTCTCCCCCCACCCCCTTCCCCTACCCCTGTCCCTCTTCCACCACTCCCTCCCAACCCTTCCCCCTACCCCTCTGTCCCTCTTCAACCACTCCCCCTACTCCTCTCCCCCCACTCTTCCACTTCCCTCCCCCTCCCTTCCACGCACCCTTTTTCCCTATCCCTCTCTTCCTCTTCCACCACTCCCCCACCCCCTCCCCTCTCTCTCTCTCTCCCACTTCCACCACTCTCCCCTACACCTCTCACCCTCCCTCCCTCCCCACTTCCACTTCTCTCTCCCCCATCCCCCACCTCCCCATCTCCCTCCCCCACCCCTCTCTCCCCCTCCCTTCCCTCTCCCTTCCCACTCTTCCCCTTCTCTCTGCTCTCCCTTCCCTCCCCACTCTTCCCCCTCCCCCTACCACTCTCCCCCTCCCTCCACACTCTTACCCCTCTCTCCCCTTCCCCTCCCCACCCCTCTCACCCCCTCCCTGAACCCTCTCACGCCCTCTCCTCCTCCCTCTCCATCTCCCTCTCTCCTCACCCCTCCCACCCCCTCCCTGAACCCTCTCACGCCCTCTCCTCCTCCCTCTCCATCTCCCTCTCTCCTCACCCCTCCCACCCCCTCTCCCCCCTCTTCACCCCATCTCCCCCCCACCCCCTTCCCCTTGCTCTTGCACCACTCCCTGCTACCCCTCTCACCCTCCCCCCCATTCTCCTCTTCTCCCTCCCCTTTCTCCCCCTCCTCTCTCCCCCTCCTCTCTCCCCCTCCACCTCTCTCCCTCCACCTCCTCTCTCTCCCCCCCTCCATTCTCTCTCCACCTCTCCCCTACCCTTCTTCCTCCCCCTCTCCTCTCACCTTTTCCCTAACCCCTCTCCTCTCACCTTCCCCTCTCCTCTCCTCTCCCCCTTCCCCCACCCTCTCCCACCCTCATGGACATGCTGCCCTGCCCCCACCCCACCCCTGCAACCACACGTTGGGGGAACAGATCCAATGGGCCTGCACTTGGTCTAGTACACCTTAAAACCTTCCTCCTCTATGCCCTAATATGTGGCTCACTGTTGCATTTTCTTTGCAAATGTTGTGCTGAAATACACAAAATATTTTAGTCCGTTAAGAGTGCTATGTAAATACACGTTATAGGCATGTGGAATTTTCTTCTCCATACAATGTTTGAAGTCAGTGGATGTTAACTTGCATTGATATTTTAAAGTTGAAAGTCACAACTTTATTCTTGACATTGCTCTTCATCAGCAGCTTTTCATTATCTATATTTGAATAACTAATCTTCTTCCCATAAAGATATATAGTTTTTTCTCAGTTTAATTTTCATCTGATCTATACGTCCTGTCACAATTGGTTTATCTAACCTTTATTCGTGCAAAGACTCTGCCAATTAACTCAAGCAGTCTTTATGTATTCCTCTTGAATCATTATCCATGTCTATACTGTTAATCCACATGAACTACATATCTGGCAAAATATGTCAAATGGCAAACTATTTGAGAAATCATTTCTTTCATGTGAAAACACATAAAGTATTTACATATGGGTATGAGAATATAGAAAATAAAAATAGTCAAAAATTAGGCTATACTTAATATTGATAATGCATTTTCCTTCATCCTTGATATGTTTGATGTTATAATATGTTGAATATTATCATTAATATTTCACAAAGCACTGCAGAGAATTTTCAAAAGATGAAAGTAAGGTGGCTGGATATGATATATTTATTTTACAAAGAAGCATTGATTTTGGAGACTGTTCGGCATTGTGAGCTATAAAACAATAGAATGTAAGGAACAAAAACAAATGTGTGTAAATCTGCAAAGATAATGAAAATTAAGGAAATATTAGACAACTAAATCCACTAAGCCTGCACTCTTGCATACTTGTCAAGCTCCAATTTCTCAAGCTAACTAATCTGAAAACACCCTTTGGCAAATTAAAATGAGCCAGAAGTATGAACATGTTCGTATGATAGTCTGCTTTTTTGCCCCTTGATTAATTTTGAATGGAGCTCAAACATTATTTGCATATAATTTTAGTGTGTCAGACGTTGACATGGAACCCTTTCATCAACCAACCTTGTCAAACAGGGAATTCTGAATCTCATTTAGATTGTAATATAATTTTCAGGATGCAGTGTAGAGAAAACGCCTAAGATAAACCACTTCATCAATCAAAATTAAGAAACACTTTTCCAGAATACTGCTGGTCAATCAGAATTCCAATATTCCTGGACGATTCAACATACCTGCTTTTTAAGCTACAGGAAAGAAAGCAAATGTCCAAATAATTTGCTAGCAATGAATATATTACTGCATCACCTTTCTGACTAACCTCAACCTTGTTGCCTTTTTTCAGATTGTTGGCGTACTGGTTATCATTCTGTACAGGACTGCACGCCTGATTACCTGTAAAATGGCTTACCACAATCTCTTTCCAAATGAAGCAGAAAGAAATCATTAAAAATTAATGTCATGCTGGTTGCTTCAATACAAGACAAAAGTTCATGTAAATCATTTTGAAATATCACATAATTTTCAGTGTATAAGGATGACAGATATGGATACACTTTATTATAATTTTAATTGTCATAATTTTAAATGATAAAAAAGGTCAAAGGAAAGGTACCAAATACTGACATTTCTAAAGTGTAACATTGAAAATTAACTCTTTTGATGCTGTATGTCCTCTTTCAAACATTGTATCATTTGCTTCTTGATATACAGAGAATTGAGTATGTAAGCCCTGTAAAAAAGCCAGTACCTTTGGAATTGACCATATAAGTACATTGGTCTATTGCGATACTGTATATTTCCATTTTCTTAATACCAATAATACATGTATCTCAACACTGCATAGTTTCGCTAACTACCGGCATATTTATTAGTCTACTCTTAATCATCAGCAAAATGAAGAGAAGGCATCATCAAGAGTATTGGCAAATAGCACCAACTTATCGGTATAAAGCCCCGTGATATTCAGCCTGCGTTTCAGTTAAGCATCCAGACCTTGGTCCAAAACAGAACAAAGACGTACGAGAAGCTACACATGATATTAAGGCAGCATTTGACCAAGTAAGACATCGAAAAGTATCAACAAGAAATGCTGGCAATACTTAATATTCAGCAGGTCAGGCAGAATCCAGTAAAACTGAAGTGAATAATATCACAGGATACCACTTGTGCAAATGAAAATGCTTATGATTGTGGAGGTCAGTCATTCCAACCCGAGGACATATTTGCAGCAATTCCTCAGGTCAACCGTAAGCCCAACCAATGTGAGAGGGTGCCTTCACAGTACCAGAGACCCAGGTTCAATCCCAACCCTGGATGCTGTCTGTTTGGAGATATCCCCAGGTGCTCCAGTTTCCACCCACATCCCAAATACACGTAAGGTGGAAGATTAATTGGCCCTATTGTGTGGGTGAGGGGTCGAATCTTGGGGAGAATAATTGGGATTATTGTTAGATTAATGGGAGGTTGACGGTTGGTGCGGATTAGGTGGGCCGAAGGTCCTGTTTCTGTGCTGTATCTTCCTCAATTTCTCTCACATTATCATGAATGAAGTGTGCCGCACATTAGCCATTACCACGTTAACATTCCCTTCCTGCTCTAATTGCACGCTATGGTTTCTATCTTCCAATTCTAATGTACTTACTTGGCCAGGAAGGTCTAACAGCATCCCCCCAACTCATGACCTCAAGCAAACAGAAGGATAAATGAGAAGCCACATGGCAAGATCACCATAAGATCAAATTTTAATTTGCATAAGTGGTTTCCCCTCCAAATCATATATCATCGGGAAATATATTATTGTTTCTTCAATTGCAATGGAACCCTGGAACTTTCTAGCTTTGGGAAAAACATAGCAAAAGACCTACAGCAGTTTAAGTCTGCTCACCATGAGTGCTGGAAGGCAAATCGGGATGTGCAATAAATGCACCTCATGCCAGGTCCAGCTGCATCCCATGAAAATGAATCAAACAAATCTGAAGAGACTTATGATTCTATACTATGGGTTAAAATGTAAATGACAAAGTATTTTATAAGGTGCAGTAAAGACTATATATGAAAATAGACAAGACTGACTCAGTTCAGTTTTGATTGGCAAACAATTACAAAGTTGAGTATTAACATACTGTACTTAGGAATCAAATAGTGTCTCTGGGATAATGATCTACATTCTTGAATTCCATAGGGGGCTTTTTCCATAGGGAGAATCAAAATACTCTGGTTTTTTTTCAATTCATTACAACCTCTTACCACCCCTTGCAGATTGATGTCTGGAATGGGTAGATAATCTTAAGAAGGAAAGCTGGACAAAATGAAGCTTAGAGTGACAGATAACTACAATGAAACACATAAGATGTGGGATTTGACAAGGTGGATGTGAAGAGCATGTTTCCGTTGGTGGGAAACTCAAGAATAAGTATTACTTTACAACGGTGAGGTTTTAGAGAGAGAGATGAGGCAAGATGTTGCTCTGTCTCTGGAAACCTCTTTCTCAAAGGGCTCAGGAAGCAGAGTTTGAATTATTCCAGATGGGAAATGGGTGAAATGATATTGGGGATAAGCGTGAATGGGGAGTTAAAGTTACATTCAGATCAGTCTTGAGTGGTGGAACAGGATCAAGGGTCCAAATCGCCAAAGGTAGACAGAAATGCTGGAGAAACTCAACGGGTGAGGCAGCATCTATGGAGCATAGGAAATAGGCATCGTTTTGGGCCTAAACCCTTCTTCAGACGGATGCAAGGTGGTGGTGGTGGTGGGGGGGGGGGGGGGGAATAAAGCAAGAGGAGGAGCCAGAGGGCTGAGGGAGAGCTGAGAAGGGGAGGCGACAGTAAGGGCTACTGTAATTTTTTTTTCGATCTATTTATGACTCCACTTGCCTGGGTGTATGTAATTCCAACAAGTTTCAATAAGTTCAAAACCAAGTAGTTTACTTGACTGGCATCCAATCCACGAGCCTACACATTCATTCACTACACCACTAATGCAGCATCTATAAAGCACTTCATTTACTTTCAGGGGTGACTCTAGCAAGGCATCCCAGACCTGTAACTTCCAGCACCAAGATGATCAACTCTTTTTGGCACAAGGGAATATGGCCACCTTCACTTTCCCCTCCTGCTTGTGTACATCCTGACTTGGAAATACTTGCAATTTCTTTATTGTCACTGGGATTAAGTCCTGGAAATCGGTACCCAACAGCACTGTGGAATTACCTTCGCTAGAACAATTGCAGCAATTTGAAACGGGGGCTATGCTATCTTCTGGAGCGCAGTTCAGGATGGGCGATGAATGTTGCTCTTCTTGGCAATCCATGGATATTGAAAAATGAATCGAAGAAATCTCTACTATCCGTTTCTGTCCACTCAACAAACTTTCTTGCTAGATCAATACATTTTCAATAATTCCATGAGGTTCATCTTAATATAAGCAAACAGTTATATTTGAAAGATTTTATCACATAAGAGTAGCAGAACAATTAGGGGTTGGAGAATCAATCTGGAGTTTAAGGGGTACTTGTTCCGGATATTGTACTGAAGCTGCACTGCCATAGGGCTGATCAAAGTGGTAAAAGGCCATCAGATGCCAAGCAAAGACAGTTTAAGAGAATGGAATGGGTGGGAAGAATGAGTTACAGGAAATATCAATGATTGGGGTCAGGGTGACAGGCAAATGATAATCAGGAGGAGCAAACGTGTTAGCCTGACATGCATATGACAACTGTCATGCATGAAGGACCAAAAACAAATTTCTTTATGAATTATGCTCCTTGTGGACTAGGTATCTGATTGCACTGATCAGGTTTTTGATGAAAATATTATCATGTACCACCCAAACTATTGTGCTACCTGATAGATTTCTAAGCCTATTTACCTTAATTGAAAAATAGTGATGTGTACATTATATCATTATATACGAATGCTGCTTTTGAGCAGATTAATGATTCCATGAAGTATGCAATTAAACAAGTGAAACTAAGGTAAGAAAAAAAAATCATGACTCCTACTCCATCTAAGCAACAATACGCACTCTTGTATATCATTGATGACCATGCCATTTTATGGAAAATAAAAAAATAAAGAATATACTTAAGCTACTTCAGATTGAAATTGGTAAAATCCCTATGCACACAAGTATATTGACGTTTGCAGAAACTGAAATAACATTATCCTTGCCTTTTGCTTCTTGAGGATTCTCTGTGAAGATAAAAACATCCTGGTTTCTAATCTATTACTCTTCCTACAAATACACAAATTTGATCTCCAGTCAGAACTTCTCTCCACATTTCTAATAAGCCATTCAACGAGAGTGCCTCTCATCTGATTATCATTTTAGAAACTTAAATTACAAACATTGTCTATGAACTAATCAGAAATAATTAATTCTATCCAAGATTTGATTTTTTCATGCACCTTATCCAGGGCTTCGGTGTATATATCAGCATGTGAATGGACCGCTGCTGAACAGAATACTCCAAGTACAAGATATGCCATTGGCATAAATATTCTTTGTGTACTTTATAGTTTACAATCAATGGCCAATAAAACTTAAACCATGATTTTTCTCCAAAGTTTCATAAGTACTTTGAAATCTTTTGATTTGTTGAATTTGTAGCTCCACAATGCAGGTGAGTCTTGAATCTAAATTGGATGATTTTGTTATTGTCCACATTAAAAGGGGATATATTCTGCTTTCCTCTTTCTGGAAACTGCTGAAAGGGTGAAGCGTTGTTGCAGCAGTTAGTGCTGCTGCCTCGTCGCTCCAGGAACTGAGGTTCAAACCCGACCTTGCGGATGTGATCTGTGTGGAGTTGTGTAGGATAATTGACTTTACCCCTTACTGTAGGAAAGCGATTCACATAAAATAAACAAAGGGGTGTTGATGGGAATGTGGGAGAGAATAAATTGCAGGGTACAGGGAAATATGGAGAGATAAAATGTGAGTAAGCGGAACTACCTCCTGCGTTGTAATAATTGTTTTGTTTTTTTTAATCGATCTTGTCCTGTTGATGGAAAGCAGCTCCAATCTACTGAGTTAAATTGCAAATCCCACATCATTTATAAATTTGACAGTAACCTAATTTACACCTACTGCAGATCGCTATCATCTTGAACAATAAAGGTGCCAATGTACAGATCAATCAAGCTCACCTTACCTCTAGAAGCTTTAAATCTTTTCATAAACCAATTTTCATCCAACTTAATGGTGTTCTATTGCCCTAATGTTTTGGTAACAGCCATCTTTGTGAAATGTTAACAATAACTTTAAATAAAATCACAATACACAAGTTAAACAAAGCTAATTATCCAGTTATTTGGTCAATCCTTTAAAAAAATACATCAAGTTAATAAAGCAGTACCTAGATTTATTTTACATCCATGGTTTTAGGTTTAGGTTTATTATTATTGTCCTGTGTACCGAGACATTTTGATTTGCTTGCTATCCAATCAAATCAGGCTATACATACATCAACCCATACTCAAGTACAACTCAAGTAGGTAGAGCAAAGAGAAAGGTACACAGTGCAGAATATAGTTCTCAGCATTGTAGCACACCAGTTCCAGAGACAATGTCCAATAACCCACATTGGGGTGAAGGTGAAGCGAACAGTATCTTAACTTATAGAAAATCATGTAGAAGCCTGATAACAGAGGGGAAGGTTTAGATGTACCTTTATGTTAAGGTTTATTATTGTCACATGTACCGACATATGGTGAAAAGCCTTGTTTTGCTATCAAGGTTGCCACGCTATCCAAACAGAACAGGTATACCATACATAAATACAATCAGGTTAAACTCAAGTACAATAGAAGGAGCAAAAGGAGAGATATATTGTGCAGATTATAGTTCTCAGCATTGTGGCACATCAGTCCCATAGACAAAGTTCAATGTCCGCAATGGGACAGAGGTAAATTGGACAACATCCCAGCTTATGGAACAATCATTCAGAAGCCTGATACCAGTGGGGAAGAAATTGTTACGGAGTCTGGTGGTGCATGCTTTCAAACCTCTGTACCTTCTGCCCAATGGGAGTGAGGAGAAGAAGGAATGACCATGGCTATCTTTCCCTAATAATTGCGGCTCAATGAGCAATCATAGACTGCATCTTAATAACTGTGCCATCAACGAGTTCCCCATGACTAAAGTTAAACTTGTATACCATTTATTTATTCCCTTTAAAATGGAGTACAAGACATTTTCCATCCCATGGGAACCATCCCAGATCTCAAATGAATATAGAAACCAATAAAATACAACCTCTTTTATTTCCTTGAGTAATTGGGTTAATTGATGCAGGAGCCTTTTGCACTATCTATTTTACCTTCAGCTGGAAGCCATTTCTTTGAATGAAGCAATTGAACCACATGCTTACCTTGCAATACTGGACTAAAGTTTTGTGTTCAGAAATGCAACACAGGCTAAAATATGGATTTTACTTCGGAGTCACGTGAGTGACTACGTGAAGAAGCCCCGCCAGGCGCATGCTCGGCATTATGTCGACGCATGTGGCACTGACAGGGTGGAGAGCGCAGCTCCCACCAGCGGTAAGTTTAACCCGCAGGTAAGTCACTGTTGAACTTTCTTGCGAGTGTTTTTAAACTCTGTAAGTCTGCAGAGCCAGCTAGAGTTTTCATGTATTTTGAAAAAATTAAAAAACTCTGTAAATCTGGCTCGAAATACGGAGTCAGCTAGAGTGAAAGTGGTTTTAAACTGCGGTAATTGAATGGAACGTGCTGGAACCGATTTAGATCGGTTCGGGTTTGGAGATAACGGCTGCGCTAAATGCCGGCTCCAAATACCCACAATTTGTAAAATAAAGTCTGCTCTGAGTATATGTTACCAGATGCAGTTTTCCTTTATGGAAATGTATATAACCCTGTGTGATACTGAGGTTAATACAAATATTCTGCAAGCAGAATGTGCCTGTCAGAATTACAATTTTAAACATATATGGTTTATGCACAAATACAAAACAGTAAAGACGTAACTCTCCTCCAAGGGAGGACAAGAATGAGGGGGAGGCTGGAAATGGAGAAAATGCTCCACAGTTGACTTAGTCAAGGGTTCTAAGACCCATGTATGTCTTCCTGTAAGGCAGACTCCGAAGGAGTTTCCATATGCTAAGTATGGTGCCTATGAAAATGGGATTCTGATTCTCCAGTACCTTGGTTAGGTCTGGATGAGGTCCCTAGAGCAAGATAAAATGCTCCAAACTCTAATCAGTCAAGGGTTCTAAAGACCCATGAGATTCTAAGGCAGGCTCCGAAGGAGTTTCCATACACTGAGTATGGTGCCTATAAAGAATGAGAATCTCATTCACCAGTGCCTTGCATAGGTCTGGATGAAGTCCTTAGAGCAAGATAAAATGCTCAAAACTCTAAACAATCAGGGTTCTGGATGAAGTCTCCCTAGAGCAAGACTCGGGAGTACCAGGGCAGGATGAAACTGACCCTGAAGCTGGTGTCCCTACTTATGTGTATACACCAGAGCGCAATAGAAATGCTCCGGGTGTTCCTGATGTAGCACCACGTTTTGCTATATCGGTATGGACTGGTGAGGCTATGGATGAACCTGGCGGCCAACATTATTTGGTTTCTCACCTACTCCAAGAAACTGTTATGACTGAAACAGTAAAAAAAATATATAAAAATATATAAAACACCCGTCTATTGTGCCTCGCTCAGGGTGCCAACAATAACTCAGTAATTGGGCACTCATGAGTGTAACGATGAGAGGACAGGAAATGTGTTCCAGTATGTCCTCTAGCTGATACTCAGTTGGCATCACTGCATTTGGGGAAGACATACATGGGTCGATAATGTCCAATACGTTTAAGATATGCATGCGTTACTCTGCAATGCATATTCAAACCCAATTGTATGATAAAAATTGCTATTTGGCTGATATTATACCCAAAAAATGCAGGATTATGTGGGCAAGCTATAACCAGATTTATGATTGATAAAAAACTGCCCAAACAATTAAGGATATTTGCCTTATAAAATTTCTCATCCCTGCTTTGAGAAAACAAACAGGTTGAATACGAACCCCTATATTAAGAAAAGGGATCTTCTGGTTCATTTACGGAAGTACAGAAACGTCATTCCATCACACATGGAATTTCTGGGGAAACAACCTCTGGTTGGTTGGAAGATTACAATTGTTTTGTAATTCTGCATTAAATCTGATCGGCTTGGTGTTTGAGATAATATATCCCAGACACAAGTATGGGGGTTGCAGAGTCATTCTGGGACTCACAAACTTAAATTTATAGTTCAGTATAGGCATTTAAAAAAGTACACTTATGTACTGTAACAAAGTTGTTATCACAAGGCTGCTATATGGCTATTATTAGACCTAAAAAAGATGCCTTATTATTCAGGTACTTAAATTAATTGGATGGGAAGGAATTACCTAATGGGTTAAATTCAGCCCTCAGATTGCTCACACAATTATTGAAACCAGCACTGGTGTTAACGAGGGCTCAGAATCACATTGTAATGACTTATCTAGAGGATATGTTAATTGTAAATGGGAGACAGCTGAAGAACTGGGTTCAGCAACTATAAGCCTATTGAAAGGCTAAGGTTCTGTACATCCAAACAACATGTAAGTTACAGGCATCCCAAACAATTGATTATTTGGGGTTTGTCATTAATACAGTTGATATGTCAGTAACTTTACCAACAATTAAGGTTGGGGATGTTACAAATGCCTGTACTTGTCTTGGTAAAAAACATTATCCCACCATCCAAGAAGTAGCTACGGTTACTGGTAAAGTGATAGCAGCATTCCTGCTGTCGAATTGGGACCTCTGCATGATCAAAGTCTGCAAAGACCAGAGAATAAGCGTAAAAGCATGCAGGTCATTGATTAGGTCCATGCAGTTACCAACTAAAGAGGTTAAGCTGAATTGCAATGATGGATTCTCAATGTTGCACAAGTTACTAGAAGTAAAAATCTGCTTGTTCAGCAGTCTTCAGTGGTATTACAGACTGATGGGAGTGCTCTCGGATGGGGAGCAAGGACAACGACACCAGTTGTGGTGGTCGATGGACTGTCCAAGATGATTTAATTCTCCAAACACATAGTATGAATTGTTAAAGAAGGAACTGCAGATGCTGGAGAATCGAGGGTTACACAAGAAGCTGGAGAAACTCAGCGGGTGCAGCAGCATCTAAGGAGCGAAGGAGATAGGCGACGTTTCGGGTCGAGACCCTTCTTCAGACTGAAGAAGGGTCTCGACCCGAAACGTCGCCTATCTCCTTCGCTCCTTAGATGCTGCTGCACCCGCTGAGTTTCTCCAGCTTCTTGTGTAACCCACATAGTATGAATTATTTGGAGTTATTGGGGGCGTTTTATGTATTGATAGCTGTTTGATCTACAATAAAGAACTTACATGTTCAATTATGAGTAGACTATACCACAACTATGGGAGAAGACAATATTGTGGTAAGACAACAGATCATGAAAGTTTAATGACAATATAGAATGAATGTTAAAATTCAAAAAGTTTCAAAAAGATTGTCAGACAGTATGAGTACCAAATGTTGATCTGTTGTGTCTGGATTAAATCTCCAGTGGTCTAAATGTGTCTCATGGGAGCTAGACCCAGGAGCATTAGCGGTGGATGCATTCTCGCTACATTGGGGAAGTATAGTCTTTTATGTTTTCACATTTTGCCTGATTAGGCAATGTGTCACCAAAATAGAGCAAGTCTCCGCCACAGGCGTTTGAGGGTTCCAAACTGGTATTGCTTCTCGGCCTTTTGGCTAAGATCAAGTGTAGTATCTGTTCTTATCAGTTAATATCTGATACGTTGCTTATCTAGGGGCCATTACTACACAGCCATTGTTCCCATTGGTGCTCAGAATGATGATTCAGACATTCATGACAAATCCCAGGTGCAGTAATTGTTGGTACATCCAGTAACAGCAGAGGTCATCCATTACATGACCGTATTAATTGTTAATCTGCAGGTTCTGATGGAATGTCGGATAGGACCATGGATGTCATAACTGCAATTTGGAGAGATAGCACTAAGAAACAATATATGTTTCATATAAGGAGTGGGAAATCTTTTGTATACAGTCAGATATATTTTATCATACTGCAAACATATCGGATTAATTGGAGTTCCTTGCTATGTTGCACCTGCGTTATAGTACCATTTATGGAGCTTGGAGTGTTTTGTCCTCCTATTTGGGACAATTTCAGAATGACAATTTATCGGGTCTCATCCGTTAATATCCCGATTTATGAGAGGAACTTTAATAAAATCCTACCAAAACCCAGATATACAGAAATCTGGGATGTCAGTATAGTTCTCACATTGCTTCGGCAATGGACTCCAATTACATCACTGTCTTTTCAGAAGTTAATATTTAAAGTGGTTATGCTCATGCCATTACTATCAGCACAATGAGTACAAACATTACAAATGTTGTGGTTAGATTGTATGCAGTTGTCTGTAGATAAAATAACGTTTTATGTCAATGATCTAAGCAAGCAAAGCAAGCCAAGAAAGGCTGGAACCAATGTAATCTTTAAGACATACTCTGTCAACTAAACATTGTGTGTGGTTAAGCATCTGACTTAATATATATTGAATTAAGAGTCTCCGAGATTGTGAGACACCAATGTTCATTACCCACAAGAAACATATAAAAAGTGACAGTACAAATTATTTCTAGATGGATAAACAGGTTCTGGATTAATTGGAGTAGACACTGATGTGTTAAATCTCACAAGGGCGGTATCAATGTCCGCGGCGAAGGTGCAGGACGTGCCGCTCGACCAAATTCTGGAGACCGCAGGATGGTCTAAAGAAGAAACTTTCCTAGATTTATGATAAACCTGTTGTTACAGTTCCAGGATTGCACATGCTGTGTTGGGTTCTGTTCAAAATTGTTTGCTTTGTTGCATATCATTTGTTATTTCCCCTGGGATAGAGGGGTTATTACTTTTCTTTTTATTATTATTAAAATATTAAAATATTTATTGCACAATTTCAAGCAATATATATTATTTACTCCCTACTGTGTAAACTGAAGCAGTGTGTTGTATGGAATGATCTACGGCATGAAAATCACAGAGCTTTAAAATCTTCACGTAGTCACTCACGTGACTCCGAAGTAAAATAGTAAGATTAAACGAGAACTTACCTGTTCGAAGTTTGATCTTTATTTTATGAGGAGTTACGATGAGGGATTACGTGCCCTCCGCTCCCGACCCTCATAAACTAAATGATCATCTGGTAGTTCTAGTCTTTGTGAGCCTTACTATCTTACTCCGGCTATTGGTTCTGTGTCTTTCACGCCGCTGCATTGAAGTATGCCGAGCATGCGCCTGGCGGGGCTTCTTCACGTAATCCCTCAACGTAACGCCTCATAAAATAAAGATCAAACTTCGAACAGGTAAGTTCTCGTTTAATCTTACTATTTTATTTATTCACACAAGATTCACTTGAGCAATTCCTTTAAAAGACTAACATGATCCATCATTTAACATAACTAAAATAACTTTGATATCACTTACACAATGAAGCTCTACTAGCCCAACAGAATACTTGCCCAGAGAGCGTATTTTGGCTCATGTCTAATGGAAACGATGAATTTACTTCCCTGTTCAACCCTTGGTTAAAATTGCAGTGGGGTGCACACAACAGTGAGAGTGCCCTTGGTGCTCTTTCTGTAATTGAAGTTAAAAATCAAAATGTTGCATTGTTGGCAGAAATCCAGTGGGTAAGCAAACAGAGTAAGTTCAACTGCCAGCCAAACAGATTTTCATTGTCTGCGATGAGTTAAGAGCCAAAACTCTCTGTCTGTTATGCGGACACAAGGAACTGCAGATGCTGATTTACAAAAAAAGACACATAGTGCTGGTGTAAATCAGCAGGTCAGGCAGCATCTCTGGAGAACTTGGATTGCTAATGATATAGGACGAGACCCTTCTTCAGACTGATTGTGGAGGGGAGGGAGAGCAGGGGGTGAAGAAAACTGGAGGAAAGGAGGGGTAGGACAAAGCATGGCTGGTAGTAGGTTGATGCAGGTGGGAGGGGAGTTTGATAGGCAAATGGTGGACAAAGGCAAAAGATGAAAAAGCAGAGCTGTGAGACTGAAGGATTGCAAAAATTTCAATTTGTGAAGCTAGAGAAAGGAATGTAGATGGATGAGGATATGGGGAGGGGAGAAATATGTGTGAGTCCAAGTGGGGCACAGGGGAGAGGTGAGGGGGAGGGGGTGGGCTAGGGGAGGTAGAGGGAGAGGGGTAGTGTTTTGTGGGTATCCTATAATTGGAGAATTCCAATACAGTTGGGGTTTCTATCCAAGCAGAATATGAAGTATGTGTTTGCATGTGGCCTCACTCTTGCAATGGAGGAGGCCCTGGACTGAAAGGTGAGTATGAGAATGAGGAGAGGAGTTAAAATGGTTAGCAACCAGGAGATCCCATCGGCCTTGGCGGAGTACCTAGCGGTGGTCTTCAGCGATGCTGCTTGACCCACTGATTTACTCCAGCGTTTTATGTCTCCCCATGTTATGCTTATTCTAAAAGCTTGTTTCCTTGAACAACAAAATCTGAAAGAATCTTGCACATTCAAGGGCCTGGCTGTTTTGATCTGAATAAAGAATTGCCTTCCAAATAGTCTCCAATTTCGTTTTCTTATGGAATCTCAAATCGGCATCAGTTAATTTTAACCTATTTGTACGCTGCAGAACTGAATGATATCAAAAATTTCAGGTAGAAAATGTAGGTTGCTGGAAATTTGTTCAGGATTCTATGGATGTATTACACACACACACACACTCCTGCAGAGTGATGTCAAATGAAAGAGAAATGTCATTTTGCAGGAAAATTTGTGCATACAAAGATTGCTTTGGTGCTGGTTAAAGGAGCACAGCATTATCAGTCCATTCTTAGGAGTTTAAGGATCTATTAGAACATAGAATTAGAAACAGCAAGTACAGGAACAGGTTCTTCGGTCCACAATGTTTGTGCTAAACATGATGCCAAGTTAAACTGATCTCATCTGCCTGTACATGATCCATATCCCTCTATTCCTTGCACTTTCACGTGTCTATCTAATAGCATCTAACTTGTCACTATTATTGTCACTATTGTCACTTCTGAAGAAGGGTTTCGACCCGAAACGTTTCCTATTTCCTTCGCTCCATTGATGCTGCCTCACCCGCTGAGTTTCTCCAGCATTTTTGTCTACCTGTCACTATTATATCTGCCTCCAACACTACCATTGGCAATGCATTCCAGGCCCCCACCACTCCCTGTGTAAAACAAACTTGTCCCGCACATCTCCATTAAACTTTTCTCCTCTCACCTTATAGCTATGCCCTCTAGTGTTGGACATTTCCGCCCTGACTGTCTATAGTATCTATGTGTCTCATCATTTTATATACTTCTATCAAGTCTCCCCTCAACCTCCGGCATCTGTTGTCTTTCAGTAAAGTCCTTTTTCATGGATTATGGCATGTTTACTTGACAGATCTGAGTATCCTTGAATAACAAACCTGGAAGATAGCATTCAGGGACAACAAATAATTCAGATTAATTCTGGAGGAATATTGGCCTTTTTGCAAGGAGGATGGAGAACAAGAATAAGGAAGTTTTCTTACAATTGTACATACCTTGAGGTCTGCAAACTGTTTCTTCTCCATCAGAAAGATATAATATAATTTCCTTAGAAGTGAAGGATAACTAGACTGAATGCTATAATGAGAGAAGGGTTTCTGTTGAAGAAGGGTTTCGACCCAAAACATTGCCTATTTCCTTCGCTCCATAGATGCTGCCTCACCCGCTGAGTTTCTCCAGCATTTTTGTCTAGTTATGATGAGAGAGTTGGTTGGAGAGAGAAGATTGACTAGAATGGGCCCACTGTAGAGAGGGAGCTTGACAAGTAGACACCATGATAATGCTTTCCCTGGTAGAGAATCTAGAACTAGGGAACATAGTTCCAACATAATGGACAAACCACTTAAGAGTGAAATGAGGAAGCATTTCTTCTCACAGAGGGCTGTGAATCTATGAAATTGATTTGCAACCCTCTGCATACCCTAGAGAATTGTGGCTGCTGAGTATTTTATTCATTATTAATGTCAAATACTGATGCAATGTTGATGCAGTGCACTTTTGCTTAAAACTAAAATAGAAGCTGTTGGCAAACATAAATGAAGATGAAAAGTGCTTGCAAAGTAAATGAAGAAGGGCATAGAGAACTCACCATGCACTCTGTGCCTTAAAAAATGTTAACTTCATTTTAGTGAACAGCCTCATTCCATCGAAGCAATGCAACATACCCAAGGCTGGTCTTTTACTATATTACATGGAAACTAATCCAATTGTGTTCAAATCTTGTGCAATTCACACTAAACAGGTCAAGATGAGATCAAGACTTCTCTCTTTACTTTTAATTGTTCTTAACCCAATTGGCCAGAGGCCCGGAGCATGACTCGGAGAACAAAATGAAAAGGATTATCAAGGTTTTCACTTTGCTATTATTTACAGGATAAATTTAAGGGGCTCAATTTCCATGTTATTACTTTAAGAAAATTAGATTTGAAAACATATATTGGCAATTACAAGTTACAATATTACCATCACAGTTTCACACATTTATTATTTTGGCTATAAATAATAGGTACTCGCTAACATTTGATGAGGATTCTTACTTTCCATATTATGGAATACCTTATCTCTCACCTGCTGGTTGCAGATGCCCTTCTCCTGCTGCAGGTCCTGCATAGCCTTCTCCTGCTGACTCATTTTCTTATCATGTTCTCTGCAGGCTTCTCGTAAGCTCTGTTCTTCAGCCTGTAGCATTTTTACCTTTGTCTTTAAATTAGCTGCTTCTGCTTCCTGGAGTGTGAGCTGCCAGACCAGAAAACATATGAATCCCTGAAACTTCTCCACACATCAACTTTCAAAATCCTTAAAGATACAAATAACAAGCAAAATGGTTGGTATCACCGTTTAATGCAGTTTGTTCCATGACAAACCACATTTAATGATGTTGATTAAATGGAATATAGGAAAAAATATAGGGCGTTATATTGGTTATTAGAACATAAAAAATGGAACAGTAGAATACAAGGCCATTCAATAACTTCATGACTGATCTTCTGCCTAAGTGGCATGTTCCTTCACTGATGCCATATCCACTGAGTCTTTTAATAAGCAGCTACCTGGACATTTTCCTATAACGGTCGTGTTGCTATTTGGGTATGTTTTCTCATTAGATTTATTATTAGAATCATAATTCAAGATTCTTTAATGGAAAATATTGTCCACAAATGCATAAATACATAGAAATGTAAGTTCCAATGAGCATATAGCCTGCAGATATTTTAGACTCTTTTTTTATATACCAACGAATTTTACCTCCCATTGACTTGCAATGCAAATCTGGCCCATTATTTAGTAGGTATTGAAATTAAAATTGCAGCTCGAGATATCAACTAAAGGATTTTAGATTTTAATTGTTGGTCAGCTTGGGATTATACATTTTTTTTTTAATGTTAGAAAAGGTAGGAAACATTATATAGATTTTTGAAAAATATTACAACCAACTGGCAAATAAACGAAAGAAAATTTGAATTTTTCCAAGAAAGCAAAATTAGGGGACAAAAAGTTGACCATATGTCAAACATAGATAATCTGTTTAAGATACTATTTCCCATGTTACATTATTCCCTTATATAAGCCTGTCATTAAACTCCATTTGCATTAAGGATCTATATCCTGTTGCAGTTATGGATCTTCCCTAATTGCCCTGGGAAAGGCCGTGGCAATGCACCTTCTGGAACTACTACAGATTTGCTAGTGAAGATACTCCAAGAGCTCTGTTGGGCAGGATTTAGATTCGGTGATGGTGAAGGAATATTTCTATGCCAGGATATTGTGGGACTTGGATAGGAACCTTTTGCGGTGGTGGGCTGCTGCCGTGGTTCTTCTTGGCAGTACAAGGTGCAGGTGAGGAAGATGATAATGCAGCTATCATGCATTTTGTATACAGTTGCAACTATAGCCACTGTGGAAGGAATGAATGTTTGGTGGTTGATGGGTGCCAGTCAGGTGGATGATCTCTCGATTGCTGCATTTTCTCTTATTTTGCTGCATTTTCCTTGATCTTGTGAATTATAGATGGGGGACAGGCCTTTGGTTATCAGATGGTGAGTCACTCACCACAGGACATGCAGTCTCTGAGCTGCTCTTGTAACCACTTTATTTCTGCTGCAGGAATTGCAAAAAATGCTGGAATAACTCAGTGAATCCAATAGCATCTCTGGAAAAGACACAAGAAGGACCCTGACTCAATAAATTGCCTATCCATGTCCTCCAGACATGGTACATGACCCTACTGCAGCACAGTGTTTATTTTGTTTATGCTGCTGGACCAGTTGAGTTTCTGGTCCTTAGTGCCCCCCAGGATACTGATGGCAAATTTGGTGATGGTAATGCCAGTGATTATCAAGGGTAGGTGGTTAGATTATCTCATATTGGAAATCGCCAATGCATTCTTTAAACATTAGTTTCCAATATAATCTCATCCGACCTAGAAAACATTTGAATCCATGCAGTTTTCCAGCCCTCTGTTAGAATCATGCGAGCAAAAGTTGTGTTTTTTGTTTGATTAATGCAACATGGGAATTCTCGATCGCAACAAAAACCAATAATAATAGGTAATACGCCAATATAAATGTTTAAACAATAGCACAACCAATTGTTAACTTACAAAGACAAAATAAAGTGATGGAACAGGGAACTGGTATTTACTGAGGTGGACAAAAAAGCTGCCTGAAATTCACAGCATCTAACACCCTTAATGTGGAAAATCAATCTCAGAAATGATCAGCCATTCTTCAAAACAAGTCATCTTTTTCATAATGCTCTTACCACTAAGCATCACCATTCTTGTCTGGTCAAAAATAATTATAAATTGGTCAGATGCATGTTTTTTTTTAGAAACAGGCCCTTGGGAAAAAATGAGCTTTCCAAATGTGGGTTAGTTATGATTGAATGAATGAATAATTGAATAAACAAATAAATAAATGAAGTCATCAATGTACAACAGAAGGCAAAAAGCTTTTACGGTCTGTCAGTTCTGGAACCCATCACTTCACTAAAAAAAGCATACATAACATTTTCAAACAAATCTGCAGTGATCATAATATTGCAGATTCAATTGCATTGTTAAGAAAAGTAAACGTTGCTTTGAAACTCTGAGATCAAACAATGGATTATAATTCTGCAATCATCAGTATCTAAGGTATATTTAAGCATTTGTTTTGGATAGTAAATCTCTGACACAAGTGAAGTGGTAAAGTATATTTGAATTGGACAGGTTGTCGTGGACCAGGAAATAGGTTATGAAAGTACAGAACAAGGTGATAAGAGGATTTCAGTATAGGAGTAAAGCGGTTCTTCTGCAGTTGTATAGGGATCTGGTAAGGCCACATCTGGAGTAGTGTGTACAGTTTTGGTCTCCTAATTTGAAGAAGGACACCCTTGTGATTGAGGGAATGCAATGTTGGTTCGCGAGATTGATCCCTGGGATGGCGGGACTGTCATATGAGGAAAGATTGAAAAGACTGGGCTTGTATTCACTGGAGTTTAGAAGGATGAGGTGCTATCTTATAGAAACATATACAATTATAAAAGGACTGGACAAGCTAAATTCAGGAAAAATGTTCCCAATGTTGGGCGAGTCCAGAACCAGAGGCCACATCTTAGAAAAAAGGGGAGGCCATTTTAGACTGAGGTGAGAAAATACTTTTTTACCCAGGGAGTTGTGAATTTGTGGAATTTCCTGCCATAGATAGCAGTGGAGGCCAAATCACTGGATGGATTTAAGAGAGAGTTAGATAGAACTCTAGGGACTAGTGGAATCAAGGGATATGGGGAGAAGACGGGCACGGGTTATTGATTGGGGCCAATCAGACATGATCATAATGAATGGCGGTGCTGGCTCGAAGGGCCGAATGGCCTCTTCCTGCACCTAATTTCTATGTCTTATGGAATTTCTCTTCAAGTGTAACAAGTTGGCACATTTCAGTTGCAGATTTGTAGCAAACATTTGAATGAAACCCTGGTGTGATTTTTATATATGTATTTCAATAAGATCTCTCCTTCAAACCTCTCCTTCCTCAAATTAACCAAGTGAAGCATTTAGACAGCTAACATTTTTGTAATTTGTTTACAAATAAAACCTGGATTGTTCTGCATTTCTCTGTTTGACTGCTCCTGCTTCACATTTGCTTGTCTGCAATTTTTCTTCCACTTACATTCCCACATTAAACTCCACTTGCCAACTTTTCATTATTCACTCAACCTATCCATATCTCTTGACAGAGTCCAAATGTCCTCCTCATAATATGTCAACCTATCTACTTTTGTATCATGGGTAAAATTGGATACCTTTCATTTTGCCCTTCTCTAAGCTATTAATATAAACCATAAATAATTGTGGGCCAAGTACTTAACCTTGAACAAGAAATAAACTTGTGGAAGAACTCAGTGAATCTAGAGAAGCAAAGGGATGATCAATGTTTCGGGTCAAGACCTTGCACCAGATATCGTGGTTTTTAACTAGTTATGTCTATCCAGCCTGAAAAAAAAGACGCATTTATTCCAATTCTCTGTGTGATATCCATTCTTCAATCCATGCTATGACATTTCAGCCAATATAATTATTTTGTACATTATATCTGGCACTTGACCTTCTGGGAGTTGATTGATCATCCAACCTCGGCTTAACATCTCGGAGCTGGCGATCCAGGGATCGGCCTCAGAAGCTCCAACCACAGGGGCCTGCAGACTTTAACAAAGTGGAGCCCGTGGTCCCTGGTTAGAGACTAGCTTCGGGAGCTCCAAGCCGCGAGAGCTTCGACCGCTCCGATGGTGGGAGCTTCGATCACCCCGACGTGGGAGCTTCGATCGCCAGTTACGGGAGCTTCAATCGCCCCGACTGTGGATAGGTCGACTCCCTTAACCGCGGGAGAAAAGGAGGAAAGATGATAAGACTTTATTGCCTTCCATCACAGTGGGGAATGTGGAGGAGCCGCTGTGGTGGATGTTTATGTTAATTTTTTATGTGTCTTGTTGCTTGTATGGCAAACCAAATTCCTCGTATGTTGCAAACCATACTTGGCTAATAAATTCCGATTATGATTATCTTTTGGCAGAGGATTTCCCAGAGTTTAATTTGGTCATTTGTTTCGGTTTCTTTGCCTATCTCATGCTACTTTAGAAAAGAACTACGTTGCCCGAATCATTGATCCATCAAAAAAGCTAAAATGCTAAAACCAAAGGCAGTCTAGAGAAAAACTGTTACGGCACTTACTTCTTCCTTTGCATCTCTCAAGTTTTCTTCTGTAGTTTTTAAATCCGATTTCAGATTATAAATAGTTTGATCCTTGTTGTGAACCTGCCACATAAAAACAATTTTGGCCATGTTCATTAAAGGCATTTCAGAGTTGTAGATTTGCAGCAACATTTTGAATGATATATTTTTGCACTTTGCATTCCTGTGAACAAAGGTTGCGGTTCGTGCTTGGTGAACCTTCTTATCAGATTCTTTCTCCCATTATATTGTCTCTCATTAAACTCCATTTGCATTAAGGATCTATATCCTGTTGCAGAGTTCAAATATCCTCATCACAATCTGCTCTCTTTCATAGTTTCGTATCATGGCTACACTTGGATACATTGCACTCTGTCCCCTTCTCTAGCATTAACATAAGATGCGTGAACCTTCAAACACATATATTCAGGATACTTTAAAATTACTAAGCATAAGAATCAATCTTATGCAATTACTAAGCATTCTATTGAGCAGATCAATCTATTAATTGGAGCTGATCAGACTTTCCTAATAACCTTGCAGTACAAAAACAAGTGCACTTCTTACCAATAGAAAAACATCCAATGAAGATTTGATCAGTTTTCTTTTCCTTTTGATAAATGATTATTTCAAATTCTATTTGGGATAGCTTATCTGGGCTTCCACGGGAAGCAGCAGTTCCATGTGGCTAACAGGTGATGATCACTTTGCTACAACATTCCTCATGATGATCAGTGAGAGAGAGCAAACTTCTAAAGATTTTCTAGAACTTAGACCAGGATGTTTACCATAGCTGAACATGCACTAGGTTAACTTGAAACAAATGCAGTGAGCCGGAAGATTTCAGAGGCTGGAAAGAGAGGGATGTTTAAGAAAATGTCCATCTTATTTGGTGTTGCACTTGGTAGGCTCCTCTGGAAGGTTAGATCGCATGGGATCCAGAGAGAGCTAGCTAACTGAATAGAGAAGATAGACACAAAATGCTGGAGTAACTCGGCGCGATAGGCATCATCTTTGGAGAGAAGGAATGGGTCACGTTTCGGGTCGAGACGCTTCTTCACATTGAGATTCAGGGGAAGTGGAGACTAGAGATATGGTCGATTAAGGTATGAAAACGGCTGAGCAAAGCAGATGATGATCAAGGAAATGTAGAATGGTACATTGTTACAACTGGATACAGAATTGGCTTCATGGAAGGAAGCAAAAGATGGTGTTGAAAGATGATTATTTTTCAGACTGGAGGCCTATGACTAGTGATGTGCCTCGGGGATTGATGCTGGGCTTATTGTGTATGCAGTTTATATCAACAATTTGAATGAAAATATACAAGGCATGATTAGTAAGTTTGCAGACGGCACTAAAGTAGGGGGTATCGTAGACAGTGAAGATGGTTATCAAAAATTAAAGCAGTATCTTGATCATCTTGGGCAAGTGGGCTGAGGAAATAATGTAAATAAGTGTGAGGTCTAGCATTTTGGGAAGTCAGCCAGGGAAGTATCTTCACCATGAATGGCAGGCACTTGGAGAGTGTTATATAGCAAAGGAATCGAGGAGTGCACCCTGCTGCAGGATGAATGGCATTAAGTTGGAAAGAGTGCAGAGTAGATTTACGAGGATGTTGCCAGGACTTGCCAGGGCCTGAGTTGAGCTATAGGGAAAGGGGAGTAAACGTGGAGTGCAGGAGACCCTGGTGGTTGAACCGAATGAAAACAGGTACACCCTCTTGGGAGCTGTCGGGTTAGATGACAGTTCCAGTCCGAGCATCAGAGAGGTCGGTGGCTCCTAACGATGAGACTCGACCGGCGAGACCGACGTCAGGCAGAGCCATAGTGCTGAGTGACTCCATTGCCCGAGGTGCGGACAGGAGATTGTGTGATGGAAGGCGAGACTCGAGGATGGTCTGTTGCCTCCTTGGTGTCAGGGTTCGAGATGTCTCGGACCGACTTCAGAACATCCACGAGAGGGAAGGTGAGCAGCAGAAGTAGTTGCGCATGTGGGCAGAAACGATGTCGGGAAGACGAGGAAGGAGGTTCTGCAATGTGAGTTTAGAGATGGGAAGAAGGCTGAAAAGCATGACTTCTAGGGTGGTTATCTCTGGATTGCTTCCAGTACCTTGTGCTATGAGGGCAGGAACAGGGAGATAGGGGATCTAAAATGGTGGCTGAGGGGCTGGTGCAGGGAGTTGGGCTGAAGGGCCTTGTGCTGAACAACTCGTGATTGAGTTGATTTAAATGTTCTTTTGGTAGTATTTTTAGTTTCTTTAAAATGAATCAGCACCGAGCCTACTTAAAAAGAACCTTACTTCCTTACATATTTCATTTTTGATTTCATCTTTCCTAAAGCGTTACCATAATTTAATTATACGTTGTGAAATTACTGATCTTGGTAAACTTGCTTTAACCTACTAATTTGCAGGTAATTCCAATGTATCTAAAGTAATTCTAAACTTTTCCTTAACCTTTCACTGAATCTATGTCCAAAAGAAATTACAAATGCACATGTTAGCCTGAGCATTTGTATCACTATTAAGGAACCAAATATTGTCAAAAATATCAAAATAATATTTTTCATGCAATTATTGAAGCGGGTTTGATTAATTTTATTGCTTTGAGAGACTCTGCTGTGTAAAACTGCATTCCATTTTTGACAATAGTTCAAAATAATTAATTGGCTTTAAAGTGCTTTGAAACATCTTGAAGACATAAAAGATGCATTAAAAAGCATAATCTTGTCAGAACATTCCAAAGTGATCTGTACAATGGCCGAGAAATTTGCTTGCAGCACCATAATTCCTCAGGATTACTAAAAAGTTTGTGATTCTATATTACTAAAACATCACCTCGGTGTCATTTCCTCCGAGCTTTTTAATTAATCCAGATTTATTAACTTTTACTAGAAACATTAATGTCATGATTCAACAGGAGCAGAAAAGCAGTGAAATTATAAGCCGTAAGCCACATGCCAGATGCCAAATTTCACACTTTTGGGGGAGCAATGATTTTAATGCTAATCCCAGTTGGGCCTTAATAACTTAAATACAGGATACTCAGCATCCAGACGCCCTTCGCCATTTTATTGACCAGCAGATATCTGTGCGGCCGACCGTCATCATGACATGCAAGATACTTGATTAACTTTTGTAAAAACACTTGCACAGAATCAATTGCAATACAATTTTAAATGTACAACTGCTGTACATAATTCATAGGTGGTAAAGAAGGTAGGAGTTGTATGCTTCACAAAGCATGTGCTTTTCTCCATACCCCTCAATGGCTTGGAAAAACAGATATGCTTCCTCTCATAGAAATGTTTGACCTCACCAACCTTGATCACAATGGCTCCCTCACCCAGGTCACAGCTTTATGGATCACAGGCTCTTTCTTGGTCCAACACTGACTCAACCTGGCAGACTGTGTCTCCTCCTTGCAGATTTGACGCGTGTGTGTGCGTGCGTGTGTGTGTGTGTGTCTCTTTTGTGTATTGCAGTGACAATCATGGCCTTATTGTATTCCTCTCTTTCCTACCTATTTATGAGTTTCTCCACTTCATCTCACAACCAATACCCAACAGTTAATACATAATCCCATCTTGGCTTCCCACTGGTGAGCCTGTAGGTCTCGTTTGCTAGCAGCTACGTGAGAATGCATTTTGTGGCAGAACCGCATGAGCCTGTGTTGCTGTGTTCTTCAACTGATTTTATCTACTCATCTTCCCTGGAGACATGGGAGCAATGACCTGTACTAATGTTGCTTGTAGATTCCCTAATTACAAACAAAATTGTGATACCTCTTGTTGAGATGCTTTGTGTTTCTCACTTAGGACAGTCAAATCTATGTCTAGCTTCTGCTTCTCCAAAGTAGTATTAGAGATTTGAAGTGCAAGTTGGATTGATTCTTCTGTTACAGCTTGCAGCTCTTTCTTCACTTTTTCCAGATTATCTTCTTTGCGCATCAGCTGTGAAGAATAAATATTATTTTCATATTACAAACCATAACACTTACTCAAATTATCAAGTAAATGGAAATATAACATAGCTGCTTTTGCAGTAACACAATATTCCTATTGGGGTATATTTGAGATTGTGTTCAGATCTTGAACCCATTCTCCATTATCTGTACTGCTTCACTGCATTCTCTGTGGATTGGTGTGCATTTGCAGGATTAAAGATATGAAGGTGTCAAGATTATTTGGTTCAGACAAACCTAAATACAGTTGCAGTCTAAAATCAGTGACATTTATGTTTTTTTCTATATATTTGCTGAAGTAGCTTATAAGTTACAAGTGCTACCAACATGTTTAAAACATCTCGGCAATGCTCAAAATTTCAAATCTAAGGAGAATATTATGTAGGGAAATCTAAATAGCTTACTATACTATACCACTCACATATCGACTCTGATGAGAGGTTCTTTCAACAGTAATTCTATGCTCTCCCTCAGTGTCCTATTTAAAGGGGCATCATCACCTCATGAGATTACAAGAAGCTTTAATGATGCATCACCAATTATGTAAATGCTATATTTTTATCTTTCTATTGGTAACCAATTGAACTGATGAGCTCACTACTGTTATGATAAATCATTGTTGCATACATGTGGTAAAGTTTACTGCCAGCTTTTTTCCTCTTCAGTTATGATAAATTACATTCGTTGTTTTTTGGCATAAAGAAGTAATTGCCAAATTAACTCTTCATTAAATCCAATGCTAACAACATAATAAGGTCTGATGTACTATTCTGTTGTCTTTATCTGATGTTGAAGTATCAAAGGAGGACTTAAAAAAATGCAATATTTCCATGAAGATCCGTTAACAAGAATTACAAGAATAAAGAAGAATTGTTTTTACATCATCCTTGAATATCCCAATATTAACATCATTTAGCTGTTGAGCTAGAAATATAAATGCCCCCAAATGAAACAGAACATACACGAGATGAACAGGACAGGTTTGAATTAGATACCTATTTTATACCATGCTGGATTTTATGTTCCATAGAGAACAAATTTCAAACCATTTTAAACAATTTTCAAATTCAAAGACATACAACATCTTCAAACATGTGTTTCTATGCTATATCATACAACGTGTACTGTTTGTTGAAATTAATTTGTGCGATTATAGTTATATTTTTCTGACTATCATGCCTGTAATCTACATAGTTACAGGACACATTCCTAAGAATGTAGCTTTTAACAAGTACTTATATTTTGCTTGTATAACTAAAACTGTACTTTATCTCATGTGTTATCTCATGTGTACTTTATCTCAACAATTTTGGTGATTATTATGCCAAATGTACAAAACTCCGTACAGACAACACCCGTAGTCGGGATCGAACCTGGGTTTCCGGTGGTGCAAGCGCAGTAAGGCAGCAACTCTTCCGCTGCTCCACTGTGCCGACCTGATTGATTAACATTGATAGAGCTAACAATTGTGTAAGGTAAAGAAATGAAACACTATTGAAATAGGAGGTACTTCTAAAACATATTACTAGGACATAATTTATCAAGAATTAATTGTTGAACGTATAGATTAAACATTTAATGAGAATGAGGGTTTCCAAAATTAAAAAGGAGGGGAATAAACTGATGATGTTTCATGTAGGACCTTTCTTCACCCTGCTGAGTTCCTCCAGCACTTTGTTTTTTATGGTCAAGATTCCAGCATCTGCAGGTCATTGCATCTCAACTTAAAACCTTCTTGAACTTAATAACACACTGAGCAAGAAATTCAACACATAACCAAAAACACTCACCTCAGAATAGCAGCTGCTATACTGATGTTGCAAATCCTCTCTGCTGTTCTGCAACATAGACGCCTTCTCATCTCTAGCTAAAACCTGAAAAACATTTGTTCAAGTAGTTTAATTCAATATCAAAGGGAATGAGACCAATTTAATTTATAACCAGGCTAACAAGCCACCCAAATAATATTTAAAAGGCACAGGATTGAAGACAATTGATCTTTATCTATTTGCTGCATGATTTTCTTCATGGAGTATCTTACAAAAATATGTTCTGATTTCAGCTTTGGCCTCTAGGCCAAGTTTCAGATCAGTGACTACTGCCTTTTGTCATAGCTTAGAGTTTAACAGTGTTGCTGTGTTTCTGTTTTAGCTTACAAATGTCTTACAAACGTATCCGGGCTATATGAGTGTGGAACATCTAGATAATAATGTATACTCAGCTTGCACATTCTATTGATTTCATTTTTTGTTTTATGTAGCTAATTAAACACAGTTACGGAAGTGTGGGGGGAAAAAAATCATTTTCTGATTTGTTAGGGAGGAGGTAGTGGTCCAGGGATAAGTTGTGGTCGGGGGGGGATCGACTTTTTACATTTCAAGTCAAAGACTTGGTAAATGGAGCACTTTCGCTTATTGTTTTTTAATCTGCCTTTGCTTTTAGAAGCTTACCTTGCGTGTATCTTCTATTGCCTTTGTGTTAGGCCAAAGCCATTGATCCTTGACAGATGGATCACATGCAGCCAAAGCCAGAACCAAAGATGGATTTATTATCTTTAAGTCACAGGAAAATTTATTGGATCTTGTGTTATTGGCCTTCAGAAATTTAATGTTCAGTGTTTACTTTGGGAGATGCTATGATGCTGTGGAAATATCTGATGCTGACGCTGCTCACAGCAGTCATAGAGTCAAGAGTGATACAGTGTCACTCAGCCCAACTTGCCCACACTGGCCAACGTGTCCCAGCTACACGAGTCCCACCTGCCTGCGCTTGGTCCATATCCCTCCAAACCTGTCCTATCCATGTTCCTGTCTAACTGTTTCTTAAACGATGGGATAGTCCTAGCCTCAACTACCTCATCTGGCAGCTTGTTCCATACACACATCACCCTCTGTGTGAAAAAATTACCCCTCGGAATCCTAATAAATCATTTCCTCTTCACCTTGAACCTATGTCCTCTGGTCCTCGATTCCCCTACTCTGGGCAAGAGATTCTGTGCATCTACCCGATGTACACCTCTATAAGATCAACCATCATCCTCCTGCGCTTCAAGCAATAGGGACCCAGCCGATTCAACCTCTCCTTATAGCTCACGCCCTCTAGTACTGGCAACATCCTGGTAAATCTTTTCTGAACCCTTACAAGCTTGACAATATCTCTCCTATAACATGGTGCTCAGAACTGAACACAATATTCTAAATGCGGTCTCACCAACATCTTATACAACTGCAACATGACCTCCCCACTTCTATGTGTGCGAAAGAATTGCAGATGCTGGTTTAAATCAAAGGTAGACACAAAATGCTAGAGTAACTCAGCGGGTGAGGCAGCATCTCTGGATAGAAGGAATGGGCGACGTTTTGAGTCGAGACCCTTCTTCAGACTGATGTCGGGAGTGGGGGCGGGACAAAGATAGAATGTAGGCGGAAACAGTAAGACTGGTGGGAGAACTGGGAAAGGGAGGGGATGGAGAGAGAAAGCAAGGGTTATTTGAAGTTAGAGAAGTCAATGTTCATACCGCTGGGGTGTAAACTACCCAAGCGAAATATGAGGTGCTGTTCCTCCAACTTGTGATGAGCCTCACTCTGACAATGGAGGAGGCCCAGGACAAAAAGGTCAGATTGGGAATGGGAGGGGGGGAGTTGAAGTGCTGAGCCACCGGGAGATCAGGCAGGTTAAAACGGACTGAGCGGAAATTGTTGAGGATTATATAATGTATGCAACGTTTTCCACCTCCAACGGGATTCCACTACTGGCCACATCTTCCCATCTCCACCCCTTTCTGCAGAGGCCATTCCCTCCGAAACACCCTGGTCAACTCGTCCCTTCCCACCCAAACCGCCCTCTCCCCGGGTACTTTACCAAGCGACCGCACGAGATGCAACACCTGTCCCTTTACCTCCCCCCTCTACTTCATCCAAGGACCCAAATAGACTTTCCAGGTGAGGCAGAGGTTCACTTGCACCTCCTCCAACCTCGTCTACTGTATCCGCTGTTCAGGCACGTGCCGTCAGGGTAGGCAAGGTAGGCACTGCCTACCCTGACTAAAATTATGAAATGGCAATTACTAAATATAAATAGTAAAGGCATGGGAGAATTATGCCTATCTAAGAGATCGATCTCTGAGGTAGGCATAATTCTCCGTGCCTTTCATCCGCAGAACTTGTAACACAGGAATGTCTGTGCAGCCCACGTGCCATCAGCGCTGCCTGAGCCATCAGTTTCAAGGGGGGGCTGAAGGCAGCAGAAAATCTGCCTTTACAGTACTGCGCATGCATAGCAGCCTACTGCGCACGCGCAGCGCGAGTTTCTTGGCGTGATTTTCAAATATGGACTGCCATTATTTTAATAGTTTCTTAGGAAACAAAGAGTGAAGAATGGACTTAATGTACCAATAACGTGGTAAGTGCATTTCTTGGTGCTTTATGTTTTTAAATGCTGTATTTCTCGGGGCGGGGGGAGAGCTCCGTTCACAGTGTTTGGGGAGTCTGGCGTTGTGAAGGAGGGGATTGGGGTCAGTAACCCACTTGCCACACTCCGGTCTAAGTGCAGGTAGATGGGACTAGGTGAGAGTAAAGGGCCTGTCCCACCAGCATGCAACTCTATGCGATTAGCGCGACCTAACATGGTCGCTTGAGCCGTCCGCCGTCGTGGGGCCGGTCCCACTTCGATCGCCGGAATTGTGCGGAGTTCGTCCCGAGTTCGTCCCGACACCGCGCGGGGCTCCGAAAAACTGACAATGTCTGAAAATTCCGCGCGGCAACGGCTTGTCAGCTGGCAGTCGCCTCGACATTTACGCACCGCCCCGACATCGTGCCTCCGTGAACCTATTTGTAAGTGCCTCCGTGACCCTCTATGTGTGTGGCTCCGCGGCCCTGTGTGTGTGTGTGCCTCGGTGCCCCTCTCTGTGTGCCCCTCTCTGTCCTGGCGAACTTACCTTAGACTTCGCTCCAAGTTCGCCTCACTTTGCGCCACGTTGCGCCACTCACCCGACCTCCACGTGGCCCCTACTGCCGGTTTGGTTGCGCTTGCCGCATGCAGGCGCATGCTGGTGGGAACGGCCCTGTACAGGTGATGACCCGACCTCCGCGCGGCCCCCGCTTCCAGTTTGATCGCGTTCATCGCATAGAGTTGCATGCTGGTGGGACAGGCCCTTAAGTGTTCGGCACGGACTAAAAGGGCCGAGATGGCCTGTTTCCGTGCTGTAATTGCTATATGGTTTTATTGTGGCCGGGGAGTGAATTAGCTCGGGTGGCTGACAGCAGTACTGGCCGCCACTTCCGAGGAAAGAAGCAGCTCGGGTGACTGCGAGTGGCCTCCGGGACCCTGCCACTTCAGCTGGTCGCCCCTCACCTCTGGCAGTGCTCTCTGTCTGAACATCTCTCACCTACCGCTCGCCGGCCGGCTTCCCGCAAATCTTTAAATTCCGACAGCACGTTCACGGGACCAGTTGAGGTTACTTGGCTGTGGGAATTTAAGGATTTGCGGGACGCGGTTGACATGAGCGAAGCTGGTGAACGGCAGGTGAGAGATGTTCAGACGAAGAGCACTGCCAGAGGTGATCAGAAGGCGCTGAAGAGCAGCCGGTTCTGGTGTCGGGTCCCGGCGGCCACTCACACCCGAGCTGCTTCTATCCCCGGAAGTGGCGGCCAGTTCTGCTGTCCGTGCCCGGAGCGCTGCGGCAGCGGTGAGTGAGTTACTGATATGATCTCTGACCCCCTCCTTCTCAATACTTCTGCCTTCTTGCATATTTAATCCCTGTCACAGACTCTCCACACACTGTGAAAGGAACTCTCCCTCCAAATGGACCCTTGAATTAGTATTGTCATTCAATAAGATGACAACTGATTCAACGTCCCGGTGCACTCCCGTTTTTCCCACCATCTCTCCACCTGCCTTCATCCTCCATCCCCCACCCATTCAGTTGTTAAAAAATGAAGGAGATTTAGAACCCTTGGGAAAATTGAATTGTTACTTATTTTTTATTTTGTACGAAGACAACAATCTGCGCATGCGCGGTTTAAGATTTTTTTTTAAAGCCGGCTGACTGCCTACCCTGAGTAATTACTCACGGCACGTGCCTGCCGCTGTTCCAGGTGTCAACTTCTCTACATTGGCTAGACCAAGCGCTGGCTTGATGATCGTTCCGCTGAACACCTCCGCACAGTCCGTCTTAACCTACCTGATCTCCCGGTGGCTCAGCACTTCAACTCCCCCTCCCATTCCGAATACAACTTTTCTGTCCTGGGCCTCCTCCATTGTCAGAGTGAAGCCGAGTGCAAATTGGAGGAACAGCACCTCATATTTTGCTTGGGTAGTTTACACCCCAGCAGTATGAACAATTACTTCTCTGACTTCTGATAGTCCTTGCTTTCTCTCTCCATCCCCTTCCTTTCCCTGTTCTCCCACCAGTCTTACTGTCTCTGCCTACATTCTATCTTTGTCCCGCCCCCACCCTCAACATCAGTCTAAACAAGGGTCTCGACCCGAAACGTTGCCCATTCCCTCTCTCCAGAGATGCTGTTGCACCCGCTGAGTTACTCCAGCATTTTGTGTCTACCTCCCAACTTCTACACTCACACTCAATACACTGACGTATGAAGGCCAATATGCCAAGAGCCTTTTTGCCCATCTTATCTACCTGTGACTCGACCTTCAAGAAACCATGCACCTGCACTCCCAGATCACTCTGCTCTGAACACTCCTCAGAGGCCTACCATCCACTGTGTAAAACCTGCCCTTGTTAGATGTTCCAAAATGCAACAATTCGCGCTTAAATTCCATCAACCATTCCTCAGCCCACCTGGTCTGAGATCAATCCAGGTCTGCAATCTTTCAGAACCATTTTCACTATCTGAAAAAAACAGATACCCAAAACCAAATCCTGATGCACACCACTAGTCACAGGCCTCCGGTCCGAGAAACAACCTTCCTCCATCACCCTCTGCTTCCTTCCATGGAGCCAACTTACCATCCATTCAGCTATCTCTCCTTGGATCCCATGCGATCTGACCTTCCAGAGTAGCCTACCATGCGGAACCTTGTCGAATACCTTACTGAAATCCAGGTACACAACATCTACAGCTTTGCCCTCATTGACCTTTCTGGTCATGCCCTCAAAAAAATCAATTAGATTTGTGAGATACGACTTCCCACTACAAAACCATGTTGACTATCCCTAATCAGCCCGTGTCCATCCAAATGCCTGTATAACCTATCTCTCATAATACTCTCTAGTAACTTTACCACTACAGATATTAAGCTCACCGTCCTATATTTCCCAGCATGTGAAACCCTGTAAACAGATGAATTTTGTACAAAGCTTAAATGCCACATCAAACAAATTAATGAGATCCTGCTGATTGTTTTAATTACCCCAGTCTTTTGTTGGCCTTGTATTCAGAAGGTACAACATCTCCTCAGGAAATCAAATGCCCAGGTGAACTCATAAATTAGTAATAGTACAGATGTAAATATGCATAAATCCATTAATGAAATAACGTGGAAGAAAATATTAATATCCTTTCTTACTTATTTTTTATTGGAATTGAAGAAGGTAACAAAGGTTGTCTGGATGTGACAATTGGCATCTCTTGTTGACCAGATGTAGAAAAGGTTTGTGGGAATCAGGAAAATAAGATTAGACGTATTACCTCTTGTCTAGGAATTTGCTGAAGGGTGCATGGTAAATGTAAACATGAAATAGTAGACGGAGATAAGGAACCTTGTTTCTCTCAGCAGTGTGTTACAGTAGACCACCCGCGCCCCCTACCGCTAATAGTGTAGATACGTTGTAGTAAATGGGGGGCTCATGATTGGCTCGGAGAGGGGATGGTCTGCCTAAAAAGTGAGATAGAATAATGTCAAGGTGCCCTTGTATTGTGGACTTGTATTAACCATCTGTCATTGAATAAGATTGACATAAACAAAAATCTGTTATGACTAATTAAATAATTGGTATTGTAAAAATATTCATACCCCTTGAACTTTTCCACATTTTGTCACGTTACAACCACAAACTTAAATGTATTTTATTGGGATTTTGTGTGATAGACCAACACAAAGTGGTGCATAATCGTGAAGTGGAAGGAAAATGATACATGGTTTCCAAATTTTATTACAAATAAAAAACTGAAAAGTGTGGCGTGCAAAAGTATTCAGCCCCCCTGAGTCAATACTTTGTAGAACCGCCTTTCGCTGCAATTACAGCTGCAAGTCTTTTGGGGTATGTCTCTACCAGCTTTGCACATCTACAGACTGCAATTTTTGCCCATTCTTCTTTGCAAAATAGCTCAAGCTCAGTCAGATTGGATGGAGAGCATCTGTGAACAGCAATTTTCAAGTCTTGCCAGAGATTCTCAATTGGATTTAGGTCTGGACTTTGACTGGGACATTCTAACACATGAATATGCTTTGATCTAAACCATTCCATTGTAGCTCTGGCTGTATGTTTAAGGTCGTTGTCCTGCTGGAAGGTGAACCTCCACCCCAGTCTCAAGTCTTTTGCAGACTCTAACAGGTTTTCTTCCAAGATTGCCCTGTATTTTGCTCCATCCATCTTCCCATCAACTCTGACCAGCTTCCCTGTCCCTGCTGAAGGAAAGCATGATGCTGCCACCACCATGTTTCACAGTGGGGATGATGTGTTCAGGGTGATGTGCAGTGTGAGTTTTCCGCCACACATAGCGTTTTGCATTTAGGCCAAAAACTTCAATTTTGGTTTCATCAGACCAGAGCACCTTCCTCCACATGTTTGCTGTGTCCCCCACATGGCTTGTGGCAAACTGCAAACGGGACTTCTTATGGCTTTGTTTCAACAATGGCTTTCTTCTTGCCACTCTTCCATAAAGGCCCGATTTGTGGAGTGCACAACTAATAGTTGTCATGTGGGCAGATTCTCCCACCTGAGCTGTGGATCTCTGCAGCCACTCCAGAGTTACCATGGGCCTCTTGGCTGCTTCTCTGATCAATGCTCTCCTTGCTCAGCCAGTCAATTTAGGTGGACGGCCATGTTTTGGTAGGTTTGCAGTTGTGCCATACTCCTGTGAGATGTTCAAAGCTTGGGATATTTTTTTATAACCTAACCCTGCTTTAAACTTCTCCACAACTTTATCTGGTGTGTTCCTTGGGCTTCATGATGCTGTTTGTTCATTAATGCTCTCTAACAAACCTCTGAGGCCTTCACAGAACAGCTGTATTTATACTGAGATTAGATTACACACAAGTAGACTCTATTTACTAATTAGGTGACGTCTGAGGGCAATTGGTTGCACTGGATTTTATTTAGGGGTATCAGAGTAAAGGGGGCTGAATACTTTTGCACGCCACACTTTCAGTTTTTTATTTGTAAAATAATTTGAAAACCACGTATCATTTTCCTTCCACTTCACAATTATGCGCCACTTTGTGTTGGTCTATCACATAAAATCCCAATAAAATACATTTATGTTTGTGGTTGTAACGTGACAAAATGTGGAAACATTCAAGGGGTATGAATACTTTTGCAAGCCACTGTATATAGTATATTTTCGTATAGTTATATCTAACAAAAAACACAAGTTGTTCACTGCACAGTATAACTGTTGGCTAATTCTGCTGTGAAGCCAGAGAACTGGTGAGCAGTTAACTGTCGCCATCTCTCCATGTCTCAATAAAGTCTCTTGAAGGAAACCTGCAAAGTGTCTGCTTTTCATTTCCCTTTAATTTCCCAAAAATTAATTTCTTCCACAGAATTTGGCGTAGTCGGCAGGATTCCAATTATAACGGGATTCGAATGAATACAAGTGGGAAATAAAAGGGTATGATAAAATAGTCCTAACTAAAAGGGGGGAAAT
Source organism: Raja brachyura (assembly GCA_963514005.1). Next base: position 44,619,260 of record OY740797.1, on the reverse strand, counting down.
AGTCCTAACACAGAGAAGGGAGAGCCCCCGGGCAACCTAGCTTATCCGGCTGGTGACTCATGCTGAGCCAAGAAGCCTGTGGGGTGAGGCGAAATGGTGGAGAAGATAAATTTACTCATGCTGAGCATAGAAGATAAATTGAAGCAAGTATCATAAAGTGCGCTATTGAAATTGAACTTTGACTGTGAGGTTTGCGGACGGAGTAAAACTGGTGCGCGTAAACTGTGAATAGTATATTATAAGAAATTGTCCGCGGAAACCTAACTTTTGTATTACAGAATTGTGAAAAGAATATGGGCGACAACAGTAGTCAATCGGAGAAATCTGATCATATTGATAGAGAGAGGTAGAAGAAAAAGAAACCGGTTGTACAGGAGGGAAAGATGCAGATAAGAGAGAGCATTGCCGAGGTGATTAGAAAGACCATAAGACACCGGGAAAAGGTAGGAGATCGCATTGTTCCACCGGAGAGCCAGCCGATGTGGTAATAAGAAAGAACAGAAATGACCAATGTATGGTCAATTTTTGTGGAATCTAGCTGATCAATCAAATGGAGATTGGCTGGTTGGGGAAAGTTATAAGCTATCTCTGTCCTACTTATCTCTGAAAAGGAAATGGTTTGGAGAGATGGGGGCACAATTAATACTTAATTAGTTATTAATAACAATGTTATTAGTTATAGTTGGAGTGCTGTGTATAACTTTAAAATTGAAACAATAAGGAAATGGGCGGGGTAGGAGAAAATACACCAGCCCCTGGAGGAGGAGAAAGGGGTTAAGCAGAAAGAGGGAAATGAGGGACCTGTGCCTACACTACCAAAGCAAGTGGCAGCAATATATCCCCGACTCCCTATGGAAAAGGCACCCCCGTAGACGATGAATTTGATGATCCGTTGATGATGGTGGCTGCATTACGCCAGCAACAACCTCCGTATAACCAGGCGTATATAGAGGAAGAACTCAAGCCTTTAGCCGAGAAGATCCTTCCAGAGACACAAGCCGGTTTTAGACCATCACGTGGAAGAGCCAACATGATCTTCACTATGCGTCAACTACAAGACAAATGTTGTGAACAACTTCAACCTTGGTACATGGCATTAATTGACCTCACTAAGGCCTTCGACTCGGCATCAAGGGAACTCTTATGGGACATCCTATCCACATTTGGATGTCTTGAAATGGATGTCCAGCGATGCCCAGCGATCGGCAACTGTGAGCCGTTTCAAGTCAGGTCACGAGTGAAACAGGGATGCATGATTGCCCCAACACTGTTCACCATCTTCATTGCGACAACCATCCACATCATCCAGGAGGACCTACTCCCAGGAATCAAAATCGTCTACAGAACAGATGGCCGACTTTTCAATCTTGCCCATCTCAAGTCCAAAACAAAGACGTCTATGAGCTCCCTCATCGAGTTCCAATACGCAGATGACAACTGTGTTGCAGCTCTCAGAAAAGCATCTGCAACAGATCCTGACTGCCTTCAACAGTGCATTGCATTTCACAGCCGTTAGAAGAACAGGATAGGAAGTTATCCTTTTATCACATCCGAACTGTACTTATCAACAATCGCTTGCTATAAACCCAGCTAGCTTTGTGCCTGCCAGAAGGATGTGACCATGATTGTTTATACCTGGCCAGTGAAATTCCTCGTATGTTGCAAAACATACTTGGCGAATAGAATCTGAATCTGATTCTGATTGTAGAAGCAACTCCCCGGCTGTGCTTAGAGTCATTCAATTGATAATCATGACCTGGTCCTATTTATTGATGACTCTTCACACCGACCAAGCGATGACAGATTATTAGCAGGATATGCGGTGGTCATGCCTCATCAAGTGTTGAAGGCGTATGCTTTACCATCCGGAATGTCTGCTCAGGCAGCTGAGCTGTATGCCCTGTCTCGTGCCTGCATATGGGCAAAATATATGAGTGCTAATATCTACACCAATTCTCGCCATGCGTTTTGGGGTTGTACATGACTTTGAGCAGCTATATGAAAAATAGAGGATTCATCACATCACCAGGAAAGACTATTAAACATGATAAACTGGTCGTAACGTTACAGGATGCTATCTAATTGCCACGGCAAATTGCAGTTATTGCGTCGGATGATGATGTATCAAATAGAAACAGATCAGCTGATTATGTAGCCAAACAGATTGCCCTGAGGCAAACCTCAGAATTATACGCGGCTAAAATGAAGATGCCCAGAGCCTAGCATCACTCCAGGAAAATAATTCCTGGAGCAAAGCAGGGTGTTATCAAGTCCCCATTGTCTGGGTCCACCCTGATGGTCGGGTAGTTTGTCCCAGGAGCCTATTTTTGTCCCTGTCTCTCCGAGCCCATGGACTGGCTCACATGGGAAAAGGGGCGATGGCACACACGTTGTCCAGCCATGGCATGCACCAGGTATATCAGTCATAATGAATAAAGTAGCAAGAACATGTCCGGTGTGTCAACAAAATAATAGAGGGACAACGCCTGCAAAATTTAATCACCTACCACAACCTGAAATGCCTTTTGAGAATTTGCAAATTAATTTTGTACATATGCCCGCAGCAAAGGGTTTTAAGTACATTCTGGTCATGGTTGATATGTTATCCAAATGGGAGGAAGCACACCCCACTAGGAGAGATGATGCAAGGACGGTAGTCAATATTTTAATGAAAAAAAACCCCTAGATTTGGGATACCTATGGGAATAAACAGTGACAGAGGAACTAATTTCAACAGTAAATTCGGTCAGAACTTGTCGAAGGCTCTTGGGTTCCAGTGGAAATTACATCATATCAACCACAGTCCTCAGGGATGGTAGAAAGAGTAAATGGAGAAATAAAAGCTACTTTGGCCAAAGTATGTCAGCAAAATATGTTGTTGTGGCCAGGCGCCATGCCCATAGTGATGTATGTCCTGAGAAATCAGAAAAATAGAAACACGGGCCTAACTCCTCACGGGATATTGATGAGGTGACCTATGACAACAGGAACCCGACCCCCGATGACTCCTGAGATGGTAGCCCTGATATGGAATGATGAAAAATCCTTAAGATATGCTCAAGCCATGTGTGAAACAGTTTGTAAAATCTACGAGAAAGTTAAGGGACAGAAGGAAGAAGGAATTTGCGGCAGAAGGAAATATGCACCCGTTTAAACCAGGAGATCAAGTTTATGTGCGAGCAATAAACAAAGATTCTTTCTCTCCGAGATGGAAAGGACCATATTTGGTACTGCTAACACAAACAGCAGTAAAAGTAAAAGAAAAACCCGATTGGATACATGCCACCAGATGTAAACTGCATCACTCAGACAGAACCCTCGAGGAGAAAGAAACGCAAGAACCGATAAATAAAGTGTCAAAATGTAGACATATTCTTTATTAACCATCTTTGTAGTATTAAATACATGAATATATTAACATTATATGGGATCATAGAGGATATGAGGGTGAAGAGAGGCATCTGGATAGTTGCAAGAAACAGGATGAAGGTAGATATTAGAATATGAAATTCAACTAACAACCTTCACACAGAACACAGTGAACTCGCAGCAGAAAGTAAAACAGGCTTCCTTATCTGATTAGAATGTTGGATTTATGCCCATATCCCTACGCATGCTGAAGGAGATATCCCTTTGCGAGATCAAGGACTTGTTCCAACCAAATTACAACTGGACATGTATGCCTGCATTTTTGCAACTGATTAATGAGAGAAAATATTAAAATCCTTTCTTACTATAATATAAATGTTGATCATAAAGATCCACAAGCAGGGAACTGTGGAAGAAAATATTAATATCCTTTCTTACTTAATTTTGATTGGAATTGTACAAGGTAACGAAAGGGTGTTTGGATGTGACACTTGGATGCGGCATCTCTCCTTGACCAGGTGTAGAAGAGGTTTGTGGGAATTGGCAAAATAAGCTTAGACGTATTACCTCTTGTCTAGAAATGTGTTGAAGGGTGGATGGTAAATGTAAACATGAAATAGTAGATGTAGATAAGGAAGCTTGTTTCTCTCAGCAGTGTGTTACAGTAGACCACCCGTGCCCCCTAGATTAGATTAGATTCCTTTATTGTCATTCAGACCTTTCGGTCTGAACGAAATTGTTACCATGCAGTCATAACATATAATAAAAAAAACAAAACACACAATAAACACATATTCAACATCCACCACAATGAGTTCACCAGGCACCTCCTCACTGTAGTGGAAGGCAAAAGTCTTAAGTCATTCCTACCGCTAGTAGCGTAGATACGTTGCAGTAAATGGGGGGCTTATGATTGGTGCGGAGTGGGGATGGTGGCGCGGTCTGCCCTAAAGGTGAGATAGAATAATGTCAAGATGCCCTTGTATTGTGTTTGAGTTGTATTAACCATCTGTGGTTGAATAGGATTGACTGACATAAGCAAAAAGTATGTTATGACTAATGAAATAATTGGTACCCATGTAGTGGATTGTATATTTCCGTATAGTTGTATCTAACAAAAAACAAAAGTTGTTTACTGCACAGCGAACTGTCGGCTAATTCTGCTGTGAAGTCACAGAACTGGTGAGCAGTTAACTGTCGCCATCTCTCCATGATATCGTGCAATAAAGCCTCTTGAAGCAAACCTGCAAAATCTCCGTTTTTCATTTCCCTTTAATTTCCCTCTAAATTAATTTCTTCCACAACATGGTTTACTGACTTTGCACATTTGGAAAACTGAAATATTTAAAAAATACGCTATATGAAAAACTATAAATGTTAATTACCGCAATTTTATAAAAGCAATAAATAGATTGGAATAGGATTTGATGTTCAGCATTATTAACTGGATAATAAAGTTACTCATCATGGAAACAGGCCATTTTCCCAGCTCACTCATGCCGAGCAAGGTGCCTACCTGCGCCTGACCCAATTGCCTGCATATGGTTCATATCTCTCTAAACATTTCCCATTCATCAAAATGCTCAAATGTTTTTAAATGTTGTAGCTGTATCCACTTCTACCACTTCCACTGGAGCTATCGGGATTTTGTGACTTTTTTTCTCTATGATATAAGCTCAGTGTTTATAAAATCTATCTCTCTCTCTGTCTCTTTTTTTTCCTTTCTAAGGACTTTATTCAGCAATTGCACATTACAGCGTACCAAAAGTACATAAACGTTCAATGGTTACAATACATCAAGCAGTCATTATAATTCACGGAAGGCCTCCAGAGTCCCCGTGTCCAATCAAAGATACTCCCTTTATTGTATCCATTGTCTTCAGCCTAAAACTAACTTGTATTGTCTAGTTCTTCAAGTTCTGATTGGTAGTCTCAACCCAAAACATTCACTCTTGTTCTCTTTACACAGATGGTGGCCGATGGTGCACAGTTTTAGCTCCTTTATTTAAGAAAATAATAGAATAGCATTGGAGGCATCCAGAAGAGCTTCTCTGCATTGGACTGGGGGGGGGGGGGGGGGGGTTATCCTTTCACAAATAACTAAAAAGGTTGGACTATTTGATATTATTTGAAGTTATTTGAATTGATATTAGGTTGAACTATTTGATATTATTTGATATTATTTGAATTGATACTATTTGAAGTTTGGAGGAATGAGGGGGGGGGGGGGGGGTGACCTTTTTGAAACAGATTAGATCCTAATGGGGCCATTTCATGGGACACTGCTTCTGAAATTCAGTTCCATTGATTTCAATGAAACTGAATTTTAGATACAATGACGAAGGAAATGTTCACATGGGAGAGTTTAAAATGAGGGGAAATAATTATGATAAGCTAAACTTATCTAAACTAAATTAATAGTAATTTAAAACTGGAATGTGTTTCTTGCAGAAGGCGATAAATGTCTGGAATTTTCGAACTCGGGGGGGTTGCGGAGGCTAAAGCACCTGAGATATTTACAGAGGAGATAGATACATTTTTGAAAGATCAGAGAGTTGAGGGTTAGGTGACCCTGACATAGAGGAGGAGTTGAGTCCTGAGTCGACCATTCGTGGTCCAATGAATGGTGGGGCGGGCATGAGGGTCCTGGTGTTGCTTGTTTTGTGTATGTGCTGAATGTTTCCAACATTTGCTAGTTTTGAAATTGATTTCCAAGATCTGCGGTTGTTTGATTTTCATATCCTGTTCGTTTATTTGATCTTTAAGAAAACATCCAAGTATTCCAACCATTTAATAGCTCACACTGGAAACTCTAGTTATAACATTACGTTGCCTTCTAAAGAAAACCTTAATGCTAAAAGCTACCCCATAGCAGTATAACTCTTGTCAATTTAATTTGCAAGTTAACAATTGCTCTTCACCTTTTTTAAAATAAGTTGTTTCCTTTAAAATCTGGTCAATTTGTGAATATTGGATATCCAATATGCAGGAGATTTCAAACTACTAAACAACTCCAAAATGACTTTCCAATCAGGCGATGAAGCTCATGTGTCCAATCTCGATACCCAATTAAAATGATTGTAAATCAATTGATTTTCATGGGTAGAAATAATGCATAGAAAGGATAATGCATTCTCTAGGATAGAAATAATCTCTTGGGACATTCCTGGAATTAATTATTTTTATGAACTGTCACATCTGTCAAACTTTATAAACCTTTTCTGCCACAAACCTTACAATCCATTCTGAAGACATTTTGAACTAAAAAATTAGCGGAAGAAATGGTTTGTGCACTTGCAATAAATCCCCTTAGATAGCAGCTGATACATATGACCCTGCTTCTGAAATTCAGTTCCATTGGCTTCAGCGAAAACCAAATTTCAGATACAATGTACAATATACTGCTACATTAAATTACATTGAACACTTGTAGTAGCGATTAAAAGTGAATAAAAAAGGACTTTCTAGATGTTGAACAATCCAACATCAAATCTTAATAACACACAAATGTTTTTTCTGTAAATAACATTTTAACAGTATAACTTACAGAACGTACTGCACAAAAGTAAAGTTTCATCAATTGCTTCAGCCCAAGAAAATATGGCTTACGAATGTAGGTGCAGGATGAAAGTTAACTATATTGGGTTCCCTGCAGCAAATTTCAGTAGCAATCAGTAACAGAGATTGGCAAAATGCAGGAAATCATCGATTGAAGTGTCAGGGGATGGTCAAGGGTTCCGGCAGTTTAGTATAGTTGGCCAAAAGGTTTTTACATATGGGGATAGTGCCAACAATCGTTTGGAAAGTGCCCAATCAATTTTCTGGAGTGAGTGAATTAACTGAAACATTTTTATTATCATGTTTCACCCTTGGAAACATTTTCTTTCCAATTACTCAGCCCTTAAATAAATGGAAATCAAATGTATTTGCCTTCAAGTTTGGATAAATGTATCTATGCAAATATATTTACATAGTACAAGGTATAAAATAAGTTCTTAATTGAACCAATTTAATTACACCCAATGAACTTTTTAGTATTTTTAAAATTACGTTTAACTGTAGTTCACGGCAGTATTAAATGCATGGTTTTGGGCCTTATGGAACTATATGGTTTCAAATATTAGTGCTAGGACTTAATATCAAATTATTGATCACCAGGATAGAACAATTGGAGATTTTGGCTCGGTCTTGCAGCTTGTCTAATTAGAATCATCTGAACTACTAAAGCACTGTATAATGCCGTTATTCTAAGGCAACAGGGAAGTGTTGAAATCCCTATGAGCAGGGTCTGCTTTTCCAGTAAGAAAAACCATCAAGCCGTGAATTATGTGGACTTGCTATTTCGAAAATCAGATTTATGAGTCCTTTGGAGGCTTGAGATGCTTCTGACTTCAATCAGCAGGTGTGACATACTGGTGGGATATTGACTCCATATACACTCAGCTTTCTTCTCCTAATGAATATAGTTATTAATTTACCATCACCTGGCTAAGATAACCCAACATCAAACAATACTGCTTCAACATCAGTGTAGAATTTAGTGTATTCAAATTTGAATCGAAATAGAATACACTTGATTAAGCGATTATTATTTAAAGCCACATTTTAATCTGGAGGAAGTATATTGCATAATTATTTTTCTCAACAGTAGGAAAAAGAAATGCCTATTTTTTTGATTCAGGAAACATTATCAGCCTTGATACATTCTTCACATTAACCCACTGGGAATTCATCATTATTATTCCACTGCTATATTCTACAAAAAGTAACATCAAACACTTTGCAGTACAGAATGTAGACATAATTTTATTACCCCAAGTACCTTGAGGCTGTAGGGAATGGACTGCTGAGCAGATTTCAAGATAATAGAGAATTGATTGTGTAAAACATAGAAATAGTACGCAGGTCAATCTAAATTATAAGATTCTTGGCGCAAACATAACAATTGGAAACAAAATATTCATTGTCTGCTAAGGCGACAGACAGAGATGTTCAGGTGAATCATATTTTTCTATTTTGAAACAACACAAACATACTTGGATGAATTGAAAAGTTAAAGACTTATAAATATTGTAATAACTATGGTGCAGAACTTTCTGAAATGGGAACATTGTCTGCTCTCACTGCCATCTTCCCTGCTGGACCCACATTCAAATGGAGCAACATTTCCAGTGGCAGCCTAACTGGCATAGCCTTGCAAAGATAAATAGCAGGTCCTCATGTGGAAAAAGTTAGATGTTAGCTGAGCCACATAAAAAGGCTTTGCAATTGTCAAAATACTCAAAGAGTGAGAAAGTTTTGGAATATGATTAAAAGCATAAATTAATCATAACTTTCAAATCATTTAAGTTGATTAGTTTAAAAAATGTTTAAGTTAACACAATTAATAAAAAAATTGTAAATTGCTTTCACTTCCATATCTTCTCACAACCATTCTTCCCCATTGATGCAGGCTAAGTGACAGATTTCCCAAGGACACCAAAGGAAAATTGATCTGCTTTTGACAATTTATTATTTTATCGAAGCCAATTAACCTACAAACCTGCATGCCTTTGGAGGAAACGGGAGATCCCGGAGAAATCCCACGCAGGTCACAGGAAGAATGTACAAACTCCGTACAGGCAGCACCCATAGTCCGGGTCAAACACGGGTCTCTGGCATTGTATAGTAACAGCTCTACCACTATGCCACCTTGCCGCCCATGTCTTAGAAAGTCAGTGATCTCAGCATGCTTAATGCAGGGATCCCAAACCTCCGCACCATCGTGCAGGGAGTGCCAATAGGTTCATGCAGAACTGAGGGCTAAATGGTCTGTTCCTGTGCTGTGTTCTGCAACTGTTGCAATTTATCAGGAATATCTGGCCCATTATAATTTCTAGAATTTACTGGTTATGGCACTCAATTATTAGCTGTAATCATAATTTATTGGTTTTATAAAGTTACATTAAACCATGGATTCATAGAGTGATACAGTGTGAATAGAGGCCCTTCGGCCGATCTTGCCCACATGTCCCATCTACACTAGTTCCACCTGCCTGCATTTGGCCCATAACCCTTTAACCCTGTCCTATCCATGGACCTGTCCAAATATTTCTTAAACATGGGAATATGCAAAATGCTGGAGTATCTCAGCGAGTCAGGCAGCATCCTTGGAGACCCTAGACAGATGTCGTTTCGGGTTGGGATCTTTCTCTAGTATGATTGTGGGGGTGGGAGCAAACAAAACTAGAAAAGAGGAGGGACAGCACAAAGCATGCATTGCGCTGTCTGAAATTCACATGGTGCAAAGCCAAGGTGATACAGGTTAAGACGGCTAGCACAGTGTACAAAGGGGTGGGGGGGATAAAGGGGGAGAAGGAGTTGAGACACTTTTAAGAAGCCAGACAACTTTTAATAAGCCAGAGATACACAGCTGTACAGTTCAGCGGGCATTTAACATTACTGGTCGATTATCCTTGGTTCTGAAAACTTGTGCTTACGTTTTTTTTCCTCAATGACCAATGAAAATGACCTGTCAGCAAGGGCGATTAACTAAAACTACCTACAACTACCTTGACTACCCATAACTACATGGCGACCCCACTACAACTGCACCTACGACTACAGGATTATCGATTTTCTCCATGGCGACCAATTTTTGGTTGCAGAAATTTTTTCCACATGCGACCATGAAGGAGACTCACCAGGAACCAACAGCGAACTTGTGGCGACCATGTGGCGATCATGTGGCGAGCGCAGTCTCCTGCACTCGCCTAAAAAGTCGCTTAAGTGGCATTCACTCTGGCAATGGAGGAGACCCAGGACAGAAAGGTCAGTATGTAAATGAGAAGAGAAGTTAAAATGGCTAACAACTGGAAGTTCCTGCATTACTTGGGCCGAGTTGGACCAAGGACAAGTATTAAGCAAAACGACCGCCATGTCTACGCTTGATCTACGCCGATGTACACAAGGCCACATTGGCCATAGGCAAAACCAAATGTAGTATTGGTAAACATTTTGCCCATTGTCAAAACCAAGCGTAAACCCGGCGACCGATCCAACAAGGTCTACTGGATCTACCGGATGGTAACCATTTTAACTCCCCTTCCCATTCCCATACTGATCTTTCTGTCTTGGGCCTCCTCCATTACCAGAGTGAGGCCACATGCAAACTGGAGGAACAGCACTTCATATTCCACTTGGCAGCTATGTACTCTGTATTTAGATTAAATCATGTTGTATGCAATTCAGATTGCTCAAACTGTGACAAATAGTCATATATTTTTAACTAACAAAGAGTTAGTTTTCCGTAGCTGTAATTTTCCTTTGCTAAAATGCTTAACATATTGTTGGCACAAACACAAATGCTTAACATATTGTTAATGCAGTCTTTGATATACAGTGCCCTCCATATTTTTTGGGGACAAAGACCCATAATTTATTTATTTGCCTCTGGACTCCACAATTTGAGATTTGGAATAGAAAAAAAATCACATGTGGTTAAAGTGCACATTGTCAGATTTTATTAAAGGCCATTTTTGTACATTTTGGTTTCACCATGTAGAAATTAGAGCAGTGTTTATACATGGTCCCCAAATTTCAGTGCGCCATAATGTTTGGGACACATGGCTTCACAGGCGTGTAATTGCTCAGGTGTATTTAATTGCCTCCATAATGCAGGTATAAGACAGCACTCAGCATTTTGCCTTTCCTCCAGTCTTTCCTTCACCTTTGGAAACTTTTATTGCTGTTTCTCAACATGAGGATCAAAGTTGTGCCAATAAAAGTCAAAGAAGCCATTATGAGACTGAGAAAGAAGAATAAAACTGTTAGAGACATCAGCCAAACCTTAGGTTTACAAAATTCGACTGTTTGAAACATCATTAAGAAGAAAGAGAGCATTGGTGAACTTACTAATCACAAAGGGTAAGGAAGACCTCCACAGCAGATGACAGGAGAATTCTCACTATCATAAAGAAAAATCCCCAAGCACCTGTGAGTCAGATCAGAAACACTCTTCAGGAGACAGGTGTGGATTTGTCAATAACCACTGTCCGCAGAAGACTTCATGAACAGAAATTCAGAGGCTACACTGCAAGATGCAAACCACTGGTTAGCTGCAAAAATAGGATGGCCGGGTTACAGGTTGCCAAGAAGTACTTAAAAGGGCAACCACAGTTCTGGAAAAGGGTCTTGTGGACAGATGAGATGAAGATTAACGTATTTCAGAGTGATGGCAAGAGCAAAGTATGGAGGAGAGAAGGAACTGCCCAAGATCCAAAGCATACCACCTCATCTGTGAAACACGGTGGTAGGGGCGTTATGGCCTGGGCATGTATGGCCACTGAAGGAACTGGCTCACTTATCTTCATTGATGATACAACTGCTGATGCTAGTAGCATAACAAATTCTGAAGTGCATTCACATATATGGTGTATAGTGGGGAGGTCAGAGCCAATGATGGACTGGGTTGAAGAGAAAACTGAAGGAGACTAGCCCCCAGAATAAGCATAAGCTAAAGATGGCTGCAATACAGGCCTGGCGGAGCATCACCAGATAAGACACGCATCAACTGGTGATGTCCATGAATCGCAGACTTCAAGCAGTCATTGCATGCAAAGGATATGCAAAAAATACTAAACATGACCACTTTCATATACATGACATTGCTGTGTGCCAAACATTATGGTGCCATGAAATGGGCGGGCGATGGGTCTTTGTCCCAAACATTATGGAGGGCACTGTACATGTTTCCATGCCAAAGTACTTGATTCAAGTTAATGCAACTGTCAAAACAAGGAGAAAAATGAGTGGGTCTTGAATTTGTAGCTACATACATTTGCTATAATTATTCTTTAAATGTTTAGCCGTATATATTGCACCATTTCAGTAAAGTGGATTTACCTTGCTCTGGAGTTCTAAGACTTCACTTTGTAGAGTCTGAATTTCATTTTGCAGTTGGTGTATAGTCTTCCCCTTTTGTGCTGAACTCTTCTCGATTGAATCCTGGGTATTGTGAATAGATGAGAGTTCTGCATTCAACTGTCTAATTGTATCTCGACACTGATGCACCTACAACAGAGATCAACAGTCGGCATGACATTATGCAGCAAGCCCACAGAAAATGAACATATTTAGATATAAACAAACCAATATACTTAATGAAAATATTAAACAGTGAGACATCAAAGCATCATAGTTAAAACTCACTAATCTATCCTTCATAAAAATGTGATATTTTATTACTGTATTTTATTTCTTAAAACACATATGAGGATCAACCCAAGAAAGTTAACATGATGAGGCTTAAAGGGGTTTCGGCTATAAGATCATAATGTCACACAAGAGGGATTGCATCGAGAGGGCGCTACAAAGTGATTGTTCCTGATTGTGTTCAGAGTTCATTTAGAATGCACAATTACATTGCGAGCAAACTATAAGGCACTGGAAACCTCTGCTCCATGGATGGTCAACAAAAGTAATTAGGTGGAAGCAAATTCATGCGCTACAAAATAAAAAAAACACAAGCCCAAGCAGTTTAGAAATGTAACTGCACAGCACACCATTTTGGTGGGGTAGGTCACAAACCTTTTTATCAAAATACAAATCATTAAAAGTTGCTGGGAATGTGCAATGACATCGATAGTGTACAACATTCATTTGACATTACATGCATATTTGTTCCATGCATTAAAGGTCCATGAACAGCTTACGCCCTTAACACTGAAGCAGGGTAAATTAAAGGGCCTGACCAGAACCTAGCAAGTGCCAGGAACTCCAGTTGGCTTCAGTTAGTTTAATCCCTCACTTTAACATAGTCAGTGATTGTTTTCCTCAGTGTAATTGCCCCAATTACCTTCTCAACATTTGCCCTCCTCACTGATCATGAACTCAGCATCCCACAATTGCATCCCTTACATACACCTGCCCATTACCTTTCCAACTCTCACTTACGAAAGTCCCACCAAATGTCTTCCACAGTCATCTTGCAAACCTCCCATTACATTTCACACTTGCACCTCATGTACAGAATATCAGAGTCCGTGGCTTCACACAAAATTAGCAGGAGCCAGCTGTGTTACTTTTATAAGCATTTTTGTTTGCTTTACAACTTCTAGGGTCAACTTAGGGGCTGCACGGAGACGCTGCGGTAGAGTTGCTGCCTTACAGTGCTTGCAGCGCCGGAGACCCGGGTTCGATCCCGTTTACGGGTGCTGTCTGTACGGAGTTAGTACGTTCTCCCCATAACCTGCGTGGGTTTTTTCCGAGATCTTCGGTTTCCTCCCACACTCCTAAGACGTACAGGTTTGTAGGTTAATTGGCTTGGTATAAGCGTGAATTATCCCGTGTGTGTGTAGGATAGTGTTAATGTGCGAGGATAACTTGTCGGTGCGGACCCGGTGGGCCGATGGGCCTGTTTTCACGCTGTATCGCTAAACTAAACTAATTAAAGTTTGAAAGCCATTTTACTTCGGAGTCACGTGAGTGACTACGTGAAGAACCCCGTACAGCCGTTCGTGCGTCATTACGTCAGACGTTTTTCGTGCAGGCGACTGTGGAGCAGCTCAGCTCCTCCATGGTAAGTCTAAAAAAGTTGCAGGTAAGTGTTATTTTTTCTTACCTGTTCTAGGTCTCCTGCAGGAACCTCCGGGGTTTTTGCAGTGGATGTTCGCGATGACCGACGAGGGAACCAGCCTAGGGCTTTGGGGGGGAAAACCCTGGTCCGACCGCGGATGCGGAAAGCTGGGAAAGTCGGGTTCGCGATCGGAGTCACTGATAACGCGGTCAGTGACTCCACAGGTTGGGTTCCCGGGTAGGGGAAACCCGAGAATAGTGCGGTTTTAGACCGCAGTAGTCCCCAGGGGATGGGGCTTAACGGACCTGAACGGTCTGCCTGGGTTCCCGGTGGAGGGGAAACTCAAGCATATGCGGTTCTAGACCGCAGTAGTCCCCAGGACATGGGGTTAAAATTAATTTAAATGGTTAAACTGGGTTCCCGGTGCAGGGGAAACCCAGGTATATGTGTGGTTCCCAGACCACAGTAGTCCCCAGCGCATGGGGTTAAGACAAACCTAAATGGTTAGGCTGGGTTCCCGGTGCAGGGGAAACCCAGGTATATGTGTGGTTCTCAGACCACAGTAGTCCCCAGGTAATGGGGTTAATTCACATAAATCATTAGCCTGCGTGCCAGGAGGGTACCGTGGGTATATATTTATATATATATATTATATTTATATGGATTCCTGGTGAGGGGAAATTCACCTATGGGGTTCCCAAACTACAATAATCCCCAGGATATGGGGACAACTGACAAAATAGTCAGTACAATTGGGAAAGTTGGGAGATTTCACCTCTGGGAATTAATTTAGAGAGCAGCACTTTTGGGAAGGGCTGCTTCATGGGAATGTCAAGTTATGGCAGTGCCAGCCTATGGGAAAGGCTGTGTCAGCAGTATCTTTGTTTAGGACTGCTAATGGGGATGCCAAGCTATGGTAGGCTAGCCTGATGGAGAGGCTGTGCCAGCAGTGCCTTTGCTCAGGACTGCTCATGGGGATGCCAAGCTATGGCAGGCAAGCCTATTGGAGAGGCTGTGCCAGCAGCACCTTTGATCAGGGCTGCTTATGGGGATACCAAACTATGGCAGGCTAGCCTATTGCAGAGGCGGTGCCAGCAGTACCTTTGCTCAGGACTGCTCTAAGGGAATGCCAAGTTATGGTAGGCTAGCCTATTGGAGAGGTTATGCCAGCAGCACCTTTGCTCAGGGCTGCTTGATGAGAATGCCAAATCTATGGCAAATACTGGGCTATGGGAAAGTCCGGGCCAGCAGCTACTTTGTTCGGGGCTGCTTCATGGGCACCAGGGGTACCTTGTTAGGGCTGCTTTATGGGAATAGCAGTTTAGTAGGGTATTCCCTTTCACAGTGATCATGGGGGATGAGGAGGCATTGTTAGGTTAAGGCAATATAACAGAATGATGACAAAAGTATTCAAAGTAAACTATACACAGTTTTAAAAGCGCTTGTGCTAAAATCCGCTGTCTAGTCTCAAACTATATTTGAGAAATTGGGCTCCTCTATCCAGTTAGATTAAGTCCTATCAAATAGATTTGTAGGATGTTGGGATTTACTTTTAGGTATTCAATTGGCCATGATGCCGGCCTGGGCAACAGATTGCAGTCAATAAGACTTTGGTAACAGTTGTTGGTATAAAACAGTTATAGTCGTTGGATTAATTGTTAAGTGCATAGATGCAATTCAGGTGTGTAAGTACCTGCAACAGTTATTTTGTTAAATGGTTAATTAGTAAGTGCCATCTAGGTCATTGTTAACGCCAGCTGAAATTAATAATGTCACGATGATGGACAAACAGTGTTCATTACTGCTCTAGTAGTTGTTAGGTAAACCTTTTATTCTATTGCAAATTGGTGCTAATGGCCTAAATGGGAAATGGTGTCAGCAGGGCTTTGTAGCAGGCCTGCTTTATGGCTCCCTCATGTAAGAGGTGAGCATGTGGGATTGGTATAGTTTAACGCCGAGTCTGAGGGTATAGCCATAGAGCATGCCCAAGAGATCGGGGCATGTGCCAGAGGTCTAGGCCTGGCAAGAAAGTTACCATCCCAAACACAATATGCAGTGAACACCGCTTTCAGGGGATATTACAGTTGGCTGCCGAATCTTCTATTCAGGTAAGACTTTTCCATAGGAGTAACCTGGAGGGCGAAGCACAAGCTATTGGAACAAGCAAGGTTTCATAGTTTTGGCAACAATGCATCCCATGTCTTTTTTGGCAGTAGCGGTTCACTGAAGTTGCTGGCAGCATGAAACCTGGCCAGAGGTTCCATGCACTGGACTTGTGCTACTCTACAATTAAGGGACCACTTGCAGTTTGGTAGGTGTATACTTAGTTATACAGTACAAATGATTGAGACATTATCAGCTACTTTGAACGGTAAATGTAAAATGTACAATATTGGTTTTCAAGCAGATTAGAGTGGACAGGTTCAGTATAAGGACCAAGATTGTCTTGCTAGACTGGCTCGGAAATCGGGCCACAGTTGCTATTTAAGGTAGTTACCAAGTAGCTGAAAGATCATCTCGAGTTTGGAGATGGAACAGATTTGCATGACTTGCCCAAAAAGTTCTGTTATTAGTATCAACTATTTATAGACTCTACGGGCATTGTATGGGCTATAGAGTGATTGGACAAATAAGCATATTGTCATGCTCATGTTCAGGTTGATGCATTGTGATGATGGCATATGTTAGTCACGAGGGTGTAATCGGTTAAAGAATCACTGGAATGGTTACATAGTTTTGTTGCCACAGGAGAATCATCAAGTGTGGGTAATGGCAACACAGAGTTGGTGTTGAATTGCACTGTATTATGAAATTCTGGTTCAATGGAACACCTAATATGAATATATGTATATGTGTATACATATGTATGTTGGTTTCATGTTTATTTCACTGGTTGCAAAATATTTGGCATAGCAGTGGTGAAAGATACATTCTCGCCAAAAGGAGCAGGAGGGTCTTTTATGGCTACCTCCATTTTGTCTCATCAATCAAGGTTTCAAATAAAGTCATTAAGAGGCTTTAAGTTCCTATTGTGTGATTATGCAAATTGATTCCCGATTTGTTGCAAATAATTATATAACCTTTTTGGTTATTTTAAACTTGAATTTGCTTGTTCAGCCTGAGGTTTCGGAAATCAGATGTTGCATGATAAACTCAAAGTTATGTTCTGCAGGTCTAACAAACTGCCTAAGGTTTGGGTTGTTACATCTATCCTTCTATGTGTTCAAAGTGTTTGCATAGCACCAAACGGCTGAATTTCTTTTCCAGGAGATGAAAGAGTTTGTTATGCTTATGTTCCATGGAAAATGGTATTGATTGCTAATGTTTCAAGTTCATGCTTAATGATTGTCTGTTACTTATGGAGTTATACGGCCATTAATTGGCTCGATGAGCTTCCTCATTGAATTGGCTGTAGCAAACGAGACTCACTCTGTCGGGTCCACACCGGTTATCAAGGGGTAGGATATCTTCAACATGGGTCCCAGGACCAGTATAATGCCATATGCGATGTTGATATTTGTGAACACTATTTCACCAGGAGGCAGCAACTATATCCTTAAATTTGGCTGGATTAGGTAGTTATCCTTCTGGCTCTGGTTTAGTGCAGCAGGTTCAGTCGCTAAATAATTGTGATGGTACAGGATGATAATGTCTGTAAATTATAATATATAATATGTTATAAAGACTTGAGCAGACCAGAAGGGGGTCAGGTCTCAAAATAGTCACAGGCATACCAGGGGACCTTTGATAAGGTAAGCACACATGTATACAACCATATGTCAAGGTCATCAAGAACCTTGGAGTTCTGGACTAGCAATGTTGTTAGTCACAAAGAATTTGGGAGAACGTATTGTTCATGGCATTCCAGATGAGGAAAACGGAGTTATGTTATGTACTAATGGATTCTGTTTCCAGATCTCATTCCACCAAGGCTGCTACAACATCAGCAGCAAGGGTATTTATGTTCCGCTGGGTCGCATTGTTGCGGCTGGAGTATGGTCCATCGAATGAATCTCCAAACATCTGTAATGACCCATTGGTGCACCAGGAGTATTGTTAACTCTATTTATGTTCTGGTTATATGTTCCATCTGGGTGAGAGATGGAAATATTATTGTTTCATTTAAACAGCATCAGCATGTTTTACATCTATGTTATGACTGTATGCATTATGAATGTTTTCCCTTCATTTGTCAATGAAGCAGCTGTGGTTGTGTATACTCGTTTCACACGGCATGAAATCACAGAGCTTTGAAGTCTTCACGTAGTCACTCACGTGACTCCGAAGTAAAATAGTAAGATTAAACAAGAACTTACCAGTTTGAAGTTTGATCTTTATTTTATGAGGAGTCGAGTTGAGGGACTACGTGCCCTCCGCTCCCAGCCCTCATAGATTTCATCTGGTAGTTCTAGTCTTTATCTTATATTATACTTCAGTTATTATTTGCTGTGATTTCACACCGTTGCTTTGAAGATTGACGCACGAACGGCTGTACGGGGTTCTTCACGTAGTCCCTCAACTCGACTCCTCATAAAATAAAGATCAAACTTCAAACTGGTAAGTTCTTGTTTAATCTTACTATTTTACTGTGGGTCAAGTGTTTCGATATTTGACAGAGCATGATTACCAGGATTATTAGTAATGTTAGTGATAAATATTCATGGCAATAATTTACAAAAGCAATTTGCAGATTCCAATACAGATTCCAATGTTTATTTATTTTTTGCTGCTGAATTGAAATGAAGTGCAAGATTAATTGCAAAACATCTCTTGCCATGCATATGGTATTGCACATGTAGGGGAGAAGAGTTTCAGAAAGAGGCCATATGTGCACAGAGAAGAATTTCGGAGAGGAATAATGTGGGTGCCATCTACACTGGCCCACATTCGACCCACCTAGTCCGCACCGACCAACGATCACCCCGTACACACGAACACTATCCTACACACAGGGATAATGTACAAACTCCGTACAGGCAGCACACGTGGTCAGGATCAAATCCAGGTCTAAGGCACGGTAAGGGAACAGCTATGCCACTGTGCCGCCCTGGAGTTTGGATTAGGTTGAATCATTGGCAGTAGCTGTTAAGATCATTGTGATCAAGAATTTTTCTGGCTCATGATACCATAAGCTGTAGATGATAGCAAAACTTTGCATTTGATGTCAGTCATAAAGCAGCATGCGGAGCTATCAATAGTTTTGCTAGAATTAGAGAACTCCCACCAGTTCATGGTCACATTGCAGCATGGTTGTTGTTTTATTGGCATTAAACAATTCCCATTTGTAGTTTATGCACAACATTCCATGAATATCAAAGAACAGTATTCTGGCAATATTCATTGATGCATTCATTTTTCATCAGTTCATAGTGCTATTTGTTGCATTACAAACATATTGAGCTACAATGATATCCGCTGACAAAATATCTTATAAGACCAGAGTATAACTCTTGCATATTTAGGAACCTGCGGAACAAATATTATATTGCTGACAGAGCAGACCACCAAGTCCTTATCCGCCAAGCACAACAGAAGTATGAAATCCAGGGAGTTGGAACCTATCCTATCCCTTCTCCCTGCCCTCACTGCAGGCCACTTCTATTCAATATATTATTACATGCGTAGTCCAGGTTTAAATAAGCTACTGAATCACAAATATCATCTGAAATGATGAATAACAGAGTTAATTAAAAATGCAGTATGTTTTCATATTTGCTCTTTTATCATTCTCCGACCAGCTCCTGAGACAAATGGATGGAAGAAGTGCATGCTTACAACATTATAAGTTTGAAAATCAAGAGATTGCGATTTGAAGGAGAAATAGAACATGAGAAAGATAGATTGCATATGTGATAGTTGCTGCCTGCCATTATGTGCACATTTTTCTGCAAGAGAGAGTGAAATGTGTTAGTGTATGTTACTGAACATGACTGTTGTGCTTGAATACATGGCACTATGTAGAACTATGCATAGATGCATAGGATCAAATGTATGTTGGGTATGCGTTCTCATAGACAAAGATGAGTGGTGTATGCAATTAGCAGGAGATACCATTCTAAGATATCTCACTGACCTTTAACACACCCATGAGGTCAATGACATTCTCAGAGCAGTGTATCCTGACCCTCCCTAGTTTATTTCTAATATTGACCATAACTATTTTCTCTTATTGATTTACGCATGTTCTCATTGTAGCTAACCTTGAAACAATGAGTTAATTAAAAATATCTTCAGATTTGCTTACAAAGTAAGTTTGATTTCTTAGTTTCCAATTGTCTGTATTTTCCGGAGAAATGATAGGTCCATTTATCTGTGGTCTATTCAATATTTCAGGGATCATTCTAGTACTTTGGAGAGCTGTTGGAACACTATACTCCCCCTTATGTGAATGAAAGATAAACATATTACAGGAAAAGTCCGTGAGCTGATATAACAATCAAATATAGTTTCGAATATAACAGAGACCTCCTTTATGGATTCACGATGAAGTGTTCTGTATTCTTGCAGCTGTCTCTCCAAGCTCTGGACTGCCTCGTCACTGTTCTCTTTCTCCAACTCTGCTGTTTTAAACTGTTGTTTTAGATGCTCCATCTGCATCTCAAATTGAACAACCTATTGTGATAGGAAAATAAAGACAACCAAATGATTGCAAAGCTATTTTCTCACCAATGGAAACGTGATTTTTAATAACCGTGCACTCAATGCTTCAGATGCTTGTGAAGCCTAAACAATAAAGCTTTTAATAAATTTGTAAATTGCAATTCTAAGAAATAATGATAGCCCTGCTGATGTTAACACATGGTACTTCTGCATTGAAGAGAAATAATTAATGCCTGTGGGTTGAGAACATTTTCCAGGTTCCACATGCACAATATACCAAAGGAAAACATTTTTAAATGTAAGAAACATGTTGGAAGGCAGCTGACCTGAGCTGCCTTCTAACATCCAACATCCTCCAATCAATTGGATCCTCGACTTCCTCATCCACAGACCACAGTCTGTTCGTATTGGTGGAAATGTGTCAGACTCGATAACAATCAGCACGGGAGCACCTCAGGGCTGCGTGCTCAGCCCGCTGCTGTACTCACTCTATACTCATGACTGCGTAGCCGGTCATAGCGCGAACTCCATCATCAAGTTCGCTGACGACACCACTGTTGTGGGACGTATCACTGATGGGGATGAGTCCGAGTATAGAAGAGAGATCGAGCAACTGTCCATATGGTGCCAGCACAACAACCTGGCCCTCAACACCAGCAAAACCAAGGAAATGATTGTGGACTTTGGAAGGAGTAGGATGGGGACCCACAGTCCTGTTTATATCAACGGGTCGATGGTTGAAAGGGTCAAGAGCTTCAAATTCCTGGGCGTGCACATCTGTGAAGATCTTTCCTGGTCCGAGAACACAGATGCAATTATTAAGAAAGCTCATCAGCGCCTCTACTTCCTGAGAAGATTACGGACAGTTGGTCTGTCAAGGAGGACTCTAACTTCTACAGGTGTACAGTAGAGAGCTTGCTGACTGGTTGCATCGTGGCTTGGTTCGGCAACTTGAGCGCCCTGGTGAGGAAAAGACTACAAAAGGTAGTAAACACTGCCCAGTCCATCATCGGCTCTGACCTTCCTTCCATCGAGGGGATTTATCACAGTCGCTGCCTCAAAAAGGCTGGCAGCATCATCAAGGTCCCACACCACCCTGGCCACACACTCATCTCCCTGCTACCTTCAGGTAGAAGGTACAGGAGCCTGAAGACTGCAACAACCCGGTTTAGGATGGCTACTTCCCCACAGCCATCATGCTATTAAACCTGGCTCGGAACTCTGAACATTAATATCCCTCCATCTGTTATTTGCACTTTATTAATTTATTAATTCATGGGTGTATTTATGTATAGAATTGTAGTCAATGCCTTCTATGTTCTGTTGTGCTATGCAAAGAAAGATTTTCATTGTCCTGTCAGGGACACATGACAATAAACTCTTTTGACTCTTTTGACTTGACTCCATAATGGATTCTTGGAGCTTGTGTTGGAGCCTACCAGGGAGAAGGCAATTCTGGATGTAGTGTTATGTAATTAACAGGATTTGATTAAGGAACTTGAGGTTAAGGAGCCATTAGGAGGTAGTGACCATAATATAGTCAAGTTTAATCTACAATTGGAGAGGGAGAAGGGTAAATCGGAGGTGTCAGTGTTACAGTTGAATAAAGGGGACTATGGAGCCATGAGGGAGGAGCTGGCCAAGGTTGACTGGAAAGATATTCCTAGCAGGGATGAAAGTGGAACAACAATGGCACGTATTTCTGGGAATAATACAGAAGGTGCAGGATCAGTTCATTCCAAAGAGGAAGAAACATTCAAAGGGGAGGAAGGGGCGGCTGTGGCTGACAAGGGAAGTCAGGAACAGTATAAAAATAAAAGAGAAGAAGTACAACGTAACAAAGATGAGCGGGAAGCAAGAGGATTGGGTAATGTTTAAATAGCAACGGACGATAATAAATAGATTAGATTAGATTAGATTAGATTCTTTATTTGTCATTCAGACCTTTCGGTCTGAACGAAACATCGTTCCCCTGCAGTCATACTTACAATCCTTTTAAAAATGACAGAACACACAACAAACACAAACCCAACATCCACCACAGTGAGTTCACCAAACACCTCCCCACTGTGATGGAAGGCAAAGTCTTAAAGTCTCTGTCTCTTCCCTCTTTGTCTCCCTCTGTACCGAGGCGATCCAGGCCTCAGTGTGACCCCACCAGGTGATGGTATTCCACCGGGCCCGTGGTCGCGGTCAGGCCGCTGCCACTGCTGCCGCCACCGCTCCGGGACCGAGTCGGGTCGCCGCCGCTGCTGCTGCCGCCGCCGCTGTTGCTGGAACTGCCCCGGAACCGAGCCGGGCCGCTGCTGCCGCCGCTGTTGCTGGAACCGCCCCGGGTCCGAGCCGGGCTGCTGCTGCCGCCGCCGCCGTTGCTGGAACCGCCCCGGGCGCGAGCTGGGCCGCTGCTGCCGCCGCTGTTGCTGGAACCGCCCCGGGTCCGAGCCGGGCCGCTGCTGCCACCGCCGCCGTTGCTGGAACCGCCCCGGAACCGATCAGGGCTGCCGCTGCTGCTGCTGGAACCGCTCTGGGACCGAGCTGGGCCGCCACCGCTGCCGGAACCGCTCCGGGACCGAGCCGGGCCACCGCCGCCACTTCTGGAACAGCTCTGGGACCGAGCCGGGCTGCCTCCGCTGCTGCCGCCGCCGCCGCCCGAACCGTTCCGGGACCGAGCCGGGCCACCGCCGCCGCTGGAACTGCTCCGGGACCGAGTCAGTTTGCTGCCGCTGCTGCTGCCGCCGCCGCTGGAACTGCTACGGGACCGAGTCGGGTCGCCGCCGCTGCTGGGACAGCCCCGGGGCCCGAGGCCGCCAGCCTCGCGACTAGGCCCCGGCGCAGACAGAAGCGAAGACGGGGAATACAACAGAAAAGTCGCACCCCCCCCCCCCCCGAAGGAAGAGACCCAGACATGTTACTCCCCCCCACCCACATACACACACAATCCAACAAAACAAAACCAACCAAAACAGAATTAAAAAAAAAAAAATAACAGACGGACTGCAGGCGGGCCGCAGCTGTTAAGCCAGCGCCGCCATCTTTGTATGGGGAGAAAAGATGAGGCAGTATGGGGAGAAAAGATGAGGTACGAAGGTAAGCTAGCGAAGAATATAAAGGAGGATAGTAAAAGCTTCTTTAGGTATGTGAACAGGAAACAATTAGTTAAGACCAAAGTTGGACCCTTGAAGACCGAAAAAGGTTAATCTATTACAGGGAACAAGGAAATGGCAGATGAGTTGAATGGGTACTTTGGATCTGTCTTCACTAAGGAGGACACAAACAATCTTGCTGATGTACTAGTGGCCAGAGGATCTGGGGTGACTGAGGAACTGAAGGAAATCCACATTAGGCAGGGAATAGTGTTGGGTAGACTAATGGGACTGAAGACTGATAAATCCTCAGGGCCTGATGGTCTGCATCCCAGGGCTCTAGAAATCGTGGACGCATTGGTGATCATTTTCCAATGATCTATAGATTAAGGATCAGTTCCTGTGGATTGGAGGCTAGCTAATGTTATCTCACTTTTTAAGAAAGGCGGGAGAGAGAAAACAAGGAATTATAGACCAGTTAGCCTGACATCAGTGGTGGGGAAGATGCTGGAGTCAATTATAAAAGATGAAATAGCGGCACATTTGGATAGCAGTAACAGGATCGGCCCGAGTCAGCATGGATTTACGAAGGGGAAATCATGCTCGACTAATCTTCTGGAATTTTTTGAGGATGTAACTAGGAAAGTGGACAAGGGAGAGCCAGTGAATGTAGTGTACCTGGACTTCCAGAAAGCATTTGATAAGGTCCCACATAGGAGATTAGTGGGCAAAATTTGGGCACATGGTATTGAGGGTAGAGTGCTGACATGGATAGAAAATTGGTTAGCAGACAGGAAACAAAGAGTAGGGATTAACGGGTCCCTTTCAGAATGGCAGGCAGTGACTAGTGGGGTACCACAAGGCTCGGTGCTGGGACCGCAGCTATTTACAATATACATCAATGATTTAGATGAAGGGATTTAAAGTAACATTAGCAAATTTTCAGATGACACAAAGCTGGGTGGCAGTGCGAACTGTGAGGAGGATGGTATAAGAATGCAGGGTGACTTGGACAGGTTGGGTGAGTGGGCAGATGCATGGCAGATGTAGTTTAATGTGGATAAATGTGAGGTTATCCACTTTGGTAGCCAAAACAGTAAGGCACATTACTATCTAAATGGTGTCAAGTTGGGAAAAGGGGAAGTACAACGGGATCTGGGCGTCCTTGTTGATCAGACAATGAAAGTAAGTATGCAGGTAGAGCACAGTGAAGAAAGCGAATGGCATGTTGGCCTTTATAACAAGAGGAGTTGTGTATAGGAGCAAAGAGGTCCTTCTGCAGTTGTATACTGCCCTAGTGTGACCACACACAGAATATTGTGTGCAGTTTTGGTCCCCTAATTTGAGGAAGGACATTCTTGCTATTGACAGAATGCAGCGTAGGTATACCAGGTTAAATGCCGGGATGGTGGGACTGTCACATGCTGAGAGCATGGAGCGGCTGAGCTTATACACTCTGGAGATTAGAAGGATGAGAGGGGATCTTATTGAAACATACAAGATTATTAAGGGTTTGGACACGCTGGTGGCAGGAAACATATTACCGATGTTGGGGGAGTCCAAAACCAGGGGTCACAGTTTAAGAATAAGGGGGTAAGCCATTTAGAATGGAGACGAGGAAACACTTATTCTCACAGAGAGTCGTGAGTCTGTGGAATTCTCTGCCTCAGAGGGTGGTGGAGGTCGGTTCTATGGATACTTTCAAGAGAGAGCTTGATAGGGCTCTTAAAGATGGCGGAGTCAGGGGACATGGGGAGAAGGCAGGAACAGGGTACTGATTGGGGATGATCAGCCATGATCACATTGAATGGCAGTGCTGGCTCGAAGGGCCGAATGGCCTACTCCTGCACCTTTTGTCTATTGTCTATTTGTTTCCAATGTTTAGGATTCTTCAAAGTAGCTTCCATTAATTTATTCAAAAATGTACTTGCAGTGCAGCAGAGTGTCAGATGATAATTGTTATTATATTAGATACCCAAAATCCAGTGAGGATTTCTATAAACCTTTAGTTTGGATCACATAGTTTTACTTTCTACAACTATCAGACTTCTGAACCGACCTGCACAACACTAATCCTAGCTCAGCAACGGAACACTGCGGACCACCTCTTGCACTACCATGCACTTCTGTTTCTACGTGTGTATTTCTGCACTGATGTCCTGTTTTTCGCAGTCTTTTTCTGTTCATTGTCTTGTAGAATTTATGTATAATTTAAATGTTTGTGCATTGTCTGAGTCTATATGCCTGTGATGGTGTTGCAAGCAAGATTTTCATTGTACCTGTACCTATCTCTTGCACTACCAGGGAGCTGTTTTCCTAATTGAGTATTTTTGCACTAATGCCTTGTTTTTTTTTTGCAGAGACGTTTTCGTTTCACTGTCTTATAGAAGAGAATGATTTGTGTATCATTTATGTTTTCCGAGCCTGTGTGCCTGCGATGCTGCTGTTGCATGCGAGATTTTCATTGCACCCGTACCTCACTGTACTTGTGAACATGACAAAAAGCTTCACTTTCCCTGTCAAGTAAAGGGCCTGTCCCACTTGGCCGTCTATTACGCGACAGGCCGGTAGTGACTGACGTGCGACGGTCGCGCGCGTCATCATGCGTCCGCACAGCCGTCTGGAGCGCGTAACGTCATTTGAAGATAGACACAAAATGCAGGCGTAACTCAGCGGGACCGGCAGCATCTCTGGAGAGAAGGAATGGATGATGTTTCGGGTCGAGACTTCTTCAGTCTGAAAGAAGGGTCTCGACCCGAAACGTCACCCATTGCTTCTCTCCAGAGATGCTGCTGGTCCCGCTTAGTTACTCCAGCATTTTGTGTCTATCTCCAATCGTCTTGGCCCCGCTCTGGGAGTA
The DNA here is from genome assembly GCA_963514005.1 of Raja brachyura. The sequence goes on along the minus strand of OY740797.1, from coordinate 44,592,793 downwards.
GGATTGGGGTCGGATCCGGATCCGCAACGGCCGTGAGCCCCAGGCTGAGCTCGGCGATCGTTTGCCTGCTTCAGCTGCTGTTGCAGGTGAGACGTTGCGCTGCGCCAGGGTCTTGGGCCTGTCCCACTTTGGCCGTCAGTTACGCGACAGGCCGGTGGCGTGCAAAGATTTCGTACAGGACAAAGTCCACACTCCTCCACACCACTCCATGCGCCCGTCCCGCGCTACCCACGTGCTACCCACGTGCTACCCACACGCCACCCACACGCTAGCAGGTCGCGTAAATGGCGCGTGAATGACGGCCAAGTGGGACAGGCCCTTAACTCATTTATGTTACCACAGTCCTAAAATGAGCTGGCAGAATATATTTTCTTCTACAAAACAATTTGTTGCTGAGTGTCAAGGATAAAATGACCCCGAAATGCTTCATAAAGTGAATAGAAAGGCAAATGGTTGCAAAGTCATGGAGCAAAGTGACTGGAAACTGCTTAAAACCTTGGAAATACACCCCATATATCTTGAATAGTTAGGGGAATAAATTAATAATGGAGGAAGAAACAGGGTGGTGTGGAAAAGCTGCAGATAGGGGGGTCGAAGCAATGATACGTTCTCCTAGTATAATAGTAACACATGGTAAAGGGCAATAAAAGACCAAATGATAATGAGCTGAAATGCAGAACATGATATAAAACTTGAGAATAATTCAGTGATCATGTAGGGGATGTTTGTAAATAAGGACTAGAATTTTAAGTTGAACGAGTAGTTCAATAGAGAAGAGTTAGGAGTCATATGACAAATGCCAAAGAGAAGCAAAGGTGAAATATATAAAGATAATCAAAAAAAGCTATTTAAAAAGCATATTATTTGATATAGTTAGGTTATAGCTAATCAGAAGCCAGCATTCAATACCTACTCTGTTAAAATAATAAAAGGAGGAAGGAACATAGTAAGGCAATGAAAAGGCAGAGGAACGATTGATTAACAAATAAACAATGGGCCACAAATTACACTAATACAAAATACTTCATAATTTTGAGCAAATCGGATAGAAATATGTCATACCACGTATGCACAATTTTTCATCAGGCTATTCATTCAATGCAGAGATCATCTTAAATCAGGTGGGAAATTATTTGAAGCATTTCAGTTCCTCTTTGGATTCACATTTATGTTTCCAAAATGAAATTTTTACCCAAACCTGATTGCTTTTTTATGAATGACTGGAATTGCAAAAACCCGAAGCTATATCAAATGTAAAGACTGCAGGCTATTACCTAGACCACTGGGAAACAAAAGTCACGAATAAGCTACAATTTTCCAAAGAAGAGATTGTACATTCCATCAATTAGCATTCCAAGCTAAACTCATCATTCACTGGTTTATTGTCACCCAACTGCTTCTATTCTCGATTACAAGCACATGAAACCAGATCTTGGCCAAAAAAACATGAGATTGTGGAAGATAGACACAAAAGGCTGGAGTAACTCAGCAGGACAGGCAGCATCTCTGGAGAGAAGGAATGGGTGACGTTTCGGAGACCCTTCTTCAGACTGAACATTTTGTGTCGAAGTTCGGTTTAAATTGCATCTGCAGTTCCTTCCTACATATGAGATTGTGGAAGTACCCTAGAAGTGTACAATGCTTTGACCTATCTAATTCCATTTATTTCCCCTCTTCTACTACCCATGCCCAGAAGGTAAATATTTCATGCTTTCAGTCATTGTAGAACCCAAGATGTATTACTGCAAGTTGAAATTCAACCCAAGTGTTACAATATAACACATAAAGGATTATTTTCTCCAATGAAGACACTTCGATGCAAACCAGTTACATTAATTTAGGCTCACATCATTCTCCAAATATTCCACTTGTTTAAGTGCAAGACTGCAATGCTAGTTATATCAATAGCAGTAATTAGGAATATCACTTGTTAATTGCAACTGTTGAGGAATTTTCAGGAAGTTTGGAATATCGTCAAAAGAAACTTTACATTTTTGTATTTTTAAATACATAAACCAATCTCATAGCGTAATTATGCTCCTGTATTGAAGTGTTTGCATTTACTTCTGCTTGCAGGAGATTGGATGGAGTCCGACCGCACACAATTCACCCCAATCCTGATGTAATTTCTCTGTTATATTTCATGCACATGATTACATTATCAATACACACCCTGAACATTGAATGATTAACGACTGAAAATGAATCAAAAGATTGGGATTGACAATTTTCATGACAACTCAAAGTACCACCATGGAAATACCAGGCTGGAAACATAGGGCATTACACATAGAACAGGAGAGTGCCAGAAGGAGTTCTGGGGCCCACCATGTCTGTGCTGCAGATGATGCAAAACCATCCCTTATCCACTGCACATAACCCATATTCCTCCATTCCCTGCATATCCATATGCCTATCCAAAGGTCTTTTAAATGCCACTAACATATCTGCTTCAACTACCACCCCAAGCAGAGTGTTGGCACACACCATTCTCTGTGTAAAAAAATGTATCCCGCACACTCCTTTAAACTTTGCCCCTCTCACCTGAAAGCTATTGTGGAGTAGACTTGATGGGCCGAATGGCTTAATTCTGTTTCTAGAATTTATGAACTTTTGAATTATGCCCTCTAGTATTTTATCTTTTTATTCTGATAAAAAGATTCAACTGTCTATGCCAATCGTAATTTTATATACTTCTATCAAGTTTCCCCACTATCTCCATCATTCTAGAGAAAACAATCCAAGTCTGTCCAACCTCTCCTTGTAGCCTATACCCTCTAATGCGGGCATCATTCTCAAAATCATCTGCACCCTTTCCAAGAGCTATGCCTTCTTTACCACTCTATCCACTTGTGTTGCCACTTTCAGTGAGTTATGGAATTGGACCCCAAGGTCTCTGTACACCAATGCTGTCAAGGGTCATGCCATTAAATGCATATTTTCCCTTACATTTGACCTCCCAAAGTGCAACACCTCACACTTACTAGGATTAAACTCCACCTGCCATTTCTCCGTCCATTTCTGTAGCTGATCTATATCCCACTTGCATAGTTTAATCGCCTTCCTCATAGTCCATGACTCCAGCAATCTTGCTGCCATCTGCAAAGTTACTAACCAGCCTGTTTACATTCCAGTTATTTATATATATCATGAACAGCAGTGGTCCCTGCTTATATCACTGCAGATCACCCACCCTAGAATATCACCCATCTACTTCCTGCCTTTATCTTAGGTCAGACCACCTCACTGTGACTCTTATTTATGACACTCTGCCAGCCCTGGGTAATCCAGCTGCAGCTCCAATTCCTTAACACGGTCCTTATGGGGCTGCAGCTGATCGCACTTACTGCAGTTGTAGTCCTGCGGGGCACTGGAAATGTGCCTGACTTCCAACAACATGCAGGTGGAGCATTCCCTATCCTACCTTTCATCTCTATGACAAACCTAGAAAGAATAACCCAGAGAAACAGTCAGCACTGAACCTGCTATTACTCTTTTCTCAGATTTTTTGCCAAAGCCTCTTAAACTAAAGCCCAAATGCTGCACGTTCACGCCACAAAACACTTCATCTCAATACAGCCTCTCTCCCAACCATCCCGCTTCCAATAGGCCATCCCACTAAAACTTCCTTGCCTTTTATTGCCTGCTGTGACTCTTCCTCAGGCAATTAAAACACCTGCTTTTCAAATAACCTGCCTTCACTTGAAACAAAGCCTCTTTTTAATCAAAACAGTTTAATTTCCATTCTCCTGCCGATTTATCAAAAATGCCTTCTCTCCTCTCAAAATGGCTGCTCACCAATTTACACTTAAAGTTGTGAAATCCAGGTGATTTGAACTGACAGTAGAGACATAATTTTTATATTTTATGCCTTCCCCTCAGTCATTTTAATGCATAGAAAATACATATTCGCTGGCAACTGTGAACAGAGATCAAAGCGTCTTCAGTTCACAGATGCAGTGGAAGTGCAGTAATTAAATTACAAGACTTGTAATCTGGAGGTCCTAGACTAACAATCCAGAGGTATGAGCTCAAATCCCAACAAGACAGCCATGGAATTTCAACAATGAATAATCTGGAATTAAATTGAAAACTAGTGATTGCTACAGGATATTCCGAGGTAATGAAGTGATTATTTTTTCAGACACCCATAAGATGATTTTGTCCATGTTGGCAAGTGTACAAATATCATTCAATATGTAACCATTTGTCCACAGTATTGAAATGAATGGCATCAAAAGCACATAGTATTGATAAAAAAAGAACAATTATGAAAAATGTAGAGAGGAAGGAAACTTTAATTATGCATATATCAGATCTCTGAATTTAATAACCTTATTTACATGTATAATGTTCATAGATCAGACATTTGTAACCCAGGACAACATGTAATGATCACCTCAAAACAACAAGCCAATTTGATTCATTTATGGCTGTTAGGAGAGGAAGTCTGTCATCCTTATCCACTCTGATGTACATGCAACTCCAGATTGACTCTTAAACTCTCTAAAGGCTGATGGAGTAAACTTAGATACAAACCAAGCATGGGCCATCATGGCATCCCACTAAATGTAGCTTTTCAATGTGAAAATGCCCCTACTTATCCCTTCTCTCTGCTTCTGTTGGTTACCAAGCTTCTAACACTGTTACCTTCATTTAAGGCAATACCTAAATTGTGATTTTGGAGAAATTAAGCCTTCTACTGTACTAGCCACTATCACATTGTTTATCCTATGTGATTTATATTGATCAGCCCCTTCCTTACATGTCGTTTGGCATGATTTATTAAAACAAGAATGTCTCAACTTCATATTACGTTTGGAGATACTCAATTGTGCCTTCTTGGTAAAGGATCGGAATAAATACCAATTTCTAGACATTTATATCATCTATGTAAAGTCAGAGTCAAACAGCACAGAAATGGGCCGTTCAGCCAATTAGGTATGTGCCGTCCATCCTCCTACACCAATCCTACATTAATCCCATTTTATTTTCCCACATTTCCATCAGCTCTCCCCAGATTCTACCATTCACTTACATACTAGGGGCCAGTTTACATGGCCAGTTAACTTACTGACCTACAGTGCCCTCCATAATGTTTGGATAAAGACCCATCATTTAATTATTTGCCTCTGTACTCCACAATTTGAGATTTGTAATATAAGAAAATCACATGAGGTTAAAGTGCACATTGTCACTTAATAGTAGTGTTATAGTAGTCGGGAGAGGCTAGTCGGGAACCTCTTAATAGTAGTAATCATAGAAATTATAGTAGTGTTTATACATAGTTCCACCATTTCAGGGCACCATAATGTTTGTGACACAGCAATGTCATTCCAACACTCCAATACTTTACCATCACTCTGATATAAGTTAATCTTCGTCTCATCTGTCCACAAGACCTTTTTCCAGAACTGTGGTTGCGCAAGTACTTCTTGGCAAACTGTAACCTGGCCATCCTATTTTTGCAGTTAACCAGTGGTTTGCATCTTGAATCATAATCACACTTTATTCGCCAAGTATGGTTTGCAACACACGAGGAATTTCATTTGCCAGGTCAGTCAAACAATTAAAAGCACCAGATCACTCAAAAACACATTTTAACATGAACATCCACCACAGCGACTCCAACACAATGCTGTGATTGAAGGCGAAATAAAGTTCAAGTCCCTCCCTTTAGTTCTTCCTCGGTTGTGGGCTTTGAGCCTCCATTGAGGGGACAATCTTGATTCCCGTAGCTGGCGGCGTTCGGGCCCTCCGTGTCGAGGCGATCAGTTCCCGCATTGGGGGGATGTCAGCTCCCCCGCGCCGGGTGATTGAACCTCGCGTCGGGGCTGGTCGAACATTCCGTGATGTTGGAGCTTCCCGACTAGCCTCTCCCGACTACGAGCTTGATGGTAAATCTGCGGTGGTCGCGGTGGGAGTGACCCCAGGCAAGGGATCAGCTCCGATGTTAAGTCCAGGCCCCCGATAGGGCTCAAAGTCAGCCCAGGGGGGCTTCCAGCTCCATCGATGGTAGGCCGCAGAGCACGCCGGAGAATGTGATCTTGAAAAAAAGTTTCCCCCGACTCCCCCCCCATCCCCCACATAAAACAAACTTTTAACACAATAAAAAATAACAAAACGAATGATAAAAACGAACAGACTGCCATCGCCCCAGCGCCCCTGGTGGTGTAGCATCTGTATTTCTGTTCATGAAGTCTTCTGCGGACAGTGGTCATTGACAAATCCACACCTGAAGAGTGTTTCTGATCTGTCGGACATGTGTTTAGCGATTTTTCTTTATTATAGAGAGAATTCTTCTGTCATCAGCTGTGGAGGTCTTCATTGCCCTGCCAGTCCCTTTGCGATTAGTAAGTTCACCAGTGCTCCCTTTCTTCTTAATGATGTTCCAAACAGTTGCTTTTGGTAAGCCGATGGTTTGGCTGATGTCTCTAACAGTTTTACCCTTGTTTCTCAGTCTCACAATGGCTTCTTTGACTTCCATTGGCACAACTTTGGTCCTCATGTTGATAAACAGCACTACAAGTTTCCAAAGGTGATGGAAAGACTGGAGGAAAGACTGAGAGCTATCTTATATCTGCATTAAGGAGGTAATTAAACATACCTGAGCAATTACAAATACCTATTAAGCCATGTGTCCCAAACATCATGGTGCCTTGAAATGGGAGGACTATATATAAGCACAGCTGTAATTTCTAAATGGTGAAACCAAAATGTATAAAAATACCCTTTAATAAAATTGGACAATGTGCACTTTAACCACAGGTGATTTTTTTCTATTACAAATCTCATATTATGGAGTACAGAGGCAAATAAATAAACGATGGGTCTTTGTCCCAAACATTATGGAGGGCACTGTAAATGTCTTTGGGATGAAACCAGAATACTAAGGAAACCCACACTGTCACAAGGAGACCTTCACACAATCAGTACATGAGGTCAGGATTGAAGAGAGATTGCCGGAGCTATAAGGCAAGAATTCGACGAAATGGTGACTTTGTTGACAAGCCCGTTTCGCCAAGCCCGTTTCTAGAAGCTATGGACTTGCATCCCAAGATCCCTCTATACATCAATGCTCCTAAGGATCCTGCCATTCACTGTATACTTTCCACTTACATTGGACCCCAAAGTGCAACACCTCAATTAGTCTGAATTAATTCCATTTGCCATTTCTCCAACCATATTTTCAACTGATCTATATCCTTTGACAACATTCTTTGCTTTCCACAACTCTATCAATTTTCATGCCATACTTACTAATCAGCCTACCTTCATTTTACTCTAAATCATTTTTGTAGATATGACAAAGAACAGAGGTCCCATCAATGATTCCTGTAGAACACCACTAATCACAGACCTCTAGTCGGAATAACAGCACTCCACCACTGCCCTCTCTCTTCCATGACCAAGCCAATTTGGAATCCAATCTATCTCGTTTCCATGGATGCCAGGTGCTATACTGTTCTGGATCAGTCTACAATGAAGGATCTTGTCAAATACTTTGTTAAAATCCACATCGACACCTTCCAATGCCATACCCTGATCAATCATCTTTGTCACCTCCTCAAAAACCTCAATCCTGTAAGACGTGACCCCACGTCTGCATAAAGCCATGCTAACCTTCCTGAATAACCCCATAAACATGCAATTATTTGCAATAATTTCTCTTTTCTTACACAAAACTCTGAAAGATGCAAATGTACAGAATACTTACTGTTTCTTCACTTGCATTAGCTTTGTCCTGCATGACAATCCTTTCATTTTTCAGCTTGTGAATTAATCCTTCTTTCTTACGTAACTAAAACAAAATAAAAATGAATTTAGCAAAATAGTTTACTTTTAGCCATATATATATGAAGATGGTTCTATTTTCCTAGGCAAAAGTCATATTTTTTAAAGATGTAGTGAAGTAAAACTCTTTTCTGTGTAAATAACTTATTCTTGTTCCATAAGCTACATTACAATGAATTATGGATCAGCAAACAATTATATATAAAATACAGAGTAACATTTGGTCATTCTGTTCTCAATGAGATTGGACCAAAGCATTTCACTTGTGCTATCCAGAAGTGAATCAAATATATTTTCTTTAAATGCAGCTTAGGATATAGCCATTACATGTATTGACTTTTCATAGTTTTATAGGTTATCTTTGAATTATAAAAACAATATTTGGTGACAATCCTAGATTTTGCAGAGGGAGCTGAGAAGATTTTGACTCAATTAAATAAATGTCCAAAACTCAAGGTGTATTATTTAGAAGTGATGGTGTTCGCAAACATCTAAAATCATAGGGAAATAGAGAACAGAAGGATCTTTGTTAGCTGGTTCTCAATAGAGCGTGTCCTGCATTTGTTTTTTTATCTAGATGTTGCATATTTTGAAGGCACTGGTTTGTATTTTGCAGTTCGTACGCTATGCAGATATGGTATGGTGATGGTGCTGATCAAGAATATTTAAACTTATAGGTAGACACAAAATGTTGCAGTAACTCAGCGGGACAGGCAGCATCTCCGGAGAGAAGGAATGCTTCTCCAGAGATGCTGCCTGTCCCGTTGAGTTACTTCAGCATTTTGTGTCTACCTTCGATTTAAACCAGCATCTGAAATTCTTTCCTACATATTTAAACTTATGCCTGATTAAGTTAACTATTGCTTTGTTCCAGATCGTAAAAAGCTTCTTGAGCATCTCTATCCAGCCAAATGTATTCAATCACAGTCCAGAATGATGAATTGTATGTATGTAATTCAGAATCATGAGGGATTCAACATCTGGTGTCATATTGCAGAAAGCAAAGACAAATTTGGTGATTGTTTTGAAGAAATACCTATAGCCTATCCACGAGTGTGACTGCTTTTCCCGCTGCCTGTCACTTTAATTTTCTTATTGCACTCTGACCTCTTTGTACTTGACCATTTACGTGAAAATCAGCAACTCGTTTTCATTCTATGCATTTTAAACCCTCCAGGACTCAACACCAAATTAAACTACTTCAGATAACCAGGCTTTTTAGCAGGAATTAACAGAGTTACTATCGCGATTGAGTTTTCTGAAGAGGTGACGAAGGAGATTGATAAAGGTAGGGCAGTGGATGTTGTATACATGGATTTTAATAAGGCTTTGAATAAGGTCCCTTGTGGTAGGTTGATCCAGAAGATTTAAGATGTACAGGATTCTTGATAACTTAGTTCTATGGATTCAGAACTGGCTTATGCATTGAATTCAGAGGGTTGTGGTGGAAGGTAGAGATATTCTAGCTGGAGGTCTGTTGACCAGTGGAGTTCCACAGGGATCTGTGCTGGGACGTCTGCTATTTGTGATATCTATAAATGACATAGACATAAATGTAGATGGATTGGTGAGTAAGGTGGCTGATGGGGTGAAATGTGAGGACTAGGACAACTCTATTCCTGTTGAGACTGGGGGGGAGGGGAGCAGGATCAGAACGTGGGAAGGCGTTGTCTGTGATAGAAGAGGAGAACCACTGTTCCCTAAAGAATGAAGATATCTCAGATGTCCTGGTCTGGAACACCTCATCTTGGTGGAGACAGAGGTATCGGGAATAGGGAATAGAGTCTTTGCAAGAGCCAGGGCAGGAAGAAGTGTACTTTTCAGGAGGCAGAGGCGAGGTACCAGAATGCTGCCTCCACTAGAGGGTTTTAGCTGCAGGCAACTCTGAATAGATGGATTGTTCTCTCTGGAACATTGGAGATTGAGGGGAGACGATAGAAGCATACATTATGTAAGGCATTGATAGGGTAGACAGTCAGAACCTTTTTTCCAGGTTTCACATGCCGAGTACCAGAGACATTGCTATAAGGTGAGGAGAAGAAAGTTTAATGGAGATGTTAGGTGGTGATGTTGGTGGTGTTTAAGAGGCTTTTAGATAGGCACATGAAAGTGCAGGGAATAGTGGGATATGGATCATGTACAGACAGATCAGATCACCTTGCCATCATGTTCGGCACAAATATTGTGGGTTCCTGTGCTTTTCTATTCAATGTTAATGGACCGTTTTGTGTTTAGTCCGAGAGACACAGTAAGTGGAGGATCAGACTACAAAATACTTTAAGAGTGAATGCCATAAAACCCAGAAGAAATGTTTTACGGGAAAAATGCTATCCTGCTGACATTCAGCAACTGGATGATGATCGATGCATACACAGCACCTGAACAATTTTAGTAACCATATACAACTTAATGACAGTTGCAAGGATGAAGAGCATCACTGTCACTTACCAGGAAGCATTGTCAAAAGAAACATTTTGAAGAATATTCCTGGTAGAAATAAATAGCAACGGTATGAAAGAGCAAGTAATGCAAGCCCTCAAAAATCAAATAAAAAATAAATTGACAAGAACAAATCTAAGGGAAGAAACAAAAAAAGCACATTTATTTGAACTGGTGTAAATATAGCAGCCATGGTTTGGTTTAGTTTAGTTTCGAAGTAAACAAAGACAATAAATATGGAAGGTATCATCCAAAGCAGTTGGTGTGTTAACCCTTTTCTCTCTCATGGGGAATGTCAGTGGGCTTTGCCTGACAGCTTTCGCACGATCTTGATCCACTGCATAATGAATAAAATGTTATCTATGTAGGTAACATTGTACACCATTAATGATATAGGAATACATATTGATCCATGCATGAAAAATAAAGCATAGTCCTCTCAAGGATAGGCATCAGATTGAATTACTGAAAGATGCCTGGTGTATCTCAAAATAAAATCTACAATTCTGGCATCCCTTACATACTAATCTAATTTCCAGGTCAATGACTCCTGTGAGATACTGAGGCTACAGTTCATGGAGTATGAATGGGAAGAAGTGACAGAGAGGGGATTACCGCAAGAAAAGGGAATGTGTCATTTGATATAGACTATTATTTCAAACATATTTTGAAGACGGGATATGCCAATTATTTTTTATTTAGTTAAATATAAAACACTAGAGGTTGATAAAAAATATCATATACTAGATGGCGAATGTCTGGAACGTGCTACTGGTGGTTGAGGCAGATATGATAATGGCATTTAAGAGACTTTTGGATAATGGAGGGATATGGATTATGCACAGCCAGATAAGAGTTTGTCTTGGTATTATGTTTGGCACAGATATTGTGACCCGAAGAGCCTGTTCTTGTGCTGTACCGTTCTATATTCTATAAATTAATTAATATGTGATGAGCAAGTGCATAATATGCTTAAAGAGCAGTATTTAAGTCAAATGCTTTCATTTTTTATTCAAAGTATATGTATACACTGATGCAGAAGATAAAATTGCAAGAAATTGCAAAAAGGTTAAATCTTGATGATCGACTAAATGGATCTATTAACTGACCTCTGTTGACATCGCATTCTGCTCAGTTTGCACGGCTAAATTCTCCATCTCCAGCTGTGCATGAAGCTGTCCATTTTCTTCAACCAATTCCCAGCAATGTTCCTGCAGTCGAGCCCTCTCATCCTCAAGCTGTTTAATTGTCTGTTCCAGTATTGTCATCTACAAGGGTAAGAATACACAACATCAACGTTAGCTCTTGAATAATAAAGCACGGTCAATTTACATTAAGCGGACAAAAATGTTTACTTGAATAGGATCAGTTTTGAAACAGAAAACTATTATCAACACATGTTTTTATGTAATTTGGCATAAAGAAAATAAAATGTAATACTTATTAACTTCCTTAGAGAAAGTGATGACAATTGTATGTACTGCATGGTGGCACAAGCATTGAAAAGACAGGAGCAGAAATATTGATAATTTTGCAGGCGTGGTTGCCCAATCCAAAAGCCATTCTGCAATGGAGTACACAGATGATAATGACCAAAAACTTATTGCACCATGTTATATTTTGGTGCTCTGTGCAAGCAGACTGTAATCTAGTAAAATTCTAGTCATTCTGGTAATCAAATAACCTTCTTAATATATTTCTGCCAGTCATGAGGTGTAACATTTTATTTTCAGAGACTATATAGAAACATAGAAACATAGAAAATAGGTGCAGGAGTAGGCCATTCGGCCCTTCGAGCCTGCACCGCCATTCAATGTGATCATGGCTGATCATCCAACTCAGTATCCCGTACCTGCCTTCTCTCCATACCCCCTGATCCCTTTAGCCACAAGTGCCACATCTAACGCCCTCTTAAATATAGCCAATGAACTGGCCTCAACTACCTTCTGTGGCAGAGAATTCCAGAGACTCACCACTCTCTGTGTAAAGAATGTTTTCCTCATTTCGGTCCTAAAGGAATTCCCCCTTATCCTTAGACTGTGACCCCTTGTTCTGGACTCCCCCAACATCGGGAACAATCTTCCAGCATCTAGCTTGTCCAACCCCTTAAGAATTTTGTAGGTTTCTATAAGATCCCCCCTCAATCTTCTAAATTCCATCGAGTACAAACCGAGTCTATCCAATCTTTCCTCATATGAAAGTCCTGACATCCCAGGAATCAGTCTGGTGAATCTTCTCTGTACCCCCTCTATGGCAAGGATGTCTTTCCTCAGATTTGGAGACCAAAACTGTACGCAGTACTCCAGGTGTGGCCTCACCAAAACCCTGTACAACTGCAGTAGAACCTCCCTGCTCCTATACTCAAATCCTTTCGCTATGAATGCTAACATACCATTTGCTTTCTTCACTGCCTGCTGCACCTGCATGCCTACTTTCAATGACTGGTGTACCATGACACCCAGGTCTCGTTGCATCTCCCCCTTACCTAATCTGCCACCATTCAGATAATAGTCTACCCTCATGTTTTTGCCACCAAAGTGGATAACCTCACATTTATCCACATTGTACTGCATCTGCCATGCATCTGCCCATTCACTCAGCCTATCCAAATCACCCTGCAGCTTCCAAGCATCCTCCTCACACCTAACTATACCCCCCAGCTTGGTATCATCTGCAAATTTGGAGATGTTGCATTGAATTCCCTCGTCCAAATCATTAATATATATTGTAAATAGCTGGGGTCCCAGCACTGAGCCTTGCGGCACCCCACTAGTCACTGCCTGCCATTCTGAAAAGGACCCGTTTACTCCTACCCTTTGCCTCCTGTCTGCTAGCCAGTTCTCTATCCACATCAATACTGAACCCCCAATACCGTGTGCTTTAAGTTTGTATGCTAATCTCTTATGCGGGACCTTGTCGAAAGCCTTCTGAAAGTCTAGATATAACACATCCACTGGTTCTCCCTTATCCACTCTACTAGTTACATCCTCAAAAAATTCTATCAGATTTGTCAGACATGATTTACCTTTCGTAAATCCATGCTGACTTTGTCCAATGATTTCACCACTTTCCAAATGCGCTGCTATCCCATCTTTAATAACTGACTCTAGCAGTTTCCCCACTACCGATGTTAGACTAACTGGTCTGTAATTCCCCGCTTTCTCTCTCCCTCCTTTTTGTAAAAAGTGGGGTTACATTAGCTACCCTCCAATCCTCAGGAACTACTCCAGAATCTAAGGAATTTTGAAAAATTATCACTAATGCATCCACTATTTCTGTGGCTACCTCCTTGAGTACTCTGGGATGCAGACTATCTGGCCCTGGGGATTTATCGGCCTTCAATCCGTTCAATTTACCCAACACCACCTCCCGGCTAACCTGGATTTCACTCAGTTCCTCCATCTTATTTGACCCCCGTTCCACTGCTATTTCCGGCAGATTATTTATGTCTTCCTTAGTGAAGACAGAACCAAAGTAGTTATTCAATTGGTCTGCCATGTCCTTGTTCCCCATGATCAATTCACCTGTTTCTGACTGCAAGGGACCAACATTTGTTTTAACTAGTCTCTTTCTCTTTACATATCTATAAAAACTTTTGCAGTCAGTTTTTATGTTCCCTGCCAGTTTCCTTTCATAATCTATTTTCCCTTTCCTAATTAAGCCCTTTGTCCTCCTCTGCTGGATTCTGAATTTCTCCCAGTCCTCCGGTAGGCTGCTTTTTCTGGCAAATTTGTATGCCTCATCTTTTGTTTTTATACTATCCCTGATTTCCCTTGTTATCCATGGATGCACCACCTTCCCCGATTTATTCTTTTGCCAAACTGGTATGAACAACTTTTGTACTTCATCCATGCAGTCTTTAAATACCTTCCATTGCACATCCACTGTCAACCCTTTAAGAATCACCTGCCAGTCTATCTTGGCCAATTCACATCTCATACCTTCAAAGTTACCTTTGTTCAAGTTCAGAACCCTTGTTTCTGACTTAATTTTGTCACTCTCCATCCTAATGAAGAACTCAACCATATTATGGTCACTCTTGCCCAAGGGGCCACGCACAACAAGACTGCTAACTAACCCTTCCTCATTACTCAATACCCAGTCTAGAATAGCCTGCTCTCTCGTTGGTTCCTCCACATGTTGGTTGAGAAAACTATCCCGCATACATTCCAGGAAATCCTCTTCCTCAGCACCCCTGCCAATTTGATTCACCCAATCTACATGCAGATTGAAGTCACCCATTATAACCGTGTTACCCTTGTTGCACGCATTTCTAATTTCCTGTTTGATGCCATCCCCAACTCCAATACTACTGTTAGGTGGCCTGTACACAGTTCCCACTAGCGTTTTCTGCCCCTTAGAGTTTCGCAGCTCTACCCATATCGATTCCACATCCTCCACGCTAATGTCCTTCCTTTCTATTGCATTAATCTCCTCTCTCACCAGCAACGCTACCCCACCTCCTTTTCCTTTTCGTCTATCCCTCCTGAATATTGAATATGAAGACACTTGGAAAATTTGTTTTGAAGGAACATAATTAGGAATATAGGCTTTTTGGCTTCTCCCATCTCTTCTGGAATTCAATAAAATTATGGGTGATATCTTACCTTAATGTCACTTTTCTATATGCCTTGAGTCCTTAATTTTTAAGTTAATGAAGCACACATATTGAAAGGCCTTTTGAAAGTAATACACTGACATCTGTCAGAAAATGAATTTTTGAACAATTTAAAATTAAAATGTACGTGATATAAAATACTAGAAAAGTACTCGATGGAGCAACTGTCCACAGATCTCCTCTCTGACCTAGGTCCACCAAGGTCCTCGGGAGCTCATGGTTGGCAAACATTTTAATTCCCTTTCCTATTCCCATACCACCCTTTCCATCCTTGGTCTCTTCAATTGCCAGGGAGAGGACACACGCAAACTGGAAGAAGGGCACGTCATATTCTGCTTGAGTAGCCTTCAACCCAAAGAAATGAATACTGAATTCTCCAATTTCAAGTAATACCACCTCCCTCTCTCCCTGGCAATTCTCCCAGGGTCTCCCACCATTCTAGTCACCCTGCATCTTGCCACTCTTCCATATGCACATCTTCAATCCCTGGGTTCCATATTTCCATTTTATTTCCCCCCTTCTTCCCTTCCACGATGTCCCCTTCCACCCATGTCCCTTACTGCAACTTTACATTTCACTCATCCTCTTCTTTCCTTATCTGATATTCCTTTGTCACCTCTTCACTTTACTCCACCGTCTGCCAATCACCCTTCCATTGCCTTTATCCACCTAAACAAATGACACAAAGTGCTGAAGTGACCCAGCGGGTCAGGCAGCATCTCTGGAGAAGCCTTCTTCAGTCTGAAGAAGGGACCCGACATGAAACCTCACTCCAGCACTTTGTTTTTTGCTTGTGTTATCTGAAAATTACATGGGTCGTTGCTTCCAGACAACTGTTCAAACATATTCTGAAATATGAAATGCAGAAACTGATAAATCTGGCAGATAAATTACCATGTCTATCTTGACAGCTTTAATATTCCTTATTACAATGTCTTGGCTCTTTCTTGCCACATGATAAGAAGTGTGTAAAATCTTCACTGCTCCTGATACAAGATCTTCACTGCTCCTGATACAAAACTTCGGCAAACATTTGAGTGAATTATTGAGCATAATTCTCTGCACTATCACAGTCCTAAAGAATGATGGCTTCCTGTACCTGCAAAACAGGAACTACATGGCATAGGATAGGAACAAATCAAATGGCATGTGACATTGCTCCACTTGTAAAAAGCTGAGAATGAAAATGCAATTTTATAACTAACTTGAATTTAATTGCAATGAATCAGAATTATGCCAGCAGTGACCTTTTATCAACAATAACCACATTCGAAAATGTTCCAGAGCCAAAACAATTAAGCCAACAATTTGTTTTGTTGCATAATTTACTTTGACAAGTTTAGGCAAAGCACTCCAAAAATCATATGATCTCTAACCTAAGATAAATAATAGCACAATATACTCTAGGTAATTTGACAGTGTAATGTGCAAACATTTAAGCTTTCTAATAACATAATTATGCTTTTATGTCAACTTAACCTATCAAAATCTGATCTTCAGCTATTCAAGTTCTTGATTATTCAAAACAAATGATATATTTCAAGAATAAAAAGCTGTATCACAATGCTGAATTTAAATGAGGCAATCTATTTTTCATCTTTTTATTTGAATTACATTGTTGTTCTTCACCCAATAATACAAGGGAGAAAAAAAAACAGCGTTCTGTAGTACTGAGATTAGACATTGCTGGAGTCTGAGATAGTGATCAAGAGTTCAAAATCAATTTGACTATTGATTGACTGGTTAGGAGTTCTGTTGTTCTGAATGAATTTTCAGTCATGGGATTTACTTTTGTGAAGATGTGCAATAGGGAATTCAGATTTTTATGTATACTGACATAAATCAAATAACCTTATAGAACTAACATGTTGTGAAGCATCAACAGATGGATATTGTCGCTTTAAGTGATGTGGTTAAGAGTTATGACAGCTTCAAAAGTAGCTACCGCTTTTAATCAATACTATGAAGGAAAAAGTATTTCTGAATACTGCACAGGAATAAGAGATGGAAGAGAAGCTAGATGTTAGTGTGTGGATCTTAGTGCAGAAGCCATTGAAGAAGTGAAAGTAAATTTGACAGTCGGCATGGAGGGACTTTGCCTAACCAGACAAGAAAGAAAGATAACTTATCATACAGCAACAGGCTCAATAAGTAGACTCTGTAGGAGGTGCACTGAGTGAATTGCTCAGGAGATTAACCAAAACTGGTCATCATATAATACTTACTTTGAAGAATTTCATCAGATTTCTTTAGTGGAGTTTGATAACATACCACATCTACATCCAGATTTATGATGACAATGGTTACTTGTGTGGTGGTTATAGTGAGTGTGTGTGTGTGTGTGTGGGGGGGGGGGGGGGGGGGGAGTGTGTGTGTGTGTGTGACAGGTTGGTTAATGTGTTGGTTTTGTGATATTTAAAACCTTGAACATCACATGATATGTCCCCATATTGTTACTATTCAGGAATAAAACCTCTTAAAATAAGAGGTTTGCTGCTTTAATTATAATTCCACTGAGAGATTTAAAATGCAAGTACTGAAGATCTATTAAGCTGTTTGGGGAATGTTAAGTGTGATTTTAGATTTTGCAAAGGATAAGAAATGACCGAAGAAATCTATTAAATAACATTATATATTTTTAAAATTTAGCTGACAAATAAAGTTAATTCTCCCCACAAACCTGGCTAACATGTTATTTGAAAGAAACAAAAATTGTACCCAGGAAAGAACAAAAACAGCTTGTCGTAGTTTGGTTCAGAAATTCAATTTCATTCAGAATTGAGCCTCAGAAGTGCAGCAACCGTTGCTTGAAATATGTGAAAGTGACCAACTAAAATGTCTATTGCTTTAGATTTAAATTAAACTAATTTAAGTATTGCCTATGCCAGTATATAGTGTTAATCCTTCTCTAAAATACCCATATCTGAGCAATCATGCTATGATATCTATATAGCTGAAAGTCTCATCTTGACCACTTCCTGTCTGCGCTATATATTGATTTTAGAAAAGACGCTACCGTATATCACTATGATTTTGGGCCATCTTACTCACAGTCCTCCTCCACTGAGGCAGCCATGAGGATTTTTCTGATCGATGAAAAATAAAAAGGTTATGACTGTTTAAAAAATCTTGAGATCAGCTGATTGGTCCTCTTGCCTGTCAATGATGAAGATAAAGCTGGGGGGGGGGCAGGACTATAAAACCTCGGATGCCTGGACGTGAGTCAGTCCCTCTGGAAGATCGCAAGGGAGAGGTCACAACTGTGATTCTGCTGTGAGTCAACTGAACTGTGATGTACTTGGCTGCGCTGTACATGTAATAAATGATTTGTTAGCCCTTAATGAAAATGAGACGAGTTGTTTGGTCTGCCCTGTGCTTGAAACTGAAATGGCAATGGAATTGAAATGAAATGAAAATGAGATAAGTTGTTTGGCCTGCCTGTGCTTGAAACTGAAATGGCAATGGAAATGACATGAAAATGCGACGAGTTGTTTGGCCTGCCCTGTGCTTCAAACTGAAATGGCAATGGAAATGCAATGAGATTAGTTGTTTGGCCTGCCCTGTGCTTGAAACTGAAATGGCAAATGAAATGAAATGATATGAAAATGAGATGAGTTGTTTGGGCTGCCCTGTGCTTGAAACTGAAATGGCAATGCAAATGAAATGAAATGAAAATGAGATGAGTTATTTGGCCAGCCCTGTACTTGAAACTGAAATGACAATGGAAATGAAATGAAATGAAATGAGTTGATTGGCCTGCCTGAAACCACTCATTTCGGCCCACAAGCATCTTAGTAGAAAAGAAACCAGCCCCTTTTGCACAAAATGTCCGTATTAGCCCAGGAAGAGCATTTTGGCCATAAAGGCCCGCGCCAGGCCTGAAAAAGTCCATAAAAATTGTCTTTCACTGAGATTTCACTCAGATTTTTTTTAAGAGTCCCTTCAGCCCATCAGGCCTGTACAAGCCCAAGAGGAGTCCCTTTGGCCCATCAGTAAGTATTCCCCTTGCAAGTATTGAACATCACCCCTGTATTTTTCTCCCTCCCTTCATTGGCTCCCTGTGAGATCCAGGCCAGGATAGACTTTCCTCCTTCATTGCTGTGTTCTGCAGCTATAGATGAAAAATGTCTAAAATTGATTCTCCACCCTCTCCCCCTTCTCTCTCACAGTCTCTCACCTGTTTTGGGCAGAATTTCTGGCCGTTTCTGAGCTGCCAGCCCACCAGCCCTGAGTGACTGAGCTGCCAGCCCACCAGTCCTGAGTGACTGAGCTGCCAGCTCACCAGGCCTGAGTGGCTGAGCTGCCAGCCCACCAGGCCTGAGTGACTGAGCTGCCAGCCCACCACGCCTGAGTGACTGAGCTGCCAGCCCACCAGGCCTGAGTGACTGAGCTGCCGGCCCACCAGTCCTGAGTGACTGAACTGCCAGCCCAATAATCCATTCGGCCAACAATGTCCATACTAGCCCTCTGGAAACTAGTCCCTTCGGCCCAGAACACCCATACTAGCGCTCCAGAAAGTCCCCCCCCCCACCACTGGCCACCAATATTGGAATTAGTGGAGAGGTGGAATATTGCGTTGGGGGACCAGCCCTCCCGTGTGAACATGGGACCCAACGGGTCCCACTTAGTCTAGTCATATTATAAATGCAAATCGAAAATTGTCTAATGCTAGTATTTTGTTGTGTGATTTGCAAACAGTACTGAAACAAACAGTATAAATTAATAGTCACTAGCTACTGGAAAATGGAGGCACTGATTTACATTTTGAAAATATGTAATTTTTGAAAAAGTGGTATTTCTGAATATAAAATCATAATTTCTGTCAAATGAACGTGCAATATTTCACAATTCTGATTATTGCACTTGAATTTTTGGGGGGTTACATCAGGAGTAACTCAGCGGGTCAGGCAGCATCTTAGTAGAAAAGGAATAGTTGATGTTTTGGGCTGAGACTCTTCTTCAGCCTGAGAGTCAGGAGAAAGTGAGACGAGAGAAATAGGCAGTGATATAGCGGGAGATAGAACATACGAGTTACATCACTGTAAAATAATACAAAACCTCAAACCTGCCGACAAAATCAGGAGAGAGTTTTTCTTCAATTCCCATAGGTTCTTAAATTCCCCAGTTCTTGCCATCAAAGAGTTCTATTCATTAATAATATGAAGAATATACAATTTAAACGGATTTTGTTATGTAGCAAAGTAAAGATAACATTAAAGTTTAAAACCAGCAAAATAATATTAGGAAGATAGACACAAAAAGCTAGAGTAACTCAGCATCTCTTTAGAAAAGGAATAGGTGATGTTTTGGGCCGAGATTCTGCTTCGGGCTGAGAGTCAGGAGAAAGGGAAACGAAAGAAATAGACAGTGATATAGAGAGATTCATCAAATGAATGCAAGATATGGAAAAAAAAGTAACCCAGATCAAGGAAACATGGAGACAACAATGGTCCATCAATATTCATACTGTTAGGTTGTTAGCTGCCCACGTAAAATATGAGGTGCTGTTCCTCCAATTTGCATTTGGCCTTACTCTGACAATGGAGGAGGCCCAGGACAGAAAGGTCAGTGTGGGAATGGGAGGGGAGGTAAAGTGTTTGGCAACTGGGAGATCAGGTGGGTTTAGGCGGACTGGGTGAAGATGTTGAGCGTAACAATCGCCCAGTCTACGCTTAGTCTCGTGATATACATGAGTCCACACCTCGAACAACAGATACAGTAGATGAAGTTGGAAGAGGTGTAATTAAATCTGAAAGGGCTGTCAGGGTCCCTGGACAGATTCATGGGAGGAGGTATAGGGACAGATGTTGCATCTTCTGCAGTTGCAGGGGAAGGGAATATTATGGGTGGGAAGGGAAGAGTTAACCCGGGACTTGTGGAGGAACAGTCTCTGTGAAAAGCGGAAAAGGATGCAGATGGGAAAATGTGACTAGTGGTGGGATGCCGTTGCAGGTGGTGAAAATGTTGTAGGATTATGTGTTGTATGTAATGGCTGATGGGGTGAAAGGTGAGGACTATGAGGACTGTCCCTGGTGCGACAGGGGGAGCAAGAATGGAGCTGCAGGATTCTGAGGAGACACATGTGAGGGACTCATCTATCATAGAAGAGGGGAACCTACGTTCCCCAAAGAATGATGACATATCGGATGTCCTGACATAGAATACCTCATCTAGAGTGCAGATGTGGCATAAGCGGAGGAATTGGGAGTAGAGGATAGAGTCTTTGCAAGAGGCAGGGTGGGAAGAAGTGTAGTCTAGATAATTGTGGGAGTCAATAGGTTTATAATAGTTGTCAGTCAATAGTCTATCTCCTGTGATGGAGATCAAGAAAGGGGAGGGAGGTGTCGGAGATGGTCCAAGTGAATTTGCGTGCAGGATGGAAATTGATGGTGAAGTTAATGAAGTCCATGAGTTCTGCATGGGTGCAGGAGGTAGCACCGATGCAGTCATCAATGTAGCGGAGGTAGAAGTTCAGGGATATGACCAGTGTATGCCTGGAACAGGGATTGTTCAACGAACCCTACAAAGAGGCAGGCATAGCTAGGGCCCATGCTTGTGCCCATAGCTACGCCTTTGGTTTGGAGTAAATGGGAGGAGTCAAAGGAGAAGTTGTTGAGAGTGAGGACCAACTCCACTCGCCAGAGGAGAATGTTAGTAGAGGGAAATTGGCTGGTTCTGTGGTTGAGGAAGAAACAGAGGGGTTTAAGGTCTTCCTGGTGGGGGATGGGGGTGTAGAGTGACTGAACCTGCATAGTAAAGTTGAGGGAATGAGGGCCTGGGAAATGGAAGTCATTAAAGAGACAAAAGGCATATAAGGTATCTTGGACATAGGTCGGGATTGATTGGACCGGGGAGGGATATGATGTAGTCGATGTACGTGGAAATAATTTCAGTGGGGCTGGAGCAGGCAGAAACAATGGGTCAGCCAGGCATATTAGGATATGACTATGTGAAGACAGTATTCCTAAATGGGAATAGAGTGATCCTTAAGTTATCTGAGAAGCATTTTTATTCTGGTTGTGTTTGTTCTTCATCCTGCATATGACATTATCTCTCACTACAGACAGGGAAGGTAATTGAGTCACAGACACCTCTTCCAGTGATGAAGTTATGAAAACAAATCTTAACTCTTTCACAATCCGCGAAGATTTTCTTTTTTAAATTTATAGTCAATTTTACTGTTTCTTTAATAACGGCAAAAAAAGATAAATCCCGGTTTGTTGCAATAGTCTTTCGGCACTATATTAAATGTTCTGATTCAGTTATGCAGATGTACTTAACATAAAACCTATCTTATATCAAGAGACCCACTTTCTTAGGTTACCTTTTTCTGCTCATTGCAGAGAGCTTTGGCTGAGGCCAGTTAATGAATGAACTGATGTTAAACACAAAATGCTGGAGTAACTCAGTGGGCCAGGCAGCATCTCTGGAGAGAAGGCATGGGTAACGTTTCGGGTCAAAACCCTACTTCAGTCTGAAGAAGGGCCTCGACTCCAAAACCTCATCAGCCTGAAGATGAGTCTCGAATAAGAGAAGACAGAGCAATGCTGTGTCATTGGGGAGCAGAAAGTCAAGGCAGAAATACATTAGGGTATCTCAGATACATATTTTGTTATGGTACATCCCCTGTATGGAGAACACAATAGAATTAATTTACTTCTACGTTTTGGTGGTTATCTTTGTTGTGGCTGCAATAATTCAGCACTTTGGAAACAGCATATAAGATACAGAAATGTCTAGTATCTAAGTTTCTGATAGTAAAAGGATAGGCAACATTATAAGCAGTGCGGCAAGATTAAATTAGAAAGTAATATTAATAGACTGAATGATTGAGCAAAACTATGGTGAATGGATTTCAGTGCAAGGTCATATCCACCGTGGACCTAAAAAGCATAGAATAAAGTAGATTACAAATGCTGAAAATCTGGAAGTAGCAAAGGTCTTGCGTGATTTATGGGTCAATATATATAGATTAGTGAAAATGTACGTAGATACAGCACATAGTCAAAAGGGAATAAAGGCATTTATATCTGAAGGACTGGAATATGATGAGATAGAGACTTCGGGGACTCCAAGCATCTCGAGTTTTGACCACTCCGATGCGGGAGGTTAGACCGCCCTGACGTGGGAGCTCGATCGCCAGCTGCGGATGGTTCGAATCCCCCGACCGCGGGAGGAAAGGAGGAAATATGATAAGACTTTATTGCCTTCTATCACAGTGGGGAATGTGTGGGTGCCACTGTGATGGATGTTTATGTCAAATTATTAGGTAGTGTCTTGTTGCTTTTTTGGTATGACTGTATGGCAAACCAAATTCCTCATATGTTGCAAAACATACTTAGCTAATAAATTACGATTATGATTATGATAGTTAGGCAATACCTGCAGGAATATGAGCAGATCTGAGAATTACACTTTTTGGAAGGATACACTGCACAATGGAGAATTAAATGAGTTATCAGGATCAAAAAGGTTGCATTTATGAGGGGCAATTGCCATATGTAGGAACAGAAGTAGATTGTCAAAGGGAACAATCTTTAATCTGGCACTCCTCAAGAAAACTTTCCTGCTCTTTCTTCATAACCTTGTCTCACTGGCTGATGAGAGATCTTGCCTTCTCTGTTGTAGCTATACACGAGGACTCAGCCCTCACTGCTCTCTTAGAGGCAAGGAGTTCCAAAGACTCACAATCCACTGAGAAACATATATGCTTCAACATGATCACCACTCTCTCCAGTGAGTAGATTCCCAACTTGTTTAATCTTTCCTTGCAAGACAATCCTGTGTCTCGTGCATATCAACCCTGCAGTTATTCTCCATTTATAGTTCAAAGGCCAACTTTGATCAAATCATTTAACCAATCAATATTACTATGTAAACTGTTTGTATCCTCATAATTGTCTCCCCTCCTACTTATATGTCATGCATTGATTTCCTTTCTCCATGTCATTGACATACATTGTAAACAGTGGCGGTCCCACAACTGATAAGGCCCTACTGGCCACAGGTAGCAAACTATCCCTGCAGGTTGTTTCTTACCCTTGAGCATCTTTCTTCACCAATGTATCACTTCCATTACCAAGCACTATTACATTGTGACTTAGCCTTTTAAGAAGCACCTTATTGAAGCTCCTCTCAAGGTTCCCCTCTATCCACACTGCCCAGGCCCTCTTCAAGACTTTAATAATTTGTCAGACATTATTTGCCCTTTATGAAATCATGCTGACTCAGCTTGATTAGATGATGCTTTTCCAAATGTACTGCTCCTGCTTCCTTAATAATCTATTTTAATATTTTTCTAACTGGATATTAGGCTATTTGACCTATAATCGTCCACATTTTATTTATCTCCTATTTCAAGTAAGGACATCAAACTTTCCAATCTTTTGTTGCTTCAACAGTAACAAAAGGGAGATTATGATCCATGGCAGCCACTATCCTGGTGGACACTTCTTCTAAGGTTTGAGACTGTGAACCTTCTGGGTCATGGATTTGCCAATCTTTACAGAGCCATACAGGCCTTTGGCCCACCATATCCATGCCAAAAATTAAGTCTGAAGAAGGGTCTCGACCCGAAACGTCACCTATCTTCGCTCCTTAGATGCTGCTGCACCCGCTGAGTTTCTCCAGCTTTTTTGTGTAACCCCCAAAAATTAAGTATCCCGTTTATTAGTACTTGGTCTATAGCCTTCTATGGTTTCCTGATTCAAGTGGTAATCCAAATACTTCTTAAATACTCAGAGAGTACCATCCTTCAGCACCTATTCTGGCGTGCATTCCAAATCCCATCTACCCTCCGGCTGAGAAAGCTCTTCCTCAGATCCTATCTAAACCTCTTACCCCTTAACCACAACCTCTGCCCTCTGGTTTCAGATATTTCAGTTATGTGGAAATGCTTTCTACTATCTATTATTATCATTATCGTTGTCTGTACCTCTATCAGGATCACACCATGTCCCTTCCACTCAAATAAATACATATTTAGCCCATACAGTTTCTCCACATAATGAAAACATCCCATCCCAGGCAACATCTTGGCAATTCTCGTCTACATCCTTTCCAGTCCAATCATGTCCTTCTTATAGTACAGCAACACAGTACTTCAACCTAACTAAGGTTTGTAACTTTCTACCCTAAGCTCTCTGCTCTTACATTCAATGTCCCAGCTAGTTAAGGCAAGTACCTTGAATGGGTTTTCCCTCATCTTATCTTCCCGTGCTGCCACATCAGAGATCCTTGGGCTTGTACATTAAGGTCCCTCTGTCCCTCTGTTCTTCAATATGCTTTGCTGTTCTTATTGGATTTATCCTACCCCTGATAGTACTCCCACAATGCATCACCTTGCATTTCTCTTGCTATTGCTCTGCCCATCTTCCTAACTGATCAATATCATCCTGTACCCTATGGCTATCCTCACTATCGACAATGCCACAAATCACCTGTCCTATATAAATCTCTGGAACTCCCAATGCACAATACTAAACAGATGACAGAGCCTGGAATATGCACAAGGAGTTAGAGTTGAAGCCATCAACCCCTGACCAACAGACAAAAATATCACTTAACCTTGCTGAAGCACATACATACTGGCCAAGTAAAGCACTTATCTTTGCACTGTTTTACGTGCTGTACTTCAACAGGCATAGATTATATAAGTAGTATGTGATTCATATCTTCACTACACTTTCATCTTTTCTTATAAACAACCCGTGAGGACTGATCACATTTGATTCAAAATAGGACTGTAGTATGGTCAGTAGCTAGCAACAACCTTTATAATTGGGTTTGTGTAAGGTCAGTGGGCAACAGTGTAATATTTCTGTTTATATTCAATGACAAATGAAAGTGCTTCATGTGCCAATGAACGTATCAGTTTCTGTTCGATTCACGTTTGCTCAGTACATTTGTCAAGTTATTATATCTATGCCAGTCTAAAGGGAGCCAACTGAAAAGAGGAAAAGGTAACATCCATTGTCCCCAATACAGTAGGCTGGTTACAGTTGTCCATCCATGGTGACATCCAGCATTGCAGATATTTACAAGAAATGTTGATTGCAATTTTGAAAGGTAAATATTGACATCATGACCAAAACAGATGACATGAAGTAAAGATTATGGAGATAAGATTATGGAGGCAAAGTACATAATCAATAGAATATGTTTTCAAAGTACATAATCAATAGAATAGAACATAATCAAATAATTCAGTCAAAGTTAATTGTATAGGCTGTCATTTCCCAAATGGGATCAAATCCCATTTTTAGCTATTAAGAACTGTATAATCAAGTGTATTTTCAAGTAATATCTCGTTGTTGAACAATGTATTCAAATGAGATATGATGTTGATGTATATGGGTAAAGAAAGAAAAACATACTTACTCTGGTATGGATCGATTGTAATCATGTGTTGTCTTTCTGCAAAAGCTTTTCACCACACCTCAGTACACGTGACAACTAACGTGACTACAGTAAACTAACATAACTGATGCCGAATCAACAAAAATTGCATTATTAATCTATCAAAAGGACATACAACTGTTCTAATGAAAGTTCATTGACCTGAGGTATTAATTCTGCCTCTTTTTCAACAAATGCTACCCATGCAGATCGGTATTTCTAGCATGTTTTATTTTTACCAGAATAGATCTGCTGTGATTCGGAACTTGATTTCAGCCTGCTTTACCAATACATATTTTATTTTTTTTATTTTGCAAGTAGAGGTAATGGCCACATCTGCATAGATTTATGTTGAAAATGCAATATATTCAAATAATCTGTTTCATATATTACAAACTCATTCTTATTAAGGGATTTTCATAATACAAATCCCTTAATAAATATGAAATCACCTGATAAGAAAGTGGACCTTTATTAATATTGTCAAAAAATTATCTTGTCAAGATTTACAAATTCAGGAATGCAAAAAGCCTTAAACATCACCCTAATGCCATAGATGAAATTATGTAAAGACTATGGAAGTTGCACATGATCAATGTCAAGTTAATAATTTAATTAATACAGAACATTCGTCTCATCTGATTTCTCAGTTATCGGCACCTTTAGATTACTTAGGGAGCCAGCATGAAGAAGTCTCCCACACAAAACAAAAGATACATGTTTTTACTGATTCCAAATGTTATCTATTTGCTTATTTTTTATTAAAAATAACTTAGGTAAGAGTATGAATTAAGGAAATATTAATCATACCATTTGTAATGCTAGTCCTGCGATTCAGTAAAACATAAACAATACCCTGCAAACAGTGCAACTCAGTACAGCAACATGTATTTAATTATTGAATAATTTAAACCAATGGTAATCACCAGAAATGTTTGCATATTACTAAACTAACAAGAACATGTTTTTTTTATTTAACAACATGCTTGCACTGAAGACAGTGTAGAGGAAATTTACCAGGATGTTGATAGTAATGTATCATTTCTGTTGTAAGTAGAGACTGGGTAGGCTGGAGTTGTGTTGCTCGGACTGTTGGTGGCAACCACCAAAATTATGAGAGACCTACATAGTTAAGGTGGATAGTGAGAATGTTGTCTCCATAATAGAGGCATCTACAGTGAGAGGGGACAGGGCATATATTGAAGGGGAACAGGAATCATATGGTGAGAGGGGATCAGAGGAATATTTCCACACACAGATGGTTGCACTCTGAAATGCACTGCACAAGGAGGTGGTGTAGGCAGGTACTTGCACACTTAAAAGACATTGGAAGAAAACACTTGAATTGCCAGGCATGAAGGCAATGGCTCAGGTTCGGGTCAATGGGAACAATATAGATGGGCACTTGATGGTGGGCCGAATGGTTTCTTTCTGTGCTGCATGAGTCTGTAATACTTGATAAAGCAATTGTCATTTGCCTCGGTGGGAGGATTTGTATATGACATACAAATACATAATCCAGGCTAACACCTAAATGCATAACTAAGGGAATGCCACTTGGTTGGGGTAATCATTTGTCAGATTAAGAGGTTGATGTCAATGAAATTAATTTCTGAAGCAAAATACAATTTGCTGTTGCCACCGAGTAACACATCAAGAGATATTTACCAGGGACACCAATTTCCTACTCTATAAAGCGGCACGGTGGCGCAGCGGTAGAGTTGCTGCCTTACAGCGCTTGCAGCGCTGGAGACCCGGGTTCGATCCCGACTATAGGTGTGGTCCGTACGGAGTTTGTATGTTCTTCCCGTGACCGCATGAGTTTTCTCCAAACTCTTCGGTTTCCTCCCACATTCAATTGGATGTACAAATTTGTAGGTTAATTGGCTTGGTGTATGTGTAAATTGTTCCTAGTGTGTGTAGGATACTGTTAATGTGCGCGGGTCGCTGGTCGGTACAGACATGGTGGGCCAAAGGGCCTATTTCCGTGCTGTATCTCTAAACTAAACTAAAGCAGTACCAGTTCATAGGACACAGGCATGAGTTTGGCAAAAGGGAGAGCTATTAATTTGGGACAGACTCCAGAACGAATATCCAGACAAATTGGATAATTAGAGCTACAGATAGGATTTAAAACATGAAGGGTTCAAGAAAAAGAGGTTTATAAATTTAAAGGGGGTGTGATATGGGAATTTGCCGATGACACAAAAAGATGGTTGGAGTGTAGAAGATTGAGGAGAGACTTTTATTGAAGTCTACAGGATCATCAAGGGCATGGATAAAGGAATCTTAATTGTCTTTTTACCATGGTAGAGGATTCTAAAACAAGAGGGCATAGGCTTAAGGTTGGAGGGAAGAGATTTACAAGGAACCTGAGGGGCAAGCTTTTCAGTCAGAGGGTAACCTGTACTTGGAATGATTTGTCAGAAAAAGTTATGGAAGTGGATAGAATCACAACTTTGAAAAGACATTTGGACAAATATATGGATAGGAAGGGCTTCAGGGAAATGGGCCAAACATAAGTAAACGGGACAAGCCCACAATGCCAACTGAGTTGCATGAACAAGTTAGGCTTAAGGGCTGTAT
The DNA here is from genome assembly GCA_963514005.1 of Raja brachyura. The sequence goes on along the minus strand of OY740797.1, from coordinate 44,563,959 downwards.
ATCTCTCCATGACTCAGGAGATTAATAAAGATTAATGTTGGCCATGAGCCATGAAAAAAAAACGAAAAATGCAAGGTTGGGTTCCTGGATAGAAACCCAACTGAGAGGAAACTTAGTTGATATGAAGTAGATTTTCAAAGTCTACAGAGAGATTTGGGCCATTTGGAAGAGTGGGCTGAAAGATGGCAGATGGAGTTTAATGCTGATAAGTGTGAGGTGCTACATCTTGGCAGGACAAATCAAAATAGGACGTACATGGTAAATGGTAGGGAATTGAGGAATGCTGTGGAACAGAGGGATCTAGGAATAACTGTGCATAGTTCCCTGAAGGTGGAATCGCATGTAGATATGGTGGTAAAGAAAGCTTTTGGTGTGCTGGCCTTTATAAATCAGAGCATTGAATATAGGAGTAGGGAAGTAATGTTAAAATTGAGACCAATTCTGGAGTATGGTGTACAATTTTGGTTGCCTAATTATAGGAAGGATGTCAACAAAATAGAGAGAGTACAGAGGAGATTTACTAGAATGTTGCCTGGGTTCCAGCAACTAAGTTACAGAGAAAGGTTGAACAAGTTAGGTCTTTATTCTTTGGAGCGCAGAAGGTTAAGGGGGGACTTGTTTGAGGTCTTTAAAATGATGAAAGGGATAGACAGAGTTGACGTGGATAAGCTTTTCCCATTGAGGGTAGGGAAGATTCAAACAAGAGGGCATGACATGAGAATTAAGGGACAGAAGTTTAGGGGTAACATGAGGGGGATCTTCTTTACTCAGAGAGTGGTGGCTGTGTGGAATGATATTCCAGCAGAAGTGGTGGAGGCAGGATCAATTTTAACATTTAAAAGTAAAGTGGATAGGTATATGGACGGGAAGGGAATGGAGGGGTATGGTCTGAGTGCAGGTAGATGGGACTAGGGGGAAATAAATGCTCGGCACGGATTGGAAGGGCCGAGAAGGCCTGTTTCCGTGCTGTAATTGTTATATGGTTATATGGTATATTTAAAATCAAAAATGTCCTAGATATATACGTAGGAAATAACGATTTCCCTCTGCAGAGGGGTCATAAAACAAGTGTCCATAGATTTAATTTGGTTGAAGGATTAGAAGGATTTGAAAAGATGTATTTTTACCCAGAGGGTGGAAGTAGTCTGGATTTCACTATATGAAAGATTGATAGAGGCAGAAATCTTCATTGCATTTTGTTCTTACTTTGATGTGTACTTGAAGAGCTGTGATCTGCAGAGTTACAGACCTGGTGTTGAAAGGTGCAATTAGGCTGGTGCCTTTTTTTTGACTGGCAAATGCATGGTGGGTTTCTGATATCATAAATTTCCAGTGATTACATGAAGTCTAGCCCATATGGCAAGGTACTAAGGTGTATGAAAGAACTACAGATGCTGGTTTAAATCGAAGGTAGACACAAAATGCTGGAGTAACTCAGCGGGTGAGGCATCATCTCTGGAGAGAAGGAATGGGCGACGTTTCGGGTCAAGACCCTTCTTCTGACTGGTTAGGATAAGTGAAATGAGAGATATAGACGGTGATGTGGAGAGGTAAAGATCAATGAATGAAAGACATGCAAAAAAGTAACACTGATAAAGGAAACATGCCATTGTAAGCTGTTTGTAGGGTGAAAATGGGAAGCCAGTGCGACTTGGGTGGGGGAGGGATAGAGAGAGAGGGAATGCTGGGATTACCTGAAGTGAGAGAATCAATATTCATACCACTGGGCTGTAAGCTGCCTAAGCGAAATATGAGATGCTGTTCCTCCAATTGCATTTAGCCTCACTCTGACAATGGAGGAGACCGAGGACAGAAAGGTCTGTATAGGAATGGGAAAGAGAATTAAAGTGTCCAGCAACCGGGAGATCATGTTGATTCACGTGGGCTTAGTGAAGGTGTTCCGCGAAACGATCGCCCAGTCTGCGTTTGGTCTCGCCGATGTATAAGAGTCCACATCTTGAACAACGGATGCAGTAGATGAGGTTGGAGGAGGTGCAAGTGAACCTCTGCCTAACCTGAAAGGACTGTCAGGGTCCCTGGACAAGGTCGAGGGGGGGGGGGTAAAACGACAGGTGTTGCATCTTCTGCGGTTACAGGGGAAAGTCCCTGGGGAGGGGGTTGTTTTGAGTGGGAAGGGATGAGCTAACCAGGGAGTTGCGGAGGGAACAGTCCTTGCGGAAGGCAGAAAGGGGTGTAGATGGGAAAATGTGGCTAGTGGTGGGAACCCCTTGGAGGTGGCGGAAATCTTGGAGAATTACGTGTTGTGCGCGACAGCTGATGGGGTGGAAGGTAAGGACTTGGGGGACTCTGTTGAGACTAGGGAGAGGGGGAGCAAGGGCAGAGCTGCAGGGTACTGAGGAGACTCATTCATGATGGGAGAGGGGAACCCCCATTCCCTAAAGAATGAGAACATCTCGGATGTTCTAGTATGGAAAACATCAACTTGGGCGCAGATGCGGGGGAATTGGGAGTAGGGGATAGAGTCTTTGCAGGAAGCAGGGTGGGAAGAAGTATAGTCAAGATGGTTGTGGGAGTCAGTGGGTTTGTAATAGATGCCAGTCAATAGTCTATTTCTTCTGATGGAGACTGTGAGATCAAGAAAGGGGAGGGAGGTGTCGGAGGTGGTCCAAGTAAATTTGAGTGCAGGATGAAAATTGGTGGTGAATTAGATGAAGGCTATGAGTTCTGCTTGAGTGCAGGAGGTAACCGATGCAGTCATCAATGTGACGGAGATATAGTTTGGGGATAGGGGCAGTGTACGCCTGGAACTGGGATTGTTTGATGTACCCTCAAAGAGGCAGGCATAGCTGGGGCCCATGCAGGTGCCTATAGCTACGCCTTGGACAGAGGAAGTGGGAGGAATCAAAGGAGAAGTTGTTAAGGGTGAGGACGGAGTAGAGTGTTAGTAGAGGGAAGTTGGATGATTCTGCAATCGAGGAAGAAACAGAGGGCTTTAAGGCCTTCCTGGTGGGGGATGGAGATGTAGAGTGACTGAACGTGCACAGTAAAGATGAGGGAGTGGGGGCTTGGAAAGCGGAAGTCATTAAAGGGACAAAGGGCATGTGAGGTATCTTGGACATAGGTCGGGAGAGATTGGACCGGGGGGATAGGATGGAGTCAAGGTACGTGGAAATCATTTCCATTGGACAGAAACAATGGGTCTGCCAGGACAATTGTGTTTGTGGATTTTAGGGAGAAGGTAAAAATGGGCTGTGCTGGGGCTGGGAAACGATAAGGTTGGAGGTTGTGGAAGGCGTAGTGATGAAATCAGTAACGGTGCTTGAGATTAAGGCCTGGTGCTCATCTGTGGGATCATGGTCCAAGGATAAGTAGGAGGAGGTGCCTGAGAGTTGGCGCCTGGCCTCAGCCCGGTAGAGGTCAGTGCGCCAGACTACCACGGCACGTCCCTTGTCGGCGGGTTTGATTATAATGTCAGGGTTGGTGCAGAGTGAGCGGAGGCCTGTACGTTCAGACGGGGTGAAGTTGGAGTAGATAAGGGAAGTGGAAAAGTTGAGACGGTTGATGTCACGCCGGCAGTTAGAAATAAAGACTTGTTAGAAATACAGTGACTTGGCTGAATAATGACCAAGTTGTGAATTGAAAGGTACATAGATTTTGATGCTGAAAGAACAGACAAAAAGGAAGAGTGCAGATGCTAGTGTTACATTAAAAAATGAGGATATTGAAGTGTAAATTTAGTTAGAAAAACTGGAAGCAGTTTAAGCATGGATGCCAATGACTAGTATTGGTATTGGTTTATCATTGTCACATGTACTGAGAACCAGTAAACCCACGTTTTAACGGACCCCTTTATACAGATTTCAGTTATAGCAGACAAACCTGCCGACACCACTCTGGCTCACACTGGCTATCAAGCCCCAGCTTCCGAGCCACCCCCGGCTTGCAAGGTGCACCAGTGGGCCACTGCGCAGTCCGGTTGACGGGGTTGTTGTTAGTTCTTACGTTTTACCCCTGGGGACAACACTTTGTTCAGCCCGCTGCCAACAACGGGACACGCTCGGCCACAGTGAGGGTCCCTCGTTTCTCACCAGTTGCTGCTTCTCTTGTGTCAGCCCGTCATTTTGTCCCCTACCCCCTCCCCCTCCACTCCCCTCCATGGCCGCCTCCTTTTCCCGTCACTTTGTCCACTTAGTCTCTCCCCCCTCCACAGCTGCCTCCATCTCCTTCCCCGGAGTCACCGACCCACTCCACCTTGGAAGTGGGAAGCGGACAAAGCGATAGCCGACATGAAGAGGCGCTAGCTGGTGAGAAGGAAGGGAGCCTCACAATGTTAAATGTTAATCTCCATACCTGCGGATTTACGTTCCATTTGGAGACAAATTGTAAATTAACAGGTTGATTCCTGTCATGAGTAGTTTGCACTATGAATAAATCCGATCTATATTCGATGAAGTCCAGGAGAAATTATATTGAGATATATTGAGATAATGATTTTGGCATTAATTTACGTGGTAGGGCTGTATTTGGATATATTTTTGTTGCCAGTACATGTCATCCACCAAAATTAGGAAATTGTTTCTTCTAATTGATTTCCACCACAATGTTTAAGAAATTAGTAATGCACTACATTAATAATCCATACTAAAGATGATCAGGGCGGGACAGTGGTAGAGCTGCTGCCTTACAGTGCCAGAGATCCGGGTTTGATCCTGTCTACAGGACCTGTCTGCACGGAGTTTGCATGTTCTCAATGTGACCACATCGGTTTTCTCCGGGTGCTCCGGTTTTCACCCACATTCCAAAGATTTGCAAGTTTTTAAGTTAATTGGCTTCTGTAAGTTGCCCCTAGTGTGTAGGATGGAACTAGTGTGTGGGTGATCGTAGTTTCAGTGGGTCGAAGGGCATGTTTCCTCTCTGTACCCATAAAGTAAACTAAACGTATTTCATTGTCATTAATTTTTTGCTGCGTTTCAATAATGATAATTATGAAGTTACTGTTCTGCCAGATTCCAAGCACATAATCATACACTGATCTCATTTAGAGCAGATTAATTTACTTAGAAGCTGAATGTTTTGATTGATGAATGAATAAGGCAGAACTATTACATTAAATTCTGCAGGAAATAATTATTTAGACATAAGCATCCTGATCAGACAATGACATTTGCTGTTCTGCTTCCTATTTCACTTCATCAAATAGTTTCACAAATGAGGAAAGAAAGTATTTTGGCTAATGGCACCTTGGTCAATCTGCATGCATGAACGCAAGATTGAAATATGAGTGCTTCATTTATTTTTCTTTCAAAAATAATTTATTGGATCAAAGTGGAACATGTTTGAGCATTTTTCTAGTTGTGTTTTTCGATTTTAGTAGAAATGAATTATCTGTGACTGTTGTGACTGTGACTAGGTAAACATTATGAGGGTGAAAATGACAAAGCACTTATTTTGTCATCTTACTGGGAAAGAAAATTAAAGGGACCTACTAGTAATTATTTAATTATATTGGTGCCATTTCATCTGCTAGAGAACCCAAATGCCTCCAGTAGTTTGACTTAGAGGTTAATGCCTTATAATGTAAAAACACACGTTACATTGTACATTCCTTTTATAGTGAGTGCAGTTGTGTTTTGTACTAGCCAAGGTAGACAAAAATGCTGGAGAAACTCAGCGGGTGAAGCAGCATCTGTGGAGCGAAGGAAAATTGTGCTAACCATGTGATTTGTAGCATGAATATTGATCAATAAATTGAATTCAAAATTTCTAGATAAAGTTTATTGACCAGCTCTTTTTAAAGTTATTGATCTTGTGGCTTTAAAGAATGTTGTTATGTGCACTGAAAACATAAAATAGTTCCATTATACCTTATCTCTAGTCTGGTCCTGATTACTCTGTCCTTGGAGGAATTTTGACTCCAGTTCATGAATTGTCTCTTCATACTGCGCAGCAGTCACTTTCAAGTCTTCATATGCTCTGTTAATTATTTGTAGTTGTTCTGCCTTTGTTGCAACCTGCAATGTTACAATATCGAATGATTATCAATACTCACATCTGTGTACACCAGTTATAAATTTATGTACAAATCTTTACATAGATCTTTGAATTATCAGAATAAAAGAGAAAGCCTTACCTAGAGAAGAATAACATGAATACTTCAATGATCTGTTTATTATTATCAAGCACAGCAACGAGTGCTGCCCCAGAAAATTCTGTTTTTAATCCCTGAGCTGAAATCAAAGCAAATTCCTCATTACCAGATCTATGACACCTGTGTTCTGCTCTAAGTTCATGTTTCAGACTGAGCACAAGGCTGATGCCTCATGACGGTACTCATATGCCTGGTGGCCGCCTTGCCAGGAATATTGAACAGATGGATGATTAATGTTTATTTCTTTAAAGATTATTTTTAGGCTAGGACTAGCATGAATGCTGCTCTGCTCTCCACAAAGAAACGTAAACTCTCTCCTGCTCCTGGCTCCCTGTGACCACTTACTGCTTGGCTCCAAACTTACCACAGCTCCCCAGTGGACCACTCCACCTTCAGATTCTAATCATCTACACCAGCTTCCATATTGAGACAGAGTGGTTAAATGACCCAGGCATCATGTTTACAAGCTAGATTAAGACTCACGATCATCTTGCTGGCCCACGCGCTCTCTCATTATCCAAAGATCTAAAATTAAAGTTTCAATTGCTTTCTATTGGGTAGATGCAGTCTAATATTCAATCTCAATCATATATAACGAGTAAGCTCAAATAAATGCAATTTGCTGTAGTGGGTAGCGGATTGTAAAACCATTTCAATGAACTGCCCCAGAAAATCAACTATGCAATGCACCATATATTTGATAAGTGCACATGTATGAGCTTTTGTGTGTATGTGTGAAAGAGAGTGGAGATCAAGAGAGAGAGAGAGCAATGCAGTGTCATCGGGGAGCAGAAAGCCAAGGCTTTCCTTCTGGGGGAGGGAAGAACAACTCATACAATGCTCATAGACACAAAATGCTGGAGTAACTCAACGGGACAAGCAGCATCTCTGGAGAGAAGGAATAGGAGAATGAACCCATTCCTTCTATTCAGAGATGCTGCCTGTCCTGCTGAGTTACTCTGGTGTTTTGTGTCTATCTACGGTTTAACTCAGCATCCGCAGTTCCTTCCTACTCATACAGTGCTCAGTTAGGAAGCCAGATTTGCAATCTCTTGTCCACCCGCCTTTGCCTGAGGATAAAACGTTGCCTATGATGCAACAGTGTTTTTAATTTAAGACCAACTACTCGAGGCCATTCCCCACCCAGAGTAAAGTCAGTATTAATGATCTGAAGTAGATTGCATTGCAAATCCTCCCCCCATCCTCCCCATTCTTGTCAGATGGATTAACATTCACTTTAAGTGTGCAAACAGTTAACCTGTGCTCGAATGAACCATGTGGAATCAGTTATCTTTTCATCCCACATGAATTCACATTGATAATGACATGAATGCTCCCTTGTGAAAAACAGATTTTCAATATATTTTCATTGTTTACACATTAGTATGTTTAACAAAAAAAGTTAACTATTGAGTATAATATTTCATGCGTCCAATTATTTTTAAATTAACAAGATCTTAATCGTACTTATCTGTGTTTCACATTGATTATATATATTTTTTAAATCAAGAAGTGCCTTTCATGCTATTTTAAACATATCCGGAATGATCCATTAAGATTACAATCTATTAACAGTGAACCACAGCATATATAACACTATTTTTTTCTGTGTTAATGTCTGAAAAATCATGTTACATTTCTCAGCAGGGCTAATGACCAAATTGTGTTCAGTCACACTTTTATAGTTTTTTTTCCAAAGGGGTGAAAGTAACAGAAGCATGTTGGATATCAAATTTCAATTCATTCAATCCTTTATACACTTCCCCAAGGAGGTAATCGATAAGAGTTTAGATAGAGAAGTAGATTTTTAGCATTTGATCAATAGCAAAAATTTCCCAACTCCTAAATGTATTGTAGCCTATGTGAACAAATCAGTGGCCTTAGGCCAAAAAGATTGACTATCAGCCACTATATTTGAAGACTTTGCACTGTAAATAAATACACGTTAGGGACAATTTTACATTTACCTACTGGAGGGTTTTAAATCTCCCAAATGTATAACTTCTACCATCCCTTTATCTGATATTCTAGCATGCTTTACTCATGCCTTTGTACTGACAGGCCCCCAAAAATTCAGGACCTGCCACGCTCCCTACATGTCCAACTGACTTGCTACAGATGTGAGCGACTGATCTTAGGGACTGACGCTCCACATCCATAAGTTAATTGTCAAATTCTGAAAGTGAAACGAATGTCAAAAAACAGATGTATCTTTGAATGTGTGCCTGCAGCTTCATGAAATCCCAGGAAGTCGATAATTTAGTGCTAACGGGATGCTTGCCATTATAGGCCAAGGTGTAGAATATAAGAGCAAGGCCAGAGCCAAACACAAGTTTTAAAAACTTTGTTCACGGCACATGGATATCCTGATAATGACAGCAGTTATGAGGAAACCATATTGGTCTATCTGGAGTCACGTACATGGCTGCACCGAGTAAGGACTGCAGCTTTCCTTTCTAAAGAAGAACCGTGAACAAGATGGGCTTTTATAATAATTCAACAATGTTTTGATAACTGTTAAAGATTTCAGAAAAAAAATCCATCATATACTTATTAAAACTCTGATCTATTTAGTGTGTGTATTTGTGGTTATCTTTAAGGGGCTGTCCCACTGCGGCGACCTAATCTGCGAGTTTAGATGAGTTTGCTCTCGACTCAAACTCGCAGCATGGTCGACATGTCGTCTAAGGAAGTCCTATGAGGTCACTGGAACACTCCGTCATACTGAAGGGAAGTTCCCGAATACTCGTGGCCTCAGCTAGTCGTGGAGAAATATTCAGCATGTTGAAAAATTTTCTGCGCGTAAAATTTGGTCGGCATGGTTCTTTTTGACTCGTAGTGCAATGGAGTGGGTTCGCTATTTAGTTATAAACAGTCGGGGGCAATCTTCTTCGCTGACCGGGCAGTTTGATTGGCTCATTGGAGTTTTCAGGACCAGGGAAAACCGACCAGTAGATAAAATGCTCGCTAAACTTTATTATGCTTCTTAAAAGTGTCTCCACTCCTTCTCCTCCCCTTCCCTCCCCTTCTCTCTCGCTCTCTCCCCCTCTCTTCCCTAATCTCCACCCCCTCCGCGCACTCTAAAGGACTTGCCGTATACTGTGGCAGCCGTTTACCTTCCTCATCATCGCGGGTGTGAATTTTAGACAGCGCTCCCCCGCTTTCTCTGGCCCCCGCCTTTGCGATGTATTTGTGTCTGTGTGTGCGTTCGGTTGATCCAGCTCGCAGTTTCAACGCGGACGGTCGATCCAGCTCGACGTTTTCCAGGCGAGTGCCCTCGAGCTTGAAGGTCAAAAGCACTCTTCTTAACTCGTGGATTAGGTCGCCGCAGTGGGACAGCTCCTTTACGCGAAAACACTACGCGGTAACGATTACATTTTCACATATTCCGGTTGACATTTTTCCCGTCGAGGCCGGGATAACCTTATCTGAACATTTCATGCTTTATTTCTCGACTTATTCTCGAATAATTACTGATTAGGTCAAAAGACTTTGAAACTAAAAATGCCAGCTTCAAATGATGACATCACAATGGCTCAGCAAACAGTGAAAAGCCTCAGTGAAGATTTCATCCTATATTTGAAACGTTATTCGTGATTAAAGCTTTAAAAATGCCAACTTTCAATAGATTTTTACATATTCTGATTCACATTTTTCCCCTTGACGCAGAGATCACTTTCACTGAGCATTTTATGCTTTATTTCTCGACTTATTACTGATTAATTACCTTGAATCTCAAACCGACCAGCTTCAAATCATGACGTCACAATGGCAGCTTAAACTGATGATGTCACAATGGATAGACTAGCAGAAGGATGGCGAATTGCAATTGCAACACGCAGGGCAAGTGTAATTGGAATTCTTTTTAAATAGCACTGCTGAGGGAGGCAAGGGGAGTGCTGGAATCTTACGTTTTGGAACGGCTTGAGTTGGAGAATAGCGCTTAAAGTAGGGGCTAGAGGTAGGGAACGGGTGCGTCTGGGGAGCAAACCTAACGGGTCTGCACTTGGTCTAGTATATATATATATAAAAATTGACTTTTTCCCGGGAATTCAAACTTTACGTAGAAAATTTGAATTCCCAGATTGTTAGGATACAGCTAGAGTGGTAGACACAGTTCTGACCCATGCTAGAGGAACGTAATCCTGGTACCCCCTCCCTCCCTCCCCCACCTCCTCCTCCCCAATCACCACTTCACACCTACTTACAGCCTGACTCCAGTCTGCAAAGACTGGGCCTTCGTCCACTACCCACCCCCTCCTTGCTGCCCAACCAGTCTGGCTGCTTCTCTATCACTAACAATAGCAATTCAGGAAGTAGAAAAGCTATTCAGGAGACAGAAAATCCGGAAATCTCCAGGACCGGAGATCCCAAGACCCCCTCTACCCTCAAGATCTGTGCCGAACAATTGGCACCAGTCCACACAGACATTTTCAATCAGTCCCTGCAAACCTGCACTGTCCCTGCCTGCTTCAGTCTCCACGATTGTTTCCGTACCCAAACAGCCAAGGATTACTGGTCTTAATGACTACAGGCCTGTCGCACTGACCTCTGTAATCATGAAGACCCTTGAAAGATGTGCTGGCCCATCTGAAAAATATTACAAAACTTCCTGCTGGACCACCTGCAGTTTGCATACCGGGCAAATAGGTCAGTGGATGACATAGTCAACCTAGGCCTGCAATTCATCCTCCAGCACCTAGACCGCCAGGGGACCTATGCAAGGATTTTGTTTGTGGATTTTCGCTCTGCATTCAACACCATTGTGCCAGAACTATTACACTCTAAACTCTCCCAGTTGACTGTGCCTGAACCCCTCTGTCAGTGGATCACCAACTTCCTGACAGACAGGAAGCAGCATGTGAGGCTGGGAAAGCACATCTTGGCACAGGAGCATCGCATAGCTGCGTCCTCTCCCCTCTCCTTTACTCTCTCTACACCAATGACTGCACCCCCACAGACTCCTCTGTCAAGCTTCTCAAGTTTGCGGATGACACAACCCTGATTGACTGATCCAGGATTGGGAGGAATCTGCCCACAGACAGGAAGTGAGACAGCTGGCGTCCTGGTGCCATCGCAATAGCCTCAATGCTCTTAAAACGGTGGAATTGATTGTAGACTTTTGGAGAGCTCCCCCTCCCCTTCATCCACTCACCATCAACAACACCACAGTCACATATGTGGAGTCATTTAAGTTCTTTGGAACTATCATCTCCAGGGACCTTAAATGGGAGGCCACCATCAACTCCACAGTCGAAAAGGCCCAACCGAGGATGTACTTCCTGCGGCAGCTGAGAAAACACAATCTGCCACAGGCAATGATGGTCCTGTTTTATACTGCCATCATAGAGTCTGGCCTCACCTTCTCCATTATGGTCTGGTTTGGCTCAGCCACCAAGCACGACATCCAGAGGCTACAGCGCATCGTTCGATCAGCCTAGAAGGCTACAACCTTCCTCCCATCTACGAACTGTACACTGCAAAGGCCAGGAAGCGAGCGGGTAAGATCATCTCTGACCCCTCTCACCCTGGCACAAACTCTTTGAAGCACTTCCCTCTGGAAGGCGACTACAAACTGTCAAAGCCGTCACAGTCAGACATAAAAACAGCTTTTATCCACAAGCACCAGCTCTACTCAACAGCCAATTGTCTGTAGCCTCCTTTTGCTCTGGTATTTTATTCCATTCCATTCTTTACATGTTTAAATTGTAAAGTTTTATTTGTAATTGTCTACTGTATATCGTGTTGTTACTTGCGAGCAAAGCACCAAGGCAAATTCCTTGTATGTATACATATTTGGCTAATAACATTTATTCAATTCAATTCAGTGTGATTAAACTAGAGAGGGTGCAGAGAAACCTATTAATGGTGTTGCCAGGGCTGAAGAATTATTGCTATGAAGAGAGTGAAATGGCCGGGATTGCATTCTTTGGAAGGTCAAGAGAAAGATTTGATTGTGCGGCTTGAATGAAGTGAAGGACATCTCACTTTAGCAGAAAGACCAACAACTAATGTTGGATCCCTTGTTCCTTGGGTGTCATGTTAATGACTTTAGGCACACCTCTCCACACCTCATTTACTCTTCATGAAGGATTCTCTAATGAATGTTAGGATGTATGATTAGTAAGTCTGCAGATGCCCCAAAAGTAGATGGTGTTGTGGAGAGCAGGGAATGTTCTATAGGCTACAGCAGCATACAGATCAGATGGAATATTGGGCGCATTATTGGCAGATGGAATTTAATACTGACAAATGCAAGTCAATGTATTTTAGGAAGTCATATGGGGCTAAGATATGTATAGCAAATGGTCACGCATTAAGACATTTTATTGAGCAGAGGGATATGGACCATTACTTTTGCATATCTTTAATTCATTTTCTCTACATCTCTCTACACCATTGTCTATATCTCTAATTTCACTTTCCCCTGGCTCTCAATCTGAAGACGAGTCTCGACCCAAAAAACCACCTATTCCTTTTCTACAGAGATGCTGCCTGACCCGCTGAATTACTCCAGCTTTTTGTGTCTATCTTCGGTTTAAACCAACATCCGCAATTCATTCCTACACCTTACTATGATAACCTGAATACCGCTTTTGTGCTGCATAATTGAGTAATGTAATTTATGAACCTGCAGGCTTCAATCTCAAGATAAGCAAAAAAATAAATTAACTTCCAGTCCAACGTAGCTGTCTTCTGGATGGGCAGGGGTTAACAGACGTTGCTGCCAAGTGCACACAGACAGTATAAATTTGAAAGCTTCTGCAGACAAAAACATTTATAAATTTTTATTCCATTTATAGTAGAATATCTTCAATTTCTAAAAGCTGGTCTGTATGCGGTTCACATACTCTTTTCAAGAAATTTTATGGCCAATTATTGAAGCAAATCAGGAATTAACCATACTTCAAAGAAACGGCAGTTGCTATGGTGATTGAATAGAGAAGCTGACTGCATATAGTCACATGCACTGGGAACATAAAAGAATTATTAAAAACCAATAGAACGCCATCAGTTAACCTAAATAGCTGCAAGACATTATTGTGCCCCAATTTCAATTTTGATGTAATATTCAAGTTAGGCAATTTACAAGACATTTATTATGCAGAAAGAATTTGCCATTATTTATACACTTTTAAGGTGTGTACCTTTCAAATAAAATTTGTTGGTTTACAACGACATATTTCCTGAAATGCATTCCTGAGACGTTTAGTTTTTAAATGTTGTTCTAATATTGTGCATTTGAAAAGACGTGACAATTCACCCTGGCTTCATTAGTTACCCATGTATATCTTAGAACATCTCAAAATTGAGTAGGCAATACATTAATTTAAAGCATTGATTCAAAGTAAAATTGTTCTTTATTTATCCAGCGATATGTGATTCTTTATGTTGGAATGTTCCATTTCTGCATGATTTCTTTCTATCTCCTACTTCTGGGGGGAATTAGAATCCCTCCTGAAAAGCTGTGAGCGACTGTTGTAAACACTATGGAATTTCAACACTAAAATCGGAGACCCAACAGTTATTTTGTTAAACAGGATAAACAGAGAAATATGGAAATTGTAAAACAATAATCCAATCATAGGGTTCAGATGACATCAGCAGCTGCAAGATTAGATTACATTCTTAAATTTGCTTACAGGTATCCATTATCATTTTTAATATATACCATGCAGCAAATTTCCATCTCAAAATGTTTCTCATATAACTGTGGAGGTCACTTTCTTTGATGTGGAGGTTTTTGATGTGGTAATCTGATATTGCTGCATGACAAAGAACAAACAATATTACCATGTTTACGCGAGGAATTTAAAGCTGGTAGCCTCCCACAGATATTCAGACAGTGTGAACCACCCATGGCGATATTCACGATTAGCTAAAAGAAATGATAGATCGTAATGGGGCAGATCTTTGCTGCCCAGAGATCCTGTCCTTGGATCATGCTGTTTATTCTAGTGTGGTTTAGGACATAGTGGCCGAATCTCAAAGTGTGCACATGGTTGGTTGCACATGCAGTGAGAGATCTCTATCACCATTAATGCTGTGCCCACCAGCTTATCTTTTCTAACTTTCGATAACTTGCTGACACAAGGATTTTTTCCAGCATCTGCAGTTCTTTCTTAAACAAGGAATTGCAGGTGTTGGTTTACAAAAAAAGTGACAAAGTGTTGGAGCAACTCAGCGGGTCAGGCACCATCTCTGGAAGATATAGATAGGCACCATTTCGGGTTGGGACCCTTCTTCAGACTAATTGTAGTAGGGGCAAGAAAGGTGTCAATGAGATGAGGGCACGCCAAGGCCTCAGTCTGAAGAAGGGTCTCGACCCTATACGACACCCATTCCTTCTCTCCACAGATGCTGCCTGTCCTGCTAAGTTACTCCAGCATTTTGTGTCTACCCTGGAACGTGATAGATGAGCCAGAGATGAAAAAAAATACCATGGCAGTAAGATAAGGCAAAATGAGGAGTGAAATGTGAAGCCAGAGGAAGAGATATAGGTGGAAGTGGAAAAGGAGCGGAATTGTCAGAGACATGGGTTTGCATCCGGGTATGGCACAGAAAAGAGAGATGGGAAAAGCAGGGGTTGGGGAGGGCAGGGGTAGGTTGCTACCTGATTTGCAGAATTAAAACCCTCCTCATCTGTATCCACCTATCACTTGCTAGGTCTTGTTTCCCCCCCCCCCCCCCCCACTTGCTTTCCTGTTATCTACCCCCACGACAACGAGTCAAAGAAGGGACCCCACCCAAACCGGCACCTATTCATGTATTGCAGAGATATTTTTTAGATTACTTGCTCTTCTCTTTCTGCTTGAAAAGGACTGGTCATTTTTACTTGCCTTTATTCTCCCCTTTATTTATATATGTTGCCGTGCTGAGCTTGGCCCACTGGGCCTGTCTATACAACATTACTTGTTCTTCACAACATCAGCAATACATTACTCAGGCAATTATTTTTACCAATTTCAATGACAAAGATTGAGATACACTGCATTTTCTTGGCTGTCATTTTGTCTATTAACTTTAATGGCCTTAAATAAAGTTGCCTTCAAATGGTATTCTGTAGAGAAGTGCTATGAGGTGATCTTTGTGGGTCACCTTATATCATAGACAAACTGGTGGTCTGATGGCTGCATATTTGACATTGCTCTGCCATTTAACTCTGCAGCTTCTGCCCGGGGTCTCATATTTATACCACCCATGGCTGAAATAAATATCACTCCTTGGAACATTTATTTTCTGACTTTTATAAAATTATTTAAATTATTTTGAATTTGTTTTTAAATTATCAAGGCAACATTTAGAAACAGTTAAAAGGGTTTGATAACAAAAGACCATCAAGGTGGCCCAAGGCCAAGCTATAGGATCAACACTATGTCAGCAACAAACTGCTATGGCCCTTCTATAGGTTGCACTATGTACTTTTGCTTGCACTATTATGGTTAATATTCAAGTAAAGCAGCAGCATAAGGATTTTGTTCTGTTCCTCGTGCAAATGACAATTAAATACTCTTGATCCTTGACTCTTGAAGAGGGTGATGGGTATATGGAACAAACTGCCAGAGGAGCTGGAAAGGGCAGGTGTGGTTACAATGTCAAAAAGACATTTGTACAGGTACATGAATCAGAAAGGTTTTGAATGACATGGTTCAAACGCAGGCAAATGGGATTAGCTTAGATGTACAGAATGGAAACTGATGCATATCCCCATGAATCTATGATCCTAATTATATACACTGGATTCACCACATTGTTCGTGCATCCAACACCAAACACTTGAACAGACACATTTCAGACCTCTCCCAAACATTGCAGTTTGAGACAGGCAAAGATTCAAGGATGTTCTTCAAGCATCTATGAGAAAATATAACATCTCTACCAATACTGGAATGCCTGGCCATCACAGCTCAACTTAAATTAAAATTATTTTTGGATGGCATTGAGAAACCTGTCCATTGGTTGCCGGGGAAATGGGGTGGGGTGCGGGGGGGGTGGCATGCAGAAGTCCAGCTTGAACTGCAGGTGGAGTGCACTACCTGGCAAACAAACCACCCACCTGCCTTGTCAGGCACTTACTACCCCAACTGTAGAGGAGCTTGCACGGATTGTCTGGGAAAGTGAAATAAAAAAGAAAAAAGGAAAAAGTGGTGAATAAGTGAGCACAAGAGAGAGTGTGAGTGAGTGAGAGAGAGCCAGCTTTGAGGATAGTTTTGCTGCTGTTTTTTGCCAATATCAGTCCTCTTCATTCAATCAGTGCTCAAGGTTTAGTATGCATTAACTGCACTAATGTATATCATGTAACAATTGTAGGATGGATCATGTTATCGAACCGAGTGCTATGAATTAGCCACATACTTTCAATAAATTGTGCATTCATCAACTCATTCTTTGGATAATAATGCTTTTAATCTAACTGAGGCTTGTTAGCAATAGTTGTTATCCTTGTTAAGTTCCTACTCATTGGATATTTTCTAATCATGTGGTTACATAGAATTACCTAGAATTAACATTACGCAGAAACTGAATAACATCCTCAAATGGAAGGCTAAATATCATGCTGCATTGTTAACTTGTACCTATTCAAACCGGTGTAACTGAGA
The DNA here is from genome assembly GCA_963514005.1 of Raja brachyura. The sequence continues at coordinate 44,547,249 of OY740797.1, read as the reverse complement.
TACTGAATTCAATCATGGCCCTAGTGAAAATATTTTGTGTATTTGGAGTCAAGAGCAATCACATCAAGGACAGAATTAGGGTTAGAGTCATAGAGTGATACAGTGTGGGAACAGGCCCTTTGGCCCAACTAGCCCACACCGGCCAAGCTACCCTAGCCCCACTTGCCTCTGCTTGGTCCATAACCCTCCAAACCTGTCCTATCCATGTACCTGTCCAACTGTTTCTTAAACGGTGGCATAGTCCCAGCCTCAACTACCTCCACTGGCAGCTTGTTGCATACACCCCTTCACCTTGAACCTATGTCCTCTGGTCCTCGATTCCCCTACTCTGGGTAAAAGACACCGTGCATCTACCCGATCTATTCCTCTCATTATTTTGTATACCTCTATAAGATCTCTCCTCATCCTCCTACGCTCCATGGAATAGAGAACCAGCCTACTTAACCTCTCCCTATAACTCACACCCTCTAGTTCTGGCAACATCCTCGTAAATCTTTTCTGAACCCTTTCAAGCTTGACAATATCTTTCCTATAAAATGGTGCCCAGAACTGAACACAATATTCTAAATGCGGTCTCACCAATGTCTTATACAACTTCAGCATCACCCGGCCAATCGATCCAGATCCTGCTGTAGTCGTTCACAATCATCTTCACTATCTCAAGAAGAATTCTTGAGCCGAGGAGCAGATATATGGCCTGGTGGCCTGGGCGAATGCAGTGTACCCGACAACTGATGGAAGTTCTCATCAGTTACCCTGCATTTCAACTCAGCCAGTTGATGGGAAAATTGCTCAGCACCAATATACAGTGAGGCTTATAATGGCTGGAGATTAAAGGAGGTGTGGGGAGATGTGCCATAAATAAGCTGGGTGGAGAGACAAAGGAAAGTGAGGGGAGATGGTGCTGTGAAGGAAGGAGGAACCATGCAGCAGTGAGCAAGAGAGAAAGAGAGAGGAGAAGGAAGTCAGATTTCAGTTGAGAAACTGAAGGAGAAAAAATGTATTATATATTCAATTACATTTTTACGTAACTATTTGGCTCAGAAAAATGGTGTGGGGATGTAAGTTGACATTAATGTAGAGTAATATTTTATATATTGTGTATTGGACGAACAAATAGCCCAACACAATTATTAACCGCAAAAAAAATTAAAGGCAAAGCACTGGAATCTATTATATACTGTTATCACAGGTATGAGATATACTATCAAACTGAATAATTCGATAGGTATTATGATTAGTACAAGAAAATGTCTCTGTGGATGATAAAGACTTAACGTGACTTCTAAATTAAGTGTTTCCAAATTAATTAACATAGAAATATGAATTAATTCTTCTTTTAGAATTTTTTTTTCATGGACGAAAGTTAATTTGAATGCTTGTTAGTTGATAGTGATAGAGTTGTACAACATGCAAAGAGGGCCTTTGCTCTATTGAGTCTATGTTGTCCATCAAACACCTATTATATACTTACTCGTCACTAATCCTATTCTACATTCTATCAATTCATTTTGCTCTTGCTATTTCACCTGTGAGCCAATGAACCTACTAACCCGCATGCCTTTGGGATGTGGGAAGAATCCAGATGTATAGCGAAAACCCAGGTGATAGAGAGAATGCACAAACTCCATAGAAACAGTACGAGTTTTGAACTTGGGTCACTGGACCTCCATGGTAGCAGTTCTACCTACTCGCCACTGTGTGAAATAATTTATGTTTTACATGGTATTACACTTTGATGACTTTTGCAATCTAATCAAAAGCCACACTGTAACAAATCATAAGGTCATAAGGAATAGGAGTAGAATTAGGCCATTTGGCCCATCAAATCTACTCCGTCATTCAATCATGACTGATCTAACCCCATTCTCCTACTTTCTCCCCATATCCTCTGACACCTGTACTAATCAAGAATCTATCTATTTCTGCTTTAAAAATATCCACTGACGTGTCCTTCACAGCCTTCTGTTGCAAAGAATTCCACAGATTCACCACCCTCTGACAAAATAAATGTCTCCTCAATTCTCCTTTAATTCTGAGGCTATGGCCTCTGGTCCTAGACTCTCCCACTAGTGGAGACATCCCCTCCACATCCATACTGTCCAAGCCTTTCACTATTCTGTATGTTTCAATAAGGTCCCCCCTGTTTCTTCTAAACTCCAACGAGTATAGACCCAGTGCCGACAAACGCTCATCATAGGTTAACTATTCATTCCTGGTATGAGTAATGTAGTAAAAATTCAAGTTTCTACTGAAAAGTTCAAATGGCAATCAATCAAATGCTGAAGTCAGTCTGAAGAAGAGTCTCGACCTGAAACGCCACCCATTCCTTCTCTCCAGAGATGCTGCCTGTCCCGCTGAGTTACTCCAGCATGTCTATCTTTGGTTTAAACCAACATCCGCAGTTCCTTCATCAACATTACCCATATTCTGACCAGTTAACAAATAATTAACTTTTCTGTCAGTTGCACCTGAGTGGATGCCTCATATTTTTCTGCAAAATAGTCCATCTGCCCTATGCTTGCACTCAAACAGCTTGTTCATATCTCTTTGAAGCCTCTTTATGTCCTCCTCTGTATTCGCAATCCCATCTAGTTTCATCCTGTCAGCAAAGCTGGAAAGAGGACATTTGGTCCCCTCAAACACATCATTGATATAAATTTTGAAAAATTGAGGTTTTTAAGCAACACCAATCCTAGCGGTATCCCACTGACCATGCCCTACCAATATAAGGATAACGATTTATTCCCATTGTTTGCTTTTTGTCCAATAACCAATTCTCTATTTGTAGTATATTATCCCCAAGAGCTTTCATCCCCCATATGCTTTTTTGTTCATCATCAATCGCATGCCTTTTGAAAATCCAAATACATCACATTCACTGTTTCCTTCTGATTTACTTTACTAATCTCAAAGAACTCCAGCAAGGTTGTCAAATGAGATTTTCCTTTCATAAATATATCGTGGCTTTGCCTCACTCTATTCTTGTCAGCTGACCTGAACCTTAGACCAAGAGCTCTCTCTCTCTCGATTGAATCGGTACTAATTTTGGGAGGACATTTTCCCCCTTGGAAAAAGATAATGGCCATTCAGTCATAGGTGTCATTGCAATGGGCCTACGATTACAACGGTCATGATCCCTCTGTGCAATGGCCATCTTTATTTCACGTTTATTTCAAAAAGATTGGAACTTCCTGTCACATAATTATTTCACAATCTTCAAGCTGATATGACTTTCTCCAACTTCCATATCAGGTTATGGTTTCTGAAGTTGTCTATTTTGTTTACTAACAAGTTTATTATGAGCCATCTGCGCATGGTAAGTACCCTTGATGCCCTACAACCTATATAGTGAATAATTTAGTGGCACTGCGGACTAGAATTGAATGAAAGCATGACTACTTCCTCGAAATCAGGAAAAGACCAGGCTACAGAAGTGCCTGTGATCACACCATATGGTTCTTCTCCCTCTTCTGCACCAATTGGAGGTCTGTTGATGTTCCTTCTTTATTACTGTCGTTCGTCATTCGATGCAACAGAAAATCTTTAACAGCACCAACTGATCAAAAGAGAGATATCTGGAACATCGCCAAAAGGTTGATTAAAAATATTTTTTAAATTCCAACCGCTGTAAAACAAGTCCAACACCTCTGACGTGAGAAAGATAGACACAAAGTGCTGGAGCAACTCAGCGGGTGAGGCTGCATCTCTAGAGAAAATAGCGAGGTGATCTTTCGGGTTGGGACTCTTTTTCCTCTGAACCGACATTAGTTTTGGTATGGTCCTTTTGGTAATGTTTTACAAATTTCTTTACTTACTGTTCCCACCGTCATTTATTTCAGACTACATATCAGATGCCTGCTCAAATCAAGTTCTTGATGTGCAGGCAACAGAGAATAATCTAATTTTGCCCTTGTTTCCCCCCCAGAGAAGTAATAAATTAAATTAAATAGTAAGATTAAACGAGAACTTACCAGTTCGAAGTTTGATCCTTATTTTATGAGGAGTTACGAAGAGGGAGTTTGTGAAGACCCCGCCAGCACGCATGTGTGACATTCTTCAAAGCAGCGGTGTGAAATAACAGATAGTAGAGTTGACTGAAGATAGTAAGATAAGAAAACTAACATACCAGTTGACCTTATAATAGAGGGTTGGGAGCGAAGGGCACAAAATCCCTCATCGTAACTCCTCATAAAATAAGGATCAAACTTCAAACTGGTAAGTTCTCGTTTAATCTTACTATTTTACTTCAGAGTCATGTGAGTGACTTTGTGAAGATTTCAAAGCTCTGTGATTTCATACCCTGGAAACGAGTCCATGCTCACACACTGCCATAATAACCAATGGAGGAAGTATGTTAACAGACTCTAGTTAATGTAGGAGGTGGTTCACTATGCATAGGCGTCTATCTACGGGATAAGCCAGGAACTCCAATTTGAGGCCAGATGACCCAGGCCTGTTTTGTTTAGGTAACTCATAAATGTGAAAGGTTACTTTATTTTGGGATGTTACATGGTGTCCAGTCTAGTTTGTGCAGAGACTGGACCTGCTGCACTGTTACAGGTGTCATCAGCATCACTATCTAATACGTGTTAGTGAGAGGGACGTGGCTGGTGCCCAATCTCTGAATAAGTCAGGACAATGCCAATATCCCAGGTACAGGTATATTGAGGTCTGGGGAATTTTGTATTAAAATCCCCTCATGAGTTTTGATACCAGAGGGTGAGATACTCCTCCACGGTGTTCTAACTCCTGTCCCAGGTATGAGGATAGGGCATTTTTGCGCAATTGATGGCATTATAACTCAAGCCTTCATCGAAGTGTAGACTTACCAATAACTCCAGCACTACCGTGATGGTGGCTGTGTTGTATGTTGTGTCTGTCCTGGTATAAAATATCTCCCATTTTTTGATATGGGTGAGGTACTGTTTCCTGGAGGATTCTCTGCATGATGCCGCGATGATATTCATGGTTCGGTCTGACAGCCCAATTCCAGGAGAGGTCTTTTCCAAATTTTGCACCCAAAGGATCACTCGGTCATGGCTCGGATAACTCTCCCTTGTCACAGGTGTACCAGCAAACTCGGGCATTTGTAGATCGGAATTGCTCTGACCATGTCGAGTCCTGCAGGGTACCATGGCTGAGTAGGCCAACCGGGTACTCCCAAAATACCTGAAGCGGAGTCTTGTTGAATTTTCCGCAAGACTCGGCTAATGAGGCAGAAAGGGGGGGAAAAATGCATAGATAAAACAATACCCCCCCCCCCCCCCCCAGTGTAGCGAGATGCGTCCATCGCTACTGCTCCAGGGTCTGATTCTCATGCAACATACGTTGGTATCTGGTGATTAAGTCTTGATGCAAAAACAATTGATATCTGACGTTCCATACTGAACTATAATGTCAGTAAATAACTGGTGGTCCAACATCCATTCGGTGTTGTCATTGAATTTGTGTGACCTGGTGTCCGCCACTGTATTGAGCTTACCCGGAAGGTAAGTAGTTGATATCCAAATGTTTCTTTCTATGCACTAGTGCCAGATTGTATTGATCAATTCATCACAAGTTTAGACTTAATTCCACCCATATGATTAATGTATGCCAGCACGGTGGTATTATCAATTTGTACGTGAACATGCAGATGATGCATGTCTGAAAGGTAAGCCCGAAGTCCATGAATGCTCCCAACATCTAATGATGATTGATACCCTGAAGTAAGGTTAACTCATGTGTTTTCCATCTATCACCGCAAATGGAGGTGGTATTGGTTGCTCCGAGCCGTGAGTGCTGGCATCAGTTTGTAACACAACCGAAGTGTTTGTGACTGTGATGAGATTTAGAGCAATGTTGAACATTGCTAATCCACCATCGTAATTTCCAATTTGCTTTGGCTGGTCTGTCAAAATGGCCAGCATGGTGTTTTGAGTGCTGTAGTTTTGACCCTTTGTAGATTTTGGTAATGTAAGGGTCCAAATTGTGGCTTGGAAAAAGGCAGCCACGAGCTTTCCAATTACCCTGGCTATCTGCCAAATAGATGGTTTACTGACGCAAACAAGGTTGTTATATGCCTCTATCAAGTCTGTTGCTTTGTCCTTTGGCAAGGTGACAGACATATGAACAGAGTCAATCGTGAATCCCAAATCCATAGTCACCGGAAGGCATTTAACTTGGATTTGTCTGGATGGATAATAAACCCCGATTTTTGGAATAGGTGCTTGGTGGCTGAGACAGCCAATTTAGCCAATTCCAAGGTTATCCCCACAATAAGATGTCATCTAGATATGCCATGATAATATGTTTTTTGTTTCTGAAGAAACGCCAAGCTGGTTTCAATATTTTTGGAAACAGTCTGGGTTGATGTTAATCCATTGGGCAGCACTTTATACTGCCAGAGCTCCCATCCAGATACATTTCAAATATCTGCAGTGATCTTTGTCTATTGGTTCTGAGTAGTATGCATCTTTTAGATTGATGCAAGCCATGAAGCACCTTTTGGAAACTAGTTGGTTTAGCAGTAATAAAAAAAAATCCACTTTGAAGTGGGTGTACTGCACAAACGTATTCAGTTGTGTCAAATAAAATGATGCGGCATCCACCATCTTTTTTTGTTTTAGATGAAGATGTTTGATACAAACTCAAGAGACTCTTGTTTGGTTTCCTCTATTGCTCCTTTTGTATATAGATTTAACAGTTCCGCATGACCTTCCACTTTCTCTTTTTTGTGAATGCTCAAACTTTTGGCTAGGTGCATGAAAGGAGGAGTTTGTCAACAAATTCAATTTTGTATCGCTGAATACTGTGCAGTCTGAAAGATCAGAAGTTATTCCCTGTACAAGTGTAACCTTCCCCCAACCTGTGAAGAAGTTACACATGCTATGTTCCGAAGGCAACCAAACCCTCCTACCTCCATGGTTACTGGTGGTGCTGTGTTGGTTTTCTCCTTCCTTGGTTCCTGGGAGGTGGAGGCGTTGTGGTGTGGGGTTGGCGCATCTTCCAGGAAGGCCGTTTTGGGACATGGCCTGAAAAAGACCTTTGTGTAGGTTGTATGGCCTTCGTGCTTTCACCAGCTTTTCTTTCGGTGTGATAACGCAGCCTGCTGGTGGATGCGTAGGGGTGCTGCCGCCAAATATGTGAGGACCTGGTAGCGGCCGGCACCTTAATCATGCCGACTGCTATTGTCTCTTTGTCGAGGTCTTTTACTCCTTTCACTCCTTCTTTTGCATATCCCTTTGAAGAGCCTAACACATTTTAACTTTTGAATTTTATTTGGTCTAACACAAAACACCAGAACCAGTGTGGCATTAGTAATGTAGACAGAAGTGCTGGAGAAACCCAGCGGGTACGGCAGCATCTATGGAGCAAAGGAAATAGGCAACCCGCTGAGTTTCTCCAGCACTTTTGTCTACCTTTGATTTTCCAGCATCTGCAGTTCCTTCTTGGCATTAGTAAGATGTCAGTGTCAACATTTTCAAGGAGCCACAGATTTCCCAATGCTACAAACACCATCTTCCTGCCATTGCCAAATGTTGTGCAGCTCAAAGCCAGAAATTCCCTCGATAAATATGGTTCAAAAAACTATTTCCCCTTCCCTCAAATATTACTGAGATTCTTGCTGGTCCAAATCAATTGGATCCAAGACTAAAAGAGTGTGTCATCACATGAATATAAAGGCCAAACCTTCGATAGAAAGGAAAAAGGATAGTATTTATATACATAAATATATATATATTCATAATATATATATATTATAAATATATATATATACACAAGCTTCACCTATCCTGTTCTCAATTAAGCAATTTTTACCTTACTTCACTGTCTAGGAATTGGCCTTCATGCTAAATACATCAAGCCTAAACACCATGATATTTTGGCAGATAGACAAAAATTGATATTTGGCCCACGAGTGATGTGAACAACACTTCAAAGGTTTGGCTATAGACAATTTAAATCCTGCAGGAGTGTCCTGCCAAGGATGTGAATTAAACTACTATGGTAATAATATCATGAATGTAACTTTAGATAATGATACTGACACTGGATGAAAGAAAACAGAAATATATTTGGTAACATTTTGAATAGTCCCTCTATTGATAAATAACAGATGTAAGATTGAAGGTGGAAATAATTATGCTGCATAACAAAATGGATCTACGCGTGTCACAGTCAGCAACAATACTGAAAAAGTCAAACACAGGGCGGCATGAAAACGACCTAGCTTGAATACTTCTTGGCTTTTTGTTTCTTCTTGTCATGGGCTTTCAGCTTAATTGGGTCTTCTCCCAACTGTTTAGTTTACAACAGATCAGCTTCTGTACCCTTATGCTCACAATTATTCATGCTTACATTGATCAAACAGTTGTCCTTTTTCCAGCACCATAATCATAGGCCTGGCATCTACAATTCTAATCTGGGTTGCGGACACTGCGATTGCAAAGGAAATTTGAATCGTATATAAATTTGAATTTGCATGAAAAAAATCTCTGATATAAATGGAGGAAATACTTCTAAAAAGAACTATGCAAACAAAATATAACAATTTATACCAACTTTTTTTTTGTTATTAGTCAGTTGTTTAAGTCTTCTTTCAGCTTCATGTAGTATATTCATAAGGAGATGTTTGTAAGCAATTCAAGGTTTCTGGGTGACCTGTAAACTGGTACTATATTTAATCCATAGAGAATTTATTTGTTTTGGAGGGCAATTCTCATTCAATGCCCATTCCTCTGTTTTCCCTACATGATAAGACATTTTCTAGGCAAAGTGAGATTAAACAGGCTCATATTCAGATACAACAACCTGTTGGTGATAATTTAGTTTAGTTTAGTTTAGTTTAGAGAAACAGCATGGAAACAGGCCCATTGGCCCACCGAGTCTGCGCCGACCAGCAATCTCCACTCATTAATACTATCTACACACACTAGGGACAATTTATATTTATACCAAGCCAATTAACCAACAAACCTGTATGCCATTTGAGTGTGGGAGAAAACAGAACATCTTGGAGAAAACCCACGCAGGTCACGGGAGAACGTACAAACACTGTACAGCCAAGCATCTGTAGTCAGGATCGAACCCGGGACTCTGGCACTGTAAGGCAATAACTACTACTGTAACATCGTGCTGTCCGCAAGCTTTCCATTTCTGTTTATATTTTGTGGATATAGTGTGCCACTATTGCCATCTCCAAACAACCCTCTCCAGAATTATCCTGCCCCTAATTCACTGTCAATGTGTCTCTCCCGTCAGGCAAACGCCGAATTGTCAAACAATGACCCCAATGGGATGTTCGTGCTGTTCCCCAACCCCCATCCCTCTCTTGCTCACCGTGACCAGAGCCCATCCTGTGGGGCAGTGAACGGTGCCTGAAAATCAGGGGTAGGGCATTGCACATTCTGTCGTACTGCAAGCCTCATTAGGCATCTGCAAACTACATTCTTATCTAGAATTGCACCAGCTTCAGTCAAAAAACATGGTGAGACATCAAACATTTAGTTCCATTTCTAGGCATCCATATGCAGCTTGTGATCAGTTTCAGGTACAATCCACTTTCTTGTCAGATATCACCATGGCTGTTACACAGCATATTTGACAACTGGCCAAAGTCACCATGAATAGTAATATTTCATGTTTTGTGGAATGCCGTGACTCAGTTCCAGGACATAATATTGTGTTATTTAAAATCACATTTATCCTCTTGACGCAATGTTTTTAAATTCAAAGAGAATTCATTAATTTGATCAAATTTCCTGTACCTGTCGATAATGATCAACATGTGTAAAAGAACAATAAGTAATCTTCATCTTCCTATACATTTCCACTTCTTTCAGTACCAGCAATTAATAGTGTTTCAACATAATGTGCAACAAACCTCAGGCCATGAGTGATTTGGTATTAATATTAGCGGGCTGAATGTTTAACATGTTGCTATAATTATTCTTTCCAAGATCTTAATCAATTTCAAGTGAACAAGCAAATTTTTCCATTAAAATAACCTACAGACGAATATCAGAGAACTAGCTATTTGCAACCAACGTTACCACAGTAAATTCTAAGCTTTAATTTGTAAATTTCACATTTATTAAAATTTGTGAATTTTCAGTTAACTAATTTTATTCACCAAATACGTAAATATAGGGGCAAATAATTGCTTTGCTCACACTGTCACTCGGAAAATGGGTATCCGCCAAATTTAACTAATCTTAGTTGCCAGCATGTTCTGGATATCTGCATTTTACAGTGCTGTCAAAGTGCATATATTTCTCAAGGCTACTACAAACTTGACTACAAAGCCTTTGAATGACTCATTAGGTCAAATACAGTTTTCTTTTGTCATATAATATCATGTAAATTACATAATTGACATTTAACCACTATACATCAAGATCAGGTAAATCTTGTGGTTGTAGGTACACACTCTCAGTATAAAACCAATGAAAGCAAAATATCTAACTTCATGAAGGATGACATATATTTGCCAGTCTGACATATAAAGGGCAGATTCGCCACTGATCAAAACCTAAATTTAGCAGCATACAATGTTAATAGCACAAAGGAATATTGTTCTAGTGAAACAGGTAAAAGTTAAATAGAAAGGTATTAGAAATAATAGGTTTAATTTTATTTTCATGTGTAAAAGTCTACTAAAAATAACATTCTCATTATGTCCATTTGGCAAGAGATTCTACCACTTTAGCCGTTTACAGGAAAATCAAACAATAATTCATTATGAAATCTATTAATAATGAATTTAATCTATCCAATCCCGTAAAACAGCTCAGAAACGATAAATTGACATGTGCAACACATGATTTCCAAGGAGTTAAATTTCATTTTCATTTATTCTCACATTGATATCCTTACTGAATACTTGTTACAATCAATCTTCACTGATTTGCAGTTTATGATTGCAACATGTTGGGGCATCTGCAAATTTTTTAAGACTCACATTAACATGATCTCCAGATAAATGCAGTCAATTCCAAGGTATCAAAGAGGAAAGGAACAACACCTCTTAAATGCTTACACTCATCACAATTGGATGTTGGAAACAAGCTAACCGCCATCTATGCACTATTATAAGTCTCATCTTGTATGTATGTATGTGTGTGTGTGTGTCTGTTTCCGTATGTGTTGTTCTATCTTCGTCAAAATGCTACATGCTCCAGTTGAATTTTTTACAGATTATTACTCACATTAACCCGGTCGACGCAATAAACAGGTTCCCTTCACATTTCATGCTATATTTCACAAGTTATTGACCTTTCAAGTTTAAAAAAAATGCAAAAGACGGTTCTCACAGTGTTTTTCCAGGCCTTTCCACTGATGATGTCACAAGTGCACCAATCATAGAAACATAGAAACATAGAAAATAGGTGCAGGAGTAGGCCATTCGGCCCTTCGAGCCTGCACCGCCATTCAATGTGATCATGGCTGATCATCCAACTCAGTATCCCGTACCTGCCTTCTCTCCATACCCCCTGATCCCTTTAGCCACAAGTGCCACATCTAACGCCCTCTTAAATATAGCCAATGAACTGGCCTCAACTACCTTCTGTGGCAGAGAATTCCAGAGACTCACCACTCTCTGTGTAAAGAATGTTTTCCTCATTTCGGTCCTAAAGGAATTCCCCCTTATCCTTAGACTGTGACCCCTTGTTCTGGACTCCCCCAACATCGGGAACAATCTTCCAGCATCTAGCTTGTCCAACCCCTTAAGAATTTTGTAGGTTTCTATAAGATCCCCCCTCAATCTTCTAAATTCCATCGAGTACAAACCGAGTCTATCCAATCTTTCCTCATATGAAAGTCCTGACATCCCAGGAATCAGTCTGGTGAATCTTCTCTGTACCCCCTCTATGGCAAGGATGTCTTTCCTCAGATTTGGAGACCAAAACTGTACGCAGTACTCCAGGTGTGGCCTCACCAAAACCCTGTACAACTGCAGTAGAACCTCCCTGCTCCTATACTCAAATCCTTTCGCTATGAATGCTAACATACCATTTGCTTTCTTCACTGCCTGCTGCACCTGCATGCCTACTTTCAATGACTGGTGTACCATGACACCCAGGTCTCGTTGCATCTCCCCCTTACCTAATCTGCCACCATTCAGATAATAGTCTACCCTCATGTTTTTGCCACCAAAGTGGATAACCTCACATTTATCCACATTGTACTGCATCTGCCATGCATCTGCCTATCCAAATCACCCTGCAGCCTCCAAGCATCCTCCTCACACCTAACTATACCCCCCAGCTTGGTATCATCTGCAAATTTGGAGATGTTGCATTGAATTCCCTCGTCCAAATCATTAATATATATTGTAAATAGCTGGGGTCCCAGCACTGAGCCTTGCAATCACAATGGGCTCTCAAGCTGCCAAGTGCCACAATGACATCACAATGGGGCGTTGCCAACGGTAACCACAGCTTCTCATAGACAGTCCTTTTTCCAGGAGCTTCCAGTGATGATAATCACTATGGGCTCTCAAGCTGCTGAATGTCACACCCCCCAGCCCCAGATTATTCACCCCCCCACACCCCCTGGTTGTTCACACATCCTGCCCCCTCCCCACGGGTTATTCACACCACCCACCCCCTCCCCCCTCAGGTTATTCACACCCCCTGCCCCCTCCCCCCAGGTTATTTACACTCCCCCCCCTGTGGGTTACTCATGGTAAAAGTTCGAAAACCCCCAAAACCACCCTTTAAAACACCACCTTCCAGTGGCATCACAATGCCCCCCCCCCCCCCCCCCCCCCCCATGGTACAGTTAAACAGAATATTCCACCACCTTCCAATGACGTCAGGGGAAGGGCCTCATTTAAAAAATAGCTTCATCAGCTCCCCAATGCTCACTGTTGGGGGAAGCAGACCCAACAGGTTTGCACTTAGTCTAGTAAATAATAAAATGAATCATTTATAGTAAACATAAGGATAACAAGATAATAACTGATGTGGGAGCTGATATGTAATAACTACCCCATGTTAAATTTCCATTCTACAATTTGAAGTTGGCACTTGGAAAGTGAGAAGTTCACGGATAATTACAGCATTGAGAGGCCCTAATGCTGCTAAGCCATAAAAACTCAGGAACTCACATAGTTTGACATTTGCATTGCTGCGCTGAGTGAAACATGTCAGGCAAGAAATGACCAGTTTATAGAACAAGGTTAAAGAACACCATTTTCATGATGTGAGTTTTGCCATAAAAAATGAACAAGTATGGCATTGCAGATCAACAACCTTACGATCCTTTAGAAACATAGAAATTAGGTGCAGGAGTAGGCCATTCAGCCCTTCGAGCCTGCACCGCCATTCAATATGATCATGGCTGATCATCCAACTCAGTATCCCGTACCTGCCTTCTCTCCACACCCTCTGATCCCCTTAGCCACAAGGGCCACATCTAACTCACTCTTAAATATAGCATCACTATCACCATATAGCATCACTCTAACACCAAACTGCTAGTCTTCAGTTTCTCTGGAAAATTCTGATGAGGCATATGCACTGACGCCCACAGCAAACCTACCCAGTGGCATCTCATTGCCGTCCAAACGCTCCTGATGAGACTCTGGAAAGTGTGAACTGTTATAATTCACCATTGATTTCAACAGGCTGGGACAGTCTTTAGATGATTGTGCAAATGAGTATCTGAAAATCAAGACCTCTGAACTGACACAAATTCATGGTCAACCCTGGATTTTTGAAAGCGTCTTGAGACCTGGACTACTTGCTGCAGACAACTCAATGCACTGGAAAAATACCACCAATTTGGTCTTCGCAAATGTTGGCACTGAATGCCTAGGAACTGCGGCTCTGTCACAATGGAGTTTTTATCTGCATACCTCATGTCAGACTTCCAAAATAAATACAGTACTTAATTCTGAACTCGGTTGTAATAGAAGATGGCCAGTTTTACAGAAAATACATTCCAGAATCGGTTCAAAGCTTCCTTGAAAAAGTGCATCATCCCCACTGATTCCTGAGAAGCCCTGGCCCTTGACTTCTCAAAGTAGATAAGTTGGATTTGGGATTGTGTTAAGGACCTTGAGGCTGTACACCGGGTGCAAACAGAAGCCTTACTTGTGGCAGGCATAACCCCTCATAAACTGCTCACTCACTTGATCTGTCAGCTTTCTCCTGCCCCATCTGTGGAAGAGCACGCGGTTTTTTTCATTTACCATATCGAGACTGAAAAAATTGAGAATAAACTTTTGAAGTTTGAGATATTGCCTGTTTAATTGTTTCAATATTTGTCAGTAAATCATATCATAGGGCACAGTGCACCAGATTTCCAAAGAGTCTGACAAAATTTGCAAAGGTACTCGGCACGTAAAAAGTGACAACAATGCAAAAGATTGACGTCTGATTGTGGACCAGATATCGTCCGGAAGAAAGAGCAGACACATAATGTGCTAAATATGGCCATTCAGCTCATCAAGTCGGCGCGAACCTTTTTGGAAAAAAAAAACAACTTTATAATTAGTTTCCACTTAACCCCCTGCTTACAGCCTCTTGTGGTGCTTGATACTTTCATCTTGACCCTGCTCTCCTGAGCAAAATAGGACAGGGACCAGTGCTGACAGCTTTCCTCTCTCCTATTACTTATTTCAATGCGAACTGGTTAAATTAGCAAGCGCTGATAAACTGGAGGAAGGAACAGTTAAATGCAAGAAAGGATCTCGTGACTTAAGACAGAACAAATAAAGCTCAGAAGATCAGTGGCCTCGGGACTGCCAACCGGCTGGGCTTTTCACTAAAGCTGACATCACATTATCTGCTCTTTCCAGTCAGAGAGCTTTCCCAGCCCATCTTAACTACAAAGAAAGTTAATGAATTGTTCAAAGAAAGTTAATGAAACATATGATATTACTTATGCCTCTTTGACTTTTCTTTTGGGCTGCTTGCAGCAGCGTCTAGGAGCTCAGTCTTTCATTCTGGAGACTCAAAGGTTATTCAAAGATCATGAAATGTAATAGAATAAGAGTTATAGCATTACAAATTTTAAAAATAAATAGATGTCACAACAATCCTATGGATGACGTAGTAATTGTCAAGGCAAAGTGGAAATTAAGTCTGGTGGTAGTTTTGTTGAGGATATTAATATAAACCCATATGTAGGTTAAGCCAGTTGAAATAAATTTTAGGATAGATATCAGGAACAACTTCATCCAGCTACACAGCAAAAGTCCTGTACAAAACATTGCACACAAGTCCTAAAGTGTCGTGCACAGTGGAATTGCTCTTACACATCTGAATATAAAGGTCTTCGGTGGGGATACTGTAGGAAGAGGCAGTGCTTCATTTGGGTGGACAATCAGAAATCTGAGATGCAAGTCAGGGCATTAAGGAGCTATGGCGGGAAGATGTCTTATCAAGGAGATACAGCAGGAGCCTACTTGACTGAGGTGAAGTTTAGCACTGGAGTAACAAAGGAAGCATTTAATTAGATGACGCGGGGAGTGTGCAGTGAGCAAGAGGCAATCAAAATCTCCCGAAGCAGACTCCATGCTCCAAGAATATGCAGTAACGTATAGAACATAGAAAAGCACACTACAGGAGGACCTTGGGCCCAGGATGTCTGTGCTGAACATGATGAAAGCTAAACAAATCTCATCTGCCTGCACAGGATCTCTAGCCCTACATTCCCTGCATATCCATGTGCCCATCTAAAAGCCTTTTAATGGATCTGGTCAGATTGTTTGTCTAAATAGAGCTAAAGCAGGCCTTAATTGTCTTGTGAAATGGCATCAAGATGTGAATTACGAATCATTAAATACTTTTGCACATGATTGCCTCCTTGTGCAAACAGATTGAAAACGCTATGAAACTACATTATTTAAATGTAAGGACACAATAATTCTGTTGCAGACCTGAATTCTTAATATTTGCTATTAATTATGTTATTGAATGTACGGAATTGTTTTTTGGAGTTCCATCTGGCAAAACAATTAAGACTATGTTATCAGATGGATCTTCGTAGCTGGCTGTGGGGCAAAACCACATTAAATCAGAGCGTCCAGTTGTTTCCTATTACCACACTGAATGTGGTCAAATGACCTTTGAGCTTAGAAATAAGATGACAATAATTAACTTAGAAATCAAAGAACAAATTATTTGACACTAATGGAAAATATGTTTTCTGAATATTACCTCTTTGTAATATTCAGTTTGAATAGTCTACATATTTAATGTTGGAGTCAATTATCCTTTCATTTCAGAATAAAGATAAACTTCAAAATCATACCTCTAAAACAAAAATGGTATTTAGTGCATGTATTAAGGTTTTGCAGATTACGAAGAAAAGCATTTAAAATAAAAAGAAAAACTGCAAATACTTTAAATTTAAAAAAAAATGCCAGGAGATATCAGGAGGTCCATTAATGCATCAAAAGTGAAGAAGTCGATTATCATTTCAGGTTTATCCCAGTACAGAACATGAAACATAGAACAGTACATCACAGGGACAGGCGCATCAGCACACAATGTCTTTACCAAAGCTGATGCCAAATTTAACAAATCCCAACTGCCTGCACTTGATCCATATCTCTCAATTTTCTGCATATTCATGTGCCTATCTAAAAGCCTCCAAAACATTACTACTGCATCTGCTTGCACTATGACTCCTGGCAGTGTGTTCCAGTATTGTATAAAACACCGACCCTTTAATCCTTCCTCTTCTCATCTGAAAGCTATGATTCATTGATTCAATTTTACTTCGGAGTCACGTGAGTGACTATGTGAAGAAGCCCCGCCAGGCCCATGCGCGTCATTACGTCCGACGCATGGTGCACTGACGGGCTGGAGAGCGCAGCTCCACCAGCGGTAAGTAACAAACCGGCAGGTAAGTGATTTTAACAACTTTCTGCGGGTACTTAAACGCCGTAAGACTGGTTCAGGAGCCAGCGGGAGTACTCTCGAAATGGAGAGAGTCGCGAAAAAGAGTGCTGCCGTTCGCAGTAAGATAGTCGCGGGACCGCGGTTAGTGCACGTAGGTCGGGCAGGGAATTACTGGCTGCGGTAACGCCGGTTCTGAGGACGCCGACTGCAGAACCGCCGGCAGCTCAACTGCCTCCATCAACTCCGGTGCCTCAGGACGCTGTGGCCACTCCAGTCGGGAGGAAGGCAAAACGGAAGTCAGTCAGGCCCGTTTATTCAGACGGGTCTGACCAAGAAGACTCCCCTCCTTCCAACAAGAAGGTCTGGGGACGTCTCGATAAAATGGAGCAGATGATACAAAAAATGATGAACCATGAAGTGTTCCAGTCGGGGTCGCATAACACCAGGATTCCCCAACAACTTTCCGGACCAGCCTCAGTCAGAGGCCCGTATGGCGAGGAGGACATCCAGCACGCCTATGGGTTCCAATGGGAATCCCCCTCACCATCACCTTGTTTAGGGCTGAGGAGTCTGACCCTGAAGTTGGTGTCACTGCTCTTGTGCAAACACCAAATCACATGAGCCATGCTCCAGGTGTCCTGGATATGGCCAGAAATTTTGCCATTCCGGAGGAGACTGGTCAAGCCATGGAGGATAATCTGGCCAGCAACATAAATTATATGGCCTCTCACCAGCTCCAGGACTCTATCATGGAGGAAACAACAACTCGTTACCAGACACCTGTTAACTGTGCGTCGCCCAAGGTGCCCACCGTGTACTCGGCCATCTGGGCACAAATGAGCGCATCGATGAGGGGGCAGGAGCTCCGTTTCCAGAGAGTCCTCAAATTGGTGGGGGCGGGGATCACGGCATTTGGGCAAATGGTCCAAGGAGCGCCAATGTCGGGAACACAGCAGGATATGTTGGCCCTGCTGTGCAATGCTCATTTCGAGATAAATTGTATCTGGAAGATCGGCATCAAGCCGACATTAAATCCACGCTTCGCAGCTCTCTGCTTGTTCTCCAACAACCAGGCGCCAATTTTTTTATTCGATGAAGACCTGATGAAACAAGTTAAAGACCTAGAAGAAGAGGCCAAAACCATTGGCCTCATGAAGACCTACACACCCTCGGCCAGGATACCACCTCGCAGGTCTTTTCCAATCAGACAGGCTTCAGATGCTGGAGCAGGTCCAAGTAGAGGGTTGCCAGTTGTACGCCGTCCATATGCCCCTAGGTACCCCAACTACAAGTCCAACATGGCCAGAAGATTGAGAAATTCGAGGTCGGCTATGGAGGTACGGGTAACTGATTCAGTCCAGGATATATCCTCTGGGGAACAACCTCCGGTTCGGGGTAGGTTGCAATTGTTTTATGATGAATGGTGCTGCATAACATCTGATCTGTTGATACTGGATAGTGTCTCGGGGTCTCGAATTGAGTTTATGTCAGGAATACATCCACCTGCACAAAATCTAATTTAAAGCGTTGCCCAATGGGTTAAGCTCAGCTCCTAGGTTGTTTACAAAATTGTTGAAACCAGGTCTGGCGCTACTCCGTGCCCAGAATCACATTGTGATGGCTTATTTAGAAAATATTTTAATTGTAAGCAAAACTCAGGAAGCAGCTGAGGAGTCGGTTTCAGCAACCAAACACCTATTTCAGAGGTTAGGTTTCCTCATCCATCCGAGCTAGTACCATCCCGAATAATTGACTATTTGGGGTTTGTCATTGATTCAATTGATATGTCAGTGACTTTGCCTATGTCCAAGGCTGTTGAAATCATGAAGGTCCGTAGCAGTCTCGTAGAGGAGCAACAACCCTCCATCCAGCAAGTAGCCAGTGTTATTGGTAAATTAGTGGCGGCTTTCCCTGCTGTGCAGTTTGGACCTCTGCACTATCAGAGTTTGCAACGAGCACTTAAAGAACATGCAGGTCATTTCAACAGACCCATGCAGTTGCCAGCCAAAGCCATCGCCGAATTGCAATGATGGATAATCAATATCTCACGAAGTACTAAAAACATTTTGACTCAACAACCTTCAGTGATTTTACAAACAGATGTCAGTGCTTCGGGATGGGGAGCCATGGATAGCGAGTCTAGCTGTGGTGGTAGATGGAGTGTGCAAGAGGAATTAATCCTGCAGAGGCATGGTATAAATTACTTAGAATTTCTGGGATAGAATTAGCCCATAGAATGCATAAATTGCATTCTATGGGCTAAAAGCATATTGTTCAGCAATGAATGATTTATATGTTCAGCTCCAGATTGACAATACCACGGCTGTTGCTTATATCAATCACATGGGAGGAATTAGGTTAGTATCATGTGATAATCTGGCTAACCATAGTTTTATTGTCATATGTCCCGGATGGGACAATGAAATTCTTACTTGCTGCAGCACAACAGAATATGTGAATATGTAAACACAGTACATAACGGGGGAAAAGAAAAAAAGAAAAAGTTCAATAAATAACAAATATAGTGCGATAATAATATAATCTTTTGCAGTTCAGAGCTCAGAGCTTATTCATTGTTGTGTTTAATAGCCTGATGGCTGTGGGGAAGAAGCTGTTCCTGAACATGGACGTTACAGTTTTCATGTTCCTGTACCTTCTTCCTGATGGCAATGGTGAAATGAGTGTGTGGCCAGGATGGTGTGGGTTTTGATGATTTTGGCTACCTTTCACAGGCAGCGACTACAATAGATTCCTTCAGTGGTGGGGAGGTCAAAGCTGGTGATGGACTTGTCACAGTGGTCACTCCCAGCACCGATCCCTGCAGAACACCACTGGTCACATACCTTCAGCCAGAATAACACCTATTTACCATTACCCTTTCTCTTCTATGGGTAATACAGTTTTGAATCCAATTTACCAAGTCATCGTAGAACCCATGCATCTTAATGTTCTGGATCAGCTTACCATGAGGGACTTTGTCAAATGGCTTACTAAAGTCCACATAGTCATCATCCACTGTCCCACCCTCATCAATCATCTTCACCAATTCCTAAAGACCGCTGGCTGTCCCTAATTAGCTCATTCACTTCTAAATGTAAATACATCCCATCTCTAAGAATCCTACAATAATTTCACAGCTTTTCACTTTGCAATAAATTCAATGGCAGATGTGGTGGGAAGAGTATCAAACTTTAACATGTGATAGTGGTAATGGTTTATTATTGTCACGTGTACCGAGATGCAGTGAAAAACCTGTTTGCGTGCTGTCCAGTCAAATCATACTGTGTATGAGGACAATCAAGCCATGCACAATTACAACAGGTGGTGCAATGAGAAAATGACTGTAATGCACAATATAGTGTTGCAGTGCTGTAGCATTACTGCCACAGATAGGGATGTGCAGATAAAAAATGTGCAAGGGCTGCAATCTGTAATGAGGTGGGACAGGTGATTGTAACTACATCCTTAGCTTATGAGGGGAACATTCAGTAGTCCAATAACAGCAGGGAAGAAGCTGTTCCTGAATCTGGAAGTAAATGCTTTTAAGCAGTTGTACTTTCCGCCCAACAGTGAAAGGAGAAGTGGGAATAGCCGGAGTGAAAATGACACTTGATTATGGTGTAGATGGTGTGGGCGGGGATGTTTGTATCATCCACATGTTCCTCCTCCCCTTCCTTACATCGCAATATCTGATTCTGCACACACTTGTACACTTGTGCTTATAAGGTAAACTCTTTGGGCTTCAGCTTAATCAACAAGGAGTATCGTAGTGGCAACTATTAGACAGGATGAAAGATCGATCTTCTCCACATCTTATTCCAATCTCCCTTTTCACTCTAATTTCTTTCTTGTGAATATTTCCTCCCTAGTCACCCTCCCCTTGCATTCTTTCTTTAGCTCCTATCCCCAAAGAAAATTGCCATGGGTTGAGAATATGTTGGCTTTAAGTCAGGCCTACAATACGGGAAATCTAGATGTTTGGACTGATGACACAGAGGTAGGAATTCATATCTCACACAAAAGCTGGGGAATTAGATTTCAACAATTTAATAAATCTAGTAGAAAGACCTATCAGTAATGTTGAGATGAAAACCTATCTGGTTAACTGGTCCTTTTGGAAAGGAAATCTGTTGCCTTTATCTGGTTTCAGACTCACCCATGTAGTAGAACTTTGAACTGCCCTTTGAAATTCCCTAACTCATCTCCAAACTCCTGGATATATATGTCAGCACCCCCTCTGCCAATGGATCCTTGACTTTCTGACCCACAGACCACAATAGGCGAGTATTCGCAACAAAATATCCTCCATCACAATAATCAATACCAATGTCCTGCAAGGATGCGTTCTCAGCCCCTTATTATATTCCCTATACACTATAAAGGACTTTATTCACTCTGGTCATTCCCTCTTTCCATCTCTTCCCCGGGCAGAATGTACAAAAGCTTGAAAGCACAAACCCACTTTTAACCGACCACTGAATGGTCTTCCCATAAACCTGGGTGTAGTCCTGATCTTCCAACTACCTCACTGTGGACGCTGAACTTTTCCCCTGTAATTGCAATGCTGCAATGCTATGAAACTATATTCTGTACTCTGGTATTTGTTCTCTGCGTAACCTCTTGTGCTTGATTGTACTTATGTACAGTATGATTTGATTTGACTGGCTAGCACACGAACAAAAAGCATTTCACTGTATTTTTCATTTCACATGACAATACTAATGCAATGCTAAGACCAATACCTTCCAAAGTTTCCTCTGGGGAACATTTTGGCCCCATAAAACACATGTATTAATTGCTGGTAGCACTAATCCAACCCAAAAGGCAGTTATGATCGGATCATATGGTTTATTTCTTAATCCCAGGGTTGCTGGGGCCAGTTTTTATGCTTGAACATTTACTTCTACTGAGAACACCTAATAAACAGGAAACATCAAGCCAGGAATTGTTTAGACTGTATGTCTTTATGGTTTTGCAGGAAGCACTATTGATCAACAATTTTTTAAAGATAACCAGCAGGTAAATTTTTCCAACAGAAGAGACTGCAGACGCTGTAAGGTGGAGTAAAAAGACAAACTGCTGGAGGACTTGTATGGGTCCAGCAGCATCCATGGACGCAAAAGATAGTTGTTGGTTTGGATCAACATCCTGCATCAGGATTCAGTCTCAGTCCTGGTTCACGGTCTTAACCTGAATTGTCGACTATTCCTTTGCCTCCATGGATGCTGCTTGAACCACTTATTTCCTCCAGCAGTTGTGTTTTGCTTGAGTTAAATTTCCCATATATTTTTAAAGGTGTGAAAACCCATCCTTGATGCAAGCACTGGACAGTGTGGCAATTTGACCCATTGTGTTCAAATTAATTAACGAGGTTGTGTCATTAAATATATGTTGCAGTAACATGCTTTTAGCATAAGCATTGGAAGGTGAATTTCTACCCAAAATGTTTTAAAATGATTCATTTATTCTCTGTTAATATATTGTTTCTAGTGATTTGAATTTATTGACTTACTTTACACTGGCAGTTGCACGTTAGGGAATAAACAAGCTTCATCCGAAACAATGCACTCTAATTAAAACTATACTTGTACCAATTAAACATTATTGTTAGATGACTATAATCACATAATTCCCAAAACAATTATGATTTTCTCTTTGTTAAATCAATCAGCTTTAACTGCTCCACAAAATTTCACATGCACTGGGGAAAAAATCTAGCCAATTTATTCAAATTAATTAAGATTGTTTAATTACCTTTATGCCTTGCACTTTTAATTAAGATTAAATGATTGCGGTGAACTTTACGCGTAATTAACAATTGTATGTTTCTTTAAAAATCTCCAATAAATTGCTCATATTGACCTAATTCCACAACTTCAGGGTTAAATGAAATAGTCCCAAAAACACACACCAGTTTAAGTGGTGCAATAAATCACATACTTCTTCCTCAATTTATATAATAAAAATATCAATTAATAAGTCTCCTTGTTCCTCTGATCCCACCAGTAAATGGATTGCAATGTTTTTATACTTTAGTACTTAAAACTTCAAAAAGGTGAGTTTCGATCACAAGATACACTATTCTGGATCGCTCCGCAGGGTTAAAGGTGACTTGTCTCCACTCAATTTCTGGGATAACATCAAACTAGTGAGAATGGGTGAATGATGGACTCTGTGGGCGCAAGGGCCAGTTTCTATGCTGGAATCTCTAGATTAAACAAAATTAAGTACTGAGATAATGATGAGGCCAATGTGGAATCATTGCCATAGGAGAAGTAGGAGATGCATGAAGTGTTTGTGGCTAGTTGATATGGAGGCATTGCACTCTTTACACCATTTTCACTTGGTTTCCCTTGCTCTTGATAAAGATACTCAAGGTTGTCATCACCCCCTGGATAATCCACTTTGAATGGTGATGTGACTGTTTGTGAAAATGTTTTTGTTTTTCCATAGTTTTTGAGAGCATCCTTAGATTATCTCCTCTCTCTTTCTCTCTTGCCATGACCGCTAGTGCAGCCTCTTCCATAAGATCGTTTCGCCGAACACCTCCGCTCGGTCCGCAATGACCAACCCGACCTCCCGGTGGCTCAGCACTTTAACTCCCCCTCCCACTCCGTATCCGACCTCTCGGTCCTGGGCCTCCTCCATGGCCAGAGTGAACAACACCGCAAGTTTGAGGAACAACATCTCATATTCCGCTTGGGGAGTCTGCATCCTCTGGGCTTAAACATTGAATTTTCTCAATTCTGTTAACCCAGACTGCTCCTTTCCCCCCCCCCCCCACCTCTCCCTCAGCCCTCGGGCCCTGACATTCCTTCTCCATCTCCCCCCCCCCCCCCAAGTCGCACTAGCTTCTCATTTTCACACCAGAAACAGCTTACAATGGCCTGCTTTCCTTATCACCAATACTTTTTTGCATATCTTTCACTCATTGTTCTTGCTTTATCTCTCCATATCACTGTTTATATCTCTCGTTTTCCTGATCCCTGACCAGTCTGAAGAAGGGTCTCGACCCGAAACGTCGCCTATCTCCTTCACTCCTTAGATGCTGCTGCACCCGCTGAGTTTCTCCAGCTTTTTGTGTAACCCTCGATTCTCCAGCATCTGCAGTTCCTTCTTTAACACTCTTCCATAAGACTTTTGGCAAAGTCCATTTCCAGGCCACCATCACCTGCATGGGAGCACTAATATGTCTCAGCCAGTTCCACTGCTCTTATTATTTGTAGCTACGGTAGCAAACCATGTAAACTTGAACATACATTTAAAAACCTGAATGCAACAGTGATACAACTGTCATGCAACTTGATAAAGTCAGATTTCTTTGGAACACATTTTATTTTATCCTTATGCCTCACAAGGGATTGGTAAAAAGGACTAACTTCATCTTTTCATCCTCCGAATTTCTTTCTTTGACTACTTATCGCTTATAGATACTGCTCAATGCTAGGGCAATGTTCTTTGCTATCTTGTCCCTGATCCACTCTTTATTTGAACAAGGACTATACAGTAATGTTAGTTCACTCATATTTACTGCAGGCAATTCTAGTAGGTGTGCCCTTCATGATTCAAATAGGTGACAGTGGGGATGCTGCCAATACACTACTGGCAATGAAGTATTCCTTCCAGGTGCTATTCAAAATGGAGGAGCAGTAATTGATCAGTGAAAGAGAATAGCAGTGGTAATCTGGTTTCTATACCTGTGTGGACATCATTCCACGAGTCTGTACTGCTGTTGGAACTGGATGTAATGTGCAATTGCGGTGTAAGGGCCTGGTATATTAACTGTACAAAATAATGCTGTGAGCACAACCTTACCAGTTATAGCTCAACTGGGCCATAGGACTGCTTTTCCATTTTTGATAATGGTCCTAGAGCTTTGTAAGGAGGTCCAGCGAGGTCAACTGGTTGGAAGCTACTTTGCCACGGCCTAGGTTGTTGTTAATCAGTCTGCCTGGTTTTATTCTTTCTATATTTCGATTCTGATAAGTTGAATGCGCCTTTGAATTATTTATTTGAATTCATTCATTTATTAATTAAAATTATTCAAATGCCTTTCAAATGTTTCTGCAGGTATCTGATCAGAGACATTTAGAAATAGTGATAAAAGCCTTTTGACAGCAAGACCTGGCAGAAAGTCCTCATGGCAATCAGTGAGTCAAGCCCAAGTGTCTATCTCTCACAGCCCATGTGCCACTAGTGGATAGCTCAGCTTCTTAGAAATACCATAGCAATCTTGGTGCTGTGTGGCTGCAAAAAATAAATGTAATAAATGGCACCCCACAAAAGGTGAATACGGGGCATGGGTGAGGAGCAGTAAAATGCAACTTATTTTAATATCACTTAGGCAAATATTAAGAACCGCAGCACCACTTGTGAACAGAGAGTGGGGACCACATGTCCATTTGTACTGCCAGTATATCAATAAACGCTCGATTAGAAATGCAGGGTTTATTCAGAAATTATCGCTGAGGTCTCCCCAGATGTTATAGTTAGAGAGGTTTTCAAACGTTCAGATGACATGCTTTTCTAAAAGTTAAAGATATTCATTTCTGTATCCTTTTGGTTTTTGGCCACTCCAACTTCGTAAAAGAAATATAACTATTTCTTTGGGGTCTTTTACACACCTGGAAAAATGTTGCTGATTGTTGTGATGGTATAAAAAGTTAAGAATTAGAGAGTTAGAAGGATTTAATTTCCATAGAGAAAGCTAAGGTTAATATCCTTACCAAGCCAACAGAGATATTTAGGCAAACCTTGAAGGCTTGCATTGCCTATATTTACAGATGATAAGATAAGCACCATAGGTCTGGAGAAATATTTGGAGAAAATCTCCTCAAGTACTGCATATCCATTCACAGCTTTGCAGGTAAGTTGGCGTTTTATTGTTAAATGATCTTGATCCAGTATTAACTATGCTGTTTCTCGGCTGACTGCATCATCATGGAGCTCAATATCACAGCTGGCGAACAACTTTAAGGCAGTCTGCATGTCATCACAACTGAGTTGGCCTCATGTGGAGTGGAACTGGACGTCCATAGAGATTTTTCAGACAATATAATGGCAGCCCTGGTGAGAAATGTGCAATGGAGGATTGATGTTCTGCATCGAAAGCAAAATAGGAAGCCCTGCAGACACATGCTCAAGAGGCCGTGGAAGTAGTAGTTTATAATAAAGAGACAACGTGATGGAGTAACTCAGCATGTCAGACAGCAACTCTGGAGACCATGCATAGATGGTATTTTGGATTGGGACCCTTGTTCACATTCATTGTAGTGGAGGGGGAGAAAGCTGGGAGAGAGGTGGGGGAGGGACAAAGAGAGCAAGTGGAGAAGTAGAAACATGGAACTGCACATACTGACTTACAAAAATATACTCAAAATGCTGGATAAACTCAGCTGGTCAGGCAGCATCCCCAGAGAACATGGACAGGTGATGTTTCAAGTCGGGACCCTTCTTCAGACTGATAGTTGGATATAGGTTGGGTGTTTTGATTGGCAGATGGTTAGATAAAGGCAAGCGATAAAAGGACACCTCTGGTCTTCAGCGAGATCAAGCATAGCCTAGGCGACCGTTTTGTCGAACACTTGCACTTGGTCCACCAAGACCTGCTGGACCTCCCAGTTTTAAACCATGTTAACTGCTCTTCTCATTCCCATATCTATCTCTCTGTATTTGGCCTTCTCCACTACTAAGGTGATGACATATGCACACTGGTGGAACAGCAACTCATATTCTGCATGGTAGCTTACAACCTA
Organism: Raja brachyura; assembly: GCA_963514005.1. The sequence continues at coordinate 44,520,653 of OY740797.1, read as the reverse complement.
TTGGTGTGAACACAGAATTCTCCAATTTTTGCTAACTAACTACAAACACCACATCCTCTTTCTTTCCCCACCTTTTCCCCTGCTCTTCCCTGTGCCTCACCTGGATGCACACCCATTTTTCCCTCTCCCCCCCTCCCTTCCACCTATACCCCTTCCTCTAGCTTCACATTTTGCGCATCTTCTGTCCTTATCTTCTAACGTCACATTTTTTGCTTTTTTATCTCTGGTTTTTGTCCAACCATCTGCCAATCAATCCACTCCCTTCCCTCACCCTTATCCACCAATCATTTGTCAGTCTTTCCCTTGCCTCCACTTCTCTTCCAGATATCTACTCCCCCCCTCCCCCGCCATACAAACTGTGAAGAAGGGTCCCACCCGAAATGACACCTATCCATGTTCTCCAGAGATGTTGCCTGACCTGAGGAGTTACTCCAGCACTTTGTCTGTAAACCAACATCTGCAGTTCTCTGTGTCTAATGTTTATAATGTTAGGCATCTGTCTGACTTATTTATACAGGCACATAAACAATTTGGATGTTTGCAGATCTTTTATAGATATGCATATGTAAGTGGGAACTACCTACAGCTACTTGACCAGAACATCTTCTTTTGTCTACTTTTCCTATTCCTTTCCTCATCTGGTTCCATCTGCCAATTATCCCTCACGTAGTTCTTCACCCCTCACCTACAATCTCTATCTCAAAACTCCCCCCGTTCACCTGATTCCACTCTTTATTTAGGCCATCTTCCCTCCACACACTTAGTCCTGGTGCAGGGTGTTTTCTCAAAACATCGATCATCCCTTTACCCCCACAGATGCTGCATGACCTGAGGGGTTCCACCAGCACTTTGTTTTTTGTCTCACTACTCAGCAAATCAACCAAGAGATGGATATTCAGAAAAGCACTTCTCACACATGGGCTTATTTAGAACCATGTTGTCTGGATTATTAGCATCCTATTCAATGGCCACAAATTCTCTTACGTAAAGTAGTGTGGTCAGGAAATAATGCCTCTAGCACCCTGAATGTTTGGACGATTATCACTCAGGAGTGAGGACTGTGTATATGTCATAAAACAAAATGTTACAACTCATGGATCAAAGGGTTCATTGTGTCTTTCAAGATGCACTATCTACACTAGATGATTGCTCAAACTTTCCTGACTACGGAAGGGGAGAATAAGAAGACAATGAATTTTTGAAGTGGTACAATAATTGCAAGGCCATCAAGGACATTGCAGCAAAAATGAACAAAGTGCTATAGTAACAATGGGTCAGGCAGCATCTCTGGACAACAAGTGATGTTTTTGATCAGAACCCTTCTTTAAACTCTAGAATATTGCAGTGCACTGGGCAGGGGTCAATAAATATGAATGGTGTTTAGAATAAAGCATGGCCTCAGTTCAGACAGTTTCAAGGACTTTGAGGAAACGGTTAGTGAAGAGACCAATAAAGCTGTTGAACTGGTTCATCGATCAGTTTGAGGTGGAAGTCAATAATGTCAAAATGTTACTGTAATTCTACTCTGACAAAGGAATATCTAATGTTGAAGACACAAAGGTTCGCTGAAGAGACCCAAGCTGATGATTCACCTTCAGCTGAATAGCCAACTGAGTTCACAATGCAGGACTAGTCTGAGGCATTCACTCTAATACACGGCTACAATGCCTTGGGTAGATGGATCTAAATGCCATTGAGTTTGTGAAGATCAGCACTTCATCCAAGATGGTTTGTCTTGCTACAAGGCCATCTATAAAAGAAAAACAGAAGCTGCTGTGCAGTAGTTCCTGAACACATTTATAATTATGTTTGAACAGCTATCCACTCCTTCAACTTCAGCAGCACCAACACAATCACCTTCACTATCCCCTTCTCATCTGATGAAGGAAGATCTTATTAACCATTTGTTTAAGCACACCAACTCTAGGATTAAAGGGTTGGGAGATGCTAAATTAATTTATAAATAATGCTTCTAGTTCCAGTGTCTATGTAATACATTAAATATTTTTAATGTAGAATACAGTGAATGCATGCAGTGCATATAGGATATAAACCACAAGTATAACATAGTAAACATGCATATAACTCCATGAAAATTTAACTTACAGTACATAAAACTGCCTTTGTGAAATGGTTTCTGGAATTGAACTCTTACGTAAACTCATGTCATTCAGTATCAGGCAGCCTGGATGGAGCCAGATATCAAAGCAAAGGGCAAAGGCAGCGAATGAGTGTGAACATAATTTACTCACTCTTGTATATTGTGCATAGTATTTAAAAGCACTTAGAGCCACACCAATGTATCTCCTATATCCTCCTCAGCAGTGCAAAATTTTAGGAATTAGCAACAATCAATTTATGAATCTTCATGCGTGTTAGTTATTCATTTGTGGGTGGAAGTAAAGGCTGCTAGAGGTACAGTTAGATGCTGAGCAGTCTCTATCCTGACATCAAAAATCAATATACTGTCTTGCAATATTAGATTATCAATTTTATTTTTCCAAACAACTAATGCAACCTCAATGTTTGCATCCAATGTGTAAATTCCAGACAACCCATTTTTGCTTTTGATGAACAAGAGGCAGCCTATGCTGACTGATTAGTGAATGGGTAAATATTTTTCAATTTATTTTCAGTTAGGGATTATAAGAGCCATAGAATAAATAAGAAACATCTATGTAAAGCAAAAATAAGTGGAGGTTTAGCGTTGCCTAATTTTATGTTTTACTATTGGGCAGTTTATATTAAAAATATGAATTTTTGGTTGGAAGAATTAGATATAGCCGAATTGGTTAAAATTGGAAAAGGAAGACTGCCTACCTTTTGAAATTAGCTCGATTATATTTGCTAATACCAAATTACATTAAAAAAAACTTATAGAGGAAACCCAATAATAGAAAATGGGATACATATTTGGAAACAATTAAAAAAATCTTTAAAATTGGAATGTATACCACTGGATCTTCATATTGCAAACAATATCACTTTTAAACCCTCTAGGATGGATAAAGGTTTTTCACAATGGAAAAATTATGGAATTAATACGATACGGGATCTCTATAGGGAAAACCTTTTTCTTTCATTTCAAGAATTACAACAAAAATATGGACTACACTCAAAATAATATTTTAGATATTTACAAATTAGAGATTATGTTAAATCAAATACACAAGAATTTAGAAATAGAAAGACAGAAATTCTAGATGAATGTTTAAATAAACATCCGAACACAGAAAAATTAATATCATATATTTATAATATTTTATTGGAAAATGATGCACCACCGTCGGAAATATATAGGCAAGCATGGGAAAGTGAATTAGGACAATCAATTAGTTTAGAAGTATGGGAGGAAAGTTTACAACATATACACTACTGCTCATTAAATGCCAGACACTCTCTGATACAATTTAAAATTTTACATAGATTACATCTCTCAAAGTCCAAACTAAATAGAATTTTTCCAAATGTTTCTGCTATATGTGACAAATGTCAACACCTAGAAGCCAACCTAACGCATTCATTTACCAAATGTATTAAAATGACTAATTTTTGGTCAGAAATTTTTAAGATAATTTCGAAGGTAGTTAATACAAATCTATATCCAGATTCCAAATTAATTATATTAGGTATATTAGAAACTGATCAATCACTAACAACAAAACAACAAATTTTTATCGATTATAGTTTAATAATTGGTAAAAAATTAATACTAAAATTTTGGAAAGGTCCTACCAACCCCACTATTAAAATGTGGATTACAGAAATGTCGGAGACACTTAATTTGGAAAGATTAAGACTTGTCTTCTCGGACAGGCTAGATCAGTTTAGAGGAACATGGTCTCCATTTATTGATTATCTAAAGGGACAAATGGGCTCGGTTCGAGGGCCTGACTGAAACCTGGACGGGGAATGGATGAAGAATTATATATAATAGATCACTGATATATCTCCAATGTAGAATAGAATGTTTAAAACTCCACTCATATTATTGATTTTCTATTTTTATTATTATTTTAATTTCTTTTATTATTTCTTTCTATTAATTTCTTTATTAAAAATAATAAAAAAATATGTAGAAGTATAAACGAGAATGACTGTAAATTTTATAAATATTAAGAATGTATGAGATGAATAGTAAATTCTTTTGTTTCTCTTTTTTTTCTTACATTTTAAATTGTCTTAATATGTATCAATATGCATTAACTTCTAATAAAAAATATTAACAAAAAAAAACAAAACTTATTTTCAGTTCGATTTCCTCTCCTTGTGCTCTCATTCTCCAACTGATCGCACTTTATGATAGGATCAGATGAAAAGCTTGTTTTCCTGCTATGTTACCTTGTGACTCTATGAATAACTATCGACCAATTACGTCATTTACCATTTATCCTCGCGATAACCTGATATCCACTTCGTCTGATCCAAGCCTCCACCATCCTTTCTGCAACTTAAATTAAACCTGCACCCTCTTTCCCACTTTTGAGAAAGGGCTTTCAACCTGAAATCTGAATTGTGTTTCTCTTTGCACAGCTGCTACCTGACCTTCGATACTGCGGTAGCAGGCCCTTCAGCCCACTGGATCCGCACCAATCAGCAATCACCCCGTACACTAGCACTATCCTACACACTGTGGGCAATTTACAATTTTTTACCGAAGCCAATTAACCTACAAACCTGTATGTCTTTGGAACGCAGGAGGGAACCAGAACACCCAGAGAAAACCTACTCTGTACATAAACTCTGAACAAACAGCATCCATAGTCAAGATCGAACTCGGGTCGATGACGCTGTAAGGCAGCGACTCTACCACTGCTGCACTGAGCCGCTCTGTTAAACATCGCCAGTATTTTCTGTTTACTTTTGCATATCAACGTTTGTTCCTAGTTCCTAAAGGTGACTCTTCTGTGGAGGATTAAGATCATACCAAACGGAAATATGGTTGGTGGCATGCATTTTTAGATACGAGTCAGGTTTCTAATGAAACTTTGGAAAGAATCATTGATGCTTGGTCCTACACATCCTAAAACAGGCATGCATATTTAGTCTGAAGAAGGGTCTCGACCTGAAACGTCATTCATTCCTATTATACGGAGATGCTGCCTGTCCCGCTGAGTTACTCCAACATTTTGAGTCTACCTTTGATTTAAATCAGCATCTGCAGTTCTTTCCTATGCATATTTAGTTACTAAAATTGATTCCAAACATCAAAACTTTATTCTAATTTCATAAAACAAGTTCGAAGTGTATGATGCATAACAGATCAAAGGCACTTAAGCATCAAGTTCAAAGCTCCTTATAATTTAGCAGTTAAGTGGTACTTTTTTTTCCACAATAAGAGACTTCTGAGCCAAGATACCAAGCTATTACTTTAAGTCCAAGAACTGCAGGCTTTGTGAACCAAAAAGATACAGTGCTGAATAACTCAGTGGGTCAGACAGTATCATTGGAGAACATGGATAAGTGACTTTTTACATCAGGACTCTTCTTCAGGCTTATGTGAACATTGCTCAGTGTTTTCTGGTGGAAAAGTTTGCACTGAATTCCCCATGAACAGTTAATCAGATGCAAGTTGTTGAATTCAACTAACCTTGCTCCTGGAAATAAAAACTGGAGGCAAGTCGACCTTATTCAGCGGCAGAGCAGACTTGAGAGACAGTATGGCTTATTCTGTTCCTCTTATATCCTTTTTGTATTTCCCTTTCAACTTCCCTATTCATCTTTCTGCCACTGGAAACAATTTCTCCTTATTTATCAAAACTATTCATGATTTTGAACACTACAATACCATTGCTTTTAGATTTCCTTAGTTCTAAAGAGAATGCACACTCTTACATCCACAGTACTAACCATTTTTTCCAGACATCCAACAAAAATATATTCAAGAACATCCTGCTACCATTCCAATAAATCTCTGCTGCACCTTCTTGGAAGAGTTTGATATCATTCCTAATGCATGTTTCCCCAAAATGAATATTATATTTCAGCCAAAGTCTAACCATGCTTTATCAAGATTTCAATGGTTCAATGGTTCCCTTATTGTCATGTGTACCAAGGCACCATGAGATGCTTTTTTTTCAGAATCTTTAATTTCTTCAGAAATTAATATTGTATTTCAACCAAAGTCTAATCATGATTTAGCACAACCTCCTCGTTTTTGCAATCTATTTATCATTTAATATAACCAAGGATCTTCTTTATTATTTCAACAGCCTTCGCAACTTCCCCTATCATTTTCAGAAATGTGTGTGTAGGTCTTTGATTCCTGCACTTCCTTTAAAATGTTACTATTTCTTTTGTTGTCTTTACTATTCATCCTCTTGAAATGCATCGCTTTAAACTTCACTTCTTATGTCTGCTATATATTTGTCCATTTTACTAAATGTCTATGTCCTCTTGCCATTTGTACTATTCCTGCACTGCTTATTTGTTGGTCATTCATTGCTGAGTAAGACCATAGAATCTATAGAGTTTTGATGTGTACAGAGATGGCTCATTAGACCAATTTGTGCTGGGAAGTTCCTTCCACGCAGGTGAAAATATTGTAGCGAAGCCGTAGCATAAGTGGCCCTTGATTTTCGAGATTCTCTTTTCCTCTTTGGTGTCCTCCATTCTAGCGTGCTCATATGGCTTATCACCACTTTTTATGCAGGTACGGCAAACAGGACGATCAATGCCTGTTCCCAGTGGTGTGTGTCAATGGTGAACTTCTTCAGGGATTTGCTGTGTTTTAATTTATTTTTTCCATTCACCACATGATCATTTGCCCTCAGTCAGTTCTCTGTAAAACATCTGCCTGCCGTTCTGTCATCAAACTTTCTTCTGAATGTCTGAAGAAGGGTTCCAACCCGAAACGTCACCTATTCCTTTCTCCAGAGACGCCATCTGACCCGCTGAATTACTCAGCATTTTGTGTCTATCTTTGGTACAAACCAGCATCTGCAGTTCACTCCTACCCATTTTGTCTGCTCCAATGCGAAAGTTTCTCAAGGTATGACAAAATTATCTTCTTTGCGCCATCCAGTCTGAAGAAGGGTACCGACATGGAAAATGTCACCAATTCTTTTTCTCCAGAGATGCAGCCCGATCCGCTAAATTAAGCCAGCTTTTTGTGAAATTTTTCTGACATGTCCTGCCCATCTGATCTGATTCCTTCAACAGTGTGTAGGTGCAGGAAGGTTTGTCTGGGACAGAATCTGTCTGTTTGGAATCTTGTCTTGCCACTTGATGTGAAGTATTCTGCTCAAACAGGTCACGTGGAAGTGGTTAAGCTGCCTGGCATGTCTGCTGTACACTGTCCATGTCTTACAAGCTTAGAGTAAGGTGGGTATGACAGCAATTTGCTACTGTTTCCTCCAAACAAAGTCACAAATGTAACCTTGACTCCATTGATTCATCTGCAAACCACTTTGTGTGCTTTTGACAAAAAAAATACGTGTTAGGTATTACAGCCTGCTCTAAAAGGCTAATCCAAGAAGGATCTCGACCTGAAAAGTCACCCATTCCTTCTCTCCAGAGATGCTGCTTGGCCTGTTGAGTTACTCCAGCATTTTGTGTCTATCTTATCCATGAACAGATTTGAATTGGTAAGAAGTACATCCACAAGTCCCACCCTATCTCCCCAACAATTTGAATTGGCAACATTTTTAGATTACCATTAACTCGTTGTTATGGCGATCTCTTATACATAGTCACTAGGAACAGATTTTTGACTTTGGCTTTTGTAAAATGTTCCTTGTCAACTGAAATTCCGAAGATGATAATTTCTTTTAAAATATGCTCATGTCACAAGCACACTGATTCTCATCAACACCCATGGTGAACATTATTAAGATGTTTCCAGGAAAATTAACTGAAAGACTCATTAAAAACAGATTAAGAAAAATGTGTCGCGAAACGTATCAGCTCAGTTCATAAATCAATCCAAAGCTCATTCCAGACTCTAATAATTAACTGCAATTTATTTACATTGTAGTGACTGAATAAATTATGATAGAGTCATGTGAGTATATTAGTAGCAATAGCCATTTCAAACACATGTCTCTCATCGGTGTACCTTTATGAATATTAAATAGGTTTATCTATCTAATGCATGGTTTCACCAAATAGAAAATAAAACAAAGGTTTCAAATCTAAATAATCAAACCATCTCGATAAAATAACAAATATACGAATATTTTAAACAATCTGTAACCCACATTTGAAATACATTTCAATCAGGGCATCACTATATATTTGACGGTTGAGAAAGCTTGCTTGTTCCATGTTGGTTACCTAAGGTTTACCTTTTAACTGTAAAATTAAATTGACACACATAACAAGCACAGTCAAAACTAAGATTAAAAATTACATAGTAATGTTATAGATACATGGCTGTCCTGGAGAGTTCCTGCTCCCAGACCTGGAATATTTTACTTAGTGAAATGTCGTCCCTGCAAACTATCGCAGCAATTCACATTGACTATACAGTAAACACTCGTTTTAACAGACCATGTAGGGTTGGTGTTCATTATTCCGATTGTCCGCTGTCATCGAGTGGTAAGGTATTATCATTGTATATTGTAATAAATAAATGCAGATGCTGGTTAATACACAAAAGATCACAAAGTGCTGGAGTAATTCAGCAGGTCAGTCTGATTCAGTCTGCTAAATTACTCCAGTACACAGTGTCATTTCACCTTAAAACTAGGCAGCGATGCCGCTGCTCTGCACCTGCAAGCTCCTCCCCATCAGCAACCGTACCGTCCGCCACCATGTCCCACCCCACTGCTCCCGGCCGTCAGCTCCCCCCTCAGTCCGCCATCAGCAACAAAACGCAACCTGCCACCGCAGCCCCCCCCCCCTCCCCCCCACCGAGACAACTAGGAGACCTCTGTCAGACATCTATTTATAAACTATAACTCAGTCTTCAACACCATAACCTCATCCAAAATCATCTCCAAACTCCTGGATCTAGGTATCAGCTCCCCGCTCTACCATTGGATCTATAACTTTCTGACCCACAGAAAGTGGGAATAGGTGTCAACACCTCCACCACAAAATTCTCAACACCAGTGCCCCACAAAGATGTATTCTCAGTCCCCTACTATACTTCCTATACACTCACAAATGTGCAGCCAAATTCTGCTCTAACACGATCTACAAGTTTGCAGATGACACCCCTGAAGTGGGCATGATTACGGACAATGACGAGTGCAGGAAGGGGGTAGAGAAGTTAATAACCTGGTGTTAGGACAACAACCTCTACATCAACCTCACCAAATTGAACGGACCAGTAATTGAGTTCAAAAAGTGGTGCAGTACATGGCCCAATCTGCATCAATAGTGCCACAGTGGAGATGGTTAAGAGCTTCAAGTACCTTGGAGTAAATATTACCATAAATTTGTCATGGAACAACCACATTGAAGCGACAGGCAAGTAGGCACACCAATGCCTCTACATCTCAGGATGTCTCCAACACTTTCCTTGGCATGTCTCCAATGACTCTCACAAACATCAAATGCACCATAGAAAGCATACTGCTGGAGTGCATCCCAGTTTTGTTTAGGAACAGCGCAAGACCGCAAGAAGCGGATGGATGCAGCTCAGTACATTGCACAAACTAGACTCTCGATAATTTACTCCATCTACACTACTTCAGAGTGTTGTTCATCAACACTCAGCTTGGCATTCAACACCTTAAGCCCTTCCAAACTCCGTATCAACATCAGAAAACTGTGTCTGCTTCTGCCTATGCAACTGCAATCTTAACTTCCACAGCAGCAGACCTCAGACAGTGTTTTACTTAGAATAACTGATAAGTAAGAATTTTATTGTTCTGGTTCATATCTGGTGCATTTGAAAACGTGGAGATTTTGACTTGAAATGAAGGGTTAGAAATATATCTGATTTCATTTAATAAGAGTACAACATAAGAGCAAGTTCGAAAATTCATCAAGAGAACCAAATTTTAGAAGAGAATGGCGATGTACAAATGGGATCACATTGCACATGATATGCACATGAACAGGCATGGAATGGAGTTGCAACTAGGGATTAATTTCTATATTAAAGTACCTTTACAACTAAATGTCATAATTACAATATATTTACAATTTACAATTTTAAGCAAGTATTGCATTTACCCAAAATGGTGGCACTATCCAAACAGCTTTAGCTTTTGCACTTTTTGACTTTTAAATTAGTTAAACTGAAAATGTCAAGGCCAATCTATATTATAGTGGTCATTCTTTATAACATTGCAATGTTGAATCATCCACATGGACTTCAGGAATTCCAAGATGATCAATGATAGGCAATGTGCTCTGGCCACAATAGTAACATTCTTCACGCAAGAATGCAGAAAGACGTAAAACAATTACAATCTCTATCCAATTCTGAGACCTTCCCTTATTTTACCCATTACCAAACCTACACCTTTCCTGCCATTTTGCCTTTGCTGTTCAAAAACTTCTCTACACTTTTGTCATATGGCATTCGATTCTAGTTGACACTGTTCCCAAAAATGGTGTGGCCTTAAAACCTATGGACATATCTTCAGATGGCCAGTGAGTCATACAAATAACGTAGAACAATGCAGCACAGGAACACACCCTTTGGCCCGCAATGCGTGTGCTGAACATAATGACAAGTTAAGCAAATCTCCTCTGTCCATATCACTCCACTCTGATCCATATTACTCCATTCCATGCCTGTTCATGTGCATATCTATAAGCCTCTTAAAATCCACTATCATATTTGCTTCCACCACCAGCCCTGTCAACGCATTCCAGCCACCCATCACTCTCTAAGTAAAAACCCTGCCTCGTACATCTCCTTTAAACTTTTCCACCCTCACCTTTTAGCTACCTCCTCTAGTCTGACAATTCCAGCCTTGGAGAAAGGTTCTGACTGTCTACCCTATCTATGCCTCTCAGCATTTTGAACACTTCTATCAGCTCTTCCATCAGTCTCTGAGATGCTCTTGGGAAAACGATCCAAGTTTTTTGAACCTCTCCTTATGCTAATACCCTCTTACTCAGGCAGCATTCTGGTAAATCATTTTCACACCCTCGCCAAAGCTTCCATATCTTTCCTGTAAAAGGGCAACCAGAACCGCACACAGTACTCCAAATGCGGCCTAAGCAAAGTTTATAAAACTGCAATATGACTTCCTGGCTCTTATACTCAATGCCCCGACTGATGCAGGCATTCCATATGCTCTCTTTACCATTTTATTTGCCTGCATTGACATTTTCTGGGGGCTATGGACTTCAAACCCATTCCCTTTGTACACGCATCCTCCGCATGCAGAGGTTCCTGGGTGGGGGGCGGGAGGGGGATGGGGGAGGTGGATTGCAGGGGATATTTGGAACCAATCCGTAGGGGGGAGATTTTGATACAAGATGAGTGATGAGTCTGCACCCAATTTTGTTTCTCTCTTTTTATATTCTCATCAAATAGATGTCATGTGAGGGCTTCCAGTAATCAGCTTTTACTATATTGATAAAATCCCAAATAATGGTTTGATGCTTTTAGCAATTTTTGAGAGCAATCCGTCAAAAGAATACACATCTGATAGCCAAAGGTAGACAAAAATGCTGGAGAAACTCAGCGGGTGAGGCAGCATCCATGGAGCGAAGGAATTGACAACGTTTCAGGTCGAAACCCTTCACCTGAAGGCCCGCTGAGTTTCTTCAGCATTTTTGTCTACCTTCGATTTTCCTTCTTAAACATCTGATAGCCAAGACTGAATTAGGCACACTAGAGATTTTGGGCTATAGAGTTACATTTTTGGAAAAGTATTTCTAAAATTTAGCAGTATAGATCAAAAGTACAGACATTGTGGGACACTCCAAGGGCAGTTATTACTCGGTCAGGAGAGAGGGAATTTTCATACCTCCAGTTTTCCTCTCCCCTGATTCTCAGTCTGAAGAAGCCTCTCGACCTGAAACGTCACCTATTCCGCTGGGTTACTCCATCATTTTGTGTCTATCTTCAATTTGAGATCTCTGCTCTTTTTAAGTTCTGGCCTTAGGTATATCTCTGATATTAATTGCATCAGTTGTAACATTACAGTTGCTTTTATAATACAGTTGCTCATTATTGTCAATGAAGATGTACTACACGGATTCCATCTATAACAAAAGTAAGTTAACAAAGGTATGTTCCAAAGACAAAAACTGCGCTCAAAAATTTAAAATGGAGAAAACAACGACTTAATCTGGAGAAATGTTCCATAAGATTCCAAAGACGTACAGATTTGTAGGCTAATTGACCTGGTTAAATTGTCCCTAGTGTGTGTAGGATAGTGTGCGGGGTGATCACTGGTCGGCGCGGACTCGGTGGGCCGCAGGGCCTGATTCCACGCTGTATCTCTAAACTACATGACGGCTCCCAGCATTAGTAGTATTTATAATTCGACTAAACCAATGCCCAAAATGCAATAAACCTGATGTCATCCTGGAGAAAAGCAAAATGTTGATGTGTGTGATTCACAATTCATAGTAACACCTCAATTGCTTTATTAAAAGGCAACATTTTAAACAACAACTATAGAGATTCTTATCTTGCGTGCATATCTTGTCTCCTGAATTGGCCCTGATTTGTTATCATTTATACATAAAAAAACTCTCATCTTGACCGCTTCCTGTCTGCGTTGTAATTAAATTTGCTTAAAAAACTACCCCCAATAGCGCTACGATTTTTTGCCACCTTACTCACCATTCTCCTCTGCTTCAAGTCAAATAAGTTTTGTTCCAATCGGTGAAATAGTACAAAAGTTATGAATGTTTTGTAAGTTCGTCCTCCCCCATAACCCCCGCTCCCCCACAGCCCACCCCTCCCCCAAACCCCCACATACACCCCCACCCCCACCAGGTCCTACTTTGTTCTCCCCCTCCTTCCCCCCCACCCCGCTCCGCCATGGGCTCCATCAACTGCGATAAACCACCCAAGGGAATCTTTAGATGAATAGAAGTTCTTCCTTATTAGAAATGTGCCTCAAATTCAAAGCTTATATCATATCTTGGGAAGTTTTATCATAGCTGCTGAAATAATTTATTGTGGGATTTAAGAATACTGAAACCCTTGTAATCTAAATAAATAAACACATATGTAATATGGAATGACAAATTCTTGAGGACAACACTACAAAAATAATTTAATGCAATCTAACATCTTCAATAGTCCATCAAAGTTGATAACAAGTCCGGTGTACGTTTTCTGAGCTGATTTATGAAGCAGACACTTCCACAGGTAGAAACAAAGAAATGCAGGTGCTTGTTTATACAAAAGATAAAACACAAAACACAGTTAGTGTTGGATAAACTAAGCATCTCCAGAGAAAAAGGCTAGGTGGCGTTTCGATGCAGGAGGAGCTTCATATGGTGAAGAATATGTGGGATGGAGAACTCATCTCCCATTTTCATACAACTTACACATGGTCCCCATGTTTTGCTGCCATGCATATTGCTGTGGATGAGGATGTCACCATTCACTTGCCTATCTTGCAATGGATTTCGCAGAAACAACATTGGTGGCATCTGTCTAGTGATCTGGAGGCACTTGCTTTTGATCATCTATCTCTCAATAGGATAGAGATCACCTCAGTTGGTAAACCATGAGCTTTGACTTTGGTTTCAGGAGTTGATCTTCACACATGCTCTTCTTCAGAGAGCCATGGGCTGTGTTAACACATTGCAGTTGAATTTTGTCACTGGCTGCCTGCCTTTAATGAGTGCGAAGTGGTACGCATTTTGCAGGATCTCATGCAACCTTATTTTTTAGGGGTGTGTTGTGCAGCAGAGGTAGGTTGATCGATGCTTAATCGAAAGCCCACGCTCTCTAATATTTCATTTATTGAGTCTGCGATGATATGAAGCTTTGACTCCAAAAGTGCACATATGCTATCGCATGTTTTGCAACCTGTTGACTGGTGGTTAAAGTATGATTGGTTCTGGAATATATGATAAGTAGTTTGCACAGCTTTCCATTAGTCTGGTCGATTAGTTCAACCTTACCAGAAGGCTTCTTGGATGTGAAGTGCAGTGTAATGGAGGTGAAATTTTGAGAAAGGGGTTGGGCAGAGAGATAATCTTATTTAATATCAATCTACATATATTGGTCAAATTTATGGCACAGCCTAATTTAAGAAGGATTCTCTCACATCCTCTCAATTGTTTGAGTCAAAGATCTTTGTGAATCAAAACATTATCATGAATGGTGGTCGCCACTGTTCCTTATCATTTTTTGGAGCTCTTCGTGGTAAAGATCATGTCAATTATGATTCCAGATGGATAGAATCCACAATCACAATTACAATCACAATAATACTTTATTAACCAAGTATGTTTTGCAACATATGAGGAATTTAATTTGCCAAATCAGCCATCCAAATAAAAAGTAACGGATCACACAAACACTTTTTAACGTAAACATCCATCACAGTGACTCCTCCACATTTCTCATTGTGATGGAAGGCGAAAAAAGTTCAGTCTCTTCCCTTTGCTCTCCCGCGGTCGGGGGCCTCGAGCCCTCCGTTAACGGGATGATCTTGACTCTCATAACTGGCAGCGGGCCCTCCATGTCGGTGCAATCAGCTCCCGCGTGCTGGATGATCGAACCCCGCGTCTGGGCTGGTTGAACCTTCCGTGACATTGGAGCTCCCGACACCCACGGCCTCTCGAGACTGTGAGCTCCCCTTGCAAAGTCCGCAGGCTGTGATGGGAGCGATCCCAGGTAAGGGATCGACTCCGATGTTAAGTCCACGCCTGCGCGGTGGGGCCCAAGGTCAATCCGAGGAGGCCTCCAGCTCCATCGATGATAGGCCATAGAGCGACAAGAGAATGCGATCCGAAAATTAATCACATCTCCGTTAAGGTAAGAAACTGAGTAAAAAGTTTCCCCCTCCCCCCCAGATAAAACAAACATTTACACAGACTTCTTAAAAATGTATTTTTATTTTTATTTTTATTAGAAGTAAATACATATTATGGTAAAAAAAACATTTCATATGTATCAATCCTACATTATTAAAATTATCAATTGTGGCTTCATTCTGCTTCTAAATTATTTTTTTTATAGATAGAAAGTAAGAAAGAAAGAAAGGCAAAAAAACCCCATAAATGTCAAGATAAAAAAAAGAATGGAATGATTTACTAATTTACTAATAATACATCATTGGAGATAGGTTCGAAGATTATAAAGTATAACTTCATCTAATCCTGAGTTCAAGTTTCAGTTTGGTTCCCGTGCCGAACCAATCTACCCCTTCAAATAATCGATGAATGAAGACCATATTCTAACAAAGAGTTCTTGTTTGTCCATTAAGACAAATCTGATTCTTTCCAGGTGTAGGGTCTCCAACATTTCCATAATCCACATTTTAATTGTGGGGGTTATAGGGCCTTTCCAAAATTTTTATATTAATTTGTTCCCAGTTATTATAGTATTCTAGTAGTCTAAAAAGTTTCTTTGGCTTGTTGTGAGTGTTAAGACTTTGTTCTGATATTCCAAGTATTATCAGTTTTGAATCGGGGTCTAATTTAGTATTAACAACTTCAGAGATTATTCTAAAAATATCAATCCAGAAATTTTTGATTTTTATACAATTTGCAAAAGTATGTGTTAAGGTAGCGTCTAGATGCTGATATTTATCGCAGATAGGCGAGATATGTGGGAAAATTCTATTTAGTTTTACTTTAGAGTAGTGTAATCTGTGTAAAACTTTAACTTGTATTAAAGCATGACTGGCATTTAGCGAATATTGATGTATGTATTGTAGACTTTTGTCCCAAATATCTTTCGTTATAGGTTGGCCTAATTCATTTTCCCATGTATGTCTATATGATTCCATCAATGGGACCTCACAATCTAAGAGGGTATTATAAATATAAGTTGTTAATTATTCTGTATTAGGATGTTTATTCAAAGCATCAAGGATTTCTGGTTCCCTACGCCTATAATCTTGTGTATTCGATTTAACATAATCTCCAAGTTGTAAATATCTAAAAAAGTTATTTAAGTGTAGTCCATAAATATGTTGTAACTCCTGAAATGACAGAAAAATTCCTTTCTTATAAAGATGTCCCATCTTTTTAATTCCGTGATTTTTCCATTGTGTGAAACCTTTATCCAATATGGAAGGTTTAAATAAAGGATTGTTTACAAGGGGAAAGAGTGATTTATTATCCAATTTTAAAGCCTTTTTTAATTGTTTCCAGATTCGTATACCACTATGTATTATACATTAACACAGACTTTTAACATACACTAAAAATAAAAAGACAAAAAAACAAACAGACTGTTGGCGGGGCTGCCAATCGTGCAGTGCCCCTGGTATCAAAGAGTAACTTCTCATCAGTAAGAGGAGAAACCTTGTGAAAATACCATTTTGGCAAACATCAAGGAGACCACTCAAGAATTCTCCTTTCTTGAAGGAAGTCTTCTGGCATGCTCTCTTCTTGTCAAAGGTAATAGATGACAGTGTGAATTAGTATCTGAAGGGCCTCTGCACCAGGATTAATATTTCAGCGGGATTATCATTTGCTTCCAAGACTTTGTTGTTTTTCAGTTGATATGTGGCCTTTCCGAAGTCTTGGTGGTCAAATTATGGGAAGACGACCAGATATTTTAATGTGGGATGGAATCATGGCTACTCACATCTGGTGCAGAATCGCTGTTGAGAATCTTTTGGAAGTACTTCTTCCAGCCAGGATAAGTTCTCCTCCCTTCTTGTTCTCAGCATGGTATATCCCTGGATTTATGTGCGGTGAAGATGATTTTGATGGTGCAGAAGAATCAATGCATTTTTTTTGCATGTTGACTAGTTGCAGATTTTTTTTTGTGCTCGTTCTTCCAAATTGCAGGACATGAGATTTTTGTTGTACCTCAACCACGGGTGACTGTAGCGTTGGTTCTTTTCTGTTGAGGCACAGTGGAATTTCCCGGTTGAGAATGTTATCTCTTGAAGACAAAACAAATAGTTTGACATTGAAAATCCACATCTCAAGGAGTTCTCTCGGAGCTCCTTGTTTGGCTTATTAATGGAACTTCTGTCACCAAAGTGAATCACGTGCGGGCTGAGATTGGTTTGGCTTAGCATTATGTTCAGCGCGTATATTGTGGATCGAAGGGCCTGTTCCTGTGCCGTAGTGTTCTACGTTCTAAGACAGGTTACCCCAGCACTTTTAGTCTGATTTCGTCGGTTTGGGCCTTGACTCGACCCCGAAGATTGGAGAGTCAAAGAGGAGGGAGCCGTTAGCTATGACAGATGCAAGGAGTGGGCCGGCAGGAGAGAGACAGGGGTATAGCCTCCACGCCCTCCAAGGGTCAGCTGCAGGAGGCGCACTGGACACAAAGGCGGCTGAGAGAGGAGAGGGGCGTTGGTTCACGAGTCGGACTGGTCGGGGATGACGGAGGAGACCCTGCAGTGGCCCAGGGCTTATCTGGATTAGGAACCGCTCCAGATCATCAAGCGCGTGGTCCAGACTTTGGACCTTTTGTAAATAGAGCCAAAATATGGCAACTCATGCATGTGTGAGCTATACAAAAAGAATTCCACTCTGGAGTGCATACATGACAATAAAGATTTATTGAAAAATGCTAAGAATTTGATAGGGAGAAGGGTAAATCGGAGGTGTCAGTATTACAGTGGAACAAAGGAGACTATGGAGCCATGAGGAGGAGCTGGCCAAAGTTGACTGGAAAGATACCTAAGCATGGATGACAGTGAAACAACAATGGCAGGTATATCTGGGAATAATACAGAAGGTGCAGGATCAGTTCATTCCAAAGAGGAAGAAAGATTCCAAGGGGAGTTAAGGGTGACCATGGCTGACAAGGGAAGTCACGGACAGTATAAAAATAAAAGAGAAGAAGTACAACATAGCAAAGATGAGCGGGAAGCTAGAGGATTGGGTAACGTTTAAAGAGTAAAAGAAGATAACTAAAAAGGCAATAGGGGGAGAAAAGATGAGGTACGAAAGTAAGCTAGCCAAGAATATAAAGGAGGATAGTAAAAGCTTCCTTAGGTATGTGAAGAGGAAAACAATAGTTAAGACCAATAGTTAAGACCAAAGACTGAAAAGGGTGAATTCATTATGGGGAACAAGGAAATGGCAGATGCATTGAACAGGTACTTTGGATCTGTCTTCACTAAGGAGGACACAAACGATCTTCCTGATATAGTAGTGGCCAGAGGATCTGGGGTGACATAGGAACTGAAGGAAGTCCACATTAGGCAGGAAATGGTGTTGGGTAGACTGATGTGACTGAAGGCTGGTAAATCCCAGGGCTTGATGGTCTGCATCCCAGGGTACTTAAGGAGGTGGCTCTAGAAATCGTGGACGCATTGGTGGTCATTTTCCAATGTTCTATAGATTCAGGATCCGTTCCTGTGGATTAGAGGGTAGCTAATGTTATCCCACTTTTTAAGAAAGGCGGGAAAGAGAAAACAGGGAATTACAAACCAGTTAGCCTGACATCGATGGTGGGGAAGAAGCTGAAGTCAATCATAAAAGATGAAATGGCGGCACATTTAGATAGCAGTAACAGGGTCGGTCCAAGTCAGCATGGATTTACGAAGGGGAAATCATGCTTGACTAATCTTCTGGATCTTTTGGAGGATGTAACTAGGAAAATTGACAAGGGAGAGCCAGTGGACGTAGTGTAACTGGACTTTCAGAAAGCATTTGATAAGGTCCCACATAGGAGATTAGTGGGAAAAATTAGGGCACATGTATTGGGGGTAGTGCTGAATGGATAGAACATTGGTTGGCAGACAGGAAACAAAGAGTAGGGATTAACGGGTCCCTTTCAGAATGGCAGGCAGTGACAAGTGGGGTACCGCAAGACTCGGTGCTGGGACCGCAGCTCTTTACAATATATATTAATGATTTAGATGAAGGGATTACAAGTAACATTAGCAAATTTGCAGATGACACAAAGCTGGGTGGCAGTGTGAACTGTGAAGAGGATGCTATGAGAATGCAGGGTGACTTGGACAAGTTGGGTGAGTGGGCAGATGCATGGCAGATGCAGTTTAATGTGGATAAATGTGAGGTTAACCACTGATAGCAAAAACAGGAAGGCAGATTATTAGCTAAATGGTGTCAAATTGAGGAAAGGGGAAGATCTGGGGGACCTTGTTCATCAGTCAATGAAAGTAAGCATGCAGGTACGGCAGGCAGTGAAGAAAGTGAATGGCATGTTGACCTTCATAACAAGAGGAGTTGAGTATAGGAGCAAATAGGTCATTTTGAAGTTGTACAGGGCCCTAGTGGGACCACACCTGGAGTATTGTGTGCAGTTTTGGTCCCCAAATTTGAGGAACAACATTCCTGCTATTGAGGTAGTGCGGTGTATGTTCACAAGGTTACAAGGTTCACAAGGTTAATTTCCGGAATGGCAGGACTGTCATATGCTGAGAGAATGGAGCGGCTGGGCTCGTATACTCTGGAATTAGCAGAAAGAGAGGGGATCTTATTGAAACACTAGACTAAGTGGGACCCATTGGATCCCAGTCACATGGGAGGCCTGGTCCCCCAACGCAACCCATTCCCCAATGTAATATTCCACCATGGAGTGGGAGAGGGGGTCGGGTGGGGGAGTGGTGTGGGGGAGAGGGGGTTGGTGTGGTGGAGGGGAGTGGTGTGGGCGAGGGGGTGGTCTGGGGGAGTGGTGTGGGCTAGGGGGGTGGGAGAGGGTGGTGTGGGACAGGGTGGGGGGAAGGGTGGAGGAATAGGGGATGGGTAAAGGGGGGGTGTGGGTGTGCGGGAGGAAGGGGGGGCTGTGTGGGGAGGAGGGGGAGGGGGAAGGGGGGAGGGGGTGTGTGTGGGGGGAGGAACTCCACTCCCTGACTCCCTGACTCCCCGACTCCACACAGCGGCTTATCCGACTCCACTAAACAGATTCCCCAACCCCACTCTTGCGGACTCACTCAGCACGGCTTGTGGACTCAGCCCCGCCTCCAGCGGGTGCAGGAAGGGGCGTTACCTTCATGGTGAGGACAGGCGAGAAGACCAATCGGCTGATATCACTTTTTTTTAAACCTTCATCACGTTTGTAATCTTCTACCAATTGGAACAAAACTTGGTGCGCTTGGAGCAGAGGAGAACGGTGGGTAAGATGGCGAACAAATCCTAGCGATATAGGGTACTGTTTTTGCGCAAATGTTAAAAAAAAGCAAACCGGAAGAGGACAAGACGAGAGTTTTAATAATAGTATAGATATAAGATTATTAAAGGTTTGGACACGATAGAGGCAGGAAACATGTTTTCGATGTTGGGGGAGTCCAGAACCAGGGGCCACAGTTTAAGAATAAGGGGTACGCCATTTAGAACGGAGATGAGGAAACACTTTATCCACAGAGAGTTGTGAGTCTGTGGAATTCTTGACCTCAGAGGGCAGTGGAGGCCGGTTCTCTGGATACTTTCAAGAGAAATCTAGATAGCGGAGTCAGGGGATATGGGGAGAAGGCAAGAACGGAGTACTGATTGTGGATGATCAGCCATGATCACATTGAATGGCGGTGCTTGCTTGAAGAGCTGAATGGTCAACTCCTGTACCTATTGTCTATTGAATCAGGTTAAGAATATGAAAAAAATTACCCAGTCACAAAGGCTTCCTGTTCTGCTGCAGCGAGAACAAGAGTTGGAGTTGGCGGTATTTATATAGTTGAGTGTAAAGAAAGTGTGATAAACAATTCCAGTAAAATAAACAGCCATGGAATCATATCAAAGATTGTTGTGCACTGAAGAATGTTGTATTCATCATTTGCAAATTAACCACCTTATAAATTACAGGCTGCAATGCACGACTAACATAAAACTGTCCAGAAGCACATTAGAGCCAGTCTGAAGAAGGTGTTTCGGCCCGAAACGTTGCCTATCTCCCTCGCTCCATAGATGCTGCTGCACCCACTGAGTTTCTCCAGCATTTTGTGTACCCCAGAGCTAAAACTATGTTTGTTTGTAAAATTATCAATTTATCTGATTTTTTTTGTCAGTGACATTGTGCACATCCAACAACAAATGAATGCATGATCAAATAGATACTTTCATGCTTTGTGCTGAAAATTTGCCAGGGAGATCTTGAGCAGCTTTTCCCTTCCTGCGAGGTTAAGTAACGTTAATTATATAATTATTGTACAGGATCTAAATTGGAATTAGTGTGGAACACTTATCACAAACTATCATGAAAGCCATGCCCACGCAGGAATACTGCCTGACAGAAATTAAAATAAAATGGAAATGCTAGAAATACTCAGGATGCCAGGCATGTGGAATGAGAAAATGTAATTGATCTCAGAGCACAAGATGAAAGCTCATGGAACTAAAAAAAGTCTGAAGAAGGGTCTCGACCCGAAACAACACCCATTCCTTCGCTCCATAGATGCTGCCTCACCCGCTGAGTTTCTCCAGCTTTTTGTCTACCTTCGATTTTTCCAGAATCTGCAGTTCTTTCTTAAACACTCTATCCCCTGATGCTGTCTGACTTGCTGAGTATTTCCAGCACTAAGCTGTAATTTCTAGCATTTACAGTATTTTGCTTTTGCAACAATGTTACTGGCAGGAAATGTAAATTGTTCACCATGCAGCCTGGTTTCTCGAACCTAATGGCAGCAAAATTGTTTCGAGCCAGCCTTCACCATCCAGCTTATTCTTTGCAATTTGTAAGCTCGATGGTACCTATTTGCAAATTTGGTGTTGATTTGTGATGCAAAACATACAATAATACCACAACCTTGCTGAACAAGCTTTTAACAGTAGGAAACCTTTTCATAATACACTGGTCAATTCATGGTATGGTAAAATTAACATTCCCTTCAATAAAAGGCTGCGAGTTATTAAGATAAAGTGCTTTCTTTAGAAGCTTAAATGCAGAGGGATTGATTTTGAAAACTAACAGATGCAAATAAATAATTACACAAGGTGGAACATCCAGGTAAAATCTCCAAATATGAACATTCTTAAATAATGATTTGCCTGATCTCCATCATCAGTGGATCAGTTATACAAGCGTGAATAAGCATTGCATCAAAATGGAAGAATGGCTTTCCATTTTTCAAATCCTACATTTATGGAAAATCACCCAAGTAGAGCTGCTACTAGGCAATTCCTCCCATGCCTATGCTGTTGGTACCCAAGGCATGTATACGCGTTCAGCAATAAACGGTCCTCTACAATGTGGGCTGAAGACAAATCAAACATCTCAGGGAAAAAAACTGCAACTTGGGGTTTATTATTGCAACGACTGAATCTGCCAGTGTCTGCCATGATTATACTGTAAAACCAGGAGCAATTTCCAGCACATACACAGTTAAAATACTGCAAATCAGCTGCTAACGATAATATGCTGCTCCTCCACAGGGTATGCTGTTGCAGACCACAGCTGCTTGCTACACAGAACCTGTGATTGACATGCTCTTCATTCTTTAATGCACTATTCGTGCTGTAAAAATCATTGAAGCCCAGTTAATTGAGATGAAACTGAGTTTTTCATACTAAGACACAAGTATTGTTGAATAATGTCTTTGGCCTAATTTTTTTTAGTGCATGCATTGTTTATCCCTCAGGATAACATTATTTGTACAACAATAAATCGCCAATGCTTCTTTAAAGTCTATGATGTATTTTAATGCTGCATTCCCCCCCTTTATTTTGCTGCAATATATATATGAGTGAAATAAAATGTGTGTTTGATTTATTTTGTATTTTCTAAGAACACTACAGACTAACATGCTGCTCAACCAATTTCTCGATGCCACTGTTGCTATATGCCACAGAACCTTTACAGTTGGTGCCCAATGGCAAATTGCTTCGGGACATGAGCCGGACTGATTTATTGTGGACACGTTTATTCGAGGTCAACATTCAAAGTCTGTAAATTTGCCAATGACCAGAAAATCCAGGCCATTATTTCTTTTTTTTTGTCTTTCATTTCTCCATGACACCTTTGTATGTAGATTCCATTTTGAAATGTGCAAAAATGTTTTTTCACTCTGGGACTTTACACTAGCTTTAAGAGTGAAATTAATCATCAGCAAATTGAGGAATTATGCACAGCAAGATCTGGTGCTTTGAGAAAATTGTGAACAGTTTCAATTTGCAAGCAATGACGATGGTGATAGGTTGCAGTATGGGTTTTGTGTGTGAAAAATGCATGAATATGCCTTTGTACATCTTAATTATTACAAATTTGAACAAATTATAAAAATTAAAATTAAAGCAATCAGGTTACAAAACAACAACTTGAATTAATAGAGTATCTTAACACATAATGCAACTACAAATAAGAATACCAAGCTAACAGAAGCAAATCCTCAACCAAAGCAACTATCTATTGTTGTATTTACAATTCTAATTCCTTGTGGTTATCACCCAAACTGGAAGAAGCTTAAGACAATCAGAAATGTGAGAATTGAGACAATCAAGGTCATTCAACGTATAATCCTCCCTTCTAATCATGAATCTGGAGAAAAAAAATCTACTTGGATCTGCACACTGAATTTAACATCCAAGGTAAAAAGGGGTTTAAAAAGGAATTAACGCATTATTGCAGTATTACAAACAACCAGTTGGTGGCTCTCTTTGACTATGTGTTTACACCTGCGTAACACTATGGCGTACAAGCTGTATAATTTCAAAATAAGGATCGTTAGAAATTTACAATGCTTACCAGACATTAAAACTGACTCATAATGCAATGACTGTCTAGGAGACAGATCAGACCAGACAGCTGGACAAGACAATGAGGAGCACAGAGCATTAATCGTTATCAGAATACATGAAAACCTTTGTTTCATCAAATACCCAATTATTTCCTTCTCTGCTACAGCAAAAAGGAGACTAAATTCACCCACAATTATTATAAATGATAACAGAGAACCACATACCATATGTATATTCTGATTTTCTAAGTGCCAATTTGTTGTTCATACCTCATTCATCGCAAGATTATATTTGGTTTTCATGGTTTTCACTTCAGCATCCACCTCTTCTAGCTGCAACTTAGTCTCTTCCGCCTGAAAGATGAATATTGAGTGCAAATTTAGAAAGATTACCTGTGCAGCAAGAAAACAGGGGTTCCCATGTTGTACTCCTTGCATGGTTGAGTTATTTTCTTAATTAAAGCCATTAATCAGATGATATGAAATTTTGGTACTGACATTATACATTGAGATCTGACAAATGTCCAAATGAAATCTATGATCCATACTGGCCCAGTCAAATACACACACAAGCAAAAATTCAGGATTCGCAGAATCAAATTGGTGCCAATATTAGGTGATCTTAGCACCGACGACCATGCATTTATTTTTGGCTAATTACAAAAATTTCACAAATGAAAACATAATTATTCTGCTCAAATTTGATCAATAAATTGCAGTACACCCAAATTGTTGTGAGAACAGATAAGGGTGGAGCCTATAATGGAGTCATAAAGTTGTGCAGTGCACAAATGAGCCTTTCAACCCACCACATATTTGCTGACATTTTTGCCCATCTAGCCTAATGCTATTTGCCCATTCAAATGTCCCTTCTAGCCTTGCACATTTAAGTGCCTGTCTAAAACTCTCTTACAGGGATTGTGACTGACTCCACCACCTCCTCTTCCGGAGATTTCCAGATATCAACAACTGTATAAAACAAGACTTTCCCCTCGGATTTCCTCTAAAATCCCACCCCCTTCAGGTTCAAAGTCCGGACCTTCCCATTAGTGTGAAGAGCAAGGGAAGGGGGAGTATGGGACCCTGGATGATGAATGGGTCCGATCCAGGCAGCTGGGATTAAGTGTATCCCTGGAGGAGTATAAGGGATTGAGGAGCATACTTTAGCAGGAAGTAAGAAGGACAAAAAGGGGGCAAGAGATAGCTCTGGCAGACTTACAAGGATGTTTCCAGAACTCGAGAGTCTGAGCTACAGGGAGAGGTTGAGCAGGCTAGGACTTCATTCCTTGGTGTATAGGAAACTGAGAGGTAACTTTTTCACACTGAGGGTGGTGGATATATGGATTGAGCTGCCAGAGGAAGTAGTTAGGCAGGTACAATAACAACATTTAAGACAGGTACAAAGAAAGGAAAGGTTTAGAGCAAAACACAAACAAAGGGGTAGGACAGTAGTGCAGCGGTAGAGTTGTTTTCCTTACACTGCCAGATACCCGGGTTCGATCCTGACTATGGGTACTATCTGTGCAGAGTTTGTACGTTCTCTAAACAAATAAAAATAGTTTAGATGGGGCATTTTGGTCAGCTTGGATGATTTGGGTTCAAGGGCCTGTTTCTGTGCTGTATAACTCTATGACTATGGGCAGCACGGTGGCGTAGTGGTAGACCTACTGCCTTACAGCGCTAGAGACCCGGGTTCGATCCTGACTATGGTGGCTGTCTGTACGGTGTTTGTACGTTCTCCCCGTGACCCGTGTTGGTTTTCTCCGAGATTTTCGGTTTACTCCCACACTCCAAAGACGTACAGGTTTGGCTTGGTAAAATTGTATAAATGTAAAAAGCATTGTCCCTACTGTGTGTAGGGTAGTGTCAATATGCGGGGATCGCTGGTTGGTGCTGACTCGATGGGCCGAAGGGCATGATTCTGCACCGTATCTCTAAACTAAACTGAAACTAAACTCTGACCTTAAATCTATACACTCATATTTTTGGAAAATAATCCTCTTATCATGGAAAAAAAGATTCTGACTAAGCTATGTATACCTCTTATAATCGTATTTATCTCTGCCACGGTCCCCTCATCCTCCTTCATTCCAGGTAAAACAAACCCAGTCTATCTAAATTCCCCACATAACTGAAGCCCTTTAATCCAGGTTACAACGTGGTGAATCTCATCCCCATTGTCTGTGGTGCAACCTTATCCTTCCTCTAATGTGGCAACCAGAATTGCATGCCATACTCCAAGATACTTCCAACTAGAGTCTGTAACATTGCAATATAACATCACAACATTGATATTCTATGCTTTGATCTAGAAGGCATGTGCGGCCTTCACCACCCGATCCACAAGTGTTACCTCTTTCAGGCACCAATTGACTTGAACCCCAATGTCCCTCTGTTCATCAGCATTCTTTCGGGCCCCATCTTTACTGTATTTGTCCTTCCTCGATTTGACT
Organism: Raja brachyura; assembly: GCA_963514005.1. The sequence goes on along the minus strand of OY740797.1, from coordinate 44,494,549 downwards.
TTCCAAAATGCTTTACCGTGCACCTGTTCTCATTACATTTCAGCTAACTAATTCTGTGCCAAGCTCTCTGTCTGATCAATATTTTGGTGTGGCCTCAGACAATCTTATATGCTATCCCCAACACCACCAACTTTTGTGAAGATGAATGATCATGGGCAAGGGATGGGTAGAGGTGCTGTAATGGAGTCATACAGCATGGAAACAGGCCCTTCAGCCCAATTTACCCATGCTGTTTCAAGATGCCCCATCCACCCTAGTCCCACCTATCACTCTAAATCTTTCCTATTAATGTATTTTTCCAAATGTTGTTTAAATGTTGCTATAGTACCTGCCTCAATTACCTCCTCAATGGCAGTTCAAAATGTTGCCATTCAAGTTACAATTAAATATTTCCGCACTTACTTTAAACCTATGTTCCCCTGGTTCTTAAACATAGAAACATAGAAAATAGGTGCAAGAGTAGGCCATTCGGCCCTTCGAGCCTGCACCGCCATTCAATATGATCATGGCTGATCATCCAACTCAATATTCCGTACCTGCCTTCTCTCCATATCCCCTGATCCCCTTAGCCACAAGGGCCACATCTAACCCCCTCTTAAATATAGCCAATGAACTGGCCTCAACTACCTTCTGTGGCAGAGAATTCCAGAGATTCACCACTCTCTCTGTGAAAAATGTTTTTCTCATCTCGGTCCTACAAGGACTTCCCCCTTATCCTTAAACTGTGACCCCTTATTCTGGACTTCCCCAACATCGGGAACAATCTTCCTGCATCTAGCCTGTCCAACCCCTTAAGAATTTTGTAATTTCTTGATTCCACTATACTAGGTAACTGACAGTGCATAATCCCTTTCTATTCATCTCATAATCTTACACATCTCTATAACATTATCCCTCATCCTCCTACACATCATAGAATAAAGTCTTAGCCTGCTCAATCTCTCCCTATAGCTCAGGCCCTCAAGTCTTGGCAACATCCTCGTAAATCTTCTCTGCACTCTTTGCAGGTCATTCTTCCTACAGCAGGTCCTGTCCTGGTTTGACTTCACAAAATGTAACCCTAGCACATATCTGCAATAAACTCCATTAATTATTCCTTAGCCGACTTGCCCAACTAATCAAGATCCTGCTGTAATGTTTGATAACCATCTTCGCTATCTACGATACCAGCCACTTTAGTGTCATCTGCAAACTTACTGATCACGTTCTCTACATCCAAATCATTGATCTACCCTTTGGTGAAGATGCGCTCGAGGTATGAAGTTGACCACGGGTTATTGCATTTTATGTTGGAAAAGGAACATCCATTTTCAAATGTATAGTCGTGGAAAATAACAGCATTTTGCAACTGAATTTCTAGGCAAATGTTTCACAACTGCCTTTCAAATTATTTGGTTTGATGAGGTTAATTTGAAAGATTAAGGTTTCTCTTAACTGTCATGATTGAAGATAAAATGCAAATTTAGTCTCTTTATCATAACAAAGAGCATGAAATTTTGAGTAATACATTTTCTGAAATAACACAGGTGTTTTACTTACCAACACCATATTATAATGATATTCATGATTAGCTGCATACAAATAGTCTAATAAAGTTGGCTCAGATGCTGTCATAAAGTCTGAACAATTTACTCATTTTGAAAAAATGTTTAGGTAACAGGTTCAGGCAATTTCTAAATTGATATTATTAATTAATCTGAAAGAACTTTAATGCATAGAAGGCCATTCAGACCATAGTATGAGGGCTGTCTCTGCAATCTAGCCCAATCTCACTTTTCAGCCCTTGGCCTGTAACTGTTTAGGTCAAATTGATCTTTTAAATTGAATAGAGTTTCTGCCTCTGCTACCTCTCCAGATCCTCACCATCCCACATCTCCCCTCAAACCTTCTGCTAATTAAATTTTGACCACTGGTTTTCAACCTCTTTGCAAAGAGAAGTGGTCACAGAAACACAGAAATCAGGAGCACACTGTATGTTAGGATGGCTCTTAAAAAACCTGCAATTCTATTCAAAGAAGAACACATTTTCCCAGACACCTAGCCAATATTGCCTAAAAGCTGTATCAGCAACAATATATTAGCTTACATAGTCTGTCTGGTATAATTACAGCATTGACCCCGTTATCCTAGTCACTAGACTTTAACATTTTAATATTTCAAGGGCTTTGAATTATAGCCAATCCAACAGTTAACTTTTATTGTTCTTATAACTGATTCCAGAAAGATACTTAATGTACATTTCCCTAGTTTTGCTGCAAAAGATTGCAAAGAATAAGGTGCAATGTGATATGAATGCATCACCTGTATTAATCATATTAAATAGTAAACATATTATATTTTCATTTTGTAATGTGCTGATGTTTGCCATGTTGGTGTCCAAATTAAAATGTGTTGAATGGAAAAGGGAACTAAGTATGCAGTGCATGAATCTCTAAAAAGTGTGGAATCAGAGTGAAATTAAAAAGTAAAAGTAAACAGAATATTAGGATGTATAGGCAAGTTCTACCCAATACAAAACAAAGAGTGTGATCAAGTCCCTTTGCAAGACCTTGGTTGGAGTTACTGAGAATACATTCATTCTGTGCCCACGCACCCTCCTCCCTCCATTTATTCACAAAAGTGATTCATTTAAATATTTGTTTAAGAAAGAACTGCAGATGCTAGAAAAATCGAAGGTAGGCAAAAATGCTGGAGAAACTCAGTGGGTGAGGCAGCATCTATGGAATGAAGGAATAGGTGACGTTTAGGGTCGAGACCCTTCTTCAGACTGATGTTAACTTAATTAAATCTGCAATAGATTTGAATTAAGAACAGATATGTAAAAGAGGGCCAGAGGTTCTAGAACATGTTGATTAGTCATATAGTGAACACAAGTATGTCCCAAGCCTTTAAAAGAAAAATGGACAGGTTATTGGCTTATGTTGATGATGTGCACAAATGTATTTGGGATGTTCAGCCATAAAACGCATGGCTACATGTGTATTCTGCAACTCATGAACATTTGAAGGATTTGGAAGGAATTTCCCAGTATCCAAATGTTGCATCTGTTTTTGTGTGATCCTAAGTGATTGCAAGCCTGTTGATTCAGACCATGATGTTTAGTTATAATGGCTGATCTGGTGGACCAGTCTGTCTTTTCCTATGTCATTCTTCACATTTTCTTACGGTGTTCATTGTAAATACACTTGTTCAGAAAACATTGACATGTACTATGGTGACAGCTGGATGCCTATTGGACTAGGATCATGTTTTCATTGTTTTAGATAAAAGAACACAAATGCCCAGAAATATTAGGGCACCCAAGACAGTGCACTAGAATTCTGTAGCTTCAGGCTCAAATGTTTTTTCAGTTATTGGCCCTGCCTTGGATATTAAGCATTTGATATCTTTGTAGCAGAAAATGTATTGCCATTCTGTCCCATCCTTCCTGTGGCAGGGTAACCGAGAATTAACACAATACTCCAAATGCGGCCTCACCAACATCTCGTACAACTGTAACATAATATTCCAGCTTCTATACTCAATACCTTGCCTGATGGCAGCCAATGCACCAAAAGCTTTCTTGACCACTCTATTTACCTGTGATGCCACTTTCAGAGAAATATGTACCTGTATCCCTAGATGCCTCTGCTCGACAACCCTCCCCAGAGCCCTGCCATTCACTGTGAAAGTCCTGTCCTGGTTTGACTTCTTAAAATGCAACACATCGCATCTGCATTAACCAATCCCCAGCCTACTTGCCTAACTGATCAAGATCCTACTGAAATTCAAAGATACCCAAGTAGGTAGTGGTGGGTTGGCAGTCGGCCTCAGAGGGGCAGCAGTGTTAATGACAGTGTTTAGGGGAGGGAATTATCACATTGTTTTGGAGAAGCAAAAGGAGGAAGATAATACAAATTCAGATGGTTGGCTGGAGAAGGGCATATATATATGTAGAAGACAATGTCCTTTTGGTACAATAGTGATGCCCGCAAGGATCGAAGTAATACACGCATCCTGAAAATCGTCCAGTTCGCTGTAGTGCTAGGCTGGTAATGTTGCTCCATATGGTAAGAAGTGCCCTAGCATATTGTGCAATTTCCCCTAGTATGCTCAAAAAGAAATAAAAGAATACATGTCAGAGACATCACTCTGTGTGCCCCGGATACTAAAATAATGTCTGGGGCAAAAGGATGATTGACACATGGAAGAATGCAGTCAATATTCCCATTAGTGCCATGCAGCATAATCACTGCAGCATAATCACAGTTGTGATTTCCTCTGGGTAAAAGTTCTATTCAAATTGCACAGCATTTAAAAAAAAAACTAATTTTTCTTCCTTCAACATTTCTCAAATCATCCCTTATCCATTACATTAAATCCCTAAAAGCCCATAAAACCAACATACATAGACAGCCAACTATCTCTCATACTCGTATCCTAATTTCTAATGCTTTTCTAAGTAGTCTGTCAGAATATCTGTAGACAAGGATTAATGTAGATATAGCCATAATTTAGCCATAGCCATACTGCAGTATATTTCATTGTCACTGACTTTAATATTTTTTTGTCCGTAGAAAATATCAGACTAAGTACTTTTTGCGAGAATACCATGTACAGTTGTAAAGCTCTATTCTAGTAGTTTCCTACAGGACAAGACACAAAGCGCTGGAGTAGCTCAGTAGGTCGGGTAGTATCTCTGGAGAATATGGATAGGCAATGTTTTGGGGTAGGACCCTTCTTCAGATCCAAATCGTCACATGTCTATGTTCTACAGAGATGCCTGACCAGCTGAGTTGCTCCAGCACATTGTGTCTTTTTTTTTAAGCTAGCATTTTCAGTTCCTGGTGTCCAGTTTACTACAGCCTTGTACACGGTACAGAATTGATATGTTATATTGAGAACACCAGGAATAGGGAAATCATAACTACAAACATTTGCCTGATGTATTGCACATTATGAATAATAATTTTGATCATAGAAGTAGATTTCTTTATTTGTTTCAGCCAATTTAATAACCAGAAAGATTTAATTTTTTGAGAATGGAAATCACATGGCCTTTTGCTGGCTTAAGAACATGTATATACTGAGATGTACAAGGCACTACATATGTACATATTAAATAGACCAGGGGGGATCCTTCCCTCTCTACACGTGTAACAACACTGGAATTTAGAAGAATGAGGGGGGGGATCATATAAAATTATTAGGGGTTTGGACACGCTAGATGCAGGAAACATGTTCCAGATGTTGGGGGAGTCCAGAACCAGAGGCCACAGTTTAAGAATAAGGGGTAGGCCATTTAGAACTGAAATGAGGAAATACATTTTCACACAGAGAGTCGTGAATTTGTGGAATTCTCTGCCTCAGAAGGCAGTGGAGGCCGATTCATTGGATGCATTCAAAAGAGAGTTAGAAAGAGCTCTTTGGGCTAGCGGAATCAAGGGGTATGGGGAGAAGGCAGGAACGGGGTACTGATTGTGGATGAGCAGCCATGATCACATTGAATGGCGGTGCTGGCTCGAAGGGACGAATGGCCAACTCCTGCTCCAATTGTCCATGTATCTATTTAAATCGAAAGGAAATACGTACAGAATATTTTCTATTGATAGATTAAAAAACATAAAAAAGCAAACTTTTTTTTAAAATCAAGGGTTTAGAAAATTTAGTTAATGGAAGGAATAGGAAAAAGTGGACCGTCAGTTAGTTGATGCATTGTGACTGGTCAGAGAGCTTTCTTTGTTACAATTGTCAACATAATTTGCAGGGGAATCTCATTGAATTAATTTTGTTTACTGAAGATGTCTGTTATATATGTCTATTGGTTTTCAAAAAAAAACTTACCCCCATCACCTTAATCCCTACAGATGGAAGGCTAGGTAAGATATGCATAATTCAGCCAAGGTCCAGGAATAGGCTATGCCTTCTACTGTGACAAGACTTAATAAGAAAAACAGTTTGTATCTTAAAATATCAGAGAGCAGGTGAAAGGGACAGAGGCAACATCCATATAGCCCATTTTCTATCTCCTTTGTGAATGCTGATATTGAAGCATGCTTCAAAAGATTTTACTGAGGAAGGAGGTCTTCCATGTAATAGACAAAAGGTACTAAGGACAGCTAACAAGGATAAATAGGTGGCCAGGGAAGTCAGAGTCAATTTCAACATGACTACTTAATGCTTTTAAAAATGTTATTATCTTACTAGATTAAGCAATGTAATAGGAGGCAGTTATACTTTTTATGCATTTACTGATCTAAACCTGCCCCTTAATTTACCATACATCTGAAAAGATAATGTGATGCCCTATATGGCCTTACTCATCCTTCACCTATGATTATCCTTTCATTTGCATGATTAAGTGTATTTAACACACCAGTGTCCATGGAGAATGTATTTACTCGTTGCATGCACCTGTTTTCATGCCTATGTGGGCAGCATGACAACACCAGCTTTCTGCAAAAGACTATTTTCAATTTTTATATTGTCCCTTTAGAGACCAATGTGCAACAATTGAGGTTACAGGAAATGTGCACCCTCCAAAAACTGTAACTTCCTTTGCCATTCTGCTCCGGGAAGGGTTGCTGCAGGTCATAATACATGAAACTTGGTTGTGGCATTCTGATTTTAACCACATTAAATTATTTAATTCCTCTATTTAATTCCTTTTGAAATGTAATGCAAGTTATTTCTTCAAATGCAAGATAATAGTTCCCAGTACTGTGGCCCGTGCAAAAATGTCAGAGCAAGTGTCTGAAGAAGGGTTTCGACCATTAACATCCCATATTCATGTTCTCCAGTTGCTGCCCGACATACTGAATTATTCCAGTACTTTGCCTTTTATTTAATAAAGCAGCACCTGCAGTTCCTTGTGTCTGCCATTTTTACTCTTTCTCTTACTAAATTCACTTCACTTAATTTCGAGGAACATTCATTTAAGGCAATTTGAGAGTACACTGGAGGTACAGAGTAATCAAAAGCAGCAAGATCCAAGACAGAGTTGACTGGAGGGATCAGACTATATTTCTCCTGGTTGGTTCAGGTCTCCCTGATTCTATTTTTTTTAAGTATCTTTGAATGACATGTGCAGGGGATATAGGTTGGAATTTTGGTTTAACATCATAGTTAGAGAGAGTTGTACAGCATGGAAACTCTAAACCTAAACCTTCCATCCATGTACCTGTCCAAATGTACCTGCCGCAACTACCTCCTCTGGCATGATACTTTTCTTGTTAGTTTTAGGGATTTGGAAGAAATTCCATTTGTTGATTAACAATATTTTTTCAAATATATATTTAGAACATGGAATTTTGTGGATTTTCTCTACTTTCCTTCTTAAACTAGGAAATGGCACGGACTGTGTAAGAAGGAACTGCAGATGCTGGTTTACACTGAAGATAGACACAAAATGCTGAAGTAACTCAGCGGGAGAGGCAGCATTTCTGGAGAGAAGGAATAGGTAACGTTTCGGGTTGAGACCATTCTTCAGAGTCTGAAGAAGGGTCTCGATCTGAAACATCACCAATTCCTTCTCTTCAGAGATACTGCCTGTCCTGCTAAACAACACAGGCTGTTCTCCAGTCCTCCGGATCTCACCTATGGCTAGGGCAGATACAAAGATCCTCATCAAGGCCCATGCAAACTCCTCTTTTGCCCTTCTCAATAAACCTGGGATAGATCCCATCAGGGCCTGGAATTTATCCACTTTAATGCTCTTCAAGGTCCCCAACACCACCTTGATCTCAAACCTAGCATATTATTATTATTTCCTAGCATATTATTATTCCCCACTGACCTTATTATCCCCTATGTCCTTCTCCTTGGTGAATATAGATGCAAAGCACTTCTTAGCAGCTCACCAACAACCTCTGACTCCAAACATAAATTCCCTCCTTTATACTTGAGACGTCCTACCTTCTCCTTGGTTATCTTCTTGTTTTTAATGTACATAAAAACCCTTGGATTTTCTTTAATCCAACTCACCAATGACATATCTGGGCCCCTTTTTGCCCACCTGAGGTCTTTCTTGCTTGTTTTATATTACAAAATAGCCTCACCTGCTTTCAGCTTTCTAAAAATTACATTCTTCCTTTTTCTTTTTGACCAAATGTATAACCTTTGGTCATCCAAGGTTCCTTTACCTTGCTATTATCATCCCTCCTCCTTACAGGAACATGCTGATCCTGAACTCTGGTCAGCTGGCTTTTAAATGATTATCACATGTCAGATGTAGACTTCCCACCAATAACAACTGTTCCCAATTTACTCCCCCTAACGCTTTCCTAATAATGCTGTATTCCCCAAGATCCAGATCCAGGCTCATTTCCCGGTGCAAGGTCCAGCATGGTGCCTCCTCAAGTTACACTATCCACATAATGTTTCATACAGAGAAATGTGAATTGTTGCATTTTGGGAAGTCTAAAAAGAACAGGATCTATACAGTGAATGGCAGAGCTCTGGGGAGGGTTGTAGAGCACAAGATCTAGGAGTGCAGGTACATAGTTCCTTCAAAGTGGCGTCACTGGTAGATAAGGTGGTCAAAAAAGCTTATCAGTATTGAATATAGAAGTTGGGCGGTTCATGTTATAGTTGTATGAGACATTGATGAGGTCACATTTAGAGTTTTGTGTTCAGTTTTGTTAACCAGGTTATAAGAAAGATGTTGTCAAGCTTGATAGGGTGTAGAGAACATTTACGAGGATGCTGCCAGGACTCTAGAGCCTGAGCTATAGGGAGAGCTTGAGCAGGCTAGGACTTTATTTCTTGGAACACAGGAGGATGAGGGGTGATCTTATAGAGGTGTACAAGATCGAGAGAGGAATAGATAGGGTAAATGCACAATGCCATTTGCACAGAATAAGGGAATTGAACCAGAGGACATAGGGTTAAGGTGAGGGTGGAAAGATTTAACAGATACCTGAAGGGTAAATTTTTTTTAGGCAAAAGGTGTCGAGTATCTGGAATGAGCTGCTGGAGGAGGTAGTTGAGGCAGGTACTCATAACGTTTAAAGAGACATTTGGACAGGTACATGAGTAGGATAGGTTTAGAGGGATATGGGAGAAGCGCGGGCAGGTGGGACTAGTGTACGTGGAGCATGTTGGTCGGCGTAGGCAAGTTGGGCCAAAGTACCAGTTTCCATGCTGTATGACACTATGATAGGACTTCTACACAATGGGCTTAGCATCATATTTTCCATGCACTGATCCAGGCTCTAAATGTATCTGCTTTACCCAATAATACTCCTTGCATTGAAATAAACACATTTCAGCCCATCAGAACACAAAGTGCTGGAGTAACTCAGCAGGTCAGGCAGCATCTCTGGAGAAGGGTGACGTTTCGTGTCGGGACCCTTCTTCGGTCTGATCCATGACTTGTCAATTAGTTCTTCCATTTGCTGAGTTTCTAGCCTTGTTCGTATTGCCCTGCCTCTGTAGTTAAAACCAGAGTAGCACCAGCAGATCTCCCTGCAAGGATATAGGTCTCCCTCCAATTCAGGTGCAACCCATCCTTCTTGTACACGTCATCTCTTCCCCAAGAGATCCCAGCAGTCCAAAAATAAGTTTTGGGACAATTATCTTTAAAGCAGATCTTTTTAATTTATAAGACTCCCTATTTTATGGGTTCCGTGTTTACTTTAAAAAAATCAGTTCTCTGCAATGCTTTGGGCATATTCCTATGTCAAAAGTAATTCACAAAACTATTGGCAAGAAATTGATTAAGCACAGAGACTGAAGAAGGGTCCCTGCCTATCCCGCTGAGTTACTCCAGCACTTTGTGTCCTTCTTTGTAAACCAGCATCTGCAGTTCCTTGTTTCTACACTCGGCAAGGAAGCATCTCTGCATGTATTTTTGTATAAAATGTGCATGAAAACCATTCTGCGAATGGTTTGCATCGATTTCTAACAGGCGATATACCATCAGGCAAATGAACCATGCTCTTCCTGTCACAATTCACACCAATGCTGGTGGCATTTCCTGATATGTAATGGAATCATCAACAATGTTTTGGACCTACCAACAAAAAAATAGATTGAGGGATTATGACCAGCAACCTTATTAACAGTGAAACTTGAAATACCTCACATAACAAGTATGGAATCATGCGATTTAAAGTAGAGAAGGTCATACAGCATGGAAACTGGCCCATTGACACCAATTGCCCATGTCGACTAAGATGCCCCTACACCCACTTGCCTGTGTTTGACCCATATCCTTCTAATCCTTTCCAATTATTGTACCTGTACAAATGTTTCCCTTGGGAGATTAATTAACAAGTGATGTCATTTTGCAAGTAAGCAGCCCTAAAGTTGATTGCAACAATCTACAGTAGGTACTGAGACAAAACTTCTACAAGAAATCCTCACCATTTGTACTCCGCAAGGATGCGTTCCCAGCCCCATTCTTTACTCCTTGTACACCCACGTTTGTGCAGCCATGCACAAATCCAATTCAATTTACAAATTTGCAGTCGACGCTAGAATTGTGGGCTGGATATCAAATAATGACTAGATGGAGTACTGGATGGAGATTGAGAACCTCGTGTCCTGGTGTCGAAACAGCAACCTTTCTCTCAATGTCAGCAAGACAAAGGAGATAGTGATCGACTTCAGGAAGTGAAGCGGTACACATTCCCCAGTATGCAAAAGTAGATATGGTTGAAAGCTTCAAATTCCTAGGAGTCAATATCACCAACAACCTGTCCTGGGTGACCCATATTGAAGCAATGGCCAAGAAAGCACACCACGCCTCTACTTCCTTAGAAGGCTTAGGAAGTTTGGCATGTCCCCAACAATTAATACTAACTTCTTGTAGAGTTGCTGCCTTACAGTGCCAGAGACCCAGGCTTGATCCTGACTACGGGTGCTGCAAGAATGGAGCTTGTACGTTCTCCCCGTGATCACGTGGGTTTTCTCCGAGATTGATCTCCTCCCACACTCCAAAGACGTACAGGTTTGTAGGTAAATTGGAATGGTATAAATGTAAATTGTCCGTAGTGTGTGTCGGATAGTATTAATATGTGGGGATCGCTGGTCGGTGCGGACTCGGTGGGCCAAAGGGCCTATTTCCGCATGTATCTCGAAACTAAACTACTATCTATCTTATTGAAGAACCTCGGATTATCTTTGATCGGACTTTACTGGCTTTTTCTTACACTAAATGTTATTCAAGGTATGTCCTTTATCATGTATCTGTACACTCTGGATGACTCGATTGTAATCATGTATTTCCATTGACTGGTTAGCACACAACAAAAGCTTTTCACTTATCTCAGTACATGTGACAATAAACTAATGACTATGAGTATGAGATCTGAGACGTTGATCAGTACTGCAGCAATTGCCTGTATGTAACTCATTCATGACTTGGGGCCTGTCCAGATCTCTCCATGGGATGAAAGGAGCAGAAGGAAAGTACTAAGTCCCAACATTGCAACTATTAACCCCAAAATTACCTGTCCCAAATTCTCCTGCTTTTCCTTTACTTTCTGCATTTCCCTCCTTCAATTTCCCTTGTCTCCCTACACCACCCCTTGAGTTGCCTTGTGAGTTGCCTCCTTACGCCATCCCGTCCCTACCCAACCCCATCAGTTTCCCTTGTCTCCATAACAGGTCTTATAGACAGCAGGCTAGATGCGAATGAGAGTGCAGCTTAGAGTTCAATCACCATCAGCTGTTCACGTACAAGCAAGTCATCTACTAACGCTTTTTAATGTGAAAACAATCATGACAGTGATATCTTAAAGTAAGGGCATTCCAATTGATAACACTCTTTTTGGCGATAAACCAAAACCTATCTCCTATTAAGTGCATCAAAAAGCGGGAGAAATCCAATTTCTAGACCACTTCACTATAAACAAGAATTATTTAAAAGACATTAACGGGACAGATGAAGACAAAGGTTAAACATTGAAAAAACGTTCTAGTATCATTAACCACATCTTAAATTCAATGGCACTATGGAAAGACAAAAAAGGTATTTCACCGCATCAGGCTGCCAAAAGCATAGCACTGCCAGTGGAATTTGCATATTCATGCAGGAACATGGCAGCCTATCTGCACACAAGCTTTTGCATCCAGTGTGATAACATTCAAAATGAATGTTCACATGAATCTTGATCTGGCCCACACTCGATGTAGCCCCATGCTAAGTTGCAGTTACATTTATCCTTTGCTGCCACGTAGCACCAAATGCACTTCTGGCACTGTTCTGTGAGATGAAATCTTCTGCAGGTCAAAGAGGGTCAAAACTAAGGCCCTGCCCATGATTGCCATAATGGCCTTGTGACCATTCATGCTGCCAGAAGGCATTTTCACCATTATCAAATGACTGATAAGCAGAGACATTTAGAAACAGACTCGACTAAGTGGGACCCGTTAGGTCCTAGTAATAGGGGAGGCTTGGTCCCCCCAATACAACCCATTCCTCAAGGCAATATTCCACCACTCACCTGTTCCCCAAACTCAACCCATTCTCCCAAAGCAATATTCCACCACTCAGGGGAGGGGGTGTGGGGGGGGGTATGGGGGAGGGGTGTGTGGGGGAGGGGAGGGGTGTGTGGGGGAGGGGGGGGGTGTGGGGGAGGGGATGGTGGGGGAGGAGGGATAGGGGAGTGTGGTGAAGGGAGGGTGGGGGGGAAGGGGGGTGTGTGAAGGGGAGCATGCGGAAGGGGGATGTGGGGGAAGAGGGGTATGGGGAAAGGGGTGTGAGGGTAAAGGGGTGTGTGGGGAAGGGGGGTGTGGGGAAGGGGGGTGTGGGGAAGGGGGGTGTGGGGAAGGGGGGTGTGGGGAAGGGGGGGTGTGGGGAAGGGGGGTGAGGGGAAAGGGGGTGTGTGGAGAAAGGGGTGGTTGTGGGGAAAGAGGGGTTGGGGAAAGGGGGGGTGGGGGGGAGGGGGAAGGGGTGTGTGGGGAGGGGGAGGGGTGGTTGCAGCAGACGCAGCTCGCACTCTGCTCACCCCGCACCTTCAGCTTTCGGCCTCACACTGCAGATCCCGATCCCACTCCGGCTTCACTCCGAGGCTTTGGGTTCAACTCAGCAGCTTCCGGCCGGTCGTGCTGGTCTCTGCAGAAGCAGTCCTCCGGCTGCTCGCTACCCGTGAGCTGAACACTCTGCATGGGCTGCTCAACACACTGCGCCCGCTTCAGCTTTTTATTCTCCGTTATTGACAACAGGTTCCGGAAGGGGCGATTTTGAAACCTTCATAACTTTTGTACTATTTCACCGATAGAAACAACATTTATTTGACTTGCAGCAGAGGAGAATGGTGAGTAAGGCAGCGAAAAATCGTAGTGCTATGGGGGATCGTATTTGCGCAAATTTAATTACAACGTAGACCCGAAGTGGTCAAGATGAGAGTTTTAGTAATAGAAAAATTAGATGAGAAAAATTATAAATGAAAAAAAAAATCAAAGGTTATTGGAATTAATAACTTCACTGAACTTGTAAAATAATATGAAAACTAATATTAATTAAAATATGGCAAAAACAAACCATCTACCTTCACATGTCATTTTTAGCGACACCATTAAAATGAATGGGCCATGGTAGAATCATCAGCATAAACAGCTGATTATACTTCGGAGTCATGTGAGTGACTACGTGAAGAAGGCCGTCCCCACGCATGCGTGTCATTACGTCTGACGCATTGCGCAACGACCGACTGGCAGGCGCGTCGCTCCTTCCAGCGGGTAAGTTTAAAAGATCCAGGTAAGTGTTTTTTCAAACAGCTTTGACTGAAATCGTTGCTCCCGGTCCGGAGTGCGTTTATTTCCGGAAATACTTGAATTGTGAATTGTGCAAATATGTCCATGGTGAAGAGGCGAACCTCGACCAAAATGGCTGCAAAAGACCACGGGCTTGCGGGCAGCGTGCGACCGCCGAATTCACCTATTGAGCCGCTGGTAGAGCAGCCAGCAGCCACAGACTTGGTGCGGCCAGAAGGCACCTTGGCTACTCCACGGGGGAGGAAAGCCACGGGAAAGACTGTAAGGGCCCTGGACTCTGAGGAGTCGGGCCAGGAGCAGGTGGACGAGTTCCCTCCTAAGAGCAGTGTTACCGGCAGGCTGGCCCAGCTGGAGAGCCTTGTGGAGAGGTTGCTCCAGTACGATACGCTCCAGAGGACGGAGTTATCGGAGCCTGGGGAGTTTATTGAACCCAAGGCAGCAGCGCCTGTGTCAGGGCTGCGTGATATCTCCCTGTCAGATGACGGGAGCGTACGAGGTCAGAGCTATGCTGACCCAGAGTACGGAGGCACAGTTGGGCTAGAGGGACCATCGGGTGTATTGGCCATAGCATCCAGATTTGCGGTCCCAGCCCTCACTGGGGAGCCAGAAGGGTCTCGACCCGAAACGTCGCCTATCTCCTTCGCCCCTTAGATGCTGCTGCACCCGCTGAGTTTCTCCAGCTTTTTGTGTAACCCCCCATTGGATACAGAGCTCGCCGAGAATATTAATTATGTGGCTTCCCATCCTCTTCAAGAACAGACGATGGAGGAGACCACTGCCAGGTACAATACTCCACAGAACTCTGCCTCACTGAGTGTCCTCATAGTAAACCAATCTATATGGGGGCACGTTGGAGGGGGCGTCAGAGCCCAGGAGGTAAAATTGCAGAAAGTACTCCGGCTACTCACCTCGCGCATCAAGGCCTTTGCAAGGTCAATGGAGGGGGCGCTTCTCTTAGAGACTCAGGAGGACGCGATGGCATTAATGTGCAATGCACATTTTGAAATTAATTGTATCAGAAAAAATGCCATCCGTCCTGCCATTAACCCTAAATTTGTTGAACTTTGTAAACCGGGGACAGTTCAACGCCCAGACCTGTTCGGAGAAAACCTAAGTAAACAAGTGAAAGATTTGGACGAAGAGTCTAAGACTGTTGGGATCATGAAGGTGCCTCCGAAAGGGTCGTCTTTCCGCAGACTGTACCCCTACCCTTGTGCATGCCAAACGGTTCACTGGCTATGGTGGATGTAGTGTGGAGCAAACTACACAGAGGCCATTTTTAGGGCATGTTCAAGATGCGGCGCTCTCCAGCAGTCCTACCCCCCAGACCTCAGAGGCAGAAGCAGCGACGTTACCGCCGGTAAATCCTAAGGTAGGAGTGACTGCGATGGATACATTACAAGTTGGAGGGAGATTGCAATTTTTCTTACATGAATGGCAGTGGATAACATCTAACCCGTTTATACTGCATAGTATTCAAGGTTTTCAAATTGAGTTCATTTCCGACTTGCCTCCAACTACTCAGCACACACCTGGCCGTAAGTTTGTGTTCTCACAACAGGAGTGTATTAGTGCAGAAAAAGGGCTCGACTCTTTGTTCAAAAAAGGTGTAATTGAAAGGACAAGGCATGAGTCTTATCAATTTGTGTCCAATATCTTTATGAGGCCAAAAAAGGATGGAGGATGTAGAATTATTCTGAATTTGGCAGAGCTTAACACTTTTGTGCAGTATAAACATTTAAAAATGGAAACGTTTGTTACAGCTAAACAACTGCTTTCCAGGGGATGTTATATGGCAAGCATTGACCTCAAAGATGTGTACTATTCAGTGGCCATTCATGAGCAGCACAGACATTTTTTGAAGTTTAACTGGATGGATCAGTTATGGCAGTTTAAAGCTTTGCCTAACGGATTAAATTTGGCTCTCAGACTATTCACAAAATTGCTCAAACCAGTTCTGGGGTTACTCAGAGCACAAAATCACATTGTCATGGCATATTTGGATGACATTTTAGTCATTGGGAGGACTTTTGAATGAGCTGAATTATCGGTGTCAGCTACAAAACTCGTTTTCAAAAAGATTGGATTCATTATCCATCCAGTTAAGTCTAAATTGGTGCCATCTACAATAATTGGCTATTTGGGGTTCACCATTAACTCAGTACACATGTCAGTGACTCTGACTCAGGGCAAGCAATTAGACTTAATTGAAGCCTGCAGGAAACTCATTGTTGATAATCACCCTTCTATTAGACATGTGGCTCGGGA
Organism: Raja brachyura; assembly: GCA_963514005.1. The sequence goes on along the minus strand of OY740797.1, from coordinate 44,478,580 downwards.
TAATTGGAAAGTTAGTGGCAGCATTCCCAGCTGCTCAATTCGGGCCTTTGCACTACCAAAATTTGCAACGTGCAAAGGAACAGGCACTTAAGCTTCAGAGAGGTCATTTCGATAGACCTATGCAGCTATCAGCTGACGCTCTGAGTTACAATGGTGGATAGCCAATATTCAGTGCTGCTCTGGTACTATTCTAGTCAATACACCATCAATTATCCTGCACACTGATGCCAGTGCACTAGGTTGGGGTGCTACTGATACTGTCTCAAGCTACGGTGGCAGATGGGATCTGCAGGAAACATCCATGCTTCAATCACACGGCATTAACTATTTAGAGTTGTTGGGTGCACTCTATGGGTTAAAGGCTTTTTGTACCAACAGGCAGCATGTGCATGTCCAACATCAGATTGACAATACTACTGTGGCAGCGTACATTAATCACATGGGTGGCAGTAAGTCTGTATCCTGTGATAGGTTGTCCAATCTTCTCTGGCACTGGTGTATTGCAAGAAACATCTGGGTTTCAGCTATCTATTTACCAGGAAGGTATAACACAGTGGCAGACACCAGGTCACGAGAGTTCAATGATAACAAAGAATGCATGTTAAATCACGAAGTGTTCAATGATATTGTCCTTCGTTATGATGTGCCGGATATTGATCTGTTTGCTCCCCGGCTTAATCATCAGTTAACAATTTATGTGTCATGAGAGCCAGACCCAGGGGCAGTAGCGGTGGATGCATTCTCGCTACATTGGGGTGGTAAATTTGTGTATGTATTTCCCCCATTCTGCCTCATTACCCGATGTATGGCAAAGATCCAGCAAGATTCCGCCACTAGTATTCTGGTAGTGCCAGACTGGCCAACTCAGCATTGGTTCCCTCTGGTGCTAGCCTTAATCACACAGCCTTTTATGGTAGTGCCCAAGAGCAGAAATCTGCTGGTACACCCAGTGACAGGGGATAGCCAACCTCTTCATGACCGTATAAATTTGTTAGTTTGCAGATTCTGAGGAGACCGTTCCTGGGGCTCGGGCTTTCAGAGCGTACCATAGATGTCATCATTGCAGCCTAGAGGAAGAGCACTCAGAAACAGTACAGGTCTCACGTAAGAAAATGGGAGATGTACTGTTCCTGCTCTCACATTTCATACCACACAGCTACAATCACTGATGTCTTGGAGTTTCTATCATCACTCTATCACGATAGTAAACTCTATATAGTCCCACCCTTTAATAACTTAATTTATGAAGGGCGTCTTCAATTCCACTCCACCTAGACCCAGGTACACTCATATATGGGATGTCAGTGTGGTCCTCACGCTGCTCCGTCAGTGGGCACCAGTTTCATCTCTGTCCCTACACCATCTGACATTGAAAGTAGTTATGCTCATGGCCCTGGCCTCAGCACAACGGGTCCAAACACTACATAAACTCAGACTGGGCAGTATGAGTTTGTCCAGCAATATTGTCACCTTTTTCATTAGGGATCTCGTCAAACAGAGCAGGCCACGGGTACTAGGGCTCAAGTTGAGTTTCATGGCATATCCCTCAGATCTACGAGTGTGTGTCGTATCATACATAACCCATTACATTAAGGTCACCAGGAACTTGAGAGGCTCGGAACTCTCCTTTTTTGTCAGCTACACCAAACCTCACAAACAGGTTATGGTGCAGACCATCTCTAGATGGATCAAACAGGTTCTGGCGTGTGCAGGAGTGGACACTGACATTTTTAAACCTCATTCCACCAGGGCTGCATCGACGTTAACAGCAAAGGACATGGACGTTCCTCTTGACCAAATTCTGGCGGCTGCGGGATGGTCGAATGAGAGGACATGTTTTAAGCCTGTCGCCAGATCCGGGGGTTTTGCTAACTCTGTTTTAAGTTCTGTTTCACAGTTTCCCCCTGGATTAGAGGGGTCACTGTGTGTTTTTCTTTTCTGTTAGTAAACTATTACTATTGTTAAAACATGTCATGTTTGAATGCATTAATTTTTCTCACTCGTCCTTGTCAATTGATGCAACTGTGACACGTGGACTCGTTCCTCGGCATGAAATCACAGACCTTCAAAGTCTTCACGTAGTCACTCACGTGACTCCGAAATAAAAAGTAAGATTAAATGAGAACTTCCAAGTTTGAAGTTTGATCGTTATTTTATGAGGAGTTACGATGAGGGATTACGTGCCATCCGCTCCCTACCCTCGTAACTTAACGATCATCTGGTAGTTCTAGTCATCTATAATCTTACTATGTTAGTTCAACAACTGTTATCTGTGACTTCACGCCGCTGCTTTGAAGATGGACGCACATGCTTGGGGCCGGCCTTCCTCACGTAATCCCTCATCGTAACTCCTCATAAAATAACGATCAAACTTCAAACTGGTAAGTTCTCATTTAATCTTACTATTAAGATAGAACGTTTCTTGAATTAGTGGAAAGCCTGGAGCAGAGCGAGGTCAGATGTGCCTGCGTCTGATCGCTGGTATATTCCATAGTTTTGAACTGCAGTGCACAGGCATGAAAGTCCAGAGTGCACTGATGGGTGCTCTACAGCTCACACTAGGAAACCTCACCAATTCCTTTGCATTAATAGAGGGATAAGTATTGTCCAAGATACCAGTGACAATTTCTCGATTCTTCAAAGCAATGCCACGGGATATTTTACTTCTATCTGAAACGGGGAAAACTATTTTGATGAGGGTATTTATGAGGGACTGCAAGATCGAAGTGCTGCTGTCGAGGTCAAAGCAAGCTATGGCGAGAAGATTGAGCAGAGCCCAGGTAAGATTTTTATTCTTCACATTCTTAGAAGGGACTAGAGATAAATGATATGGAAGTTAGGTTGTGATGTGGTCCAACTGTGGTCGTGAGCAGAACTCCAGAATAGTATGTGGGCTAATAGGTTTTGTGTAGATGGGTAAAAATATTGGCACGAATGTGGAGGGCTGCAAGGCCTGCTTCTGCACGGCACAACTCTATGACAATGTTCAATCCTGCTTCAGGACTCAAAAGTTCACAATTTCTGGTAATCTTCCATTCCAGTCTGTACCATTGCGTTTTTAGCATTCACTTCCCCACAGCCACCTCGCCATCCCTACTGATATTTCAGATTTAATTCATATTTTTCTCAAAATAAACTTTTACCACCATTTCTCATTGGTACCACCACCTTCTTCATCATTCTATCTCCATTCCTTCCCTGAAGAAAGGCACACAATGCTGGAGTAACTCACCAGGACAGGCAGCATCTCTGGAGAGAAGGAATGGGTGACGTTTCGGGCTGAGACCCTTTTTCAGACCGACATAAGTTAATTCCTTCCCTGACACATTTTCACCCTTTTTACTCTCCACCCCTCTTATTTGCAATTTAAAACAATGTTATATTTCTAAGTTTTCTTGCTCTGTTGAAAAGTAGCTTCCAATATTAATTGTTTTCTCTCCACAGATGTTGCCTGCAGTGCTGACTGTTTCTGCTATTTCACAGTTTTTTCCATATTTCCAGTTGTCTACTTTTGGATTTTAACATAAGCAGGTACTGTTGTTTTTATGACTGCCAGATCTCAAATGCAAACATGTCCTTATCAAAATTAATAAAGCACTACATCTCTCACCGATTGGTTGGCGTCCTGCACTTGTGAGCGCAGATTGTGTATGGTCTTCTCTCTTTCCCTGAGCTCTGTCTGTGTTTCCGACAATTTATCCTCAAGCTCTTCTCTTGTGGATGCCAATTCTTTGGATCTTTGTGCTGCCTCAGCAGCTAAAGCTGATTTAGCATTTTGGGAACTCAGCTTAAGATCCTGAATAATAGCAGTGAGCTTGGCAATCTGTAGGAAAAAACAAAGGTGATAGGATAATGAATGGTAAAAGACAGTTACATTATTCCTATTTAAAATAAAATGTACTCTGTTATGTTTCATTTAGTCTATTAGTTCTATTAGACACCAGCTACTTCAAGTAAAACAGCTTCATTCTATCAGCTGAAGGTAACAATAATGTAAAAAGCTAATGAGCCAGTGTACAACATCTATATGATATGTTATATAAAAATCAACCTTTGCAGGTCACTTCATCAAACTACATATGCAGTCTACAAAAGGAATTCTGCAATGAACAGAAATTTGGCCAAAATGCAGATACCTCTGGATAACTATGAAGGTTTATGAGATCATGTGGATGTTATAAAGTATGGAAAATAGATCATGAGGACAAAAACTACAGGATGCACATCCAGTTGAATATGTTGGGTTTGAAGAAATTTACAAGGGAGCAGGAATGCATTGAAAGCATGCAAGCCGGTTGAAGTAACAGGTATTCTGCAATATATTCTGGTAAAAGGGGCAGCATTTCATAGTAAATCAGCATTACAGAATTTGGAAAGATTGTCCAAAAAATATTTTTAGTATAGGAATTAGAATAAAACATCTCCTGATAGATACTTCAAAAAAAATCTAAACAATACGATGGACGTACAATTCATAAAAGCCTGCATAAATTCAGCTTGTTCATTTAGTGATACAGAACGATAACAGAAAATATTTTCATCAGTTACCTCTAACAAAGAAACAAGGCTCTTCGAAAGGAAGAGCGAATATTCTATGTGAGCAATTCATGACCAACTATGTCATAGGTGACTTGTAAATGTTACAAGTTTTATGATCCAAAATACTGCAACAAATTATAATGTAAATGATAATGCTGATTGTACTGCAGATGTGCAAGATCAATGAGAGGATTTTTTTGTTCAGAAATACTTACCTCAGTTTTCTGTTCCAATCTACAAGTCTTGAGTGCCTCGTTCTCATCTTCAACCTGACCAAAATATTCCTTGAGCTCTGTAAACTAGAAATAATAAACCAAAATTGATCACTCGGGGAAAATCTGCTTCATTTCCTTGTCTAAAAAGAGACAACCCTTTCTTTTCCTCCCCAATGATCTATTCCCAAATTATTTAAATGGTCTTCTTCTTTCGTGTCCATCATCTATGTTTGAAATGTTCGGCCAGGCTCTTGCACAGTGGACAACCTTTTCGTTTGCCGCCACTAGATCTTCCAGGCAGCATTGTTCACCAAGAAGTGGGCATCTTAGTCAGTGTGGCAGGGATTGTACAGATTGTACAGGGTATGTTCAATAATTAATTAAAACACTTGACAATTGGATTTAATTTCCGATGACAAACATAACTCACTGATAACGTTCTCTAAGCACATTACAAACCCAAGCACCCAATGTTCCTCTCCAGACCTGCAGAGGTTATTCCTAAATGTAGCCCAACACACGTTCCTTTAATTTCTCTTGCATGTTACAAAGTGGTGTAATAAACTTTACAGTGAAAGTCACAAGGTCCTACAGTAACTCAGCAGGTCATGCATCATTTCTGGAGGACATGAATCGGTGATGTTTTGGGTCGGGATCCTTCTTCAGACTGATTGAGGTAGGGGTGAGAAAGCGGGAAAGTGGGGGAGGGACAAAGCCCGGCATAGATGGAAACCGGTTAAGGGGGGGACTTGATTGACAGATGGTTGTACAAAGTCCAGAGATTAAATTACAAAAAGTGTGAGATAAGGAGAAAAGGATGCACAATGAGCAGAAAGAGAACCCAAAGGATTGAATATAGTTGAAAACGGATGGGGAAAGGAGGAAATGGGTGTGCATGCAGGTGGGGTACAGGGAAGGAGGGGGGGGGGGGTGAGGATGAAGGAGTTACCTAAAATTGGAGAATTCCATATTCATACCATTGTCCTCCCGAGCTTTAGGTTGGCTAGTAAAAACTGATGATTTCACACAATAAACATTCAAGGGTCTGTCCCACTTAGGCAACTTTTTAGGCTAGGGCAGGAGACTCTGCGCTCGCCTCATGGTCGCCAGAGACCACATATTCGTTGGTGGTCTCTGGTGAGTCTCTTTCATGGTCGCGAGGAGTTCCTGCATTCTTGGAACTAGTATGGCCTCAGTAAATTTTGCAGCATGTTGAAAAATATTCTGCGACCAAAAACTTGTCGCCATGGAGAAAATCGATAATCTTGTAGTTGTAGGTGCAGTTGTAGTGGGGTCGCCATGTAGTTATGGGTAGTCGAGGTGGTGGTAGGTAGTTTTAGTTAATCGCCTTTGCTGATCGGGCATTTTCTTTGGCTCATTGGGGAAAAAAACATAAGCACGACTTTTCAGACCCAAGGATAACCGACCGGTAATGTTAAATGCCCGTCACACTCCACAGCTGTGTATTTCTGGCTTATTAAAAGTTGTCTGGCTTCTTAAAAAGTGTCTCCACTCCTTCTCCCCCCTTCTCCCCCATTCTCCCCCCCCCCTTTTAAAGGACTTACCATACACTGTGCTAAGTCTTATCCTTCCTGTTCATCACGGTGTGTGTCTGTATCACCTTGGCTTTGCACCGTGTGAATTTCAGACAGCGCACCCCCACTCCCCTTTGTCCCCACCTTTGCGATGTGTGTGTGTGTGTGTTCCACTCTGCCACTCGCCGTTCCAGTTCCCAGTTTTTCAGCGAGTGCCGCGAACTTGACAGTTGCCGGCAGTCCGCTGAAAAATCGCCCAAGTGGGACAGGCCCTTTATACATTAACTGAGAGTAATTAAACTTTATATATCAAGCTATTCTCATAAGCAAACATGCATTAGACATTGTTATATTGAATGATGGAAATGGTGCCTTTTATCTAACAAATCTGTGTACAGTTCTGGTTGCCCCATTACAGGACACATGTGGAGGCTTTGGAGAGGATGCAGAATGCCAGAATGCTGCTTGGATTAGAGGGTTTCAGCTACAGGTAGAGGTTGGATAGACTTAGATTGTTTTCTCTGCAACGTCAGAGGTTGATGGGAGACCAGATAGAAGTATTTAAAATGATGAGAGGCATAGACAGGGTAGGAAGTCAGAACCTTTTTCCCCAGAGTGGAAACGCCAGAGGGCATAGCTATAAGGTGCGAGGGGGAAAGTTTAATGGAGATGTGCGGGACAAGTTTATTTTACACAGAGAGTGGTGGGGACCTGAAACACACTGCCAGTGGTGGAGGTGGAGGTGGAGGCAGATATGATAGTGGCGTTCACGAGGCTTTTGGATTGCCACATGAAAGTGCAGGGAATAGAGGAATATGGATCATGTACAGGCAGCTGAGATCTGCTTAACCAATGTGAGCATAAATGTTCGGCATAAACATTGTGGGCCAAAGGGCCTTTCCTGTGCTGTATTGTTCTATGTTTATATTGAAATATTCAGAAATCGCGATTCATACTACTCTTGCACGTTGCATTCAATGTTATACGCGCTTGCTGCCTTGCATAAAGTTTACCGAATTTATTTACCTTTGATTAAAAATGAAATTCATTTACGTAACCTTATGTGCCCAAAAGTGTCTTGAACAGTCTGGACCATTAAAAAGGTATAAAAATCAACTGTAATTGTGCAATTCAACTTAGCAAAAAAACACTTTCTTCAAACAACATAAACAATTAGATTTATAGAGTAACTACATCTAAATTGTTGATCCTATTGAGGTGGACTGAATTGTCTGTGCATATTCAATTGTTTCAAATTTCTATTAAAATGAAATGGCAATTAAAGATATAAAACCCTTCTATTGCATATTACTGAGCAAATAACCTCTAACAAAATGCTTCCAACACCAGAAGTAACATTTGTTTATTAACTATGCCAAACAACTAAACCACTGCAACTTGGTAATAAATAGTTGCACATAATCTAATTTCTGCGAATTATATACACTTGTGGAAATTAAGAACTTCATAACAAAAGCTGCCTTGTGCAACTGAAAGACTCATTTAGAATTTTCAGCGCAATCAATGTGGCAACTCAATTGCCGCCTCAGTTCATGGACAATTAGGGATGGACAATAAATGCTGGCCTTGCTAGGAAAATCCACATACCGTGAACGTACCGATAAAAAGATAGGCGTGTAATCTCAGGATTTAACATAAACATCTTCATATTTATGGTATGTAGCATAGTCTAAATATCAGCCAAATTCCATGTAAACTGTACTGTTCTGGTGGCCTCAATATTCAAAATGCCTGGGTTAATATCCAAGAAAAAAAAAAGAGACTCCCTCCATTTTTTAAACGATCTGCACAGATAATGAGGCTTTCACTATTCTCAATGGAAAATGAACCAAAATTATCTTGACAAATCATCAGATCTTCATAATAGTGGGCTATAAAAATGTAAATTATGGCTGGCCCTTACAACATATGAATGAGAGGATGGCTATACTTGAGGATATTTCTCAGAAAGCATACTTCCACTTTAAGGAGCACTTATACAAATTATGCAAAGAAACATAGGTAGTTAAGCAGAGCGTGTGATACAAAATCAAAACTCACATATTCAGCACCTTAAAACAAAAATGAATTTAAATTGAGAGATTTATTCTTAAAAATAACGTAGGAAGCACTGATTAAAGGAAAAGGCCTGTCATTCTAACTCATTTTAGTTTTATTTGGCATTGTAAATTTAGACAAATAATCAATAATCTTCTGCATAGATGGAAACCTGTGTTTTTTGCATTGCTCGGGAATTCGTCGACAAAGGTTCAATAAACGCTAGTTAAAATACATCATGTTGGATAAACTATTGGCTGCTGCATTCTTGTTTTAATCACCTGCAATTCAATATTTTGTAATTCTGTTAATTTCCCTCATCTCAGGTAAACAAATAATTTTAATTCTGAAATCTAACTATAATGTGTAATTTCTTAATATCTATTTATAGCAATTGTCACCATTTAAAATAAAAATAATATATTGCCATACTCATAACCCTGTTTGTTACCCCACCTACTCCCATCTCCTAAAAACAAAAGGTGTGCATGTTTTCCACAGAAACAGACGTCTGGTCCAAATTAATTTAGGCATATAACAGCAATAAAAAACAGCTAAAGCAGAGCTGATTATATTTTATGCACAATCAAATTATTTTGCAGATTAAGGCCTGAAGCCTAATAATATTGTAAATATATACCTGTTTTTGGACCTCTTTGTGTAGCTTCTTGGTGGTATCCAGCTCCTCTTTCAGCTGTTGCAGGGAGCTCTGCTTTTGTTCCAGTTTAGCTTCTCCTTCTCTTAGCTCTGCCTGAAGATGGTAAATCCTTCTTTCCTGTACATCCAACTATCAATCCGCACACAAAATACACATATTACGTTTGTGCTACATTCTTCTATCGCAGTCCTAGACGATATTAAAAAAGTCTGAATGAAATCTTGGTCGAATCACAATATATAGCATAGGGAGCCTGTGCTTAAGTCTTCAGAAAGCCAATATGGTGGCACTGAGCAGCTAAGCCAATACTATTGATGTCCCTTGCAGTCCAGATTCAAATCAGCCTAATCCATTTAGCTTCACGCAATACATTTCTGTGTAACAAATCATTTGCTATAGAATTAAAACAATAAAAAATATTCTAGGTACCTCAGCTGTTAGCTCATCCCTCTTCTCTTGTAAAAGAAGGACCTCTTTACGGAGATGTAGGATCGTGCCATCACGCCGCTCCAGCTGGAAAAGAGTTTACATTTCAAGAAAGAATCCACGATTGTCAACCAATGAGCAATTAGCAAGACAAGACAAGATATTGATTTGCTAAGAAAACCAGTGCTGCAGCCATACAGCTAAGCAAGGTCCCATTTCCCCAGCTCCGCAATGAAAGGTAACTCTTCATTACCATCTGCCCTTTATTGATCACTGTTAAGTATCACAAAACCTGACTGAATCCATAAAATTGAGCAGGGGGTTAAAAAAAGCAAGTCAATGCCCTTTTCACCTTCACTTAAGTGAGGAATAAAAGAACAAATCTCTCTGATAAAAGAAATTAAAATATCTGTTGGAGGATTTTCACTGAACCACATTCAGAATGTCGTTTCCCATAAAAATAAATCACCACAAATCAAAATAACATTAAAACAAAAGTGAAATTTACAAAATGACAACATTCACCATCATTATTAAGCATTTTTTTGGCCTTTCTGTATAATTGATTTCCATGCTCAATGTGCACAATACAAGCTTGATAAATAAATGGACGAGTTAATGAATACAAAAAGTAATGAATAACTAGATGAATATTGAATTGAGTTCAGAATCAGAGCTGTGCGGAAGACTGGTGCAGAATTAAAAATCAATTAAAGAGCATGTGACATACTACAAACAGAGAATTATCTGAAAACATGATAATCAGTTAATAATTTGGGATCCTTTAAAACAAAAATGTTTCTTGCACAAATCGCTTTTATTCAACCCTGATCAGAAATAATAACTGACGAATATAAAAAATCAACATTAACTGATATTACTTAAAATCATCTATACAAGACACAAGGTAATTAGTGAACAAACTAATGTTGTAAAAAATCTGTTTAATAATGATAATATGTTTAAAGAAATTCAAGATTAAATTGATTAAAAATACTAATTAGGATACTTTGATGGTCCATAAGATCTTATTTTGTTCTTGATTCTTATGTTCCCAAAAATCCATGGTTTATTGCCCATTTAATTGCACGGGTTGGCAGATCAGCTGTATAATCCTGGGAGGATCAACTATGATGACTGCACTGCCATGCCACAAGTTGATGATCATCTCCAAATGTTACAGCTGCTCCTGTACTTCAAGGTTCAATTTAACATACCTATTTATGATGTTAGGTGATTATATTATAGGGATTAAAAACAAAGTAACTGGCTGTTAACTGAATAGCAGGGTGCTGTCACCAAGAACGTTCTTATAATTTATATAACATTAATTCTAAATTAATCTTTGCATATCTCAAAATAATAATTTTCACCTTGTCAAATCCTCCTATAGAAACGTTTCAGAGTTATGATCCTATCCCATTTGCTGATTATTTGGCAACTGCCGGCGATTGTCATAGTCATAGCAGGTTGCCAAAAAACCGGTGACAACCTACGTCATCCTGGCAACAACCTACGACAGCACCTACGTCAGTAGCGGTCAAGCTACACTCATTGGCGTGAAACCGACTGGTGCCGAAAATGTTTCATCATGTTGAAAATTTAGCGGCAACCAGAAAGACTCTATGACTTTTTGCGTGACTGAGGAGACTACTCCCGGCGACCACCGGCGAACATGTGACAACGGACTAGTCACATGTAGTTGCCTAAAAAATCGGCGAAGTGGGACAGGCCCATTACACATTCACAATATGTTTATTCAGTATTTTTAGATGTTTAGATTAGTAGAAATCTGCAGAACAGTTTCTACACTAAATAAAATCTACCTCATGTTATTATAAATTCACCTTAATCCCAGGTTTAGTGCTGATGGCTCTATTTTGATTTGGAAGTGAATTTCTGCATGCACAGGTACGTTAAAAATTGCACATTAGGAACAAGGTGCAAGAAGACAAAAACATTTCATATCAGATTGAATCTTGAACCTCAGTTTCAACTGCAAAACTTGCAATCAATGGTGCAGAGGTTTGGCACTGTTTACCATTGTAGGCATTGATTGCAATATTCATCTTATCAGCTGTATTTGGTGGTGAGAAATTCACAAAAGGAGAGACAACAACCAGCATTCCAAGACAATTACAACAACATTGTCATTCCAACAATCAGCCAGTCATCAAGATATCTGTTGTCATTTTTCATTATCATCTGGAAGCACATTTTATAGTAATAGTAGCCTATTTAGACCTAAATCAACACCAATTATTTCATTTGATGGTTATAACATAAAGGTTAAGTCACAGGTTTGGTATCCTAACTTAGACCATCGATTTGGAGACTAGGATTTGAAGCCATCACAACCAATGGAGAATTCATATTTAAATATTTTAGGAATAAAATGATAGGGTCAGTAATGATGACCATCAAATTTCCAGACATTTGGACAAAGCTGTATAGTTAATCAATGTCCTTCACGGAATAATTTTTTTCCTGGATAACCTGTGACTGCAAACATAAAGCAACATGGCTGACTCTTTAACTGTTCTCTGAAATGACTAGGTAAGCTACCAAATTGAGTGGCAATAATACCACCCTAACCGCAATATCCTATAAATGAATGGAAAGAAAAATCAGAAATCAATGAATAAATTCTATCGGGTATCTGTCAAGTCAAGTTTATTCGTCACATACACATACGGGATGTGCAGTGAAATGAAAAGTGGCAGTGCCTGCGGACTTTGTGCAAAAAACAAACAAACAAACAACCAACAAACTACAAACAGAATCACATGTTCTTTTTCATATTAAGTATTGTGGGCGGTATTGTGGTCCAGTAAGTTAGTAGAGTTAGTCCCTGGTGAGATAGGAGTTTACGGGCCGAATGGCCTCTGGGAAGAAACTCCTTCTCATCCTCTCCGTTCTCACAGCGCGGCAACGGAGGCGTTTGCCTGACCGTAAGAGCTGGAACAGTCCGTTGCAGGGGTGGAAGATGTCTCCCATTATCTTATTGGCTCTGGAGTTGCATCTCCTGATGTATAGTTCCTGCAGAGGGGCGAGAGAAGTTCCCACGGACTACTCTCTGCAGAGCCTTCTTGTCCTGGGCAGAGCAATTCCCAAACCAGATTGTAATGTTTCCGGACAAGATGCTTTCCACAGCCGCAGAGTAGAAGCACTGGAGGATCCTCGGAGACACTCTGAATTTCCTCAATTTGCTGAGGTGGTAAAGGTGCTGCCTTGCCTTACTCACGAGTGCTGCAGCGTGTGATGTCCATGTCATTTCCTCAGAGATGTGGACTCCCAGGTATTTAAAACAGCTCACCCTATCCACAGTATCACCATTTATCCTCAATGGTGTGTACGTCCTTGGATGATGTGCCCTCCTAAAGTCCACGATCAGCTGTTTCATTTTTTTGATGTTCAAGAGGAGGCTGTTGTCCTGACACCAGAGTGCCAGATCAGCTACCTCCTCCCGGTAGGCCTTCTCATCATTGTCTGAGATCAGGCCCACCACCACGGTGTCATCAGCAAACTTGATTATCGAGTTGGAGCTGAACCTAGCCACACAGTCATGTGTGTACAGGGAGTACAATAAGGGGCTGAGGACGCAACCCTGGGGGGATCCTGTACTCAGGGTGAGGGACTTTGATGTATTCTCTCCCATCTTGACGACCTGGGGCCTGGCGGTGAGAAAGTCCAGGACCCAGGCACACAGGGGGGTGTTGAGCCCTAAATCCAGTAGCTTCGCGGCCAGTCTGGTGGGGACTATCGTGTTGAAGGCTGAACTGAAGTCTATGAACAGCATCCTCACGTAGCCCCCCGTCTGGCTGTCAAGATGGGAGAGAGTAGTGTGCAAAACCTGGGAGACAGCATCGTCCGTGGATCTGTTCGGATGGTATGCAAATTGTAACGGGTCCATGTTGCAAGGGAGGAAGGCGCAGATGTGTTTCTTCACCAGCCTCTCAAAGCATTTCATGACTACCGAGGTGAGGGCCACCGGACGGGTAGTCATTCAGACAGGCTAGGGAGGCATTTATTAAGTACCGTGGTGCTTTATACACTCGTAACAGGCTTCTGGATATTAACTTATTATCCTCCATGTTTATGATATGTTTTGTTTAGTTAAGAGATACAGCGTGGAAACAGGCCCTTCGGCCCACCGAGCTCGCACCGACCAGCAACCCCCACTATTCTACACACACGCGGGACAATTTACCCATGCACCAAGCCAATTAATCTACAAACCTGTACGTCTTTGGAGTGTGGGTGGCAACTGAAGATCTTGGATAAACTCACGTAGGTCATGGGGAAAACATACAAACTCCATACAGACAGCACCCATCGATGGGATCAAATCTGGGTCTCCGGCGCTGCAACGCTACCACTGCGCCACCGTCCCGCCCTTATGCGTATGCACTGAAGCTGCTAGTTGCACATGAGTGATGCTAATTGGCACAATTTTCCGAATCCATTGGGAAATATTCTCGTTCACAATAAGGCAACAGAATATGGATTGGGTGACCAATTTTTCAGGGGAACTTCATTCAGTCCACAAAGCTAATTCTAAGCTTTCAGTTGTTTGCCATTTTTATTTTCCATCCCACTTATCCTGAAATCAATCATTTCAGATAGTTATTCTTTCCAGTTTTATACCTGACATTTAAACCAATAAAAGACACAAAGTGCTGGGTCAGGCATACGGATAGGTAACATCTCGGGTCCGTAATTGGAATCCACCTTGAGTGATTGGAGGGGGGGGGAGGGGGGGGGGCGCGGCAGCGACAATGCGTGGCACTAAAAAGGCACAAAGTGTTACAGTGGGCCGAAGTGCCTATTTCTGCACGGTTTCTCGAAACTAAACTAAACAGTGTAAGTATAGATGATAGATAGACAAAAATGCTGCAGAAACTCAGCAGGTGAGGCAGTATCCATGGAGCGAAGGAATAGGTGACGTTTCGGGTCGAGACCCTTCTATAGATGGTAAGTAAAGATGGTAAGTAAATTGTACAGCTGAGTTCCTCCAGCAGTTCATTTTGTTGCGCTAGAAACCGGCATTTGCAGTATTTTACATCTTAATAGATTGTAAACAGTTTTATTAATTACTGTGGTACTCCACTAGTTACATCATGTCACCCTGCAAAGGACTCATTTATTCCAGCACTGTATGTTCTATTAGTTTGCTAATTTGTGCTATTATGTTATCCCAAGTGCAATATTTTACCAGTAATTTTTGTACTTTGTTGGAAATCTAAAATTGCCACATAAGCAGGTCACCCTTTATAAAGTTCTGCTTTATCAAACTTCAATGTGCACTAATACATTCATGAAGCACCATTTCCCTTTCATGTTGAGTCTGCTTGACAGTGTTATGATTTTCTAAATATTCTACTCTTACTTTAATAATGGATACCAGCATTTCAGAATGTCAGAAGTCAGGATAACGTGCCTAGAATTTCCGGAATTCTATCTCCCTCCTTCTTTAAATAGACATTTTATTTGCAATTTACCAGACACCTGGAATATTTCTGGAACATTTACTGGATCTAGGAAATTTGATAAATGAAACTAATGCATCCACACTTACTCAGGCCACTACTTTTAAGACCTTAGCATGTGGGCCATCAAGTTCAAATCCCTTTTCCGTAATGATGAGTTACTAGTTCATCCCTTCCCTTTGCCTCAAATTTTCTATTATTATTCAGATTCTTGTGCTGACTCCCACAACGTAGATACACAATATCTATGTTCAATGTCTCTGCCATTGCCTTATTTCCTATTATTAATTCCCCAGTTTCACCCTCTATGGGACCAGTGCTTACTTAGCTGTCCTCTTCCATTGTATATTCTTGTAGCAGCACTTGTATGCGTTTCATATTCCAGCTGGTTTACTCCCTAAAGGGCGTGTCCCACTCGGGCGTCATTTGTACGTCACGCAGGTGTCGCGTGAGTATTTTGAGAATCTCAAAATCCTGAGGCGCCGTGTGTCACTGCCTATGCCACCACGTCTCAGCACGTGCCATGCGCGTGTAAATGCATCCCATGCGCGCGTTATGCGTAAATTATGTCGCATAAATGACGTCCAAGTGGGACAGGCCCTTCGAGGTATGTTTCCCAATTCTATTATTATTTTTGTCACTTTTCTATAATATTGCCAATTTCTAAATTGCCACTTAAAGCTGGCAACACTATATAATTTCTTCTCATTTGAGGACAGCTTTGCCTTCTCTCATCAGCCACAAATGATTCAGCTTTCTCTTGGAGATTTCATTTCCCACTGGAATAAATCTTTGTTCATGGATAACCCCTTACAGGTCTACCACTACTCTTCTATCGTAAAAGGTAGTTTGAAATGTCCTGTCCGCCTTAACTAATTTTGCCTTCATAATTTTAAGATAGGAGGTTCAAACCTATGTTTCTCACTCACTGAAAATGAATTTCTGTCATGTTACAAAGTTATGGAGCTATACTGCGTGGAAGTAGACCCTTCAATTAATTTGACCATGCTAACCAAGTTGTCTAAGTGAGTTATCTGCTTGTACCTGGCCCATATTCCTCCAAACATTTCATATCCAAGTACGCGTCGAAGTGTCTTTTAACCCACCTCAATCACTTTTTCTGACAGACACAAAATGCTGGAGCAGGAGTGGAGGGCTGTGAAGTTGGAGTAGGTAAGGCGAGTGGGACAGGCAGCCCCCCCACCTCTTTGAACACCCACCATCCCCTCATTAGGATCTCACTTCAACTTCCGTCCACTCCCCGGCTTTCCTCTGACCCCAATCCCCATCCTTGTTGTGTCTTCACCACCCCCTCTGATCTCCCCCATTCTGATACAGAACGGTCTGTCCTCAGCAGAGGTCTCACCTTTGTTCCCCTGCGCCCCCACCTCACGAGTTCCGGGACCACCACGACTCAGAGCTTTTCTCCAACGCCTCCCCCTCTGCGCCTTTTTCAATGGAAGGAGTCCTCACCACCGAGTGATGACCCCTTCTCCCTTCTCCACCGGTTCCCCTCCTCTTGGACTCCCCTGGATGGCCTTCTACCATCTTTAGGACTTTTTATTTCGAACTGCCGGCGTGACGTGAACCATCTCAACTTTTCCACTCCCTTTACTTACTCCAACTACACAGCCCTCCACTCACTCTGCAGCAACCCCGACATTATCATCAAACCCGCTGATAAGGGAGGTGCCGTGGTAGCCTGTCGAGCTGACCTCTACCGCACTGAGGCCAGGCGCCAACTCTCGGACATCTCCTCCTACTTATCCTTGGACCATGATCCCACAGATAAGTACCAGGTCATAATCTCACAGACCATTTCTGATTTTATCACTTCCAGCTGTCTGCCCTCCAAAGCCTCCAATGTTATCGTTCCCCATCCCCAACATCTGCAGTTCCTTCCCACGCACTTCATCTGACAGTTAATATTATATGAGAACTTACCAGTTTGAAGTTTGATCTGTATTTTATGAGGAGTTACGATGAGGGATTACGTGACGGCCCCATCCAGCCCGCATGCGCGACATTCTTCAAAGCAGCGGTGTGGATTCACAGAAAAAACACAACGATTGAAATAAATATAGTAAAGAAAAAATAAGAATTTAATTACCAGTTGATCTGTATAATAGAGGGTGGGAGCGAAGGGCACGTAATCCCTCATCGTAACTCCTCATAAAATAAAAATCAAACTTCGAACTGGTAAATTCTCATTTAATCTTACCATTTTATTTTGGTGTCACGTGAGTGACTACGTGAAGATTTCAAAGCTCTGTGATTCCAAACCGTGTACCAGCTCATGCTTCACTCACTGTCTGAAAACCTTTGAGGGAGGAAGTATGTTATCACAATCAACAATAACCTGTTTGTGAACAAAAAAAGTTTATTAATAACAACAAGAAACAGAGAGCTCCCCCGGGCTTAAATTAAATATTATCTGCAGACTCTAAAAATCTCTCTGCAAATGGAGCAGGTTCCGCCAGTGGCTTATTATAAAACCTTTGGAAAGTTCTTTCTGAGGACCATCCTGCTCTGGCCAGAATATGGTCCATAGGCACGTCCATTCGCCTAGCCGCCGACGTGGATGCAGCCCTGGTGGAGTGGGATTTGTAAACATTAGTGTTGATTCCTGCGGACTTAAGCACCTGCTTGAGCCACCTTGAAATGGTTTGGCTCATCACCTGACTTCTTGTGGCTTATCCATAAGGCTTTTTCTCTCCCTCTTAAGTTGTATGTTGTGTCTATGTAAATGGCGAGATGGGTCTTGGCACAGAGTCGTGGGTCAGATGAAGATGCCTGGAACTCCATAACTGGAGGCGTGGTTCCTGGTCCAGTTTGTTTGACCAGGCCATGAATATGGAATGTGATACAGTCCAATGACTCTGTCATGCTGTACAGCCTCAGAAGGTGGAGGGAATGTATCCTTTGTGCTGACACTAGTGCCATGAACATGACTGATTTCAGGGTAAGTTGTTCCAGCGTGAGTGACCTGGGTGGTGGCCATCCCCTAAGGTACATCAGCACAATGCTGACATCCCAGATCTGAGTGTACCTTGGTCTGGGGGAATTAGTATTAAAAATACACCTCATGAGTTTGACCACCAGTGGATGGGACCCCAAAGCCTGTTGTCCTGCTGTTGGAACCAAATAAGCTGACAACGCACTCCTGGCTGTATTGATAGCGCTGTAGCTGAGTCCATCCCGATGTAATCCAACCAGGAACTCCACAACACTGGTAGCTGTTGCTGTTGAGTAGGTAGTTCCTGTTTTGGAGCAATACCGTTCCCATTTCCTTATGTTGGTCAGGTATTGTCTCCTGGTGGACTCCCGGTGGGATGCGGTCATCGTGTTGATGGCGTCCTCAGACTGTCCCAGTCCCTGCAGAGGTCTTTTTAGAATCTGCAAGCCAGGAGATTGACTCTGTCATGGCACGGGTGACTAATGCCTGACACTGGGTGAATTAATAATTCTGGACTGCTGGGGAATTCCAATGGTGTATCGACAGCCATGTCGACGGCCACTGGATTTTGCTTACGTGGTAGGTAAGTTACTGATAAACAAATATGTCTTTCGACACACCATTGCCAGATTAGGTTGACCAAATTGTCACATGATATAGACTTTACACCACCCATGTGGTTGATATAAGCCACCACCGTGGTATTATCCAATTGCAACCGGACATGTGCGTGATGCGTATTAGATGAATATGCTTTTAAACCATAAAACGCACCCAACATTTCTAAGTAGTTAATACCCTGTGTCTGTCGGCAAGATGATTCAAAATTAGTCCATCTGCCCCCTGTGCTGGATTGCATGTTAGTTGCTCCCCAGCCCAAAGCACTGGCATCTGTTTGAATGGTTAATACTGGGTTGGTGATTATTATGGGACTGGAGCTAAGCCTAATGTTCCTTGTCCACCATTGTAACTCTGGAATGGATTCAGCAGTTAAATTCATAACTCGGTCAAAGTGACCTGAGTTTTTCTTTAGCGCGTGCACTTTTGCTCTTTGTAAATTTTGATAGTGCAGAGGCCCAAATTGTACAGCTGGAAAGGCTGCTACCATTTTCCCACTAGCTACCTGCCGTATGGTTGGCTGATGATTAACCATTGGTTCATTGCATGATTGTGCCAACTCTGACGCTTTCCCCTTCGGCAGAGTTACAGTCATGCGAATAGTGTCAATCGTAAATCCAAGATAGTCCATGGTTGTGGATGGTGTCAAATTGGATTTATCTGGATGTATGACAAACCCCAAAGTTTCAAACAAACGTTTGGTGGCTGCTACTGCCGAAATGGCTGTCTCCAAGGGTTTCCCTACTATTAAAACGTCGTCTAAGTACGCCATGACTATATGCTTTTGTTTCCACAATAATGCCAAGGCAGGTTTTAAGATTTTTGTGAACAACCTTGGAGCTGAGGTTAGCCCATGTGGTAAGGCTTTAAATTGCCATAGCTGTTTCATCTAGATAAACTTTAGGTATTTACGATGCTCCTTGCGTATGGGTACTGAGTAGTAGGCATCTTTTAACTCAATGCTTGCCAGAAGGTACCCTCTAGAAATCAATTGTCTAGCTGTTTCAGAAATTTCCATCTTGAAATATATATACTTAACAGATTTGTTTAAAGAAGTTAAGTCAATGATGATGAGACATCCACCATCTGTTTTAGTTTTAGTGAAAATATTAGACACAAATTCCAAAAGTTCATGTTTTGTTCTTTCAATGACACCGTTTGCTAGTAGCCTCATCAGTTCAGCTTGACCCTCTTGTTTGACTGAGATGGTGAATACCCTTTGGGGTATATGCTGAACTGGCGGCATGTTTTCATGAACAAAGTCAATTTTTTAGCCATGAATGCTGCTGCGTATATATTTGTCATTAATGATAGACTCCCATGCATCCAAAACCAAATGCAATCTCCCCCCTGTTAGTATAGAGCCCCTACTGCTCATATGCTGAGAGGAACCAGACCCACCTAGCTCCATGGTTACTGGTGCTTCTTCTGCCTCTTCGCTGGACGATGAGGTGTCTGTTGGGCTGTAGAGGGCTGCTGTTGATGTTGATGTTGCTGTTGATGTTGATGTTGGGGGTGACGCATTTTCCATGGGGTCAGCTCAGGGTCCTGGCCTAAAAAAGGCTTACGGGGAATGGTTGCGGACCCCGAGCTTTCACCAGTCCCATATGGTAGTCGGTGACTGGTGGACGCCGTGGGGTACTGCCGCCTGGGTTTGTTAGGTCTGCTCGATCCCAAACCTGCCCTCATGAGACCAAAGGTCTTGGACTCTTCCTCCAGGTCTTTCACCTTTTTTGGAAGGTCCTTTCCAAAGAGCAGAATTGGAGGTTCTCAACCTCATTGGAGGTTTTGCAAAGTCCTGCAAACTTAGGGTTGAGGGCAGGCTTGATGATTTCCTTCTGTAAATTGTTAATCTCGAATTGAGTGGTGCACAGCAGAGCTAATGTATCTTGCTGATTTGTGGTGATGTCCACACCATCTATGGACCGAGCATATGAAGTTATTCCTGCTGTCACGAGTTTTAGGGTTTTCTGGAGCTTCAGGTTCCTGATATTCTGCCCCAAATGTCCCCAAAGTTGGCTGTTTACAGCTGGTACATTCAGTGATGTACAATTTTCTGGGGCTGAATATAATTCAAGAGCCTCATTGACCACCCGTTCTTGTAGGGGTTTTGAGGACAGGTGGTCAATGGGTAGAATGTACAAACTGTACAGACAGCACCCATAGTCAGGTACGAACCCGGGCCTCTGGCAGTGTAAGGCAGCACATCCACCTCTGTGCCACTGTGCCGCTTTTCTGAAAGCCAGTATAGTCGCCAGCGTTGCCTGTACTTGAAGCTATCAGAATTGTCAATATTTCTGGGTGTCTCTGACCTTCACACACTGTACAATTAGATTAGAGACACAAGAGACTGCAGATGTTGGAGACATCTCCATGGAGACACATGGAGATGTTGCAGACTGTTGGAGAGCATCAAAAGCTTCAAATTCCTGGGCGTGCATATTTCTGAAGATCTTTCCTGGACCCAGCACACTGATGCAATTATAACAAAAGCACTCAACACCTCTACTTCCTGAGAAGATTACAGAGATTGGTTTGTCGGAGAGGATTCTCTTGAACTTTTACAGGTGTACAGCAGGGAGCATATTGACTGGTTGCATCATTACCCTGGCCACACACTAATTTCACCCCTGCCATCGGGAAGAAGGTACAGGAGCCTGAAAACTGTAACGTCCAGGTTCAGGAACAGCTACTTCCCACAGCCATTAGGCTAGTAAACACTACAACCTCAAGTAAGCTCTGAACTACATAGACTATTGTTGTTATTATTGTACTATTATTGTTTGAATGTTTTTATGTGTACGTATGCATGTGTGTGTGTGTGTGTGTGTGTGTGTGTGTACACTGAATTTTATTTTTCTTATTTAGTATATTGTTTACAGTGTATTATGTTTACATATTCTGTTGTGCTGCTGCAAGTAAGAATTTCATTGTTCTACCTGGGACATATGACAATAAAACACTCTTGGCTCTTGATGTTGGAGACTTGAGCAAAAAGCAGAGTGCTGAAGTATCTCAACGGGTCATGCAGCATCTCTGGAGGGCATGGATAGGTGACCTTTTGTGTTGGGACCCCTCCACAGACTTCTGTAGTCTGAAGAGGTCTCCCAAACTGAAACGTTGCCTATCCTTGTCATCCAGAGATACTGCTGGACCCACTGGGTTACTCCAGCACTTCGTCCTTTTTTTAGGATTAAATTAGATTAGATTAGTTTATTGTGATATAAAGTGCAATGAAATTCCTTGTTCACATGAAGCTAGCAGAACATACATACTATAACAATAAATAAAACAATAAATACAATGTCAAGTGTAAAACGGCAGACTGGTTCAAGACTGCCGTGCAAAATCCAAGTAGTGCAAAGGAGCATGAAAGTAGAAAGATAATTAAATAATTAAATGGGGCAGAGTTAAGTGTAAAAGTAAATGGCAGTATCTCCGGGAATGGCTTGTGAAAGAGTTGGTTCAGGATTCAAATTGTAGTGAGGAAGAAGCTGTTCTTAAGTGTGGACATTTGGGCTTTCAATGCCCTGTATCTTCACCCAGAATGTAGAGAGAAAAAAGGGTTTGGCCTGTGTGACAGGCATTTCATTTCGGAGTCACGTGAGTGACTTCGTGAAGAGCCCGCCGGCGCGCATGCTCGACATATCGTCGTACCGCGTTGCTGCGACGGCTGGCGGTGGAGCGCGCTCCTCGCCAGCCCTTCAGAAGGGGCCACGGAGGTAAGTATCCTACCTTTAGTTGGTGGTCCTTGTTGTGGGTTTTGTCTTGCAGCAAGGACATGGATGGGAGTTCCAAGGGCCGGAGGGCGTCAGGACGAGTTCGCCGGTCAACAGTTCCGGGGCCTTTATCATCGGCAGTACCTGCAACGCAGGCCGGGACTCAGGCGGAGATGTGGGTAAGCCCTGTGTTTACAGGTCCGGATCCGCCAGCACACCACAGCTCGGAGGAGTTCGACGAGGAGGAGTGTGGTGTGCCGCCAGAGCAGGGGGACCCTGCCATGGCAGTCAGGTCGTCAGCGGGCTCGCTGACGACCTCGAGCTGGGTGCGTGCGGCTGCACGGCCCGTTCCACTCAGCCCTCCGAGTAGGGGAAGGGCAGGAGCCCAGAAGCCTAACCCTGCCAGGGCTAAGGCATTGCCTGACACGGAGGAGCGGTCAGGTTCCAGGGCGAGACCCGGGGCGGCTGTGAGGTCCAGCCGGCATACCCCGACTCTCGACGCCGGGACGGGTCGGTTGAGTCGGGTCTCGTCACGGTCGCCGAGCCCCCCATGGATGGGTGGGCGAGACCATCACTCGGCAAAGTCCACGATGTGGGCAGCCGGCAAGCCTGCGTGGGCTTCAGGCAGCTATGCTTCGGCTGGTGCCGACACCACGCCGCAAGTGCCCTTAGTGGCAGCGGCTTCAGCTCCCGCTAAACGGAGGCGATTGAACACGCCCGCGCGGGAATCGCGCAGTTTCGCCTCGGCGGCTGTTAGCGACAACTACCGGCACCGGCTGGGCCTCGATGAGGTGCGGGCCGATGATAGGAGCCCGGTTTCTTTTCAGAGCCGGAGGACTCCGACCACCTGAGTGTTCAGGGTGAAGGGCGTATTGACCGTATGGAGCAGCTGCTGGAGCTCCTGCTTCAACGTCAACTACAGCAGGGCAGCAACAGGCACAGGGCGTCGTCACCAGCCTCTACCATCAGCCTGGAGCAGCAGGAGGAGGAGGTTTTGGTGGATTCCATACCACCTCCGTTGGAGGTGCCAGCGGAGGATCTTCTGGATGTGGCGACCAAATTGCGGCCCCACATTCATCTGGACTTCCTTTAAACGCAAAGCTGGCAGCCACTGTGGACTTTCTTAACAACCAGCAACTACAGGAAGAAGTCCTCATTCAGGCAATGAGCCGTCACAAGGCTCCATCCAATTGCAACTCCCTCAACGTGCCTGTGGTCAATACGCCGATATGGGGCAACATCAGTGCGGCTATCCGTCAACAAGAGGTAAAATTGCAGCGGATCCTGAAGCTCCTCACGGCCGGTATTACCGCCTTTGCGCGGTCGGTGGACGGGGACGAACTGAATTTGGACCAGGAAGATGCTCTGGCCCTCCTGTGCGCGACCCAGCACGAAATCAATGGGTTTCGCAAAACCAGCATCCGCCCAGCGCTCAATCCGAAGTTTGCAGGATTGTGCAAACCACCGCCGCCGCCCCCGCCCCGTCAGCTCTTTGGGGAGGATCTCTCGAAGAGAGTCAAAGAGCTTGACGAACAAGCCATGCGCAATCAGAGTGCCCCCGCACCGTCAGGCTCAAAGTCTCCATACATTCGATCACGAGGGTCTGCTAGAACCTCGACGAGGACCCACCCTCAAGCTCCACAATGACAGCAACATCAGACCCAGCACCAGGGGTCTCTTTTAGGACAGGGTCGGCAGAGACCCTGGTGGAAAACGAAGACGCCGCGCCCTCAAGCCAACCCAGCCCCTCCACGTCCACCCACGCGTGTCAAGGACCGCCGGTAACCATGGGGGTGAGGGGGTCTGGTTCTCTCTTTTCTCTTTGTTTAACTTCACATGTTGGTGGTCGCCTTCGGTTGTTTTTGGGTGCATGGGGTAATTTTACTGGTGACGAGTATGTGTTGCAGAATATTCAGGGGCATAAAATTGAGTTTATTAATGGCAACATTCCTCCATCCCAGCACCTGCCCGCTCGAACGTTTAAATTATCTGCTGCAGAACAGGCAGCAGGCTACAAGCAACGTTTAAGTCTTGAGCAGAAGGGAGTGATTGAGAGAGCGGTGCATGAGCCAGTTGAATTTGTTTCGAATATATTCACCAGACCGAAGAAGGATGGAGGTTGTCGTGTCATTATTGATCTAACCCGTTTGAATACTTTTGTAACATATACTCATTTTAAAATGGATACGTTTGAAACAGCCAAATCATTGATTTCTCATGGTTGCTTTATGGCATGCATCGATTTGAAAGACGCACATTATTCAGTATCCATCCAGAAATACGACAGAAGGTTTTTGAAATTCATCTGGATGGGGCAACTCTGGCAGTACAAGGCTTTGCCTAATGGGCTCACCACAGCCCCTAGATTGTTCACTAAATTAGTGAAACCAATTATGGCTTATTTGAGACAACGACACCATATAGTTATGGCCTACTTAGATGATATCTTAATTGTGGGCCACACCCTGGAATTGGCTGAACAGGGTGTTGCAGCTGCTGTCAATATATTGCAACAATTAGGGTTTATTGTTCATCCAGAGAAATCAAAGTTCTGCCCTGCCCAGGTGATTAATTACCTAGGGTTCACGGTAAACTCTATGAGCATGAGGGTTACCATTCCAATTAACAAGATTGAGGAGGTTACCCAGGTGTGTCTAGATTTAATCCGCACCAATATACCATCGATTCGGCATTCAGCTACAATAATTGGGAAGCTTGTAGCTTTGTTTCCGTCAGCGCGATATGGACCTTTGCATTATCAGAATTTGCAAAGAGCTAAAATTGCTGCGTTAAAACAGAACGCTGGTCATTATGATCGGTCCATGCAGCTGCCGCCCGAAGCGATAAATGAGTTGCAATGGTGGGTGTGTCACATTAGCAGCTCATTCAAGCCTATCAGGGAGGCTAATCCAGTGGTATATTTGCAGACTGATGCAAGCTCCAATGGCTGGGGAGCCACGGATAATTGCTCTAGTTGTGGGGGCAGATGGGACACCCTTGAATCGACGATGTTGTTGACTCAAGGGATTAACTATTTGGAGTTGCTGGCAGCATTCCACGGACTTCGTGCGTATTGTTCCAAGCTTGTTGGAACACATGTCCGTCTCCAAATAGACAACACCACAGCAGTGGCATACTTAAACCATATGGGTGGCACCAGGTCAGTTTCGTGTGACAAATTGGCTAACTCAATTTGGCTCTGGTGTGTTCAAAGAGACATTTGGATTTCAGCTACCTATTTGCCAGGTGAGCTTAATACTGTGGCGGACACCAGGTCACGCAAATTTAATGACAATATTGAATGGATGTTGCATCCTGAGACTTTTTCTAAAGTCACAGCCAAATTTGGTAAACCGGACATTGACCTTTTTGCGTCACGGTTGAACCATCAGGTACCAACCTACGTTTCATGGGAACCAGATCCTGGGGCAATAGCACTAGATGCATTCTCGCTGGACTGGGGGAATTGGTTTTTCTATGCCTTCCCCCCGTTTTGCCTCATCAGTCGGGTATTGCGAAAGATTCAGGCAGATGCTGCCAAGGGCATCCTTATTATACCCGACTGGCCCACACAGCCTTGGTATCCGGTGGTCTTTGACATGCTCAACGAACCTTGGGTCCTTTTGAAGGGTTGCCCACAATTGGTTACTCACCCTGTCTCAGGGGAGCCACATCCCTGCCACGGCTATTTAAATCTGTTGGCTTGCAGGTTCTGAACAGGCCGTTAGTCCAATACGGCCTCTCGGCTCGGACCATGGATACCATCGGGGCGTCGTGTCGAGAGTCCACAAGGCGAAGATACCGCTCGCATATTAAGAAGTGGGAAGCCTACTGCAGCCGCTCTCGCATCACGTACGATGACGTGACAATAACCGACGTCCTGGAATTCCTCGCGGGGTTGCACTATGATGAACACTTAAGTTACAGTGCCATCAACAGCGCCAGAAGTGCGCTATCATTCTACCTCAATTTTGGGGTAGGATCCAACAGGCTAGTGTCCAGACTCATGCGGGGTATATTCAATATGAATCCGCCTACACCACGCTATAATATCACCTGGGATGTCAGGGACGTATTAACCCTGCTCAGGACGTGGTCTCCCATGGAAGGGCTCCAACTGGACCAACTCACCATGAAGCTGGTGATGTTACTAGCGCTGATTTCAGCTCAGAGGGTACAGACACTACACAAACTTCGTGTCGACAGAATGACTTCTACCCCTACGGAAGTAGTCTTTTTCATTGACGAGCTACTAAAGCAGCATAGACCTGGGTGCACAGGGCTGCAGCTGAAGTTCCCGGCATACCCCGCAGATGCTAGGCTATGCTTAGCCTCACATATCCGCCACTATGTCAAGGTGACGGCACGCATCAGAGAAATGGAGAGATACCTGCTTGTCACTCATAAGAGACCTCATCATCGAGTGACAGTCCAGACGATATCCAGGTGGCTTCGAGTCGTCTTGGGTAAGTCAGGTATCGACACTAATGTGTTCAAGTCTCATTTCACCAGGGCTGCATCGACGTCAGCGGCGAGGGTCATGGAGGTGCCCAGGGACCAAATTCTCGCCACAGCAGGATGGGCTAATGAAGCTGTGTTCCAGCGTTTTTATAACAAGCCTGTTGCTGCTCCTCTACAGTTCGCAGAAGCCGTGCTGAATGCAGGTCAAGAACGTGGAGATGTCCCCGCATGAGGGGTTTTTGATTTGTTATTAATAACTCTGCTCTTGTTTTGCAGTATGAACTGTTGAGCAAGTTTGTTCCTCCCATCCATCCCTGGTAGTGGTGTGTCAGCATGGACGTGGTCCAGGGCGTGTAATCACAGAAGCTTTGAAGTCTTCACGAAGTCACTCACGTGACTCCGAAATGAAATAATAAGATTGAACGAGAACTTACCAGTTCGAAGGTTGATCTTTATTTTATGAGGAGTCGAAGTGAGGGATTTCGTGCCCTCCTCGCCCAACCCTCAATCACCTTCATCTGGTAATCTTAGTCACTTCAATCTTACTATGCGAAGTCATTTCTTTTGTTGGTTTCTGTGATTCCACGCCGCTACTTTGAAGTATGTCGAGCATGCGCGCCGGCGGGCTCTTCACGAAATCCCTCACTTCGACTCCTCATAAAATAAAGATCAACCTTCGAACTGGTAAGTTCTCGTTCAATCTTACTATTCCTGATGATACTTCAATCCCTCCTGATGCAACACACCATGCTGATGGATTGGATGGAAAGAAGAGATGAGTCTGTGAGAGACTGGGCTGTGTTCACCACTCTCTGCAGATTCAAGCGGTCAAGAACAGAGGCTGAGATGCATCCCATTAGACTGCTTTCAATAGTGTATCTGCAAAGTTTTGAGAGAATCCTTGTGGACATGTGAAATCTTCTTCGATGCCTAAAAATGTACTTTCTTGATTATCACATCAGAGTGTAGGGACCAGGTTAGGTTGCTGGTGATATGGATGCTTAGGAACTTGAAACTGTCGACTATCTCTGCAACTACCTTAAGGGCCTGTCCCAGCAGCATGCGACTCCTTGCGGCAAACGCGAACTAACGTGGTCGCTTGAACCGAACGGCCTCGCGGGGCCGGTCCCACTTTGATCACCGAAGCTGTATGGAGTTGTGCGGAGCTGGTCCCGACATCGCACGGGGCTCCGAAAAACTGACCGTGTTCAAAAATTCAAGGCATTTTGGATCAAGTGTATCCCTGGAGCAGTACATGGGATGCCTTGGCATAGGATTTACTCACATTTAGAAGAGTACAATTAGAGATAGTCAACATGGCCTTGTTAGCATGGGAGGTCATGTCTGAGAGCTGAGGAGCCAACAAAGATGATCGATGAGGATAGGGCAGTGGATGTTCTCTATATGGATTTTAGTAAAGCATTTGATAAAGTCCCTCATGTTTTGCTGACCTAGAAGATGCATGGTATCACGGTGACTTGGTCATTTGGATTCAGAACTGGCTTACTCATAGAAGACAGAGGCTGAGGTGGAAGGGCGCTATTCCGGCTGGGAATGAGCAACACGTGAGGTCTGTGGTGGGCCCTCTGTTGTGATATATTATAAATGACTTGGATGTACTTACACATGGGTTGGTTAATAATTTTGCAGATAATACCTAAATTGGTGGATTTTCAGACAGTGAGGAAGGCTGTCACAGTTTACAGTGGGATACAGATCAGCTGTAGAAATGGAAGGTGGAGTTTAACCTGAGTAAGTATGAGATGTTGCACTTGGGGAGGTCGAGTGTAAGGGGTCAAGTGTACAGTTAACGGCAATAACCTTAACAGTGTAGGAAAGAACTGCAGATGCTGGTTTAAATCATAGGAAGACACAAAATGCTGGAGTAAAGGATCTGTCCCACTATACGAGTTTACCCAAGAGCTCTCCTGAGTTTAAAAAAAAAATCAAACTCGTGGTAAGTAGGTAGAATGTACGTAGCGGGTACGTCGGAGCTTGGGAAGTCTCGTAGCGGCTCGTAACGCTTACGGCAGGTACTCGGGAAACACGGTAAGCTCGCGAAGATCTTTCAACATGTTGAAAAATGTCCACAAGAGCCCCGAGTACCTACGAACGGCTATTACCATAATTCTCCGAGTTCGAATCAGGGGAAACTCGGGAGAACTCTTGAATGACCTCGTACAGTGGGACAGGCCCTTAACTCAGCGGGACAGACAGCATCTCTGGAGAGAAGGAATGGGTAATGTTTCGGGTCGAGACCCTTCTTCAGACTGTAATGATGTACAGAGGGATCTTGGGTGCAAGTCCTTAATTTCCTGAAAGTGGCAACATAAGTAGATAGAGTGGTAAAGAAGATGTATGGTATAATTGATTGAGTATACAAGTCACGATGTCACGTTGGGGCTTTATTGGACTTTGGTTAGGCCGTATTTGTAGTATTTTGTACAGTTCTGATTGCCCTATTACAGGAATGATATGGAGGCTTTGGAGAGGGTGCAAGTGAGATTTAGCAGAATGCTGCCTGTATTCGAGGGTGTGACTTACAGTGGCTTGCAAAAGTTTTCATACCCCTTGAACTTTTCCACATTTTGTCACGTTACAACCACAAACGTAAATGTATTTTATTGGGATTTTATGTGATAGACCAACACAAAGTGGTGCATAATTGTGAAGTGGAAGGAAAATGATACATGGTTTCCAAATTTTATTACAAATAAAAAACTGAAAAGTGTAGCGTGCAAAAGTATTCAGCCCCCCCTGAGTCAATACTTTGTAGAACCACCTTTCGCTGCAATTACAGCTGCAAGTCTTTTGGGGTATGTCTCTACCAGCTTTGCACATCTAGAGACTGAAATTTTTGCCCATTCTTCTTTGCAAAATAGCTCAAGCTCAGTCAGATTGGATGGAGAGCATCTGTGAACAGCAATTTTCAAGTCTTGCCAGAGATTCTCAATTGGATTTAGGTCTGGACTTTGATTGGGCCATTCTTACACATGAATATGCTTTGATCAAAACCATTCCATTGTAGCTCTGGCTGTATGTTTAGGGCCGTTGTCCTGCTGGAAGGTGAACCTCCGCCCCAGTCTCAAGTCTTTTGCAGACTCTAACAGGTTTTCTTCCAAGATCGCTCTGTGTTTGGCTCCATCCATCTTCCCATCAAGTCTGACCAGCTTCCCTGTCCCTGCTGAAGAAAAGCATCCCCACAGCATGATGCTGCCACCACCATGTTTCACAGTGGGGATGGTGTGTTCAGGGTGATGTGCAGTGTTAGTTTTCCGCCACACATAGCGTTTTGCATTTAGGCCAAAAACTTCAATTTAGGTCTCATCAGACCAGAGCACCTTCCTCCACATGTTTGTTGTGTCCCCCACATGGCTTGTGGCAAACTGCAAATGGGACTTCTTATGGCTTTGTTTCAACAATGGCTTTCTTCTTGTCACTCTTCCATAAAGGCCCGATTTGTGGAGTGCATGACTAATAGTTGTCCTGTGGACAGATTCTTCCACCTGAGCTGTGGATCTCTGCAGCTCCTCCAGAGTTACCATGGGCCTCTTGACTGCTTCTCTGATCAATGCTCTCCTTGCCCGGCCTGTCAGTTTAGGTGGACGGCCATGTCTTGGTAGGTTTGCAGTTGTGCCATACTCTTTCCATTTTCGGATGATGGATTGAACATTGCTCCGTGAGATGTTCAAAGCTTGGGATATTTTTTTATAACCTAACCCTGCTTTAAACTCCTCCACAACTTTATCCCTGACCTGTCTGGTGTGTTCCTTGGGCTTCATGATGCTGTTTGTTCACTAATGTTCTCTAACAAACCTCCGAGGCCTTCACAGAACAACTGTATTTATACTGAGATTAGATTACACACAAGTGGACTCTATTTACTAATTAGGTGACTTCTGAAGGCAATTGTTTGCACTGGTTTTTATTTACGGGTATCAGAGTAAAGGGAGCTGAATACTTTTGCACGCCACACTTTTCAGTTTTTTATTTGTAAAAAAAATTGAAAACCATGTTTCATTTTCCTTCCACTTCACAATTATGCACCACTTTGTGTTGGTCTATCACATAAAATCCCATTAAAATACATTTACGTTTGTGGTTGTAACGTGACAAAATGTGGAACAGTTCAAGGGGTATGAATACTTTTGCAAGCCACTGTATAAGGAAAGGTTGGACAAACTTGATTGCTGTTTCCAGAACATCAAAGGTTGAGGGGAGACGATAGAAGTATATAAAATTATGAGAGGTATAGAACGAGTAGACTATGGAACCTTTCTCCCAGGGTGGAGATGTCAAGGACTAGAAAGTATAGTTTTAAGATGAGGGGGCAAAGTTTAAAGGAGATGCACAGGGCAAGATGTTTTACACAGAGTGATGGGTGCCTGGAATATGCTGTCAGGGATGGTGATGGAGGTAGTAGCATTTCAGGCTTTGAGATGGGCATGTGGATATGCAAGGAATGGAGGGAAATGGATCATGTGCAGGCAGAGGGGATTAGGTTAATCGTCATCATATTTGGCATGGACATTGTGGGCCGAAGGGCCTGTTCCTGTGCTGTACTATTCTATGTCGAGAGAGAATAGGGCCCCTTAGAAACCAAAGTGGTCATCTACGTGTGGAGCTGCAGGAATGGGTAAGGACCCCAATCAGTATTTTTCCAAGTTTTTTTTTTTTTTTTTTTTTTTTTTTGAGTTAATAATATTTTTATTAGTTATAGTAATTTCCAAGTAGTAAAACAAATTTACAAATACCAACGTAATTCAGTAAATGTACAACTAACATATTCGCTATTATTATCTTCTGTTTTTTAGAAATAAAGAAAGAATAAGAAAAAAGGAATAGACTTTAAATCAAAAAAAAAAGAAAGAAAATGATTGTGTTTGAATAATAAACAAAGATAAAAAGTCAAAGAGAAAAAAAAAGAAAAAGAAAACAAACACTACTTAGTATATATCTATTCAGTATATATATATAATTCCCCTTTATGAACAATATATGGTATAATATGAATATTTAAGATAGAAACAACAAAATGTATTGTAATTATAACGTCGTATTGCGGAGACGTGTACACAAAACCCAATTAGAAAATCCATATTTTTTTCGTCAAATCCTGTCTAGTACCCATTGAGTAGTAATGCCAAGAACAGCTAGCCCTTCAAATATTGTATATATGGAGACCATATTTGTTCAAAGATTTCACATTTGTCCATTAGGACAAATCTGATTCTTTCCAAATACAAAGTCTCCAACATCTCTGCTGTCCACATTTTAATTATGGGGGTTAATGTTCCCTTCCAAAATTTCAATATTATTTTTTTCCCTATTATCAAACAGTAATCTAAGAAAATTCTTTGATTTACTGTTAATACGCATTGTGAATCCGGAATTCCTAATATTATTAACTTTGGTTCTGGATCCAGTTTAACTCTAAGAACTTCAGATATAACTCTAAAGATTTCTGTCCAATAATAACTAAGTTTTGAACACGTTACAAAACTATGTATTAAATTAGCCTCTAAATTCTGACATTTATCACAAATAGGAGAGACATTAGGAAAAATTCTATTTAATTTGGTTTTTGAATAATGTAACCTATATAAAACTTTAAATTGTATCAATGTATGCCTCGCGTTTAATGAACAGCGATGTATGCGTTGTAAACTTTCTTCCCAAGATTCTTTTGTTATAGATAAACCAATTTCATTTTCCCATGCTTGACGGTATATTTCTGTTGTTGGATTCTCCCTATCCAAAATAAGATTATATATATAAGCTATAAATTTTTCTGAATTTGGATGTTTATTAAATACTTCATCTAATAATCCTGGTTCTTTAATTTTATAATCTTGTGTGTTAGACTTAATATAATCTCTAATTTGTAGATACCTAAACAAATTATGTGGTGGTAACCCATAAATTTCTTGTAACTCATGAAATAAAAGAAATTTTCCCTTTCTATACAGATGTTCAATCCTATAAATACCTAAATCCTCCCATTGTCTAAACCCCCTATCTAATATAGAGGGTTTAAATAAAGGGTTATTCATAATTGGTAGTTTAAGTGACAAATTATCCAAACATAAAGTCTTAACTATTTGTTTCCAAATACGTCTATTGCTATGAATTATAGGGTTGTTCCTATAAATTTTATTTTGTATTTCTCTTGGCGCAAAAAGAATTGAACTTACATTAAAAGGTAAACAATCTTCCTTTTCCATCTTTAACCACGTTGGTTCGTAATCCAAATTTACCCACCAAAAATTCATATTCTTAATCTGGACTGCCCAAAAATAGTACAAAAAATTTGGAAGTGCTAATCCTTCATTTATTTTTGATTTACATAAATGTTTTTTACTTATTCTATGATTTTTATAATCCCAAATAAAACTATTGACAATGTTATCAATTTTTTTTAAAAAACTCTTTGGGAGAAAGAAAGGAATAGCTTGAAACAAATATAGCAGTTGTGGTAAAAAGATCATTTTTATAGCATTTATTCTACCAATCATAGATATAGGAAGTGTTTTCCAGTATAAAATATTTTTTCTAAGTTTATCTAATAATAGGGGATAATTAGATTTAATTAATGAGTTATAGGATTTAGATACATTAATACCTAAATATTTAAATTTATCCGTAACTATTTTTAGTGGATATTGTTGCAATATATTTGATCTTATTCCGGTTATAGGCATAATCTCACTTTTATTCCAGTTAATTCTATATCCAGAAAATCTGCCAAATTTAGTTATAACATTAAATAGCTTGGGTATACTGATCTCTGGTTTTGTAATATAAATTAATACATCATCTGCATATAAAGATATTTTATTAGTTGTAGTATCAGTATTATATCCATATATTTCTGGTTCAGATCTAATCCTTTCAGCTAAAGGCTCTATCACCATAGCGAATAACAAAGGCGACAGCGGACATCCTTGTCTACAACCCCTATGAAGCTTAAATTTAGCTGACAATATTTGGTTAGTTAATATTCTTGCAGTGGGATTCGAATATAGAATTCTTATCCATTTACAAAATCTATCCCCCAATTGGAATTTCTCCATTATTCTAAATAAATATGGCCATTCAACCTGATCGAATGCTTTTTCTGCATCTAAGGACATAACAGCTAAATCCCTATCCCCAACTCTTTTTGAATATATGATATTAAATAATCGTCTCAAATTATAAGATGAGTAACGCTTTGGGATAAAACCTGTTTGATCATGATGTATTATTTTAGTAATCACCAAACTTAATCTTCGTGATAAAACTTTAGCTAAAATTTTTTGATCTGTATTTAAAAGAGCAATTGCTCTATATGATCCTGGGTCTTCCAAGTCCTTGTCAACCTTAGGAATTAGTGTAATTGTAGATTCATTTAGGGATTCCGGCAATTTTCCTTGTTCATATGTATATTTATACACTGCATGTAATCTTGGGGAGATCAGATCTTGAAATTTCTTATAAAATTCTGTACTCAGGCCATCCGGGCCCGCTGCTTTTCCATTATTTAATGATCCGATTGACTCCTCAATATCTTTTATTGATATATCCGCATTTAACAAGTCTCTACCTCCCTGATCTAAGCTGTTAATATTACATTTTTGTAGAAATGTATCCATTTCATCCACTTGTCCTGTTATTTTTGATGAATAAAGACTTTGATAATATTGTAAAAATATATCATTGATATCTTTTGGTAAGGTCGATATATTGCCATTCTCAGATCTAATTCTATGTATCATTTTTCCAAGTTTTACTGTGAAGAAAAACATGAAGATTAGGGAAGTTGGGCTAGTCAATGGAAATGTCCTGAGGATAGTCTGTATTACATTTGAGGAGGTGCTGGACATCCTAAGACATATGAAGTTAGATAAATCTCCCAGGAAGAATCAGATATACCCAAGAATTTTGTGGGAAGGCAGAGAAAAAAATGCCGGAGTCCTGGCTGAGAAATATGAATCATTGTTAGACATGGGTGAGGTGTTGGAAGACTAGAGGGTGGCTCATGTTGTGCCTCTGTTTAAGAGGAGCTGCAAATAAAAGCCTGGAAACCATAGACTTGTGAGCCTAGCATTTGTGGAAGGAATGTTACTGGAGAGGATTCTGAGGGATAAGATATACATGCATTTGGAAAGACTGGGTTTGATCAGGGATATTCAGAATGCAAGGCCTTTGATAACATTCCATGTAGTAGGCTGCTCTGGAGGGTCAGGTCATATGGGAGCGCTAGCCAACTGGATACAGAATAGGCTTCATGGTAGGAAGCAGCGGGTGAAGGTGGTAGGTTCTCTTTCAGACTTGAGTCCTGTGACTAGTGGTGGGTCTCAGGTATCGGTGCTGGGCCCATTTGTGGTTGATATCTATCTACGATTTAGATGAGAATGTACAAGGCATGATTAGTAAGTTTGCATTTGACACTAAAAGAGGTGATATTGTTGACAGTGAAGATAGTTATCAAAAATTACATAGTTAGGATCTTGTTCAGCTAGGCAACTGGACTGAAGAATGGTTAATGGAGTTTAATGCAGATAAGTGTGCGGTATTGCATTCTGGGAAGTCAAACCAGGGAAGGACCTTCACAGTCAATGGTCAGGTTCTGGGGAGTGTTGTAGCGCAGAGGGATCTAGGGTATATTGTTCCTTGAAATTGGCATTACAGGTAGATAGGGTAGTAAAGAAGGCCTTTGGTTCATTGACCTTTTCAGTCAGATTATTGAGTGTAGAAGTCAGGATGTAATGTTGCAGTTGTATAAGATGATGGTGAGACCGCATTCGAGTACTGTGTTCAGTTTTAGTCATCCTGCTATAGGATACAGGAAGGGTGTCATTAAGCTTGAAGGAGCGTGGAGAAGATTTCCAGGAATGTTTCCAGGACCAGGGCCTGAGCTAAAGGGAGAAGTTGGGCAAGCTGTGACTTTATACCTTGGAGGGCTGGAGTCTAATGGGTGATCTTATGGAGGTGCATAAAATCATAAGGGGAATTTGTAGTGTGAATGCACAAAGCCTTTTATCCAGGATACTGGAATCGACTTGAGAGGTGAACTTGAGAGATGAACTTGAGAGGTGAAAGTTGAGAGGTGAACTTGGGGGGAACTGTTTCACTCAGAGAGTGATGGGCTAAGCAGTCAGAGGAGGTAGTACAACAACAACATTTAAAATATACTTGGACAGGTACATTGATAGAAAAGGTTTAGGGGGATGTGGGCCAAATGTGGACAATGGGACTAGACAGAAAGTGCGTCTTAGTCAAAATGGACTGAAGGGCCAGTTTCCATGCTGTATGATCTTAAATGTAATCAAATTAGAGCCAAAACTCTTCAAAGAAACCATGCTGTTTCAGTCGCATCCCCTCCAGATTCATTTGTCTTTCAGAATGTTTACCCAAAAAATTCCCTCGCATTTTATCCCAACTGCCATTTTTGAGAAAATGTACTAGATTTTGTGTGCTCCAGTGATTTAATGCCTCTTCTGCTGCCAGGGAAGATTCTAGATTTTCTGTCAGACTCCAGCAATTCATTCATGGTTTTGCCTTTCATTGTAGCTTAGGATGCATTCCAGGCCCTGGGGATTTAGCCACCTTTAGACATCCAATGCCTCCTCCTTTCAGTGGTAATTTATTAGAGTTGTGGAGAGATATAGCAGATGCAGGCCCTTGGGCCCATACAATTTGTACTGACTATCCGGTACCCATTTTACACCAATCCTACATTATACTATTTTTTTATTCTCCCTGCAACTCCCCCCTATCCGACTCATCTACACACTGCTGGCAAATTACAGTGCCCAGTATCTTTGAGATATGGGAGGAAACTGGAGCATATCGAGGATACGAGTGAAAGGCTTGGATAGAGTGGATATGGAGACGATGTTTCCACTAGTGGGAGAGTCTAGGACCAGAGGTCATAGCCTCAGAATAAAAGAACGTTCCTTTAGGAAGGAGATGAGAAGGAATTTCTTTGGTCACATGGTGAGAATCTGTGGAATTCATTGCCACAGAAGGCTGTGGAGGCCACGACAATGGATATTTTAAAGGCAGAGATAAATTCTTGATTAGTACAGGTGTCAGGGGTTATGGGGAGAGGGCAGAAAAATAGGATTCAATGGGAAAGATAGATCAGCCATGATTGAATGGCGGAGTAGACTTAATGAGCCTAATTCTGCTCTTATAACTTATTAACTCATGGTACCCACCCAGTCACGTTGAGAATGTGCAACTGGACCACCAGTACTGAGGTCAAGATTGAACCTGGGTCTCTGATGTTGTGAGGCACTGGCTCTACCAGCTGAATCTCCACCTTCCCCTTCCCTGAACATCCTTCTCCGTGGTGAATATACAGTATGATAAAATTCCCACATGAATGCAAGACATGTTTATTGCTTTCTAATGATTGTAAAGATGTTCAGCCCCACTACTTCCAAGAACTCAGTATTGTTCACCAGCCTTATTACTTCCAAGAACTGAATATTATTCTCTACATTACTGGTAGCCAAGACAACATCCTTGAGAACTCAGACACTGGAATTTGGTTCTTAAATAAGTCTTTCATCTGACTATTTTCTTGTGTAGTACCGAAGATATATTATGTTAAATTACTCTTCAATTACTTCTGTTTTCCAGGCCCCCACTCCCTCATCTTTACCATGCATGTCCACCTCCATCCCCCACCAGGAAAGTCTTAAAGCCCTCCATTTCTTCCTTGACCGCAGAACCAGCCAATTTCTGTCTACAAATACTCTCCTCTGCCTAGCAGAGCTGGTCCTTACCCTCAACAACTTCTCTGTCGACTCCTCCCTCTTCCTCCAAATCCAAGGCGTAGCTATGGCCATGGACCTGGGCCCCAGCTATGCCTGTCTCTTTGTAGGGTACATCGAACAATCATTGTTCCAGGCGTACACTGGCCTTATCCCCGAACTCTACCTCCCCTACATTGACGACTGCCTCGGTGCTGCCTCCTACACCCATGCAGAACACTGACTACATCAACTTCACGACTAATTTCTATCCTGCAATCAAATTCACTTGGACCATCTCCGACATCTCCCTAACGTTTCTGGATCTCACCGTCTCCATCACAGGAGACAGACTATTGACTGACATCTACTACAAACCTAATGACCCCCATAACTACACATAACTAGACTACACTTCTTCCCACCCTGCTTCCTCTACAGACTATCTCCTACTCCCAATTCCTCTGTCCTCGCCACATCTGCACCCAGAATGAGGATTTCCATGCTAGATCATTGGACATGTCCTCATTCTTTAGGAAACAGTGGTTCCCTTCTACCACTATAGATGAGGCTCTCACTAGGGTCTCCACAATATCCTGCAGCTCCGCTCTTGCTCCGCTCTTGCTCTGCTCTTGCTCCACCTCCCCCATTCGCCAAAGGGTCAGAGTCCCTCTTGTCCTCACCTTCCACTCCAGCCGTCACATACAGCATATAATCCTCCAACACTTTCGCCACCTCCAACGGGATCCCACTACTGGCCACGTCTTCCCCTCTCCACCCCTTTCTGCTTTCCGCAGAGATTGTTCCCTCCACAACTCCCAGGTCAACTCGTCCCTTCAAACCCAAACCACACACTCCTAAGGTACTTTTCCCTGCAGCCGCAGGAGATGCAACACCTGTCCCTTTACCTCTCCCCTCGACTCCATCCAAGGACCCCGACAGTCTTTCCAGGTGAGGCAGAGGTTCATTTGCACCTCCTCTAACCTCATCTACTGTATCCGCTGCTCCAGGTGTCAACTTCTGTACATCGGCGAGACCAAGCACAGGCTCGACGATCGTATCGTTGAACACCTCCGCTCAGTTTACCTTAACCTACCTGAACTCTCGGGTGCTCAGCATTTTAACTCCCCATCCCATTCCCAATCTGACCTTTCTGTCCAGGGCCTCCTCCATTGTCAGAGTGAGGCCAGCGTAAATTGGAAGAACAGCACCTCATATATCGCTTGGGTAGCTTACACCCCAGCGGTATGAACATTCACTTCTCTAACTTCAAATAGCCCTTGTTTTCTCTCCCTCTCCATCCCCTCCCGCTTCCCAGTTCTCCCACCAGTCTTACTGTTTCCAACTACATTCTATCTCTGTCCCGCCCACTCCCCTGACATCAGTTTGAAGAAGGGCCTCGATCCGAAACGTCACCCATTCCTTCTCTCCAGAGATGCTGCCTGTCCCGTTGAGTTACTCCAGCATTTTGTGTCTACC
Source organism: Raja brachyura (assembly GCA_963514005.1). The sequence goes on along the minus strand of OY740797.1, from coordinate 44,439,682 downwards.
TTATCTATCTATCTTCTATACATAACTAAAACTCTGATCTTGTGCTCTTCCGGTTTGCGCATTTTTTTCTATTTGCGCAAATACGGTACGTCATAGTGCCAGCTCACTCACCGTTCTCCTGTGCTGCAAGTGCACCAAGTTTCATTCTGATCGGTGGCATATTGTAAAAGTTAGCGAGGTTTATATATCTTAAAAACTGCACATGCGCAGATTAGTCTCCTCTCCTGTCAGTCACCAGGGACGGTGACACCCTTTCCGGTGCACCATCGCTGCACTGATTGGCCAGCTCCTCTGTCACAATAAATCTGAAGGAACGGAGCGAGCAGAGTACGGAGCGGCTGGAGTGCAGTGAGGCCAAGAGCCTGGCCGACTACTGCAACCGCGAGATCCTGGGAAGTGACGAGGGAGAGTGGGGGGATTAAGGGAGCCGGGTGCTGGTGGGGCCGGGTGCTGGTGGGGCCGAACGCTGGTGGGGCCGGGGGCGAGCGCACCACCCCCCAGCTCCAGCCCCTTCCCTTCTGGTTCCCCTCGCTGGCTCCTGCTGACCTCCCCCGTGATCCCTCCCTTTCCCCCATGGCTCTTCCCCGTCTTTTCTCCGAGCTCTCTCTCCCTCCACGCCCCCCTCGCTCGCCAACTCCCCCTCCATCGCCCAAAGCCCCCCTCCCCCTTACACCCCCCTCCCCCAGTCACTCCCACACCCCTGGTCACTCCCACAACCCCCCTCCCTCCCCCCTACCTCCCCCCTACCTCCCCCCGCCCCCCCCCCCCCCCCCCCCACCTCCTTCTATACACTTCAAAATATTTGTCAGCACCACTATAAGGCATCTGGAAACCACCTCTTCTGTGTTATTCAGTTTAGTTTAGTTTAAAGATACAGCGTGGAAACAGGCCCTTGGGGCCCACCAAGCCCACGTCGACCAGCGATCGCTGCACACTTACACTATCTTACACACACTGGGGACAATTTACAATTACACCAAGCAAATTAGCCTACAAACCTGTGCATCTGGAGTGTGGGAGGAAACCGGAAATCTCGGAGAAAACCCACGCAGGTCACGGGTAGAACGCACCAACTCGATATAGACAGCACCCGTAGTCAGGTTCCAACCCGGGTCTCTGACGCTGTAAAGTAGCATCTCTACCGCTGCACCACCGTGGCGCACAAAGACAGTTCTGTCTCTGATATGGCAATAATTTAATATGTAAAATCATCAGCATCATTTTGATCTTGAAGTAAATACACCCATTTTGATTATTTATCTTCTTGGGTAATTTTTCTGTTGTTTAATAGTTAATACTCAACAAGGTCCAAACCAGTAAACATCTACCTTTTTTCAAACCTTTCCAGACTCCTTTAGCAGTGCTCAGAGAACTATCGTACCCAGATCAATAGTCTATTAGTGTGTTCCTCCACATTACATTGCTCTTTACTGCACTTGATTTATTCAATAAAATTATCAAATTGAGAAAATATGACTGAAAGACAACTGAATTTTAAAACTGATAAACCTTGTTCATTCATCCATGATGTTCTCAATTCCATTGCCTATGAATAGACCAATAATTTCCAGTTGTCATTCTGGGTATAATAATGTCAAAAGACAATTACACTTAAGGCCTTTCTGCCCACCACAGACCACCTTTCAATAAGCTCTTGTCTTAAAAAAATCTTAATTTTCACCAGAATTATAAAAGAATCAAGTGTATTGGTCACACGTGCTCTTAGAAGGCAGGAGCCTAAAAATATAAAACTATGATAATTTTCGGAGAAAAAAATATCTGTTCTCAGTGACCACAATTAATTCCACGCAGTCAACTCACTACATGTCCAGAATGTTATTATGATACCATTTTTTTTCTCGAATAAAGATTGCAATACTTTTTATTACCTCAATTTTCAGTAGACTATTGGCTCTGAAGGACATAATTTGGTTCTCTTGCGTACTGTGAGGACTTCCAAGCTGTGAACACAAATAAATATATCATGATGTGAACTGCCAGTGCCTTCAAACATAATTTAACGTAGAGCTTTGGGGGATATGTTTTAAACTTGCGTCAGGCTAGGCAGTAGGTTTACTTTTCAACAATCAGCCACATTTGCAGCAGCTCAATGTTTCAGTTTCTAAATAAATTGAACATTAATTATAAATAATTAAGAAATTATAGGACAGCAAATTGATCTAGATTATCTATTTTTTAATCATCCTTTATAATACCAATAGTGTAAAATATATGATGGAAGCTTTTACACCTCCAGCAATATTTAAGTCAATATGTTTAAATGACTTTTGTCAATTTTCCTACATTCGTTGAGTGTTATGCCATTATCACCATAAATAAAAATATATCCAAGCTTGATCAATATTGTCAATTTGCGCAGCATAACAATTTTACTTTGAATTTTGGATATATAGCTGAAAATTCTATCAAGACAAATGAAAAAATATTTAACCAATATATTCAAATAAATGTAAATTATACTTTAATGTAGCAATAATTAGAAATGTCCTTTCTTTAGTAAAGGGATGAGAAATTACCTATCACATTACAGACCTGTAATGTCTTTTATTAACTTAGATTATCAGAAACATAATTCAACATATTATAGGAATAAAGAATATTTTGATGGTCATGAATTTCTAGCAGACCACTTATTTAGTTTAGTTTAAAGATACAGCATGAAAACAGATTCCTCGCACCAACAAGTCAACACCGACCATCGATCGACCGCATACACTAGTTCTATATTATTCCACTTTTTCATCCGCTCCCCACACATTCGGGGCAATTTACAGAGGACAATTAACCTACAAACCAGGGAGAAAGTGTAAACTCTACATGCACAGCACCTGAAGTCAGGATTGAACCTACAGTAGGTCTCTGGGTCTCTGAGGCAGCAGTTCTGCCTGCTGCACCATTGTGTGAAAGATTCAACAACAAATGCTCCCAAGCCATTAAATCGAACAAAATATTGGGAAGCATTATGTTATGTAATAATCCAAATTAATTATTTTAATTGAGGTAAAATGCTGCAAATACTGGAAAACCAGAAAAATGCTAGAAATACTTGTAAGGTATTTATGGAGAGGTGAAAAAAAGACACAAAGTGCTGGAATAACTCAGCGAGTCAGGTAGCATCTCTAGAGAACATGGGTAGGTGATGTTTCAGATTGGGACCCTTCTTTAGACTTCACATTGGAGAGGGAAACAGTGTTAGGTCAGGACCTCCATCAGAATAGAAACGTGCGAAAATAAGCATATTTTAAATTGTAGAAAGAGGTAGTATGGAGAGAATATGATTGGGTGGTGCCATGCCATGGTGATATAATTGCATTAAATGCCAGTGAGTTAGAAAAGTAACAAAAGTAAATGATCGAATTGTGAGATAGACAGACATGATCAATTCTGCTAGTGTATAACGATATCCATCTGAAACATTAATTTTGTTTTTCTCTCTCTACAAATGCCGTCTTAACTGCTGGGAATATAAACCAAGATATTCCATGCTCCAAAATCGCTCAACCTCCCACTTCATTCTTAAGGGTCTGTACTTCTTGGCCGTCATTTACACGACAGGCCGGTAGTGACTGACGCGCGACAGCCGCGTGCGTCATCATGCGTCCGCACAGCGTGACGTCATTTGAAGATAGACACAAAATGCAGCAGTAACTCAGCGGGACCGGCAGCATCTCTGGAGAGAAGGATTAGATGAAGAAGGGTCTCGACCCGAAACGTCACCCATTCCTTCGCTCCAGAGATGCTGCTGGTCCTGCTGAGTTATTCCTGTATTTTGTGTCGATCTCCTATAGTCTTGGCTCCGCTCTGAAAGTGGGAGTGAGGGCAAATCCGGATCTGCAACGGCCGTGAGCCCAGGCTGAGCTCAGCGATCGTTTGCCTGTTTCTGCTGCTGTTGGAGGTGAGACGTTGCGCCGCGCCAGGGTGTCCCACTTGGCTGCCATTTATGCGACAAGCCGGTGGCGCGCGAAGATTTCGTGCAGAACAAAATCCTGGAGCGCTGCGCGATGCCACGCACAATTCCACACTCCACCACGCCACTCCATGCGCCCGTCCCCGCGCTACACACACGCTACCCACACGCTACGCACATGCTACCAGGTCTCGTAAATGGCGCGCAAATGATGGCCAAGTGGGACAGGCCCTTTACGGTAATTTCAAGTCAAGGACCTTCTCAGCAATGATTGCCAAGGTAAAAGGAATGATCCTTTTTCAAGGTAAAACATGTGAAAGATTAAATATCCCTATTCAATCTTTTCTCAGCCTATTTCCATGAATGAAATTGTCTTAAAGTTCCTTATTGTTTTTGTCTCCATTACTTGGTGAATCAATATTCTATGCTGTTTCTGGCTTTAATATTAGTTCCATGAATGCAGATTAACTGATGTTGTGCATTGGACAAAAATCCAATTATTTCTGTTACCTGGAATTTTATTGTAAAATGTATAGTTTTGTCTTACCTCCTTATAGTTGGACTTTCAAATAATATGCTTTTAAACTAAATATTTGTACCTATTCCAATTAATTTCCCACAGTTATTTACCACATATTTAGTCAAACTATATTGCGTCTTTCTGTCCATCTTTTTGTTCATCTCTTCCTAAAATGTTTTCTCATAATTGGCCACTTTCAATAGTTTACATCAACAATGGCATATTCATAGGAACAATCATTGAGAAATTTAAACACAACATTGAGAATTTTAATTTCATACTCAATAGAGGTGAACTGGTGAAACTGTGACTGAAACCTGCACCAATAGAGGGTGTGATTGAAACTGGAGTACAACCTGATGAAGTAATATTGAATAGTGATTGGACCGGCTTAGTTTCAGAAGCAATTAGGGTAAGATGGAGGCAGATATAGGGAATGATTTGGAGCTAGAGGGGCAATTTTGGAAGTCAACATTCTTTGTGAAAAAGATTATGGGTGCCCAGAACTTCCAGCGTGGAATTACATCAATGCATTGGAGACATAACCAGTTTGTAAGCTGGGAAACTGCTGAGATGTCACTGGCATAAACGCTGGCTGGCTGGCCAGTAGCATTGGAAAGAAATCACACCAACATCTGAGGAGGTGTACTATATATATAAAATAAAATATTTTATACTGTTTAAATGTTCATATTGTTTCTGTTTACATTGTTTACTCCGTATCTACTCATCCAAATGGAATGTTTTGGGGACTTTACTAGACCAAGTGGGACCCGTTGGGTCCCGTCCTCTCAACGCACGGTTGTGGGGGGAGGGGTGGGCCTGTGGTGTCACACACACACACTAACCAACCCCTCACACACACACACATTAACCACCCCCCCCCCCACACACACATACTAACCACCCCATTGATATTATATTAATATTATTCATTCACTCCTTTTACCCCATCCCCCACCCTATCCACTCTCGCATAGCCCCCAACTCGAAGGCACGGCTAGAGAGAGAGGGACGCAGAGGCACAGAGAGGGACACAGAGGCACAGAGAGGGACACAGGCACAGAGAGGAATACAGAGGCACAGAGAGGGACACAGGCACAGAGAGGAATACAGAGGCACAGAGAGGGATACAGGCAGAGAGGGACGCAGAGGCACAGAGAGGGACACAGAGGCACAGAGACGGACATAGAGACACATAGAGGAAACAGAGGCACATAGAGGGACACAAAGGCACAGAGAAGGACACAGCGATGCACACAGAGATGGACACAGAGGCATAGAGAGCGGCACAAAGAGGGACACCGAGAGGGACACAGAGGCAGGGGAGCTTGCTGCCTTTTGAAGCTGGGGTTTCCGATTTGCGGCGTCTTTTGAGTGGGCGGCCCTGCTGCGAGCTGGCGGCCCTGGGCGACGTGACTCGTAGCACGTGAACACATCGTGCAGCTATTATGACGTCATGACGTCATCAGCCAAAGCCAGCGGTTTCATTTTCTAAGTTATTTTAGATTTTTGAACATTTTGATCAATAACTTGAGAAATAATGCATTATTTTTTCAGATGAATCAATTTCTGAATCCATGGGATAAATCTCTACAGGAATATGTAAAATGTTTATCGTTAGAGCGTCGTTTTTTCCGAGCAGATGTGATTATACATTCATTCACACACAACTAAGATCAGAGTTTGAATAGTTACTAGACCAAGTGGGACCCGTGGGACCCGTCCCTTCAACGAACGGTTGCGGAGAGAGAGCCTGCCGCGTCACACACACACACAAACCACCCCCGACACACACACACAAACTACTCCCTGCGCACACACACACATACTAACCACCCCCCTTGATATTATATTAATATTATTCATTGGCTCCTTTTACCCCATCCCTGCCCTATCCACTGACGCATAGGTGCGTTTAGAGAGGGAGGGGGGATAGAGTGTGAGGGCAGAGAGAGAGGGGGCAGAGACAGAGAGAGAGAGAGAGAGAGAGAGAGAGAGAGAGGGGCAGAGAAAAAGAGAAAGGGAGGGGGGAGAGAGAAGGTGGGTGGGTGGAAGGGAGGCGGGAGGCGGGAGGGGGGAGGGGAGGGGAGAGAGAGGTGGGGGGAGAGAGAGAGGTGGGGGAGAGAGGGAGTGGAGAGAGGGGGAGAGCGGAGGAGAGGGGGGAGGGGGCAGAGGGGGGTTGAGAGGGGGGAGAGGGGAGGAAAAGGGGGGAAAGGTAGGGGAGGGGGAGGGGTGGAGAGGACGGGGGAGATGGGGTGAGAGGGGGATGGGGAGGGGAGAGGGGAGTGAAATGGGGCAGAGAGGGGGAGAGAGAGGGGGAGGGGAGAGAGAGGGAGAGAGGGGGAGGCCTGGGCCAAGTGGGAGAGAGGGTGAAGAGGCCGGGGTCGAGCCAAGGGGGGAAGAGAGGCGGGGGGGGGGGGGGGGTGTGGTGTCCCAGGCCGAGCCGAGGGGGAGAAAGAGGGGGGGAGGCCCGGGCAAAGCCGAGGGGGAAAGACAGGGAGAGTGGGGGGAGAGAGGGGGGAGAAGAGAGAGAGAGAGAGAGAGAGAGGGGAGAGAGAGGTGAGGGGGAGATAGAGGAGGAGGGGGAGAGAGAGGAGAAGGGGAGTCCTGGGCCGAGCCGAGGGGGCGAGAGGGGAGAAGAGAGAGAGAAAGAGAGGGAGGGTGATGAGAGAGGGTGGGAGAGAGACAGGAGGGGGTAGAGACCCGAGCCGAGGCGCAAGTGGGCGAGCGAGTGTCGACCAAAGGAGCGCCGGTTGGGTAAACCGAATTTTGACTCCAGGGGGTAAATCTCTGCCGGAATATGTACAAATTTTCCCGTTAGAGCGTCATTTCTTCGAGTAGATCTGATCACACACAAACAAACAAATAAATAAACACACACACACACGTCCAAGATCAGAATTTTATAGTTATAAGGATAAGGATAAGGATAGTTTGTCTGCTTCACAGAGGAGCATTTAAAGGTCCCTGATTATAATATCCTTCAAGGAAGATTATGAACTAATTTTTCCACTTTGTTTTTAGCTTGTTGTTTGCATTGACTGTGCAAAAATATTTCAGCATCATTATAATTACTTAACTTTTATATATACTATTTAAAAACTATTTATTTTCTATAGAATGGTTTCGCCCTGTGTTCCCTACACTGGGTCTTACAGAGTCTGAAATATTTGTTCACAATTGATGACCTATTGTGGATGTTGTTTTTATATATTTGTTGGTGTGATCAAGTGGCAGATAACCTTCGACACATAGACCAATATAGCCACAGTGGTTTATGGGGTATTTCAAATAATCTTCAGTCCATTTGTTGACATTAATTTATGCTGTTAATCTTTGAAGCCCATTGAATAGCAATGTTACAAAATGTTGAGATTTAAAAAATTAAGTCTGCAATTTATCCCATCAGATAAAGCATACAAAGAAGTTTAATTTGACACCTAATTCACTTTCATATCTTCAGTATTAAAAAAGTTATGGCCATTTTCATATTCAGAAATTAGCATCTTGTTCCCCATTGCCTTTCCATTGACTTAACACAAAAGTTGTGATCGAGGACAGTCAAAAGCCAATAACTTTCTTAAAAAATAAGAGAACTGAAAGAAATTTTCAGTTATTATAGATTGAAGCATTCTGAAACTAATATGAAACAATCTTACTTGGATGACCTGAAATTAAAGCATATAATTAGTTAGTTACCCAATTGTAGCTAATTACAAAATTCAATTACTAGATCTAAACATCTACCCATTTCTTAAGAAAAGATTAACTTTTTTTTTAAAGCCTAAATGTCCAAATAACATTCACACACGAATTCACAATATGACATGATTTTTAAATCTCATTGTTATGAATTTATGGGCCAAATTGAAGGAATTTATTGTTTAATGCCCATAAATTAATGGGCATTTTAAACAGCTTACGAGTGGGATTTTCTGGAACGCGATGTATTGGAACGTTGCGGTTGCGGAGAATTTAAACCCAATATCGGCAGGAAAAATTCTGCCAGTTCATATGGGGAATAAATCACCGTTTCGCAATATGAAATATTGATTAAAGTCACCTAAACAAGCAGGTTTATATGTAAAAATAAACAGCTTTCACTTACCTGTCCCCTACGTAAAATCGGTCCCCGTTGTCAGCGTTCACGACATTAGGAGCTAATTTTTATTTTACTGTACCGCTGAAATAGTCGGGTGATTAAAATAAACAAAAAACTTACTGGCAGACGGTACGAATCTCCGGAAATAGCTCACACTCCGGTGGCAAGGGGAAAACCGCATTTTAACCCGCCCCCCCCCCCCCCCCCCCCCTTAAAGGCGCCAAAGTCTTGCACACAGCCTGCGGCAGAACTGCAGCACCGCTGAAGGTAAGTTTTGTAACATACCTACATTGAAGTTTTTAGCTGGACCACTTGAGCTGGCAACCTGTTCCACCAATTTGGTATTGAAAATAATAATTTTTGTTTTGTTGTTAACATAAATATATTTAAGTATTTTTTACATTTTGCAAACCACGTGGATGCAATTTGTAAAAATCTTTCAGATTTGTACACTTCTATCACAACATTGCCCCATTATATTCATTTTAGGAGTGATAAGACTCCAGGTAGTTGATGGAATAAAGTGCAGTACAGCACAGGAACAGGCTCTTCAGCCAACTATATCTGGGCCGAACATGTTGTCATGTTGTGCCCTCTAGCCTTTGATGTTTACACCCTGGGAAAAAGGTTATGACTGTCTACCCTATGTCTCTCATAATTTCAAACACTTCCGTGACGTCTCTCCTCAACCTTCAACGCTCCACAGAAAACAATCCAAGTTTTGTCCAACCTCTCCTTATAGCTCTCTAGTCTAGACAGCATTCTAGTAAATTTTTCTGTGCTCTGCATCCCTCCTATAATGGGACGACTAGAACTCCACATAATACTCCAAAACGACTGCACACAATACACTTGACGATCTATCCTTATCATTGTATTCTCTAATTTGTGAGATCAAACAAAAATGTATTTTCATGCAGTAATGTGGTGTGGCGGTAGAGCTACTGCCTTACAGTGCCAGAGACCTGGGTTCGAACCTGACTACGGGTGCTTGTCTGTATGGAGTTTTTACCTTCTCCCCGTTTCTTTCATTGGTTTTCTCTGAGATCTTTGGGTTCTTCCCACATTTCAAATATGTACAGGTTTGTAGGTTAATTGGTTTGGTTATAAATGTAAACTTGTCCATAGTATGTGCAGGGTAGGGTTAATGCACGGGATTCGCTGATCGGTGCGGTCTTAGTGGGCCGAGGGGCCTGTTTCTGCTCCGTACTTCTAAACTAAGCCAAGCTAAGCTAAACAAACATACCTTTTCTGAAATCAGTCGAGAAATGGATTTATAATCTCTGGCTATAAGAATCCTGTACTAAACTTGTTTAAAATGTCAGCGATTGGTCCAGAACCCCGAGTCCATCACATCACTGGCCAGTGGAGACGGGAGGGTGGGGGTCATTTTCCCACACAAGCGATAGGTGACTGGGCACTCTGAACCCGAGCACCATGTTGTAAGCGGCTGAAAGAGCGCATCCCTCAGGACAGCTCCGACTCTCCCACAGCCACAGCCGCCCTCCGCCTTGTCTCCCCCGCGCGGCCCCACTGTGGCGGCAGCGCACGCACATACACCATTCTTCAGACCTGAAGACTGAGTCTGAAGGCTAAGTCTAAACACGAAACACCACCCATTCCTTCTCTCCAGAGATGCTGCCTGTCCCACTCAGTTACTCCAGCATTTTGTGTCTATCTTTAGTGTGACAGTTGTCTCATTTCATCGGCTGAGACTTTTCAGGTCTGAAGAATGGTCTTGACCCAAAACGTCACCCATTCCTTCTCTCCAGAGATGCTGCCTGTCCCACTGAGTTTTGCTTTTTGTGTCCATCATCGGTTAAAACAGATTACAGATTATCTGGTGTTTTGAGCGTGGGAGCTTGTGTGCATTACATGGGTGTCGGGGGTGAATCACCCCGTGTGTGGGTCGGGGTCGTGGGGGGTGAATCAACCTGGTGTGGGGGTTGGGGTCGGATGGCGGTGCATTGTGGTCAGTGACTCTGGGTGGGCGGAGGGACCAGCCTGTCCCACACCTCTGCTCGACCCGGCGCTGCCGACCCACAGCCCGTCTGTGCGGCCGCACGGCGGAGATAAGGCGGAGGGCGGCCGTGGCCGTGGGAGAGGGGGGGCTGTCCCAAGGGATGCGCTCTTTCGGCCGCTTACAACTTGGTGCTCGGGTTCAGAATGCCCAGTCACCTGTGGCTTGGGTGGGAAAATGACCCCCATCCTCCCGTCTCCACCGGCCAGTGATGTGATGGATGAGGGGGTATGGACCAATCGCTGACAAGTCCCGCCCCCCACCCCCGGCGACGTCATGTCCGTTATTTAACTTTTCAGCAGAGCAGCCTTTCAGTGAGTTGCTGTTTCGGCAAAACGGCCTTTCGGTTAGTTTGCTTTTAGGCCTCCCATCATTTCGTTTAGTTGGCTTTTAGGCGTCCCACCCTTTCGGTTAGTTGGCTTTTCAGTTTTGTTTCCTTTCGGTTATTTGGCTTCCACTTCTTTGCTTCGGCTTCTTGTCCTTCGACGCCACGTCCAGGTACCAAAGGGTACTACTGCACACTCTTAATTATCTACCAGTCTACTATGATGACGGCTCTTTCCATCATTATGGATAATGCAGATTCCAGTGTGCCTCTAATCCACAAAGGTCTCACCCAAGTAGTGACAACAGTACATCGCTATCACATACAATTATGTATCAGAATGCAGTCCCAAACAACTCTTCCAATAAATGAAAGGAGCATAATGATTCTAGTTAATCAATTGGCTCTTGGAAAGGAAAACAGTTCTGATTGATGTTACAAAAATAGAGAATTAAATGTTTCAGATAACACAGTACTTCAATTCATTGTTATAAGTATTGAATGGTTGATTCTTGGAAGCTATTATGATCTGGAGACTCAGTCCCGGAGATTTCAATCTGTGTAACTCAGTAGATAAGTAATTAGTCTTAGTTTAGTCAAGGTTGGTGCCAGAGCAGTCTTTTGCTGTATTTAATAAGGAGCATTTCCGGGAATCCTAGAAGATTGTGTAACTAAATGATTTTAGACTAAACTTAAGAATGATCTTACAGAAGAACAAGCATGACATTGAACACTAACAGGAAATGATCTCACCCAACCAGTTTGATGCTCTCCATGCTCACATTGAACAGAAGGTCAGTAAAATGACATTAACTGTCCCAACAGCCTTGGGAGCACTGTATCATCAGTCAGCATCACCGATGTCTGATTGACTCTCATGAGTGAACACTTGGAAAGCAATTGGCCCAGATGGAAGTCTCTGTTCTGTCCTCAGAACCTGCATGGACCAGTTGGCAGGAATATTCGTGGACACCTTTAACCTCTCCCTACTCCAATCTGAGGTTCTCTGCATTAAGAGAAGCATTAAGGGTCTGTTCGGCGACTGTCACTGTCGGGCATGACGCCGAGAAACCGGCCCCCTACAACGATGTCTACGACAGGCTGGCACCTAGTCGACGTCAAGCTACGACAAGCTATGTCAACCAGCATCCCAATTCTTCGCCATACGCGACGTCAACCCACGACAACACCCACGACAGCCTACGACGATGTAGACGACAGCCTACGACAACCGAAGTCAACCTACATCAGTACGCGACAAGCTACGACCCTGACGGCGTCAACTGAAGACAGGTGGAGCGGTGCACTTTTTCCAAATGACGCAATGTGACTTCTCGTAACGCCGATACTGTCGCCGGTTGACGTAACATGACGTAGGCTGCCGCCACTTAAATTCACCGAAGTCGGCACCCGGCGATAGCCAACGTCAGATGGCATCAACCTGGCGACAGGCTGCGACAACCTGCGATAGGAGGAGTCACGCAACGTAAAGCTAACTGTCGGCGAGAGGTTTTGAACATTTCAAAACCAAGCAGCGACAAGAAAAAGGCCAAGACACTTGAGGCAAGAGCTCACGACAATACAGGCATCACGCCGCATCACCCCGCCACCATGTGGCAACCGCCTACTTTCCGGCTGTCGCCGAAAAAGTCGCCTAAGTGGGACATGCCCTCTATAATCCCAGTGTGCCTTGATGATTACTGTCTGCTGCTCTAACGTCCACCATTAAGTCCTACAAGAAGCTGGTCATAGCACACGACATGTCTATGGCAGATGCCATCTGCCTGGATTACAAGGACATCTGTGTCAGATTCCTTATTATTGACTATAGCTCTACCTTCAACATCATGGTTTCAACCAGACATGTCTCCAAACTCCTGTATCTATAATTCAGCAGTCCCCTCTGTAACTAGATCCTCAAATTCTTGAGCGATAGACCACAATCAGTAAAGATAGGCAACAAAATATCCTCCACCATGATTCTCAATATCAGTGACCCGTGTTCCGAGCTCCTTACTAAATTCTGCTCTAACGACACGTAAAATGTCCTCGTAGGCTGGCTCTCAAGCAACGATGAGACAGAATAGAGAAAATAAATAGAGTGTATAGTAACATGGAGTTCACCTATCCCTCAATTTCAGCAAAATGAAGGAACTAGTCATCAACCTCAAGCAGCAGGGTGGAGTACATGCTCCAGTCTGCAGCAATGGCATTGAAGTGAAGATTTGTCAAGAGCTTCTGAAGTATAAATATCACCAAGAATCCGTCCGACTATAACTCCATGAATGCTCTAGCCAAGAAAGCACATCGACGCCTTTACTTCCCTAAAATATCACAAACATTTGGTATGAATTTGACTGATCTTGCTTCAATCCGAAGCAGGATTGCAAATCAAAAGGTTGCTTGTCCATTCACTTCACAGATGATGCCTGAGCCACTGAGTTCCTCCACAACTTTGCTTTTTGCTGCTTTGGCAAATCTTCTGCCCAAGACCACAAGAAATTGTTATGAGTTGTTGACACATTTCAGTGCATCACGCACCCCTCCCCCCCCCTCCTCCGGTGACCATCTACACTTTGTAGCAATGTTACAAAATTTTGAGATTTAAAAAATCAAGTCTGCAATTTATCCCATCAGATAAAGCATAAAAAGAAGTTTAATTTGACACCTAATTCACTTTCATATCTTCAGTATTAAAAAGGTTATGGCCATTTTCATACTTGGAAATTAGCATCTTGTTCCCTATTGCTTTTCCATTGACTAAACACAAAAGTTGTGTTCGAGGACAGTCAAAAGCCCATAACTTTTTTAAAAATTAAGAGAACTGAAAGAAATGTTCAGTTATTATAGATTGAAGCATTCTCAAACAAATATCAAACAATCTGACATGGATGACCTGAAATTAAAGCATATAATTAGTTAGTTACCCAATTGTAGCTAATTAAAAATTCAATTACTAGATCTAAACATCTATCCATTTCTTAAGAAAATATTAACATTTTTTTTAAAGCCTAAGTGTCCAAACAACATTCACACAAGAATTCACAATATAACATGATTTTTAAATCTCATTGTTATTAATTTATAGGCCAAATTGAAGGAATTTAGTCTTTAATGCCCGTAAATGAATGGCCATTTAAATCAGCTTGCGAGTGGGATTTTATGGAACGCGATGGATTGGAACGTTGCGGTTGCGGTGAATTTCAACCCCATATCGGCAGGAATGGGGAATAAATCACCGTTTCGCAACATGAAATGTTGATTAACGTCATCTTAACAAACAAGTTTATATGAAAAAATAAACGGCTTTCCTTTACCTGTCCCCTACGTAAAATCCGTCCCTGGTGTTGGCGTTCACGGCATTAGCAGCTAATTTTTATTTTACTCCAGCGCTGAAATTATCGGCCGATTTTTTTTTTTTTAATTCACATACCGGCAGTCGGAACGAATCTCCAGCAAAAGCTCGCACTCCGAGAAAATATAATTCCGGAAGGCAGGGGAAAGCCGCCTTTTAACCCCGCCCCCCCCTCAAAGGCGCCAAAGTCAGTGACAGAACTGCAGCACCACTGAAAGTAAGTTTTGTAACATACCTACACTTTGCACTGCCTTGGGAAAGAAACTAACATGATCAAGAACCACTAACACCAAGTCATTTCATTTCGGAGTCACGTGAGTGACTTCGTGAAGAGCCCGCCGGCGCGCATGCTCGACATATCGTCGTAACGCGTTGCTGCGACGGCTGGCGGTGGAGCGCGCTCCTCGCCAGCCCTTCATAAGGGGCCACGGAGGTGAGTATTCAACCTTTAGTTGGTGGTCCTTGTTGTCTAATTATGTCTTGCAGCAAGGACATGGATGGGAGTTCGAAGGGCCGGAGGACGTCAGGACGGGTTCGCCGGTCAACAGTTCCGGGGCCTTTACCATCGGCAATACCTGCAGCGCAGGCCGGGACTCAGGCGGAGATGTGGGTAAGCCCTGTGATTACAGGTCCAGATCCGCCAGCACACCACAGCTCGGAGGAGTTCGACGAGGAGGAGTGTGGTGTGCCGCCAGAGCAGGGGGACCCTGCCATGGCAGTCAGGTCGTCAGCGGGCTCGCTGGCGACCTCGAGCAGGGCACGTGCCGTTGCACGGTCTGTTCCACTCAGCCCTCCGAGAAGGGGGAGGGCAGGAGCCCAGAAACCTAACCCTGTTAGGGCTAAGGCATTGCCTATCGCGGAGGAGCGGTCAGGTTCCAGGGCGAGACCCGGGGCGGCTGTGAGGTCCAGCCGGCACACCCCGACTCTCGACGCCGGACGGGTCGGTCGAGTCGGGTCTCGTCACGGTCGCCGAGCCCCCCATGGATGGGTGGGCGAGACCATGCGTCGGCAACGTCCACGATGTGGGCAGCCGGCAAGACTGCGCGGGCCCCAGGCAGCCATGCTTCGGCTGGTGCCGACACCTCGCCGCAAGTGCCCTTAGTGGCAGCGGCTTCAGCTCTCGCTAAACGGAGGCGATTGAACACGCACGCGCAGGAATCACGCAGTTTCGCCTCGGCGGCTGTTAGCGACAACTACCGGCACCGGCAGGGCCTCGACGAGGTGCGGGCCGATGACAGGAGCCCGGTTTTCTTTTCAGAGCCGGAGGACTCCGACCACCTGAGTGTTGAGGGTGAAGGGCGTATTGACCGTATGGAGCGGCTGCTGGAGCTCCTGCTTCTACGTCAACAACAGCAGGGCAGCAACAGGCACAGGGCGTCTTCACCAACATCTACTATCAGCCTGGAGCAGCAGGAGGAGGAGGTTCTGGTGGATCCCGTACCAACTCCGTTGGAGGTGCCAGCGGAAGAACTCTTGGATGTGGCGACCAAATTCGCGGCCCCACATACGGCTGGTCTTCCTCTAAATACAAAGCTGGCAGCCACAGTGGACTTTCTTAATAATCAGGTGCTGCAGGAAGAAGTCCTCATCCAGGCTATGAGCCGGCACAAGGCTCCATCAAACTGCAACTCCCTCAACGTGCCTGTGGTCAATGCGCCAATATGGGGCAACATCAGTGCGGCTATCCGTCAACAGGAGCTAAAATTGCAGCGGATCCTGAAACTCCTCACGGCCGGTATTACCGCCTTTGCGCGGTCGGTGGACGGGGACGAACTGAATTTGGACCAGGAAGATGCTCTGGCCTTATTGTGCGCGACCCAGCACGAAATCAACGGGTTTCGCAAAAACAGCATCCGCCCAGCACTCAACCCGAAGTTTGCAGGATTGTGCAAACCACCGCCGCCGCCGCCGCCCCGTCAGCTCTTTGGTGAGGACCTCTCGAAGAGAGTCAAAGAGCTTGACGAACAAGCCAAAACGGTGGGGATCATGCGCTCTCAGAGTGCCCCCACACCGTCAGGCTCAAAAGCTCCATACATTCGCTCACGAGGGTCGGCCGGTGCCTCGACGAGGACTCGCCCTCTAGCTCCACAACGACAACAGCACCAGAACCAGCACCAAGGGTCTTTTTTAGGACAGGGTCGGCAGAGACCTTTGTGGAAATCGAAGACGCCGCGCCCTCAAGCCAACCCAGCACCTCCACGGCCACCCACACGTGTCAAGGACCGCCGGTAACCACGGAGGTGAGGGGGTCTGGTTCTCTTTTTTCTCTCTGTTTAACTTCCCATGTTGGTGGTCGTTTACGGTTGTTTTTGGATGCATGGGGTAATTTTACTGGTGATGAGTATGTGTTGCGGAATATTCGGGGGCATAAAATTGAGTTTATTAATGGCGACATTCCTCCATCCCAGCACATGCCTGGTCGTACGTTCAAATTGTCTGCTGCAGAACAGGCAGCAGGTTACAAGGAAATTTTAAGTTTGGAACAGAAGGGTGTGATTGAGAAAACAGTGCATGAGCCAATTGAATTTGTTTCGAACATATTTACTAGACCTAAGAAGGATGGAGGCTGTCGTGTCATTATTGATCTAACCCGTTTGAATACGTTTGTAACATATACTCATTTTAAAATGGATACGTTTGAAACAGCCAAATCATTGATTTCTCATGGCTGCTTTATGGCATGCATTGATTTGAGGGATGCATATTATTCAGTATCCATCCAGAAAGATGATAGAAGGTTTTTGAAATTTATCTGGATGGGGCAACTTTGGCAGTATAAGGCTTTGCCTAATGGGCTTACTACAGCCCCTAGATTGTTCACTAAATTGGTGAAGCCAATCATGGCTTATTTGAGACAACGACATCATATAGTTATGGCCTATTTAGATGATGTCTTTATTGTGGGCCACACCCTGCAATTGGCTGAACAGGGTGTTGCAGCTGCTGTCAATATATTTCAACAATTAGGATTCATTGTCCATCCAGAGAAATCGAAGTTCTGCCCTGCCCAGGTAATTAATTACCTAGGGTTCACGGTGAACTCAATGAGCATGAGGATAACTATACCAATTAACAAAATTGAGGAAGTCACTAAGGTGTGCAGAGATTTAATTGGCACCAATATACCATCGATTCGGCATACAGCCACAATAATTGGCAAGTTAGTGGCTTTGTTTCCGGCAGCACGATATGGACCTTTGCATTATCAGAATTTGCAAAGAGCTAAAATTACTGTGTTAAAACGGAACGCTGGTCATTACGATCGATCTATGCAGCTGCCGTCCGAAGCGATAACTGAGTTGCAATGGTGGGTGTGTCACATTAGCAACCCATTTAAGCCTGTCAGGGAGGCTAATCCGGTGGTATATTTACAGACTGATGCAAGCTCCAATGGCTGGGGAGCTACTGATAATTGCTCTAGTTGTGGGGGCAGATGGGACACCCTTGAGGCATCGATGTTGTTGACTCAAGGGATTAACTATTTGGAGTTGCTGGCAGCATTCCACGGACTTCGTGCATATTGTTCCAAGCTTGTTGGAGCACACGTCCGTCTCCAAATAGACAACACCACAGCTGTGGCATATTTAAACCATATGGGTGGTACCAGGTCAGTTTCGTGTGACAAATTGGCTAATTCAATTTGGCTCTGGTGTATTCAAAGAGACATTTGGATTTCAGCTACCTATTTGCCAGGTGAGCTTAATACTGTGGCGGACACCAGGTCACGCAAATTTAATGACAACATTGAATGGATGTTGCATCCTGAGATTTTTTCTAAAGTCACAGCCAAATTTGGTAAACCGGACACTGACCTTTTTGCGTCACGGTTGAACCATCAGGTACCAGCCTACGTTTCATGGGAACCAGATCCTGGGGCAATAGCGCTAGATGCATTCTCGCTGGACTGGGGGAATTGGTTTTTCTATGCCTTCCCTCCGTTTTGCCTCATCAGTCGGGTATTGCGAAAGATTCAGGCAGATGCTGCCAAGGGCATCCTTATTATACCCGACTGGCCCACACAGCCTTGGTATCCGGTGGTCTTTGACATGCTCAACGAACCTTGGGTCCTTTTGAAGGGTTGCCCACAATTGGTTACTCACCCTGTCTCAGGGGAGCCACATCCCTGCCATGGCTATTTAAATTTGTTGGCTTGCAGGTTCTGAACAGGCCGTTAGTCCAATACGGCCTCTCGGCTCGGACCATGGATACCATTGGGGCGTCGTGTCGAGAGTCCACAAGGTGAAGATACCGCTCGCATATTAAGAAGTGGGAAGCCTACTGCAGCCGCTCTCGCATCACGTACGATGACGTGACAATAACCGACGTCCTGGAATTCCTCGCGGGGTTGCACCATGATGAACACTTAAGTTACAGTGCCATCAACAGCGCCAGAAGTGCGCTATCATTCTACCTCAAGATTGGGGTAGGATCCAACAGGCTAGTGTCCAGACTCATGCGGGGTATATTCAATATGAATCCGCCTACACCACGCTATAATATCACCTGGGATGTCAGGGACGTATTAACCCTGCTCAGGACGTGGTCTCCCATGGAAGGGCTCCAACTGGACCAACTCACCATGAAGCTGGTGATGTTACTAGCGCTGACTTCAGCTCAGAGGGTACAGACACTACACAAACTGCGTGTCGACAGAATGACAGCTACCCCTACAGAAGTAGTCTTTTTCGTTGACGAGCTACTAAAGCAGCATAGACCTGGGTGCACAGGGCTGCAGCTGAAGTTCCCGGCATACCCCGCAGATGCTAGGCTATGTTTAGTCTCACATATCCGCCACTATGTCAAAGTGACGGCACGCATCAGAGGAATGGAGAGATACCTGCTTGTCACTCATAAGAGACCTCATCATCGAGTGACAGTCCAGACGATATCCAGGTGGCTTCGAGTCGTCTTGGGTAAGTCAGGTATCGACATTAATGTGTTCAAGTCTCATTCCACCAGGGCTGCATCGACGTCAGCGGCGAGGGTCATGGAGGTGCCCATGGACCAAATTCTCGCCACAGCAGGATGGGCGAATGAAGCTGTGTTCCAGCGTTTTTATAACAAGCCTGTTGCTGCTCCTCTACAGTTCACAGAAGCCGTGCTGAATGCAGGTCAAGAACGTGGAGATGTCCCCGCATGAGTGGTTTTGATTTGTTATTAATAAATATGCTCTTGTTTTGCAGTATGAACTATTGAGCAAGTTTGTTCCTCCCATCCATCCCTGGTAGTGGTGTGTCAGCATGGACGTGGTCCAGGGCGTGTAATCACAGAAGCTTTGAAGTCTTCACGAAGTCACTCACGTGACTCCGAAATGAAATAGTAAGATTGAACGAGAACTTACCAGTTCGAAGGTTGATCTTTATTTTATGAGGAGTCGAAGTGAGGGATTTCGTGCCCTCCTCGCCCAACCCTCAATCACCTTCATCTGGTAATCTTAGTCAATTCAATCATACTATGCGAAGTCATTTCTTTTGTTGGTTTCTGTGATTCCACGCCGCTACTTTGAAGTATGTCGAGCATGCGCGCCGGCGGGCTCTTCACGAAATCCCTCACTTCGACTCCTCATAAAATAAAGATCAACCTTCGAACTGGTAAGTTCTCGTTCAATCTTACTATTCCCTTTTCTCCCCCCTCCCAACAGATAGAATAAAAGCTTGAAAACACATACCACCAGATTCATGAACAGCTTTCCTCCCTCTATTATCGGACTACTAAACAGACGGCTAAAGATGTAGTCCTCATCTCCTAATCTACTTTGTTGCGGCCCTTGCACTTATTTTTCTCTGCACTTTCCCTGTCACTGTAAAACTATATTCTGCACTGTTTCCTTTCAGCTTTTTTGCACTGTAGTGTTTGTGTATCTTTTGATTGTACTCATGTATGGTCTGATTTGCCCGGATAACAACACCATACAAAGTTTTTCACTGTATCTTGGTACACGTGACAATAATAAACAAATATCAATACCATTTAGGACCAAGTTCTGGTATTGATTCTATGAACAAAGTTACTACAATGTGTGTTATTTCCCAAGCTTACTGTTCACATGGCATATTTATTGATAAACTATCAACACCATAACCACTTTCAGAAATAGTGACCCAACAAAACGTACTGGACTGACGAGGTCTGCAATCACCACGCTTCAATTTTTGTTATTGGTCAATCAGCCACAACCTCAAGAGGTTTGTATTGAGCTTCAGGATGTCACATTGAGTGTCACTCTCAGCTTTAGTATCCACAGTCAGCTATTAAATTAATATTGACCAACTCTGGATAAAGGTAGTTTTTGCAGTAGGATTCTTGCAGAGCTGACCTAGCCTTCAGCCTTCCAGTTATAGTACCCATCCCAATACAGGGGATTGTGGAAAGTGGACATGAAAATTACAGCTAATACCCAAGGAAAGACAAAATAAAACTGTAATTGCTGAACATCTGAAATAAAAACATGAAATACTGGTGATGATCAGCAAGCCAGTCAAATGGAGACAGAAACAGAGTAGCTGTTTCAGGTCAATGAATCATGATCAAAACAGGCTGTTATTCACTGTTTCTCAATCTTAGTGTCTCTTTGCAAGAGAAAATATATCACTTAACTTCATCTCAACTATTTGTTTGACAGGTATTGGTGAATAACTTTCTTGATTGTAAAACTGATCTATTGTGATTGCCTTAACAAAATTAAAAGTAATGATGCTCAGGCGAAGAAAGCACACCGACATGTCTACTTCCTCAGAAGGCGAAGGAAGATTGGCATGTCTCCAATGAGATTTTTGAGGTGGCAAAGATGATCAAAGGAGGCAGATCAGTGAATGCTGTGTCCATGGATTTATAATGGCATTTGATAAAGTCCATCAGAAGATTAAGATGCATGGGAACCAAGATGACTTGGACATTTGGATTCAGAACGGGCTTACTCATGGAAGACCCGAGGATTGTGATGGGAAGATGTTATTCTGGCTGGAAGTCTCTGACCAGTGGAGTTCCACAGGGATCTGTGCTGAGACCTCCAATGTGTGAGATACATGTAAATGACTTGGACGTAAATGTATATGGGCTGGTCAATAAGTTTGCAGACAATATCAAGTTTGGTGGGGGTGCGGATAGTGAGGGCGGTTGTCAAAGTATACAATGGGATTGTGGTCAGTGACAGATATGGCTGAGAAATGGCAGGTAATGTGTAATCCAAGCAGGTTTGAGGTATTGCAATTTGGGAGGTCAAATGTATGGGGAAAATATCTAATTACTGACAAGACCCTTAACAAATTGATGCACAGAGCTATCTTGGGATATTAGCCATGTAGAGGTGGGGCAAACTTAGATTGGTTTCTCTGGAACATTGGAAATTGAGGCAAGACCTGATAGAAGTATATAAAATTATGAGAGGCATAGATAGGGTAGACAGACAGAATCTTTTTCCCCATGGTAGAAATGTCAAGAACTAGAAGGCATAGATCTAAAGGTGAGAGGAGCAAATTTTAAAGGGTTTGCTTAGGGCAAGTTTTTTACACAGAGATTGGTGAGTGCTTGGAATGAACTGAAGGGATGGTGAAGACCAATATGATAGTGGCACTTGAGAGACTTTTGGATAGACAGGCACATGCAAATGCAGGAATTGGTGGGATATGGAGCACATGTAGGCAGTGGGATTAATTCAACGGCATCTCGTTTGGCATGGACATTGTGGGCAAAAGGGCCTGTTCCAGTTCTGTGCTGTTCTACATTTTATGTTCTCTCCTCTTGCATCATGCAGAAAATACATAAGCTTGAAAGCACATTTCTTCAGAATCAAGAACAGCTTCTTCCCCACTATTATCAGACTACTGAACAGTTTTCCCATGAGCTGTGGTCCCAGTCTTCGAACTTACCTCATTGCAGATTTGGACGATTTCGATGAAACCGTAATGCTATGATGCTTTTAGAATACATTCTTCATTCTGGTATTTTTCTATTTAATCTACCTAATGTACTTATGCATTACCTCATTGTACTAGTAAACACGTACTTGATTGTACCTGTATAGTATGATTTGGCTGAATAGTTTGTCACTGTATCTCGGCATGCGTGACAATAATAAATCAATGCCAATACCAATGATGCCACTTCTGAATTCCTTCATCAAAACGCCTAATTATTAGAGTTGAAAATGTCACTCAAGCACTACTCTCAGCAAGTTCCAGTAACAATCTGGGGCAAATACATACTGTACATGTATGTGTGCCCACCTCAATCATACTATCTGGATCAAAATCTTAAGAGTACTACACAACAAATCAGTACCAGCAGTACAAAAGGCAGCACTGTCAAGTTTAAGATGCAGACTGTAACATTTGGATCTGTGGACTTAAAACATGTTCTTTACTTAGTAATTCATTTAGTAATTTGTCATCAGTGCCAAGTTACAGTGTAGATATATTTTCAAGCTGTGGCCATTTTAATTAATTGAAAAGGTCTAACAATTTCTCTGCTCAGTATGTAATATTGCTGGCTAGGGTACCATTGCTAACTAATACATTACATTTGTTTTTAAACACCAAATCATTTTTGTGCAAGATAAATTCAGGATTAAAGATGACATTAAGATGATACCAGGCACATGCCGTCAGGGTAGGCAAGGTAGGCACTGCCTACCCTGACTAAAATTATAACATAGTCATTACTAAATATAAATAGTAAAGGCATGGGAGAATGATGCCTATGTAAGAGACCGATCTCTTAGGTAGGCATAATTCTCCGTGCCTTTCATCCGCAGCGCTTGTAACACGCGAAGGTCTGTGCAGCCCATGTGCCGTCAGTGCTGCTTCAAGCGTTAGTTTCAAGTTGAGCTCAAGGCAGCAGAAATTCTGCCTTTGCTGTATTGCGCATGCACATCAGTCTACTGCGCATGCGCTGCGCAGGTTTCTTGGCGGGGTTTTCAAATATGGTTTGTCAATATTTTAAGTGTATGTTAGGTAACAAAGAGAGAAGAATGGAGCTCGTGTACCAATGATGTGGCAAGTACATTTCTTGGTGATGTTTTTAAATACCGTATTTCCCGGGGTGTGGGGGTGGGGGGAGAGCTCCTTTCCAAGCATTTGGGGAGTCTGGCCCGGGGTAAAGTTGCGGGGAGGGCACGAATGTTGTGAAGGAAGGGATTGGGATAATGCCACTTGCGACGCTCCTTGCACGGAGGCGTGGAATGCCACCGCATTGAGGCCGGGGGGGGGCGAGAGAAGTAGCTCGGGTGGCTGAGCGGCCGCCGGGCCGGACAGCGGAACCAGCCACCACCTTAGTTCCTTCTGCCGGTCCCTGCTCACCTGTGGCAGCTCTCCGTCTAAAAACCTCTCTCCTGCCGCTCGCTAGCCTCACTCATGTCCTTAAATTCCGACAGCGAATTACTCGGCTGTGGGAATTTAAGGATTTGCAGGAAGCCACTGACATGAGCGAAGTCGGCGAACGGCAGGTGACAGGTGTTCCGATGGAGAGCACTGCCAAAGGTGAGCGGGCCGGCAGAAGGCGCTGAAGTGGCAGCCAGTTCAGCTGTCGGGTCCCAGTGGCCACTCCCCGAGCTGCTTCTATCCCCAGCTACAGTGCGTGGCTTCGCGCCCGGAGAGCTGCGGTAGCAGTGAGTGAGTGAGTTACTGGCAGTATCCCCGACACCCTCCTTCACAACACTCGTGCCCTCCCCACAACTTTACTGCTGGCACAGACTCTCCACACGCTGTGAAAGGAACTGTTCCCCCAATTGGTCCCTTGAACAAGTGTTGTAATTCAATAAGATGACAACTGATTCACCTATTCCCTGTACTCCCGTTTTTCCCACCATCTCTCCATTTCTCCGTCTGCCATCACCCTTAACCCCCCCCCCCCCCCCCCCTCCATTCAGTAATTCAGAATAAAGGAGACTAGGAAGCCTTGGGCAAATTGAATTGTCACTGTTTTATTTTTTTAATTTATTTAACGGGGAGAACAATCTGCGCATGCGTGGTTTAATTTTTTTAAGTGGACTGAGTGCCTACCCTGAGTAATTACTCACGGCACGTGCCTGGATGATACTCATGATGGTCAGGATAGAATTTGCATCAAGATGTCCAAAGTGATTAACAAACATGGTTTTAATTAAATTGTACAGCTGAAAGATGAGTGATAAAAGTATGAAATGTTACCAAAATGCTCCTGTTGATGTGCACCAGAAAAAAAGTGACTGTATCAATGTGAGTTGACTGTCCACAAATAACCTTATGAATGAAAAGGACAATCATAGTGTTTTGGCACAAAACTCCAAAAGGGTCTAGTGGTCTTTCACCTTTTTCCATAGTTTGTAGTGATTTACAACTAGTGAGCAAATCTTATCCACCAATGGCTAAATAAAGCAGTGAGTCTGATTTGCTTCTATTTAGATCCTGTTATAATCTAGTGTGAACTAAAAATAGTTTTACTCCTCTCAGACAGATTAGACCCAAATCTTTGCACTTCAATTGGCATATCGTGATTACTTATTATTGTAAAAATTAAAGACACCATTGTGATCAAAGAAATCAGATTGGTGGAGTTTCCATTAATAAAGCATGCTTGATTATTTTATGTAGTGTACCAGGTACCACTAACAGCAGTGTGGCTAGTTGTCCATATCATAAACAGGTATGTTTTCCTGTGGTTCAATCTCAAATATAAATAATGGTGGCATACAACAAGAATGTAAAGAATATGGCAGGAAAAATAAATCAAATTATTTCACATTAATTCACAATAATAAGTGCTGTAGTTGTAAATTATAAATTCAAAAGATTATATTATAATGCAAATCTGACCGAACACAAATAAAAATCGTAAAAAGTTAAAAAAAGTATGGAAGAGATTAACTTTCATGAAAACATTTCTATTGTGAATCAATCTCATTTCAATTGACGATAATATACAGTAGAAAATGAAGTTTTTTGTTAACTGTATTAAATATAACTAATACTCTTCTAAATTAGTGATGATTAAGGCAAACCTAAGCTATCAGCGTAGAATACCCATCTCTATCGCTACCTGTGAAAATATTGATGGAATGGACAAGGCCCAAGTGGCTTATAGATCATTTACTTTTAATTACCATCTATGTAGTGTCCTGAGGCGATGGTCTGCTGCAAATCAATAGAACAGCAGCTAAGATTAGAATCCCTTACTTATTGCTAAATCCACCTTAACAAAAAATCAACTTGAAATGATGCTGAGTAAGGCATTCTACCCTCTATCAAAGGTAATATTTTACACCTAATTCCAATATACTATACATGAGAGGAACTGATTATTTGCAAGCACTGTTGCAGCGGCATTACACTTACATTAAAATGAAAGAGAAGTATCTCAGAGTTTCAGGTCAACAGTGTTTATGTAAAGCTGCACAGAGCTACATTGCGCATTCTCATATAAAATGCTGATGTCAAGACACTGTGCATATCTCTTTTACTCTCTTGTGATCAAAGACGATCACTGAGGCAATTACCAAGAAAAATCACCACATCATTTCATTTCTCCGCTGCCTTTCTGTAATTGCTTAATGCAGCTTTCACAGCCGCCATGTTATTTGGTCTGTATTTATATCTTTCCCTACCTACCCTCGATAATTAAAATTAAAATAAGCTTAAGTTCAAACATAAACCAATGAAATTAACATACCAAGCATGATATCCTAACTATTTTCCTTCTCTGAATTGAGATACTAAAAATTTTAACTGTAAGGCCAAGGATTTTAAAGCAGTCATTAAACACTGTGTAACTGCATCAGCAGCAATGCAAAACGGAGTATTCATGTGCCACAATGGTTATATGACCAAATTAAGATGAAAGAGGCAGACATACACTGCAAACCACGCTCAAGTTCAGAAAAGGGTGTGAAAGATAGAACGGGGTTGTTATATCTATCATCAACAATTTAGGGATTCAGACATTTCATCTGTGATTTCATCATGTGCCAAATTGAAAACAGCACAATTGGTAGCATTCAGAATGCTTTCCACTGAAACAATATCAGACACAAAGCTTATAAAATAAAATCACAGCCCTGTAAAATTTCCCCAGACAATTTTAATAAGAGCTAAACGTGGTTACAAAGATAATAATTTAAACAAATCTCTCAAAATGGTGGTGTTTATGTTGAAATTATAATTTTTTGCTACAGTTGGACTATTTAACCATCAAGGCTACTAATTTTTTTCTAAATCCTACTTTTTCAACAGAAACATTGCTCAATGCCTTTGATGATGCAAAATGTTATGCTGACTCTTCTAGCCTGTCAGCATTGCAAAACAAATTAGGACAAAGGAAGCCGGTAAAAAAAAGAAAGAATGGACTATAACTATGCCTTCCTGATCATGCTTTATATTTGTAGTGCCTTTGTAGTCATTTAAGTTGTTTAGTTTGTCGATGGATGCTGCATTCTAATCATCAATAAACTGTGCAAATTTTACCAACACAAGCCTAACATACTGCATAACTCACAGTGCATAAAGGCTTTTGAATTGTTTAAAAAACGTCAAATGTTTCGGTTTTCATTTACAATCTATTTTTTTGCACAAGCTTTTCCTTGCATAGTCTGACCTGAATGAGGATTATTTTTCCAATTCTAGGGAGTAAAGTTAAGAGCAATATTGTGCAAAATGCTCTTAAAATTTACCAATGCAAAAACTAATTAATGCAGTCAGAAATTAGGTTCTCGGCAGTAAGGAATTAAGTGTCTTTAAAATTTAATTTTGCAATGTATTAAATTGATTTTTAAGATAAACTGCAGAGATATTTCAAAGGATTAGCATATACAGGAGAGATTTTTGACTGCTGGACCATGTACCCAAAAAAACGGATGAATTCTATTCATATCATCAATGGTGCAAGACATATAAAAATGCACCTCTAAAATTTTTGAATGCAATGAAAATTATATATTAGCCTCTAATGCTAGCTGCCAATTACACTATTTTGATTTAAAACAACATAAAGCTGTATCATTGCTTTATAAGTGTTAATAAACTATAATGCAATGGTACCCGAGGATTGAAAAATGGTAAATGCAATGCTCTTTTTAAAAATAGGTGAGAGATAACCTGATAATTGCAGTTTAGTTAAAAGCCCTGCCAAAGACGTAGCCTAGTAAAAAAAAGACTGAAAGGTTTCACATCAGGAGTAGAAAGTAGAAAGAAGGAACAGGCTCTTCATTCCAATGTCTGTACCAAACATGATGCCAAATTAGACTGACTTTATCTGCCCGCACATGATCCATATCCTTCCATTCCATGCATTTCAAGTCTAAATGCCTCATACACATCATTATCATATTTGCTTCTAGCACCACATCCAGCACCTTTTTCCAAGCAGCCACCACTGTGTACAAAAATACTTGCCTTGCACATTTCCCATAAACTTTCTCTCTTTCACCTTAAAGCTATACCGTTTAGTCCAGCCTGGGGAAAACACTGTCCTATTTGCTTGGCCGCTTTCAGGGAACTGTGGATTTGCAACCCAATATGCTTCTGCATATCAATATTCAAAAGGGGTCTGCCATTCACTTTATATTTTCTTCTAACATTTGAATTTACAAAATACAACCTCATACTTGTCCAGACGAAACTCCTTCTGCCATTTTTCTGCATATATTACCAACTAATTATCCTACTGAAAACGTTGGCAATCTTCCTTGCTATCCATATTTTAGCCAAATGTATGTAATCTGTAAACCTATTGATCAGCTATCTACATTTTCATCCAAAGGTCCTAGCACTGATCCCTGCAGAATACCATTGGTCACAGGTCTCCAGTGAAATAACACTCCTCCACCACAACCATCTGTTTTCGATGACCTAACCAACTTTGAATCCAGTCTTCTAAGACGGCATGAATCCCATGTGGCCTGATCTTCTGGATCGACATGTACAGAGGGACCTTATTGACTGCTTTACTAAAAAGTCCAGTCTACAATTATCTTTAGCACTTCATCAAAATAAATAAAATTTGTAGGACATCACCTCCACTGCATAAAGCCATGCTGACGATCCCTACTAAGTCTATGTTTCAACTAGATTGGAATAGTTCCTATGACTAAGAAGCTTCTCTAATAATATCCCTACCTCTGATGCAAGGCTCTCGGACCTACAAACCTACAGCATTAGCTATTCTCTGAAGAAGGGTCTTGGTCCGAAATGTCACCCATTCCTTCTCTCCAGAGATACTGCCTGCCTCACTGAGTTACTCCAGCATTTTGTGTCTACCGTAGCTATTCTCCAGTTGTCTGGGGCTGAAGAGGATGTAAAGATCTCTGTCAAGGCAATGCAATCTCCTCTTTTGCCTCTCTCAGTAACTTGGGATAAATCCCATAAGACCTTGGGAATTACAAAAGATCCAACATATCCTCCTTCCTGATATGAACATGCCCTAGAATATTAGCGCATCTCTCTCTGATATTGGTATCCCACACATCATTTTACTTGGTGAATATTGATGCGAAGTATTCATTTAGTAACTCGCTCTCTTCCTCTGGCTCCAAACATATATACTCAAGGACCTTAGTCCTTGAGGGGTCCTAATCTCCCCCGAGCTATCCTCCTATTTTTACTGTATGTAGAAAATGCTTTGGGATTCTCCTTAATCCTGATACCAAATATTTTCAAGTGCCTATCATATATTCTTTTCTCAACCAAGGATTACTTTAGACAGTGTTTGACAACTCTCTCAACTGTGTCCATTCCGTCTCCGGTTCTTCCCTTACCCCTTACTCACAAATCTACAATGGGAATTTGCTTGAACTCACGTTCAATCATCACATTCAATGCATCATCTGCTATTGTTTGTGCTATCTCCAGCCACCACTGAGCACTTCCTTCGTTCTCCCCTTTTAGCACTCCCGAAACAATGTTATGCATGCAACATCCTGTTTCATGCTTCAACCACTCCCAATTCCTCTGCCCTCCCAATACTATCTTTCCTTTAATGTAAGAGAGTTACCAATCTCTCCTTCCTTAACATCTCCCTTTCAACTGCCTCAGTCTTTTTTCCAAATGTATAAGGTTTTTTTTTCAGACTGCTCACAATATAATTTTCTATAAATTGTTGAGTCCAAATGTTGAAGGTGTGATTATTTTGCAGAATATTCCTTTCTATGTGCAGGCATAAACCTGAGCATGTTCACATGTCACGTCAATCTTCCCACTCTGACTCAGTCTGACACATTGTTCCAGTAAAACTCAACATAAACTCAAGGAACTGCATTTCATTTGTCAACTAGACACTTTATTATCTTCCAGGATAAATTCAACAATTTCATTATCAAGTTCAACAAGATCACCAGCTCTCCCCAATTCCTTTGCAATTAGTCTTCAATTTTCATTTATTCCCCCATCATTTGCGTTTTTGCTTTTCCATTGCCATCAGTACTTTCATCAATTAAATAGATGTTCATTTTTTATAAATTCTGATAAAAGCTGATTTGCCTGAAAGATGAATGTTTTGTACTTTACACAGATGCTGCCACACCCGCACATTTATATTTATACTTTGCATTTCCAGCATCTGTATCTTTTAGCTTTTTAGATTATTTGTTATTCAATCACTGCCATGAAATTCCACCCTACCCTTGACCTTCCCTTTTGTTCTATCTTCCCTTTCCCCCGTGCTTTCCCTTTCTCTGTACTTGGTTGTTACATCGCTGACATTTTCCTATTCCAATGAATGATCAACCAGCTGAAATATTGGCTTGGAGTTTGCTAAGTTGAACCAACTTCCTGCACTCATTGCTCCAAAGTGTCTGTTGATCTTAACTGCATGTGAAAAGGGTAATCTTTCCATGAAAAGGCAACCTTGAAAAGGGTCATCTTCAGTCTGAAGAAGGGTCTCGCCCCGAAACGTCGCCTATTTCTTCTCTTCATAGATGCAGCCTCACCTACTGAGTTCCTCCAGCATTTTGGTCTACCTTTGATTTTTCCAGCATCTGCAGTTCTTTCTTAAACATTTTGCCAGCCAAGTCTGTTTGGGAGCTGATCCACAAGTCCTTGAATGGCTGCAGGGCTTCAAGCAATATAATCATTTCAAAATATGCTGTAAAAACTCCAATGATAAAACTGGCCTATTTTTGCTAACTGTAAAAGCTGTTGGACACAAAGTGCTAGAGTAACTCAGTGGGTCAGGCAGCATCTCCGTAGTACATGGATAGGTGACATTTCAGACAGTACTCTTCTTCAGACTGATCGTGATGGGGGGGGGGGGAGAGGGGGAGCATCTGGAAGAGAGGAGGGACAGGATAAAGCCTGGCAAGTGATAGATGGATGCAGGTGATGGTGGGTATGATAGGCAGATGGTTGGACAAAGGCCAGAGATGAAAAGATGAAAGGTGTGAGACAAGATTTTAGGCATATAGATAGGAGGGGAGGGCAAAAATAGGTACAAGCCCAAGTTGGGCCCAGAGGAGAAAGGGAGAGGAAAGGAAGGGGGAGGAAAGAAACAACAGTGGGGGGAGGGGGGGGGGGGGGGGGAGGTCTTCTTGTTTTCATGGTAGTTACCAACTATTGGAGAATTCCATGTTCATACCGTTGAGTTGCAAGGAGCATGAGGTGTTGTTCTCCCAGTTTGCGTATGGTGTCACTCTGGCAATGGAGGAGGTAAGAAAGGTCAGTATGGAAATGGGGAGTTGAAATGGTTATCAACCAGGAGTTCCAGTAGGCCTTGGCAGACCAAGTGCAAATGTTCAGTGAAAAGGTCCCAGAGTCTACGCTTGGTATCATCGGTAATACAGGATGCAGTAGATGAGATTAGAGGAGGTGCACATGACAGAGGGCCATCAATAGAGTTGAGGGAGGAGTATAGAAACATAGAAAATAGGTGCAGGAGTAGGCCATTCGGCCCTTCGAGCCTGCACCGCCATTCAATATGATCATGGCTGATCATCCAACTCAGTATCCTGTACCTGCCTTCTCTCCATATCCCCTGATCCATTTAGCCACGAGGGCCACAACTAACTCCCTCTTAAATATAGCCAATGAACTGGCCTTAACTGCCTTCTGTGGCAGAGAATTCCTCAAATTCACCACTCTCTGTGTGAAAAATGATTTTCTCATCTCGGTCCTAAAAGACTTCCCCTTATCCTTAAACTGTGACCACTTGTTCTGGAGTTCCCCAACATGACTTCCTGCATCTAGCCTGTCCAACCCCTTAAGAATTTTGTAAGTCTCTATAAGATCCCCCCTCAATCTTCTAAATTCCAGCGAGTACAAGCCGAGTCTATCCAGTCTTTCTTCATATGGAAGTCCTGCCATCCCAGGAATCAGTCTGGTGAACCTTCTCTGTACTCCCTCTATGGCAAGAATCTTTCCTCAGATTAGGAGACCAAATACTCCAGGTGTAGTAGAACCTCCTTGCTGTTGTACTCAAATCCTTTTGCTATGAATGCCAACATACCATTCGCTTTCTTCACTGCCTGCTGCACCTGCATGCCTACTTTCAATGACTGGCATACCATGACACCCAGGTCTCGTTGCATGGGGGAATGGACATGGGGGAATAGACACCATTCAGATACAAGTCTACTTTCCTGTTTTTGCCACCAAAGTGGATAACCTCACATTTATCCACATTATACTGCATCTGCCATGCATTTGCCCACTCATCCAACCTATCCATGTCACCTTGCAACCTCCTAGCACCCTCCTCACAGCTACCACTGCCCCCCAGCTTCGTGTCATCCGCAAACTTGGAGATGTTGCATTCAATTCCCTCATCCAGATCATTAATATATATTGTAAATAGCTGGGGTCCCAGCACTGAACCTTGCGATACCCCGCTAGTCACTGCCTGCCATTCTGAAAATGACCCGTTTACTCCTACTCCTTGCGGGGACCAATCTCCTGTGGTTGCGTGGGGAAAGTACCTGAGGAGGGAGTGGTTTTGGTGGGAAGGTGATGAATGAACCAAGGAGCGCTCGCTGCAGAACGAGGAAAGGGACTTGGATGAGAAGGTGTATAGGGCCGTTCCCACCAGCATGCGCCTGCATGCGGCAAGCGCAACCAAACCGGCAGTCGGGGCCGCGCGGAGGTCGGGTGAGTGGCGCAACGCGGCGCAAAGTGAGGCGAACGGAGCGAAGTCTAAGGCAAGTTCCCCAGGACAGAGAGGGGCACACAGAGAGGGGCACCGAGGCACACACACACACAGGGCCACGGAGCCACACACATAGAGGGTCACGGAGGCACCTACAGATAGGTTCACGGAGGCACGATGTCGGGGCGGTGCGTAAATGTCGAGGCGACTGCGAGCCGACAAGCCGTTGCCGCGCGGAATTTTTGGACATTGTCAGTTTTTCGGAGCCCCGCGCGGTGTCGGGACGAACTCGGGACCAACCCTGCACAATTCCGCACGGCTCCGGCGATCGAAGTGGAACCGGCCCCGCGACGCCGGACGGCTCAAGCGACCACGTTAGGTCGCGTTAATCGCATAGAATTGCATGCTGGTGGGACAGGCCCTTAACTGGTGGTGGGATCAAGTTGAAGGTGATGGAAATGTTGGAGAAGGGATGAGGTTTTCCATT
Source organism: Raja brachyura (assembly GCA_963514005.1). The sequence continues at coordinate 44,406,903 of OY740797.1, read as the reverse complement.
CTAGGAGATCTGAGATGTCCTCTTTCTTAGTAAATGTAGTTTTCCTTTGCTGCCATTAATGGATCCCTCACCCACATCTCTTTTGTGTCCCGTAGTCCTGCTTTCAGTACTACTGTCTTCTGGTGGAACAAGGATAGAGTTCTCCTCACCATTCACCCCACCAGCCACCTCATCCAACATATCATTCTCATGCTCCCTCTGAAACTCCCAAGTTCACTCACCCCTTCCCTACACCACCCCTCATCAGGTACTTTCCCCTGCAACGGCAACAGATGTAACACTAGTCCCTTTACCTCCTCCAAAATCTCCATCCAGGGACGCCCAGCAATCCTCCCAGGTCAGACAGAAGATCACGTGCTCCTCCGTTAAACTCACCAAAATCAGGTACATCAGGTATTCCGAAAGCGTACCATTGGGTTGCTTCACAACTTGACTTGGTAACAACTCTGCCCAAGACCACAAGAAATTGCAGAGTTGCAGATGTAGCCCAGTCTATTACACAAGATCCAGAGTTGATGAAGGCGGACAGCGGGAGCCCGGAGGAGGAGGAAAGTTGGAAATAGGTAAAGGGTCATCACTGGGAGGCGGAGGCGACAGAGGTAGAGTTCTTCATTACAGGCTTGGAACTCGTTGAGATGTGGGCACAGGGTTACAAAGGTAATGCCTCTGCTGAGGACAGACTGTTCAACATTGGAGAGGGGGAATAGGGGAGGATGGTGAAAACCCGACAGTGTTTGGGGCTGGGTGAGACCCAAGCACCATGGAGGGAGGACGGGGGCTCAGAGGGGGTGGGATGTACAGGGTAGTATAGGGGTGTAGGGTGGAAGAAGTGGCGTGGTTAGCATAGGGGAAAAAGCAGGAAGACCTAGCTCCTCACTCACCATCATCCTGGGATCCTAGCAGGCCTTCCAGGTTTGACAGACGTTCATGTCTACTTCATTCAGTACTCGCACATGAATGGATATAGTGATAAAGAAGGTATACAGCATGCTGAACTTTATCTGTCAGGGAATTCAGTATAAAAATTGACAAATCTTGTTGCATTAGAGTAGAACTTTGGTTCAGACACATTTGAAGTATTATGTACAGTTCCGGTTGCCACGCTACAGGAAGGGTGAGGAGGCTCTAGAAATGGTGCAGAAGAGGTTCACCCGAATGTTGCTGGGATTGAAGTGTATTAGCTATAAGGAGGTTTGAAAACTGGAATGCTTTCTCTGGAGGGTTTGGAGCTGAAAAGCAACCTGATTGAAAAATGTAAAATTATGTGAGGCATAGATAGGGAAGATAGTCTGATTCTTTTTTGAGGAGCGAAAATGGTAAATACTAGAGAGCATAATTTTAAGGTGAGACGTAGAAAGTTTAAAGGAGTTGTGAAGGCCAGGTTTTTTACACAGACCTGGAATGTCTGGAAGATGCTGGTAGGACCTGGTAGATGCCTGGAATGCACTTCCTGGGGAGGTGGTAGAAGCAGAAATGATAGCAATGTTTAAGACGTGTTTAGACAGACGTATGAAGATGCAGTGAATAGACGGATCCACACCATGTGTAGCCAGATGGGATTAGTTTTACTGGCATCATAGCAGACACAGACATAGTGGGCTGAAGGGCCTGTTCCTGTGCTGTATTGTTCAATGTTCTAACAATAGTAACCCGGAAGGGCTCTTGCTTGACTTGAAGTCTGAATTCATTTCATGATATGCATTAATTTATTGTGGTGCGCAGGAAATCTGCATTGCTCCAATTTTGATCTCTTGGGAATCACAGATTTAAAGGCTATCATTAGCGGTCACGCATTTCAGATTTGAAATTCTACCTTTAAAGCTCGCTGTGCTGCTTTCCTTCCTCTTGGCTCATTAAAACCTACCTATTAAATAATGCTAATGATAACCACACTAGTATTTCCTCATGTGGTTCAATATCAGATTTTGTTTACTTATTTTTTTATGTTCAATCCACTGTAGAAGTACAGGTTGTTGTCATAGTTGTATGCAATGATGGGTCCACATCTGAAGCAATCACTTGATATTCATCAATTATCTGAATCTGACGCATTCACTAGTCATCAATAAGATAATGCCAGAAAAAAAATACAGGCACAATATGATATTAATATATTTACGTGCTAAATTTGAAGACAATTACAGATCTGTTTATAATTAGAAAAGTTTGTTCATCCATCAGAAATGGTTTGCTAGTATGAACCATTTTATTGATCATTTGTAATTTTTAATAAAATGTAAAAGAGTGAATAAAATTGTTTTCTGCTATTTTCATTAACTTTCGCATAATTAAATTGCTTCCCAACATGACCTGGTAAACTAATGGAATTTCCAACAGCATCAGTAATTAAGCTCTAATTGATTCAGGTATGCTTAGAGAGGCTAGATTTACAATTTCAGATTGTGGCTTTCAGAACCCAGTCTATCTGAAAGCAATGGCATAAGATAAGAAGTTAAATATATAAATGTAGATATGTTCTATTAATCACCACAGCACAATTCACAAAAACAGCATTTATCTAATTTTGTTGACCTGGTTTAAGAAGAAAAAACAGGTATTCAAATAAATGACACTATACAGCCTCTCATTTATTCTTTCCCACTTCCTGCCCTGCATCGTTCTGTTCCACCCATCACCATCCCCTCCACATTATTTGGATCTGCATTGTTCCACCTTGTTTTCACTTCAATACTAAATTAGATGACTACCGAACTGAGTTGAGAAACAACACGTTAGCTGTGTGGCTCATGCTTGAAAGAAGGAAATTAGCATTAAATACTATCAGTTAGGACCAAAGAATGATTAAAATATTGCTAAGCCAACCCTGGTCAATTCTACCCTGCAGCAAAAAAAATTATCATGAACTCAATAAATCACTGAATTTTTCCAACTCGTGACTGAAAATAATGTGTTGTTATTTTAAAACCAATCTATAAAATCAATATTCTATATATTTATGATATCAATTTAATTAGTTTCTTAAAATATATGATATGTATTTGAATTTAACAATTTCAGGAGGGTTACATTTTAGTCTCTCATATGGGTTAATGATTTTGTTTGTTAACCCATATTTCAACATGATCATCCACGTCAGAGCACTACAACATGAAAACAAAATAGCTTTGTCTAAAAAAGAACCAATGTTAAGATGAATCCAGAATACACACAGAGCCTCGTAGTAGCAATCAAGGTTGCTTTTTCATTTTCTGTCAACTCCAGCCCTCAAAGCACGTAAGCTTCTAAATATTTATAACTGCAATACTTATGAGGGTAGATAGTAATTTGCAGCAGAACCTGTCTGCATAGATTGTAAAATGCTCTGTCACCTCGGCAGGGTAGCTTGCCTTCGAGGTTTATGATCTTACCGAGCACACAGGGGTGCTAATGAATTTGTAGCGGACATCTTTAAAATGTGGAATGCTTATAATTTTTTATTGTCTAAATTAGTATAACTCACACTTCAGACAATCCCACATTAAAAGAGAAACCACAATGATGATGGCAGTTAAAGTAACTAGAAGAGAGCACAATTTGTCACTGCCATTGTGTGCTAACACCATGCTGTGATTTCCTCATCAGCCTCTTTCCCCACGTCCTTAACTCCTTAGGGAAATGTATAAATAAAGGTGTGGACAGAACAAGATATCATATTTCTTTATGAAAATGAACTAAGAATTTAGTATTTTGGGGGCCGTGGCATATAAATCTCATACCCCACACCTTCCTTAAAGACTGCTTTAAAAAATTCATCAACGCTGCACTCCCACCCAGGGCAGATTGTTCAAAGTGACACATTGGGACATGTCGTATGTGTCAAGTACCGAAGGCTGAAGTACAAAGCGATTTCTGCAACCAGGAAAGTGTTCTCTTAAAAGAAGGTAGCCATGGCAAATTCAAACGGTCTCTTGATACTGTCACTGAAGAGTAATGACTTGTGCTGAGCTGTATGAGAAGCTAATGTTGTGTGACTGTGCCACCCTTCTCAACCTACAACCTCTGCTGAAGCAGCTGATTCCATTTTTATTCAAAAACCTGCAATTTTGACATTTTAAATTTGAATGCCATCTACTTAAGATAAATTTTAATTAATTGTACACGTCAGTCTGAATATGATGCCACGGCACTAAATTTAACTTGGTCCAGTCAGCTAAAAGCAATTGCCAACATGAATATAATAATTTGATCGACATTTTCCTTGTGAAATAGAAACACAGATCTGAATGCATGCAATACATATAATTATACTATTCACACTGAAGAAAATAAAATTTTCCATTGGTATTGTTTGATCATTTTTAAAACATAGTTAATTTATTACATTTCAGGGTGTAATTATGATTAGATTGAAAAATGTGAAAATATAATCGGCCAGAAAATCCATTAAAATTAATTTTGTCAATAGATGATTTTTCATTTTTAGTGTAAACCAATGGATTCACGTCAAACGTGCCTTATGATTAATATGTCTGATAGGAAATAATGCTTTGCTATACTATGAGGCAACGGAATTGAATAAATTGATTGGATTTTGTTGTAAATGATACATAAAATTGACACAAAACAACTATATTTATCCTGTGTGCATAACTGTATTCAAATGCATTACAGTTTCTGCACATTTTTAATTGCATAGTAATAAATGTGGTCAAATAAAGCAATCATTAATCAGTTGTTTTCTTTTCAATTAAATTCAAAGAATAAATAAGAGATAATGCAATAGACATGGTTTAACCTTGCTTATTTAAAAATGCAGTTCCTCATTGTTATAATGGACAAACAAAAATTGTTATGTTTGACTAAAATTGATTTTCCAAATTCTAAAATTATATGGTGAGTCAATTATTGACTTATCTCATTTTTTGTGTAATAAATTATACAGGAAATCATTTGTCGCGGTAAAATAATTCAACCTGACCTCAGTAAGATACGTATAGTTTTGTCAAATAAATGCAGAAAAGCCTATTTTAAACACAAATCATCCTTTAGATTTCAATAATTTAAATAACTGCAAAATAATAAAATACTGAAATGTTACAAATATACACATATGCAAGTAATAGTTTTATCATTTTACATTTGTATCACTATGCTGCTCAGGTTTTTAGCTTTACTGCAAATGTATTAATTTATAATGAGGTCACAAAAAGTGCATACATAGGAAAACCTATGCATCATGTCACAAAGGTTCAGGAGCCAGTGCAGAGGAAAATAAACTAATTCAATCATTGTGGCATATTAAAAAGAACACCACACACAAACACTTTTAGGATTGGACAAGTAATGTCCCTGGGAAGTCTGGGACATATCCTGACAATTTAAAGATTACAGCCCTGCGGCCAATAGAACATTTTTCCAGAAAAGTTTTCATAAATTAGCTAATTCAACTACAGGAAAATAAAAATTACTGTGTTTGCAAAAATGCAGCACTTGTAACAATTATGATACACTATCCCTTTTTTGCTACACTATATGAGATGATTTACATATTTGATAGATAAAAACTATTAATATCAAATGACATTATTGCAGCAGCCCTGATATTGTTACCAAATTCGAACTGAATTTTAATGAGGCTAGCTCTAATTTTTTTTTTCACAGCATTATAATTCTGGTGCAACTGTGCCCATCTAATAAGAATGCAAACACCAAGGAAAATAATCCATTGGATTAATTACATAGTTAAAAATATTAACACTTATGTTTGGATATGTTCTCCTCTCTGATACATGAATATTAAATACATTTGCCACCAAATAGCACTCTGTAATACATGTCATTGTGCAAGTTTATTTCCAATTACTTATGTAACTTCTTTGTGCAGCTTATGCTGTGCTGAAAGCCGATGAGAAGGTTGCATATAATGCTCATACATATCATAAGTACACAGAGAATGCAGATTCAATGTCAATCATAATACATTTGCAATTTGATGCTTGTGCTACCAAATTAAACTCCAATCATCCAGCTAACTCTATGCGTTAAGCAGGCATGGGAAACTCAGTGCCTTGGAGCTGGATGAACCTACCCAACCTATGCTATTTAAAAGGTTCTTTGAAGACTTGTAGATTGATTGTGATTGATTGGAAGGCGTGTTGGTTATGCAGGTTTAAAATTTGAGCGATTGTGACTTGCAATTGAATTTCCCTTGCATTAAGTTGCATCTTAGCTTGATGGCTCCAAGACCAGCCAGACAGGGAAGAGGAGCAGAAAAAGGGCCTGCAGAGTAATAGAAGAGAGCGAAAACCTCTGGCTTACAGGGACCACTTTTTCAACGTCAACTTGACAGAAACACCCATTTCTGAGAAGGTCCTCACAAAGAACTGCCACGCCTTGCATAGAAATGCTTTGTGCTCTGAAATGCATGCACTCTTACATTCATTTTCTTTCATGTTTGTATGCTCGTTCTGGGCTAGTGGAGGATATAGGAGCAATATTACCAAATTTGCAACACACCAGACGATTCAGCTATTGGAGACACAAGATTCAAGTGTAGTAGAGTCCATCTCCTTCATCATGGGCAGAGAACAGTAGGCAGCTATTTTTGTCCCTCTACTGGTTCTATCACTCTACTGCGCACACATTTTATCCACTGAATTTTCCTCCATCTAGTTTTCGACAATAAGAGCTCATATGTCAGGCTGTTGTTCATCAACTACAGCACAGTGTTCAACACCATCATGTCCTCCAAACTTGTTAGCAAACTCATGTAACAGGGTTTCTGCTATCCTTATATAACTAGATCCTCAACTTCCTCATCAGAAGACCACAATCAGTAAAGATTGGCAAAAACACTTCCTCCTCGATAACCATCAGCACAGGAGCAGCTCGCTCAATCCCAAGTTCTACTTACTACATTCATGACTGTGTTGCCAATTTTGCTGATGATCCCACCGTTGTTGGACGAAGAGCAGGCAATGATGAGTCAGAGAGAGTTTGAAAATCCAATTGAATGAGTCGGAACCACAATCGCTCTCTCTCAGTGTTAGCAAGATTAAGGAACAGATTGTTGATGTGAAAAAGGAAAAGCCCAACATCCATGATCCTGTCTTCATTGGTGGTGGAGAGAATTGTTTCTGGGTGTGCATATCTCTGAAGCTTTGTCCTGGCCCCATCACATTGATAGAATCATAAAGGAAGCCCATCAATACCTCTATTTCCTTCAAACATTGAGGAGATTTGGTATGTTAGTGTACACCCTCTCGAACGTCTGCAGGTGTACTACAGAGAGCATACTGATTGGTTGCATCAGAGCCTGGCTTGGTAACTCAAACGTCCAGAATGAATCAGATTACAAAGAGTGGAAGACACTGCCCAGACTATCACAGGCACTGACCTCCCCATTATCAAAGGAATCCATAAGAGTTGCTGGCTCAAAAAAGCAGCCATACCACCCTGTACACGCTCTCATTTCATGGCTACTATCGGAAATGTATAGGAGTCTGAAAACTGTGACCACTTGGTTCAAGAATAGCTTCTTTCCAACAACCACTAGAACATTACAAAACAACTGCAACCTAGGGTTAGTTGCACTGAGGACTTTGGATTTATTAGCACTCAATATACGTGAATGTGACAGCATCACTTGGATGCCCCTCTGATCCCTGTCATTGTTTCACAGGTCAGGAGGCCAATCCCCAACATCACTGGTAACAACTGGGTCCAATTTAGCTGATATTGGCTTGACCACCTAAACCTTGTTTAGGTGGAGAAAAAGTGGTGCATCTCTCTGCTAGATGTGTTCCCCTGTGGCAAGTTCGAGGAAGACTGAGCCATTGGGGGCCAAACGTGAGATCACCAGCACTAACGTTTGTTCAAGACTGGGCTGCTGAGAAGAGGCTAGTCTAAGGCTAAGACTGAGTGGCCAGGGCAAGCGTGAGATGCCAGTGCCTCTTCCTGCCCACAGACAACGAGGGACTGCGCCAACACATAGAGGCAAAGACTGAATCGCCAGGATAAACCTGAAGGGGCTGCCCCACTGCGGCGACCTATTTGGCGAGTTTAGAAGAGTTTGCCCTTGACTCATACTCGCAACATGGTCGACATGAGGTCCTAGGAGGTCTTTGTAATTCTCCTTCATGCTCGAGAGTAGTCCCCGCGTATTCGGGGCCTCAACGAGGTTGCGGTGTATTTTTCAACATGCTGTAAAATGCCCGCGAGTAAAAAAAGGTTGCCATGGAAAAAAATCGATATTTTTTTTACTCGTAAGTTTAGTTGAAGTAGGTCGTAGTAGGTCGGCATGTTATTCGTAGGTAATCGCGGGCAGTCGAAGGTAATCAAAGGTAGTCGAAGCTAGTCGTAGATGGTCTTCAACACTGTCGAAGGCAAAGATTATAGAGGGGCAAGATGCGCCACTCAGTGGAAAAGGCGTAGTATGACACGTGTGATTGTCGACGCCATATTACCGGACCAAAGATTGTGTCGACTATGGCGTCTACATCATTGGGAAACTAGGCTTCTCTATAATCTTTGTCCCTCGATCTCCTGCTGTGTAATCCGCTCCAAAGCAACAGAGCAGTTGTAAGCAAAGATTATAGAGGAGCAAGATGCATTAGAAAGTTATTAGATTTATTTGTAATAGATCTTTACTTACCTCTCGATCCCTCTCTATCCTCGCTATCTCCCTCTCTTCTCTCGATCACCCTCTCTTCTCTCTATCGCTCTCTCTCTCCTCTCGATCTCTTTCTCTCCCCTCTCGATCTCTTTCTCTCCCCTCTCGATCTATCTCTCTCCCCTCTCTTCTTGATTTCCCTCTCTCCCTCCCTTCCTTCTGTGTGACAGTTGGCAGCCCTGCTATGGCTTAGGCCCAAAAGAGGACAGAAATAAATTACATATGGTCTTTGTAAGAAGATTTTAAAAAGCTCTTCTATCCAAAGATTTGCTTCTATCTGTCCCACCATATATTTATATGAATGTGTGTTTGTGTGTGCCTGTAATTTTGTGCACAGTGTGTGTTAAAGCAATACAAGGGAAGCTGTACAATGCAATGCAAAGGTGGGGGCTGGGGAGGAAAGATGCGAGGGAAATGTGGGAAAGATCGAGTGAAGAGAGGGATCGAGAGAAGAGAGGGATCGAGAGAAGAGAGGGAGAGAAAGATCGAGAAAAGAGAGGGGAGAGAAAGATCGAGAAGGGGAGAGAGGGGGATCGAGAGAAGAGAGGGGATAGAGAGGAATCGAGAGGTAAGTAAAGATCTATTACAAATAAATCTAATAACTTTCTAATGCATCTTGCTCCTCTATCATCTTTGCTTGCAACTGCTCTGTAGCTTTGGAGCGGATTACACAGCGGGAGGCAGTCCGCCAAAATGGCGGCCGTGACGTTCCGTTACGTACTACACACCAGTCCATTGGATTTCCACTGAGTGGCGCATCTTGCTCCTCTATAATCTTTGGTCGAAGGGAGATTGAAGGAGATCAAAGGAGGTCATCTTCACTCTCCACTATTCGGTGTCCAATTTTCCCAAGGCTAGTCAAAGCTAGTCTTCAACATAGTCGAAGGAGGTCGAAGGAGGTCTTCAACATGACACTTTTTCAAACTCACCTAAACTCTTCTAAACTCGCCAATTAGGTCGCCGCAGTGGGACAGCCCCTTAAGACAAGGGTGATATGTAGGGTGAAGCCTGCGATCGGCAAGCCTTCTCCTTTGAAGGCCAGGACTGAGCTACCAGGCCGCCAGTCACTGTACATGTGCCCCGACGCCAAGGAACAGCGCCCCCATGCTGTCCTGGATTATCTTACAACTGTAAATAAAATATGTCATGTGAGCACGCCCTACTGCGAATGTTGGCGTGGTCACTGACGGTCCATCACTTCTCCCCAAATAGGCTCACTGTCCCCTTCCTTACTTATTACATTCCAGAACTGGTAGCTTTCGTGTTCCTGCTCCGTGCCCCCCCCCCCCCCCCCCCACACAATTCATCTACCTACCTCTGTCTCTCAACTTCACTACCCTCCCCCTTTCCTATCTGGTGCTGTCTGCTCATCATCCTTCTCCCCTCTACGGTCCACCAACTGGCCTACTGGCTCCTATCTCACCCCCCCCCCCCCTCTTCATACTGGCTATCTTCCCTCACCACTTTTATTCCGGGTGCAGGGTTTCGACCTGAACTGCCAACTGTTTCTCCCTGTCCCCACCCTCACCCCCAAAAATGCTGCTCGACCCACTGAGTTCTTTCAACATATTATTTGTTGCGTGTATGAAGGAACTACAGATGCTGGGTTAAACCAAAGATTGACACAACAAGCTAGAGCAATTCAGTGGGACAGGCAGCATCTATGCAGAGAAGGAATGGGTGACGTTACAGGTCGAGACCCTTCTTCAGACTGACGTCAGGGGAAAGGAAGATACATCGATAAGGAAGTGTGAAGGTGTGAAAACAGGGCAAAGAGAATGGAGATCAGGGAAAATATAGACTCATTCATTGTTAGCTGGGAGAAGGCCTTATTCTGACATTGAAGGAGGCCCAGGACAGAAAGGTCACTGTGGGAATGGGATGGGGAGTTAAAGTGTTTAGCAACCAGGAGATCAGGTAGATTTAGGCAAATTGAGTGGAGGTGTTCAGCGAAAACAATCACCGAGCCAGCTCTTGGTCTCGCCGATATACAGGAGTGCACACCTGGAACAGCAGGTACAGTAAATGAGGTTGGAGAAAGTGCAAGTGAACCTCTGCCTCACCTGAAAAATATTATTTGTTACACCAGACTTCAGCATCTGTAGTCTCTTGTGCCTCCGGTAGGATGTCCGCACCATGTGACAGCTTTTGGTTTCCATATTGACTTCTCAGCTCTCTCCCCAAGAGCTGGAGTCGTAGAGTAATAGAACTGTGCAGCTTGGAAACATGCCATTCAGCTCACCTTGTCCACGCTGACCAAGTTGCCATTTTGGGCTAGTCCCATTACCTTACATTTGGCCATAGCTATTATGGCTATAATATCCCGGTCCCCTGATGGAAATATATAACCTAAGTTCATCCTCCTTAACTGTTCAGCCTCCAGCATTTAAATAGTTTAAACCACCGTTTTTTTCATCTCTCTTTACCATACACTTCTCTGTCCTGTCTATTAAACTTCATCTTGTTGACTGCAATATTTAACTCCAACCTCTCGTGTGTCTTCGTTCTGCTCTGGGACCCTTCCCACTGCCAATCGAGTCTAATCTGCTCACCATCCTTCCTTTATCTGGTTCTGTCGCCTTCCTTTCTCATCAATTTCTATAGTCTGGAGCCCTTTGTTGTCTCCACTTATCGCCTCCCAGTCCCTGGCACCATCTGCCAATCCATCTCTCCTCTTCACCTGGATCTACCTAAAGCTGGTCAACTCCTGGCTCACCTCTCCCCTTCATCTCTATCTTGCCCATCTCTTCATTACACTCACTCCTGATGCAAAGTCTTGATTATCTCTTTGCTTCACAGGCACTTCTTGACATATCGACTTCCTCCAGCAACTTGCTTTTGCTGCACATTCAAGCATCTACAGCCTCTTGTGTCTCTCTCTTTTTTTTAATTGTTAGAATGATCCAAGAATTTTTCATTGTCACATGCATTGGGACTGAAGTAATAAAATTCATATTTGTTGCTGTTTTTAAACACAACAAGGAACAAATAAACATGCAATAATTAAAACTAGACAAAAATGCTGGAGAAACTCAGCGGGTGAGGCAGCATCTATGGAGCAAAGGAAATAGGCAACGTTTTGCGTCGAGACCCTTCTTCAGACAATAATTAAAATATCAGTTATTTCAGTTTGTTCCAAAGCATGCAGAGCAACCTTAGTGCAAAATCCATAATAGTCCAATTCTGAGGTAGGGATACAATTAGCGTTGGCAAAAACCTGATGGCTAATGGGAAGAAACTGTTCTTAAACCTGAAGGTAATGTTTCTTCCCAATGATAGCAGCGATATGAGAGCATGGCCAGGGTGGTGTGGGTCTTTGATGATATTAGCTGCCTTTTTGAGGCAGTGCTTCTTGTAGATCCCTTCAATGGAGGTGTGATAGATGGCCGTGATGGATCAGGCAACGTCAACCATTTTCTGCAGCTCCCCTCGATCCAGGGTATTTGATTTACCATTTCAGGCCTTGATGCAACCTGTCTGTATGCCCCAACCACGCACCAGTAGAAGTTCAAAAGCATATTAAGTGAAATGCTGAATCTTCTCATCCTCTGTGGACATAAAGGCTTGATGAACTTTCTTTGTAATTGCATCAATGTGCTGGATCCAGGACAGATGAACAGAAATGTATACCCAGCAATTTAATGCTGTTGACTCTCTATCCGGCTGTCTTCCCCATTGAAGACAGGTGCATGCTCCCTCAGATTTCCCTTCCTGAAGTCAATTATCAGCTCCTTGGTCTTGCTGAAGTTGAGAGCACGATTGTGGTTCTGGCACCATTCAATCAGATTATTGATCTCCCTTCTGTACTCCTCATAACGTTATTTATCCAATGATGGTGGCATCAGTGGCAAATGTAAAACAGGTGTTGGAGCTTTGTCTGGTTACACGGTCATGAGTGTAGAGATAATAGAGCAGGGGACTGAGCAGCAATCCTTCTTCCAGGCAAGTAGAGAATATTCCAATGTTCCTGACGTGCTTTGTAGATGGTGTGTTGGGAAGTGAGTCACCCAGGCTGCACAGCCTCCACTTGCTTCTGTTTCCATGATATTTACACGGTTAGTCCCACTGACCGTCTGATTATTGGATTTGGCTGTGGAAATGCCATTGAATGAAAGGGTTAAGTGAATAGAGTTTTATTTATAGGAGGTCATTGCAATTTTGTGTTGGAAAACTACGTGGCGGTCATCACCCTCTGACTGATTGTTGTCAAGGTGTTGATGCATGTATGCATGGACTGCTTCATTTGCCGAGTTGCCAATGGCATTGATCATTGTGCAATCATTAGTGCACTTCCCCATTTCTGGGTTATGATGCAAGGAAAGTCATTGATAAAGCAGGGTTGGACATAGAATACTTACCCTGCAGTGATATGGTGAGCTGGGATGATTGACCATCAACAGAAACAAACTTCTTTCCTTTTGCAAGTTGTGACTCCAGCCATTGGAGTGTTCTCTCCTTAAAGGCCTTTGACCTCACTTTTAACAGGGCTCCGTGATGCCACACTCAGTGAAACATTGCCTTGATGTCAAGGAAAGACACCCTTACCGCTGCAAATTTAGCTCTTTCGATCGTGTTTGGTACAAGGCTGTGCTTTAGACTTCAGAGATACAGTGTAGAAGCAGACACTTCAGCCTACCAAGTCCACGTCGACCAGCAATTACTTTGTACACTAAAACTATCCTACACACTTGGGACAATTTACAATTTTTTACCAAAGCCAATTCACTTACAAACCTGCACAGTTTTAGGGCATGGTAGGAAACTGGAGCCACTGGAGCAAACCTATGCGGTCACAGGGAGATTGTACCAACTCTGTACAGTCAGCACCTAGAGCCAGGACCGAACCGGGGTCTCTCGCGCTGTAAACAGCAACTCTACCACTGGGTATTGTTGAATATTGTTGGTAGACAATCTTAAGTGTATTAGAAGGGAACTTACTGAAATGTACTCTGACCTTGATCTTCCATGTAATTCATCACATTTTCTGTAACAGTGCATTCACTTTCTCGGGGCTTAACGTCTGATACTAACTTGGTTGGCTGCCTCATTCCACTGCTACCTGATTATCTGTTTAAAGCAGTTCTAGTCCCCTGTGGGAACAGGATCTCTTCCTCCTCTCAACTTCACCAGTTGCATCCTCCAGGACTATAGCAGTATATCACAATGTGATCATTTGCCATCATTCATACATTTAGTACACTACGGAAATCCCCTATGCATCCTGTGGAAGTCCCAAAAACTGTCGGCGGAGTTATTAATACATTAGTTCAAGTTGCCAGCTAGCGTCTGGTATTAAAATATTCATTTCCCTTGTCAATGTACTCTGTTGCTCGCAGAGTCCAAAAGACGCCTGTCAGTTTTTATCACTTAACCTACTAACTGTTAGTTCCACTATATCCTGGCAGGCAGCCTATCCTACATCCTACCATCTATATTACTAAATGTCTGATCTTGACCACTTCCTGTTGATTTTAGAAACCATGCTGCCACTTATGGCTGTGAATTTTGGCCATCTTATTCAGAGTCCCCCTCCGCTGCGCAGAACAAGAGGATTTTTCCAATTGATTAAAATAAAAGAGTTATTAGTGTTTAAAAAAATGTTGAGATTCTCTCTCGTGAAGGCCAAGCCCCTTCCAGTGGGACTATAAAACCCGGAAGTGTTGAGTGCCTCAGTCAGTCTCTGCAAGATGGGGGATGCAAGAGGGTCACGTCTCTCAGTCTGAGCATTAAATAACACGGAACTCATGTCTACTAAATTGTGCGTGTGGTTTTACTGACCTTAAGTGCCCTTAATGTGGTTTGAAAATGAAAATGTGGTTGGTTTGAAATAAAGCACAGCAAATGGTTGGTGGGGGTTGGTTTAAACTAAAGCACAGCAAATGGTTGGTGGTGGTTGGTTTGAACTAAAGCACAGCAAATGGTTGGTGGTGGATGGTTTGAACTAAAGCACAGCAAATGGTTGGTGGTGGTTGGTTTAAACTAACGCACGGCAAATGGTTAGTGGTGGTTGGTTTGAACTAAAGCACAGCAAATGGTTGGTGGTGGTTGGTTTGAACCAAAGCACAATTAAAAGTCTAAACTTGACAACTTCCTCGTTGCACTGTATATTGATTTTAGATAAAATGCTACCACTTACGGCTGTGATTTTTGCCCATCATACTCAGTCCCCCTCTGCTCGTCAAGTGCAGAGGATTCTTCCCATCAATGAAAAATAAAAGTATTATTAGTGTTTAACAAATATTGAGAATCTCTCTCCTGTCAATCATGCCATGAAGGCTACACCCATTCCGGTGGGAAGGGGGAGGGATTATAAAACCTGGAAGTGTGGGTGTGGCTCAGTCTCTGCAAGATGGGGGAGGGAGAGGTCACGACTCTGATCTGTGAATCGACTGAACACACTGAATGTCTACTGAACTGTGAGTGTGGTGTTTATGTGGTGTTTTGTGTGGTTTTATGGTGGTTTCACCGTGCTTGAAATGGTATGAAACTGCATTTGAATGTGGTGGCCTTGCACCCAGCATGAAGTGGTATGAAACTGCATTTGAATTTGATGGCCTTCCACTCTGCTTGAAATGGTATGAGACTGCACTTGAAATGGGTTGTCTTGCACCCTGCTTGAAGTGGTATGAAACTGCACTTGAATTTGGTGGCCTTGCACCCTGCTTGAAGTGGTATGAAACTGCACTTGAATTTGATGCCCTTGCAACCTGATTGAAGTGGTATGAAACTGCACTTGAATTCGATGGCCTTGCACCCTACTTGAAGTGGTCAGAAACTGCACTTGAATTCGGTGGCTTTGCACCCTGCTTGAAGTGGTAGGAAACTGCATCTGAATTTGGTGGCCTTGCACCCTGCTTGAAATGGAATTTCAAGGAATAGCCGTGAGCCAACTGCCAGCTCACCAGCCATGAGTGAGCTGCCAGCACATCAGGCTTGAGTGACTGAACTGCCGCCCCAAGAATCCATTTGACCCACAATGTCCATACTAGCCCTCTGGAAACCAGTCAATTCAGTCCACAGCACCCATACTAGCGCTCCAGAAAGCCCCCCCCCCCACCACTGGCCACCAATATTGGAATTGGTGGAGAGGTGGAATATTGCGTTGGGGACCAGCCCTCCCATGTGAACATGGAACCCAACATGTTGCTTAGTCTTGCCCCTAAATTCTGGCAGGCAGGTTTGCCAGGGCTACATGGCTGGGGTTAAACTACAAAGGTGGGGTGTGGAGTCTACAAAATGGATGCGTATCTGTGCAGCTAACGGGAAAGAGAGTTAGGAAAGGCCACATTTAAACTAATAGGGCGGGGGGATGGGACCCAATGTAAGTAAACAGAACGCCATAGAAGGACAGAAGCAAAAGATAGAAGGGAGCTAAGAAAAACTAACCTGAAAGCTTTGTGCCTTAAGATGGATGAATTGAATGTGCAGTTAGTAGTTAGCGGATATGATATAGTTGGAATTAAGGAGACATGGCTCCAGCGTGACCAAGGCTGGGAGCTAAACATGTAGGGGTATTCGATATTCAGGAAGGATAGACAGAAAAGAAGAGGAGGTGGGGTGGCGAGATGCTGAAGAATCGGTATGGGTAGAACAGCAAAATAGCCAAGGGCAGAAAACACTTGTTGGAGTTGTATACATACCACCAAACTGTAGGAAATTAGGGTTGTGTGTAGCAAAAGTACAGCTGTGATCATGGGTGACTTTAATCTACAAATAGATTGGGCCAACAAAATTGGTAACAGTGCTGAGGAGGAGAATTTCCTGGAATGAATACGGGATGAGATTTTAAATCAATATGTAGAGGAACCAACTAGAGGGCAGGCCACCCTAGACTGGGTATTGTGTAATGAGGAAGGATGTTAGCGATCTTATTGTCCAAGGCCCCTTGGCCAACAGTGACCATAATATGGTGGAATTCTGCATTAGGATGGAGAGCGATATGGTTAATTCGGACTAGGGTCCTGAACTTGAATCAAGGAGACTTTGAAGAGATGAGACAGGAATTGGCAAGGATAAACTGGCAAATTATACTTAAAGGGTTGGCGATGGAGATGCAATGGTGAAGATTTATGGACCGCATGAATGAACTCCAGAAATTGTTCATCCCTGTCTGGCGAAAAAATAAAACTGGGAAGGCGGCTCAAACGTGGGAAGTCAAGGATAGTGTTAAGGCATAGAAATTGGGAAAAGGACTGGGAGAAATTTAGGAAAAGGCATAGAAATTGGCCAGAGGAAGCGGTAAGCCAAAGGACTGGGAGAAATTTAGAACTCAACAGATGAGGACAAAGGGGTTAGAAACATAGACATAGAAACATAGAAAATAAGTGCAGGAGGAGGCCATTCGGCCCTTCGAGCCAGCACCGCCATTCATTGTGATCATGGCTGATCATCCCCAATCAATAACCCGTGCCTGCCTGCTCCCCATATCCCTTGATTCCACTAGCCCCTAGAGCTCTATCTAACTCTCTCTTAAATCCATCCAGTGACTTGGCCTCCACTGCCCTCTGTGGCAGGGAATTCCACAACTCTCTGGGTGAAAAAGTTTTTTCTCATCTCAATGTTAAATGACCTCCCCTTTAAACTAAGACTGTGGCCCATGGTTCTGGACTCGCCCAACATTGGGAACATTTTTCCTACATCTAGCTTGTCCAGTCCTTTTATAATTTTATATGTTTCTATAAGATATCCCCTCATCCTTCTAAGCTCCAGTGAATACAAGCCTAGTCTTTTCCATCTTTCCTCATATGACAGTCCCGCCATCACAGGGATCAATCTCGTGAACCTACGCTGCACTGCCTCAATCACAAGGATATCCTTCCTCAAATTAGGAGACCAAAACTGGACACAATACTCCAGATGTGGTCTCACAATCTGTACAACTGCAGAAGACCTCTTTACTCCTATACGGAAATCCTCTTGTTATGTAGGCCAACATTCCATTAGCTTTCATCACTGCCTGCTGTACCTGCACGACAACTTTCAGTGACTGGTGTACAAGGACGCTCAGGTCTCGCTGCACCTCCCCCATGCCTACCCTAACCCCATTGAGATAATAATTTTCCCCCTTGTTTTTGCTGCCAAAGTGGATAACCTCACATGTATCTATATTATACTGCATCTGCCACGCATCTGCCCACTCACTCAACCTGTCCAGATTACCCTGCAACCTCCTAACATCCTCTTCACAGTTCACACTGCCACACAGTGTCATCCTCAAACTTGCTAGTGTTGCTCCTAATTCCCGTTTAATTCCAAATTATTAAACGGTAAACAGTTGCGGGCCCAACACCGTGCCTTGCGGCATTCCACTCGCCATTGCCTGCCATTCTGAAAAGGACCCGTTCACTCCTACTCTTTGTTTCCTGTCTGCTAATTAAGAGGGGAGAAAAAGAGCATGAACGAAAGCTTGCGAGAAATATAAAAACTATGTAAAAGTTTCTATTAGTACGTAAAATGGAAAAGATTAGTGAAGACTAATGTAGGTCCCTTACAGTCAGAGACAGGTGAATTTATAATGGGAAACAAGGAAATGGCAGAACAGTTAAACGAGTACTTTGGTTCTGTCTTCAATAAGGAAGACACAAACAATCTCCCGGAAATACTAGGGGACCGAGGATCTAGTGGGAGGGAGGAACTGAAGGGAATCCACATTAGTCGGAAAATGGTGTTAGGTAAACTGTTGGGACTGAAGGCAGATAACTCCCCAGGGCCTGATGATCTGCATCCCAGAGTACTCAAGGAGGTGGCCCTAGAAATCATGGATGCATTGGTGATCATTTTGCAATGTTCTCTCGACTCTGGACCAGTTTCTGTGGACTGGAGGGTAGCCAATGTAACTTCATTTTTTATGAAAGGAGGGAGAGAGAAAACAGGGAATTATAGACCAGTTAGCCCTTCATCAGTAGTGGGGAAGATGCTGGAGTCGATTATTAAAGATGGTATGTCAGCGCATTTGGAAAGCAGTGACGGGATCAGTCAGTCAGCATGGATTTATGAAGGGGAAATCATGCTTGACTAATCTTTTGAAATTTTTTGAGGATATAACAAGTAGAATGGATAAGGAAGAGCCAGGGAATGTGGTGTATCTGGGCTTTCAAAAAGCCTTTGACAAGGTTCCATACAAGAGATTAGTGTGCAAAATTTGAGCACATGGTATTGGTGGTAAGGTATTGACATGGATAGAGAATTGGTTGGCAGACAGGAAGCAAAGAGTAGGAATTAACGGGTCCTTTTCAGAATGGCAGGCAGTGACTAGTGGGGTGCCATAAGGCTCGGTACTGGAACTCCAGTTGTTTACAATATATATTAACGATTTAGACGAGGGAATTAAATGTAACATCTCTAAGTTTGCGGATGCCACAAAGCTGGGTGGCAGTGTGAGCTGCGAGGAGGATGCTATGAGGCTGCAGGGTGACAAGGATAGGTTGGGTGAGTGGGCAGAAGCATGACAGATACAGTATAATGTGGATAAATGGTTATCCACTTTGGTGGCAAGAACAGGAAGGCAGATTATTATCTGAATGGTGTCATATTAGGAGAAAGGGAGGTGCAACGAGACCTGGGTGTGCTTGTACATCAGTCTCTGCAGGTACAACACAGGTAGTGAAGAAAGTCAATAGCATGTTGGCCTTCATTGTGAGGATTTGAGTTTAGGAGCAAGGAGGTCCTACAGCAGTTGTACAGGGCCCTGGTGTGATCGCACCTGGAGTATTGTGTGCAATTTTGATCTCCTAATTTGAGGAAGGACATTATAGCTATTGAGGTAGTGCAGCGTAGTTTTCACCAGGTTAATTCCCGGGATGGCGGGACTGGCGTATAATGAAAGAATGGGTCAATTGGGCTTGTGTTCGCTGGAATTTAGAAGGATGAGAGGGAATCTTATAGAAACATAAAATTCTTAGAGGATTGGACAGGGTAGATGCAGGAAAAATGTTCCTGATGTTGAGTGAGTCCAGAACTAGTGATCAATGTTTAAGAATAAGGGGTAGGCCATTTAGGACTGAGATGAGAAAAAACTTTTTCACCTAGAGAGTTATGAAACTGTGGAATTCTCTGCCACAGAAGGCAGTGGAGGCCAATTCACTGGATGTTTTCAAGAGAGAGTTAGATTTAGATCTTAGGGCTAAGGGAATCAAGGGATATGGAGAAAAAGCCGGAACGGGATACTGATTTTGGATGATCAACCATGATCATATTGAATGGTGGTGCTGGCTTGGAGGGCCCAAATGGCCTAGTCCTATTTTCTATGTTTCTATCCTGGTTTTCACAGACTCGCCATTACCACCTTCATTGATGTTACCTTTGTATCTTGTTGAATGCGGATCCAAGAAGTTGTGACTTTTGTACAATGTAAGAGTAAAGCACAATTCTTGCAAATTAACATATCAATCTACCTCACATCTGTACTTCCTCAGTTGTTATCTTTTTTGGTCCTGCTGTACTGAATTAACTTTGGAGTTGTGATCACAGCCTTTAACTGAGACACTTCTCCCCTTGTGCAAGTAAAATTCACTACTGATGGTTAATCGTAGAGTCCTTGAGTCTTATTATGGTGTCGACTTCATCAATCCCCATTTTAGAGATGAAGCAATGGGTTAAATCAGTGCTCATCCCGTAAAATGGCACAGGCTACCTGCAAAATTGGATCAAGTGAACATGGATTGTAACAATACAATGTGTGCTAATTCCTAAATAGATGATAGCATCCCATAAATAAATTTTGTGTTGATCTTGCAGGAGTGATGGTTAATTTGTATCATGTTCCCAGGGAAAAACAAGCCAGCTCCTTATATGAATAACTAATTAATAATATTATTTTTCCTGGAAAAAGTACATAAGTCTTGTTTTTAAGTTCATATGTATTAGCCAGATTTATTCAACATTCCTGAAAAATAATAATGTATTAGTTTATGTAATTTTGCAGAATTCTACGGAAAAAATGATATTGCTTACATCATCAATGGTTACATAAAAGCAACAATATAAAGATTGTCACATCCAAGAATTCCTAAATCCCAATTATGTATAATTATTTAAACCCCATTTCAGCTCTGGTGATGATATTGAATTTCAATGTCAGGTTTTCCATTACATACTATCATCAAATCTATTTTGTTAAATTAAGGTTCTATAATTGATCATAAACTACAGAATGCTTATTTTAATGAGAAATAAATTAAATTCATCACAAAATAGCATAAAAAGTGGAGAAAAATAGCAAATCATCCAGATTTGGATTTGGGATTAAAAAACACAGAAACTCTGACGTCCAATCCTCTTTCTTTATTTGAATTCCCCAACCCTAAATTTGATTAAATTACAAATGGGATTTACCCACCACTGCTTTCAATTTATATATAAATGTGGTTCAATTTAGTAGATCCTACTGCAAATAGCCTTTAAAGGTACATTTTAAAATGGAAAATGTAACCTTGTGTCCTTGGCTCCAGCAAACCTTTCTAAAACATATAAATTCAGAATGAGACTCTTTTGTATTTTATGGCAAGAAATGATCCTTTCAGCAACTGTTTTTGCTTAGCTCCAAAATAATCCAGTGCAGTACTGCTATGCAGGTATATTCAGCTATCTGTAATAGAAGGCAACAGCTGAAATAAATTACTTGGATGAAATTTGGCAGCATGATAGATAATTGGTAAAAAATAGAATTGCGTTGAACCACTGATCATTCCGACTTCAGTGGCAGTAAAAAAATAAGTGTATAATCAACTCGATATTTTCATCTTATTGTGGTTTGTTTAACATATCGTTGGTATGTAGAATAAAGTATAAAAGCATTTTGACTTAACTTGTCTTTACATCATGACATATATTTAACCCAAAGTGGAAATATAAGCCAACATGTCTAATCCTTTTCCTTTGTTTTTTCATAATGCTTAAATAGTACTAATAACAGGAAGAAATTATTCTCCTAGATAAATCAGCATATTTTTCTTCAAATCTATTACTTTTCTTAATAAAACAGTCCCTGAGCTTAAACAGATTCTGTGGATGACAGGGTGTAATTCCAATGGTTATGTGTGCACTGGCAGATCTCCTCCTTCGGCAGTTCTTCAGCCGTTCGCAAGGGGTTCTCAGGGAATTTCCAGCCTTTCGGTGTCAATTGTTTGAAAATTATAGGCAGATACACAGTGCTGGATTAACTCAGCGGGACAGGCAGCATCTCTTGAGAGAAGGAATGGGTGTCATTTCGAGTTGAGACCCTTCTTCAGACCTGGATGAGAAACTGAGTTAATCTCACAGATAGAGTCTGAAGTCTGAAGAAGGGTCTTGACTCAAAATGTCACCTTTCTGTGTACTCCTGGGGTGCTGCTTGATCAGCTGAGTTACTTCAGTACTTTGTTTTTTGCTCGTAATTCCAACATCAGCAGTTCCACACCTCTCCATTTTTTTTCTGCTAGAACCTGGATTTTCTGTTTTAAAATCTACACTTTTTCTCCTTTTATCCTGAGTTTTAACTGTGCTGGATCTTGTTTTGAAAAAGACTCACAAAGATTCACAAAGTGTTGGAGCAAATCAGTGTCAAGCAGTACCTCTGGAGAACATGGATAGGTGATGTTTCAGGTCGGGACCCTTCATTAGACTGGGACCCTTCATCAGATTTTAGGGATGTTCCACTTACCTCACTATCACTCCTCTGATGCTCGCATGTTGTCCACAAATGATTTTGTCTTCATAAGTTCTTCCATACATTTCTAAGTCACTACCTTTCTGTTATATTTTTACACCGTGACCCATTTGCCAGGATCATAGAAAAGGTCCTCTCCAATCACTTTTGCGTACCATTCATCTCCTTTTAATCTCTCCTTCTTCTTTGCTTTTAAAATAAAACTCTACTGCTTAATGGAGTTAACCTACAAATAGACTTTTCAACTCCTTTATTATGTCTGATTCCACAAGATTTGATTCTTTGGTATAATTGATCAGTTCTTTATCTCCCCAGCTCTATTGCCGCACTTTTTTCCAATAAAATATTTCTTTCTTTTATCCTGGTTGCACTCTCTGGTATTCCTTCATGTCAAAAAGAGCATACGTGGTCTATAAATGATTCAACTTGTTAACAGCAGATCTGTCTGCTGTAAAGCAAATGGCATATTCTTTCTGTACCACCGATTGGCTTCTGAACTTACCATTAATGCTTTCATTCTCACTTCCAAAAGCTAACAGCATCGCAGACATCTTTGTAAATTATATCAAAAGAATCCATAAACATTCAATATACAATGATGTACATACATTATTTAGAGTGTGGTCGAGGATTAAGTCATTACATAAATATTAAAACCAGATTATACAGGAGTGTTATGAAATAGCTGAAGATCAAAGATGTTTGCAATTTTTGTTTGTGAATGACAGATGATGCTATTGACTTTAAGTTTTAAATTGCTTGATTTGTGTTAACCAAACGTATGAAGAAAATCTTTTGCTCACCAACTAAAGCACCTGTCCAAACCCCTCACTGCTCTTAACATGTTCTCTGCATCTATTTCGAGTTTCTTTGTTTTCTTCTTTCATTACCCCTTGGGCACTTCTCCATGCAACCTGCTGTTGTCACCTGTCCACACTCCAATTTCCTAACGCACTACCATCCTATGCCATGTAGAATACCTCCATTCCTTCTGCACTGCCTGCTGGCTTTCCAAAACAAAAATATTAATCACCCCTTTAAAAAAATTGCTCATGTAATGCGTTTTTGCAAAGGACATTACATGGTATAGAACAAACAGAAACTTCCACAGATTGAACTCAATGGTTCAATCTAAGTTTCTGCCCCTTCTGTATCACTGAAACAGCCTTCTACTCTGCCTTGCATTGGTGGTTCATTAAATTATTTGACCATTGAAATTGATTATTGAAGCAGTTCAGAAGTTTGGTGGTGAGCTTACGTTTGGGAGATCTGATTATAATCATGTTGCTTGTGGGAAGTTTGTCCACAGATTACTGGCACTTTGCTGTGGTTAAAGTTCAAAGGTATTTCTTTGGTTGTGAAGTGTTTTGGGATATTCTGGTTTTATGTATTGTGGTCACTTTCTATCTATCTACTATGAAATGTCCCTTATATGCCATTATAACCCCAAGATGCCTCCGGGGGTGCCGCTGAGAAGCCGAGGCCAGAGCCTCGCAGGTCGGAGCCCATGAGCCTTGCTGTTCGAAGCCACGGAGGCATCCGGAGAGTTTCCGACGGCGATAGTGAAGAGGTTGGTGCGGCGGTCATTGATGGTGCCGACCGACAGATGAGGATGGACACGTGGACAAATGATGACGCCGCTGTCGGGGGAAGGAACAAAGGAGGACCCGGTGTGTGAGCACTGCCGTGAGGGGGGGGGGTGGTGGAGAACAAAGGGGGACCCAGCGCAGGGGTACTTTGTACTTTGTAACTTTGTAAGTGCCCTTTATGGATGATTATTTGCATACCTTGTCAGTCAGTGCTCTTTTGGTTGGTTTCCAATCCTCTATACTCCATACATTGCGACTCATCCAAAATTTGGTGTTTGTTACTGATAAACTGTTACTTCTGTCCTTGGTCATTTAATAACCCTTCACTTTTATAGTCTCCTTTTGTTTTAATTGCTTCATAGAAACATAGAAGCACAGAAAATAGGTGCAGGAGTAGGCCTTGGCCCTTCGAGCCAGCACCGTTATTTAATATGATCATGGCTGATCATCGAAGATCAGTACCCCATTCCTGCTTTCTCCCCATATCACTTGATTCCGTTAGCCCTAAGAGCTATATCTAAAGGGCCTGTCCTACCAGCATCCGACTCCATGCGGTGAGTGCGATGAAATTAGAAGCGGGGGCCGTGCGGAGGTCCCTGTACAGGGCTGTTCCCAACAGCATGCGCCTACATGCGGCAAGTGCGACCAAACCAGCAGCGAGGGCCGCGTGGAGGTCAGGTGCGTGGCGCAACGCGGCGCAAAGTGTGGCGAACTTGGAGCGAAGTATTAAAGGTAAGTTCGCCAGGACAGAGAGGGGCATACAGAGAGGGGCACAGAGGCACACACAGAGAGGGCCACGAAGCCACACACAGAGAGGGTTACGGAGGCACCTACAGAGAGGGTCACTGAGGCACGACGTCGAGGCGGTGTGTAATGCGTCGAGGCGACTGCGAGCCGACAAGCCGTTGCCGCGCGGAATTTTTGAACATGGTCAGTTTTTCGGAAACTGTTTACTTGGAAAGTCAACTCTATCTATCTATCTATAAACAGCTTGCATGTAGCCTGTCGTATCCCTTAAGAATTTTCTATGTTTCTATAAGGTGTCCTCTCATCCTTCTAAATTCCAGTGAATATAAGCCTAGTCGATCCATTCTTTCATCATAAGTCAGTCCCGCCATTCAGGAAATTAACCTGGTGAACCTACGCTGCACTCCTTCAATAGCAATAATGTCCTTCCTCAAATTAGGAGACCAAAACTGCACACAATACTCCAGGTGTGGTCTCACCAGTAGTGTACAACTGCAGTGGGACCTCCTTGCTCGTATACTCAAATTCTCTCGCAATGAAGACCAACATGCCATTTGCTTTCTTCACTGCCTGCTGTACCTGCATGCTTACTTTCAGTGACTTATGTACAAGGACACCCATTGCACCTCCCCTTTTCCAAATCTGACACCATTCAGATAATAAACTGCCTTCTTTTTCTTCACATTTATCCACATTATACTGCACCTTCCATGCATCTGCCCACTCACCCAACCTATCCAAGTCATCCTGCACCCTCATAGCATCCTCCTCGCAGCTCATACTGCCACCCAGCTTTGTGTCATCTGCAAACTTGGAGATGTTACATTTAATTCCTTCATCTAAATTATTAATATATATTGTAAATAACTGGGGTCCCAGCACTGAGCCCACTAGTCACTGCCTGATAATTCTGAAAAGGACTTGTTAAATCCTACTCTTTGCTTCCCATCTGCCAACCAGTTCTCTATCCGTCAATACCCTACCCCCAACACCAAGTGCTCTAATTTTGCACATTAATTCATGACGATGTCCCGATAGATAGATAGATAGATAGATAGATAGATAGATAGATAGATAGATAGATAGATAGATAGATAGATAGATAGATAGATAGATAGATAGATAGATAGATAGATAGATAGATAGATAGATAGATAGATAGATAGATAGATAGAGTTGACTTTCCAAGTAAACAGGTTATTGATTACCCATTTCCCTTTGGTACAAAATTTGAACTAGAAAGAAAGCTGACAGCAGAGCATGTAATCCCACAACATCTTTTAAATGTTTCTCAGACAATAAATAACTTTTAAAATGTAATAATTGCAGGCACATCACCAGCCAATCTACAATATCAATAGGATAATTATCAGATGGTGGGCCAATGGACTGACCTTCCTGCCTGCGTACTTCTTTGTAACATTCACAAGGGACGCCATTTGATGAACATACAAATTAGCTGCAGATGATCGGTTGGTTCATAAGGGAAACCACCATTTAATAAAATCTTTGTTGTTCTGATTGTAACTTCAACTCTACCATCCCATCTACCTGCAGTAACCTTTCAACTGCCCTTAAAGTATCTACCTCCCTCTGGCTTGAAAATGTACAAAGACATTGTTTCCACCACCCTTTGAGCTGGGGGGCAGTGTTAGCTGTGAGGAGGATGCTAGGAGGCTACAAGGTGACTTGGATAGGTTGGGTGAGTGGGCAAATGCATGGCAGATGCAGTATAATGTGGATAAATGGGAGGTTATCCACTTTGGCGGCAAAAACAGGAGGGTAGATTATTATCTGAATGGTGGCCAATTAGGAAAAGAGAGATGCAACGAGACCTGGGTGTCATGGTACACCAGTCATTGAAAGTAGGCATGCAGGTGCAGCAGGCTGTGAAGAAAGCGAATGGTATGTTGGCATTCATAGCAAAAGGATTTGAGTACAAGAGCAGGGAGGTTCTACTGCAGTTGTACAGGGTCTTGGTGAGGCCACACCTGGAGTATTGCCTACAGTTTTGGTCTCCTAATCTGAGGAAAGACATTCGTGCCATAGAGGGAGTACAGAGAAGGTTCACCAGACTGATTCCTGGGATGGCAGGACTTCCATTGAAGAAAGACTGGATAGACTCGGCTTGTCTTCGCTGGAATTTAGGAGATTGAGGGGGGATCTTATAGAGACTTACAAAATTCTTAAGGGGTTGGACAGGCTAGATGCAGGAAGATTCTTCCCGATGTTGGGGAACTCCAGAACAAGGGGTCACAGTTTAAGGATAAGGGGAAAGTCTTTTAGGACCGAGATGAGAAGATCTTTTTACACACAGAGAGTGGTGAGTCTGTGGAATTCTCAGCCACAGAAGGTAGTTGAGGCCAGTTCATTGGCTATATTTATGAGGGAGCTAGATGTGGCCCTTGTGGCTAAAGGGATCAGGGGTTATGGAGAGAAGGCAGGTACAGGATACTGAGTTGGATGATCAGCCATGATCGTATTGAATGGTGGTGCAAGCTCGAAGGGCCGAATGGCCTACTCCTGCACCTATTTTCTATGTTTTTATGTTTCTACGTAAACCTTCTCTGAAATGTTTCCAACTCATTAATACTCTTCCATAAATATGGACATAAAAAATATATGGATGTGATCTCACCAAATCCTCCAGATAAATTAAGCATAATCTCCGTAATTATGTATTTGATTTGCCATTTTGTTACTTTTCCTGATTACATGTGAACCCCCTATCAGCCTTTTGCAAATCTTGCACAGGGACACCCAGATCACTCTACTCATTAGAGATTTGTGATCTCTCATCATTGAGCCAATAAGGATTTTTGTTCGAGGGTACACAAAAGGCTGGAGAAACTCAGCGTCTAAGGAGCTACTTAGATGCTACTGCACCCGCTGAGTTTCTCCAGCCTTTTGTGTACCCTCGATTTCCCAGCATCTGCAGTTCCTTCTTTAACACAAGGTTTTTTGTTCCTCAGTCTGAAGAAGGGTCTCGACCCAAAACGTCACCCATTCCTTCTATCCAGAGATGCTGCTTGCCCTGCTGTGTTACATCAGCACATTGGGTCTATTTTCAGTGTAAACGAGCATCTGCAAAGATTTTTTGGTTGTCCATCATTGAACAATTTCACATTTTCTAACATCATCATTCTTTGCCAGATCATAGCTGACACATTTAACCACCTCCAGTAAAACTCTGAACCATTATCCAGCTCTTTGGGAAATGCCGGTGGCTCAGCATCTGTGTCGGCAGATGATGTCGGCCACACACCCTTCCAACTCCCAGTGACCCCGATTTCTGTGCTCCCCTTCAATTTGCCAGAGCCTCGGTTCTTGTGCTCCATTTCAGCACAATGAGCCCCTAGTTCCCACACTTGAGGGAGAACCTCCATCATGTGCATCCCTGGTAAAAATAAGATTCCTTGGTCCGTTTGGATGCGGCTTTGGGAGTTGGAAGGGATGGTGGATGAGGATTGGGAGAGGTGTTATGAAAATCACCTCTTCTTACCTCTTCCCTTCCCACAATTCAACAACTCCACCAGTCCTTTCACGTGCAACAGTAATTCACTTATCCTTCCTTCAATTCACAGTACAAAATTCAATGTTCTTGATTTGGTCATCTGTAAAGTGGACAACACTAGACACAGATTGGGGATCACTTTGTGAGGAACTTGTATTCAGCCAAAGCTCAGCAGATTTTAAACTTCATGGGAGCTCACACACGCACCTTCGATATCCGACCTCTCGGTCCTGGGCCTCCTCCACGGCCAGAGTGAGCAACACCGCAAGTTGGAGGAACAGCACCTCATATTCCGCTTGGGGAGTCTGCATCCTCTGGGCTTAAACATTGAATTTTCTCAATTCTGTTAACCCAGGCTGCCTCCTCCCCCTCCCCACCTTTCCCTCAGCCCTCGGGCCCTGGCATTCCTTCTCTCTCTATCTCCCCCCCCCCCCCCCCCCCACCCAAGTTGCACTAGCTTCTCATTTTCACACTACAAACAGCTTACAATGGCCTGTTTCCTTGGGTTACACAAAAAGCTGGAGAAACTCAGCGGGTGCAGCAGCATCTAAGGAGCGAAGGAGATAGGCGACGTTTCGGGTCGAGACCCTTCTTCAGACTGGTCAGGGATCAGGGAAACAAGAGATATAGACAGTGATGTGGAGAGATAAAGAACAATTAATGAAATATATTCAAAAAAGTACTGATGATAAAAGAAACAGGCCATTGTAAGCTGTTTGTGGTGTGAAAATGAGAAGCTAGTGCGATTGGGGTGGGGGGGGGGGGAGATGGAGAAGGAATGTCAGGGCCAGAGGGCTGAGGGAGAGGTGGGGAGGGGGAGGGGGAGGGGGCAGTCTGGGTTAACAGAATTGAGAAAATTCAATGTTTAAGCCCAGAGGATGCAGACTCCCCAAACGGAATATGAGGTGCTGTTCCTCCAACTAGGTGTTCGGCAAAATGATCGCCCAGCCTCCGCTTGGTCTCACCGATGTAAATCAGCTGGCATCTGGAGCAACGGATGCAGTAGATGAGGTTGGAGGAGGTGCAGGTGAACCTCTGTCGGACTAGACGTCATAGCCTCAGAATTAAAGGACGTTCTTTTAGGAAGGAGATGAGGAGACATTTCTTTAGTCTGAGGGTGGTGGCATTCTTTGCCACCGAAGGCTGTAGAGGCTAAGTTAGTGGATATTTTTAAGGCAGAGATAGATTTGTGATTAGTACAGGTGTCAGAGGTTAAGGGGAGAAGGCAGGAGAATGAGGTTAGGAGGGAGAGATAGAGAAGCCATGATTGAATGGCGGAGTAGACTATGGGCCGAATGGCCTAATTATACTCCTGTCACTTATAACCTTATGACTAGAGCCAGGATGTTTAGGCGCTAAAAATCTCTGAAATAGGCAGGCAAAAAGGCATAATAAAATTACAAAAAAGATCCAAAATAGGCATTTGTTGCCAAAAAAGGTATAAAAAGACATTTATTTCAACCACCAGAATATGGTTAAAAATGATAATTATAAAGGTCAGACAGAATATGCTACAGTTGTGAAAAAACTTATTTCTACCCCAACTGAGGTCACTGGTGCATACCTGAAACAAGCTACAAACTCAACATTCATGTCAATATCTTGTGCATTACAACCACCTTTGAGAACTTTAGCTATGTTTTGTATTTCTTCAAGATCTTTGTTAGCTAAAATCACCCTCTCACACGTTTTACTTGTATGTCTTCACCTACATCGCCAGGACATTTTAGTACAAAGTACAGCAAGTGAAGATGTAAATAACTGAGCAATAGTTCAGCTCTTTGACTTCTCCAATACTTCCGATGTCAAGAAATACTCCTTTGATGGTTAACCTGCTTCCAGTGTACCAATGACCACATTGGCAACAAATCTCCCCACAGCGTCAGCTATCTCATCTATTGAGATCCATATTTTGTTGCATGCAACCTAATTCCTAATTTTCTGCACAACAATGTTGAAGTTGCTGTCAACATAATGTTTCCGTAATGATGACTTGCTTGGTATATGTTCTCTCTGTTTATTTCCTTAAAAAACCTCTGAGAGATTTGTTTTCCAATTTCCACAGTGGAATTCCAGCATCAATTAATGCGTTGCACATATCACTCGAAAACTCAGATTTGCGATTGGAGCCTGCAGTAAATGTTGTGAGGAGACAAACTTGCGTATTTCCTACCTTCTGTTTTTCTGACGCCAACTTGTGTTTAGCTGTCTGTACATGCATGGAGATGAAATATTTGTTCTCATGATTTACTGCTTTCTCACATGCATTGCAAAACAGCACACAGTTGTCTGTAGAGAATATATCACTCCCGTACACTCTCACCAAATCGTTCAGTTTATTACAAGGCATTGACTTGACTTTAGACATTTTGACGTTTGCAGGGGTCAATCCTACAGGAGCGGGGATGCAGACCTCTACAGGCAGGCCAAGTACAAGTTAAGAAGAGGAATCAGAGCTGCCAAGGAAAGGTACTCTGAGAAGTTGAGGAGCAAGTTCTCAGCAAATGACTCTTCTTCAATGTGGAAGGGCTTGCTAGAAATCACAAGCTTCAAGAGGAAAACCCCCCTTTGTGAAAAGGGATTTATCTTCCTGAAACATCAACAAAGGCATGAAAAGGCACATGGCATTTATGGCAAAATTCTGGCTCTACTTATGACCATATACTAATCCCATTTTTTTGGTACTCGGTCTAAAGCCTTCTTGGCATTGGGAAATGTTTCTCACTACTTACCCCATTCCTCAGCCTCTCCATCATGGAAAACAAACCCAACCTATCCCGTACCCATCATAGCTGGAATGCACCAGCCCAGAAAACAACCTGCCTCTGCATTTTCCAGTGCAATTGCATTGTTTTTACAGTGTTCTATGTAACTGCACACCGTACGCCAGCTGTGGCCTTATTAAGGTTTTATATAGTTCCCTTATAATCTCTCTGCTCTTATTTTCTATGACTTAACTAATGAAAGTAAATATCAGATATCCTTTCTTAACTGTGGAAGAAGGAACTGCAGATGCTGGTTTAGACTGAAGATAGACACAAAAAGCTAGAGTAACACAGTGGGACAGGCAGCATCCCAGCATTCCTTCTCTCCAGAGATGCTGCCTGTCCCGCTAAGTTACTCCAGCATTATGTGTCTATCCTCTTTTAACTGCCTTATCTACATATGCTACTGCATTAGGGGATCAGGGATCTTTGGATACATGTATCTGAACGTCAGTCCTACCATTCATTATGTATATCCTTATTCATCCTTCCAAATTGTATTACCTCACTCTTTTTCCAAGATCTACAAGTGTCATTGCCATTGCTATTGACATCTGTATGGGCTATGGTGTGGCCAAGTACAGTGCTAACCTGAGTGGTGGGCCTCCACCAATTTCTTAGGCAATCTGTTCCAGATTGTAACAACCTCTGGGTAAAAAAAATCTTCCTGCAATGTCCTCGAAACCTCTTATTCCTCAACTTTTGCCTGTAACCTCTGGTCTTGGACACCTCTGCCATGGGGGGCAAAAAATCTTACTTTTACCCCATCTCCTTTCAAAGTTTTATATTCCTCTATCAGGCCCCATTCAGTCTTGTCTGCTCCAAAGAAAGGCTGATAAGAACGGGTGTCAAGGGTTATGTGGAGAAGGCAGGAAAATGGGATTAGGAGGCAGAGATCAGCCATGATTGAATGGTGAGGTAGACTCGATGGGCCGAATGGCCTAATTCTACTATAACTTGTAAACCTGTGAAACAGACTCTTCTCATCTATCTCTTCTCTTCTCGTCTCTCCTTATTATTGAAACATTCCTGTTAACATTGTGATGCACAGAACATGAATCGGCTCTAGACTTTCTGCAATCATGATCTTCCTATAGTGTGGTGACCAAAATGCACACAACGTTCCAGCTGTGGTCTAACTAATGTTATACAAAGTTGGATCAAAATATCCCAGCTCTTATATTCTATGCTCCAATTACTCAAGGCAAGCAACCTGTTTTCATCCTTCACTTCCTATCTATCTTTGTTGCCACCTTCAGGGTTTTGTGGTTTTGTAATTCAAGGTCTCATTATTCATCCAATACGCTCTAGGGCCTCACCATTCTTATATGTCCTCAAATTATACTCCTCAGATGCATCAACTCACCTCATGATTATTGGATTACAAAGAGACAACCCCTTCCATTAAGTTTTATGCTCACACTGGTTTTAGCACAGCTGATGTAAAGTTGCTATTGGTCATTTGAGAGGATCTTTGCACTGAGATGCAAGTAGGTTTTCAGTAGGAGTGAAGGTGGGCAGGGGATGTGTAGAACAAAGGAAGTACTGTATGTATGATGGGTTGAGCTGAAATTAACATTAACTGTTTTTCTTTCCAAGGGCTGCCTTACCTGCTTGGGTTTTCAGTATTTTCTGTATTTTCTTACCCTTATTTGCGTAAGTCGAGACTGCTAGGCAAGTCCCACCTCCCTACCATGAAGGACTAATTGTACAAATCTAGTGGATTAATGTGCTCACAAGTGTCCCTATTAAGCCATTTTAATGCATCGAATCACAGAACTTCCACTTATTTACACATGCCTCTCCCTAAGGACGATATTGAATATTTTTGAACTTTGTCGGCACCTCTCGTATACTTGTACTGTATGCAAACAAAGAATCTCACTGTACCAAGCTACCACTGCACCAGCCAAAGTGTTCAGTGAAATGATCGACAAGCCTACATTTGGTCTTGTCAATGTATAAGAGTCCACATCGTGAAGAACGGATACAGTAGATGAGGCTGGAGGAGGTGCAAGTGAACCTCCGCCTAACCTGAAAGGACTGTTGGGGTAGACAAAAATGCTGGAGAAACTCAGCGGGTGAGGCAGCAACTATGGAGTGAAGGAAATAGGCAACATTTCGGGTCGAAACCCTTCTTCGGGCGTGTTGGGGTCCCTGGACAGTTGAGGCTGGAGATATAGGGACAGATGTTGCATCTCATGAGACCAAACGTAGACTGGGCTCTTATACTATACATCGGCACCACCAAACGTGGACTGGGCGATCGCTTCGCTGAACACCATCGCTTAGTCCGCCTGAACCTACCTGATCTCCTGGTTGCTAAACACTTTAATTCCCCTTCTCATTCCCACACTGACTTTTCTGTCTTAGGACTCCTCCATTGTCAGAGTGAGGCTAAATGCAAATTGGAGGAACAACATCTCATATTTCGCATGGGCACCTTACAACCCAGGAGTATGAAAATTGATTTCTCTAACTTCAAGTAACCCCTGCATTCCTTCTTTCTACATCTCTCCCCCTCCCTAGTCATGCCAGCTTTTCGTTCTCACCTAGAAAACAGCTAACAATGGCTTGTTTCCATTATCATTATTACTTTTTTTGCATATCTGCCATTCATTTGTTCTATATATCTCCGCGTCATTGTCTACATCCCTTGTTTCCTATTCCCGTAACTTTCAGTCTGAAGGAGGATCTCGCACAAAATGTCACCCATTCCTTGACTCCAGAAATGCTGCCTGTCCCACTGAGTTACACCAGCTTTTTGTGTCTATCTTCGGTTTAAACCAGCATCTGCATATCCTTCCTACACCATATATCTGTCCAAATGCCTTAAACTTAATGACATTGTTCCTAGTCTGAAGAAGGGTTTCGGCCCGAAGCGTTGCCTATTTCCCTTGCTCCATAGATGCTGCCGCACCCGCTGAGTTTCTTCAGCACTTTTGCCTACCTTGTTCCTATAACTGGGTGACCACCAATGCACACTATACTCTCACCTTTTACCAATGACTTGTACAGCTGCTTCATGATGTCCCAATTATGGTACTGGATATCCTACCCAATGAAGGCACGCCGCCAAATGTTTTCTTCACCATATTGTCCACCCAAGAGTTTAAAATCGTATATGATATTTCTATTGTATTTTAATGATCAAAGTCACATTTGACAATTAATGAGCTTATTATATATTGGTCTAATAATATAAAAATAGGTTTCCAGTCTGCTGAGAACAGAACTCTTACCTGTTTCAAGGCTTTGACCTTGCTTTCCAGGTGATGTATATCCTGCAACTGATTCAGATTCTCTGTGTCTTTCACAGCCATCGCACTATGTAAATCAGTGATGATGTCCTGTAATTCCTGAATTTTTTGTTCTTTATCAACTACCTGTAATAATCAGAAACAAATCAGTGTAAACAAAAAATCACTTGTCCTCACATGTTCACCGAGTATCCGGCTTGGATAGAGTGGAAGTGGAGGGGATGTTTCCACCAGTGGGAGAGTCTAGAACTAGAGGTCATAGCCTCAGAATTAGACGTTCCTTTAGGAAGGAGATGAGGAGGAATTTTTGTAGTCAGAGGGTGGTGAATATGTGGAATTCTTTGCCACAGGAGGCCGTGGAAGCCGTCAATTAATATTTTTAAGGCAGAGATAGATTCTTGATTAGTAAGGGTGTCAAGGATTATGGGGAGAAGGCAGGAGAACGTGGTTATGAGGGAGAGATAGATCAGCCGTGATTGAATGATGGAGTAGACTCGATGGGCCGAATGGCCTAATTCTGCTCCTATCACTTATGACCTCATGACCTTATGAGTACTGTCAATGTTTTCTGTTTAGGAAACAGGAAATACAATGACGGAATCAGTCTGTTTTTCATTTGCATTAACCGATTGTATCTGACATTTGCTCTTTTTTTCCCTCTCGTATATTTAACAACTTTTTGATCGTCCAGCGAGCTTAAAATTTTACTTCCTTGCCTTCTCCATCTAGAAATGTACCCAGCTTGCTGTTGAAAGATCATAACATTAAACGTCTTTCACATGTTCAATTGCTGTGTTTTGGGTCCGATCTAGTTCATCTCATTGAAATTGGTCCATTGGTCCTTCTTCAGTTTAATAATTTTACCTTGGAGTGGTTTCTATTCTTTCGCATAACTAAATCTTATGATATTACCAATGTTATTTCCGAGTTCCACCACATAAAAAGCTCAATGCCATTCAAGACTTGATTGGCATCTCATCAACTACAACAGCCATCCATCCCATCCAACTATGCATACCTTCTACAAAAGGTGCTGCAGTTATACACATCAGCTTCCCCATAGCATTTCCATTCCCACGATCACTAACACTGAGATGGTCGCGCACAACAGGGATATGTGATTATTATTAATCCTCTTCAAGTAGAACTCCATCCTGATTTAGAAATATATAGCCATACCGTTACTGGGTCTAAATCCTGCAAAGTCCTCCCCAGTTCACTAGGCTATCGCCACATTCTTAAAGGCATTTGCGGATTGGCAATAATTTGCTTGCCTCACCAATGACAACCGACAAAGTGAATAAATAAATGAAGTAATTCAGCCTGGATCATTGAACTTCCCACCTTTTTTTTGTCATTCTTTATTCTAGACATCAGTAGGAACTATTATCACATCAATGTATCTCAAGTCATGGATCCACATGTTGTCTCTCAATGCAGGATATAACAAACCACAATTATATATCTTATTTATTCTGGCTGTACTGAAAATGCCTCCAAACCATTCAGCCATTTTAATTGTGCAGGAAGAAACTGCAGGTGGTGGTTTACATCAAAGATAGACACAACACGCTGAAGTAGCTCAGAGGGTCGGGCAGCATTTTTGGAGAAAATGAATAGAAGTCTCAAAATCATAACTTTTCTCCAAAGATGGTGCCTGACCTGCTGAGATGCTCCAGCATTTTGTGTCTATCTTCAGCCATTATAATTATGGTGTCAGATAATCCAACCCACTGCCAACCTTGGCATTCCAATATACCCAATTCTCATCAATGAAGTTCTGGTTTCCATTACTAGTGTTAGTTTAAATTAGCAGTGGCATCTTTTGCCTTGCTGCTCCAATGGAGTTCTCAAGGATCCCATAGGTAAGGTTGAACTTCCACAGATTTCCCAGATCTTCAAATGGAAAATCTGCCCAAAAACCAATGGGGTGACGTTAATATAAAAGAGAAACTAGCTCCCTGGACCAATGCAATTACTGTACAGGTACTCCCTGAGTTACAAATTACCTGATTTACAGAAATCCAAATGTATGCAGATTCTCCAATACATTTTGAAAACATTTTTCAAGCCAGTAACAATAATAAAATGATTCTAGTATTCATTAATGACCGGTATTGGGCAACTATTCAACAACATTTAAGAATTATAGCAAGTGTATGTAGAGCAATACAATATTGATAGCCAATGAAACCCAATGATTCTGACTTCAGGGGAAATTGGCTACAGACAGTACTCCAGACATTACATAGCCGAGGGACTGCCAGTAGTTGTTTCTTTTTTAATTGGCTAGTTTACTCTTAATGATTTTAATAGAATTTTAGTATTCTGTTATTTTTAGCTGGTAAATGTAAAGATTTTTTTTTTGTAATTTTGCACACACCATTATCGTATGTGCTTGTCAACGGTATTCACAAGCATTCAGTGACAGCGACCACGCTCACATCTTTTATGATCAATAAGTCAAAGGAGGGCAGGGCTTTGACACATTGGCCAGAAACGATGTACAACAGGGCACTGGTATCAAAACAGCTAGAACAAAAGGGGGGAGAGAAGGGTTCTAGTGAACTGCAGAACCGCATCACATCCATGCTAGATCAAACAGGGATCCCCGTACACTGGCACTATCCTGCGCACACACACACTAAGGACAATTTTTACCAAAGCCAATTAACATACAAATCTGGAATGTGGGAGGAAACCCGGAGAAAGCCCTCGCAGGTCATGAGGAAAACGTACAAACTCCGTACAGACAGCACCCATAGTCAGGATCGAACCCGAGTCTCTGGCGCTGTAAGGCAACAACTCTACCGCTGCGTCATCGTGCCGTCCCAGATCATCCACAATATTTGGGGCTGCAACATTGTTTTAGACCTCAGCTGGAGCTCAAGTTGAATCATGGACTTGAACCTCGCAGAATTCAGCAAGGAAATGAGAGTTCCTAAAAAGAATCAAATGTACAATATCCCTCATTTCCAAGTAGGCACCCTGTAACTTATTGTTCAGAAGTAAATGCTGTTGAGCTGAATGATTGACGTCACATAAAAGTATCATAATGGCTGCCAAGAAAGAAAGCACAGATGGGCATGATGTGTTCCTTGTCATGACCCTGCAGTTACACATTAAGAAAATGAAACCGTTTGCAATTCTCAAAAGCAGCTACATTATGTGAAATGAGCCTGCAGGATGTTGAGGGTGAAGACAATGACATCCAGCACATGGAGAATTCTGAAATCAGTCATGACCCTGCAGCTCTATCCTGTTTCTTTTGTGTATCCATGAGAAAAGCAATAACTGTACTTCCTCCAACAAACAGGATATCAATCATCTTCTATCTAATAAAAACAGAGCTGGAATCTGACTGTATTGCTGATTTCTCATGTGACAGCCAATAAGAACCAGAGTGCCATTGACCATAACTGCAAGAACCAAAGCTGCACCAGTTGCAGCAGTTGATTCTACATTTTCTCAGAAAATATTCTGCAACTTTACTGTTGACTGTCTAGAGAATCAAAATGTCTGCATTGCATACTCTTCGAAGAACAGCAGGCTTGTCATTCTTTACCTATGGTTGACAAAGATTAAACCACACATATTATTTTTGATTTCTTTAATAATAAAATCGTTTCTTAATTTTAGGAGCTGGCTTCATGCTGTGAAAACCTATTAGCCACATAGAGTCATAAAGTCAAACAGCGTGGAAATAGGCCCTTTGGCCAAATTTGGCCACACCAACCAACATGTCCCATCTGAACTTGCCTGTGTTGGGCCCGTATCCCTCTAAACCTGGCCTATCCATGTACCGCTTCTTAAACGTTGCAATAACACCTGCCTCAATTACTTCCTCCAGCAGCTCATTCCATGCACCCACCACTCTTGGCGTGAAAAAGTTACCCCTCAGATTCCTATAAAATCTTTCCCCCTTCACCTTAAACCCATACCCTCGATTCCCCCGCTCTGGGGAAGAGACTCTGTGCTTCCACAATCAATTCCTCTCATGATTTTGTACACATCTGGGTTTCCTTCTTGTATTTGCCGTACAATTGATTAAAATTCAGATTTTTTTTCATTTCTGATTAATTATAAAACTACAAACAGATTACCCTGGAAGCATCCCCTGTTGAGCTCAAGTAAATGATCAAACTTAAGCAGTTATAGCGTGAACTATTACTGAAATACCCAAACTAACTTTCACAGTTGTATGGGTGCTAGACATTCATTGAACCTTAATCCCATTTCTTCAAATTAGTCTTGGGAACATAACTGCTTCAAAGCAAAGTACCATTTCCTATACACAATTTGTAAAGTGCTTTATGGGGAACCTTGAAATAGGATGAATCCGTTACACTCCTATCTTACTAAAAGGGTAGACTTAAAAAAATACTGATACCATTTCAATTTTCTTTTTTCCTTTCGATAATTGTAGGTTTCTCTAACTTGTTACTCAAAATTAGTTATTTACATAAGCATTTCTTGTTTTTTTAGTCAGATATTCCATTTATACTTCATTCCAATTTGTCGTTCTAAGATACAAGCTTGAAGCGTGATAAAAAAGAAAATGAATATGAGTGAAGTAATTTTATTATGGACATATGTAAAAGTTATGCAAATTATCCACGATTTAGATATTACTAGATATAGTTTTTTTCCTGGTATTAAATGACAGAAATGTAGTTAATCAACATGGGATAAGCTTTTTTTCTGTCAGTACACGTCTTCTTTGTTCACATATTCTTCACACTATTACTAAATTATTTGTTCGAACAAAGATCATCAGACAAATATTTTTAAATGTTTGCTTTTTAGTAAGTAAGCCATGTATGGGGTTTCCACATATCCCAACGGATGGCTCTTTCACTCACAACAGTACTGGTTGTGTAGGAAGGTACTACAAATGCTGGTTGAAATCGAAGATGGACACAAAATGCTGGAGTAATTCAGCAGGACAGGCAGCATGTCTGGAGAGAAGGAATGGGTGACGTTTTGGGTCGAGTCCCTTCTTCAGACTCCATTTACTCTGTTCTCCATTTACTCCATATACTCTTTTTAAGGTCTGATCCTTGATTAGCTTTAAAGCTAAGACTGGCCGAATTTGAATTGGTCTGGATATTACAATGCCAATGTTTTTCGCACCAGATCATTTCATTCAACACAAAACTAGTTTACTGCATGTTCTGAGGTTTTGATTTTCAATAATCAGCTGAAAGATTTTCCAGCAGCTAATTTCATCAGCTCTGTCTCCCACATCTTTCGAAACAAGCACATTAACAGAGATGTGTGAAAAGGATAAGTTTGCTCAAAATACTGCAACCACTTGCTAGAATTAAGACTTATAAACTGAGTGAATTCTCTAAATTCAAGTAGAACTATAATTCCAGGCCAGAGCAGCTTGACTTGTAAAATAAACAATGGTTAGAAGCCTGTATTATTATATCAATAAAATAAGATGCTGCAACCTTTAGAACTATCACCAACCTGTCCATAAACCACTCTTGTATTGCGTACTGTACTATTAAACTTAGCACCAACATGAAAAGCCAAATGCTGTAAGCCTCTATGATTCATTTGTCTATGTATTCAATTCCTCGCCCATTTGATCATATTCTCTGCTTTGTTCTACCCTCATCAATGATCCGATTGGAATGACTCTCTGATGAACTTTAATGGAACACATTCTTGTTATCAGTGTAATCATTAAATGGTGAAAGCAATTTTGTCCATTCTATTCGTTGCCTATCTATTTTACCTATGTTATGCAAGTTATTCAATCTTGAATTATAGATTTTAAGAGTTTCCCTGCAAGGGAAAATTGGAATAACTGGCATTTTCTGTTGTGCATTCTCGAGGTATTCCATTGGGTTTTTTAGCCTCGGGATATCATTTGTTTTTTGAAGATTGCAATTTTTTCCTATTCATTTAATACCCATCCCTCATTGCTCTTAAATTGAATGGTTTGTTAGATGATTCAGAAGACATTTAAAAGTCAAACATCTGCTGGGTAAGGACATTAGTAAACTGGTTGTTTTTGAATGATAATTCAGTAATTTCATGGACTTTATTACTGGTACATATCAGTTTTTATTCCATAATTATTAAACTAGCTAACTTCAAAATGCCCAGTTGCGCTCTTGAAAGTTGGACTTCAAATTTTAGATGATCATTCCAGGTGTTTGGATTGCTAGCCCAGCAATTTAACCACAATATTACCACTTGCCTAGTCTTTTGTCTCTGCTACCTCATTTTTGATCTTTATCACAGATGCCATGGTTAACACCATTGTGGCAATCAATTCCACAGATTCACCACTCTTTGACTAAATAAATTCATCCTCATCTCCTTTCTAAAGGTATGTCCTTTTATTCTGAGGCTGCGGCCTCTGGTCCTAAACACTCCCACCAGTGGAAACATCTTCTCCACATTCACTATATCCAGGCCTTCCACTTTTCGGTAAGTTCAATAATGAAGCTCCCCTCATCCTTCTAAACTCCAGTGAGTATAGGCCCAGTGCCTTGAAACACTCATCTTATGTTATACCAATCATTCCTGGAATCATTCTCATAAACCTCCTCTGGACCCTCTCCAATGCCACACATCTTTTATCAGATATGGGGCACCAAAACTGCTCAAAATACTCCAAATGCAATCTGATCAGTCATCTAATTTTTTTTTTAATCACTTTCTGCTCACTTTTATTGCTCTTATTTAATCGTGTTTTCTTTCATCCACCTTTATTTAATTTGTCTTTACATTAATTGTTCTAACAAATCCCAGTTCAGACTCTTCCCCGTTCCTTCACAATCCTTCAGTCAGATTGGATGGATGCCTGTGTTTCATTCTGGTTCCCAATGTCTTGTAGAGAGCAATTTTTAATTTGGTTTTAGAAGGGAGATTGGAGTACAAATTCCCCCAAAGGGTTTGCAGTTATAATAATTAGCTCACATTGTTCATTTAATATTCTGAGTACAATACAGACCATGGAATAGATAATAATGCGAAGAAAAATAAATGTCCTTGAATTAAGAATGGATCTGGATCAAATTGACCTGATTCAGATACTGTTATAATCTTTTCAAATTTCCCTTTATACAATGTAACTGGAATTGGGACATATTTCATGATTTTCTTAGGTACTGTCAGTCCTAGATTTAACTTTGCTAAACTGTGGTTTAATTTTAATCATGTCTATTCTCTGCTGAATTCTAATCTTTATGTATTATAGGTATAAATCTAATTTGTACTCTATCCATCTCATATTTAATGGTTTCCCCACTGTAGAGTTAATTCTAATTGCTAATTTTCTGTGCAGTTAATCATAACTTTTTCCATATCCATGACTTCTATATCCTTTTTTTCTAATTCCACACTGATTCAAACTATATTGATGTCACCCTTTTCAAATTGTACGTCTTGACATTTATTTGAGTCTCACTAAGGATAATGAAAGCCATCAATATTATTGCCAAAAATAATAACAGCAACAAAAAAAACTTAATTAGAAAAATAACAAATCATTTCTCCAGGGAGTTACCCAACAATAATTGACACTAAACTAGATAATAAAATATTACGGCTTCAACTCTTAAGTGTTCACTGTTTGATTATTTCACAGTCTCTACATGTCTTAGCCCTTTAAGAAATGTGCTGTGAATCAAATTTCCCAAACAGATAATGAACTTTTAAACAATTAACATACATGTTTTAATAATTTCAAAGAAATGCAAAGTAAAAAGATTAAGCTAAAAAATACACACAGAAAGAGATTGCACTGAATTTCTGGAACTAAGTTTATTTGTATCCATCTTCTTTAGAATATAAAGCAGGATAGTAAAAGCTTCTTTGGGTATGTGAAGAGGAAAAAAATAGTTAAGACCAAAGTTGGACCCTTGAAGACCGAAAAAAGTTAATTTGTTATGGGGAACAAGGAAATGGCAGATGAGTTGAATGGGTACTTTGGATCTGTCTTCACTAAGGAGGACACAAACAATCTTCCTGATATAGTGGTGGCCAGAGGATCTGGGGTGACGGAGGAACTGAAGGAAATCCACATTAGGCAGGAAATGGTGTTGGATAGACTGATGGGACTGAAGGCTGATAAATCCCCGTGGCCTGATGGTCTGCATCCCAGGGTACCTAAGGAAGTGGCTCTAGAAATCGTGGATGCATTGGTGATAAATTTACAATGTTCTATAGACACAGGATCAGTTCCTGTGGATTGGAGGGTAGCTAATGTTATCCCACTTTTTAAGAAAGGCGGGAGAGAGAAAACAGGGAATTATAGATCAGTTAGCCTGACATTGGTGGTGGGAAAGATGCTGGAGTCAATTGTAAAAGATGAGATAGCTAAACATTTGGATAGAAATAACAGGATCGGTCCGAGTCAGCATGGATTTACGAAGGGGAAATCATGCTTGAATAATCTTCTGGAATTTTTTGAAGATATAACTAGGAAAATGGACAAGGGAGAGCCAGTGGATGTAGTGTACCTGGACTTTCAGAAAGCATTTGATAAGGTCTCACAAAGGAGATTAGTGGGCAAAATTAGGGCATATGGTATTGGGGGTTGAGTGCTGACATGGATAGAGAAGTGGTTGGCAGACAGGAAACAAAGAGTAGGGATTAACGGGTCCCTTTCCGAATGGCAGGCAGT
Organism: Raja brachyura; assembly: GCA_963514005.1. Next base: position 44,364,125 of record OY740797.1, on the reverse strand, counting down.
GACTAGTGGGGTACCGCAAGGCTCGGTGCTGGGACCGCAGCTATTTACAATATACATCAATGATTTGGATGAAGGGATTCAACGTAACATTAGCAAATTTGCAGATGACACAAAGCTGGGTGGCAGTGTGAACTGTGAGGAGGATGCTAAGAGAATACAGGGTGACTTGGACAGGTTTGGGCAGTGGGCAGATGCATGGCAGATGACGTTTAATGCAGATAAATGTGAGGTTATCCACTTTGCTAGCAAAAACAGGAAGGCAGATTACTATCTAAATGGCATCAAGTTGGGAAAAGGGGAAGTACAACGGGATTTGGGGGTCCTTGTACATCAGTCTATGAAAGTAAGCATGCAGCTACAGTAGGCAGTGAAGAAAGCGAATGGCATGTTGGCCTTTATAACAAGAGGAATTGAATATAGGAGCAAAGAGGTCCTTCTGCAGTTGTACAGAGCCCTAGTGAGACCACACCTGGAGTATTATGTGCAGTTTTGGTCCCCTAATTTGAGGAAGGACATTCTTGCTATTGAGGGAGCGCAGCGTAGGTTTACAAGGTTAATTCCCGGGATGGCGGGACTGTCATATGCTGAGAGAATGGAGCAGGTGGGCTTGTACACTCTGGAGTTTAGAAGGATGAGAGGGGATCTCATTGAAACATATAAGATTGTTAAGGGCTTGGGCACGCTAAAGGCAGGAAACATGTTCCCGATGTTGGGGGAGTCCAGAACCAGGGGCCACAGTTTAAGAATAAGGAATAAGCCATTTAGAACGGAGACGAGGAAATACTTTTTCTCACAGAGAGTGGTGAGTCTGTGGAATTCTCTGCCTCAGAGGCAGGTTCTCTGGAAGCTTTCAAGAGGGCGCTTAAAAATAGTGGAGTCAGGGGATATGGGGAGAAGGCAGGAACGGGGTACTGATTGGGGATGATCAGCCATGATCACATTGAATCATGGCTCGAAGGGCCGAATGTCCTACTCCTGCACCTAATGTCTATTGTTACTTCAAGTAGAAATGGAGATGTGCATAATCTTCATTGATAATGTTGTATTTCAGATGACAAAGGGGTAGATTAGCTCAGGAACACAGATCTTCATAAAATCATTTAAAATGTATGAAAAAGAAGCAGTAATCCAACCCCTGGCGGATGTGTAGGGCAGACAAAAGTTATCCAACCTTAACCCACCAGAAGAAAATATTCAGATGGGATACATTCCCAGCGGGCGCTACGCAGCCGTGCTGGAGCAGACTCAGGGTCAGCGGTGCGGTGCCAACAAAGACCTGCGGCCGTTTGCGAATGAGGACGGGTCCAATGGTCAAGCGAGGAGGGCTTTCGGTGAGCAAAGGGGAGTGTCGGTGAGCGAGGAGGACCGTCGGTGAGCGAGAAGAACTGTCAGCAAGCCATCGCCCACGTGAGTGCCTGTACCGGGTCAGCTGAGGATGGCCTGTGGGGGTCCCGCTGGTCGGTCAAGGACGCGCCTCCGAGAACAAAGAGGGACCCGGCGTTAGGGGACCACTGAGAACAAAGAGAGACCCAGGGCATGGGGGTGGGTAGGGGCGAAAAGGAAAAGGGCCGATCGCGACAATTTTGAATACTTTACGACCCTCTTTATGTGGCGTATGAACCTGCAGACTGGTGAATATAGCCCATTTCACTACAGGCACTTACTTCCTTCCATCCAATCCACCTTCATGGTGCGTTGCATCAGTAGGGCTGGAAGCATCATCGAGAATGCCTGTAACCCTGAATACTCCTTTTTTTTCTCTTCTACCTTCTGGGAGAAGATATAGGAGCTTGAAAGCTCATATGTCCAGTCTTCAGAATAGTTTCTTCCCTATTGCTATCTGACTCCGGAATCAATCACCTCTTTGACACCCATTTCCAGAGGTGTGGCCATGTTCTCTTACTCTTAACTCTGCCTCATTCGATTATTCCCTGATTGTCATGCAAAATCGAAGTGGAGCAAAAGAATTCTGTGGTTTTGCACTTGCTGTATTTATTTTTGTATTTATCATACCTCTTTGCATTTCACTTTGTGAGCTTCATACAGGGAATTTCCTTGCACCCGGGCGTACACAATGATAAACTAATCTAATCTAATACTAAGTCTATAGCCCTGAAGATAAAGGCACTTTACGTACATATCCCAGCTTTGTTCAAATGAGTTCAGGTTTTCAGTCTCAACCATCCTTTGAGGCAATGAATTATAACCCATCATTCACTGTGTGTATAAAAACCTTGTTTCATCTTCTCTCTAATCCTTGTATCAGTTACTTTGAATCCATAGCCATTGCCAACAAAACATAGATTCTTCCTAATTATAGAAAAACAAAAAAATTGTAGATGTTGGAAGTCTGAAACAAAAATGAAAAATGTTGAATAAACTAAGCAGGTTAGGTAGTTAAGAGAGAAACAGACCTATTGCTTCCGGTCATTTATCTTTTATCAGAATCAGAAAGAATTACAAATCAAACTTGGGTAAAGATGCAGAGATAAAGAACATGTCCTTCCTATTGACCCTATCTTTTTCCGATTTTAATTCAAAGTCATGTGAGTGACTACGTGAAGAGCCCGCCAGCTCGCATGCGCATAAATACGTTGATGCATGGCGCAGCAATCGGAGCAGTTCGAAACTGCTCTGGCAGGTAAGCCGATTTCTGCTTTCAGGAACAGGCTGCTACAGGCTGCTAGTGGGCCCAGAGTAGCTGACGGGCGCAGCCTGTGCTGCTACCGCTGTTGGAGCTCCGAACGGGAGCAGGCGGCCGGATTTGGAGGCCGCCGTGGAGGCTCCGTAAGGAGCTGGCAATATTGCGGCTGCCAGCGCGGCCAGGTCAGGCAAAGGATTAGCAGCAGCCAGGGGTTTAAAAATAGTCAGGACCACGACCGCCAAGAAAGCTCAGCTGCCGGGTCTGTATTCGCTGTGGGGGGGTTTTCCGCAGCACCTAGTAATTTAAAAATTGCTGCTGCCGGCCGATGTCGGGTCAGCATACGCTGTAGAGCAGTGTATAGTGTATGCTCTATTTATAGGGCAGCTATAAATAGAGCCGGTAGTTTATAATAGCGGTTGCCGCTCGGTCATGTTTGTGACTATCATGGCAGAATGGGGCTCCACTGGAGCAGGCGGCTGTTCGGAGTATCTTATGGGCAATGCCTGTACAGATTGGTGCTCCGAAAGGGAGTCAGCCAGAGGCCTGAGGAGGCAACACCTGGATCAGGGTTGTGTACTATTTCTTCCCCTCAGAAACTCAGTTGAAGCTCCAGAAAGGAGCTCCTGGCCTAGGAAACCTTTTTAGCTGTGTCCATTAGCATCTGTGGGAGCAACACCTGGTTCAGGGTTACATCATGATAATTTCCGCTCAGTAGTGGGGACTGTTGGAGATTCTTTCTTAAGTGACTCCAACTATGTGGATACCAATAAAGCAATCGAATCGCTGAACTAATGGGGATATGCTTCTTTTTAATCATGTGAACAAACTATGTTCCGTGTACCAGAGGCATTTACTGGCGTCTCCAGCCCCGAATGAGGTGACTCTGATTATGATGCCGGCTCGACCAGGTCATATGGGGGGCCAGAGGCCTGGGGAAGCAACACCTGGTTCAGGGTTTCGCTCTATTTCCTCCCTGAAATACTCCGTTGAGGCTCCAGAAGGGAGCAAGGACTCAGAGTCACTAGCAGGCGCAACCTGTCTGGTAAGTACAATAAATAATGATGATTTATACCAGCAGCAGAGGACCGTGGCAGTGCGAAAAGCCGACGGCTATCTGTTTCCACATCAAAATTGTTGGCAGCGCCGGTCTGCACAGCTAGTTCCAATTCGGCTCCTAGAGGGAGCAGCTTGGCAACCCCGGGTTGGGGCAAAGCCAAAGCCAAGTCTGCGAGACAAGTCCTTTCGGACGATTCGGGACAAGAGGATTCTGTCCCCACATCAATGGCATATGTGATTGGCCGTTTGTCTCAATTGGAACATCTGATGGATCAGATGGTGGCACAAAATATACTCCGTGTTACGGAGGCATGCACAGGCAGTTCGTGTCACATGCCTGTGGCAACACCTGGTTCAGGGTTGCAATATTCATCCCACTCGGATGGGGGGAGTGTCGGAGATCAGTATGGAGCTGACTCCGAATATTAGTATGTGTCTGAATCCCATGCTTTAATGCATGATGTGCGAGAGTCGCATAAGGAAGAGCTGCCTGCTCTTGCCTCTAAATTTGCTGTTCCATCGGGGACGGGCAAACCACTCCAAGAAGAGTTGGCCAGCAACATGAGCTACCTAACATCACACCAGCTGAAGGAATGGCAAGCATGGGGCTGAAGATGTGGTCAGACAGGATCTGAAAATGGAACTTCGCTGAAGCTCCAACAAGCAGCTCGACCCGGGTTCAGAGACGCTGGCAGGTAAAGTCTTTATTAACCTCTGTAAAAATATCGAAATGTGGCAGTCTATCAGGCCAGGTTTGGATTTACTGGCAGCATGGGCTGTCTAGTATCTTTTCACTATTTCTGGAGTAGACAGATTGATGCAGAGAAATTGGCAGGGTGCCTTGCATACTAACCTATGTAATTTCCAAGTAGGAACAGCTTGGTTACACTGGTTCAGGGTAGACCATTCTGGAACTGGCTGGCCATATGGGTCATATTGACCAGGGAAGCACTGCCTCAACATCTGTGATTGAGATTATCAGGCTGCTCAGTAGAGTGAAGTAGTTGTAATAGTAAGATTAAACGAGAACTTACCAGTTCGAAGTTTGATCTTTATTTTATGAGGAGTTACGACGTGGGATTACGTGAAGATCCCACCAGCCCGCATGTGCGTCAATCTTCAAAGCAGCGATGTGAAATCACAGATAACAGTTGATGAACTGAATATAGTAAGATTCGAGAAACTAGAACTGCCAGCTGACCGTTATGAGAGAGGGTTGGGAGCGGAGGGCACGTAATCCCTCATAGTAAGTCCTCATAAAATAAAGATCAAACTTTGAACTGGTAAGTTCTCATTTAATCTTACTATTTTACTTCACAGTCACGTGAGTAACTACTTGAAGATTTCAAAGCTCTGTGATTTCACACTGTGAACACGAGTCCATGCGTCACACACTGCATTAGTTGACCAAGGATGAGTGAAATCGAATAATGCATTCAGACATGACATAGATTTAAAACATGCGGATGCTTTTTAGTGACCAAATGATAATAATCGTGACCCCACTCATCCGAGAGGAATTATAAAACAGAACCATTGGGTATTTGCCAACTCTATTTGAGTTTGCAAATACCCCCGGTCTGGCAATGGGCATGTTATAAAACATTTGGAAGGTCGATCGTTGGACCATCCTGCCGCCGCTAGGATGTGGTCCAGCGGAACGTCCATAACCCTCGCTGCTGATGTTGTTGCAGCCCCGGTGGAGTGAGATTTGAAAACATTAGTGTTCACTCCTGCACAAGCCAAAACACGTTTTAACCACCTGGAGATGGTCCATACTGATAATCTCTTATGAGGTTTTGTGTAACAAACATTGATAGTTTAGAGCCGCTAAGGCTCTAAGACCTAATGTACTGTTGCAGATGTGTGACCACACCCAATCAAAAGTCCATGGGGTATGCCATGAAAACTAGTTTGAGACTCGAGGCCCCCGGTCTACTCTGTTAGACTAAGTAATGAACAGAAAATAATATATTATCTGCAGATGTAACCATCCTGTCCAGTCACAGCTTATGCACCGACTGGACCTGTTGCGCTGCACCCAGTGCCATGAGCATAACCACTTTGTAAGTGATTTTGACCGAGGACAGGGATGTAGCTGGAGCCCACCAGCACAACTGTAGCGTCAGCACAACGTTAACACCCCATATCTCCGAGTACCTGGGCCTGGGGAAATTTGAGCTGAAGATACCCTTCATAAATCTGGATATCAGTGGTTGATACCCGATAGAGTGGTGTCCCGATCCCAGCAATAAGTATGACGACAAGGCACTTCTGACACAATTTATAGCACTATAACTCCATCTCTCGTGAAAATATAACTCTGAGAGGAATTCCAAGACATCTGTTATACGTGCCGTGTCATACAATATGTTGGACTGTAAACAGAACACTTCCCATTTCTTGATTTAGGATATGTACTGTTTCTTGGTACGATCTCTCCAGGCCGCAATGATTACATCTACCGAACAACCTGACAGTCCAAACCCCAGGAAAGGTCATCGCAGAGTCTGCAAACCAACAAATTGATTCGCTCATGCAGTGGACGGTTCTCCCCAGCCCGGGGTAAACCAGCAGATTTCTGCATTTGGGAACAGCCTTAAAAGGCTCTGTTATGATTCCCAGTTTGAATGGACCCATGGTGACTGTGTAGGCCAGACAGGCACTACCAAAAAGCCTGAGGCGGAGTCTTGATGGATCTTACGCAAGCACGACTGAGGAGCAAAAATGGAGGAAAGACATAAAGAACATTCCTCCCCAGTGTAGCGAGAATGCATCCATCACCACTGCCTCTGAGTATGGCTGCCATGCCATATATTTTTGCTACTGGTGATTGAGTCTAGATGCAAACAAATCTATATTTGGTGTTCCATCGAGCCACAATGTCCTTAAATACTTTGTGATCCAACATCGATTCTGTGTTGTCATTGATTTACGTGATGATACACCAGCGCCAAATGAGAGTAGGTAAACTACCACAGGATATTGATATGATTGCACCCATGTGATTAATATATGCCACCACCGTCATGTGTCAACTTGTAGATGAACATGCAGATATGCATATTCGCACAATAAGCCTTTAACCCATTGAGTGCCCAGTGTCTTTAGGTAGTTGATAGCATATAACTGAGGAATTGGTAATTCATGCACATCCCATCCACCTCTGTAACTAGGGATGGTATAGTAATTTCCCATCTGTGAGCACTAGCATCAGTTTGTAATATAACTGAAGGTTTAATGACCAAAAGTTACTGGAGCAATGCCGAATACTGTTCGTCCATCATTGTGACTTTCTAGCTTCAGCTGGTAATAGCATAGGTCTGTTAATAAGGACCTACATGGTACTTGAGAGCTTGCTCCTTTGCACGATGTAAGTTCTGATAATACAAAGGCCCAAAATGCACAGCTGAAAAATCAGAGCCACTATCTTGCCAATTCCACTGGCCACTTGTTGATAAACAAGATTGTTACAAACTTCCATTAATCTCTTGCCCCAGGGCGGAGTCACAGACAAATTAATAGAGTTAAAGGTAAATCCCAATAATCTATGACTAGTTGGTATCAACTTAGATTTAACTGGATGGATGAGAAACCCCAATTTCTCAAATATTAGTTTTACGGCTGAAACAGCAAATTTAGCAAGATTCGACATTTTTAGAATATCATCCAGATAGGCCATAACAATGTGTTTGGTAAATAACCTGGGAGTTGAAGTTAGCCCATTTCGCAATGCTTTAACTGGTATCATTGCCCATCCAGCTAAATCTCAAATCTCCGGTGATCCCTGTGAATGGGAACTGAATAGTATGCATCTTTAAGATCGATGCATGCCATAAAGCATCCTATGGAAATCAGTTGTTAGACAGTAATGACATTTTCCATTCTAAAAGTCTATACTGCACATGTGAATGTGAGTTATTCAAGGGTGATCCGACATCCTCCATGTCGTCGTAGAAATGGTGAAGCTATGCCCGTCGTGGATGTTTTAATTAACAGTTTTTGCTTCCTCAACCAGATCTTTATTTGTTTGGATATCTGCTTATATACCCAAACCTTTTTGTTTGGAATGAATAAATGTCCAACTTGGTGTATATTGTATGGGTGGCAATGAATTAAAGGAAATTCAATTTGGAACCCTTGTATACCGTGCAGTATAAACTGATCTGATGTCATCTTGTCAGTTATAAACAAATCTGAAGTTATCCGTCATCATTCGTGCAAAAACAAGTGTAATCTACACCAACTTGTAACTGGTCCACACACCCAATGTTTCGGAAAGAACCAGACCCACCTACCTCCATGGTTACCGGTGGTCTTATGGTAAGCTCAAAGGCCCCTGATACGGGTTCCATTTCCGTCCTCAGGTTCTATTTCCGTCCTTGATGTGGAGGATAGGACTGCTGGAGTTTGTGGATTGCACATTTTCCCTGAGGGCCGGCTTGGGCCTAGGTCTGAAAGACCTATGCCCAGAGAATCAGCTTACAAGCTGCCACCAGCTTCAGTGAACCGCTTACCGCTGATGGAGGTATAGGGGTGTTGTCGGCGAAGCGGTGAGGCTTTTGCTCGTCGTAGGTACCTTGACTAGTGCGGCAGCTTTGCTTCCTCATCCAGGTTTTTTACCTGTTTGGCTAGGTCTTCTCCGAGGAGAAGATTCGGCGGCTGGACATTGCTGGCCTTAGATGAGACTGCAAATTTGGGATTTTTAAGACAGGTCTGATGGCGTTCTTCTGAAAGTAGTTCATTTCGAAGTGTGCATTGCACATCAATGCCAGGGCATCCTACTGGACGTCCAATGATCCACCATAGTCTCCCCATATAGTGTTGTTCATTGCCGGCACTATGTGACGTGAGGTCACAGATGCTTACAAAGCTCCACTATGTTCCACGGACATAATTCCGAGTTTGGAGTCAGTCAACACTGACCCCTTGCCCTCCCCTCCACATAGAGGGAGACTTGTAAGCAGCCCTGAAACAGGTGCTGCTGCAGGCCCCCGAAGAGACCTGTGCTGATATGAACCTGTTCCACGGACCATATCAGGATAGAGCATCACCTCAGTGGGATGAACGCCCTGCGGACGTTATCCATGCTCCATTTGGGTAAAAAGTCTGAGGACGTACCCATTTCGGAGGGGAACCCTCCTGGCCTGACTCGTCCCAGTCCAGGCCTCTCAGACTCCGTTTGGCTGCACACCCTCTCGGGGCTGCCGGAGTATGAAGTCGCTGACCGTCCTGTCAGCGACTACCGCCGCCGGCTACCTGCACATCCGCGGTTCATAGCCATGTCTTCCCACAGTCCCCGCAGCCGGGTTTCCCCGAGCCGGGGTTCCCCGCGGTCCCCGTAGCCGGGTATCCCCGTGGTCTGTGCAGCCGGGGTTTCCCGTGGTCTGCGCAGCCGGGGTTCCCCGTGGTCCCCGTAGGCGGGTATCCCCGTGGTCTCCGCAGCCGGGGTTCCCCGCGGCTCATATATTTCACCTCGGATTGTTATCGAGCACAAACTCTGTAAAAGGGCTTTCTGCAAGTAAAAAACAACCTGAAATATAAGTTCAAAACACCTTCAGGTTTTGAAACTTACCGCTGGAGGATCAACGTGCCTGCCAGCCAGTTGTGTACCAGCGTTAGACGATAATGACGCGCATGTGGGCTGGTGGGCTCTTCACGTAGTCACTCACATGACTCCGAAGTAAAATCTCCCTTAACACATGGTTAAAATTCCGCTCAGTTAGTGCAGTTGCCAGTTCATTGAAAACATCATTGCCATCCTCTCTGGGAAAGGTAGGTACTAGCAGGAAGCCGGTCTGGCATATAGTATTTTATCTGACCTGCAGGTTCATGTTGTGAATCAAAAAGGTATTTATAATAATCTGTAGGCTTTCAATACCAGTATTCCTGTGGTATAGAGTATGGTATGATAGAGTGGCTGGTCGAAGAAATTGTGTTACGCACTCTGGCGACTCAGACAGGTGGTTTCAGTCAGAGGACTGCGAAGCAATTCCAGGTTCAGGCTTGCATTAGGCTAATTTCCACTCTGAGGAAGAACGCTGAGAATTTGTGGTGACTCTACTAGTCAAGAGTTGACAGGGAACTCGTATTCCCACATCAAGTGGATACGGTGTTTTCAGCTATAGTCATAAGGTTCTGTTTATATGTTATCAGTGAACTGAATGAATAACTAGATAATGCATCCTCCGTGGCAAGAGAAGCCAATAATCTTCCGTCTGTATGGTCAATAGAGGAACGGTGATTCCAAGTGGAATCAGTGACATCTCATAGAGGATGATTGCCCAAGAACAAAAAGGGGTATATTTCTGATATTTTTCAAGATTGTAGGAACATGGAGCGTGCCAAATCAGGTTAATTTGGCTGATCTGATCACGTATTTGGTTACCCAGTTTGAGATGGATGATTGGCTTCAGCAATTTAGCTGATTCAGAGAATTGATCTTGAACATGCATACTTTGCCATATCTATACACAAGAGGCACAGCTATATTTGGTGTTTGATAAAATAGGCAGTGGTGGAAGCTAATGCTACCCTACTCAAATCAAAGGGCATTGTGTCATCAAATTTTAGATGACATGCAAATTTTGCAGCTGATAAGACGTAGGGGTTTATCAGTAGATGCCTCTTACAATATTAAGGATGAGGCAACATGAAACTTAATTGTGCCAACTTTGCCTATTCATTCAGGCCATGGTAAGGCGGCTAAAGAAGCTCCTATTTACTCAAAGTCACGAGTGATGGCTGGTGCAGCCTTTTTTCTCGGGCAGCTAGCTCCCCACAATTGTGTGGGAAATTTGTGAACAATATATCTGAGTTAATTTTAAATGGAAATGACAGAAGTTTGTGTTGCTTTTAGTCTGGGCTTAGAGCAGAGATGATGTGATAGCACAATTAACACTGCTTGTGCTGTTTTGTCATTCTTTATAATTCTATAAGTGGGACAAAAATGATTGGCTATTCACCCACTGTTCACTAACGGTACACAAGGTGTTTTTATATGACAGCTCTAAAAGCCTACAGTCATCGTAGTGTGCAATGTATATCAGTAAATTATTATGTAGATATTCATCTACAATATTCCTAATGGGAGCAGTATGTTTAAATTGATTATGCTTTTAGAAACTGATTTCAGCACAAAGAACACAGTCTTTACTCAATCCCTGGCTCGGTGTCTGGGTCATAACTGACATTAGGGTAGTTTGTTATGGGAATGATCTCATAAAAAAAAACAGGCATGGTTGCGTACATTTGGAGTTGACAGCATACCCACCAGATCGAAGATTGGGGGTGTCATTATGTATACAGGTACACTGAGTTTGCTAGTACCTATGAGATGAAAGATAGTTGCTGATGGCTCATTAACAGCCAATAGAATGGATATTTCCATTACATCATACAGCAAGAGGCCTACATAGTGCGTGTTCAGAAGTTATAACATTTGGTTGAATATGTCTGGATATTTGCAATTTCAAAACCAATTGGGACTATGGTCCGATTAAGAGCAATGGCCATGTATGCAAGTTAGCATCATGTTGTTAATAACCCATGTCTTTTTACCATTAATGGTTTTATCTGTTTAAGTGTTTCACACACAGATTGCATGAAACCACATAGCTTTGAAGTCTTCACGTATTCACTCACGTGACTTCGAAATAAAATAGAAAGATTAAACAAGAACTTACCGTTTGAAGTTTGATCTTTCTTTTATGAGAAGTTGAAGTGAGGGAAAACATGCCCTCCACTCCCAACCCTGATTCTCATAAAAGATCATCCGGTAACTCTAGTCTCAATAGTCTTTCTATAGTTTAAGTTCTGCAACTGGTCTGTGGTTTCATACAGTCGCTCTGAAGATTGACGCGCATGCGGGCTGGCGGGCTCTTCATGTATTCCCTTACTTCAACTTCTCATAAAATAAAGATCAAACTTCAAACGGTAAGTTCTCGTTTAATCCTTCTATTCTACTGACTACACCACCTATATATTCCTCCAGTCTAAAGCTCTCCTCCTCATTGTCAAATCAGGACCATTTGTTGTATCATCGCCTAACTTCTTTATCATGACTGTGTGTTCAGATCTAACTTATTAATATATTTTACAAAAAGCATGGGACCAAGCTCCAAAATCTGGAAATGCTGGTATCACTTCAGCATGTCAAGCAGCACCAATGGTGAGAGAAACAAAGTCAATGCTCCAGGTCATGGAATGGGAAAGTGCGGAGCAGAGTGGGAAAGTGGAGAGAACATTCGGAACATCTGTGCTGGGATGAAGACCAACACTATTTTAGGTAATAATTACATTTTAAAACCAGCAATGAGAAACATAAAATGTAAAAGAGAAACATAAATGTAAAAGAGAGAGAAAAATAAAATGTAAACAGAAAGGCGTAGCCATATCTGTGGAGTGAAGGAAGAATGTGTATTTAACTGACATAGTTAAATTCAGATGAAGATCAAGAAGCTATAATCTGTCAAGATGCAAGATGAAATGATTTTCCTCTAGATTTACTGGGCATCATTAAAGCAAGGTAAAAGGCTGAGGACAGGGAGATCAAATAAGGGATGGCTGTAGAATTAAAATGGCAGTTGACCTAAAAATCATGGTCACCCATGTGAACTGAATGGAGGTGTTCTGCAACGCTGTCATTCTATCTTGTTTAATTTCTCCAATGTGAAGACAACCACATTCTGACTACAGAACACTAAATTGTATGTGTAAATTAATTGCTGCTTCATCTAGGTTTGTTTGGGTACATACATGTTTAGCAAAAAAAGTTGTGGCATCTCCTGTGGTTACATAGGGAAGTGCTGTGAGAATGGGGAGCGGTTGGTGGAGATGAGAGAATGGCCCAGAGAGTTGTGGATGGAATGGTTCCTTTGGCACACTGCAAAGGGTGGAGAGGGAAAGATATATGTTTGGTGCTGGATTCTAGCTTTCCACTCACACACCATTACCTTTTCTTTCTACCACTGAGTCAATTTTGCGTTCCATTTGACACTATGCTTACCAGGGCATAACTGGGCTTTACCTTTTTGACCAACCTGCCATGTGAGACTTTGTCAAAAGACTTTCTAAAATCCGTGGGAAATGCATCAAACGCACTGCCAATGATGACCTTTCTTACATCCTCCACAAAAAAAATCAGTCATTAGTTGTATATCTCCCCTTAATAAATCCAAAATTTAACTGTCCCATTAATTTGTGCTGTTCTAAATGAGGATTTATCCTGTCATTTACAATTACTTCTTCACTACCGAAGTTAAACCAACTGGTCTTCCTTATCCCTTCCTTTTAAAACAATGGTAATGTCAGCAGCTCTGGCACCACTCCTATGGTCAGATGAGAATGACAAATGTAGTCAGAACCTTTGTGATATCTTGCACGTTTCTTTTAATATCTTAAAAATGATGTTGTGGTTATTTTATAGTTACTGTATGTATTTTTTGTATGTTTAGTGAATGGATTCATCTCAATTACAATACTTACATTATTCCATATTTTGTGAATCCTATCAAAATATATTCATTCTGAACCTTACCCACAGGCTTCACCTCCAAACCAGGTTATTCTTGGATATTCTTGCTATTGATGGAGTGCAGCATAGGTTCAAGAGGTTAATTCCTGGGATGGCGGCACTGTCATATGTTGAAAGAATGGAGCGACTGGGCTTGTATACACTGGAATTTAGAAGGATGAAAGCGGATCTTATAGGAAACCTATAAGATTATTAAGGGATTGGACACGCTAGAGGCAGGAGACATGTTCCAGATGTTGGGGGAGTCCAGAAGCACGGGACACAGTTTAAGAATAAGGGGTAGGCCATTTAGAACAGAGATGAGGAAAATAATTGTGAATCTGTGGAATTCTCTGCCTCAGAAGGCAGTGGTGGCCGATTCTCTGGATGCTTTCAAGAGAGTTAGATAGAGCTGTCAAAGATAGCTGAGTCAAGGGATATGGGGAGAAGGCAGGAATGGCGTACTGATTGTGGATGATCAGCCATCAGCTCGAAGGGCTGAATGGCCTACTCCTGCACCTATTGTCTATTGTTATCTTTTTGATTATTACAAGTCCTAGAGTGAAGTTATTAGAAGTTTTTTCTTTGGTATCTCTTACTCTTTTTGTACTTACAAGACATTTTATTTTTCCTTAATTTTCACTTTCCAATGTTTTCCCATACTCTTTCTTTGCTTCCCAAATTTCCCTTTTAATTTCACTCCTAGGTTTTCAAAACCCTTCAAGGCTCGTGATTCAGCCTTTGAAGTTAAACCAAAATTGTTAGAATGTGGGATAACACGTTCCTGTAAGGTAGCTGAATATACCACCACTCAAATTTACCAAATTTCCAGAACGCTTTTAAGCCGGATCAAAACAAAAAAGGCGGTTCTTCACATCTTTTTGATTCTGAACAAAACTCTACAGGTCTATAATCCCAGACAAAATTAACTGCAGTTAAGGGGGACAAACAAGAGAACAGAACCGTACAGCCCAAGAACCGGTCCTTCAGCCTACAATGTCTGTGCCGAACATGATGTCAAGACCAACTCCTATCTGTGTGCACATAATCCATATCCCTCCATTCCCTGTATTTCCATAAAGCTATTCAAAAGTCTCTTAAAAGCCGCCATTACATCTGCATTGAAAATCCCCCCAGCAGCACATTTTAGGCACTCACTACTCTCTGTTTAAAAAACTTGGCCCTCACATCTCATCATCAAAGCCTTTGGCGCTGAGTAAGTCCCAGTCAATATTGGCGAAGTTAAAATCATCCACTAGGACGACCATGGGTACACAAAATGCTGTTGAAACTCAGCGGGTGCAGCAGCATATATGATGTCAAGACCAACTCATAGATGCTGCTGCACCTGCTGAGTTTCTCCAGTACTTTTGTGTACCCTCGATTTTCCAGCATCTGCAGTTCCTGCTTTAACACTACGACAATCATGTTGTTTTGGCATCTTACGGTAATCTGTCTATATATCCTTTCTTCTATCTCCTGCTTATCATTGTGGGGTCTATGATACGTCCATTAAAGTGCTTGCATCTTTCTCATTTCTGTCTTTTAATCATATTGCCTCAGTGGATGAACCCTCCAATTTGTTACAGTCTCCCGGATTAGAAGTGCAATTCTTTTATCTTTTTTCTCTCCCTTTCGATCACGTCTGAAACATCAAAACTCTGGAACATGGAGCTGCCAGTTGTGTCCTTCTCACAAACACATTTTCTCAATGGCCACAACATCAGAAACCCAAGCACCGATCCTGGCTCTAAGTTCTGCTTTCCCCACAATACTCCTTGCATGGAAATAAACATACTCCAGCCCATGAGAATCACCATTTTCCTTTATCTCTCCCTGCCTGGCCTTCTTTTGAGACTTACTGGACCTAACCTGTACATTCCCATCAGTTCTTCCAATTGCTGACCTGCTACTCTAGTCCCCCCCCTCTAGTTTAACCCTCCCAAGTAGCACCAGAGAGGACATTAGTACCCACCAATACATCTGATGAAAGCATATCACTGAAGTATGTGGTGAAATAACAGGAAATGCTGACGAAAGTGGTAGACTTATTATTGTATTTCCAAGAGGTTAAATTTCATAGCAGAAACAAATATTTGTTGATTAGAATGCGTAATTAACTCACTCATTCTTCCCGGGTCTTAGATGAACATAAAACGACCAAATTATTATTATATTATTTAGCATTACTAACTGTATATTGTCTTAATGCATACTTGTGTTTTAATTTTGTGTGCAGCAAGCATGAGCTGAAGCAGGTTTACATTACATCCATCCTTCTTAAAGAGATGGTTGGCATTGCTTTAAACAGTTGGCAAAACCAGCACTCACAAAATAGCTGGGTTTTACTAACTTCAAACCACATTGTGGCTGGTAGAATGCACAGCTGATGTGGTGTTACACAGAGAAACATGCCAACTGTGCTCTGTGAGCCTCCAATTGAAAATCTTCATGTTTATGAGACTTTCACAAACAGCATTTGGCTGAATCACAACACTGCTTTTATACCATAAAAAGTGGTATCAAAACTCGATACCTACTAGGGGGACTCTGCACTTGTTACAATTGGGGTGAGGGGGAGCCAGAGCGGAGCTGTGGGATATCGAGGAGACCCTAGTGAGGGCCTCGTAACTCCCCCCCCCCCCCCCCCCCCCCGAGTCCTAACCTTCCACCCCATCAGCTGTTGCATACAGCACATAATCCTCCGACATTTTCACCACCTCCAACGGGATCCCACCACTAGCCACATATTCCCATCTCCACCGCTTTCCACGGAGACCGTTCCCTCCGTAACTCCCTGGTCAACTCGTCCCTTCCCAACCAAACCACCCTCTCCCCAGGTACTTTCCCCTGCAACCGCAGGAGATGCAACACCTGTACCTATACTCCCCCCCTGGATCCAAGGACCCTGACAGTCTGTTCCGGTGAGGCTGAGGTTCACTTGCACCTCCTCCAACCTCATCTACTGTATTTGCTGTTCCAGGTGTGAACATCTGTATGTTGGCGAGACCAAGCACAGGCTCGGCGTATGTTTAGCTGAATACCTCCATTCAGTCCGCCTAAACCTACCTGATCTCCTGTTGCTACACACTTTAACTCCCCCTCCCATTCCCACACTGAACAGCACCTCATATTTCACTTGGGCATCTTGCACCCCAGCGGTATGAACATTGACTTCTCTAACTTCAAGTAACCCTTCCCTTCTCTCTCCATCCCTCCCCCTTCCCAGTTCTCAGACCAGTCTCACTGCCTCCAACTATATTTTATCTCTGCTTTGTTGTTACTTTCTCCCAGCTAACAATGATCCATGCTACATTTTCCTTGGTCTCCATTCCATTTGCCCTGTTTTCACACCTTCACACTTCCTCATCTATCTCCCTCCCCCCCCGACGTCAGTCTGAAGATGGGTCTCAAACCGAAACATTGCCCATTCCTTCTCTCCCGTTGAGTAACTCCAGCATTTTTTGTCTATCTTTGGTTTAAACCAGCATCTGCATTTCCTTCATACACATTTCGTCTGTAGAGGTTCTTAGTTTCGTTTAGTTTAGAGATATAGTGGGAAACAGGCTCTTCGCCCACCGCGTCCGTGCCAACCAGCGATCCCCGTACACTAGCACTACCCTACACACTAGGGACAATTTACTATTGTTACAGAAGCCATTTAACTTACAAACCCGCACTTCTTTGGAATGAGGGAGGAAACCGGAGCACCGGGGAAACCCCACGTGGTCACGGGAGAACGTACAAGCTAACTACCGACAGCACCCGTAGTCATGATCAAACCCGGGTCTCTGGCACTTTAAGGCAGTCAGGCTATCGCTGCTCCATCATGCTACTGGCCTGTCTTAGTAATCAGCAGTGTAGACCCCCACACAGAATGCATTTAAAACTCTCAGCATTTTTTTTGCAGATGTTGTCAACATGGAGTTCTGATTTATTTGCTGAGGCAGGGCTGGAGGTGACCAGCGACAGGGCTCCTTGCCTGCATTTGACCTCACAGTACGGGACCTGAAGCTTGACATAATTTTGTAATGTTGTGAACTGTTAATGCTACAGTGCCACACTGCAAAAAGATGCTGGTGAGTTGGTGCACTGTGCATTCAGAATCAGACAATATAATTAAGCCACGTTAAGTAAATGGTAACATGTTAAAAAGTTATAAGAAAATGAACCTAAAGCTTCCTACAAACAATTTGGAAATATATATATTATCCAATGAAGGTATTTAAAAAGCATCTGGGAGCTGTTGGTCAATAAACAGGATTGTAGAGTACAAATAGGAAAGAAGTGAGTGCAAATCTTTTTAGATGTGACAACAGCAACAGCTGGATATCATACCTAGGGAGGATGTCAAGAGTCGGTAGAGGATACATTCAGTGGTGTAGGGGATCAGGGAATTGACTTCCGCAGAGGGACTGAAGAAGCTGGAACTGTTCTCCTTAGAACTTAAAAGATTAGAAACATATTAAATAGGTGCAGCAGTAGGCCATTTGACCCAGCGCCACCATTCAATATGATCATAGCTAGTCATCCAAATTCAGTACCCCATTCCTGCTTTTTCCCCATATCCCTTGATTCCTTTAGCTCTAAGAGCTAAATCTAACTCTGCATCCACGATTTCTACGGCCATCGCCTAGATTGAAGGTAATATTCAACAAACACATTCAATATTCAAAATAAAGCAAAACATTTTCTAATAAGAGGAACACTGGGGACCAAATGATGCAGATTTGAGATAACCAGGATAAAAGTGGTGTGCAGGTGGTGCTGGGGTAGGGGATGATGAGAATGTTTTTATTCAATTCAATATGTAATGCACTACCTAAAATGTTGTGGAGGGGGACTCCATGGTAAATTTAAAGAGGGCTATGGATAAATAGCAAATATTTCCAGGGCTATGAGGGAAGAGCAGTTGACTGTGACTAATTAGAGAGCTCTCATAAAGAACCGTGCAGGTGCAATTAGCTGAATGGCTTCCTTCTGCAATAAAACATTCTTTGATTCCAAAAGGGCATGTCCAGTCTTTAATAGCTCACAGCCCTATTTTAAATATTATGATTCCTTCTATTTAGATCCCTCCCCCACCTCCACCCACCCCCGTGTGCTATTCTCCATAGACAGTGTAACAATTTGCTTACATTCGTTTTCCTAGCTGCTCTTCATACAGACATTGTGCTCCAAAAATATCCTTGTGTTGACCTGTGGTCCAATATTCCTCTATTGTCCTCACCCATGAATGAGGCCAAATGATATATTACCAGAGATATTTGTTTGAAGAAAAAAACTGCAGAAGGGTGCTAAGCAATATGTTCAAAATACTCCTTTTTAATGCGTAGCCCACCCCGCAGTTCCAGGCAATTGATTATTATTATTTTGCAATTGTATCACTCTTACATTATCCAATTAGTCTTACATGTAGTATTAACAATCACATTTTACTGGAAAACAACAAACATTTTAAATATTAATTACGTTTGACAATACTTAATATGACAACTTCTCAAACTGTTTAAATCGCACAGACAGCAAAGAGTTCCTTTGGAATTATCTGAGATTTACTCGTTACTGATAAGGAATATGAAATAAATATTCTCCTTCATTAATAGATTGTGCAATTGAAGGGGGGTAACCTCTTCCATTGGTAGAGTGGATAGCAAATTAGCAATGTTTCCATATGAACAAAAAAGCAGGCCACATGCTGTTCTAAATATCTAATAAATGTACATATGTATGTGTGCACTCTCCATGAAATGAATTTAGAGACATCAGACTGTGAAAGGATATCTTTGTCTACTCATTCCTACACTATGACTATCTGCATTTTATGCATATGTAATAGATTATCTCATGCTCCTAAACACAAAATAAACTTAAAAAAAAATAATAAAAGAATCAGATTTTAATATTTTGATTAATCAGGGTCTCAGATTCCCAAAGCTTGTGAATGTTCCGTAAATATGGCAAAGACTTAGTTTTTTTTAATTCAGTTTCTACTATTTGCAGTTTTTGCTATCCACATGCTTTCTGAAACTGCAGTTATTTTTATTTGTCTCACCAGCATCTAGCAGGAGGGCGCTGGTGTGTTGCTGCTTAAAGAAATTCATCCATTTTAGCTTGATGGAAATCGCTTCTGCCCACCTTTAATAGAAAATTCTTCGCGTTTCTACCACCAACCCTACCCCCCACCAGAAAAAAAACACTCAGTTCCTGCTTTCACAAATCAGGAGTGAATACACCATGGAACTGATCTGAAGGCACTCACTTCTCCACGGGTCACTGTGCTGTATGGCTTTGCAGCTATTAAAAGTATGTAGATGGCAGACCAGTACTAGGGCTGCCAAACTCACTTCCAGTAATTAAGTAGAGGACAAGATACAGTAATATAGGCTGGCGGCTGAATGCTTGTTATTTAAATAATGGAAGATTCGTGTCCATATCACAGAGTTGTGGGTGAAGTCAGTTGGACAAGGGAAGAAATGTACATGGAGAAATTCATCCAGTGCACGTACTAAAGGCAGTGGGAATAATTTAGACCCATATTAGTCCCTTGTGGATGCAAAAATTAAGCATCATTCAGACCGACTATGATAATAATGCAGAAATTAGACTGCTTTAGAGATGTGTAAATTCTTCACTGCAACTTATGTATCTTTAATCACTGTCCTCCAAACTGCTGTTCAGATTACACTAGCAGGCACTACATCTTTGTAAATTTTGAGAAAACAAAAATCATCAATAATTTGTACATAATTTAAACATGTCAAACTCCTCATAAATAAATAAATAGCAGCACTCTCATTTTAATATGTGTTAGTCACAATGCAAAGAGACACTGCATCCTGGTTTGTTTTGAATCTTTTTACAACCTCCTACATTTTTCAATTCATGAGCAGATTCACTAAGGTTCGTGAAAGAAAATACCCCTGTGCAATCATGTTTTTGAACAAAATATTCACCAAGCTGTTGACCTGATGCTTTGCATTTTGTAGAGAACTTATAAATATCTTCAAAGGCATCATATGTTCCAGTCCAGATAAACCCTGCATTTATCTTTTTAAGGATTAATCTCTAACTTTTGAATCGGTGACTTCAAGGTGGTGATCTTTTTTTTTCATTTAAAATCCCAAAATG
The DNA here is from genome assembly GCA_963514005.1 of Raja brachyura. The sequence goes on along the minus strand of OY740797.1, from coordinate 44,343,780 downwards.
CTGAAGCCACCCAGAGTCTTAGCTGTGTGATTAAAAACATCACACTACCTGTAAATCTGCAATACTTTACTAAAGGTCAACTGAAAATGCAATGAAATGAAGGAATGTAAAATGTGGGTTATGGATAAAGCAATCTTTGGAAAAAATGCTGAGGGAATACATACAGCTATCAAATGTTGTGACATTGACCCAAATTCAGAGTACTAATTAATTTTATGACTTTACTTTCCAGTTTTCTTTAATCTCCCCATATTCTTTAAAAATGATTTGTTGTTCATAAGCAACAAAATTACAATTACAATCACATTTAAGTTGACAATATTTTTCAAAAGCTTCCATTATAATTTCAGCAAAATGCTTTCTTTTAATTTTTTTCAGAAACATCTGAAATAATCCCACGAGCCCTGATCACATACATCTCATGATCTGATTAGCATTATATCTTTCGTATTCTACTGTTCAAAATGCATGCAGATAGAGTTTGCAACTGTTGACCCTTTGGGTTCTGAATTCATATTTTTATTTGTAGGAAGCATACACATTAACCACAGTGAGATTCTTTGGCAGTATTTAGGTAAAAAAAAACACTTAAAAAAAAAAGGATTAATGTTCTAATATAAAATATATTAGAGAACTAGATCATGGAAGAATGTAGATGATATATAGCAGTGGTCACATGTGAGAACTGTACATTACTTAGAGCCCCATTATCGAGTGTTCGAGTACATTATTTTCTAATGTGCAAGGCAAAGGTGGAAATCAAACATAAAAATACATTTATTGCAAAAGCTCTTGCATGTAAATTTTTCTGGAAGGAAAGATAAGTGTATTTGATGTATGGGAATAAAGCTATACTCCTGTTTTAAGGGGGAAGATCCAAATATTTTCATCTTGGAATCCAAAAGATGACAACAACAGAAAATTATTTACTAATAGACTAGTTTTGAAAAAATGAAAGACTGTGCTGATGATAGCATTATGATTTCTATGTTTTCAAATAATGTTGTGAAAAATGTTGCTCATAATGCACTACGACACAAAAGATTGCCTAAGTAAATTGCATAAAAGGAAAATCAGTCAGGGAGAATTGTACACATATATTGGAGATAACGTGATATTCAAGCTAACAAAATGCAAAATGAGCATTGCCAGCTATCAATATCCCCTGCCTATCTATTTGCCAATGTGCAGCATTCAGTCAAAACTAAAATAAAATATATAAATAAGATAAAGTATTTAGAAAAAACAAACTGGGTAAAGTACAAATGAAAATAATTTACTAAGTAACAACTTTGAAAAGAGTAGGTCTTCCTTATAACAATTTGAAGGGATAACATGACAAAATACTAGCAAAATACACAGGGGTGTCTGCATCCTCTTGGCATGAACATTGAATTCTCTCAATTCTGTTAACCCTTGCTGTCTCCTCCCCTTCCTACCTCTTCCTCAGCCCCAGGGCTCCTCCTCCTTTTTCCCTTTTCCTTTCTTCCCCCCGCCTCCCCTCACCCCCCATCAGTCTGAAGAAGGGTTTCGGCTACAAAAAGGTTTGCCACTGCTACACGGATGGTTTTAAACTGAATAAGGGGGGTGGGGTGTCAAATGGGATAATCGAGAACGGAGTTAAAGGGAAAGAGAGTAAAGGGATGGTTAATGACCCCAGAATTAACGGGAAAGAAAGACCACAAAGGGATAGGAGAGTATGGCCAAGTGTAATAGGGATTGATGTGAAAGGGGCTACTTGTCAACATAATTGTATAAGGAGTAAGAGTGTTGTAAAAACAAGCCTGAAGGCTTTGTGTCTCAATGCGAGGAGCATTTGTAATAAGGTGGATGAGTTGAAGGTGCAGATAGCGATTAATGACTATGCTATAGTTGGGATCACGGAGACATGGCTCCAGGATGACCAAGGCTGGGAGCTGAACATCCAGGGATATTCAATATTCAGGAGGGATAGACGAAAAGGAAAAGGAGGTGGGGTAGCGTTGCTGGTGAGAGAGGAGATTAATGCAATAGAAAGGAAGGACATTAGCGTGGAGGATGTGGAATCGATATGGGTAGAGCTGCGAAACTCTAAGGGGCAGAAAACGCTAGTGGGAGCTGTGTACAGGCCACCTAACAGTAGTATTGGAGTTGGGGATGGCATCAAACAGGAAATTAGAAATGCGTGCAACAAGGGTAACACGATTATAATGGGTGACTTCAATCTGCATGTAGATTGGGTGAATCAAATTGGCAGGGGTGCTGAGGAAGAGGATTTCCTGGAATGTATGCAGGATAGTTTTCTCAACCAACATGTGGAGGAACCAACGAGAGAGCAGGCTATTCTAGACTGGGTATTGAGTAATGAGGAAGGGTTAGTTAGCAGTCTTGTTGTGCGTGGCCCCTTGGGCAAGAGTGACCATAATATGGTTGAGTTCTTCATTAGGATGGAGAGTGACAAAATTAAGTCAGAAACAAGGGTTCTGAACTTGAACAATGGTAACTTTGAAGGTATGAGATGTGAATTGGCCAAGATAGACTGGCAGGTGATTCATAAAGAGTTGACAGTGGATGTGCAATGGAAGGTATTTAAAGACTGCATGGATGAAGTACTAAAGTTGTTCATACCAGTTTGGCAAAAGAATAAATCGGGGAAGGTGGTGCATCCATGGATAACAAGGGAAATCAGGGATAGTATAAAAACAAAAGATGAGGCATATAAATTTGCCAGAAAAAGCAGCCTACCGGAGGACTGGGAGAAATTCAGAATCCAGCAGAGGAGGACAAAGGGCTTAATTAGGAAAGGGAAAATAGATTATGAAAGGAAACTGGCAGGGAACATAAAAACTGACTGCAAAAGCTTTTATAGATATGTGAAGAGAAAGAGAGTAGTTAAAACAAATGTTGGTCCCTTGCAGTCAGAAACAGGTGAATTGATCATGGGGAACAAGGACATGGCAGACCAATTGAATAACTACTTTGGTTCTGTCTTCACTAAGGAAGACATAAATAATCTGCCGGAAATAGCAGTGGAACGGGGGTCAAATAAGATGGAGGAACTGAGTGAAATCCAGGTTAGCCGGGAGGTGGTGTTGGGTAAATTGAACGGATTGAAGGCCAATAAATCCCCAGGGCCAGATAGTCTGCATCCCAGAGTACTCAAGGAGGTAGCCACAGAAATAGTGGATGCATGAGGAAAGATTGGATAGACTCGGTTTGTACTCGATGGAATTTAGAAGATTGAGGGGGGATCTTATAGAAACCTACAAAATTCTTAAGGGGTTGGACAAGCTAGATGCTGGAAGATTGTTCCCGATGTTGGGGGAGTCCAGAACAAGGGGTCACAGTCTAAGGATAAGGGGGAATTCCTTTAGGACCGAAATGAGGAAAACATTCTTTACACAGAGAGTGGTGAGTCTCTGGAATTCTCTGCCACAGAAGGTAGTTGAGGCCAGTTCATTGGCTATATTTAAGAGGGCGTTAGATGTGGCACTTGTGGCTAAAGGGATCAGGGGGTATGGAGAGAAGGCAGGTACGGGATACTGAGTTGGATGATCAGCCATGATCACATTGAATGGCGGTGCAGGCTCGAAGGGCCGAATGGCCTACTCCTGCACCTATTTTCTATGTTTCTATGTTTCTATTAGTGATAATTTTTCAAAATTCCTTAGATTCTGGAGTAGTTCCTGAGGATTGGAGGGTAGCTAATGTAACCCCACTTTTTAAAAAAGGAGGGAGAGAGAAAGCGGGGAATTACAGACCAGTTAGTCTAACATCGGTAGTGGGGAAACTGCTAGAGTCGGTTATTAAAGATGGGATAGCAGCGCATTTGGAAAGTGGTGAAATCATTGGACAAAGTCAGCATGGATTTACGAAAGGTAAATCATGTCTGACAAATCTGATAGAATTTTTCGAGGATGTAACTAATAGAGTGGATAAGGGAGAACCAGTGGATGTGTTATATCTAGACTTTCAGAAGGCTTTCGACAAGGTCCCGCATAAGAGATTAGCATACAAACATAAAGCACATGGTATTGGGGGTTCAGTATTGATGTGGATAGAGAACTGGCTAGCAGACAGGAGGCAAAGGGTAGGAGTAAACGGGTCCTTTTCAGAATGGCAGGCAGTGACTAGTGGGGTGCCGCAAGGCTCAGTGCTGGGACCCCAGCTATTTACAATATATATTAATGATTTGGACGAGGGAATTCAATGCAACATCTCCAAATTTGCAGATGATACCAAGCTGGGGGGTATAGTTAGGTGTGAGGAGGATGCTTGGAGCCTGCAGGGTGATTTGGATAGGCTGAGTGAATGGGCAGATGCATGGCAGATGCAGTATAATGTGGATAAATGTGAGGTTATCCACTTTGGTGGCAAAAACATGAGGGTAGACTATTATCTGAATGGTGGCAGATTAGGAAAGGGGGAGATGCAACGAGACCTGGGTGTCATGGTACACCAGTCATTGAAAGTAGGCATGCAGGTGCAGCAGGCAGTGAAGAAAGCAAATGGTATGTTAGCATTCATAGCGAAAGGATTTGAGTATAGGAGCAGGGAGGTTCTACTGCAGTTGTACAGGGTTTTGGTGAGGCCACACCTGGAGTATTGCATACAGTTTTGGTCTCCAAATCTGAGGAAAGACATCCTTGCCATAGAGGGGGTACAGAGAAGATTCACCAGACTGATTCCTGGGATGTCAGGACTTTCATATGAGGAAAGATTGGATAGACTCGGCTTGTACTCGCTGGAATTTAGAAGATTGAGGGGGGATCTTATAGAAACTCATCTGTGGGCTTCTGATCACGATTTTCCTAGTCTGTTTGCTACGATTTCCACTTCGATTATATATGGAATTACATAATTTCCGCTGAGATGGTTTCAAGCATCTTGATCTTTTTGAAGCTCCATCTTCCATGCATGTGGAAATAATTAGATCACTTTCTTGAAATCTGCCTTATAGATTGTTGAATGGAAATATGTCTTTCAAGAAAGCACAACAAGCTTCTGGACTGCACATTACTCTAATAGACAAAATATTTTTGTGGCAGTTAACCTTCTGGCCAGTAGTGACACCCAGGAGGTTGACAATGAAGAATTCTTGCCGAAGGCCAGAATCAGGAGGGCATGACCAGTTCCGCTGTCCGGTCCCGGTAGCCGCTCGCAGCCACCCAAGCTAGTTCCCTCCCCAGCCACAATGTGGTGGATCCACTCGCGGAGCTGCGGCAGCGGTGAGTGAATTGCTGGCATGATCTCCGACCCCCTCTTTCTCAATGCTCCTGACCTCCCTGCAACTTTATCCCTGGCGGCCCAGCCAAGTTTACTACTTTGTGCAGCCTAGGCCGTGCTGACCTGGGCCAGACTCCCCACATGCTGTGGAAAAGAACTCTCCCCCACAACCCCCAGGGGCATTGTCCTTTTACAGCCGCTTCCTACTTCACAGTTCCAGGGTCGAAGGCGTGCCAGGTTCGGCAGAGCAGTCGCAACGAGAGTGCCATTGCTCAGCCTAACCTTCGGCCTCCAAGATGCAAATAAATTTTCGGGCCTTATTTTAGAGTAAAAAAAAGCGTCTTGGACACTGGGAAATACGGTATTTTGGCACTGAACAAGCACAACAAGCTTCTGGACTGCACATTACTCTAATAAACAAAATATTTTTGTGGCAGTTAACCTTCTGGCCAGTGAACAAGATTAGACCTGGAATTGGTGCTGGAGCCCTGAAGTAAGGCTGGAAGTGGGAGCCAGGGGGTGGAGGTGAGATCTCCATTGGGAGATTTAATTGTGTGGGAACTGACTTGAAGCCCATATCCAAATGTCTTTAAACTTTGTAATGATATCTAGCTCCACCACCTCTTCCCAGATATCCGCCATCAAAGAAATAAAGAGCTAAGGTTTCAGGCCATCTGAGCTGGGAACAATAGATTAGAAAGCTAGTTTTAAGTTGCTGAGAAGGCGGCGGGAAGAATGTGGAAAACAAAGGGATATCTGTGAGAGAGTAAGGCCAGGGTTGCCATGTCGAAGATTGACACAAAAACCTGGAGTAAATCAGCGGGACAGGCAGCATCACTGGAGAGAAGGAATGGGTGACATTTTGGGTCGAGACCCTTCTTGAGACCATGTGGATGAATTGTTTTCTGCTTAAATGGGTTAATAGGGTCTGTTAAAAGTTGACATGGACAAAGAAGCATAATGCTAATATGGACATTTCCAGCTGGTCACGCTGTAATAATGGAGACAGAAATACTGAGCCATTTGCACAGATGGATGATTTATAGTAGAGATAGCCTGTTCTGATGTAGACAGAGAAGTTACCTAGAGTTGGATAATTCATTGAGTCTAAAAGGTTACAACACGCCTAAATGGAAAATGAAGTGCCTTCCTCAAGAATCCATTGGACCTTGTTACAACTGGAGCCCATGGACAGTGAAATTGAAATGGTAGAGGGATGGAGAATTAAAGTGACAGGAATGTGAGAGGAATAGTACTGTGCATGAATTTGAGGGGACCACACAAGTGTGCGGAGCTAGGGTCGGAGAGAAAATCCTCATCTCCCCAGATCTATCTCACCAAGCAATGATGGTCTCTGGTCTCTTAAGGTGTTTGGCAATTTGCTCTTTCCAAGGATGAATGTGTTCTGAGTGCTGCCAGGATACACTGTGCCGAGCATGAGAAAAAATGTTTGATGATTAACCATGAATCTCCACTTTCAGAGTGGAATCCTTTTTTGTTGCCGACAATCCTAGCTTTAATAAGTAGAGCTCTTATGGACAATTATTTGTTTTAAAATACATGTGACCAGATATACGAATAGTAAAGGGCCTGTCCCACTTGGCTGTCTTTCGTGCGCCATTTACGCAATCTGCTAGCGTGTGGGTAGCGTGTGGGTAGCGGGGGGCAGGAGTGGTGTGGAGGAGTGTGGAGTGGTGTGGAGGAGTGTGGATTTCGGCCTGCACAAAATCTTCCCGCGCCACCGGCCTGTCGCGTAACTGACGGCCAAAGAGGGACAGGCCCAAGACCCTGACACGACACAACGTCTCACCTCCAACAGCTGCAGAAGCAGGTAAACGCTTGTCAAACTCAGCCTGGGGCTCAAGGCCATTGCGGATCCGGATCCGTCCCCATTCCTACTCCCAGAGCGGGGCCAAGAAGATTGAAGATACACACAAAATGTAGGAGTAACTCAGTGGGACTGGCAACATCTCTGGAGAGAAGCAATGGGTGATATTTCGGGTCAAGACCCTTCTTTCAGACTGTAGAAGAGTCTGGCCCAGAAACATCATCCATTCCTTCTCTCCAGAGATGCTGCCGGTCCCGCTGAGTTACTCCTGCATTTTGTGTCCACCCTCAAATGACGTCACGCGCTCCAGACGGCTGTGCGGGCACATGATGACGCGCGTATCTCTCGTGTGACCGTCGCGCGACCGTCACTTCCGGCCTGTCGCGTAAGTTACGGCCCAAGTGGGACAGGCCCTTAAGGGCTTAGAAAGCTATGGATCAAATGCAGGCAAATAGAACTATCCAGTATGCCAGTTTGGGCAGCATAGGCAAAGCATAGGCAAAGAAGAGCCTATTTGCGTGCTATATAGCTCCGTGACTCTATGTAAGCATTAATGGATGCCTGTACTTATGGGAAGAATTCTTGCAAATTAATGTAATCTCTTCTTTGCGGAATTCATGGCAGATAAAGTAATCCCTCTTTAAAAAAATGTCTATGAGCCCGTTCAAATGCAATAGTGAGCAGCAAATTGGGATAACATGGATCAGCTGTGGCCAGTAAGAATAACCCTGTGTGGAAGCAAATGATAGTCAAGATCACCATGACCTTGAAGATACGGAGCATGATAAAAGGACATCTCTGAGAAGAAAATAAGAAAATATGAGCTGGAGTAGGCCACTAGGCCCCGCAAACCTATCCATCAATTCAATAGATAATCTATGCTGGCCTCAATTCCCCTTTTGCACCAGTTCCTCATAACTCAGGTCCTTGATCTTTCAAATATTTATCAACCTCCACCTCAAAACTATATAAGGATCTGGCATCAACCAGCCTTGGGGGAAGAGAATTCCAGAGATCATTTACACCCTAAGATAAGGAATTTCAATACACCTCAACTTTAATTGGCTTGCCCCAATTTTTAAGGTACATGACCTTGTTTGTGACTTTCCCACAAGAAAACATCTAAAACATCTGAGGATCTTGTATGTTTGGGTATGGTCATCCCCCCATTTTTCTGAACTCCAAACGCAAACTATCTTACGCTTGATGCAACATCCCTCTCAATCAGGAACTAGCCGAGCAAATCTCCTTTGGACTGCCTCAATATGGGTGGATTTTAAAAGTGGTAAGTTGAAACCAAATCAGCCACATTCTTTCCATAAAGTCTGAAATGATGGCATTAGCTTTACAAAAAAAGACTGAAATGTTTATTTTCTATGCATGTTGAGCATTTGCAATGCGATTTTTCACAATGATTTGTACGTTAAACATCTTCTATGTGCTATTTACACATAAAAAGGGCACAATGTCAATATAAGCAACAGAATATGGGCAAATGTCTGATATCCCACAATTCCTAGATATTGCCTCTTTCCATTCTTTTTCCGGTAACAGTTATTTTTTTATTTGCAAGCCAACCACTCTTAACGTCTAAATAACAGACAATTTAACATTTTGTCTGAATCTTTCTGGAATTGAGCTAATAGTTGTGAAGCTAACAAAAGCAATACAAAAGACTATGAAAACTGCACAATGCATCATATGCTCAAAATCCAGACACCTCACCCATAACTCAGGAAGAAAATACTCTCAATTCAAACTTGTGTTCTACTCGATTTGCTACTGCGCTACACTTTTATACATCATACCACAACGCATTTTACACAGACTACTGTCATATAACTATCAAATGTGAGATTCTAATAAATATTTAATTATTAAGTATGCAATGTATTTTCAAAGATGGAAACTAAATATTTAATAAAAGAATTAAAATTGAAAGCCTGTCTGCATTTTTGGATGTTATTTTGTGAGAGTATATTTTATAATTAACAATTCTTCGAGGTATTTTTCCACCTTCATTTATGTTGATCTGTGTTGCACCCAAGGTTTCTCACTATTTTACCACTCTTTTTCAAATCTGATTATTTGTTTGACATAAATATATAATCACAATGATAATATCAATTTTCAGGACCGTTGTATAATATGCCACTTTGATGTACAGTAGGTCCCTGGACTACAATAAAGAAGAAAACAATATTGAAGATGTAATGATAAAAGATTAATGTACAGATTTTATCATATTGCAAGTCAGAATGACATATGGTTGCTCTGTCATCCAGTCAAGCTCCATAACCCGCTTCTTATTTACTCCTCCATCTTTTAAAATCGCATCTGAAATTATGTGCCTCTGAAACTATCCATGATTTTCAGTCTTGGGTTATTCTTCTATAACATGCCATAGTATAACTGCATTACCCAGGCAAATTCTAAAGCATGCAAACAGTCACACACACACACATATATATATATATATATACATTGACTTGCAAGTATTCATACCCCTTGAACTTTTCCACATTTTGTCACGTTACAACCACAAACGTAAATGTATTTTATTGGGATTTTATGTGATAGACCAACACAAAGTGGTGCATAATTGTGAAGTGGAAGGAAAATGATACATGGTTTCCAAATTTTATTACAAATAAAAAACTGAAAAGTGTGGCGTGCAAAAGTATTCAGCCCCTCTGAGTCAATACTTTGTAGAACCACCTTCCGCTGCAATTACAGCTGCAAGTCTTTTGTGGTATGTCTCTACCAGCTTTGCACATCTAGAGACTGAAATTTTTGCCCATTCTTCTTTGCAAAATAGCTCAAGCTCAGTCAGATTGGATGGAGAGCGTCTGTGAACAGCCATTTTCAAGTCTTGCCAGAGATTCTCAATTGGATTTAGGTCTGGACTTTGACTGGGCCATTCTAACACATTAATATGCTTTGATCTAAACCGTCCATTATAGCTCTGGCTGTATGTTTAGGGCCGTTGTCCTGCTAGAAGGTGAACCTCCGCCTCAGTTTCAAGTCTTTTGCAGACTCTAACAGGTTTTCTTCCAAGGTTGCCCTGTATTTGGCTCCATCCATCTTCCCATCAACTCTGACCAGCTGCCCTGTCCCTGCTGAAGAAAAGCATCCCCACAGCATGATGCTGCCACCACCATGTTTCACAGTGGGGATGGTGTGTTCAGGGTGATGTGCAGTGTTAGTTTTCCGCCACACATAGCGTTTTGCATTTAAGCCAAAAACTTCAATTTTGGTCTCATCAGACCAGAGCACCTTCCTCCACATGTTTGTTGTGTCCCCCACATGGCTTGTGGCAAACTGCAAACGGGACTTCTTATGGCTTTGTTTCAACAATGGCTTTCTCCTTGCCACTCTTCCATAAAGGCCCGATTTGTGGAGTGCATGACTAATAGTTGTCGTGTGGACAGATTCTCCCACCTGAGCTGTGGATCTCTGCAGCTCCTCCAGAGTTACCATGGGCCTCTTGGCTGCTTCTCTGATCAATGCTCTCCTTGCCTGGCCTGTCAGTTTAGGTGAACGGCCATGTCTTGGTAGGTTTGCAGTTGTGCCATACTCTTTCCATTTTCGGATGATGGATTGAACAGTGCTCCGTGAGATGTTCAAAGCTTGGGATATTTTTTTATAGCCTAACCCTGCTTTAAACTTCTCCACAACTTTATCCCTGACCTGTCTGGTGTGTTCCTTGGGCTTCATGATGCTGTTTGTTCACTAATGTTCTCTAACAAACCTCTGAGGCCTTCACAGAACAGCTGTATTTATACTGAGATTAGATTACACACAAGTGGACTCTATTTACTAATTAGGTGACTTCTGAAGGCAATTGGTTGCACTGGATTTTAAATAAGGGGTATCAGAGTAAAGGGGGCTGAATACTTTTGCACGCCACACTTTTCAGTTTTTTATGTGTAAAAAAATTTAAAAACCATGTATCATTTCCCTTCCACTTCACAATTATGCGCCACTTTGTGTTGGTCAATCACATAAAATCCCAATAAAATACATTTTTGTTTGTGGTTGTAACGTGACAAAACGTGGAAAAGTTCAAGGGGTATGAAAACTTTATGAAAGGGGTATATATATATATATATATATATATATATATATATATATATATATATATATATATATATATATATACTAGACCAAGGGTAACCCGTTGGGTCCCATCCCCTCAACGCGCCGAGGGGGGGGCGGCCTTCGGCGTCACACACACTAACCCCCCCTTGATATTATATTAATATTATTAATTTGTTCCTTTTACCCCATCCCCCACCCTATTCACTCACGCGTAACCCCCAACTGCGCAGGCGCGGCTAGAGAGGAGGGGGGGTGGAGGGGGGGGGGTGAAGAGGGACGGGGGGAGGGTAGAGATTGAGGGGTGGGGTGGCGTGGCATTACAGGGGCGAGCTGGTGCCCGAACGCAATACTCCACCACTCACCCATAGGTCCCAATATTCACCACTCCCTTCCCCCCTTTCTCTCCCCACTCCCTCTCTCTCCCCCCCTCTCTCTCCCACTCCCTCTCTCTCCCCCTCCCTCTCTTTCCCCCCTTCCTCTCTCTCCCCCCCTCCCCTCCCTCTCTCTCCCCCCTTCCCCTCCTCTCTCTCCCCCCTTCCCCTCCCCTCTCTCCCCCCCTTCCCCTCCCTCTCTCTCCCCCCCCTTCCCCTCCTTCTCTCTCCCCCCCTCTCTCTCTTTCTCTGCCCCAGGGAGTGGGTAGAGAGGAAGGGGGAGGAGGTAGAGGCAGCACCTACCCAGGTCGTAGAGCAGAATCCTCCCGAGCTAGGCTGCGGCCGGCGTGGACCAGAGGAAGACCCGGAGCGATCTGAGGACGGTGAGAGGCAGCGGAGGGCCGGCCGATCGTGGCTTCCGCGAGGGTAAACCCACCCACCAACGTGACAGACGATCAGCGCCGTCCCCTGTGACAGCTGCCACGGCTACTTTTCCACTGCGCTTGTCCGCGCCCGTGCTGCGATAACGACCTCCGCCATGTTATATTACTTGAAGGAGCCCAGTGGAGCGCGCGGCACGCCTAGAGCACGTGTTCAACGGCTTCAATCCAGAGCCCTGTAGGGGTGGGGGGGAGGGCGGCTGGGCCACGTAACTCGCAGCTCGTGGAAAACAGTGGGGCTGCGCATTGAAAATTCTGCGCAGCTTGCCGTGAGGAGCAGAGGGATTGTGATGTCATCCAGCTCGCTTCAGCATGTCAGATCTTAAAAAGATGTCAGATTGGTGAACAATTTTAGTAAAAAACTCGGGAAATAATAAATCACATTTTCGGATGAGGGAATTTTTGAGATCATGAGGTAAATCTCCACCGGAATATGTAAAAATTTCACCGTTATCGCATTAGGTTTTCGAGGAGATGTAAATCAAAGAAAAAGTGCAAGCAAGCAAGCAAACCCACAAGTAAACATCCAAGATGTTTTATAATTATAATTATATATGTATATATATTACACACACACACACACACACACACACATATATATATACATACATATACACACACACACACACAGACATATATATAATATATTAAAGCGCCAGAGACCTGGGTTCGATCCTAGGGGTGCTGTCTGTGTTGAATTTGCACGTTCTCCCTGTGACCGCGTGGGCTTTCTCCGGGTGCTCTGGTTTCCGGCGACACTCCAAAGGCATGCAGGTTTGTAGGTCAATTGGCTTCTGTACATTATAAATTGTCCCTAGTGTGTAGCCAAGTGCTAGCATATAGGGTGATCGCTGGTTGGTGTGGACTCTGTGGGCCAAAGGCCCTGCTTCCACACTTTATCTGTAAAGCCTAAATATCTAACACTTTCTATATTATTTTTGGCATTCTCATTTTAGATTTTGCAGCCTTTATCATGCACCAGATGATATATAAGTCAAGAGGACCACAGGTATATATATTCACCAAACCCCATAAATGTTTAAGGACCATTGTAGATGGCAAGCTCAAATAAGAGCTCGAAACGAATAAGCTTGCACCAACCTCCTATCCAAAAACAAAACAAAACCAATAGTCCCGAGTGCAGCCAAGGCAGTCCGTATTTTATATGGAGTTCGTAGTATGGTGGGAAGAAGTTGTTCCTAAACCTGGACGTTACAGTTTTCAGACTCCTATACCTTCATCCCAATGGCAGGAGTGAAAAGAGAGTGTGGCCAGGGAAGCGTGGGTCCTTGATGATGCTGGATTCCTTTTTTAGACAGCACCTCCTGTAGATCCCTTCGATGGTGGGCAGGTCAGTACCTGTAATGGACCGGGCAGTGTTCATCACTTTTTGCAATCTCCTTTGTTCTTGGGCGTTCGAGCACACAGCCTTGAGGTGCCTCTGTGCTGATGGTTATCAAGGAGGAAGTGTTGCTGCCAACTCAACCGATTGTATTCTGTTGATGGAGAAGTTGAGGATCCAGTTACAGAGGCATGCATGGAGACACAGTTCCCTGTGCTTGGAAACCTGTTTGGAGAGGTTGACGGTGTTGAATACCAACCTGTAGTCTATGAACAGCAGCTTGACATATGTGTTTTCATTGTCCAAGTTGTCCTGTGTAGAGTGGAGAGACAGCTGGATGGCATCCCACATGGATCTATTGTAATGGCAGGCAAATTGTAGGTGGTCCAGGTTCTTGCTGAGGAAGGAGTTGATATGCGCCATAACCAACCTCTCAAACCACTTCATCACCATGGATATTAGTGCCACTGGTCAGCAGTCATTGAGGCATCATGTCACCATACTCTTCTTGGGCACCGATATTGTTGATGCCCTTTTAAACCAGATGGGAACTTCATACCTCACTAATGAGAGGTTGAAGATGTCCACAAAAACTCCAGCTAGCTGGTCGGCGCAGGATTTGAGAATGTGACCAGCTACACTATCAGGCCCAGACTCTTTCTGAGGGTTCAGCCTCATAAAGGATCTTCATCATTGCCCTCGGTGACCGAGATTGCAATAACTTCAGAGTCTATGTGAGCCAGACATGTCACATCAGCGTTATCCCTACTGTAATACGTAATGAATTCATCCGGGAGTGCTGCCTCACTGTCGTTTGAGCTGCCACTTAATTTTGCTTTGTCGGAAGTGTCATAGGAGCAGAATTAAGGGCCTGTCCCACCAGCATGCAACTCTATGCGATGAGCGCGGTCCCACTTCAATCACCGGAGCTGTGCGGAGTTGTGCGGAGTACGTCCCGACATCGCGCGGGGCTCCGAAAAACTGACCATGTTCAAAAATTCCACGTGGAAACGGCTTGTCGGCTCGCAGTCGCCTCGACGCATTACACACCGCCTCGACGTTGTGCCTCCGTGACCCTCTCTGTGTGTGGCTCCACGGCCCTCTGTGTGTGTGCCTCTGTGCCCCTCTCTGTGTGCCCCTCTCTGTCCTGGCGAACTTACCTTTAAGACTTCGCTCCAAGTTCGCCTCACTTTGCGCCGCGTTGCGCCACTCACCCGACCTCCGCGCGGCCCTCGCTGCTGGTTTGGTCGCGCTTGCCGCATGCAGGCGCATTCTGTTGGGAACGGCCCTGTACAGGGATCACCCGACCTCCGCGCGGCCCCCGCTTCCAGTTTGATCGCGCTCATCGCATGGAGTCGAATGCCGGTAGGACAGGCCCTTTAGACCATTTGTCTCATCAAGTCTACTCCACTCTTCTATCATGGCCGATCTATCTTTCCCTCACTACTCCCTGTAACCTTTGACACCCGTACTAATCAAGAATTATTAATCGCCACTTTAAAAATACCCAAAGCCCTCCACAGCTGTCTGTGGCAATGAATTCCAGTTTCACCACCATCTGGCTGAAGTAATTTATCCTCATCATCTTTCTAAAGGTACTATCTCCTTTTATTCTCAAGCTGTGCCCTATGGTTCTAGACTATCCCTCTGTGGAAATATCTTCTCCACATCCACTCTCTCCAGGCCATTTATTATTCGGAAAGTTTCAATGTGATCCCCCCCTTCAATAATTTAACTAATTTTTTCAGTAGTAAGGTCATTTTTAAACATAGCATTGAATGTCAATATAGTCAATCTAATCAGGTTGTGGTGCTATAATAATGACACATCAATAAACCAGAACCATTACGATGTAAAATTACAAACCATGAATAGCAATTGAATAGGAAATAAGTGTTTACCATATTAAGTAACGTGTTCATTTCTATTATATAAAATAAAGGTGTAACATAAAAATAAGAGTCCCCTTTGGGACCTTTGGTCAACTGAAGCTATGCCGACAATCAAACACCCTTTATTACACAAAACCTACCTAACTATGTTGTCCTCCTACATTCCCATGCATGTGGGGAAATTTACAGTACAAACTAATCTACCAACCCGGGTGTTTGAGATTTGGGAGGAAATTGGACCTTCCAGAGGAACCACATGCAGTCATAGGGAAAATGTGCAAATTCCACACAGACAGAAGCAGAAGTTAGGATTGAACCTGAATTGCTGGAGCAAGGTGGCAGCAGCTCTACTAGCTGTACCACTCAGGGACGTGCGGTTAGGGGAGGCAGAGCCTCACCTGTCAAACTCCCAATGAAAATAGCTGTTAAGAAAAGTAAAGAAAAATAATAATGAAATAAAATAAATATAGATTTTTCCACTGATTTGTGTTATAAATGTCATTTCCATATGAATCTAATCATTTTTTATAGTCAAAATCGCCAAATTTACGCTGCTCGGCTGCAAATACGGGGAGAGATCAGAGGTGAGGCAGCGATGAGCTGAGCCTCCCCTCTGATTGCGCAACCCCTCAACCCCTTGCGAAACAGCATGGAGCGCGGCTAATAAGCGTGTGCCTGTTACTATCTCTATGTATATCACCAATGTAACGTTTGTAAATCTCTTCATTACATGTCCTCACCTTCCATAGTCCAGGTAGCTTATTTCACATATAAATATATTAAATTTGTGCTCGCTGGTCTCATCATAAAACTGCAATGGAAAAGCACCAGGGGAGGCAGCGATCACATCTGCCTCACTGAGGGGGCGTGTCTTGAGCCCAATGGAGGGAGAGCGAGCGAGCGTCAATTACATAGGCTCAGCCCACGTAATTGAAGCTGCCTCTCTCTCCCTCCACGTTAGCTAGATTCGGCAGCGGCAGCGCAGTACTGGATTCCACCATGACTTTCCAGCCGCGGGCGGCGCTGACTGGTAGGTAGATTTGTTGATTTGTAGCAGGCGATTCGGAGGCTCTGGGCCGCTGAGAGCTCCCAATTGGGCCCTGCGCTGGACTAATGTACTCTCGGCTCGGGTAGATCTACCCCGGGTGGAGGGGGGAGAGAGGGGTGGAAAGAGAGTAGAGGGGTGGAGGGGGAAGCAAAGGGTAGACGGGGAGGGGGGTGTGAGGGGGAATGGAGAAGGGGAAGAGGGGGAGGTCCCTCACAGTCCCAGGGCAGCGTTCCCACCCCTCCAGTCGCCATGCTTCACGCACACAGCCCCTGCTCCACCCCTCTCTCTCCCCGGGGAGACACGGTGAACAATACAGGGAGGGCCGAGGTTTGGGGCAACATTTATAAACCTCGGCCTCAGCTCACACGCGTTCGCCCGGACCCCGGCATCCGCTCCTGCTGCCGGCTCTATCCCTCCCTTCTCCTTTTCCCTTCCCTTCTTCCCTCCCTCCCTTCTCTCCTTCCCTCCCTTCTTTCTCTCCTTCCCTCCCTACTTCCTCCCTTCACACACACACACATAACACAGCACACACACACACACACACACACACACACACACACACACACACACACACACACACACACACACACACACACACACACACACACACACACACACACACACACACACACACACACAAACCTGGGGCTCACCAAAATTGTTCCAATTGGGCCCCGCACCTCCTAAGGCCGGTCCTGCGGGGCAACGCTCCCGCCCCTCCAGTCGTCTTGCTTCACGCACACAGCCTCGGCTCCACGCCTCTCTCTCCCCGGGGAGATGCAGTCATCAATAAAGGGAGGGCTGGGCCACTGATACTAGCCAGGGCCTCCCGAACCATTGACCTCACCACACATCACTGTTACCGCTCTATGACCCATATTAAATTGGAAGGGATATAAAACCAAGCTAGAATTACTTGATGTGTAGAAGGAACTGCAGATGCTGTTTTAAACCAAAGATAGACACAAATTGCTGGAGTAACTCAGCGGAACAGGCAGAATCTCTGAAGAGAAGGAATGGTGCCTGTCCGCTGAGTTACTCCAGCATTTTGTGTCCATCACTGAATTACTTAATATGCGTTGAATATGCATGCAGGCTGGGGTCTACAGCATCCTATCTAATTACCATTTCATCTCAATTGCACTCCATTTTACAATTAAGACTGGTCTTGGACAGTGCCAATCAAAAAGGAAAGACTTTCATCAATATATGCAAGAGCAGGCAAAGAAGCATAATGGCAGGACACACTTACATCCACTGATGTTCAGAAGATTGAGAGAAGATTGAGAGATTGAAACACGAAAAAAATGCTAAAGGGTTCTGACAAGGTGGATGTGAAAAGGATGTTTCCTCTTGCGTGTGAATCGGAAACTAAAGATTATTTTTCCTTTGGAAGCTCATAATTCTTTCAAATTTACTTTTCAAAGACTCCTGGACTAGAAGCAGAATCTTTCCATTTTTTTAATGCAAGCGTAGATTGATACCACTAAGCAATAGGGTGAAAGGTTTTCAGGGATGCACAGCCATGCATTGTTGAGATTACAATCAGTCACAATTTTATTAAATGGTGTAACAGGCTGATCAGACCAAGTGGCCTGCATAGAATATATATGTTTGTGTAAATAAAATGTGGACAAGAAATTCACTGGTCAGGTTGAAGAAAGGCAAAAAGCAAACAAAGCTGAAAATGGGAATGGGCGTGGTGGTTCTGATTACGAATGAAAGCGGGCAACAATGTTCAAACAAAGCTCATAAGTCATGATGCAAGAGATGGTGAAAGCATGCCGTATTTCAGTAAATAAAGATTTGGCTGATATGTTATATTTGTTGGAAAAACACAAAAATGGTCAAAGGTCACAGGGAACTGTTTATTTTATTACAAATGCCGCTTATAGAATAAAAATTGCACATTATCCAAGAACTTACTACTACTTCAACACTGTTAAAATCAGGTAGTTATCGTCAAAAGTTGAGGATTTCAACTTTGAGAGCAACATCAATAGGTTCCAAAGCTAAATAGTTCATGATTTTAAGTCTTAATTGTATTTATTCTGATTGCAGCAAATGGGGCTCTCCATGGCAGTGCAATGCCCCATTCTGTCAAGTTTCTAACTTCGTCGCTTTAGAAGGACACTCCAGGCAGAGAGTAGGAAATGTTTCACTAGAGGCACCAAGGAGAGTACAATGGGGGAACCTGCCTATTATCTGTGTTTAAGAGCAAGCTTGAGCTAGCTCAACAGCAACATCAATGGATACCTGGGAGCAATTCATTCACTCACACTGCAAATAAATGTACTCGAGGAAGACTAGAGAATACAAGGAAGTAAATAGGAAAATTTAATATCCTAAAAAAAAAATGTCTCTCACTAGGGCGATTCAGCAGCAAAGCAGCTGATTGCTTCACAGTTACATAGTTATTGTCTTTGGTTCTAGTAGAATATGATGAAAATGTACCTTGACTTTTTAAGACAGTGAAAAGATTGCCACTTTATTAACAGCTGAGAATTTGAAGATCTCAAAACCTTATGTAAGTGATAAAAATTTAACGGAGCAAAAATGTTTTCGCTGCTTTTCCTTTGTGGCTAATACATTAACACCATCTATTATGTTTCAAAGATCACATCATTCGATTCCAACCAACCTCATATTTTGACTGCTGTTGTTGATAAACAGCTTCTCGAAGTTGGGTCTGTAAGCTTTGGATCATCTGCTCTTTGGTCACCATCTGGGATTTGACCTCTTCATATTCCATCAAAAGCTCACTGGAGTTTGTGCTGCAAAATAAAACAATGTTACAGAGAGAGGTGAAATTTGAATGTCTTTACAAGAATGTATTTGTTAAATGAGTACACAGCAGCACATGACATCTTAATTAAATGGTTCTCCTACATTGTAGGAGCAGAATTAGGCTATTTGGCCCATCAGGTCTACGCCACCATTCAATCATGGCTGATCTATCTTTCCATCTCAACCCCACTCTGGGGTGGAAGATTGCAACCTTCACGTGGTCCGTCCTGTTTTGACTAATGCAATCAACTCGACGTGCACAAACGGAAGATCAAATAGAACAAGTTGTCCAACAACTTTAGGCTGTGCACGCCACACGAAAGAAAGAAAAAGAAGAAGAACCCCACTCTCCTGCCTTCTCCCCATAACTCCTGACACCCGCACTAATCAAGAATCTATCAATTTCCACCTTAAAAATATCTACTGACTTGGCCACAGCTTCTGTGGCAATAATTTCCACAGACTCACCGCCCTCTGGCTAAATAAATTCCTCATTTCCTTTCTAAAATTATTATGCATCTAGTCCTAGACTCGCCCACTAATGGAAACATCCTCTCCACATCCACTCTATCCAGGCCTTTCACAGAGGTCCCCCCTCATCCTTACAAACGCAAGTGGTTCTGCTGTACCACTTGTGGAGATTACACATTTTAAATGTTTCAACTCAAACAACTACTTCAAATCATATTCCTAAACTAGAAGCAAATGATAAATCAGATCTTCAATACTCATACCATTGATGTCAAAATAGTGCCCTAGGTTTTCCCATGGAGTGCAAAAAGTCTGGGATTTCTGTGCATGCATTCTCATATACGGCAGGCTCAGACTTACTATATCAGTAGCTTGTATCTTTCAATCATGTCCATCACTGGATGTCCGGGGATTCCATCCCAGGAATTATCCAGCACTTGTAATGAGTAATCCACCCTCCGATCCTGGCACAAGATCGTCAAGGCCATTGATTTATGACATTGATGTACAAATAATGAAAGGCATGGATAGAGAGGATGTGGAGAGGACGTTTCCACTAGTGGGAATGTCTAGGACCAGAGGGCACAACCTTAGAATAAAAGGACGTACCTTTAGAAACGAGATGATGGGGAATTTCTTTAGCCAGAAAGGTTAGAGGTTAGGAGGTTAGGTTCCATGGAATTCATTGCAACAAACGGCTGTGGAGGCCAAGTCTTTGGGTATTTTTTAAGCAGGGGTTGATAGGTTCTTGATTAGTAAGAGTGTCAAGCGTTATACAGAGGAGGCAGGAGAATGGGGTTAAAAGGGAAAGATAGATCAGCCACGATTCAATGGCGGAGTAGTCTCGATGGGCCAAATGGCTTAATTCTGCTCCTATGACATGAACTTTTATAGTAAACTATAGTAAACTAGGTAAAGTGTGTTTAATGTTTTTAAATTATTTTAAAGTATTTTCAGTGACTATGATGTATTTTAAATTCTTCAGAATTTAATTTTTCCATTATTTAGTTTTAAAATGATTCTGAATATCACAAACTCTGACATCTTTGACAGTCAGCATTTAAGGGGGAAGAGCTTTTCTATATATATTCATTCAAGGGAAGTGGCTTTGTAGATTGAGCCAGCATTTAATTGCCCTTATGGAGGCAGTGGTGAGCTGCCTTCATGAACTGCTCAGTCCACGCATGAGTGGACCTACAATGCCGTTCGAAAGAGAGTTCCAGAGCTTTGACCCAGCAACAATGAAGGAATGGTGTTATATTTGCAATTCAGGGTGTTGTGTGGTTTGAAGGACAACTTCCAGATTGTGGTGTTTCCACACTTTGCCCCTTATGACCGGTGGAGGTCGTGGATTTGGAAGTCTTAGTGAGTTTATGCAGTGCATACTGTAGATGATACAAATTGCTGCTACGGTGCATCACTGGTAGAATAGATAAATGGTCGTGGATGGAATGCCCAGCAAACGGGCTGCCTCATCCTACATGCTGTTGACTACTTCACGTTTCGTTGAAAGTACATTAATGCAGGCAAGTGGAGAGTATACCATCACACTTGGAAATGTGTAGGAAGGAACTGTAGATGTTGGTTTAAACTGAAGATAGACACACAATGCTGGAGTAACTCAGCGGGACAGGCAGCGTCTCTGGAGAGAACGAATGGGTGATGTTTTGAGTTGAGACCCTCCTTCAGACTGAGAGCCAGGGGTAAACTAGAGATATGGAGATCTGTACCCTTCTATATCTTTATGTCTCCCTCTCCCCTGACTCTCAGTCTGAAGTAGGAACTCGATCCGAAACGTCACCTATTCCTTCTCTCCAGAGATGCTGCCTGTCCCGCTGAGTTACTCCAGCATTTCATGTCTACCATCACACTTGGACTTGGATTTGATAGACTGTGGATTTGCTTTGGAGACATGGGAGGCAAGTTACATGCTGCAGAATTCCTAACCTCTGACCTTTCTTTTGAAGTCACATTGTGTTCATGGTTACTCCAGTAGCTTCTGCTCAAAGGCTAGGGATAGTAGGGAATTCTGTAATGGTGATGTGATTGGAAGTTAGACAGTGAGAGCTAGATTTTGTCTTCTTTTCTCTTTCTTCACTGAGTGCCAAAAGTTGTTACGGGATTTTTTGAGTCTTTGTTGTGAAACTAGCATGCTTTGGGGCAGTATATGTAAATCTGAATGGATGGCCAGTGCAATCTATGACTATGAATGGTAAACCTATACCAGTGAAATTTAGAAAACATTTTAATTCCACTTTCCATTAAAATATGAGATGGTATTTCTTCCTATATAAAACAGAAATAGTTACAAACTTTTATATTCCCATTTATGGATAATCATCTCTTGCTATAGCAAGTAATGAACAATAACTTTTATCGTGAAGAAATAATCCAATTAGTGCAACTACCACTGTAAATGACATGGTTTCCATAATATTTTACAACCAGTCATTCTAATAGAGGCCAAGCCTAAACTTTGTATTCAATTCAATGAAGCTTTTCAGCTGCATCATTTTCTAAACCTGTGCCATGACCCAATTGAACGACTACAGAATGTACCATGCACAACAGGTCAACCAAGCTGAAGGAACAAATATTGTAAGACACCAAAGAGAGGCACAAAATGCTGGAGTAACTTAGTGTTTTGGGTCGAGACCCTTTCATCAGACTGTCAGGGGCGAGAGAGACATAGAGATATAGAAGGGTACATACAGTATCTCCATATCTCCTGCTGCCCTTTGCCCTGCCTCACAGTCTGAAGAAGGGTCTCTAATCAAAACATCACCCATTCCTTTTCTCCAGAGATGCTGTCTGTCCCGCTGAGTTACTCCCGCATTTTGTGTCCATCTTCGGAGTAAACCAGCTTCTGCAGTTCTTCTCCAGAAATATTGTAAGGCAGTTGTGTTTTATTGGTATGTTACAAAACTTACCTTGAGCAGCGCTGCAGTTCTGCCGCTCCCCGTGTGCGTGACTTTGGCGCCTTTCAGACGGGGGGCGGGCTTAAAGTGCCGTTTTTCTGCAGACTGGGAAAATCGATCCATGTTGGCCGATTTCGTTGCGGAAGAAAAATCGCTCCGACATTTCATTCATGAAGGTATTTTTTAATTATGCTAGATTATTTATTAACTAGAGTAATTTAAAAATCACCTTCAAAAGCCGTGAGCGCCGACAACGGGAAGGATTTTGCGTAGGGGAGAAAAAAAGGTACAGTTTATTTTTATATAAAAAGTTGGTTTTTAGGGAGGCTTTAATCACATTTTCATGTTGCGAAATGGGATCCAAAAAAATGTATGAACCAACAGTATTTTTCCTTCCGACTTCACCGCAAACCGCAACGTTCCAATCCACCGCATTCCATTAAAACCCACTCGCTCGTTGATTTAAATGGCCATTAATTTACAGGCATTAAACACTAAATTCCTTCCATTTGGCCTAGAAATTTATGAAAATTAGATTTAAAAATTATGTTATATTGTGGATTATTGTGTGACTGTGATTTGGACACTTAGGCAATTTAAAAAAAGTTTATCTTTTCTTAAGAAATAGATAGATGTTTAGATCTACTCATTGAATTTTGTAATTATCTACAATTAGATAACTAACTAATTATATGCTTTAATTTCAGGTCATCCAAGTAAGATTGTTTTATATTTGTTTCAGAATGCTTCAATCTATAATAAGTGAAAATTTCATTGAGTTCTCTTTATTTTTAAGAAAGTTATGGGCTTTTAACTGTTCTAGATCACAGCTTTTGAGTTAAGTCAATTGAAAGGCAATGGGGAACAAGATGCTAATTTCCGAGTATGAAAATGGTCATAACTTTCTTAATACTGAAGATATGAAAGTGAATTAGGTGTCAAATTAAACTTCCCATTATGCTTTATCTGATGGGATAAATTGCAGACTTGATTTTTAAAATCTAAAAATTTTGTAACATTGCTACTATATAAGAAATAGAAGAAGAATCACTGCAGATCAAAAAGGCAACCGAGTGAAATCCTTTGAGATCTTTCAATCTGCAGCAAAATAATTCAATCAAGTTCATCGCTAGTGTGCATATTGGTAAACTAATCACCATGAAATAGGAACATCAATACTTTGGAAATTATGAAGAAGAAATAAATCTTGTTTCTCTTGACTCAGCATCTATTGGATAGACAATTCAAAGCATGCTATACATTTTCTTCCTATAAACTGCTTTGATATCCTTTCAGCATTTGTTGTATTATTTTCATGCATACACTCATTTCATCTCCCTCCATCAGGATCACAATATGCTTTGGACTAACCTCATAAACGGAAGGTGATTGACCTGCCAGTTATTTGCATTTTTACCCCTGAAGTGTTCCCACCCCTCCACAGCTGTCAAAAATGTCAAAATGCACAACAATGTGGATTCATTGAAAGCTTTGTTCCACAAAGAAATGTGCTCCATCCATAACAACAGAAAATGTTTTCACTGTTAGACTAAAGTTAAGAAAAGTTGCATCCCTTACCCCATGCTTGCTAATCTGTTACATGAATACATACTCCAATTCGACAACAGGTAAGACCTGGCATGAGATCAAAGAGGTGATTGCAAAGGTAACATTTGCGTTGTATCCAGCAAAGTAGTAAACTGATACATACTGAAAACAGTCAGTTTAGTCTTATCGTTGGTCCAATTAGATCCATTATGCACTTCTGTGTAGGTTTTCAGCATATTGGCATTACTCCAACCTCCTGCAAAAACCTCTTGTTGAATAACATTGGAGAAACTCAGTGGGTGAGGTAGCATCTATGGAGCGAAGGAATAGGTGACGTTTCAGGTCAAGACCCTTTGTCAGACTGATGTGGGGGTGGTGGGGGCGGGAAGAAGAAAGGAAGAGGCGGAGACAGTAGGCTGCGGGAGAGCTGGGAAGGGGAGGGGAAAGAGGGAGAAAGCAAGGACTACCTGATATTGGGGAAGTCAATGTTCATACTGCTGGGGTGTAAACAAGCCAATCAAAATATGAGGTGCTGCTCCCCCAATTTACGGTGGGACTCACTCTGGCCATGGAGGAGGCCCAGGATAGAAATTAATGAATGAATGAATGAATAGGTTTATTGGCCAAGTATTCACATACAAGGAATTTGCCTTGGTGCTCCGCCCGCAAGTGACAACGACAAACAGTGACAGTTAGGAATGACACATAAAACATTAAACATTAATAATAAAACATTATTGATTAAAAACGTGAAATTAGTAAAATACCAGAGCAAAAGGAGGCTACAGATTTTTGTTATTAAGTAGAGCTACTACTCGTGGGAAAAAACCCGTTTTTATGTCTGGCTGTGGCAGCTTTGACAGTCCGGAGTTGCCTTCCAGAGGGAAATGATTAAAATAGTTTGTGGCCAGGGTGAGAGGGGTCAGAGATGATCTTGCCCGCTCGCTTCCTGACCCTTGCAGTGCACAGTTCATCAATGGAGGGAAGGTTGCAGCCAATAACCTTCTCAGATGATCAGACGATTCGCTGCAGCCGCCGGATGTCGTGCTTGGTGGCTGAGCCAAACCAGACCATGAAGGAGAAGGTGAGGACAGACTCTATGATGGCCATATAGAATTGGACCATCAGTGCCTGTGCAGATTGTGCTTCCTCAGCTGCCGCAGGAAGTACATCCTCTGATGTGTCTTTTTGACAGTGGGATCGATGGTAGCCCCTCATTTAAGGTCCATGGTGATGATGGTTCCCAGGAACTTAAAAGACTCCACAGATGTGACTGTGGTGTTGTTGATTGTGAGTGGGGTGAGGGAAGAGGGAGCTCTCCTAAAGTTTACTATCAATTCCACAGAGCATTGAGCTCCAGGTTGTTGCGATGTCACCAGGTCGCCAGCTGTGTCACTTCCTGCCTGTGGGCAGATTCTTCCCCATCCTGGATCAGTCCGATCAGAGTTGTCGTCCGCAAACTTGAGAAGATTGACAGTGGAGTCAGTGGAGATGCAGTCATTGGTGTAGAGAGAGTAGAGGAGAGGAGAGAGTACGCAGCCTTGCGGTGCTCCTATGCTGAGGGTTTGCGGGTCCGATATGAGCTTTCCCGCCTCACATGCTGCTTCCTGTCTATCAGCAAGCTGGTGATCCACCGACAGAGGGGTTCAGGTACAGTCAACTCAGGACGTTTGGAGTGCAGTAGCTCTGGCACAATGCAGGTGTTGAATGCAGAGCTAAAATCAACAAACAAAATCCATGCATAGGTCCCCAGGCGGTCTAGGTGCTGCAGGCCCAGGTTGACTGCATCATCCACAGATCTATTGGCCTGATATGCAAATTGCAGAGTGTCCAGCAGGGGGTTTATGATATTTTTCAGTTTGGCCAGCACAAGCCTTTCAAAGGTCTTCATGACTACAGAGGTCAGTGCGACAGGCCTGTAGTCATTGGACCAGTAATCCTTGCCTTTTTGGGTACAGGGACAATAGTGCGAACTTTGAAGCAGGCAAGGACTGTTTGCAAGGACTGGTTGAAAATGTCTGTGTAGACCAGTGCCAGTTGATCGGAGCGTGAGAGTAGAGGGGGAAACATTGTCCGGTCCTGGAGATTTCCGGCTTTTCTGTCTTCTGAACAGCCTCTCCATCTCCTCTATTTTTATTCTTGATGATGGAGAAATTATGTTTTGCAGCACAGAGGGGATGGGTAATTGGGTGTGAAGTGATGATTGGAGAGGGGTGGGTGGGAAAGGGTCCAGTCTTTTCTGGAGTCTTGTTTTAAGTAGGTGTGAAGTGGTGAATGGGGAGAAGTGGATGAAGAAGGGGTCTTTGCAGACTGGGGTCTGGCTGTGTTGGTTGGGGAGGGGGGGGAGAGGGTACCAGGGTTACGTTTCGGCTTGTCAACCGGCAGTAGAACTCATTCAGGTCATTGGTCTGCTGATGATCATCCAAAGAGCGGGGGGCTTTCCTCTTGTAGCTGGTGATTCTTGCCAGCCCTTCCAAACTGAAGAAGAGTCACAAGCTGAAAAATTGCTCCTCAACTTTTCAGAGTACCTTTCCTTGGCAGCTCTGATTCCTCTTCTCAGCTTGTACTTTGCCTGCCCGTAAAGGTCTGCATCCCTGCTCCTGTAGGCTTCCTCTTGAGACTGTCCGAGCTGCAACAACGACAAGCCCTACAGTAAACCAGGGCTTGTCGTGGTTGAACCAGGTCTTACTCCTAGTTGGAATGCAACTGTTCTCACAAAAGCTGACACATGATGATACAGTGTCCGTATTCCCATCGAGGCTTGTGGTTGCTTCCCTGAACACATTCCAATCCGTGCAGTCAAAGCAGGATTGTGGGTTCTCAAAGCCCTCGCTTGTCCCCCTTTTTGTTGTTCTGACTACAGGCTAAGCAGATTTTAGTTTCTGCCTGTAGGTCGGAATAAAGTGAACTAGACGATGATCAGAGAGACCCAGACCCGCCCGCGGAACAGAGCGATATGCGTTCTTGATTGACGTGTAACAGTGGTCAAGTGTTCTCTCCCCTCTGGTGGGGCAGGTAACCAGAAGTCTGTACTTTGGAATGTCACGGCTGAGGTTGGCTTTGTTAAAGTCCCCCAAAACAATGACCATGGAGTCCGGGAAGTCACTCTCTACCCTCATTACCTGGTCAGCGAGTTGCGTTTGCGCCTCATGTACGCAGGCATGGGGGGATGTAAACTCCAACGAGAATAAAGGAGTTAAATTCCCTCGGAGAGTAGAAGAGTTTGCAGTTTATATAGAGGGATTCTAGGTTGGGAGAGCAGAAGTTTGACAGTACCGTGATGTCGTTGCCAGTCCTGGTTGGTATAGAAGCATATTCCACCGCCTCTTGATTTCCCCGTTGCCTCCACTTCGCGGTCTGCTCTGTGAAGTTGAAAGCCAGCCAGTTGCAGTGTGCTGTCCGGGGTCGACTCACACAGCCAGGTTTCAGTGAAGCACAGGGCAGCGGCTCGAGAGAAGTCCTTGCTTGTCCGGCGCAGGAGTTGCGGTTTGTCCACTTTGTTATTGAGAGAACGTACGTTTGCCAGGAATATGCTCGGGAGTGGTGTCGTCGCTGGAGTCGGGTGAGTGCTCCATAGCGCTTCCCACAGGTCCTCCTCCATCTCAAGACCTTGAACACAGCCACAGCCCCGCCCACGAGTATGTCCAAATAATCCAGTGAGTGAGAAAAATCCGGAACGATGTTTGGTGGTACTGCATGTCCGATGTTAATGAGTACCTCTCTCGTGAAAGTAATCTTTGTAGAGTTTTCACAGACGACACAAACACATACAATACAGCAAGGAGCAGTACATCGTGGCAGCCATCGTCGGTGCCAGCAGCAGCAGCTACACTGCAAGCAGTCGGATTCGGAATGGGAGGGGGAGTTAGCACTTCAGGAGTACTTAACATTGTGTTCATCCTTTTATATTTTTTTTATTGTGAAATTTGAGCAATGTATGTAGACTGTATTGAATATTTTGTATAGCCTCCGAAAAGGTCGGATTAATTCTTTGAGGGTTCATGTATTGTACATTTATTACCTGAATAAAGTCTATTTTGAAATTAAAACAAATATTTTTTACTGATTACAATATGAGCATCAGTCTTCACACAGTCCCACCAATACCATTTATACCAAACCATACCTAACTGATGTTGAAAGGTGATGATAATCAGCCTCTTTGAACCATTTTAGTCATTCTGGTGACATATTACTAGTGTCTTTGGTGTGGGTGTTCCAAAATTTAGACCCAGTAACATGAAAGGAACAGCAATATGTCAGAATAATGTATGCGTGATAGTGTTGATGTTCTCAACCATCAGCAGCATTTAGTGTAGTTTTGTTTATTATTGCCACGTGTACCCACGCACAGTGAAAAGCTTTAGTTTGCATGCTACCCACTCAAAGAAAATACTACGTAACAATACAATCAAGCCATCCACAGTGCGCATATAAAGGATCTGTCCCCTTCTTGTTGGCAAAGGTTGCGGTTTTGAGAGTGCTATTTGTGCAGGCTTGCTGGGGAACTAACCTTATAACCATATAACAATTACAGCACGGAAACAGGCCTTCTCGGCCCTTCCAGTCCGTGCCGACCATTTATTTTCCCCTAGTCCCATCTACCTGCACTCAGACCATACCCCTCCATTCCCTTCCCGTCCATATACCTGTCCACTTTACTTTTAAATGTTAAAATCGATCCTGCCTCCATCACTACTGCAGGAAGATCATTCCACACAGCCACCACTCTCTAAGTAAAGAAGTTCCCCCTCATGTTACCCCTAAACTTCTGTCCCGTAATTCTCATGTCATGCCCTCTTGTTTGAATCTTTCCTACCCTCAATGGGAAAAGCTTATCCACGTCAACTCTGCCTATCATCATTTTAAAGACCTCAATCAAGCAATACATTTTGTAGACGTTATATGTTGCAACCTGCAGACCAGGATTAAGTGGATGTGGAGAGGCCGTTTCCACTAGTGGGAGAGGGCACAGCCTCAGAATTAAAAGACACACCTTTAGAAAGGAGCTGAGGTGGAATTTCTTTAGTCACAGTGATGAATCTGTGGAATTCATTGCCATAGACGTCATTGGGTATTTTTAAGGCAGATTCTTCATTAGTAAAGATGTCAAGGGTTGTGGGGAGAAGGCAGGAAAATGGGGTTGAGAGGGAAAGATAGATCAGCCATGATTGAATGGTGGAGTGACTCAATGGGCTGAAGGGCCCAATTCATAAACCATTGAGCACTGTTTAAGATGGGTCTGAGCTACCGTTCAAGTGTGTTGCTTTGTCACGTTAATATTAGCAGATTATTATCTAAATGGTGTTAATTTGGGAAAAGGAGAAGTACAATGGGATCTGGATGTCCTTGTTCATCAGTCACTGAAAGTGAACATGCAGGTACAGCAGGCAGTGAAGAAAGCGAATGGCATGTTGGCCTTTATAACAAGAGGAGTCGAGTATAGGAGCAAAGAGGTCCTTCTGCAGTTGGACAGGGCCCTAGAGAGACCACACCTGGAGTATTGTGTGCAGTTTTGGCCTCCAAATTTGAGAAGGACATTCTTGCTATTGAGGGAGTGCCACATAGGTTCACCAGGTTCATTCCCTGGATGGCGGGACTGTCATATGTTGATAGAATGGAGCGGCTGGGCTTGTATGAGAGGGGATTGAAACATAAGATTATTAAGGGTTGGACACGTTAGAGGCAGGAAACATGTTCCCGATGTTGGGAGTGTCCCGAATAGTTTAAGAACAAGGGGTATGCCATTTAGAACAGAGATGAGGAAAAACTTTTTCACACAGAGAGTTGTGAGTCTGTGGAATTCTCTGCCTCAGAAGACAGTGGAGGCCGGTTCTCTAGATGCTTTCAAGAGAGAGTTACGTTGAGCTCTTAAAGATAGCAGAGTCAGGGAATATGGGGAGAAGACAGGAATGGGGTACTGATTGTGGACGATCAGCCAAAATCACATTGAATGGCGGTGCTGGCTCAAAGGGCTGAATGGCCTACTCCTGCACCTATTGTCTATTGTCCTGGATGGAGTTCAAGGTTTTTGGATGTGAGGGACGAGTCACTTAAGGATACCATTCCTCCAAGCTGTTGATACGGTTGTGTTTCCGGCCGATAGTAATCACCAGAATGGTGATGGTGCGTGTCAATGTCTATAAAATTGAATAAAAGGATCAGAATAAAAGGACGTGCCTTTTGAAAGGAGATTCAAAATTTCTTTAGTCAGAGTGTGGTGAATCTGTGGAATTCATTGCCACAGAAGGCTGTGGAGGCCACGTCATGGGGTATTTTTAAGGCGGGGATTGACAGATTCTTGATTAGTACAGGTGTCAGGAGTTATGGGGAGAAGGCAGGAGAATGGGGTTGAGAGGGAAAAAAAGATCAGCTATGATTGAATGGCGGAGGAGGCTTGATGGACCGAATGACCTAATTCAGCTCCTAGAACTTATGACATACGGCAGGATTTTCTCCAGTTAGAAACAGTCCAATACCTGGCACTTCTGTAGGATGAAAATTATCTCCTCAAACCTTGTCAGAATGTTATGAAGTTCTTGCTGCATGCAGGTATGGATTGCAGAGGAACGGCACTAGTTAACAAGTATCCTATTTGTTATATTGTGTTGGAAGGAAGATTATTGTTGAAGCAATTGTTAATCTTTGGTGACGTCAGGGGCTAACGAAAATCGCATTTGTCTTCCATAGTGCAGGGTATTACCCCATTGATTGGAATGTTTTCTGCTTGATATGCATTAACTTCAATGTCACCAGAGCTCCTCGATACTCAGCCAAAACCTGCCTTCATGTCCAGGACAGTCAACCTATCCCTATACCTGTATCCCTAAACCTCCTCCATCCACGGACCCCAACAGTTCTTTCAGGTGGGGCAGAGGTTCGCTTGCACCTCCTCTAACCTCATCTACTGTACCCATTGTTCTCAATGCGGATGACTACATAACGGCGAGACCAAGCACAGGCTGGGCAATCGTTTCAATGAAAACCTCTGCTCAGTCCGCCTTGGCCCACGTGATCTCGCGGTTGCCAAAAATGTTAACTCCCCCTCCTATTCCCATACTGATCTCTCTGTCCTGGGCCTCCTCAACTGTCAGAGTGAGGCCACGCAAATTGGAGGAAGAGCACCAGCGGTATGAATATGGATGTCTCTCATTTCAAGTAGCCCTTTCATTCCTTCTCTCTCTGTCCCTCACCTACCCTAGATGTCTTGCTAATTTCACTGTTTGTATCCCTTCATTATCACCTCTTCTACAGCCAACAATGGACCATTGTGCGCTCCACCTTTCCTTGGTCATCGGTGCTAGCTGTGATTTGTTCTGTACCTTTTCATACTCCTGGTTTCCCTCTCCCCTGACCCTCAGTCTCAAGAAGGGTCTCGGACTGAACTGTTCCTTTTCTCCAGAGATGCTGAGTTACTGCAGCGTTTGGTATCTATCTTGGTGTCTATAAAGCAGCGTCTGCAGTTCGTTCCTACACAGTCAAACTCACCTTTGAAATTGTCTTCCTTCATTCAACATTGCGATGTCTTTAGCTAAATAGTCCTCAAAAAACTCAGGCCTATTGGGCAGCGGTGAACAGATTACTGGTGAATAAGTGTGGCTTGGTGGCACTGTCAATGACACCTTCTTGCACTTTACTGATGAATGAAAAAAGGATAGATTAGGGAGAAATTAATTGTATTAAGTGTCCTTTATTGTGAAGAGCATAATTTATCACACTGTTGGATAGATGCTCGTGTGGCAAGTGTACTGGAACAGCTCGGCTGGAGGTACAAGGCAAACCTGCAATGTAGAGAGATGCAGAACTGTGAGTAGATTCGGCAAGAGAAAGTCTGAGCGAGAGGTTACGATGAACTGTTCATTTCAAAGGTACTGCACAGATTAATATTAAAGTCTCATCAAAAGCTTAAGTCTCATCAAACGGATGTAAGGCAACATCCATTTAAGCCAAATGCACTTTTGCAATTTCTGTTCCATTTCTCGCACCTTTCTTGTGGTGACAGGGTAGACGTAGAAGAACGAACCTAGACTGTGCGCCCAACTTTGGACAACATTTCCATGGGTTACTTGGAATATACTTGCTTTTCTCCTTGGGTGTGAAAGATACTTCTGCAGAGAAAGGATGCATCAGTTGCCACCTTTCAAAATGATATAGATCTTGGATGTACGGTATTTCGAAGTTGGAGGATAGCAAATTTAACCTGATTATTTAAGAAAAGAAAAGTGGGGAGGGGGAACAAGGATGAAGTACAGACCACTTACAGAAACGTTGGAATCTATATGAAAGATATTACAACAGAACACTTGGAATAACAGGATAGAGTGGAGTCTATGTGCACTGATGAAAGGGAAATTATGCTCATGTAATCTATTAAAATGTTTAAAATGCAATGAATAGAATACAAAGTGGAACCAGTGGATGTAACATTTTACATAGGCAAAACGTTTTTG
The DNA here is from genome assembly GCA_963514005.1 of Raja brachyura. The sequence goes on along the minus strand of OY740797.1, from coordinate 44,311,379 downwards.
AGAAAGCACACAGGGCTGGACAACAAGGTTAAATCCTACAGAATTGGTGGTAATGCACTGTTATGGACTGAGAATTGTATAACAGACAGAAAACAAACTGTTGGAATCTTTCTCCCACTGGCAGATTATCGCTAGTGGGGTACCACAGGGATGGTTGAGTAAAATACAGTGCTGAAGGAGCTCGGCAGGTCAGTCAGCATCTGTGGAGGGAATGGACAGACGATGTTTCAGGTTGGGACCCTTCCTATGCATTTTACTCACATGCATCGTGTCACCACAGGGATTGTTGCCTGGGAAACGGTTATTACGATCTACATGAACACTTCCACTGCCAAATGTCCATGTTTGCTGATAACTGAAAATTTGATGGAACTGAAAGTAGGGAAGAATGGGGGTGGGGGGGGGGGGGAGAAGAGTCAGGGGAGAGAGAGAGTTTAGAGAGAGGCAGGGGGCAAGAGGGGGGTGAGAGGAGGGATGGGGATAGAGGGAGGGCAGTGGGAGGGGGGGGGAGAGGGATGAGGAGAGGAGAGAGGGAGGTTGAAGGGGAGAGGGGGAGAGAGGGAAGGGGAAAGGGGAGAGAGGGAGTTGGAGAGTGGGGGATTCATGGAGGGGGAAAGAGGGAGGGGGAAAGAGGAAGGTGGGGAAAGAGGAAGATGGGAAGAGGGAGGTGGGGAGAGGGAGGTGGGGAGAGGGAGAGAAGGAAGGGAGGGAGAGAAGGAGAGAGAGGGAGGGGGAGAGAGGGAGGGGGAGAGAGGGAGGGGGAGAGAGGGAGAGAAGGAAGGGGAGGGCGGGAGGGGAAGAGAGGGAGGGGGAGAGAGGGAGGGGGAAAGGAAGAGCGAAAGGGAGAAGAGGGAGGGGGGGAGGGAGGGGCGGGGGTGAGAGAAAGAAGCTGGGGAGAAGGGGCGGGAGGGGGAGAATGGGCGGGGAGAGGAGGGAGAGGAGGAGATAAGGGTGTGTGAAAAGGGAAGGGAGAGAGGGGGGACTGAGAAGGGGAGGGATGGGGCTGCGGGAGGGACGGAGGGGAGAGAGGGTGGGAGGGTAGAGGGTGGGGGAGAAGGTAGATGAGAGAACCTGGGGGGGAGTGAGGGTGAGTGGAGAGAGGGAGGGGAGAGAGGGCTAGGGATAGGAAGAGGGGGAAGAGAGAGAGATAGAGGGTGGATGAGAGAGTGTGGGGTGATGGGGGAGAGAGGGATTGGGGAGAAAGGGGAGGAGGGAATTGGAAGGGAGGCGGAGGTAGGGGAGAGAGTGAGAGGGTGGGGGAGAGGGATGAGGCTGTGCGGAAGAGAGAGGGAGGGGGAGAGAGGCAGGGAGGGCGGCATGTGAGAGGAGGAGAGAGGGGGAGAGGATGGGGGAGGGAGAGGACGAGAAAGAGTTGGGGGAGAGGGAGGGCAGGACAGAGGAAGGGTGAGAGAGAGGGAGGGGTTAGGGAAAGAGGGACGATAAAAAGGGTGGGGGGAGAGGGTTGTGGAAGAGGTGGGGGAAGAGAGTGATGGGGAGAGTGAGGGAAGAGAGCGAGGGGGTGGAGAGGGAGGGGGTGGAGAGGGAGGGGGAGGTAGGGGTATAGGGAAGGGGTCAGGGGGGGCGGGAGGGAGGTTTGGTAGAGGGTGGGAGAGAGGGATGGAGGGAGGGGAAGAGGGAGGGAAGAGTGAGGGGGAGAGGGAGGGGGAGATAGGGAGGGGGAGAGCGAATTAGGGCAGGTGAGAGTGAGAGGGCAGGAGAGAGTCAGGGCAGGAGAAGGAGGGCAAGACAGGCATGGGGAGAGAGATGGAGGGTGGGAGAGGGGGGCAGGAGATGGGTAGGAGTGAAATATGGAGGGTGGGAGAGGTGAGCAGTGTGGGAGGTAGGATTGAGGATGGAGAGGTGATGGAAAGATGGGTGAGGATGGGGAGAGTAAGGGAGGGGGAGTGGTAGGGGAGAGAGTGAGGGGATAGGGAGGGGCGAGTAAAGGAGGGGGAGGGAGTAAGAGACAGGGTGTGAGAGAGGAAGGGGGAGTGGGAGGGTGAGCGAGCAAGAGGGGGACAGAAAGGGAGGTTGAGGGAAATAGGGATATAAGGAGAGAGGGAGTTTTTGCTGCAGAGGGAGGGCAGGAGAGAGGGGGCAGGAGAAGGGTTTTGAACTCAAGAGAGTGAGGGAAGGAGTGAGGGAGGGGACAGAGCAGAGGAGGAGGGGGAGAAGAGAGGAAAAGGGGAGAGAGGGATGAGCGAGGGAGAGAAAGGGTTGGGGAAAGAGGGAGAGAAGGAGGCAGGACAGAGGGAGGGCAGGAGAGGAGTAGGGTAAATAGAGAGGGAGGGGTGAAGGAGGGGGGAGAGGGAGGGGGATGGGGAGAGGAATGACGGGGAGGGAGAAGGTGGGAGAGATCGGCAGGGGGGTAGGATGGGGGCGAAAGGCAGAGGCAGGGCAGGAGACAGGGTGGGTGTAATAGCTGGGGGAGATAGATGGAGGACGGGCGAGAGGAACGGTGGGAGAGAGGGAGGGCAGGAGAGAGGAGTGAGGGAGAGGGAGTGAGGGAGAGGGAGTGAGGGAGAGGGAGAGAGGGAGGGGGAGAAGTAGGGGGAGGAGGAGAGAGGGAAAGGGGAGAGAAGAAGGGGAGAGAGGGAAAGGGGAGGGAGGGTGGAGAGGGAAGGATAGAGAAGGGGAAAGGGAGAGACGGAGGGCGCGAGAGAGTGAGAGAGAGAGAAAGAGAGGAGAGAGAATGGTGGGTGAGAGGGAGGGGGCAGGGAAGAGTCAGGACACGAGCAGGGGAGTTGGAGATAGGCAGGGGGCGGAGATGGAGGGCAGGTGTGGGCTGAAGAGAGGGAGGGGAGAGAGGGGAGGAGAGGCATGGAGGGGGAATAGATGGAGGGGTGAGGGATGGAAGGTAGAGAGATGTAGGGGATCGAGAGGGAGGGTTTTGAGAGGGGGAGGGGGGAGTGAGTGAGGGGGAGAAATGGAGGGAAGGGAAGAGAGAGGGAGAGAAGAGTTTTGGGGAGATAGGAAGGGAAGGAGGGAGGGAGGACGTCACAGAGGGAGGGCAGGAGAGGGGGAGTGTGGGAGAGGGGGGGGAGGGCAGGGGTGAAGTAAGAGTAAGGGAGGTAAGGGAGGAGGAGGAGGAGGGAGGGGGAGACGGTGGATGGGAGGGACAGGACTGGAGAGGGGGGAGAGAGGGAGGGCTGAGGGGTATGGGAGGTCATGGTGAGGGTTGTGGGGGTGATGGAGGGAGGGGGAGTGTGGGAGGGTGGGAGAGAGGGATGGTGGGAGAGAGGTGGGGTGGAAGGGGTAAGGAGGGGGAGAGACTGAGGGCGGATGGGGAGCAAGAGAGTGGATGAGAGAGAGAGGGGGAGGAAGGAGGAGAGGGCGGAAGAGAGAGTCAGGGCAGGAGAAAAGGAGGGGAGATAGGCAGGGGGGAGAGATGGAGGGTGGATGTGGGCAGGAGAGCGAGGGGAAGAGCGAGCAGAGAAGAATGGAGGGGAGAGCAATGGGAGAGCGATCGAAGGTTTAGAGAGGGAGGAGAGAGAGAGGGAGGAGAGGGAGGAGAGAGGGAGAGAGAGGGAGGAGGGAGGGAGGAGAGAGGGAGGAGAGAGGGAGGAGAGAGGGAGGAGAGAGGGAGGGAGAGGGAGGGAGAGGGAGGGAGAGGGAGGGAGAGGGAGGGAGAGGGAGGGAGAGGGAGGGAGAGGGAGGGAGAGGGAGGGAGAGGGAGGGAGAGGGAGGGAGAGGGAGGGAGAGGGAGGGAGAGAGAGGGAGAGAGAGGGAGAGAGAGGGAGAGAGAGGGAGATTGAGTAGGGTAGATGATATTGAGAGGGTGGGAGAGAGGGAGGAGAGGGAGGGAGGTTGAGAGAGGGAGGGTGGGAGTGACGAATGGGTGAGGGAGCAGTGAGGGGGCACGGGGAGGGAGATGGCAGGAGGGGGTGGGAGAGAGAAAGGGGTGGGCGAGGGCAGGTGGGTGAGGGGGTTGGGGTGGGGGAGGGCTAGCGAGGGGGAGAGTATAGGAGAGGGAGAGAATGTGAGGGAGGGGGAGAAAGAGAATGGGAGGGCGGGAGGGAATGGGAAAAAGAGGAAAAGAGAGGTAGAGGAGGGAAAGAGAGATGGAAGGGGAGAGAGATGGAGAAGGTGGGAGTGTGGGAGAGAGGATAACATAGGGAGAGAGAGGGTGGAAGAGAGGGAGGGGATGATAGGGTGAGGGAGGGCAGGAGAGAGGAAGGTGTGAAACAGGGAGGGCAGGTTGAGGGGAGGGATGGTGGGGTGAAGGATGGACGGGTGAGGAATGGAGGGGAGTGGGATGGGCAGAGGGAGAGAGGACGGGAGAGAGGGAGTTGGAGATGGAGAGGGTGAGAGAGGGAGGGGGTAAGAGAGGGTGCGGGGCAGAGGAGGCGGGTGATGGAGAGGGGGGCGAGAGAGAGAAAGGTGTGAGAATGGGCTCAGGGAGGGAGGAGGGCTTGGATAGGGAGGGTGGGAGACAGGGAGGACAGGAGTGAGAGGGAGGACGGGCGAGGCAGAAATGCGAGGGAGGGTGGGAGCAGGAAGGGCGGGAAAGAGGGTGGGAGAGGGTGAGAGAGAGAGGGCGGGTGAGAGAGAGGGCGGGAGATAAGGAGGAGAATGATTTGTGATGGGGGAGAGAGAATGATTCGTGAGAGGGTGGGAGAGAGAGGCAGGGCGGCACAAAGAGGGGAAGAGAGATGGGAGAGAGGGGTAGAAGTGAGGGAGGTAGAGAGAGGGAGGGCGATGGAGAAGGGCAGGGGAGAGGGAGGGCGGTAGAGGTATGGCGGCAGAGAGTGAGGAGATGGGAGAGGAGGGCGGGTGAGAGCGAGAGGGCGGGAGAGGCAGGGCAGGAAAAAGGGAGGACGAGAGAGATGGAGGGCAGGTGAGTGAGGGCAGGAAGTGCAGAATTCAATATTGAAATGGCCAGGAATAGGTGCTGCTCCTGAAGCCTTGCCCATCCTCTCACTGACGCACTGGCAAAAATATCAATGCTAGTGGGATGATGAGCAATAGAAGTGGGAAAGCAGGAAGCTCGGGGTCCCCCGTCTGGACAGAACACGGAGTGGTCACTCAAACAGTATATAGTTACTCCAGCGCAGTGAGAAACCAGAGCACCCGGAGAAAACCCACGGGGACAACATACAAACTCCGTGCAGACGACACTCAAATCCTGGATCGAACCCTAGTCTCTGGCACTGTAAGGCAGCAACTCTAACTCTACTCTACCGTGCCAGCCTCTTAATCCTAAAAGGATGAAGGAATACGGGGAGAAGAAAGGAAGAGGGCACCTAAATGGGTGATCAGCCACAATTGTGCTGAATGCTGGAGCATGTACGGCTTACTATTCTTTCTACGATTCTGTCTTAAACATTCACTGGACAAACATTCTAAGATCACTACGTTCTACCAGTTCTCAATATCCTTCCACTTATTGTCAATATTCCTTCGCCTTCTTGTGCCACTCCAATATACTCCAATTTTGCCAACAGACAAGACCATTGACTGAAGTCAAAAGCTTTGTCTCATCCTTATTAAGATCATGGCCAATTTTTATATCATTTGTGGTAGCACAATGGCGCAGCGGTAGAGTTGCTGCCTTACAGCGCCAGGGACCCGGGTTCAATCCTGACTGAGGATGCTGTCTGTACAGAGTTTGTACATTCTCCACATGACCACAATGGGTTTCTCCGGGCGCTCCGGTTTCCTCTCACACTCCAAAAATGTACAGGTTTGTAGGTTCATTGGCTTCAGTAAAACTCGTCCCTAGTGTTCAGGATAGTGTTAGTGTAGGGGGATCACTGGTCAGCATGGACTTGGTAGGCCAAAGGGCCTGTTTCCGCGCTGGAAACTAAACTAATCTTTAATTCCTGGGAAGCTAGTTCTCGAAACTAAACTAATCTTTAAATGATTCGATGGCTACTTATATTCTGTCAATAGATCACTAGATGTTGGAATATTGGTTGTGGGGTATATGTAGTTCTAAAGGAGATGTTGCGTCCAAACCTACAGGGAAAGCTCCCAAGCCAGGTTTCCAGCACCAGCTTGGGATCTGCACAGGAAGGTTACCATCAAACAGCAGCAAGCTTCACAGATGATGTTGAAGCATGTTTCTATGTGAGTGGTCCACATGTGCGTGTTTGAAAATCACTGAAGTATACTTTGCCTGCAATTAGATGTACAGCGCACTTCCTCACGCATTGGCACATCTCAGGCGCAGAACAAAATTCATGGATTCTCTACAATGTTAACAAAGTCCCTGGTTTTCACTTCAGTTTCGTCTTTCATTGAAATTCTTCCACGTGGTTCACAAAGCAAGGCACTTCGCAATTAGTTTCCAGACATATACTTTCACACTGACTTAGCATATAATGAATGCTCTGTGTCAAAAAAATGTCTTCAAAAAGTGGATTTAGATTTAGACTTCTGCCTGAAATTAAACTTCGGAATTGTTTTTTTTTAATTTTAAGTTTTGTAAGGATGAAGGCCTTTCACTTAAATATGCCTTTAATGACTTCATAACATGCTGAAACATGTAATAACCAATGAAGCATTTTTGAAATGTAGTTAACAATTACTATGTTGCAGCTTTATAAGACATTGATTAGACTGCGTTTGGAGGACTATGTGCAGTTCTGTCGCCCTATTTAAGGAAGGTTGGGGAGGGTTTGGAAAGGGTGCAGGTCTACCAAAATGCTGCCTGGATTAGAGGAAGCGAGCTACGATGAGAGGTCGGACAAACTTGGATTGTTTTTTCTTGAGCATCGGAGGCTGAGGAGAGACCTGAATTACCTGGAAATTACTTGGGACGTATGTTAATTTGCTACTTATCATGTCAAGCCAGAGTGTAAAACAAGACTCTCTGCACCATTATGTAAGGAGATGCAAAAAGAACTGGCAATGTACATTCATGAGTGAACATTCCCACCCCTGACATTATGATGGAACCAATATTACGATTGAAGTGGCTGAAGATGATTGAGCCTGTTGACACTGCTCGGGAAGTCATGATGGAAAAACTTCCATCTTTAGCCATGTTGTTCAGTACACACCACATGAATCTATCTCCAACAATAATTGTAGACAATTGCTGGATTAATTGTAAGGAATTCTGCACCAAAAAAAGGCAACCATCTCAATTTAATATAACCTGACAATGATGTTCAACTGCTATGGGTTAAGTGAAAATTAAACAGAACACTATTAAATATAGTTAAGTAATAAAAAGATGGTGGAAGAATAATGTCTTCCCTGTTTTTAAATAACAATAACGACATTACTTAAAAATTGATAGCTTAAATTATAGCATACTGATATGCCTTATCAGCTATGTTGTGGAATTTTAAACAAAAAACTTCAAATGCACACTTTAAAAATCTGGAATATTTGTCATAAAGTATGTCTGATGTCTATTTAGTCCTGATGTCCGATGCATTTACAATTATTATGTCTAACATTTCACAAAGCAGGGATCAATTAATTCCACATGGAAATCTCTTGCTATTCATTTAAAATAATCCTCCAGTATTGATGACAGGAAGTAAACTAAGTATTATTCAGTTGCGAAAAGCATAAGCTATTAAAGTCATAAATACTCATGCAAAAATATTCTGCTGAAGCAATTTCTACATCATTGTATTGTAAATATTATTTGATATTTATCGTTACTGAATTAAGGTCATTCCTAAAAAAGGTAGATGGACATACATTACATGCATCTAACATAGAATTTGAGGGGAGGAAAGGATCATTTAGTGCAAAGCTCATTGCTTGCTCATGATTAAAATGATTCCAAAAAATGTTCAAGGATCAACTATTATTAAGTCATTAACTTCTCTTTTCGGTAGCCTCAAATTTTACTCATTTCACATGCAGCAGGGAAAACTGCATACGTCAAATATTAATAAAATTATGTAGATACTGATTTTAAAGAAAAATTGATGAATTAAGAATATTGTGTAGCACTAAATATGACAGACAAGAAATTCTTACATCATCCTTATGAATTATGATCTCAATTGGGTTATTAACTGTGGAATGAGGAGGAACAAAGCATTCCTGCATTTGTGTAAATTTGAATGATTGAAAAATGTGATGTCAACCTAGTCAAATATTCTAATGACACCACCCTTCTTGAATCACAAATGAAGATTCATTAGTTAAACAAATTAGCGGAGGATTGCTAAACCGATGTAAAAACATTTATCCCCTCATATGCAGTGGATGGAAACTTGGGGAAAACTACATATGAATGAATTTTTAAAAACACAGCTACAGGTAGCATTGTCATGAAGTGAACAAAAGACTTCAAACGCGCATTTGAATCAGAAGTAAAAATAAGAATGCAAAGGTGTGAGATGTTGCAAATCCCAGAGATAATAGTGACTGAAGCCTTCATTTACCTCAACATCATCTCTTATTCCCAAAACTAACCAACAAAAAGAATTGTGTAGGAAGGAACTGCAGACGCTGGTCTACACCGAAGACAGACACAAAATGCTGGAGTAACTCAGCGGGACAGGCAGTATCTCTGGAGTGAAAGAAATGGGTAACTTTTCGGGTCGAGACCCTTCTTCAGAAGCACGTCATCCATTCTTTCTCTCCAGAGATGCTGCCTGTCCCACTGACTTACTCTAGCATTTTGTGTCTATCTTCAATAAACAGAATTGTACAATATAACATGAAACTTGAGAGATGGAATTTGTATAATCAACATAGATGCAAATGCAGAACAAAAGAACATTAAAAAAATGCATATCCAGTTTTCTTATTAATTGCCCTCTTTCTTACAAAAATCATGTTTTTTTAAAAACCTTTGACATCAAGGTATGTAATAATGTGAAATCAGTAGATAATGTTAGACATAAAAGTGATCTCTTTCTTTTATTGCCAAAGAACATTTTAAAAGTAAGTTTGTTGCAATGATTGAATTCTTCACATTCATGTCGTTTGCATTTTAGAAAAAAAAAATCTAATTTTATACCCATGTTGTGAATGTGATCAAAGAATTGTTTTGTTATAAAGCTTAGATTTAAATTGATCAATTTTTTTTTAGTTTAGTTTAGAGATACAACGCTGAAACAGGTCCTTCGGCACTGAGTCGGCTCCACCAGCGATCCCCGCACACTAACACTATCTTACACACACTAGGGACAATTTTACTATTTTACCAAGCTAATTAACCTGCAAACCTGTACGTATTTGGAGTGTATTGATGTACAATGTATTGATCCATATTATTATTAGATTTTCTGTTGTCTTAACACAAACAATTATTTGCAAAATTATGCCAAATTTTAATTTTAACATCGGCGATCCAATTTTGCAACTTATTGTAATAGTTTCAGGCAGAGCAGCCGAAGCTAAATTATGCTCTTCATTTACATGTTCTAGTCGTAGGATACATGCAAATGAAGGCTATTTGCATAATGGATTCCTGTCATTGCTTCAGCTCCTTTCTTTGCCTCCCATTCAGCGAGCTTTGATACCACAAACCAAGTTCTTTTTACGGAGAAAGGATTTTATATTGTACAACATGCCTCCGATTTGTAAAAGAAATTCCTTCAGTGACCATCTGAAATTATCAGAGTGAAGCAGGCACCAAGGCTCTGGGTTTTCTTTTTTTTTTCCTTAATTGCAGGAAATAACTTTTCTTTAATGAGGTACTTTATTTAAATTAAGCACCTGAGCCAATTAGTCAGCTATGACCTTGTCTGAAAAAACAAGGTTAAGGAAGAGTAGTATTTAAAAAATTTAAAAGCCTCTCCCCTTTGCCTCATCTTTTCAAATGTTAGGTAAAGCGATATGCTGATAATTACTTAATCAAATATGACAGAGGGGACTAATTTACTGATTACAATAAAGCCCGAGGGGGTTATGACAAAAATTTCTCTACAACTTCATTCCAGCTTTTATTTAAATAGGCTTTGATTATTTATAACAAAATATCATTGCAACATATTGTAGCAGATGAGACTGTAAAGCGTCGTCTCCCATCAGCTATAGTCCAATAAGCAGCCGGTCCTGTTCTGCTGCTGCTGCGGGTTCCCTGCGCCACAACACGGCAGTAATGCCAAGCTATTGGTGTGTTTACCCTTTGGGAATGTTAACTGTAATTCTTCAGCTTTTAAAATCAATTAACCCTTATGTTAATTAGTGTCAAGTCTATAGAAAGCAGCCGCAAATGGCAAGAGCTGGCACACTGCCATCCATTCACTGGCAGCGCCACAGCTCTCTTGCTAACAGCGGGTATGTTAGGGCCCGTATGTACGTCTGTCAGAACTGTTGAGCCAAGGGAGATTATCCAGACCCCTACAGCAAACACGAAGTCATATCTGAAGGCGCAACTGGCAGGATTACCATGCGCTCCACTGTAAATCCTTCCTCAGAGGACATGTTTCAAGTTGAAAACAAGGATGTGTGCACTGTCTGTGTTTAATCATCTTTTGCTTGGCCGTGCAGAAGCGACTGCGGATACTTTCCCCCCTTCGAAGACAAAGCCGCCATGCCATCGACTGCCTCTTCGAAAGATGCCAGGAGATGAAAAAAAAACAGGAGCAACGACTTGGTGCCAGGGGCAATATGGCCAACTGTCAAAGCATGAGTCAGTGTTTTGTTCGACGTCGACCTGTGTTCTATTCAAGTTCGTTTACAAAAGCAACACCAACAGGAAAATACAAAAGGAACTATTTTGGAGTAATGCTTTCTTCCCGATGCCATGGGGAATGACAGTGAACCAAACGTATTTGTCTGCGGGGTACTGGCACTTCACAGAGAAAAAACAAGGATTGAGCAAAAATTCTGCCTTGCACTTTACAAAAATGGGAATACAGGCAATGTTGGTGCGAACATCCTTTCTGACAGAACATTGGAGATTTACTACTTAATCTGGAGCTTGTTTTTAACCATCAATTGACCCAGGTACACAAGGAAAATAAAAATCATACTCTTGCAGCAAGCAGGCAGCCTGAGATTTATCTGCATTCAGTGCTATCACCAGGGAGATGAATGGGCCGATCTGTAGCCTTTTACAAGATCTACTATGGGAATGAAGGAGGAGGGATGCCAGAGAGACGTGTACAAACTTGAAGTGAGAAGGTTTAAAGGTGCTACTTGGACAAATCCTACAATACGTTGAATGGGGAAATTAAAATGTTTCTCTTTTTATGGGAGAGTGCCTCTTACTTACAGTGGAAGTGTTGCCGTGGATCCTGAAAGGTGTTCAGTTGGCATCACACGCAGCATTACCGACGAGAGCTGAAAACAAAAGGGACAAAAAGTACAAAAGGAATTTAAAAAATAATTAGGTATGGATTTTACATGAAACAACAGCAATGTTACGGATATACTTCTGCAACTTCCTCAAGTACTGCACAAGATTCAAAGTGTATAGACTGCTGAATCGTTCTGCTGGTGATGGATTTTAACCTGGCATCTTCTGGGCAATTTTACAATGAGACGTGGATATATCTTTTAATCAAAATTTTCATTTTCAAGTATATGCTTCTGCATGTAAACGGAGGAGGTATTTGCTAACAATGCGTTTGTGGTGTGGAAAGAATCTTCGAGCATTTTGCTGGAACACAATGGCAGCAGCGCCTGTAAAAAAACGACGATCGAGGGGGAAAGAAGCTCTCTGCAGAGGGATAACGTTAAATGGGTCACGGGCTCTACCAGCTGCTAGGTTCCATACGCCGCAATCAAAGTGAATGTTCTAAAATTATTACAGTCAAACAGTCATGTGGTGGCAGTTAATGTCCCAAGTGTTTAATCATCTTACAGTAGAATGGTTTTATGCATATTTCATTTGCATATCATTAAGCTGGTTAAGCATGGGGTATTCAGAGTGGGATGAATACAATGCGAATCTCATATGATCCATATCAGAGAAGCTGGTCTGTTCAATGAACTGTCTGCGTTTTTTTTTGCTTTTAATCCGATGACTGTTACATTTCGTACATGGTGGCCGGAAGTCATTACTAATTCTAATTTAAAATTTAAAATTGCTGAAAATTTTGAAAATTGTACAACAAAGGAAATTTAAGGGGACATGCATTCGCCAGTATAGAAATTTTGCTTAATAGGAAAGCAATGTTAATAACTATTTAATTTCTGTGAAAATGGGAACTTTTGTTTATATAAGTAAACAAAAAAAATAGCAGTCGTGAAAATTAAGTGAAATTGCGAATTAACGTTGCAACATTTGTTTGCCTCAAAGTCGGACTGCATGCGTCAATTATAATGCACAAATTGGTGTGCATATGATTGCGATAGCCACTATTAAACCATTAATGTGATTAATTAATTATTTCGCCCTGAAAGCCTATTATGCGTACACGACAGATACAGTGGAGTCTTTGTCACTTTCATACATGAATAACATAGTAATCGCAGGCCTTTGTGTATCTACTCAATGGTTTAATTCATTCACCCCAGCATTGCCTAGTTCTGGCAGATAATCAAAATTACTTCCTGGGAAAACTAAAAAGACAATTAAGCATGGAAATCTTTTGCTGATGTACAACATATGAATTCATTTGGAAATTAGGCCACTTTGTTCCTGCCTAAGATCTCGCTTTTGTTTCCAATCTTAATATTCAAATGAGCTACATCGTGACTCTACTGTACAATTAGCTGGCGATAAAAGCCAGACACTGCTGACGGCGACATTTTGTGCAGAGGACATGCAGATGTCGCTGTTGTTCTTCACATGGCTATAATGATATGTAAAACAGCGAGCATCACTTGGATACAAAGTAATTTAAATTTTATTGCAAGAAATCTCTGCGTTTTCTTCTGGAGGAATGCCTTCATAAATGTGGCTCGAATCAAATGGTGTTGGAATTCTGGAGCATTTGCCATGGAATTATAAACATAATGACATAAATGTGCATGTAGTCATCTACTGTAGTCCTGAATAGTACCAATTCAACTACCTTCGAATGGATTTATCAATATGGATAACCTTTATTTCCATTACTGAATACTTGATCTACTTTACATACATAACTGAATTATAGAAAAATTTCTCCAATGGCTTTCACTAATTTATCCACCGGATATTATCACTCAGTCACTGATGATTTTCACACCGTTGGTATTCAGGTCACCACTTTTCACTGCTGTTGGTAAGATGGTACTTATTTATATGCATGCACTGACTTTGCGTCTATGTAGACTGTCAAATTCCGTGCAAATGAAAAGTTAGCACTCGAAACCTTAATGACATCTACATTTGCTAGCACTGATTAATATTTGCGATGCTTTTTATTAATACAAAAAAGACCTGCATATTTAATGAATGGCTTTTCAAAAGGAACAATCTATGTGTATTTGACAATGTGTTTTTGTATCATGAGGATCATTTCATATGCATATATTTATGCAAGTATATCATTAGTAATCTATAATTCAGATGACTATTCTCTATTAACATTGAACAAATTGAAGTGATTACTTTTATCAAAATGTTTTTGGTAGGTATCGTTGAGACTGTGATGTAACAAATACAAATAGACAAAATGAACAGTCGGTCTCCTTTAAGTTGAAAATGTACTATGAGAAATGTTATGTGTGGATTATTAATTACAATATGTAGCTATTATAAATTAGAATTAAGATCTGGAAGAACAGTATGATCCACACTGTACCAACCTTTGTTTATAAGGAGCTGTCAAATGCCTGAGAAAAACAAGGTCTTAAATTATTACAACAGATCACAATACAAATAAAGCAAATTAGCTTATTAACATTTTGTTCTCCCAACGCAATATAGGGAAAAAACAATTATGCGAATTTGCACTGCTAAATTCCACCACCTAAATAGATTTATTTTTCATTAAAATTATTCCTAGATAATTTTCAACAGTATTTGCAATTAAAACGGTCCTGAAACGTAATTAATTTAATTCTGCATATTTTTCATACACAGGGGAACCAATACAATATATTCTCAGTGACTATTGGTAGACATGGTGAATACCCAATGTTGAGGTAAACAGGAAATGTTTGAGATAACCAAATTAGCTAATATCTAACAAATAAAAACAAAGTTAACATTTTTGGATGAACAATTTTTAAAAGTGGTAGCTGAAAAGAAATGCTTGTACTGTATAAAATGAACATGTTAATTAATCCACAATGCCTAATGACTAAAATAGTTTTGTTGACAGACATAAACACACATTTTCTGGAACGAGATTGCAAACAACTATCCTCAAAAACCGAATACGGCGGCAACTGGAATTGTTTAGATAAAAATAAAAAATGGTGGAAATACTCAACAGGTCCAGGATTGTGTAGACCGGGAATGGCATGAACTTACGCGTGTGGGTACAAAGGTGCAGATGATACAAAACTTGGAAGTATGATACACCAGAAGAAGGATAGTAACAGACTTCTAAAGGATATACTGAAAATAGACACAAAATGCTGGAGTAACTCAGCGGGACGGGCAGCATCACTGGAGAGAAGGAATGGGTGACGTTTCGGGTCAAGGTCCCTCGAGGGGCCTCGATCCGAAACGTCACCTCGACCCGAAAGTCTAGAATATAGTTTATTACAATAAAACACTCTTGACTTGAGCAGAGACTCACGATGTGTGAACACAGAGTACATGTTTCTAGTGGCTTAAGGACTACTAACAGGCCACTAATAATGTAAATCCCAAATGAATCAAAGAAGACCCAAAGGAAAGAAAAACATTTCCCCAAGTTTAACATTTGCAATGCAATTCAGTGCCTGAAAGGATGGCGGAGGTAGATTAAACAATAGCCTTTAAAAGTTAATGAAATAAGAAATAAGCAATAAGAAATTGCAGAGACATAAAGAAAAAAAGGAGAACTAATGGTCTTCTATGTCATATTAATCCATGCAGTTGCATCAATCATGCAAATATTGCAGCCCAATATATATTATAATTTTTTGGGCTAAAAATAATAACTCTAAACTAACTTTGTTTTTTATGGATAGCAATTGGGATTTTAAACATGCTTGCAGTTTAAAATACTACAGATGCTAGACATCTGAAATAAGATCAGACGATGCAGAAAATACTTAGTTGATCAGAGTGTGTTCGTGGAGAGGGAAACAGCATGTAAACTGAATTGTCGTATCTGAGCAATTCTGGTATTTGCTCTGACTATGTAAATTGACATGCAGCTTAGAAGAGATTGTGCTGTTAAGCACTCCATATAGTAAACACTGATTACGCAGAAAAATGTGATGTGAAGTCAAAATTCCTTAGTTTTTCTTTTGGGACCAGAAACGGAACTAAAACTAAACGAAGCAGATATTTGGCCTGTGGTTCCTTCCAAAGTTCCACCTCAAAGTACGGGCTTATCTTCAAACACACTCCAGCTAGGGAGAGAGAGAATCCAGCCTTAATACTGTCAAACTACATGTGAAAGAAATTAAGACCAATTTCTGCATAGTTAATCAGTCAGTGGACTTAATTTAAAAATTGCCAGCACATGTCCCTAACTGGCTGACATGAGAAACAACCCAGAAATGATCACAACGACATTTCAGTTCCAGAGCACCAAACATAAACAGGAGTTTACTGTGTAAGAAGGAACTTCAGATGCTGGTTTAAACCGAAGATCGACACAAAAAGCTGGAATAACTCATGGATAATATTTCGGGTCTGAAGAAGGGTCTCGACCCGAAAGGATCCTGTCCCGCTGAGTTACTCCAGCTTTTTGTGTCTATCTGCAGTTTACTATGTAATTTCATGGACACCAGACTTGTTCTTCCTCGTGTTCGGCCATCTTCTATATCACGTCTTTCCAGTGGTTGGCGCAGACGAGTGCAGTGGCATTTGGTTAGGCCACGTCATCTTCGGTACGTTGTGGAGCTTGCCTACATCTCTTGATGTGTTTCATGGTTGGGGATTTGCCACACACACATGCATTGGAAGTTATTTTCCAGTTCTTCATGGACACCTTGCAGCGTCCTTCAGTGTTGCAGGCGGTTCAGTGTTTTCCAGACAGCCCAAGGTTGATCTTGGCCGGTAGCAAGGCATTTGTCTGGGGTGATGCCTCTCTCCATCCATTGGGTTGTCTGGCTGCCAAGGCTGTTCCACTGGTTCTGCCATTCAGTAATCCTGGCATCAGTTGGGGTGGTCTCCAGTACTTCAGTGGTGTCCAGGAAGCTGCTCCTGGAGCTGAGCCGTTTCTGGGCAGCAGAGTGCTCATGGAGTGAGTGCCAGTTGTCATTGGCCTGCTTTGTGCGCTCGGCTTTTGTGATGACTGCTCTGCGGATGTCAGGGGGAGCGATGCCAGAGAGGGCGTAAAGGCAGTGTACGGGGTTGTTTTGATGCACCCAGTCACTATCCTGCGGGTCTCGTTGAGGAGAGGGTCTATTTTACATGCATGGCATGATCTGCTCCATGCTGGGCAGGCATATTCAGTGGTGGAGAAGCACAAGGCCGATGTAAGCAGTGTACTTGGATGAGTCCCCCACTTTGAGTTTGTTAGTTGTCGTAGAAGGCTGTTCCTGGTGGAGACCTTGGCTCTCGTCTCTTGGGTGTGTGCCTTGTAACTGAGGGTACGATCTAAAGTTACTTCCAGATAGACTGGGTGCTGGTGGTTTTCAAGCTTTACATCAGACTAAAGAACCAAATGTATACTCTTTAAATAACTGAAGAATTATTTATCCAAGAAACAATCAAGTTAAACCACTATGAATGAGATAGACAAGGACAAATCATGGGATCCCGGGTTAAGGCTTGTTAGTGAAAACGTCTGCCATTGAATTCAGCAGAATATTATCTTTCGTCATGTTCCCTTATTTCAAGTATTAAGCATTCTTACACTGCTAATATAAAAACATTAGCAAAGTATTAATTCTATATTTAAGGGGAAAAGTAATTGGTTCATTCAATTGATCCTAGGTTGTACTGCATGTAATGAAATGTTAAACTCTCGCTGAATTTATACAATGGCGATGTATAAAGTAGGAAATCTCCCAGCACCATTGCAATTGGCAGCAGTAATCACATTGGTATTGGTTCAACAAACTCTTGTTCACCATTCACTATATAACACAATATTGCTATAAACAAAAATAACTATTACTTGTTAAGGGAAATGGCAAAGCTGTGTGAATCCTAGGGAATCTACATTGTGGGGAAAGTATTAGTGCGTACCATGCATTAGTTCCTGTGGTGCGCACTAATACTTTCCCCACAATGTACTTTCTCTAGGATTTCCACAGCTTTATCATTTCCCTTACCAAGTAAGTTATTTTTGTTTATAGCAGTATTCTGCTAGATAAATCCTTGAACGCTGCTCTAACATTTCTATTTTATTAATGACATTGGCTATGAGATTACTTGATTCTTTTTACCCGATCCTGTTTAATTCGATCACACATACATTTAAGATGCATTATCATTATGGAACCATAGTTGCTGCTTTAAATTTGTTGTATTTAAAGTAATTAGTCTAAAAAGTAATTGATAGCTTATCAGAACATATGGAATCAAAAATAACCAAGCTCAAACCGTGAAAACTGCAGGGACATGGGGGAAAGTGGCCAAACTTTCCCATGTTATTTATGAACTTTACAGACATTTAAGTTCCCTCTGGAGACAATGATATGGGCATAATTTGTAATAGCATTGGTTTGTGATTTTCACAATGACTTTGTACTAATGATCAAGATCTCTTTAAACTGGCGAGACAAACTTGCTAGGGTGCAGCAGAGTGACTAGAAATGATCATTGTAAGGAACAGTTTTCATTCTTTTGCAGTCTGAAGAAGGGTCTCGACCCGAAATGTAATCCATTCCTTCTTTCTAGAGATTCTGCCTATCCCGCTGAGCTACTCCAGCTTTCTGTGTCAATCTTTGGTTTAAACCAGCATCTGCAGTTCCTTCCTACACAGTTTTGATTCTTTGTTTTGTTTAGGGCCAGGTGAAGTGGGAATTTTCCTTGAGAACCTTGCAGGAATCCTCAGGACTTCCTTCGCCTGACTATTATTAATTCATCCTACAGCACATATTTTGGGATACGACAATAAATGTGAAGATTGCAAGCAACGGGTTGCTCCTAACCAAAATTCCGACTACCACCATGTTGTTATTTCTGCCAGTTTTGGACAGGAAAGTTCAAATAAGGTTTAGCCATAAACTATGCTTCCTTCAGAACATCAAGGAGGATCGGGAACTTAAAGATCCTGAAACACTAATCTACCTGGTAAAATGTTTTTCAATAGATTTTGAGAAACGAGCAAGTATTTATTTTCATAGTCAGCAGAATAAGAAGGGGTCCTTTATATGCTTCATTGCAAGACCTTAGATTAGTTGCTAGGATTCATTTCATCATAATATTCTGACTCAAACTGCTGGCAGTTCAATTTTTATTAACATGACAGTAAATGCCAAATTCAAAGACCATTTAACAAATGAGAAATTTCAAATTATTCACAAAAAAATGAAAAGAGAAAAAAGTTACTAATATTCATGGAAATAGCAGTACCTCAGCATTAGCATTATCCTATTATTGCATCATTTTCCAAAGAGATTGTCATCAAATATTCAGCAATCAAAAGCTACTTAATAGATGGATTTTTTTTTTCTACAAACAATGTGATATTGTCAATATGCTATACATTTCCCGAGAAATACATTGCACAGCATGTGCCACAATAATCAGTTTTGGAGGAAAGATGCTGAAGAAAATCTAAGAACGCAATTTCGCTAATGTGAGCAACTAAAGAATAATTAGTTGTTAATGTGAAGTGATCAACAGCAGTTATAAATACGAGTTCTGAAGCAACTGAAACGTGCACATTAGGCTCTAAAATAATACATGTTCTCATTTTATTTGAGATGTTTCATTTTCATACATGCATTTTAAGAATGTATATATGAACAGAGTAAACCATCTGGCTTTCTGACCCTGCTCCATTTGTTATCAAGATGATGACTAACATTCTATCTCGCCACCATTTTCTTGCTCTATCTCCGTATCCCTTTGTTCTCTTAATGTTGAGAAATATATATTTTTTTTTACTAAATCCAATGACTCAGCCTCAATCCCCTCCGAGGATTAAAAAAAAGCAACAGATTCACACACAGTTTAAAGACATCTCATCTCAGTCTTAAATGGTCTAGCCCCTACTCTGATACTGTGACTCCTAATGAACTCCTGGTTGTAGACACTCCAGCTAGTGGAAGCATATTCTCCACAATCACCCTCTGAGCTCCGAAAAAATGGTGTACTTTTCAATGAAATTCACTCTCACTTTTCTAAACTACTCAACTCTAAGTCTACACAATCTATTTTTATTTTACAAACCAGTCTCCCAGGAACAAGCCTTCTAAATATTTGTTTTACTCCCTCTATGGCAAGCATTTCCTTATTTAGGTGAGGTGACCAAAGTTGAATTCAATACTCCAGATCCAGTCTTAACAGGCCTCAATTGCAGTAGTAGAACATTTTAAATTAACAATACTCTTGATATTTGTAGACAAAGAAATAGTGTACGTTATTTATATTTTCACTATTTCCTGATAATATTTAGATATGTTTGTTATATGTACAGTAAAGATGATCCATGATGGAAGAGTATTTCCTTTTGGCCTGTGGACTTCCATGCATAAAATAACCTACTTAATGTAATCATTTATTGCTAAGAAAATGTATTAATAGGTTATTATTGAAGAGAATGTGTCTTTGATCTATCCTTTTGAAAATCTAACCTTTCAATTAAGGATGAAACCATTCAAGTTAGAGAAAGCATTGCAAAGACAAGCAGGCAATGGGAACTTCAACAAAAATCCAGTCTTGTGATGTGGGCTTCACAGTCTGAGCCAGAATTTAATTCCCCACCCTCATTGCTCTTGAGAATGGGGCGGTGAGCTGCCTTCTTGAATTGCTTCTGTCCTTGAGGTGTGAGTGCAGTCACAATGTTGTTAAGGAAGGAGTTCCATGGTTTTTACCTGGCAATAGTCACGGTGTGTGGCTT
This sequence comes from Raja brachyura, assembly GCA_963514005.1. The sequence goes on along the minus strand of OY740797.1, from coordinate 44,291,457 downwards.
GGAGGGCAACTTCCACATGATGGCGTTCCCATGCTTTTGCTGCCTTTGTCCTTCTAACTGATAGAGATTGTGCGTCTGTCTGGTGTTGTCTAAGTGAGTTGGTGCAGTGCATCCTATAAATGGGATAAACTGCTGGTTTTGTGCATCGGTGGTGAAGCGAGTGTATGGTTGTGGATGAGGTGCCTATGAAGAAGGGTGTTAGGTTCAGTATGATGTCGAGTTTCTTGAGTGTGGTTGAAGTTGCACTCATCCAGGCAAGTGAAGAATATTACATCACACTGTTAACTTAAGCCTTTGTGGGTTTTCAGGATCGGTTTTCTTCAATAAACGTTATCAAATCAACAATATTTAGATATAAAGATGGGTATTATATGAATTTTAGCAAACAGCCTAACAATAATTGAACACTTATCTAATAACGATCTAACAATGATGATGAGTTCAAGTTTAAATGGAGCGACACAGAAGTTATTTATAGATTAAGCAAAATCTGGTCAATTAAATGTTATAGTTGACAAATAACAGGTCATCCAATTGGGAGCTAGAAAGTATTTTTTTTAAATATTTACAATTGCTTAAAGATTAAAAACAGTCCTGTGGGCAAACCATAGGAAGAATGCACAAGCCTTGGGAGGGAGCACAGCCCAAACGTAGAATGACACAATAACTCCAAGGATTAAATTGTGGAAATAGATTATATTGAGTATTATTCAGTAAATAATAAAAAAATGTTAACCAACATATGCAAAACTTAAATATCACCGATACAATGAGTATGTATTTTATATTATAGGTTGTTTTTCACTCTCTTTTGGTTGAGAGAGTCGAGCGTTTAATTGTCAAATGTACAAATAGATGGAATAATGAAATTCTTACTTGTTGCAGCTTTTACAGGCTCATTAAAGCAATCTAACAACATATAATTGAACAATTATCACTAATAGTGGGATTGGACTTTCTTGCCTTCCATCACAGTGAGGAACGTGGGGAATCAATTGTGGTTGATGTTTATGTTAACTTTTATATAGTTGTGTGTCTTGTTGCTTTTTTTTAGTATGGCTGTATGGTAATTTGAATTTCACTCTGCTTTAATTGGTACAAGTGATAAGAAACTGACCTTGACCTTGAAACTTGAAATAAGTAGTATTATGTAACCAGGCTATAATAGTGCAAAGAAATGCAACCCAAAAAAATCCTTGTCAGATTGTTGCTGAGGTAGGATTGTGCTTCAAGAGCCAACAATGTTTCGCTGATGACATTGTTCTTGAACTTGGACGCCATCATTTTTAAAATTGCACGAAGGATCCCTTTATATCTCTTCCCTCTCACCTTAAACCTATGGTCTCCAGTTTTTTACATTCCTAGCCTGGGAAAAAGCTATGACCATTCATCTTATCGTTGCCCCTCATAATTTTGTAAACCTCCATAAGGTCATGCCCGAGGCTCCTTTGCTCCAAGGCAAACAATCCCTGTCTTAATGTATTTATGTTTTGAATATTAATCAATCCATATCAATTAAATATTTAAATAAATGTATTCATTCTTATTTTAAGTTTTTTTAATTTAAATCCTTATCAAACAGACTTCATCATTATCACATTTCTTTTTCTGGAACTTTGCTCTGCACATAATCAAGTTGTCACATTCACCAACATTGTAACCGTAACTATATCACCTTCTCCTCAGCTAACAATGATCCATTCTATATTTTCCTTGAACCTCGTCCCCCTTGATCTCTCGTTTTCACACCCTACCCTTCCATATCTTTCTGTCTCCCTCTCCCAACTCTCAGTCTGAAGAAGGGTCTCGACCCAAAACAACATCCATTCTTTCTCTCCAAAGATGCTGACTGCCCCGCGGAGTTACGCTAGCATTTTCTGTCTATCTTTGGTGTAAACCAGTATCTGCAGTCCCTTCTTACATATTTTTATTGCATTCGACTACAAATATGTTTGACTGCGTTGTTGTGGAAGACGCAGCATGAATAACCAGCGCTCAACACTGTGGCTGGAAGACAAAATTAACTCAACAGACCAAGAATTCCATTGCCATACATCGCAAAGCATTGGCCGAGTAACTGAGAATTGTGTTCATTACATAAGCACATCTTTAGACAAAATGTTCACTGTGCTGACGGCTGATCTCCTACTCATTTCTGAATTCGCATTGTAATGTCCTGGCTTGGAATCAGGAAAACCTGTAATAAGCTAGTAATTCATTATGGAAGCACCAGCTGTGAATCAGCATGATTCTGCCCAAAGTGAAAAAGATATGTTTCATGATATCTAACAGCTTAATAGCAATAATTGGAAATGGTTTTTGGGCAAAATAATTAAGCATTACTTCAAAAAGAACTGATTAATTAACAAGATATTTTATTCTACCTTCTCTGCATATTTTTCATCAGAATTCATAGACACTTAAACATGGGACCACTATTACAGCCATTGGTGTGTTAAAAATATCCCAACTTCCTAACTTATGTCAATTTTGAATACATATGTCTAAGGATGTGGAAATAAAATAAGAAAAACGGACAAATTATTTAAAAAGAGCACCTGTTGAGATCTTGTATGCTGGAGGGCGGTCTTCAGGCTGTAGTTTTCTGTTTTTAGGGATGTGTTCTCCACTTGTGCCTTTAAGACTTCTTCCTCAGAAGATCCAAGTTTAAATCGCAAATCCTTCATATAAAGCAAAAACAAAACATCAAGTATATTTTGAACACTGACGTTATTCATGAATGGCCCTGATTATAAAGCAGCATTTCTCTGGAAAGGGGAGGGACAGAGACAGCGAGGTTGGGGGAGATGGTGCTGCAAGATGGGACAGCAAGGTAGGAATAGTTATGAACTTTTCCATTCATGGTTAATTTTCTAATAATGATTCCTTAAAGAATATTTCCAAGGCCCCATTAAATTTTCTAATTTAATCTGTTAAATACCATACTTTTTGATTAATAAGGGAGAAAACACAATCACTGTGTAGGAAATGCATGGAAGAGATGCTTGCTCTTGCCCTGAATATTATTCATGCAATGTACAGTTTACACAATATCAGATATTTTTCACGCATCACAAATCTGTTACACTGTCAACTTGGAAGGTTGCCTGTAATCCAATGAAGTAATTTAACAGAAGCAGTGTCTTGTTTCATCTGCAATAACTCTGTTATACCTGTGGGAGTAACCATTGCACTGCATCCTCCATCTTCCGCAGATCACCAAAGTAAACAATGACACAGATTTTTCTGAGAAATGCAGGCATTTCAAGAGTCAAGAGTGCTTTATTGCCATATGTCCCAGATACAACAATGACATTATTACTTGCTGCAGCACAACATAATATGTAAACATAGTACACTGTAAACAATATGATAAACGAGAGAGAAAAACAAAAAGGTCAGTGTACACACAGACACATACACACACATATATACTTTTTCACACACACACACACAAATCTATATTACTAAAAATCTGATCTTGACCACTTCCTGTTGTTCTGTTTATTGATTTTAGAAAAAACGCTGCCACTTACGGCTGTGATTTTTGGCCATTTTACTCAGAGTCCCCCTCCGCTATGCAGGACAAGAGGATTTTTCCCATTGATGAAAAATAAAAGAGTTATTAGTGTTTAAAAAATGTTGAGGTTCTCTCTCCTGAAGGCCACACCCTTTCAGGAGGGACTATAAAATCCGGAAGTGTTGAGTGCCTCAGTCAGTCTCTGCAAGATGGGGGAGAAAGAGGGTCACGTCTCTCAATCTGAGCTGTGAATAACACTGAACACATGTCTACTAAACTGTGAGTGTAGTTTTACTGACCTTGAGTGCCCTTAATGTGGTTTGAAAATAAAAATGTGGTGGTTGGTTTGAAGTAAAAGAACAGCAAATGGTTGGTGGTGGTTGGTTTGAAGTAAAAGCACAGCAAACGGTTGGTGGTGGTTGGTTTGAAGTAAAAGCACAGCAAACGGTTGGTGGTGGTTGGTTTGAAGTAAAAGCACAGCAAATGTTTGGAGGTGGTTGGTTTGAAATGGCAAATTATTAAAAGTCTAAACTTGACAACTTCCTGTTTGTACTGTATATTGATTTTAGATAAAATGCTACCACTTGCTATGATTTTTGGCCATCTTAGTCAGTCCCCCTCCGCTCATCAGGTGCCCATCAATGAAAAATAAAAGTGTTATTAGTGTTTAAAAAATGTTGAGAATCTCTCTCCTGTCAGTCACACCGTGAAGGCCACGCCCCTTCTGGTGGGAGGGATTATAAAACCCGGAAGTGTGGGTGTGGCTCAGTCTTTGCAAGATGGAGGAGGGAGAGGTCATAACTCTGTCTGAGCGGTAAATCAACTGAACACACTGAATGTCTACTGAGCTGTGAGTGTGGTGTTTATGTGGTGTTTTGTGTGGTTTTATGGTGGTTTTATGGTGGTTTCACCCAGCTTGAAATGGTATGAAACTGCATTTGAATGTGTTGGCCTTGCACTTTGCATGAAATGGTATGAAGCTACATTTGAATTTGGTGGCCTTTCACCCTGCATGAAATGGTATGAAACTGTATTTAAATTTGGGGACCTTGCACCCTGCTTGAAATGGTATGAAACAGCACTTCAATTCGGTGGCCTTGTGCCCTGCTTGAAGTGGCATGAAACTACATTTGAATTTGGTGGCCTTGCACACTGCTTGAAATGGCATGAAACTGCACTTGAATTTGGTGGCCTTGCACCCTGCTTGAAGTGGCATGAAACTACATTTGAATTTGGTGGCCTTGCACCCTGCTTGAAGTGGCATGAAACTGCACTTGAGTTTGGTGGCCTTGCACCCTGCTTGAAGTGGTAGGAAACTGTGCTTGAATTTGGTGACCTTGCACCTTGCTTGAAATGGTAGGAAACTGCATTTGAATTTGGTGGCCTTGCACCCTGCTTGACATTTCAAGCAATAGCCAAATTTCAACTGCCAGCCCACCAGCTGTGAGTGAGCTGCCAGCACAGCAGGCTTGAGGTATTGAGCAGCCACCCCAAGAATCCATTTTGCCCACAATGTCCATACTAGCCCTCTGGAAACTAATCCCCTACAGCCCACAGCACCCATACTAGCGCTCCAGAAAGCCTCCCACCCCCCCACAGGCCACCAAATAGCCTGATGGCTGTAGGTAAGAAGCTGTTCGTGAACCTGGATGTTACAGTTTTCAGGCTCCTGTACCTTCTTCCCGGTGGCACTGGTGAAATGAGTGTGTGGCCAGGCTGGCGTGGGTCTGATGATGCTGGCTGCCTTTTGAGGCAGCAACTCCGATAAATCCCTTCGATGGTGGGGACCAATGTGGTACTTCTGTCATTTGGATTCATAACCTTCAGAAAGTTTGGAATTTTTGCAAGGGTACACAGGCACAGAATTCCCAGAGTTTCGGAGAAGGAATCAGGTTGATTTCTGAATCTACTCTGAGGTTAGATACCTCCTGTTTTTGGCACAAGTTACACTACTCCATTCATCTTATTGAAGAGGATGAGCTGGAAGGAAGGGAGGCAAGTTTTGGGTAAATTATAGATTTTGTAGAACAGAGAACAGTACACAGGAATAAGCCATTCATCCCACAATATTCATGGTGAACATGATGCTGAATTAATCTCCTCTGTCTATACCTGATCCAACCCCTCCATTTCCTGCATATCCAAAAGCCTCTTAAATGCCTCTATGGTATCTTCCATCCCCACCATCACTGGCAGCACTTTCCAGGCACCATCCTCTGTGTAATACAAAAATTTGTCCCACACATCTCCTTTAAACTTTGACCCTTTAAGCTTAAACATACATCCTCTAGTCTTAGACATTTCCACCTTGGGGAAAATATTCTTACTGAGAGTTATTGTTACATTACAATTGTATTTAATTGCCTTAACTTTCCTAGTTATGTTTTACTTTAAGAAAGCATTTTTAAAAGATTAACATTGTCAGATTTGCTTGTCTCTTAAGTTAGCCTGAATAATATCAATAAATCCAGTAATGAACTGAAGTTAGACACAAAATGCTGGTCTAACTCAGCAGTGGAAAAACGTGATGTTACAAGTCTAAACCCAAAGTTGTTCTTCCAGAGATAGCTGACCTTATGGGTCGAAACCCTAAGTTGTTCTTCCTGTATCATGTTATGTCATGGAAATAGAATAGTGCAGGAATAAGTAACTCTTGTTACCAACAAGTTTTGATTGTGGTCGGGATGGAAAGGAGGCATGCACTCAAGAGCATCTTACCTGGTTATTTTACAAAATAATTTTAACTTGAATATTTTCAATACAAGAAATTACAAAATATATATTCAAAAATACAATCTCTTCACAAATAAAAATACTTGATTCGAACACAAAATTCCAGACTAATCTTCACGTTCCTATCACTGTACCCAAGGAAGTAAATGCCTTGTGTCTGTCAAATATCTAAGTGTCAAAAAATGCTGAAAGTTACAAAAAGGGATGTATTCATAGAAAACATTTCATTAAACAAAATATTATAAATTGAAAAAATATGGATGGAAATACATTATGGGTATTTTGATACTACATTCCCATGGGAGAAGAATGGATACTATTATGGTGAAAAATGAATTCATAAATTGAATACGTCCCCCAAAGAGTCAATTTTATTATAGAGAACATTCATATGATCCAGGAATATCTTTAATACGAATATTTCTACTCTGTTGCTCCCTGTTGACATTTCCAGCTTCAATGGCCTGCCTAGTCTCTGAGTGTTAAAACTGGCAGCTCTATTGCAGAGACCAATACATTTGAGTTACAAGTAACAAGCATTATTTGTGGCTTTCGGATTAATCAAAACTTTAAAATATCCTTTCACTAAACTTATTGCTCTCTCGAATGTATTTCATGAGATTCGCAATAGTTTATGAATACAATCTCGGTGCATTCTATAAAGAAAGAATAATGTTTTAAAATTTAACAGAGAATGGTGGTATAATTAATATCATTTTACACTTAAACTTTGCCAATATAAATTCTGATTCCTGGAAACCTAATTCTGTCTCTGGATGCACAACATTCTGATCTACAAAAACATCACCAGTCCACACAGCAAAATGCTTCAAATTCCATTATCTATTTCATAACAATTCAATTGTAGCAGCTGAGTTAGCGTTTTCTGCAAACTAAGTAACCCTAGCAAAATCTAATCAAGTGACGGAGATAAAACTTGCTGAACTTACTGCACAATCCTATCAAAAACGTAGTCAACTCATTACTTTCCATTGTCATATGGCAAGCAGCAATAAATCAATACAGAAAAGCGTGTACGCTGTCCCTGGTGCGATAAGGATTTGTATTATAGAAAGAGAAGGTTGATTTGTTAATAACACATAATAGCAACCATTCATACCATGCATTAAATCACAAATTTCAGTTTCCATTTAATACAGCCAAGACAAAATTGGATTTTTTTCAGTTCTCTCTGTAATTCTCATATCCATCATTTATTATTAAAGGGGTCAATCCGCAGCCGGACAACAGTCTTTTATGAAAAACTATAAATATAAAATATTAACCTTATCCGCATGGCAGAAAACTTGAGGGTTTTCTCCGCTTATAATTATAAAATGATTAAAGATCTGTTGAGTTCAGGAGTCCTGTAGCATCATTGGTATTTTACTTTAAAGCAAGTGACCAATTTAAAAAACCTCAGGTTGTTCAACCCTTTTAAAGTATTTTGAATCTAATTTTTAGATTTCAAATGATGCGACAAATATATTTATGAAGAAAGTGCATGGGAACCATAAATCGCCCCTAGCCATGATCTATCTGTACCATAAAGGTTTCTCCACAGAGTGCATTTTCTGATTTCCGATGTGCTGCAATACCACTTCTTCTGCCATTCCTGCTGCAAAATTGCAATCATTATGCTAATACTGTTTTATTTGAATATTTATTTTAATGTGTTAAAAATAAATACCAATATATTACAGAGCTTTAAATTACAATGTCAATATCACCTGAAAATTGAATATTAACTAATGGTAATATTTCCTAGCCCTGTAATGATCCTCCTGTAAAATCAAACAAAAGGCAAGAACTAATGACAATTTTGTTAATGACTTTCCATTAGGCCTGTAACTTGGGACCAATAATAGAAATATTAATTATCCCACTGCGGGATTGTTAGTTGTGTAACAAATAGTTTAAAATGCTTGAGTAACTGTAATTTTAATTAGTGTGTGGCAAACCATTCCTTTGTCTTTCTCTGAAACACACAGCAGTCCAGAAATTTAACACAAAACTATTTCCAAAGAATAAAATAAGCTTACTTTTTCTCTACATCTATGGTCCTTCCTGCAACAGCATTAAGAAAGTTAAAATAAATATCATTACCCGGATATTACAGGATGGTGTTTTGATAATTAGGTGAAATGTGGGCTTCATATTAATTCCCCTACCCACTTTCAGCACAATGCCATCTCACTTGGCCTTGATACCCTCATTTGTGTAGGTCACACATGTGGGCAACTCTGATCAAATCCTCAAATCATGCACTATCTACATATACTCCCCAACCTACTTTCTTCTGTAACAAAATCAGGAAATTGCAAAGTACTTAGAAGGGCACATGGCGTCCGTAGGGAGAGAGAGTCACAGTGAAGAGAAGGAGTGGAGAAAAAGGGAGAATATTTCCGATGCGTTGAAGTTGTCATGGTAATGTAGATTTTTGAATGCTATCACGTTTTGAACAAAACTCCACTGGAACAAAGAAGCACTGCAACATCCATGGAGAAAATTGTTAAATTTAGTATCATGATCCAAGGGTTTCCACACGCCCAGGTGGATGATGAAGTGCTGCTCCTCAGGCTTGTGCTGGGCATTAGTGTAGCAATGTAGGACAGAGGTCAGAATAAGAATGGGACATATTTTAAAATGACATGCAACTGGAAACTCAGGGTCAAATACAGCCACAAATGTAATGGGGACAAAAATTATGTGAAGAGGCTGAATGGAACTTAAACAAGGTCTGTTCGATATATCTAACAAAGTGACACGGAAGACTTAGGGCCATGAGAGTTCTCATTCTAATTGAAAAAAATGAATGGTGTTGAAAAAGATGTTGTTCAATGCAAGAACAAACTTAACCAGGTCAATGACTGTTATGGTGAAAAGGAATTGTTTATAACTCTGTTAGAGAAACAAGTGAAGGACATTCAGAGCAGGCTGAAACAATGCCCAGCATGCAAATCTGCATGGGGATAAATAAAAAGCAGTCTATGAGGGCTGTGGGTGGGATGCTATAGAGAGCAGACCTCTTGAGGTCAATGACAGAAATATTGGCCTTATGTTCCATGGTAGGTCGTGGTGCATTGGGAGGCACATGGAAATGTCTGAGAGCAAAATGAAGCTTCTGTGAGAAAGTAGTGTCCCGAAACAGATCAATGAATTTCTTATATGCAGCAGCAGCACATTAAGTATATAAACACAGAATATTGTAACAATAAACTGCAAATGCTGGTTAATATACAAAAGGACACAAAGTGCTGGAGTAACTCAGCAGGTCAGGCAGCATCCATGGAGAACATGGATAGGTGATGTTTCGCGTCGTGACCTTTCTTCAGACTAATTCACAGGCTGTAAATAGTAGATACAGGCCTAGTAGATACAGTCTTAGTAGTTATGCTAATAATCAACACAAAGTAATTCAATAAATTAAAAAATAATACAGTACAAATACAAAGCCCGAAGTCCCTAGTGCAATCAAGGCAGTTCATACTTTAGTTGGAGTTCGTGGTGTTCAACAGCCTGATGGTTTTTGGGAAGAAACTATTCCTGAACCTGGAAGTTTGACCTTTCAGACCCCCATATCATCTTCCTAATCGGAGGATTGAAATGAGAGTGTGGCCAGGGTGATTATGTTGGCTGCCTTTTTCAAACAACACCTCCTCGAATCCCTTCGGTGGTGGAGAGGTCAGTATCGGTGAAGCACTGGGCTGTGTTCACCATTTTTTGTAATCTCCTTCACTCATGGGCATTTGAGTTGCCGAACCAGGCCGTGATGTAACAATTCAACATGCTCTCCACCTTACACCTGTAGACGTTCAAGAAAGTATTCATTAACATACCTAATCTCACAATCATCTAAGGAAGTGGAGGCTTTGATGGGCTTTCATTATGATTGCATCAATGTGCTGGGTCCGGGACATATCTTCAGAGATATGCCAAGAACCTGAAGGTGTTGACTTTATCCACCACCGACCCATTGATGAAGACAGGTTTATGGAACCACGGCCTTCCTCTTCAAAAATTAACAATCAGTTCCTTGGTTTTATTGCCGTTGAGCGCAAGGTTGTTGTTCTGGCACCATTCAGTCAGATGATTGATCTCCTTCCTGTACACCGACTCCTCATTATCTACAATTCGTCCAACAATAATGGTGTCATTGGCGAATTTAAATGTGAAAAATTGAATTGATCAATGTCACATTGGCAGCGATAAATAGAAAGAAAAGAGCCAGACATTGGGGTCCAGTTAGATTGGGAACTCTGGAAATGAAAGAAAGCGTTCAATCTGGGGTAAGCTCTCCTTTGCAAAGAAATGGGCATGGAGGCAATGAGTGCAGCATCATGCCAGGCTCAGAATTAATTAAAATGAGCACATGGGGGATGACTGCAGGGCCTCTGGTGTGGACTAATCATTCAAAATTGTACAATAATTATTTTCTCTCATTTTCAGGTTAAAAGGTGAAGCTGTACAATAATAGTATAATTTTAGATGCTGAATGTTTTATCCTTGTACAATTGCTTCTAATAAAAATAATTATAAAACATTTTTTTTTTTTTAATTGTACAAGAATAGTGAAAACACAATAGGTAGAGAGATGAGACTGGAGGAAAATGAAAAGGGGTAATGGAACGGGAGAACTATTTTCAAAGTTCAAGAGGTATCTCACTTTTGAAGTTCATGAGCTATCTCATTTTTGAAGTTTACGTGCAAGAGAAAAAATTGTTTTGTTGAAACGCCAAAAATGGTAAAGGTCAAAGTGGATTGTTAAACCAGTATACCTCTGAGGCAGAGCCAGTTATTGTTGTTGCAAAGAGCAGTCAAGAATATAAGTGAGCTGGTGCACAGCAATAAGTTCATGTTGATCTGAGGAAATGATGAGACCAGAGATCAGGAAAACAATGGATATATTTAAGTTTATTTTGATCACTGGTTCATTGGAGCCGTAAGGGTGGAATTTCAGTTGGAATCCATATGGTGCTGGAAATATTAGTTAAGGATTAACTTAGATTGTTTTCTCTGGAGCATCGGAGGTTGAGGGGTGAACTGTTAGAAGTATATGAAATTATGAGAGGGATACATTGGGTCGACAGTCAGAATGTTTTCTCAAGGTGGAAATGTCAAAGACACAGCTTTAAGGTCAAAGGGGAAAGTTTAAAGGAGACCTGCGGGTCAATTTTGTTTTTTTACATGGAGTAATAAGTGCCAGGAACGCACTGCCAGGGATTATGGTGGAAGCAAATACGTAATACAGTGAATACCTTAGCTGAAGGGATGAGGTCATGTTCCACATGATGGGAGTAATGCCTGTTCTCCTTGCCCTATCCCTTCTAAACAGATCACTCAATTTTCCTTTCCACATCATCGTAGATTTATAACAATTCTCTCTTCTCTAGTACAGTCCGTCTCTGCTTTAAGTCTGCTGTCATCACTACCCTCTCCAAGATCATTAAACTCTTCATTCTTGTAATATCACTGCCCAAACCATATTCTTCTCTTCAAAGCTTTGAACATATTTGCCTCCAAATATGTGCTTATCTTTACTCGGTTCCATAACCTAAGTCTTTACTCAGTTCCATAACCTAAGTCCTCATAACCTAAGTCACGAGTAGTTGCTCGACTCAACAGCCAAAAATCTGTAGCCTCCCTCTGATCTGGAATTTTGTTGCTTCACATGCTTGAACACTGGTGTTTTATCATTAATGTTTTATTATTATTAATGTTTAGTGTTTTCTGAGTCATTCGTAACTGTCACTGTATGTCATGTTACTTGTGGGCAGAGCATCAAGGCAAATTCCTTGTATGTGAATACTTACTTACTCGTGTCCATATTTAGCCTTTGACATGGTGCCGAAGGCTTGGTTCCATCTACACGTAGCAACTTGGTAATATTTATCCAAAGGCGCAGTCAGTTTCCATATGCAGATTGAGAACACAAACCCCACTTTATCACCTTCTCATATGATTCTCAATTGTTCCAAAGTGCATGATGCTTGTACTGCACCGGCAGGAATTTCCTCAAACTAAACATTGGGAAGACACCTTCCAGCTTTCTGCCACAATTTACATCTCCTTGCTACTTGACTCCTGGTAAGTATTTGAAACTAGACTCAATGCCACATGGTCCTGAATCTAATCCAGAGACAGGATCTGGATCACAGATTTTGGTCAGCAACTTGCCATCTGTTTCAAACTCCTTAAAATCACCCAATTTTTCATCAATGCCCTGTCATCTTATGCCAAAACTCATGGCTATTCATTGTTACATCTAAATTAACATATTTCTGAATAACTTTCATCTTGCATCATCCGTTGTTAAAGTGCTCCAAAATTCTTCTATTCACATTCTAACTGAAACTAAGCCCTATCCATTTTGGAATCTACTTTTCCATTTCTCACCCTTTCACTCCTGTAACCTACAAAACAATGTGGTTGGCTTAATGGAACATATGTTGTAGTTCACAGATCCAACAGCCTGGGTTCAATTCTGACCTCCTGCACTGCTTGGGTGGAGTGTGCATGTTCTCCCTGTGAACATACAGCCTTCTGCTGGGTGCTTGGTTTCCCTCTATATCTTAAGGATGTGTGGCTTGGTCTTCAATTATCCACTTTGAGGTGCCCCTAGTGTATAGGAGAATGGTAGAGGGTGGGGGTGTTGAGGGGAATATATGAAACATAAAATAGGATTTGTATAAGATTTGCAGGTAGCTTGATTGCCAGTACAGACTCGGTTGGCTTAAAGGCCTGTTTCAATGCTGCATGACATGACATATCGACACACTCTAATTCTGCGTCCTCTTGCGCATTCTGAATTGTAATTATTCCACCATTCTCTCCCCAGACCTTACTGTTTTCCAACTCTATATAAGATGCTTCTTAAAACCTTGGCTCATTGGCCAAGCTTTGGGTGCACGTCTTGATATCTCCTTTTAAAAAAAGTGTTTTTCTCTAAATGTATACTCATAGAAATGTAATTTACTTTATATTCCCTTTGCTGCATATTTGGTGCAAGTGTGTGTCACAATTATAATTGAAAAAATTACTTAAATGCAATTTCCTAAAAACTTACCTGAATGGCAGCTGTATGAGGTAAATCTTAAAATTTCCATTTCTGAAGAAATATTTTATGGCATAAATTCAATATTCTTTGTGCCCTGAATTTATATGCTGTTTCTCATCTATTTTAAGTTCAGGCATTTTCACAAGATTGGAAAGACAATTTCAGTTTCAGGGCTGCAGGCACATTGAACAAGATAATCTCCATGATCTCCTTGAAATCACACACGGCCCTCACCCTGCCTTTGATAATCTGTTGCTGGACATACATTGTTGTCCACACACTCTCACCAGATCAAAACCCAGGAATTCATGAGACACCAAAAATTTTGCTACTTATGCTGTATTTTCTCAACCAATAAACAACCTAAGAACAAAGGTTCTCATGAAAGAAACAAACATGTGTCTGATTTTAACATTAATTATACGTAGAGTAATTGATCCAGTATTTCATTTCACATTACTGCCCTTTTTCTGTTCCCAGTCCCAAAAACCCTTTGACATTAGCCCATTCTCTATACTCGTATTAGATGACACTAAGATGCTTCCAGTAGATTAAACTGGTCACATGCATCCTCATCAAAAAAAAGACTTAATTTACTAGACCCTATTTATTGACGACAATGCAGGTAGCTTTATGCTTAATGCATCCAATTTTATTTTTAAATGGCAATTACGGCCAAATGTATATCATAGAATATTATTATTGTGGCCAGCTAAATGAAATGCAGGCTTCATCTGTCGCTGAAAGCCCTGTGAAATTGCCAACTTCCAGTTATTAATGATATAAATGGACCCCATTGTGAGATGACAACAATAATTTTGGCAAGGTAGATATTGATCACTAACAGTGTACATCTGTAATGAAAGTTCGCTAGTATGCTTTCTTAAAAAATCATTACTTGCTTCTTTTTCTTCTTTGAACTTGAACTGCTCAAATAATTGTTTCCCTCTCCATGGTACTGATCTAAAATTTAAAAAGGAAAAAAAGAGTCCCATAATCATTGTTATATCTTCACTGATTGATGAGGAGAAGATTTGGTTCCATACCAGTAATGGAAAAGTTCCTAATAGCACTGTTCTGTAACTCAATGCAAGGGGAAAAGAAATTACAGAAGAAGACAGAAGTTGATCGACCAGCCTATGTATAATGTTTTTATGGTGTGAATCCTTCTGTGAATTATCTAATGCTTTATTGAACTTAAACCGCATTGGCAAAAGCAACATTATCACAATCGAGATTCAAAATATGCACTGTGACCAGAACAATGAAATTCTTACTTGCTGCAGCTTTACAGGAACATGGAATGAAGTAATACAACAAATTAATATTTAAAAAATCATCAGTTATTCTAGGTAAACAGACCTTGATAGTGAATGCCAAAGTACATTGTGCGACTATTGTAGTGCAAAATCTACTGTGGGGTTGTAGTTAGGGTTATGCAGGATGATGCAAAAACCTAACGATTGATGGGAAGAAACTGTTCTTAAATCTGGAGCAAATTATTCTTAGGCTCCTGTACCACCTTCCTGATGGTAGCAATGAGATGAGAGTGTGGCCAGGATGGTGTACGTTTTTGATATCTGCTGCCTTCTTGAGGCAGTCCTTCCTGTAGAGCCCTTTGATGGCAGGGAGGCCACTATCTGTGATGGTCCGGGATAATATCTACCACTTTCTGCAGACTCTGCTTGCGAGTATTCAAATGATCCAATCAGGTCATGATGCAAGCAGTCAGTGCGCTCTCCAACATACACCTGTTGAAATTCGATAGAGTATTCCGTGACATGCAGAATCTCCTCGAACATCTGAGGACGAAGAGGCATTGGTGAGGTTTCTTAGTAATCGCATCGATGTGCTGCATCTGGGCCCAGGACAAGTCATCAGTGCCCGCCCAGGAATTCAAAACTGTTGACTCTCTCCTTTGCTGTCCCACCAATGAAGATGGTGCATTGTTCCTCACCTTTCTCTTCCTAAAGTCAATAATCAGCTTCTTGGTCTTTCTAATGTTGAGAAAAAGATTATTGATCTGGCTACACTCAATCAGATTCTTGATCTCCTTCCAATTCTCTGTTACCCGGTCTTCCTCCAACAACAATGGGATCGGCAGTATATTTAAAGACGGCATTGGGGAATGTCTGGCCACACAGACGTGGGTGTAGAGAGAGTAGAGCTGGAGACAAAGCACATAGCATGAGTTTGACTACCTATCTGTAATTTCCACAAATAAATAGGTGAAAATCTGAAATTGTTAATAGACCAGTTTCAAAGATGTGTGTGGATTGAAACCCACATGCATCTGTTGCATGCCCCATTCAGTTTTGCCTCTCTTCATTGAGATATGCTATGAGTTATTTCACCTCACCTTATTGTTATTGGTTTATTATTGTCACGTGTACTGAAATACAGTGAAAGTTTTTAGTTTGCGTTTTATCCACGCAAATCTACTATACATAAGTACATTAAGATAATGCAAAAGAAAATATTACTAAGAGTGCAGAATATAGTGTTACACCTACAAAGAAAATGTAGAATAAAAAAGTTCCAAGGGCCACAACAAGGTATATTTAAAGATCAGAACTAATCCTTAACATACAAGAAGTCTGTTCAAGGGTCTGATGACAGTGGGAAAGAAGCGATCCTTGAATCTGGTGGCACATGCTTTCAAGCTTTGTATCTTCTGCCTGATGGGAGTGGGGAAAAAAGGGGATGACTCTCTTCCAGCTTTCCTCTCCCTACCTCGCCCCTTTAGAATCAATGTGAAGAAGGATCCCGACCCAAAACATCACCTATGCATGTTCTCCAGGAATGCTGCCTGACCCGCTAAGTTACTCCAGCACTTAATGTCTTTCTTTGCTTCTGAATTGTATTGTGTGGGAAATGTGCCTTAATTTTTATGGGTTTCCTAAGGCCTGTCCCACTTACGCGATTTTTTCGACCACTTGCCGGCATCCGTCATAGTCATGCAGGTGGCTGAAAATGTTCTACATGTTGAAAATTCAGTGGCGAACGGAAAAAGGTACGACTCTTTGAGCAAATACTCACAACCACACAGGCGTCACCCCGTGACTATGACAGGTGCCGGCAGACGCCGAAAAAATTGCGTAAGTGGGACAGGCCCTATAATTGTAAATTTTCACCCTTACAATTTTTGCCCATCGAGTCCATTTAGATTCTTATTCTCCAAAGATAAGGTGGGATACTTATCTTTTCTGCTGAAATCTGCCACACCACAAATATCTATATTCAAATGCATTTGCCAATCAGTTGCCCATTCTGCAAGCTAATTAGTGTGCTTCAATTATGCTATATTTTTCTCAGTATTTGCTGTACGAAGCCAATGTAAAAATAGTTAGAGAGACAAGTAAAATCGCAGTCAAGAAGACGGTCTAATCAGGAATAAACCATGCAGTTATTTTGAATTGTGATAATTTTCTTGGCAAGCACTATCATTGCTCATGTAAAAACTCCGAACAGTGAAAATACTGGTTTTTTATCTTGCAACATCACACAAAACAGTGAAAAATATACTATACAAACAAATTCCCTGCAGATACTGGTGCATTAATGCTGCACTATAAACTGGCAACATAAAAGATTCACCCACAGCTCCTCATGTCCTGCACCAAATCTCAATCAGCATGCTAAACAGAATCAAGACATTTCCACAGAGAGACTGAGAACAAAAAAAATGTGCATCACTGGACTGATGCCGTACACATAATAGCAGCATGTTCCACAACACTAATGACAGCTACCTAGTTTTACTTGAATGATTACCATTGCATAGCATAAAATGATCTCAAAGGAAGCATCGTAACATATAAAAGCAGGAAAGAAGAAACCATACAGATATCTGCACCTTTCCACCTGCCTATCATCAAATTGCCAACCTGGATTATTTCCAAGCAAAGCAAGGTGACTTTTCTTTTCCTCATGGCCGGGCACTATTCAGAATATACTAATTATCATGTTGGAGTAGGAATCATTGCCTGGGCTTCATACGCTGATTACACCATGTTAAAACAAGCTATTTAACTGCTCTCCTTCTCAAAAGGATGTTAAAAAATGGCAACAAAATTGACTATTTGCAACATATGATCATGAATGAAATCCTTTAAATTATTTGTTCAGTAATTTTCAAATACCTTTCCCTTTGCACATAATACAAATTTGTCAACTTGACCAGTTTGATCACAAGATGTAATAATTTACATTTTTCTTACACCTGCTAAAAGGTGACAAAATTATTGCTGCTCCACAAGATACACTTCAAAGCTGCCAACTGACTCTTTCATTAAAAATCTCAGGCCCAAAGGACTATTTTTGCTGCGTACTTACCTAGCATGTCTGTACAATAAAAGCACTGTTGTCACATTCTGTAATGGTGACAAAGACATAAAAAGGGTACAATAGTCTTTGAGGTACAGAGGGATGTTCATTCAAATTAATGAATTGTTCATTAAGTGGACTGCATGGCCCTATATCATTTTAATGAGATTTGTGAAATTATATATATCTCTTTAAGATTAAGAAATAGGTGAGGAGATTGAAATGCCCCAAGTATAATCTTCTGTTTTGTGAAAGATTCCTTTAAAGTAAAAAAATACAGACAAGCTATTGGTCCTAGGGTAATCGTTTTACAGAAGAAGATAAGAAATAGATGGAGGATAAGACCATTTGGCCCCTCATCCTTGATCTGCATTACAATAAAATCATAACTGATCGTTTACCTCAGTGTTATTTTACTACAACTAAACCTAACTTCCATTGTCATTATGTGCCTTTAATTTTTCATTTAATTTTATCTCATGCAAAATGATTTAAAAAAATATTGATATCAATTAAAATAAAAATCAAACATTTTGCTTTTCCATTAAGGTTGGTGACTCCATTCAAATGACTGTTGCTGCACATCTATACCAACCTTACTGGTGTAAAGCTAAGGGTCAAATATGAAAAATAACTAGTTCCCCACAGCCAGAATCATCCCAAGACCTGGTTGGAAATTCAGGGGCAGAGTGAGAGGTCCGGTGTGCTGTCATCTGATCTTCTATACGTTCTATACTATCAGATAAAGTATGACTGCACTGAGACATCGCCAGTAGTTTTTCATTCAGTCTGCTGACAAATGAAGCTTAATTTGGACCAATAGAATTAATGTACCTCTGTATAATGCCACTATATTGTTTCGATAGTAATAAGAATAATATAAAAGGAGTGCAAGAAGGGGGGGGGGGGAGGAGGGGACAGGATTATGGGTGCATGTCTAGGTGAAGCACAGGGATGCAAAAGTTGGTGGTGGGGGGGGGGGGGGGGGGGGGGGTTGGTTGGTTTGTTACCTAAAATTGGAGAATTCAGTCTTTCAATATTCATACCATTGAACTACCCAAGTGGAATACGAATGGCTGTTTCTCCAGTTTGCATATGGTCGCACTCTGTCAATGGAGGTGGCCCAGGACAGCAAGGTCAGTATTGGAAAGGGATAGGGGAGATAAAATGGTGAGCAACCAGGAGATCCAGGATGGCCTTCAAGGTCATGGTGCAAATGTTCAGCCAAACAGTCACTACGCTTAGTTTCACCGTGTGAAGGGAGCCACATCAGGAGCACCGAATGAGTAGAAACGGTTGGAGGAGGTGCATGGGAACCACAAGGGAGAGATGCAAGAGGAAGAAAAATTATGAAAAAACAATTGCTAAAATACCAGCTATATAATCGCATATGTTATCTACTGTGATAACCTGAATTGTACGCAGTTATCAGAGTTGTGATCTAATTTGTTTGGTACATGGATCTACTTCACTGCTCTTATTTACTGTACCTTGGCTAGTAAAATAATGTTTGCATTGTTTCACACTTATGTATTAAATTCCATTTGCACCTTATTAACCAGACCATCTAGATCTTTCTGCAGTGTAAGCTTTCCTTTGTAATGTAAACTGCATGGTCACTCTGTATATCATCTGCAAGCATCTTTGTCTCACACCCTGCATATTACATATAAATCATTAATACATATATTTTAGAAAAAAGTGAGGGGCTGAGTAACGGGATGACAGAATCCACTGATAACAACTATCCAGTCACAAAATCAAAAGTCAACAATTACCCTTTGCATCTTGTCACTGAGTCCATTTTGAATCCAATTTGCTATTTTCCTTTGGATTGCAAGGCTATTTTTCTGGTCAATATGCCTTGCAGAATGTTGTCAAAAGCCTTGCCCAAATCTACATACAGAGCCCAAATCATTATTTGAACATAGCGTTCCTTAACAAATCCTCAGTAGCTGTCCTTAATTAATCCATGCCTTTCTCCCCTATTACTTGCCAAGCTTTGTCCCACCTCCACCTCAAATCCAGCTTTCTCCCAATTAGTCCAAAGAAGGTCCTGACCTGATACGTCACCTATGCATGTCCTTCAGAGATGCTGCCTGTTTGCTGAGTTACTCCAACACTGTTCTTTATTGTCTACATGGATTTTAGTAAGATATTTGATAAAGTCCCCCATGATAGGCTGATAAAGAAGATAAAGATGCTTTGGATTAACAGTGCCTTGGTCATTCGGATTCAGAACTGGTTTATTGAAAGAAGACTGAGAGATGTGGTAGGACAATATTCAGGCTGGAGGTCTGTGACCAGTGGAATTCCGCAAGGATCTGTGCTGGGACATCTGCTGTTTGTGATATATATACATCACTTGAATATCAATGTAGATGGGTTGATTAGTAAGTTTGAAGATGACCCTAAGATTACTAGGATCGTGTATTATGAGGAAAGCTGACAAGGTTTTCAGCAAGCTATAGATCTGCTACAGAAATGGGCGGAGAAATGGCAGATGGAGTTTAATTCAAGCAAGTGCAAGGTGTGCACTTTGGGAAGTCAAATGTATGTGGAAAATATACTGTTAATGGCATGACCCTTAACAGCATTGATGTACAGAGGGATCTTCAGTTCTAACTCCATAACTCCCTGAAAATGGCAACACAAGACAGAGTGGTAAAGAAAGCATACTTGCTTTCATAGTTCGGGTATTGAGTATAAGAGTCAGGATGTCATGGCGCAGCTTTATAGCACTTTGGCTAGGCCGCATTTGGGGTACTGTGTACAATTCTTGTTGCTCCATTACAGGAAGGATGTGGAGGCTTTGGAAAGGTTACATAGGTGTATTACCAGAATGATGCTTGCATTAGGGATATTGGTTACAGGGAGAGGTTGGGCAGTTCTGGATTGTTTTCTCTGTAATTCCAGAGGTTGGCAGGAGACCTGATAGAAGTAGATAAGATTATGAGAGGCATAGATAGTGTAGACGGTCAGAACATTTACTCCCAGGATGGAAAAATCAACTACTACAGGGCATAGTTTTAGGTTGAGACGGCCAAGGCATACGGATATGCAGGGAATGGAGGGATATGGTTATGTGCAGGTAGATAAGAGATAGTCTCGGCATCATGTTCAGCACAGATATTGTTTGATCGAAGGTCTTGTTCTGGTGCTGTACTATGTTCTATGAAAGGGTAAATAATACGAGAAGAAATATTATGAGAGTAATCTGTCAAGAGGTACAAAGCAGATAGTAAGAGCTTCTACAAATGCATAAAAATCAGAGTATTAAAGTAAATGCTGGTTTCTTAAAAGGATGAAACCAGGTAACAGATAATGGGAAAGAAATGATAGAAGCTTCAAACAAGTATTTTGTATCAATTTGTCACTGTAGAAAACACTGAAAGCATCCTAATAATGGTGGAAAATGTACTGCAAGAGATGCATTACCATTCAAGAAAGCATACTAAGCAAGCTCAAGGCTAGCAAGTCTCCTGGGTTTGATGGCCTGCACTGTAGGTCCTTCTGAGAAGTGAAAGAGTCAATGGATGCATTAGCCATGTTGTTCCAAATTTTCCTACACTGCGACAAAGCTTCAGTGGATTGGAAAAAAAAATCACAAATATAATGCTCCTTTTTCAGGCCAGATGGGGCCAGAAAGCAGGAAGCTGCTTAGCCTAATATCGTTAATTTAGCCTGAGTTAGCTTAACATTGGGAAAACATCAGGATTAGTCAAGAAGCTGCAGAAAATCATATCATAATCAATCAAAAATGTTGTTTAAAAAAAATTATAATCTTATAATCTTATATAATAGATTTATTAGGCCACTATTCAGGGATACTACCCCACCAAGGATTTTTAGTGCATGAGGCCTCCTCCTAAGTAACGCCAAAACCATTCCCAAGGAATCTGGCTCAGGATGAAACTCTGGAAGGATGGTGTGGGATAGGGAAGTGCACTGGGTTGTTGATGGGAGGTGCAAAGAGGATTGTGGAAATGGGAAGTGATGCAAGAGAATTATAAATGTGTACTGTATCCATGCTTCACTCCTGCCATCGGGAAGAAGGTATAGGAGCATGAAAACTGTAACGTCCAGGTTCACAAGCAGCTTTTTCCCCAACAACCATCAGGCTATTGAACTACGAATGCCAAATAAATTTCGAACTACAAACTGCCATGATTGCACTTGGAACTTGGGGAGCATATTTTTGAGTCGTTTTATTAGATTATTTGTTTGTTTTACATATTTAACTTTATTGTGTTGTTTATTATGATTATAATTTTATTTATTCAGTAGTAATTAGTTTATTACAACTGAATACTATGTTTATATATCTGTTGTGTTGCTGCAAGTAAGAAGTTTAGTCTGAAGAAGAGTCTCGACCCGAAACTTCACCCATTCCTTCTCTCCAGAGATGCTGCCTGTCCTGCTAAGTTACTCCAGCATTTTGCGGATACCTTCAATTTAAACCAGCGTCTGCAGTTCTTTCCTATACAATAAGAAATTAACTGTTCCATTTCTGGACATATGGCAATAAAGCACTCCTGACTCTTTTTACTAAAATACCAGCCATATATTGTCATGTTTCATCTACCGTTCTCACTTGAATTTTATGCAGTTATCAAAGCCGTGATCTAACTAGCACTGCACACCATAACCTCACTGCTCTTATTCTCTTGTACCACGTATAAGAAAAGAAAACATCCCCTAAAAATGTCCATGCAAATTTATAAATGAAATACTATCTGCACCTTTTTTTGACATTGACAATCTAGATCTAGATTGTTTTACAATGTAAACTAAACTTCCCACCTCCATCAATTTTTATTAAATCTACTATTTTATGACAACAAGCAGCTTTAAAAAAGCTACGCAAAGACAGAAGCATGAACGTCTCAAGCATCTTGTATAATATTATTCTGGTCAATAAATGGTAGCAAAGCCTTTTCCCTGCTTATATACATGAGCTATTTTTCATCTAAAATTGTAGAATATTAATGGTTAACTTTAATTTTTTGCCAAACCATTGAATACTTTTACAGCATATAAAAAACAAATCTCATTTCGGACATTTCCTTTGTTGCACAATTGTGAAACATTTATTTTGCTGTACAATTCAATGCTAAAATATAATATAAGGTGCTACTAAAGAAATTCACCTAAATGTTTCATTATTTTAGTCACTTTAACGCAATGTATTCCTTTATGAATAATGGTTTGTGATATGGACAGAAACTGGTAGGCTCGGCTAATAACCATTGATCAATGCTACCAATTATTACCAATTGTTTTCTCCATCATTTTCCTGATTCTACAGCGTGAACAGCATCAAGGCAGGGCTATAACAAAGTACCATCATTGCATAAAAATGTTAAAGATTTTAAATAATTATGTGCCATGTCTAGGTGTTTTTCCCCAAAAGCTTTGAGGATGATCTTCAAGTCTACACCAGTGGAAAAGGAAAAAAATCCTAAGCAATAACATGAAAATTACATCCAGTAAAATCCATAAATTCTAGTCATTAATACTTTAGACAAAACCATAGTCATTAGAAGGAACTTACAGCAATTTGTTTGTCCATATTTTCTTTTGTTGCAAGCAGGCTATTATTCTCCGCCTTGCACTCAGTAACTTTAGCAACATACTCCTGTCAAATATTGAACAGATATAATTATTATATATTTTATGAAATTTATTTCAGCCTCAAAAATCTTGTTTCACACGTTGTCAGAACTGAAATAAGTTGAACAGAAAATTTACTTAAAATAAGTTAACAACTAATAAATACAAATACAACTTGCTGAAAAATAGATCACATAATGAATTAGGTTGATAGGATTCTTTGAGGTAAACAGGAAAGACTCGTCGGTTTGTACCCTGCTTGTATGTGTGAACTTTGGGAACTGTTCCGCATTGTATAATTTAGGGAGTCTTGTAAAGAAGTTAGAACCCATGGAATTAGAGGAGGTGAGTGGGTAAAACACTGGCTCATTGTCAGAAAGCACTCGAGTTCGATAGAGGATTTTCATATTGAAAGGTGAACTGAAGTAATATTTCCATAAGTCAGTTTGAGCCAATTATTTTCAATTGTTATAAACAACCTGCACATGGATGCAAGAAACAACATTATAATGTTACAGATGTCTCAGAATTCATCAACGAAGTCAATAGGGATCAAGACTAAAAATTCCAGATGAAATATAGTATGGGCAGAAGCAGGGCAGGTGAAGTTCAATGTGACTAATGAAGTACACATTACAGATCAGCTAAAATTGCTGATTTGGAAAAGTAGATACGAGCACTGAGAAACTGGTATTTTTTATTAAATCCTTAAATGGTAGCAAGGTTGGCAGGACATAGAAGTAGACATTCAATTGGTTGAGCATGAGGCAAAGAAGAAAAATACATGGAAACCAAGGTATGGCCGAGTGGCCTATTGGGAAAGGCTGTGTTCAGAAAAAGTTCAACTTGAGGCTTTGGCAAGAAAGGCTAAGGAAAAGAATGCTGACCTACGAGGCCCGGGGAAGAGCAGCAGCAAACAGGAAGTGTAAATAGGAGCTGTTGGAAAGAAATAAAGGAGGCATGTGGGATTATGCAATGTATTCCACATGCATTGGGATGTTGGATATGCAGAGATGTGAGAGCTGGTGGACCCTTGGTGGTTCACTTATTGACCACAGCTGCAGCAAGTGTTGGTTGATCGAGGAACTCGGGCTCAAAGTTGACAACTGGGAATCTGAGCTCGAAACGCTGCGACACATCAGGGACAGGGAGAAGTAGCTGGATGTTGTGTTTCTGGAGGCAGTCACACCCATTAGATTAACTAGTCCATAGGAGAAGGAGGGTGTGACTGCGAGGCAGGTAGGGAGATCCAAGAGGCAGTGGTAGAGGAGCCTCGACCCTTGAGCTTGTCTGGCACGTCTGAGACTCTTGTTCCCTGTGCAGACGAATGTAGGGGTTGTGGGAAGGACGAGCAACCATAACCATGACACTGTGGATCAGGGAGCTATTCAAGAGGAGAAGAGGAGAGAGAGAAGTGACATGCAGTTGTCATTGGGAATAGTATAATCACGGAAATAGGCACAATTCTCAGTCGCAAGGATGGAGAGACCCGAAGGCTAAGTCGCCTGCCTGGTGACCAGGTTCAGGATATCTCGTCTGACCAGCAGAGGAATTTGGAGTGGGAGGGAAAAGATCCAGTCGTTGTGGTCCATGTGGGTACCAATGACATAGGTAGAACAAGGAAAGAGCTTCTGCTGGGGAAATGTGAGTAGGTAAGGACTAGCACCAGCAATGCAGCACTTTGCACTTGTTGCTACAACACTGACAAATTAGCATTGATGTTGAACTTCAGTCCAAAGAATCGAGTCTTCAAACAATGTTTAAACCTGCAGAGTGCAGCTGATCTGAAAAAAAAAAGTTATCTTGTGTAGTCATGATTCTTTACATTAGATGTGACAGATTAGGAAGATGTTGTCATGCAAATAAAGTTTATAATGCATGCTGGATGGTACTGTTGAATAAATAGTATGGACTGTATTGGGAGCCCATATAGCCAGATTCCTATAAGAATAGTTTCTCCCAAACCTGTGCATTCATCCTTTGCTTTGCTTGGGAAGCACTGCTCAGCTAAAGTTTCCCCCAATTACTTTCTCATCCTCCTGCTTTCCAGGCTACTGCTCTTCCTTCAACATAGCTGTTGTCTTCAGTTGACTGGGTGTATACTGCGTGTTGCACATATACAATGTTTCTGTGTCACAATGATGTATTTTATAGGATGGCCTTGGATTGATATAGCCAACAGAATATCATTTCCAGAAATCCAATTGTTCATCCATCAATGATTATAGTAATTGTATGGCTTTCGTTGTATCAGTTTCAACTATGTCCTGGTAAGAGTGCAAAATTGGTCTTTGGAGCCAACAAAATGGTGGACTGCCATGTTCTCCAGGATTCATTTCTCCAGACAACATTGGCTGATGAAAATGTCTGCAGTATTGTTTCCCCAAGGATGAAGGTATCATAAGTATTTCCTGCAAACATGATACTGGCAGCTGCGACATTTTTATGATGATTTACAATTACTTGATTAATGAAGGAGTGGAAACATTTTCTATTGTAGGAAAGGTTAGGGTTATTAACATGCACATCGCTGCCTGCACTTGCAGGAACCCTAGAATGATGACAAATGCTACTGCTCCTACTAAATCCTTCAAAACATAGAGATGAAATAACCCACGTACTTTATTTGCAGAGAAATTGTTTCTCCAATATTGCAGGAAGTCAAAGAAACGGCGACGTAACAGACATGTGTTGCGGAAACAAAGAATGATCCCCCAAAGGTGACATTGATCTTGACAAAGAACACAGCCATGTCTTTCCATAACATTTCACATATGTTCAAAACCTCAAGAGTTTAATACATAGTGCTCATCAAGTAGTCGAAGTATGATGCAGTGTCTCGGGCTATGGAAGTAACTCTTCATAGATGAATGCCTCCTGTTTCAAGGTTGCTGATCGAACCCGAGCAACTAGTCATGGCTCTAATGACATCCAGCAATAGTGTTGCCAATGACGGTTCCTAAGCTCTACGAATATCTCAGCAGTTAGATGAGGAAACATAACTTTAAGAACACTGAACTTGCAAGGAGATCTGAAGCTTCCCAATCAAGACCCCCTAAATTCAGCAACATACCTTTAAATAACAAGAAAAGCAATTAAATATTATGATATGCTCCTGGTTGTACTGACACGGTTCCACATGAGGTGTGGATTAAATCTTTGAGTTCCAATTTATGTTCAAAGGGCCAGAAATGGTGATGTCATTATGTGCGAAATTGATGCCAGCAAAAGATCACTTGTGCATGCACAACCTTATCCAAAAATGATGGGTAAAATTAGACTACTCAACACCAAAGATAGATAGCTCTATGGAATCCCATTGCTTTCATTTTATACCAGCATTATCAGTTTAATGAGCAGAAGAAAGCAGTTATAAGTGATGCACTTCTCCATTTTAGTTTCCATTTTGATCTCAAACCAACAATCTAAATGGTACAACATTTTCTTTACCTCATAGAATGAATAAAAATTAGAAATTTCTCACAAAGGACTGGTCTCAACAAACAATGAGATTTTAAATTTTTGAAAATGGGTTTTCTAAAATGTTCTGGACATTATTACATTGTTTTTAAATCATTTTCACTCTGTGAAAATTAAGAGATGACTTAAGGTTTACAACACCAAAGGGACTAAGGAGCACAAATTTAAGATAAAATAGAATATAATTAACAAAAGAAAACCATAACGAGTTCATAATTATATTAAAGAGGATTGAGTTGTTTCTTGAAACGATAAAGTAAATGAGGTAAGTGGCACTAAAACAAGTTGCTTATGGGCCTGTCCCACTTAGGTGACTTTTTAGCAGACTGCAGGAGACGTTCCAGTCGCCACATGGTCGCCACATGTTCGCGGGTGGTTGCCGGGGAGTTGCCTCCATGGTCGTGAGGAGTCCCCACATTCTGGGAACTAGTCGCGGTCTCATTATGGTCGCCAAGAATTTTTCAACATGATGAAAAATTAGCGGCGACTAGAATGAAGCCGCCATGGAGAGTAGCGAGTATTCTCGAGCCATAGGTGGGTCACCAGGAGGTCCTAATGGGTTGTGAGGAGGTCGAAGGTTCTCGTAGGCTTGACCGGTGAATTTCATTGACTCATTGAGGGAAAAAAAACGTAAGCAGTAGTTTTCAGAAACCAGGATACCGACCGGTAATGCTAAATGTCAGCCGAACTTCACAGCTGTGTATCTTCACATTCTTAAATGTTGTCTGGCTTCTTAACCGTTGTCCCCACTACTTCTCCCTCCCCCCCCCCTTTTAAAGGATTTACCGTACACTGTGCTGGCCGTCTTAATTACAGCGCCAACCTTCCTGTTCATCGCAGTGTGTGTCTGTATCACCTTGGCTTTGCACCGTGTCAATTTCAGACTGTCTCTGTCTCTGTCTCTGTCTCTGTCTCTGTCTCTGTCTCTGTCTCTGTCTCTGTCTCTGTCTCTGTCTCTGTCTCTGTCTCTGTCTCTGTCTCTGTCTCTGTCTCTGTCTCTGTCTCTGTCTCTGTCTCTTCCATTTGCCAGTTTTTTCAGGAGACTGAAAAATCGTCTAAGTGGGACATAAGTAATCCTTTAGGTAGTACAGTGAAATGGAGCACAAAGAAAACCTTTTGTTCAGAGAACACCTAAAATGTTCTGTTAAATCAGGTGAATATTATTCAACTTTATCTGAGGACTCTCAAAACAACCATTGGAAAAATCTTTCCTCTCCAGGATGTCTAATTGTCATATGTGCTGGAAACAGAACAATGCAAATCTTACTAGCAGCTGCACAACAAATTTGTAAACACACTGCGCATAGACAGCATAATAAACAAAAAGATTGTTCAATAAATTAGAAAAAATGGGTGCAAAAAAAATGCCCAAAGCCCCTGGACCAACCAACACAGTTCGGAGTTTAGTTGCTGTTCCTAGTGTTCAAGAGCCTGATGGTTGTTGAAAAGAAGCTGTTCCTGAATCTGGAGGTCATGGTGTTAAGACTCCTGAACCTTCTTCCCAATAGCAGGAGTAAAATGAGAGCATGGCCAGAGTGGTGCGGGTCCTTGAAGATGTTAGCTGTCTTCTTGAGGCAGCACCTCCAAGAGATCCCATGATGGACTGGGTAGTGTTCACCACTTTTGTAATAATGTTCATTCCTGAACGTTCAAGTTACCGAACCAGGCTCTGATGCAACCAGTCAACATGCTCTCCACTGTACACCTGCAGAAAATAATGTTGGTATTTTGTCAACATACCGAATCTCCTCAGCCTTCTTAGGAAGTATTGATGGGATTTGTTTACAATTACATCAATATGCTGAACCCAGGACAAGTCTTCAGCGATAGTAATGTCCAGGAATTGAAGTAAGTGGCACTCTCCACCAACGACCCTGGTTCATGAATCTTCGTCCTTCTTCTAAAGCCAACAATCAGCTCCTTGGTCTAGCTGACATTGAGAGCAAGGTTGGTGGCACCATGTTGTTCTCCAGCCAGTTGGTCCACACAGGATTTCAGAACGCGACTTGGAAAACCATCAAGTCCACCCTCATGGAGGATCTTTTCATGTCAATCTTGGTGACTGAGATTACAATGCCATCGGGAGCTACGAGGGCCCAAGAAGGCACATCAGTGTTCTCCTTTTTGAAGCATGCGTCCACTTCAGCTGCCCCTTGGTTTCAACTTGTAGGACGTTAGGTGTGCACTGCGTAATCTCTGCCACAGCTGCGGAATATCCATGTCCAATTTGGAGCCAAAGTGCCTCTTAGCCTTTTTGATGGCATTATCGAGGTCATACACGGACTTTTTGTATGAATCTACGTCACTAGACTTGAACGCCAACAATCTGGTCCTCAGAATATTGTGGACACCTTGGTTCATCCGAGGCTTCTGGTTGGGGAACACCTAGATGGTTTTGCTGGGAATACACTCTTCACACATTTCCTTCTGAAGTCGATAACAACCATGGTGTATTCATTCAGGTCTATTGCTGAGTCCTTGATCATCGCCCAGACTACCAACTCCAAGCAATCCTGGTCATCCCTTTACCTCCCCCTGACCAGCTCTACAGACCTCACTGCCAGAACTGTGCTTCAGTCACTGCCTTTACGCTGTAGGGCACGTCGTAGTTTGGAAGTTACTTCTTCAAACTGGCCTTTTTGAAATCCCTGGCTATGTTAGAAACATCGTCTGGTGTTTTTTGACCACGGCATGCAGCACCTCCAATGTTAGATGAACACAAGCCGAGGGTGGGATGTAGACCACAGTCATGATGATGGAGGGGAATTCCTTCGGGAGATGGCAAGGACGGCCTTCAATGCAAGGTGTTTTAGGTGCAGTTACCTAGAGTTGGACACTAAGCACTATAAAGAGTTCACCTTGAAGCAAACCCCTCTGCACCTCTCTATCTCCAGTGCCTATGTTTTGCCCATGCAATGAATGGAGAAACCTTTGGGCTAAGGGCCGAATCTGCGGACTGGGTCTGGAGACCTGAGTGCGAGCCATGTGTCTGTGAAGCAGAATACACAGCATTCCCTCTGATAAAGCAGCTTTGCCCTTAACCTTATTTTCTAAGGACTGTACATTCGCCAGTAGGATGGTGGAGTGGGAAATGTCGTAGTCCCCTTACTTGCAGGTCATCATGTTGACCACTGGCACCCTCCCCTGTGTTTCCTGGCACTGTAATCCTTGTAAGTGCGATTGTCCATGAAGTCAGGGCTCACCCTGCTGTCAGGGGTTCCCTTGCAGTCGATAACTCTATTCCCATCGGAAGATCATAACAGTGCTAATCCATTGAAATAGACGAGTGGTGTGTAGGAAGGAACTACAGATGCTGATTTATACTGTAGACACTAAATGCTGGAGTAACTCAGTAGGCCAGGCAGTATCTCTAGAGAG
This sequence comes from Raja brachyura, assembly GCA_963514005.1. The sequence continues at coordinate 44,261,350 of OY740797.1, read as the reverse complement.
AAGGAATGGGTGACGTTTCGGGTCAGGTCCATACTTCAAAGGGGGGGCGGGGCGGGGGGGGGGTGACCTAACACAAGGAGTTTGGAGATTAACTTGGTTGGAATAATGATGTTATAGTCCATAAATGGGAGTAAGTTGTTGTTATTATCTATATGCATAGCTGCCAGGATTCATGCCAGCTCTGGAGTACAAATTCAATTAATGTATTTTACAAAATGCAACCTCAAAATGTACTGCCAATGATTATTAAATCTGGCAGGGTGGAGTAGATACTTCTAATGTACCATAATCAGTTCCTGATGCTGCTGGTGAGCAAGTTCCTCATGGTCAGGCAGTGGAAATGTTTTTGCCAGCATTGGTTCTACCACGTGGCAGCACACACTGCAGCACCCAACACTTTTGTCCCTTTGCTCATCACTACAGCCGCCTCCATCCCCTGCATGATGTGTAACATAAACATGTTATTGTTAAAAACTAAAGTGCATTTAGTTCTGCTTTGTGCATTAATTATAAGCTATTTTCAAAATTCTGCGTTATTTTCAGTGAGAGGGACCAGAGCTGCCATAATATCCAACATAAGAATATTTGATACTTGTAAAACAGCTAAACTGTGGAAAATACAACCACAAGGTGTGGTTAAAAGGGAAAGCATGGATGCATTTTTGGAATAAATGCAAAAAAGAAAATAAATGCGAGTATATATTGAAAAGATTTGATGGAAGAAGGGAGGCATGAAATTCATGCGGAACATACAGAGAGACTTAGATCCTTTGGGGCAAACAGCCTGCAAAGTCTATCCCACATCAATTACACTGGAGTGATATGTGAACAGACTGACAACCAGAGATAAAATAAATGAATTTAAAATTTGTTTGATCATTCTCTCAACAAAGTATAGTCAAATATGTAGATAATCCATACAGAAGAAATGAGAATATATAAAATGGCTACAGTAAATTCATTCGGTGGCATTTTATCTGGTTTGTAATGGAAAATGTCCTTGTGAAGTGCATGGGAAACAGAAAATTGCTCCCAGCATTTTCAATGCCAGAACAGTTGTGAACATTTACAGACATCTGGACAATAAATATACCTTTTGTAACAAAATCAGTTAATGCCCAAAGACACTTAAAAAAGAAAGACTGCACAATGCCTAAAGGTATTAAAATCCATAGCGTAAATGCACTATTAAAATTCATTTTATTTTGAGGAATCTGAATTTGTGAATAGTTTACAATGCAACTTTCATCTCCCTTAAAGTATCCATTTTACCTACAGCAGTCTGTGCATGATGTTCTGAATTGTATCCCTTTGCACCATCATCAAACCACATGGAAAGTAAAAGATCTACAACTATAGTCTTGAAGAATGCAATGATCACCTGCAGGTCGACTTCCAAAGCAGTTACACTTCGATTAGCTTCTCTTTCAAGCTCCTCCATTGCCTGCATCAGGACATCGTTTTGTTCACTTAAGTCATTGATGTAAGACTGAAGAATCTGCACCTTCAACTAAGCAAAGAGGAAAAAGTGTAAACATCTGGTAATAAATTAATTTTGCTGAAGTCCGATAGATACTATGTAAAAGTAAGGTAAAAATAGAACAGATTGCAGAGGCTAAGCATATTTCTAACATCGACAACACGTCTAAAATAATAACACCAAATAAAAATAGAAAATACTGCAAATACTCATTAGGTCAGGCAGGTTCTCTGGAGTGAAAAACAGAGCAAATTCAGTATTTCAGGATGATGCCTTTCATAGGAACTGGGAAGAGTAAAACATTTTAGTTATTTAAGAGGAGTGGCACTATAAGGGTGATGGAGCAAAAACTGGCAAAATTGAGTAACACCAGTGGAAACTGTGCTGGCTAAATGAGGGGACAAAAATGCCCTGTGTTTTAGTTTGGGACATAATTAATTTGTGCAAATGCCAGCAGCTCCCCTTTGACACTGAACTTGACAGTTTGCATCAAATCTTTCTTTAGAGAAATGTTGGAGGTGCTTATTCAGATGTAACGTAGGATCTGATAGGCATTTGCAGTAAATGTTGGATGTATGGTTGGGACAGTGCCAGGATGGGACATGGTTGAGTCTGAAAGCTGTGAGATACAAGGATCTTGCAAGATTGAAGCCAAGACAATATCGAATAAAACTTAGCTGAACCCAGTCCACTAGACTTGATCAACCTGCCCAGGCTGTGGCTATAAGCAGCTTCAATTACAGTGAGAAAGAGAAGGAGAAAGGAAAGAGAAGGACAGAAATGAAATACATGTTTAAAAGCCAAGAAGAACAAAAATAAAGAAAAGAGCACTCTGCAATCCCCCAATTTGCAACTTTTGCAACTTCCAGCCTCTACCTACTGCTCATTTTGCCTCATTGTTCACAGCCACACCTTCAGCTTTCCAGGTCCCAAACACTGGAATTTCCAGAATTCAAACTTTTCATTTCTCTGTCCCCTTCTCCTTTAAGAGGCTCCTTAAAATTAATCTCTGACCCACCTATTATTCAACTACACAGTCTGAAGAAGGGTCCCGATCCAAAATGTCACCGATCCACTTTCTCCAGAGATGCTGCCTGATCCGCTGGGTTAGGGGCCTGTCCCACTTTCACGACTTAATTCACGACCTCTGCCGTGTTTTCCCTTGACTCGTACTCGCAGCATGGTCGTCACAAGGTCGTAGGAAGTCGCAGGAGGTCGTAGGCAGGTTGTGATGCTAGTAGCAGGTACTCGTGGCATCAAGTAGGTCGGGGCATTTTTCTAGCCTGATGAAAAATGTCCATGAATAAAAAAGGTCGTGAATTTGGTCGTGAAAGTGGGACAGGCCCTAGACTCCAGCATTCTGTGTCACTTTTTATTCAACTATCCAACATCTAATTATTTGGCTCATTATCAATTTAGATCCGATTATTTAATGTAGTTTGAAACATTGACAATTGCTCAACCCACTGAATTACTCAAGCAGATTTTCTCCTCCAGATTCCAGTATCTGGGTCTCTCATATCTACATTTATGGATACATTGGCACTTTATTAAATTAAGCAAAAGGTTTATTCAAAGTATCAAATTCAAACAGTTGCGGGCTGAGAGCTAACACGTACTGCCAATACAATCTTTCAATCCGCATATATCTGTTCACTCATTCGCTTCACAAACTGATGCACATGAAACAAATAATTGTCAAGTTAATTTTCTGACTATTTTAAGACTTACAGACTTCTTTAAGAAGGCAAAGCTGCACAGATTTTGCATTGAAATGCTTCACCCGTGGGCATGCTTTGCAATGCCAGCACTAAAATTAATTGTGAATATACATACTTACAAATGAGCTTTTAATGGATTTTATTCGTATAGTGAACTGCTTGATAAGGTGAATATACGCATGCATGAATGGAAATCTAGTTAAATTTAGTTTAACCCACTGAAGGAAATATTTTCTGCAAACCATCTGGTTAATTAGCAAAATAAAATGATTTTCAGGGAAAATATAAAGCCAAACAGTTTCATTAAGATGGCGGAGAGCAAGTGTTCTCATGTCCACAGAGCAAAAGACATACAGGTATTTTGATTATAGTGTTTGAAATCAGATGGCATGGTTTGAAAAGGTTGTAATGTCGAGTATAACATTTGCACCTTCACCTGCAATTGGAGGATATTGGCAGTGTAGTCAAGTGCTCTGCCAATATCTTTATTATTGAGGCTCTGGGAGCAGAGGGGAAACCCCGACACATATGGTCCAGAGCAATATTGAAGAAGGGTCAGCGTCATTTGGGATAGGTCAGTCTGTGTGTGCGTACCAGCTTCATACACGGAGGAAGCGAGTGAGCAGAGCAGTCAGTCCGGCAGAGTCCATGACAACATGGTGGGCTCAATGCAATCCCGTGAAGCCATAATCCACAATATGGGAGGAGATACATATATAGATATCCATTATAGATAAGGGTGGTTAAAACAAATAAAACATGCATTTAAAAGGAGTCTTATCGATACATAGATTTTGGTGATAAAAGACTACAGAAGCACTGTTATAAACTAGCTGAACTTGCTCATCTCACTTTTTGTCTCCCTCGGAAAGATTCCAAGAAATCAACTTTTACAGTAACAAGCTTGAAGAAAATATTCTTTATGCAACAAATGGTTAGGATTTAGACTGGACTGTCATGTGGGATCAGCAATACGGATTCAGAATAACCTTTCTCAGCAAAGAGTAGGTTTGATTAATTACAGGTGAAAACACGAGTCCTGGATTATGGGAAAAGAGCAGGAGAACAAGACTAAATGGATCGCTTTTTGAAAATCACCATGCACAGATCTGATGGGTGTACTTAGTAAACTAAATATTTTCATAGATCCATTCCTGAATAGACTGTAGCATCAATGGAAGTAGTACAATTCTATATAGCAACATCTGGGATTCATTCAAAAGACTATTTTATCTTAAACCAGTGTAAAATGCATATCTGCATTTCAAATATTGCATTTGACCTAGTTTCTTAGTTTAGACCTAGCCTCATAGACAATAGGTGCAGGAGTAGGCCATTCGGCCCTTGAAGCCAGCACTGCCATTCACTGTGATCATGGCTGATCATCCCCAATCAGTAACCCATCCCTGCCTTCTCCCTATATCCCCTGACTCCGCTATCTTCAAGAGCCTTACCTAGCTCTCTCTTGAAAGTATCCAGAGAACTGGCCTCCACTGCCCTTTGAAGCAGAGAATTCCACAGACTCACAACTGTGTGTGTGAAAAATGTTTCCTCATCCCCGTTCTAAATGGCTTACCCCTTATTCTTAAACTGTGGCCCCTGGTTCTGGACTCCCCCAACATCGGAAACATGTTTCCTGCCTCTAGCATGTCCAAACCCTTAATAATCTTATATGTTTCAATGAGATCCCCTCTCATCCTTCTAAATTCCAGAGTATTCAAGCCAAGCCATTCCATTCTCTCAGCATATGACAGTCCCACCATCCTGGGAATTAACCTTGTGAACCAACGCTGTACTCCCTCATTAGTAAGAATGTCCTTCCTCAAATTTGGAGACCAAAACTGCACACAGTACTCCAGGTGTGGTCTCACTAGGGCCCTGTACAAATGCAGAAGGACCTCTCTGCTCCTATACTCAACTCCTCTTGTCATAAAGGCCAACATGCCATGCGCTTTCTTCACTGCCTGCTGTACCCGCATGCTTACTTTCATTGATTGATGAACAAGGACCCCGAGATCCCGTTGTACTTCCCCTTTTCCCAACTTGATACCATTTAGATAATAATCTGCCTTCCTGTTTTTGCTATCAAAGTGGATAACCTCACATTTATCCACATTAAACTGCATCTGCCATGCATCTGCCCACTCACCCAACCTGTTCAAGTCGCCCTGCATGCTCATAGCATCCTACTCACAGTTCACACTGCCACCCAGCTTTGTGTCATCTGCAAACTTGCTAATGTTACTTGTAATCCCTTCATCTAAATCATTAATATATATTGTAAATAGCTGCGGTCGCAGCCCCGAGCCTTGCGGTACCCCACTAGTCATTGCCTGCCATTCTGAAAGGGACCTGTTAATCCCTACTTTGTTTCCTGTCTGCCAGCCAATTTTCTATCCATGTCAGCATTCTACCCCCAATACCATGTGCCCTAATTTTGCCCACTAATTTCCTATGTGGGACTTTATCTGAAACATTTTTTAACTTAATTGCTCCTCCACTGGCAGGTATTCCTTCTGAAAAATACATAGGGCATACAGTAAAGAAATACTGGGCTTAATTATTCCACATCAGCATTAACACTCCATTTAACCTGCCTTCTGTATTTCTTCACCTAAATCAGTCAGTGTAACACTCAATGCTTGTCTGGATTCCCCTTAAATTCAACTGTACTATTTTGATCAGCCACACCCTAGAATAGACATTCCACATTATTTGGGTAAAACATTTCTTCTCAATTCCCAATAAGACTTCTTGATCTCTATCATTTTGAAGGTTTCTAGCTGTAATTTCACATTTTCCCGCACACTATTCAAACCGTCAGATCTTTGCCTGCTCACTAACCTATATCCACTTCACTCCCTTCCTTCCTTATACCCTCTTCACAACTGATTTTCCTATATTTCTTTGTGTTGCCAGAAAATGTAGCCAACATATCCCATTTCTCGCCCAATCCTGCCCCCTCTTTCTCTTCCCACCCCTATCGCCCACCCAAACCCCTTCCTTCGACTTCTCTCTTCATCTCACAGCCTTTACTCTTTTCGTCTCTAGCCTTTGTCCAGCCATTTGTCAATCAACCCCCCCCTCATCTGCATCTACTCATCACTTGCCTGGCTTTTCCTGTCTCCACCTCTCTTCCAACCTTTCTTCCCCCACTACCATCAGCCTGAAGGAAAGTCTTGGCCTATTCGTCCTCCAGAGATACTGTCAGACCCACTGAGTTCCAGCAGTACAGTATTTTTTTGTAAACCAGAATCTGCAGTCTCTTGCATCTCCTCTCCACCTTCTATCCCTCGTGCAGATAATTCAAACAAGCTGTAAAAATTTGCAGCCCCAGCACCAATACATGTGGCACAATTAAGAGACCAATCCAATATTTATATCATTCCCTGATATATTATATTATCATTTTAAATCTCTCTGCCTTTCTTCGGTGAGTGCGCTTATATCTGGATACTGCTGGGTAGGAACCCAATAGCCACTGGCCCATTGGAGAGTTTCTGCAATTGGAGAGTGTACTGTAGGGATATTCTTCTACCCTAGATGTTGCCAGCAACATTCAAACTCAGCAGTGGTTGTTTTGGGGAAAAATAAGTTATTTATTCAACATTATTATTTCTTTATATATTTATTGTAGATTGCCTCTTGGTGTGTAGATGGAATGCAGGGAGTAAAAAAATGGAAGATAGACACAAAATGCTGGAGTAACTCAGCGGGGCAGGCAGCATCTCTGGAGAGAAGGAATGGGGGACGTTTCGGGTCGAGACCCTTCGACAGACTTCAGACATCTTCAGAGTTTAAAAAATGGTATTGGAGTAAGACTATAGTAAACGGGATGTTGATGGCCAGCATGGACTCAGAGGCTTGCTTCGCTGCTCCATACCTCCATAAATCAAAATTGAAAAGTGACTGTAATGACACGATCTCAAGAGCTAATGCTTTATTTGCAAAGCGGTACACTTAAATTATTTACACAGCAAACTTGGTACAGACCTTAATGTTCCAGACCGCTGAGAAATTATGTTACTGCAAAACTAACACACCATGTAACACTCCTCTTCAACTGAATCACAAAATGAACATATACCTAAATGCAGAGAACAACATGTCTACACAAGAGGAAACACCACCATGACTAAATGCTGTACTATTCCCTTGTGACCTACGCGTCTGCAGATAGTGTTCACAACCTCCACGTCAAGCTTTGAGGTGACAAATCCTGCACTATGAGAAACAGATACCTTTTTACAGAAACTCTTTAAGGTACTTTTCTGGTTAAAGTGGATCATTGTTGCCAAATCAACAAAACTGGAAGACATCATCACATGAGGCAGTACAAAGGACATCGTGAGATTACAAATGATATTATAAAAAATATATTTTTTCTAGATGAAACTCATTTAATACCAAATTAAAAGAAGGCTACTCTGATAATCGAGAATTCCCTCAGTACAAGACAATAGAGTCACCTGTTTCATGCATTCAAACTCTGGAGTGAAATTTGATCCTACAGCCCCTACAATTCTGGCTCAGAACTGAATCAACTGAGCAAAGCTAATACAGTGATATTGACCCATCTCTCTAGCTACATCTGGACTTAGAATAATGAAACCATTCTAAGGAAAGCAAGCTTTGAACTTTGCCATTAAGCAGCAAGACGACGTTACCATTTTTCTGCAAAATATGCTATCACTTAATATGATGCTCTGCGATTTTATTAAGCTTGTTATCATTATAAAACTAGGGAATTATGCTTTCAATATTAAGAATGGGACAAAGGAGATGACAAGCACTATGATGAGCATTTGACGGCATTGGGCCTGTACTCACTGAAGTTTAGAAGGATGAGGGGGACCTCATTGAAACGGTGAATGATGAAAGGCCTGGATAGGGTGGATGTACAGAGGATGTTTCCACTTGTGGGAGAGTCTAGTGCCAGAGGCCAGAGCCTCAGAATAAAAGGATGAACCTTTAAAAAGGAGATGAGGTGGAATTTTTTTAGTCAGTGGGTGGTGAATCTGTGGAATTCATTGCCACAAAAGGCTTGTGGAGGCCGTCAATGGATATTTTTAGAGCTTAGATTGATAGATTCTTGATTTGTGCGGGTGTCAGGGGTTATGGGGAGAAGGCAGGAGAACAGGGTTGAGAGGGAAAGATAGATCAGCCACGATTGATTGGCGAGGTAGACTTGATGGGCCAAATGGCCTGTTTCTGCTCCTATCAGCTATGTGAAGCTAGGTGTTGCTCCCAGCTGACATGTGTACAGACATATTAAAAGTAAGATTTCTGGATAGACAGAAAACTAAACACATATATAGAAATTGATCAATCAATATCTCATTTTGAACTATAAAATCAGCTGAAGTGTGCTCCAAACATATCCATAAATATTCATTGAGGAATGAATGCACAGTGTGCAGTTGTTTTGCAGTACCATCAATGTACTCTGGATGGAGACACCAGACACCCACTTGGGTAGACAGACATTACATCTCCTGTTGAACCCAAGCCAATATGGCAATGTCATGCACAAACATATTCACACACTGTTGCTGCACCATTATTAAATGGCTTAACCCAGCAAGAACATGTTGTATCATAACCCTGCCAACATTTGAATCATTTGAAGCAAAATAAATAATGTATTGCTGAGAATGGCCAAATATATTTTCCTGGTCATTGCTCTGGTAGCTGGATTTAAGAGGTTTCCTAGCTTCCCATATTCATTGTTTTGCTGAAAAGACCAAAGATCCTAATTCTGGCAATCATTGCTGAAACATGTCTTGAGATCTATCACAACGAGAGCAGTCCTGAACTTCTATCTACCTCATTGGAGACCCTTGGACTATCTGCAACATCCAGGTTCAGGAACGGCTACTTCCCCACAGCCATCAGACTATTAAACTCAACTCAAACAAAAATCTGAACTTTAATAGCCTATTGCACTTTATATGCTCATTTATGTGTATATTCTCAATGGTATATGAACACACTGATCTGTTCAGCATTTATTTATGACTACAATATTCTGTTGTGCTGAAGCAAAGCAAGAAGTTAATTGTCCTATCTGGGACACATGACAATAAACTCTCTTGAACTCTTGAACACTTGAACTTGATCGGACTTTACTGGCTTTATCTTGCACTAAACATTACTGTCTGTAGAAGGGTCTCGAGCCGAAACATTGCCCATTTCTTTCGCTCCTCATTCGCTGAGTTTCTGCCTCACCCGCTGAGTTTCTCCAGCATTTTTGTCTACCTTCGATTTACCAGCATCTGCAGTTCCTTCTTAAACATTCCCTTATCATGTATCTGTACAGTGTGAATGGCTCGAATGTAATCATCTATTGTCTCTCCGCTGAGTGGTTAGCACGTCACAATAACTTTTCACTGTACATGTGACAATAAACTAAACTAAAGGTCATCTGAAATGGAAATGGCTATTGCTGTAGAGATATACAAGTGCAAGCCAGGACGGCATTAGAATAGTCAAGTCTTATGTTAAAAGCATGGATGAATGTTTCAGTCTTCGTGCAAGTAGTAGAGAATAATACTGCAGTGGAATTACGCTAGATATATTTTGCGATAGAATAAATTGTTAAAAATTAAATACAAATTTTTATGAGAACTGTGATTGGAAACACAGATTTATCTTCAGAGATTCAAAAAGATACAACTCAGGCAACAAACCTGCTAATACTTGTTCAATAAGCCTCATTCAAGTCAGTGAACAGTGCAGCCTAAACATAACAAACACTGAATCAAACATTATTGAATGGGGAAATTCACTGGCAACAATGTTTGATTCCAGTTGTTTCAATGGCCTGTACTGGAAAAAAAAAATCCTTTATGATCTATATCATATCCCTGTGTCCAAAGAATTTAATAATTGCATTTACATTTGCACAATCCATTTAGAACAAATACTCATGAATCTCACGAATGAAGAAAAAAAAAACACATTCCCATTAATACCTAAATATTTCAGGAAAAACAGATACACAACAAAATATGACCAAAAGTTTGCCATGTTAGAAAATGCTATTTATTTATTACTGGAGGAAATAACAATAAGTTATGTGATTAGAAATACTGATAAACATGATATTTATGGCAAGTATGTAAAATAATGCTCATTAGAACTGTCTGAACTCATTAAGATATCATTATATGTGAATTAATGCACAAAATCCATGGCTCATTTACACATAAATGGCCTCAATTAACATTTGTGGTTGACACATTTAACTTCTTAAATACCGACATATACATTGTATGAACATAAATGAAGGAATATATTGCCATGTTAGATTCACAATATATTCACAAACATCTGGCTGTATTTGTAAAGGTTACATTTTCAACTTGAAGAAGATATGTCATTAATTTTATAATCATACATGTTCTATATTTTGTCATTTTGAGTACTTTGGTCAATATATAACTGTAGCATGCCTCTTGAACAAAAGATGGACTTCTATTAATTATAGCAATCTGACAAAGATTTAATTGAACTACATTTTACCTCATTATAAGGCTGATGAATTTTAAACCCATTTTTGCCAATTTCAAAGCAGCACAGGCAACATAGATGCACATTTGCAGTTTTCCGTCCAGATGAATTATCGGCTTTGATGCTATTATGCAGTGGGTCAACAAGCCTGAGTGAGTGGAAATGTTTGAAGAGATTACTGACATACTGAAGCACCAACAAACACCACAAAATGGTGTATAAATGCAGACTTTTATTGAGGTACTCTGCAGGTCAGGCATAATTTCTGGGGAAAAAAATGTTTCAGGTCAATGATATTTCATCAGAACAAGTTTGACAGCCAGCAAGGCTCCATCCTAAGGTGGGATAATTTCAACAACCACCATTAAGTCCGTTCACCACAATTGCATGTGGGAAGTAGTTAACTGATAAGTGCTTTGTTCTGAAGGATCTGGTTAATGTTGATGTAGAGTTCTCTAGCATTGTCATATTAGAAAGCACAAATGCAGGATGTTGAACCCATTGTGCCTGGTATAGCTCTTTGGTGGAGCTACCCAATTAGTCGTAATTCATGATTCTGTACCAAAGGCTTGTCATGTTTCCAAAGAGGTTCCTTCCAGATCGTGACAATTCACTGTATTAAAAACAGGTTTCCTAATGTCAATCACCTTAAGTCTGCATCTGACCCTTTTGCCACCAGAAACAGCTCCATCGTATGTGTATATCACAACTTATGATTCAACTCCCTCTCTTTCTATAAATGCAAATCCAGCTTTCTAGCATCTACAAATAACTTGAAGGTAGACAAAAATGCTGGAGAAACTCAGCGGGTGAGGCAGCATCTATGGAGCAAAGGAAATAGGCAACGTTTCAGGTTGAGACCCTTCCGTCTGAAGATCCTACCTCACCCGCTGAGTTTCTCCAGCATTTTTGTCTACCTTCGATTTTCCAGCATCTGCTGTTCCTTCTTATACAAATAACTTGAAGTCACTTATCCCAGGCACACATCCGATAAATCTCTGCTCTCCACTCTAAAGTGTGACACTCAGAACTGAAAATTTTAGACCAGGTCGCTCAACATACAATCAATTTTATGCCCAGTCTCTCTGAAGGAAGCATTCCTGCAAGGAAGGCTCAGATATTCTATGGTGCACGTGTCCAGGGCAAATAGGTAAAGCTTTGTCAGTAGCTAAATGACAATTGCAAGGAGTGGGGAAGGAGAGGGGAGAGAATAGGGCCAATTGGTAATAATGAAAGTTATACAGCAAGAGTCTGCCATTTAACCAAGGCTGAAACAGAACTCAAACCTTTAATTCCAACTCACTTCTGGTTATGCACTGGCTTGTGTTAAACAATTGTGCACAGGAGATCATCAGCTGAGCATTACACATCCTATCTGCTAATGTAACATGCGCATGGACATCCTCCGACAATATCCATACTTCACACTATCCTGATTAAGTGTCAACTGCCGTGCATCTGTCTATTTCACTACTGTGTCCTCCTCAAGTCTTTCTAGTTTCATAGTTTTGTGTCACCAGCAAACACTGAAATTAATGTTCTAATACCCAAGTGCAGGTCATTACTGACCACTAGACAACATAACTACATATACTCTCTCACTAAAAAAAAACATGCACCATGACGAATAACTTTTCACTTCACTGTCAATTCTTTATTTAGTTTACCAATTACTCTTCTTTAATCCAAACATGTTTAAATGTTATTAAGTCCATTTTGTGGTACTTTGTAAAAATCTCTTTTAAAAGTCCACATACGCAACACATATAATATTCCCATAATACCCCTCATTTACTTCAAAATATTTGATCCAGTCAAGCTCAGTTTCCGTACAGTTACAGTCACCTCCATTCTACCTTAAAATTGGATGCATACTATATTTATGACTTTCCTTTGTAAATTATCAGAACTAAACTAAAATTGAGAAGGTACACTAAGAAGACACGGGTTTGTTTCTCTTTTGAAGATAGACACAAAATGCTGGCAAAATGCCAGCATCTCAGGAGAAAAGGAACAATTGATGTTTTGGGTCGAGACCCTTCTTCAGACCTCATTTTTCCTTCTCTCCAGAGATGCTGCCTGACCCGCTGAGTTAATCCAGCATTTTGGGTCTATCTTCCTATTCATTTTTCTTTGCTTCTAATCCATCCTCTATCGCCCCTATTTCAGGGAGGGTGCTCTTACTATTGCAGACTAAACAGACTAGACTATATCCTCCTTCCAGTCAATGCAAGCAGTAAAATATTAGTACACTAATATTCTGCGCCACCTGGACCACATGAAACAATATTTTCACAAGTGTCTAGATTAGAGCTATTTCGTATACATTAGCTATTTGTTTTGAACATAACAACTGAAATTGATTTTAACCCAAAACTTATTCAGCAACAAATCATTACATTTAAAATCAAACTGAATATAATTTGTTCCTTCAGGGTTTCACCACTCAATAGCACTTCAGAAATGACAGAGCGTGTGAAAGGACAAATCAGTGACCCGTACTCTTCCCTACCTCAACAAATCCTTGCAAAAAGTGTGAAACATTTCCATGTAAAAAAATTCATTAGATCTCCTCAAGCAAAAAGTATCAATTTGAAAATTATATGTAAGCAATATAACTTGATTTTCTTTTTTTTAATCATTTGACGATGGTACAGGATCCAATGACTACATGTTAACCATAAATGAAATCTTGTCTTAGCACATTACCCTGTAACTTTGCAATTTTCCCTGAAAGCCAAGGGCAGAGTTGCATTCATTTTCAGGCCCATTTCCTCAAATGATTAGGCGATCAATCAATCTAGCCATCAATCTCTGTAGACAGCCAGGATTATCTATCCATTTATCACTCACTGTAACATTAAGATCAGATCAGGTATCAGAACTAATAGAAACGTCATGTTGAAACATTTAAGTAGTTCAAGCAAGTATATTTCAGTCATCTCTGTAGAAAACAGTGAAGTAAAACCATTTAACTGCTAAAATAATCATAGTCTTATTTATGGCAATACATTTTAGAAATTAATTGATACAAACGGGCAGCGATAATTTAAATGTGTGGGAAGGAACTGCAGATGCTGGAAGATAGACACAAATGCTGGAGTAACTTAGAGGTTCAAGCAACAACTCTGAAGAGAAGGAATGGGTGACATTTCGGGTCGAGACCCTTCTTCAGACAGGGATTAAAACTACTTTATAATATTTTAAAACATATAGTAAAATATTGTTATATCATTTATATTAGGAAGCCTCTTAGGATTATGGACAACTTGTTTCCTCTCCGATTCCTCAAGTTCTGAGGTGGCTGATGAGGCCAAAATAGGATCTGCCAACTCTAAAAGGCAGGACAGGTTGTGTTCATCAGCACAGATGGAATGTAATGAGGGAGGAGAAACACTGCTCCCACGGTTTTCACATAGCTTTTGCACTCTCCTGAACAGCTGAGATTATGTGCCATCCTAGATGCTTCACCATTTTGGTTGGGCATTAGCCAGGAATTTGCATTCCTCATCAAGAACGTGAAATTTTGTCAAGGACGTTTTGAGAAGCCTCGACTGATTTCCTTTGACATCCTGGCAATTTCTTGCTGTGAAAGAGTTCAAAGTAGAATGGAGTTCTGGACATGTGATATTGGGCATGCAGATACCCCACAAATTTGTGACGATGGAGTGTGGTGAGAGCCGCAATGAGAGGATTGTCAGCCTAACAGTGAATGCTGATGTTGGCTGATTTACCATGCCAGGTAACCATGGTTACCATGATGGCACCATTCCAATGCTCTGAAATGCCTACTGCAGGCAATCATTTTCTGAGATTTATAAGATGGTATGATCAGTTGTCCTAGTAGACCGAGAGTTCTGTACCAGGCTGGGGTCCTGATCAACAAACCTTTGTTTTTTCAGACTGGAACTGTGGTGAATTTCATTTTTGATGTCCATCTTTGTTCAGAGTTGGCTACCGAGATATGGTAAGTGATCAGAAGTTCCAAGGTCTCGTCATGAACGTTCATTGTCAGTGAGTGGTGTTGGTGTATGACTTTTATTTTGTAGAAAACAAATTTTGTAGAACACAAGGTCCATACCTCACAAACTTCATCAAATGAGTTAACATTGACTTGGAGCTTGACATCCAACTGCAAGCCTATGCAAGTATTGTCAGTGTACCACACTTGACGATGTTGAAGTTACCTTGATTTGGGAATGGAAGAATAGGTTGAACATTTTCACATTTGTGCTGAGGATTGACTCAACTTGAGTAGGAAGCCAAAAGGATGCAAAGTGTAAAGGGCCTGTCCCACTGTACGAGGTAATTCAAGAGTGCTTCCGAGTTTCCCCTGATTCGAACTGGGAGAATTACGGTAATAGCCTTTCGTAGGTACTCGGGGCTCTCGTGGACATTTTTCACAGTGCTGAAAAAACTTTGAGTTTCTGCGTTTCCAGAGTACCTGCCATTAGCATTACGAGCCGCTACAGGCCATCCACGAGCTGCGACGTAGCCTCTACGTACATCCTACATACTTACCACGCATTTGATTTTTTTTAAAACTCGGGAGAGCACTTGAATTACCTCGTACAGTGGGACAGGCCCTGAACATTGGAACAAGACTGACTGAGATGAGGGTTTGGGTACAACAAAGATTCAGCATCATAGAGCATGGAAACTGGTCCTTCAGCCCGACTCGTCCATGCTGAATAACATGCCCCATCTAAGCTATTTTTACTTACCAGAATCTAGTCCATATCTCTCCAAACCTTTCCTATGCATGTACTTGTTTAAATTACTTTTAAATGTCGTTACTGACTTGTTTGTCTCTAGTTTGCACTGGGAATTGGATCTGTGGTGGACCCAAATTACATGCCATCATGGAATGGACATAGAATAGAGAGAGAAAAAAAGAGAAAGCTGATCCAGTTATGGGTAGAAGTATAGACTCAAACGTATTGTATGACGAAAGAAAGTGAAGGAACTGTCTTTTACCTGAATTTTGAGTGCACAAAGCAGAAGACTAATGACTGTCTTGGCTATGAAACCCCCATCACTACCACCTGCCTGGTTGTTTCAGCCTTGGAGGCCTCTGTGGGGTGTGTGTGTGTGGGGGGGGGAGGGGGGGGGGTGAGTGGGAAGGTGAGGAAATGAGAGGAAAATGAGAGAAATTAGAAAACCATAGAGTCAGGTGGTGAAGCTATCTTGGGATTGAAACCCAAGTCTTGTATGGAATTATGGTACGGTTTTCATAAAAGTGGTCAGGATAGGCACATGATTATGCCAATAGTGGAGGAATAGGGATTATTTGCAAGCAGATAAGAGTTAGTCTAGGCATCATGCTTGGCACAGATATTGTGGGCCGAAGGGCCTGTTCCTCCTGTACTGTATTGATCTATGTTCTATGTTGATGTGTGGTAGTGGGTGGATATGAATGGTTTTGATGGCCGATGGCCAAAATAAGTATGTGTCACACTGTACAGGGTCCCGAAACATGGCTGTCCTGGCAGCGCCCAACAGATCCTGAGTATATTACTGAAGTGCATGGCTCAAACGGAGCAGTACATAGTTTATAACATCATCCTGTATGCCACAGTGACGTAGAAATCTTATTTGTTGTTCAAGGGCAATTTATACCAAGAAATTTCCAATTGAGTTTCTGGAAAATCCAGAAATAGTTTTTGCATGACACTGACATAAAAAAAGTGTTGTGCAATTGAATTTCATTTCGCACTCCCCCAAAGTTGTAGCTTTATGAAATACCAGTAAAATCAACAGGCAATTTTATCAGATGCCCTTCATAATTATCACAAAAGGTCAATGGAAAGGTTTTGACCATGCATTTACCTCAACAAAAGTGCTTTCTGTCAACCGAGAAGACTAATGGGTCAAATATTTGCCATTTATCTCCACGGCATTATCTTGCAGCCAGCAGCTGACATCTCTGCAAATAATTTTATCATAGTTGACCAATCCTATTCTACTCTATGCTAAGGAAGTAATAGTTCTATGAAGTATGATTGAAAAATCTTCAATTTTATCCCTAATCATTTGACAACACGCCTTATTGCAGTTCAGCTTCAGATTCTGCACGTGGGCTTAATTATTGACTTCAGAAATTTAACTCCAGAACATCTTGTGAAGCAAATTGTCAGAGTGAGGAGAAAAATAGTCTGTGCCAGCCTGCAAGGACTGCTAGTAACTGCCAGACAATGGAATAAGACTATAGACTGATCAGCATAAAATATATTTTGAAATTAAAGCAATTCTTTTTACAATTTCTACATATGTTTCAAATATCAATTGTGATGTTATGCATTACAACCTCATAATATACAATGTCTAAGATAACTAAAAGTCTACCCTAGTAATCACATGAATGTAGATAATGCCCAAGGGTAATAATGATTCTACATTGAAACAATTTAAACATTAAAGTATTGGTCAAAGCATCATATTGTGCCGAGAGTAAAATATAGAAACAAAGATACATATGTAACCATAACTGGCTTAGAAATCTGTTGCAGACATTGTTTTTTAGACATAATGCTGATAGCAGGATGCAAGATAACAGTGACTAAATTGCTGAACCATAAATTGATCATAGACACAAAAAGCTGGAGTAAGTCAGCGGGTCAGACAGCATTTCTGGAGAAAAGGAACAGGTAACGTTTCAGGCCAAGACCTTTCTTCAGCTTTTTGCGTCCACTTCGGTTTAAACCAGCATCTGCATTTCCTTCCTACACATTAATTGATCGATCTACATTAAATATTAGAAAATATTAGTTTAAATCCACCCCACTGCAGCTGGGAAAAGTATATTTGGTTAATTAAATAAACTAGAGCTAAAAACAAGTATGAGTCAATGAAACTATTTGATTGGCACAAGGCTCACGGTTTTCTGTTGCCCTTAACTATCTGGCCTGCACGAGATGCTACACGCATAGAAATGTGCTCTACTCTAAATTGCTCTTTGAAATAGCATAGAAAACTATTACATGAAACATAATAGGAGTAAAACCCGACAAACATCCAGCATCAAGAGACTTAGAGATAAGCACTGGACATAGCACTGATGCATCCAACTTGTTAGATTCTGCAAAGTGCTTCCCATAAACCGCTGAGGACATGATAGCATTAGCAATGAACGAGCCAATGTTCCAAATTTGTCTATCAAATATCCTTTATGTATCCTCCAAAACACTCACCTCAATTGGTGGCATAAATCATCAACAGAATCTGTGGGCACCATGAGTCATGAGCCGAGGAGCCCCTTGCTTACTACCCTCTCAGACCAAATGGAACCCCACTTAGAAGAAATTAGGATATATAGAGAGTAATATGTTGATCACCAAGAGTGGATCATCAGCGACATCATTGAGTGAGCTTCAATGAAATCAATTCCTGGCATTGAGTTGGATGGGCAGGCAACAGTTGTCGAAAAGCCGCAATCAATGTGATCGAGCCCTTACCTATCTGTGCTGGGACCTAGATACAAATGTGGATGGATTGGTGAGTCAGTTTGCTGTTGACATCAAAATGAGATTCAGACAGTGAGGAAGGCTGTCAGAAGGAACAGCTGGATATACAGTAGATCAGTTGCAGAAATAGATGGAGAAATGGCAGATGGAGTTTAATCCAAGCAAGTGCAGTCTTTTGCAATTTGGAAGGTTGAATGTAAGGGGAGAGTATGTGATAAATGGCAAGAACCTTAACAGCATTGACGGGCAGACAGATCTTGGAGTCCAAGTTCATAATTCTCTGAAGATGGCAACACAAGTTGATAGGGGCAGTGAATGCAAGGGTCAGGAAGTCAAGACTGGTTTGGCCACATTTAGAGTATTGTGTGCAGTTCTGGTCGCCCCATATCAGGAAGAATGCGGAAGCCTTGCAAAGTGTGCACAGGCCATTTACCAGAATGCTGCCTGGATCACAGGGTTTCAGCTGCAAGGTTGGATAGACTTGGATTGTTTTTTTCTGGAACGTCGGAGGTTGAGGGGAGATGTGCTAGAAGTATATAAAATTGTGAGAGATATAGACAGAGTAGACAGTCAGAATCTTTTTCCCTGGGTGAAAATGTCCAACACAAGTATAGGCATAGATATAATGTGGGAGGAGGAATGTTTAATGGAGATGTGCGGGCCAAGACACAGAGTGGTGGGGCCTGGAATGCATTGCCCGGGGTAGTGGTGGGGCAATGTTTGAGCGGCTTTTAGATAGGTACATGGAAATGCAAGGAATAGAGGGATATGTATCATGTACAGGCAGACGAGATTAGTTTAATTTGGCATCATGTTCAGTACAAACATTGTGGGCGAACGGCCCATTCCTATGCTGCACTGTTCTATGTTCAATATTCAGACCATTGGATTGTAAGCTACTCAAGCCAAATATGAGATGTGTAGTTTACTTTAGTGAGACAGCATGTAAATAGGCCCTTCGGCCCACCAAGGCCATGCTGTCCATTGATCACCTGTTCACACCAGCTCTGTTATCCTAGTTGCTTTGCACATTAGGGGCAATTTACGGAGGCAATTAACCTACAGACCTGCACTCCTTTCAGGTCCTGTATCTATAATTTGCATGTGGCACGTGGAGCTCTGTTTCTCTCTGTGGAGGGCGGAAAGCAGTGGGATGGGAAGATGTTACAGGCAATGCAATCGCATTGGTGGTGAGAAAAATGTTATAGGATGATGTGTTGGGTGGGAAGGCTGGTGGGGTGAAAGGTAAGGACCAGGGGAACTCCATCTCTGTTCGTTCTGGGCGGGGAGTGTAAGGTGATCACTACCACCACACCACCAGTCACATCTTCCCATCTCCACCCCTTTCCGCCTTCTGCAAAGACCGCTCCCTCTGCAACTCCTTGGTTCACTTATCTAAGCCAAACCACCCCTTCCTCAGGTACTTTCCCCTGCAACCACAGGAGATGTAACTCTTATCCCTATGCCTCCTCCCTCAGCTATAGTCAGGGATCCCAGCAGCCCATCCAGGTGAGACAGCGCTTCATGAGCACCTCCTCTAACCTCATCTACTGCATCTAGTGTTCCCAACATGGCCTCCTGCATATCGGCGGGATGATGTGCAGACTCGGAGACCTTTTCGCCGAACACTTGCACTCAGTCCACCAAGACCTTCTGGTTCTCCCAGCAGCTAACAATTTTAGCTCGTCTTCTCACTCCTAAACTGACCTGGGCCTCCTCCATTGCCCAAATGAGGCCATACACAAACTGGAGGAAAAGCACCTCATATTGCACTTGAGCTTACAAACCAATGGTATGATCATTTCAATTCTACAATTTTAGATAATTACGCCATCCTCTTCTTCCCCCACCCTCCCCCCTTCTCTTATCCCCTTTTCTCATCTGTACCGCATCTGCACAGTCTACTGCGCTCCACCCACTCTCCTTCGGCCTACATTCCTTCCCCTAGCTTCACAATTCACAACTCTTCAATCCTTTCGTCTCACACCATTTTCGTTTCATCTTTGGCCTTTGTCCAGTATTTGCCTTTCATCCCCCCACCTCCACCCTCACCTGTATCAACCCATTACCTGTCAGGCTTTGCCCCATCCCTTCCTCCCAAAATCAGTCTGACTAAGGATCCTGACCCAAAACTTCACCTATCCATTTTATCCAGAGATGCAGCCTGACTGCTGAGTTACTCAAGCATTTTGTGTCTGTTTTTGTAAACCAACATCTGCAGTTCCTTGTTTCTACATAACAATGCATTGTTACATTTCTTCCATTCCATGTAGATTCCAGTTTTCCATTTATGCAAAACACTAGGATTTTCAATAACATGTATGACCATTTCCATTGATACATTGCCATGTTTCTATATCAAGCATGCTTTACATCCTCAATTAATTTTTCCACTTTGAAAAACAATTCGCATACAACAAATATGTATCGTTGATGAACGCATTGAAATAAGCTTTTGCTGTTGTGCTAATACTTACAGACATCTATAAATATTAGCTAATACCATACTAATAGTTCAAAAGGATTCATTCCGGGATTTAAAACATTTCTCTCTGGTGTGAAGTATGTCAGTATAAAATCTTTATTCACTTCCTAAGTACACTGTTATTGCTTCAGTACAAATTCATAAACCAGTAGATAATATTGATCAGTTGTCACAACACAGGCTGAAACCTTTAAATGTAAATATTGATAAGACACCAACAGCACTTTAAATCATTTTTTAGACTTTGTTGTGTCCTTTTAATGGAGTACGGAATGTTCCTCTCCAACTTGACAATTCATTTTTCCAAATAAAAAATCAAAAGCCCTAGTTCTCAAAGTTGCCTTAAAATGTAAACTTGATTGATTTAAGTCTATCCATTTCTACTTAATCAATACCAAGATCACAATACATACTCTGATGCTGCATCTTAAATGTGTTTCTCACTATATTATTGTTGTTCTCATATATGATGTTAGCAGCTGCTGGAAGTTCAGACAAAAAAAAAAAATCAGTGAGTGAGCTGCTTCTTTAAAATTGTTATCCACTGAAGTGGGTAAAATGTAACTACCTCGCAGTACAGAAAAGAGCTAAAAAACCATTTTATAGCATTAATATCTACTAAAAATAAACGTCAGGCAACAAAAGACTACCTGACAGTTAACATTGCAACTAAACTAAAAGGTTGACAATAACAAACACATTAGATTTTCTATTTAAAAGTTTCATTTTATTCTGATGAGGGGGTCTTCAAGGCAAAATGTTAATGCTTTCTCCTACCACAGATGCTGCCTGATCTGCCTTTACCATTGCAATGAGAATCTTTTCTATTAATGATGAATACTAATTACAACACCACTCATAAATCCTAACATACAAAAACATACGCAAATTTGATTTAATGGATTCTTCAGTCTGATTAACTTCGTTACACAAAACATGTCCAATCCACACTATTAAATAGTCATTCCAGGCTCCGGTGAAAAAGTGATGTTAAGTTACAAATTTGTTAGGTTAAAGAGCAAAATGTATGCCTTTAAGCTATTTCATACATTAGCACAACTTCCCTTCAGCTGGATGTTGATGACTTTATCTTTTCTGCATTTGCATCTCCATTATCAAAATGGATTAAATTTATGGGAATGCAAGATACTGTATTTCATGCCTCTGCACTGTCTCTATTAGCATATAATTGAAGCTGATAACATGCCAATGTATACCATGTGAAGCTTGGACAAAAGCTAAACTGCAAATACCAGCATTTTTCACAAGGTTAATCTTGCAGAGAAATGAAAAGAAAAAAGTAATTCCCATAAATGTTCTAGAAAGCAGTACTTTCAAAGTTTTGATGCATAAGTAATGAATATTTAACAGTTTGGTGACGATACTGAAATATTAAAATCAGGGTCTGGAGACCAAAAACACTAATGCCAAGAAATTGCTTCAGTTTTCAGATTAGTCAGAGATCATCAACAGAAATGGCCTTAAACAATCGCCCATGTTTTGTCGTGAAAATTACAGTGAGGTTAATAGCATTTATAATTTATACTCAAGTGACCATTTCTGGCAAGCACACATGCACCGTTAAACATGAAATGACTATTTTAGATGCATCATGAACTGCCAAAAGAAAAACAATACGTCATGCTATGGCTCCCCATTTAAATATATTGAACGGCATGAAATTCCTACACTGTAAATGAGCAGATATATCAAAAAAAAGCCACGCTTTGCTGATGTGCAACACAATTTCCTTTGATAGAAAAAAAGAGGTTCAAAAACTTACTTCTTTGAATTCCAATTTGGTGTTTTCTATTGAAATGTTTAAAAAATGCAATACAACCCAAAACACAGGACACAAAATGGTTATATTTCTAATTATCTCCAATCAGCACTCAGAGTCACAGAGCGCGGAAACAGTCCTTCAGCACAACTTGCCCACGCCGACCAATATGCCCCATCTACACTAATCCCACCTGCCCGTACCTGGCCATAACCCTCTGAACCTATCCTATCCATGTACCTGTCGAAATGTCTCTTAAACATTATGATGGTACCTGCCTTCTCCGACAGCTCAATCCATATACCCACCACCCTTTGTGTAAAAATGTTGGCCGTCGGGTTCCTATTAAATCTTTCCTCTTGCACCTTAAACCTATATCATCTGGTTCTCGATTCCCCTATGGGCACAAGACACTGTACATTCTGTTCCTCTCATGATCTTGTACACCGCTAAAAGATCACCACTCATCCTCCTGTACTCTAAGGAATAAAGTACTAGCCTGCTCAACCTCTCCCTATAGCTCAGATCCCAGAGTTCTGGCAACATCCTCATAAATCTTCTCTGCACCCTTTCAAACTTGACAACATCTTTCCTAATAACGTGGTGACCAAAACTGAAAACAATACTCTAAATGTGGCCTCACCAATATCTTATACAGCTGTAACATTACCTTCCAACTTCTATGCTCAATACTCTGGCTGATGAAGGCCAATATGCCAAAAGCCTTTTTGACAAACCAAATCTACCTGTGATACCACTTTCAAGGAACTATGTACCTACACTCCTAGATCACTGCCCAAAAATCATTGTGTAGGTCCTGCCCCTGCGAGATGTTAAAGATGTGCTCTAGAAATACATGCTGCACTTGCACTGCTAGTCAAACATTTCCAATACAACTCAGCTACCTGCCACAAAAATGATTAAAACTGCCATAAACTGTCTAAAACTTTCTTGATCTTATTGTCTCCATCACAGGAAATAGACTATTGACTGATGTCTATTACAAACCCACTGACACCCACAACTATCTCAACTACACTTCTTCCCACTCTGCTTCCTACAAAGACTTTACCCTCTACTCCCAATTCCACCCTCTACGCCGCATCTGTGCCCAAGATGAGGTGTTCCATACTAGAACATTCGAGATGTTCTCATTCTTTAGGGAACGGCGGTTCCCCTCTCTCAACATAGATGAGGCCCTCATTCACTTGCTGCCCCTCCCCCTAGTCACAACAATTCTCCTTCCCATTCCTACACAGACATTTTTGTCCTTGGTCTCCTCCATTGTCAGAGTGAGGCTAAATGCAAATTGGAGGAACACCATCTCATATTTCACTTGGGCAGCTTACAGCCCAGTGGTATGAATATTGTTTTCTCTCACTTCAGGTAGCCCCGGCATTCCCCCTCTCTCTCTCTATCCCTCCCCCACCCAAGTTGCACTAGCTTCTCATTTTCACCCTACAAACAACTAATGGCCTGTTTCCTTTATCATTGTTATTTTCTTGCATATCTTTCATTCATTGTTCTTTATCTCTCCACATCACCCTCTATATCTCTCTTTTCCCTTATCCCTAACCAGTCTGAAGAAGGGTCTCGACCCAAAACACACCCGTTCCTTCTTTCCTTCTCTCCAGAGATGCTGCCTGTCCGGCTGTGTTACTGCAGCATCTGCAGTTCCTTCTTACCCATAAAATTACCTAGGACATCCTTAAAAAGCAGAACAAATCCAATTTGTCAATCATTGCCTATTTGAGTGCTTCCGCTCTCCAGTAAAATGGTGTAGTTGACAGCAATATTACTCACTAATAACTTGAAAAGTGATGCCATATTGAGCGTCAGAGCTCTTACTCCCCAGAGTCTATAACAATAACAAAAATCATTGCTGATTGGAGTCATATCTAACACAAAAGAAGAAAGTTATTGGATTGTTGGAATCCAATCACATTGCCCCAGTCTGAAGAAAATTAAAGAAACTTTGCCTATTTCCTTCCCTCCATAGATGCTGCCTCACCCGCTGAGTTTCTCCAGCTTTTTGTCTGCCCCTGAGACTTTACTGCAGAATCTTGATGTTTTCTTATGCTAAAAAAAACTCATTTGCTTTATCAATTAATTTTCCACCATCTTATGTTCAGAAGCAGTAATGTTTACTGATAATTGTGCAGCAGTTTTTCCATTTGCAATGCAAATATTGAAGCACGCGGTGACCATAGTAGCAAAACCTGCACATCGTCTAGTTGGTGGAGTTCGTGACAATCAGATGACATGGGAAGGTAGCTGATCTTTCTCTTGTTGGATTCGGTCATTGCCAGGCACTAATGCATTGGTAACGTTACTGAAGGTTTATGACCCCATACTGTGGGGACCATCACTAACTGGAAACTTCAATGGGTCATCCGCAAAACTACCCTGCAAAAGGTCAGAAGCAGTATATAGCTGAATTTAATCAGATCCTCAAACAGAATGTCAAGTTTAGATACAAAATGTAAATGAGAGCCACAGCAGAAGATTTCAGATGATTATGTGAATAGAATATGGCAAGGTCAGAGATGATACATACAGTATAAATGGTGCAAAGACTTAATTATGATCCCAATATGATGAATTTCTGGTGCAGATCCAGATGTGGAGTCAATGGCCAGGAAACAAGATTTGCGGTGGGAATTGAAAATTATTTCATTATTTCTAATATTTTACTGGAGAAGATGTCTGCATTTTCTCCCCTTCTCAACCTTCAATATCCAAATGCTTCAGAAAACACAATTTGGACACACTTGGAATGTTGTGTGCAGTTCTGATTGCCACATTATAAGAGAGTTGTGATTGTTCTGGAGAGAATGTAGATGGGGTTCACCAGGATGTTGCTTTGAATGGAGGACTTCAATTATCTGGAACAATTGGATAAAGTGGATTTAGAGTCATTGGTCCACAGGCCATTTCCATGCTGTATAGCTTTTCGGCTCAACTGGTCCATGCCGACCAAGTTGGCATTTTGAGCTAGACCCATTTGCCTGCATTTAGACTATACCTTTTTAAACAACTCTTATCCGTATATCTGTCCCATGTCTTTTAAAAGTCATAACTGAATCTGTTTCTATGGTTTCTTCTGTCAGCTCATTCCAGATACATAATCCCCATAGAGTGAAAATGTTGGCACCGAGATCACTCTTAAACCACTCCCTTCTCATCATGAGTCTTGATCCTCTAGTATAGAATAATTTTAATATTAAAAACAAGACGTCATTGCTTTAAAGATGAGAGAACAGTATTTCAAAAATGGGATCTAATGGGCCTGTCCCACTTAGGCGACTTTTTAGGCGACTGCAGAAGACTATGTTGAAAAATTAGTGGCAACTAGAATGAATTCGCCATGGAGAGTAGCGAGAATTCTCGAGCCGTAGGTGGGTCGTCAGGAGGTCCTAATGGGTTGCCAGGAGGTCGAATGTTCTCGTAGGTTCTCGGTAACGTTAAATGCCCGCCGAGCATCACAGCCATGTATCTCTGGCTTCTTAAAGGTTGTCTCCACACCTTCGCCCCCTCTCTCCCCATCTTTTAAAGGACATACCACACACTGTGCTTTAGCAGTCTTTTTACAACTCCAACCTTCCTGTTCATCGCAGTGTGTGTCTGTTTCACCTTGGCCTTGCACCATTTAGACAGCACTCTGCCTGCTTGCCCTGTTCCCCGCCTGCATAACGGGTTGGTGAAGGAAGCAATGTGTTTATGTGTGTTCATGACAACATGACAGTCGTCAGCAGCCCGCTGAAAAATCGCCTAAGTGGGACAGGCCCACAAGTCTTTTATTAAAAAGTGGCGGATATCAGGAATGCGCTGCCTGAAGAGGCGATGGAATAGAATACAATTACCAGGTTTAGGCATTTAAACAGATATTTAAATAGACAAATTATGGAAGGATATAGATTTAATGCTGGCAAATGTGATTAATGCAGATGGGCAAACAAGTTTAGCATGGACATGGACATAATGGGCCAGTTTCTGTGCTATATGACTCAATAACTCGTCTCTGCATTTTAAAAACTGTCAGTGACACAGTGGCACACAGCTGGTAGAGCTGCTGCCTTGCAGTGCCAGAAGCCCAGGTTCCTACCTGACCTCAGATGTTGTCTGTTCGTACATTCTCCCTGCAACCACGTGGGTTTCCTCCAAGTATATCCCAAAGACGTGTGGATTTTTAGATTAATTGGCCTCGGTAAATTGCCCCTCTTGTGTAAGGAGTAGATGCAAAAGTGGGATAATATAGAACTATTGTGAACGGCTGCTTGATGGTCAACGTGGACTAGGTGGGCTTAAGGACCCGTTTTCATGAAATATCTCTAAACAAAACTAAAATGTCAATGAAAAGTCAAATTTCTAACATTAAGTCTGTCCCACCTGTTCCAATAAATGCTGCCTGACCCACTGAATATTTATATTGCAGCTTTCCAGCATTTTCAGTGTTCTATTCTTATATGGTTTTAAGAAACATGTATTCTATATATTTTGCTCAAATAAATTCACGTTGAAATCATTAATTAATACAACAGTGCAAATGGGTAAAAGTATCATGAATTGCAAAAAGCAGGATTATAATATCAAAATCATTGTAGCAGACTGAGAATACCAATTAAAAATGAACTTTCATATTTGAGAAAAACTTTACACTTTCGATCACATCTCCTGGGTGTTGGTATTGTGATGGGAGCTTGCAACAGCACTTTGCCAGGTAAATGCTAAATCTTTGGAGGCTACAGCTTTCAGTTAAGCTGTTTAGCCAATGCACAGGCAGTGGACAATTCACACGTCACTTAGTTTCTGTCAAAAAAAAAGCCTATACTTAGACAGATTAACACATCTGATTACTGTATTGTTTGACAAAAAGGGAAATACATTTTGCAGTGCAGTCAAACATCAAACTTTAAATGCAGCCTGATATTTTAAATTAAGCTAACATTCAAAGTGTTTCAAAATTTCACAAAATTTCAATTTTCACTCTAAAACTAAATCCACGGTATACAAACCCAAGTTTATTCACACTGAAGAACCATGGAATATATTCTTACATTAATTATCATTTATTATTATTATTATTATTATTCTAAAGCTTAAATTGTAAATGGGTGATTTTATTGACACGCAAGAGTGTGAGGGCACTTGACTAAGTCAAAGCCAAAATAACGTTTCCCCTCGAGGAGAAATCTGGAACTAGTGGGGTTGTCTGGAACTGGGGGGCTTTGATTTAAAATAAGGGATTGCTGAATTAAGACTTCAAGGAGTTCAAGGAGTTAACTCTCTCTCTCACTGAAGCTTTAAGAGTCTTTGGAATTCTCTATCCCAGACAACTGTTGGTTAAATCATAGCCGAGGTTGACAAATTTTTAGCTTGGAGGGAAGTCAAAAGGTTATCGAGAACAGGCACGGAAGATAAGCTGAGGCGTAGATCAAATCATAAGTTGTGATCCAAGGCCAAGATCAAATCGGAACAGGTTTAAAAGGGATCCACGACCTCCTCTTTTTTCTATGCTCGTCATACTTTCTATTAAAATGCAACAAACCCATAAATCATTTTAAGACTACAATGCCATAAACCCATATTTTGTGTTCTTCCCCTTATCTTTGTGTTTTTGGAGACTCTGTAACTGATTTGCCAAGTGTTATTCGTTGCCTAGACCATCTATATCCAACCCCGCAAAAATAAAACATCTGTATTTCTGTACATGGTCCAATGACATTAAAACAACCCTTCACCCTTAATTACTGATCAAGTTTCCCTTGCCAACCTTGACAACTCAACAAAATGATCATCTGTATGAAAAGTAACTAAATGAATTAATCATTCTACTTCTAATCAGATAAATTCATCACCTGGATACCACAGATATCTACCCTTTTAAAGCTTCTTATTAATAATAAACCAAGCACATCCCCTATTACTTCCAAAGCAGAATTCCCAACATTTGAGTAAATGTTAAATCCTTCTCAAAAGGCCCATTGTCATCATCAATTCAATGTGTTGTGCTTTGAAACATTTCTGCCACATTAATTACATTTTATTTAAAACTGAATTCAAATAACTGTAAGATAATTCTGTCTGAAGGACATAACCCAAAACATCAGATTATCCACCGTCAATAAAATCCACATAGCGAACTTTTTGACAATTCTAACTGTCTCTTTTTTTAAATTAAATTAATTTTAAATTAAAATTTAAAAAAATAAATTAGAAGATTTATTCATTACACAAATACATTTTTATAAATATATAAACTTCAATTGGTACCGACAATGTAAGAAAATAATTGTTTTGGCAGCTGAGGATTTCATCTCTTGCTTTTAAGGCAATCCCTCAGGATCAAATTAATAGCTTCCATACAAGAGGGCATGACATGAGAATTAAGGGACAGAAGTTTAGGGGTAACATGAGGGGGAACTTCTTTACTCAGAGAGTGGTGGCTGTGTGGAATGATCTTCCTGCAGAAGTGGTGGAGGCAGGATCGATTTTAACATTTAAAAGTAAAGTGGATAGGTATATGAAAGGGAATGGAGAGGTATGGTCTGAGTGCAGGTAGATGGGACTAGGGGAAAATAAATGGTCGGCATGGACTGGAAGGGCCGAGAAGGCCTGTTTCCGTGCTGTAATTGTTATATGGTTATATGGTTATACAGTTTAGAGGATTTGGAGAATACTCCCCTGGCATCAGTCTGAAGAAGGGTCTCGACCTGAAACGTCACTTATTCCTTCTCTCCAGAGATGCTGCCTGTCCCGCTGAGTTACTCTAGCATTTTGTGTCTACCTTCGATTTAAACCAGCATCTGCAGGTTTTTTCTACACACTAATGAAGCTCATCTGTGCATTGCACACTTTACCACAGATAGGGCAAGAAATATCTGATGGGAAAGTATGTGGGTAGTTTATGAGGTGGTGCACACTTTCTGCAGGTTACACAGAGCTTCCTTGCACAGAGCTTTCTTCCTTCCGATGTATGGACTTCAGGTTCTAATGCTCCTTTTTCCACTTTCAGCAGTCATTTTTCAGGGAAGCCTTGAGACATCCTTAAATCTATCCCTCTGTTTGCCTGGTAATCTCTTCTCATAACAGAGAGAGTATCTGCTTCAGCATGTCCGGCCTGCCCAATGAAGCCAAATGGATGCAATCAGCACGTGAATGCTGGCGAAGTTAGCCTGGAAGACAATTAGTTCACTTATCCATCGAGTGAACTCGGAGAATTTCGTGGAAACAGCCTTGGTGCTTCATTTAAAGTTTTTTCAGATGTCTGTTATAGGTAGATCAGGTCTCAGATGTAACAAAGAGGGAGGGCAGGAATTCATTGTGGCCACGTAGACCATGCATTAAGCCACGTGCCAGGTCTTAAGTCTGGATCTTCAAATTCCTCTCTTTGAATAAGCAAAAGCTAAGCTGATGCATTGAAGATGACAATGAACTTCATTCTCCATGTGTGTCTTCACCGAGAGGCTGACTTTTACTGTCAGAGGGCAATTTTTACAGCAGAGGCAGGTTGCTAGATGTACCACATTACCATCTTCTGCTCGGATCCCTGGCCAGTTTGCAGATTAATCAGCATTTGCATTTGCTGTTAGCTTCAGAAGCGTTTGAGGTGGGGGGTGGGGGGAAAGAGAGAAATATCAATCACAAGAGTGAGGCCATGTTTGGCAAATGATATGACCAAACCTCTGTCATCCAACCACATGAGAAGGTTCAGCAGAGCGGGGCCTGGTGTGAGGAATTGGCTGGAGTAGAAAGCAAAATGTTGGAATGTGGAAACCGGTACCTCTGAAATAACAGGCAAGAGCAGGCCATTATGTGTGAGGTGTTCTTGGTGTATTACACAAATTGAAGCCCGCACTCCACTCTTCCAATCCTGTGCCATGGCAGTCGTCCAAGCCATCCTTCTGTCCATCTGCAGCACCAGTGTGGATCGAGTCTCTTAGCTTGTGACATAGATGTCTCCAGGGAAAGGGGGTGGAAAGAAATGAAACCAAAAAAAACCCCAAACCTAAACTGTGAATACAGGCATCAAATGTAACTATGTGCTAAGTGTCTACCTGTTCCTCGTGTCGCAGAGAATAGGTCCGGCCTCATTGCCAATCATAGCACCATTCATTTAGACATTGACACGCTACCTGTCCTTTATAGAAAAGTTCCTGCATAAACACTTGTGACCACCAGTCCATCGGGCAGTGGTCAAGCACTGAATATCATGCAGGCCCTGCAGGCGAGAGACACAATTAAACCACTGGAAAGGTTCATAAATAGACTGTCAAAATCATTTGGCAGAATGCCTTGTTGTCAGAACTCACAATTTGGCTGGATGCAACAGATCCTTCCTGCACAGTTGGAGTTCCACTCCCAATGCAAGCTGCTCTCTAGATGGCTGCAATGTGGATGAGGCAATCAATCGCTTAGTGCAACATGGCAGCATAAACAAAATGGAAGTGTCAGCACAATGAAGCAGTCATGCTTGATGCCGGTCTTCACGTACATAGCCTCAGGTCATATGTTCATAAGTCATAGGAGCAGAAGTATGCTATTTTGCCCATTGTGTCTACTCTGCCATTCAATCATGGGTGATCTATCTTTCCCCCTCAACCCCATTCTCCTGCCTTCTCCCCATGTCCCTGACACCCTTACCAATCATGTATCTGTCAATCTCTGCCTTAAAAATATCCAATGACTTGGCTTCCATGGTCATCTGTGGCAATGAATTCCACAGATTTAACGCTGACTAAATAAATTCCTCCTAATTTTCTTTCTAAAGATACGTCCTTTTATTCTGAGGTTATGCCCTCTGGTTTTAAACTCTCCCACTACTTTGACGGCACTGAAGTAGAGATGGTTAAAAGATTCAAGTTTTTCGGAGTAAATATCACTAGCATTGTCTTGGGCTAGCTATTATAAAGCGATGGCAAGATTGCATTCCAATGCCACTACTTCCTTAAGGGCCTGTCCCACTTGAGCGTCATTTGCGCGTCATTGAGAATCCCAAAATCCTGGACCGCCGCGCGCTACCGTGCGTCACTGCCTATGTCACCATGTCTCACCTTGCACCATGAGCGCGTCGTACATCGTGACACGTAAATGATGTTGCGTAAATGACGCGCAAATAACGCCCAAGTGGGACAAGTCCTTTAGAAAGCTTAGCATGTTTTGCGTCTCCCCAGCAACTCTAACCAACTTCTACAGATGTGTCGTAGAAAACATTTTATCGGGCTGCATCACAGCTCGGTTTGGGAACAGCTCCATCCAAGAACGCAAGTAATTGCTGAGAATTGTGGATGCACCCCAGACCATCACACAAACCGTACTCCCTTCCACTGATTCCATCTATACTTCATGGTGCCTCGGCAAGGCCACCAGCATAAGCAAGGATGAGTCGCTTACTGGCCACTCACTCGTCTCCCATCTCCCATCAGGCAAGAAGTACAGAAGTGTGAAAACGGATACCTAGAGATTCTAGGACAGTTTCTTCCCAGCTGATGGCAACTGAACCATCCTATCAAAAACCAGAGTGTGGTCCTAAGCTACTATTTGCCTCATTGGAGATCCTCAGACTATCTTTAATTGGACTTTACCTTGCACTAAACGTTATTACCTTTATCACTGAGGACTGCTCTATTGTAATCATGTATAGTCTTTCCACTGACTGGTTAGCACGCAACAAAAAGTTTTTCACTGTAACGCGTGACAATAAATTAAGCTAAACTAGTGGAAACATCCTCTCCACATTCACTCTATTCAGGCCTTGCACTATTTGGTAGATTTCAATGAGTTCCCCATTCATCCTTCCGAACTTCCACAAGTACGGGCCATTAACAACGTTCTAGTCCTGAGGAACAAAGAAACAAAGAAACAAAGGACATTTATTATCACATACAGTTCCTGACCCAGAATATTAACCAGTTACACGTTCCACAGAAGCTGTTTGACTGGCTGATTTCCAGCATTCTGCTTTTGTTCTGCAGCATTGCCTGAAAGATGGATCAAAAGCTCTAGTGAGGTCATGAAAAGTGATGGTTTATGGGATGGCAGCATTTTTCATGTAGCTGTCGAACAGTCAAGATCATGTCCACTGTGCCTCTAGCTGGGCACAGTGGACATAGGATAACTGTGAAGATCTCTCCTGGTCCCAGAACACTGATGCAAGCATAAATAAAGTAGCAATATTACAAAATTTTGAGATTAAAAAAAATCAAGTCTGCAATTTATCCCATCAGATAAAGCATAAACAGAAGTTTAATTTGACACCTAATTCGCTTTCATATCTTCAGTATGAAAAAAGTTATGGCCATTTTCATACTCGGAAATTAGCATCTTGTTCCCCATTGCCTTTCCACTGACTTAACACAAAAGCTGTGATCAAGGACAGTCAAAAGCCCATAACTTTCTTAAAAATTAAAAGAATGAAATTTTCAGTTATTATAGATTGAAGCATTCTGAAACAAATATTAAACAATCTTACTTGGATGACCTGAAATTAAAGCATATAATTAGTTAGTTATCTAATTGTAACTAATTACAAAATTCAATTACTAGATCTAATCATCTATCCATTTCTTAAGAAATGATAAACATTTTTTAATTGCCTAAGTGTGCAAATAACATTCACACAACAATCCACAACATAACATGATTTTTAAATCTCATTTTCATTAATTTATAGGCCAAATGGAAGGAATTTAGTGTTTAATGCCTGTAAATTAATGGCCATTTAAATCAACTAGCGAGTGGGTTTTAGTGGAATGCGGTGGATTAGAACGTTGTGGTTTGCGGTGAAGTCGGTATGAAAAATACAGCCGGTTCATACATTTTTTTTGTCTCCATTTCGCAACATGAAAATGTGATTAAAGGCTTCCTAAAAAACAAGTTTTAATGTAAAAATAAACTGCACTTTATTTTCTCCCCTACGTTAGGTCCGTTCTGCTGACGGCGTTCAGAACTTTAGAAGATGATTTTTAAACTACTCTAGTTAATAAATAATCTAGCATAGTTTAAAAATAGCTTCATGAATGAAATGTCGCAGCGATTTCTCTTTAGCGACGAAATCGCCCGACATGGATCTATTTGGACTGTCTAGGGAAAAATGGCATTTTAAACACGCCCCCCTCTGAAAGGCACCAAAGTCACGCACACGGGGAGCAGCAGAACTGCAGCGCTGCTAAAGGTAGGTATTGTAACATACCTAAGTAAAGCACATCAGCGCCTCTACTTCCTGAGAAGATTTCGGAGAGTCGGTATGTCAAGGAGGACTCTCTCAAACTTCTACAGGTGCACAGTAGAGAGCACAGTAGAGACCATGAGGGAATCTATCGCAGCCGCTGCCTCAAAAAGGCTGCCAACATCATCAAGGACCCACAGCATCCTGGCCACACACTCATCTCTCTGCTGCCATCAGGTAGACGGTACAGGAACCTGAAATCTGCAATATATATATATATATATATATATATATATATATATATATATATATATATATATAATATATATATATATATATTCTATGGTATATGGACACACTAATCTGTTCTGTATTTATGCCTGCAATATTCTGTTTAGCTGCAGCAAGCAAGAATTTCATTGTCCTATCTGGGACACATGACAATAAGCTCTCTTGACTTGACGTAGGATACTGAACATTATACCAAGCTCAGTTTTGGATATTCAGCAGCTGTTTATGCAAGCAAACTCATCAAACCAATTTTCAAAAGTTTCAATTAGATTTTATTTGGTGTTTAAAGATCCTACTGTACATCAATGAACACAATTGTGCATGTGCATTTTCCGATGTGCATTTTCAGAAGACTATAATATTGACATGACAGCCCATCACAGGAAGCCACAAATACACCAACATTAAAAAAAGATTAATAATTTAAATCATTTCAGCCATTAATCAGATAACCAGCTTCTAAAATGGTTTCATTCTGTTCAGTAACAGTGGCTGATAAAGAAGCAGTTATCAACTTTAGCAGAAATCCAATAATAATATTGGGCTATTGATGAAATGGCAAAATCCGAATTACTGACTCCACGATGGATTGCTTGAAATAAAATCATAAAGAAAGCACATCCAAATACCCATAACATTACCAAACCTGTTACTATTTGTTTAAATGCAGTTAAATCATGGGGATTGAATAGTAAGTGAGAGGCATCTCAATAAATGAAGGATAGAACAAAAAATATTTGATTAAAAAATAATTGCAAAATTTTATTATGATCAACTACCACCGTACTCATTGCAACTTTTGTACTCGGCTATTAAACAGCACTGTTCATTTTAAAACTTCTAATGGTGTATGAGCAGCCCTGAAGTCTATAATTTTAGTTGCATAACATAAATACACCACTATTCATTTTTTTATGTCCGAGCTTTGAAATGGTTTTGTGACAATTTTTTTAAATATCTCTAATAAAGCTACTTACAAATATTTAGCAATCTTTTAGGTGTAGATCTCCCCGTTAAAAACACTGATTGCAGATGGGCCACAAATCAAAGAGTCCGGCTGCCACACTGTCATCACATTGACAGAACGGCATCCAATTACATTTAAGAATTCATTGTCATAAGGCAGAAAGAAAAATAAAATCCGACTCTTAGCTGTGATCACCCAGTTATAGGAAAGATGTTATTAAGTTGGAAAGGGCCTTTCGTGGGCCTGAGCTATAGGGACAGGTTGAGCAGGCTAGGGCTTTAATCCTCAGAGCATAGAAGGATAAGGGGTGAGCTTGTAGAGCTGTATAAGATCATGAGCGGAATAGACACAGAGTCTTTTACCCAGGGTAGGGGTACCAGAGGACATAGATTTAAGGTAACGGGAGAAAGATTTAATAGGAACCTGAGGGACAACTTTTTTTCTTTAAAGGCACAAAGGGTGGTAGGTAGATGGAATGAGCTGCCTGAGGAGGTAGTTTAGTCAGGTACCATCACAATGTTTAAAAAACATTAGGACAGGTACATGGATAGGATAGATTTAGGACATGGACCAAAAACAGGCATGCAAGACTAGTGTAGGTGGGGCAAGTTGGGCCAAATGACCGGTTTCCTCGCAGTATTACTCTATGTTGTCAATGTAAAATGTTCAGAGACATTATAGGGAGAGCTAAATAACAACTGGAATGATCATTATTAAATTATCTTTTACAAAAAAAATTAAGCCACAAATGTTTTTATAAGATGAAATTACAAAGATTCATGAAAATAAACAAAATTTGTTTTTATAATTTGTTGAATCACTAAAACTCACTTAGATCTCATGCAGCCAAGCACAACATTTTCAGTTGTACTATTAGTACTATCACAAATCTAGGCTATTATATTTTCAAATATTTGTCTGAGGAATTAACAAACCACATACATAAAGTTATTTAAATGCTTTCTAAGTGGTGATTATGGCAAAGTCTACCATTAAAATTTAATTTACATTTTATGCAACAAAGCATAACATTTTAGAGGTATTTTGCTGTGAAAATAGTTTGTAAGTATTAAAAGCGTTGTCAACCGATTACCTTTAATTACAGTGAACATGGTTGTAAACCATCACAGTGTGAGGACCACGGCTGAATCACTAACAATAGGCACAACTTCATAATTCACTCATCATAATGTATATTCTTTAGATATCCCAAAGTTACAGTCAATTTCACAATACAGTGACAGTTAACAATAGTTGCAAGGTATTCCAACCACAATATCAGGTCAATTTGTCAAAACTTTCTACAATGAACTAGTGGAAAAAGGTTTGTGATTTTTGGGTTGGTTTTCAATCGGTTTTGAATTCTGCAATGTTGGTGAATATATGCATTATTTTATTACCATCCAAAATTCACAGTCAAGGTCAGAGACGCGAGTCAGCACTAAAAGGATATTATTTTGAAGTTGCATAGCAACACAATAAATGTATTTACTTTTTATATCCATCACTTCCCATTCTTTCTTTTTCCTTTTATTTTCATAAGGCCTGAGAAACATAGAAATGCAAGTTGACACAAACTGAAATCTTGTTAAAATTGAAACTCTGGATTAAGATCCCTTCTTTCTGCACATCTGGTAAAATTGGAGATGGCACCGTTACACACAGTATGAGATTTTGTTTTAAAATCTCCATCCAACAACACTAATCCAGCCGTCCTTGTAAATTATGATCCCAGCATCCACTACATAATTCAACACACACCAATCAGCAAATCAAAGTGCATGTCTAATATGCTAAATATTTTCACCATTGTTTGCTTTTGTTTCCATCATCTCTGTTTTTTGGGCTTTTTTGATATAATCTAAGCTAATATTTCAAAAAGCAAATAGATTCACCGCATTGGTTCCTGCCATAGAAGAAATCGAGCAGGCTAGGCCTGAACTCTCCAGAGTAAAGATAAATGAGCAGTAATATCACTGTTTCAGACTTGCAATAACAAAGTTATTTTTCCTACAGAAAATATTATATGTATATAACATGCATATATATGTTATATATATTATATAGTATCACATATATGTTATAATATATATATTATATAGTA
This sequence comes from Raja brachyura, assembly GCA_963514005.1. The sequence continues at coordinate 44,224,380 of OY740797.1, read as the reverse complement.
TCATATAGATGTTATATATAATATAGTATAACATATATGTTTTATATATATATATATAGTATCATATATATGTTATATGTGTAATATAGTATCATAAATGTTAATAGCTTGTCAATTTTAATGGCCACCCAGAGTGAAACCAGTAGCTGTGTTCTTAGGAGACAATAACTTCTATAAAAAATGTTATACCCATCAATGTCATTTTACTAGCAAGACAGCATTTTATCTGTTTCCCAATTTCAAAGGCACCTTTTAAGTGGATCTCTAGTTCCTAGTCAAAATTATGTAAGAACCTCTTCGACCGGCAAATGGTGTTCCCTAATTCATTCATTGGATTATATCCAATTATAAACACACGTTACAGAAGAGGCACCTGAACTACGGAAATCAAATCCTATCAAAAAAGCCTCAGTAGATATGGCAAATCCAAACTGAAACAGAAAATACTAGACATTCTGATCAGATCAGGCAGCACTTGGGGAGATAGAAACAGGTTAATGGTTCAGATCAATTTTATCTCATTCTGCCCCATCTCTTACTGATAAATCTACACACGTGTGCAATCTTTTCTGCGCCACATATAACCAATTCAACGTGTTTTCTTTTGGGAAGTTCATTCTCACAAATCATCACTACAAATAAGTTAACCTATTGTACCTGAACCATAGGTCTACTGTATTTCCTTTGCGTGGCTTCTTCTGAAGTTTGCAGACTGCAATTATCTGCCTTAGTAATGGATGAGGCAATCATTTAATAAGAGTGGTGGATTTTTTTTAATATTCCTTCTGGGTTGCTTTATTACATTTTAAAAAACCTTGTTCAGTCATTCATCTCTCATTCGTTTAATGTCTTCAAAGATTTAGACTAGTTTCCTCCAATTCACATTTTTAAACGTGACCTCGAAACAAAACTAATTCTCCTGGCTATTGTATGCCCTCTTACATTTCGCCGTTCTGCTTATGATGTCTCAAAATGTTTTCCCGAGGCTTAACGCTCACTCCCGGTTTATTCCTTTCCCCCAATCTCTGTAACCTCTTCGCACAAATCAGCTGGTCTTGATTTCTGCTGCTAATTCCATCACACGATCAACGTATATCAACACAATTTCTTACATGTCAATGTTTCAAAAGAAACCTTGTTACCTTCAATTCTCGACTGGAACAATTTCCACACATCCTTGAGAGGTTTTACCCAGCAACTCAAATTGCCTTTTGCCAACATTTATGCCTCACTATCCTCTTCAACGGATGCATTTTCTTTCATAAGAATTCTCACAAGAAATTGGAGTGGACTGGAACTGCACACAATACTCCAAATGCAGACTAACCAAAGTCCGATAAAGCTGCATCATAACTTCCTGTCTCTGATACTCAATGCATACCATATGCCTTCTTCACCACTCTATCTCCTTGTATTGCCACTTTCAGGGAGTTATGGACTTGGATGCTAAGACCCCTCTGTACCCATTCCTTCTATCCAGAGATAAACCATTCTTTTTCTCCAGAGTTGCTGCGTGTACCGCTGAGTTATTCCAGCATTTTGTATCTATCTTCTGCAGTTCCTTCCTACATATTTTGTCTGTCCCTCTGTACATTAATTCTGTTGAGGATCATGTCATTAATTGTATATTTAACCCTTACATTTGACCTCCCAAAATGCAACATCTCACATTTGCTCAGATAAACTCCATCTGCCAGTTCTCTGCCCATTTCCGTGGCCGATCTATGTCTCATTGTATACCTTGACTGTCTTCCTCACAGTCCGTGACCCCAGCAATCTTGGTGTCATCTGTAAACTTATTAACCAACCTGTACATGTTTACGCCCAAGTCATTTATATAAATTTCAAAGAAATATAACACACACACACTCAATTCTGACATTACATGCAGAGATAAACAAGCTGTACATGATGAATCTGGATTAACAGAGGTAAAAAGCATTTCCATGTTTAAAAAAAACGAATGCATTTGATAGTATTGATTAAAATGTCACTTTTATTATGGTACAATTAGATTCAATAGTTTGCACTAACCGATCTAGGTAATAACCTTCATTTTCCAATACCTAAAATTATACTTCTTAAGACAAATTCTGATCAGAAACAAATCAGCATTGATTTGCTTTTGCCATGGGACATCAAAATATAATTTTGTCATCCAATATATTATAGTTTAGATCTTCACATTAAGAACCATTATTACAAACAGCAAGAGAATAAATTATGCAAGGGACCTTAAATTCTTATTGAGTATATAATGTAGTACAGAAAGTTACAACTAACTGATTTGCTAAATTAAGTTAATTAACCCTTTAGCTCCTAGGTCCCTTGATTAATGGCAAAAAAAAATCTACCTGATGTAGTTGAGTGGCTAACAAGATTAAATAACTTCCATCCACTTTCTAGTCAGCAGAGCACAACACAAAACCAACAGAATTCCTCGGTCTACTCCACACCTGCGCCCACGATGAGGTGTTCCATACCAGGTCATCTTAGATGTCCTCATTCTTTAGGGAATACGGGTTCCCCTCTTCCATTATAGAAGCTCTCACTAGGGTCTCCTCGATATCCCGCAGCTCTGTTCTTGCTCCCCCTACCCCCATTCGGAACAAGGACAGTCATCCTTGTCCTCACCTTCCACCCCATCAGCCATCGCATATAGCACATAATCCAACATTTTCGTCACCTCCAACAGGATCCCACTACTGGCCATATCTTCCCATTTCCACCCCTTTCTGCTTTGCGCAGAGACCGTTCCCTCCGCAACTACCTGGTCAACTCTTCCCTCCTCACCCAAACCACCCCCTCAGTCTGCCTAATGATCTCCCGGTTGCTCAACACTTTAACTACCACTCCCATTTCCACACTGACCTTTCTGTTTTGGGCGTCCTCAATTGTCAGAGTGAGGCCCAGCACCTCATATTTCACTTGGGTAGCTTACACCCCAGCGGTATGAACATTGACTCTCTAACTTCAAGTAGCCCTTGCTTTCCCTCTCTCTCCATCCCCTCCCCCTTGCTAGTTCTCATACCAGTCTTACTGTCTCTGACTACATTGTATCTCTGTACCGTCCACTCCCCTGACATCAGCCTGAAGGGTCTCGACCCAAAACATCACCCATTCCTTCTCTCCAGAGATGCCGCCTGTCCCGCTGAGTTACTCCAGCATTTTGTATCAGCTTCGATTTAAACCAGCATCTGTAGTTCTTTCCTATACAAAACCAACATGGATTGGAAATTGTAAGGCTGTTTTCTGCATGCTACTAAATGGGATAAATGCCTACAGAATTATGAATAGTAATACATCACAAAATTTGTCCAACCATCTCTGTAAAACTATTACACCTTCGTAAGACAACTTAGTCATCAAACAAATCATAAAAGGTAGAAACCCGGAAATACAGATGCTAGTTTATACAAAAGGACACAAAAATGGTGGAGTGACGCAGTGGGTCTGGAGAACATGGGTAGATGAAAGAGAGAAGAGGCAGGACCACAACATTGCAAGTAATAGATGAACACAGGCACGGGGAGTTTTGATAGACAGATAGTCGGGAAAAAAAGCCAGAAATTAGAACATAATCTGCGAGACAACCATATCAAAGAGTTGTGAATTGTGAAGCCAGAGAGAGGAAGATAGGAGGAGGAGGAGGAGGAGAAGAGAAATATGTTTGGTTCCAGGTGGAGCAGAGGGGGTGGGGGGGGGGGGGGGGTGGAGGGGGTGTTTGGTGTTAGATATAACCTTAAATTAAATGTTTATACCACTAGGTTGAAAACTACACAAGCAGAATATGTTTTGCTTGCGGTCTCACTCTGGCAATGGAGGATGCCTACGACACATAAAACAGTATGGGAATGGGAGCTAAAATAGTTTACACCCAAGAGATCGAATAGGCCTTGGTGGATCAAATGGAAATGTTTGGTGAAACCCTTCCATTTCTCCCTTCCTACCCCCACCCCCCAGATTACCGTTTGTGCCCAACCTCAATTTGCACTTATTTCTCTCCTCCTCCTATATTTATTCCTCTGGCTTCACAATTTGCACTTCAATCTTTTTGTCTCTCCCCTTCTGTTCTAATCTCCAGCCTTTGTTCCCACCATCTGCCTTTTAAATGCCCACTCACCTGTGTTCACTTATTAACTGTCTTGCTTTGTCCTGCCTCTCCTCTTGACCAGCCCCCCCCCCCCCCCCCCCCGCATTTACAATCACTGAAGAAGGGTCCCAACTAGAAACATCATTCATCCATGTTCCCCAGAGCTCCAGAGATACTACTTGACCTGCTGAGTTACTCCAGAACTTTGGTGTAATTTAATCATAAATGGTGTGGTAATCACAAATCAATTTGTTAAATTTGAACTCTGTTGAGATTCTAATTATTATCCACAAAATAATATTTCTTGTACTCACTTTTGTGCTTTGATTTTTACTTATTTTAATACACAATTAAATAGGAAAATAAGTGACCTTGCAACTGACTAAATAGAATAAACATTTAACATGATTAAGAACTGAAACAAACCCCAAGAGTTTCTTCTCTTCCATCAGTTAAGGCTTCTAACCGGTATAGTCGTTCCTGATATAGTGCTCGGAATTCACCCAGAAGTTCCCTCATTTCAGGACGAGATACAGTTCCAAGGGCATGATTAATACTAAATCTCTCAGCATGGCTCCCTGTAAAATAGACATAATTTATTTTTTTTAAAGACACAAATTTCTTTCCACTTCTGTTATCCAAAACTACCATGCATTCAAAAAATAGAAAGAATAAACAAATTATTATTATTTTTTAAACCCATAGAAAACAAACATTTATGTTGTTGGAAGTCAATGGTATGAAAAGTGGCCATCTGCATGGATTGATACCCTCAATCCCAAGAAATCACCCAAGAATTGCTCTGGCCATTAGTATTATGCAATGCCCACGATGGAGAGCAAAATATGAAAGCAGAAGCAGTGCAAAAATAAATAATAACACTATCCCAAACTTTTGAACTGACCAGAATGACTAAAATAGCTTCTTCCAATCCTATACATTTCTCAATGTAAGTCCAGTTTTGCTAATACACATTAAGAGTTTGAATATTTGTTCAAGAAATGTATTTTCATGAGATCTCCATAAATCCACCTATTTCTGAACAGAGAGGAAGTGAAATTCACAGCTCTTATTTCTAGACATTTGATTGTTTACTGCCATGCTTTCTCAATCTATCTGCCATGAAAAGCTTCTGGAGCAATGGAGGAGAAACTACACTAAATTTTCTTTCACTATCTATCCTTTAGTTCTCTTGAGACAATAAGCTTTATTAAGTGAGTTTGGTATTCTGAAAAACGTAAAGAATCATGGGATTTGTCAAAGGTCATTCGTGATAAAGATAAAGCAAACTAAGTTGTATAAACTGTGTATAAATTGTTAAGTGTTCTCCCATGAAGTAATCTAGTATTCGGTCAACTCAATAGCGGACAGGCGTCGCTCTTTTATGAACATTAATGCAATCTTATTTCTATCTTACTTCACAAACCCACCCTCAGGAATTCCACAGAACTTCTCCCAGCAGCATTGGAGGACATTCTCCCTCTCTCTCCCTCCCAGAGGGGGTTAACCGACAGCCACTGGATAAGGCGAGAGGTGCAGCTGATGGTCCCCGGCCCATCGGGGTGCGGGTTCCTCGGGAGTTGGAGCAGAGTTGAGCTGGAGTTAGCGCTGGTTGTAAGCCTGGGGCCGCCACTGCTCCGGGCCGGTGTCTCCTGCACCCAGGACATCTCCGGCCGCCCCGAGAGGGATGGACACTCGGGAGGGGATGGGGACGGTAGTGTGACTCCGCTCACAAATCTGCCTCCTGTGGTTATGCAGGAGAGGGGTGCATGGTATTTGGTCCCAGAATTTGGTCCCTGACAACTTTCCTTCCTCCCTTCAACCCCACCTATTCCTGTGTCACCTTCCCTGCGTCCTCCAATGACTTATCTTTACCTAGTTAGATTAATTTGATTTAGGGACACAGCACGGAAACAGGCACTTCGGCCCACCAAGTCCATGCCGATCACCCGTTCGCACTTGTTCTACATTATCTAACTCCAGTAGCAATTCAACAGTGCTTGCAGCGCCAGACACCCAGGTTCGATCCTGACTATGGATGAAATGCAGATCTGTATACTCGCAGCAGCTCAGCTGCCGAGAATGTTTATCTCGAGTGACCTAAAACCTGGGCATGGGCAGTTGAAATACTGAACTCGCTTATTCTAGCAGTTCTGCTACACAGCATGTTTACATTGCACGGATTGGATACAAGTGATGAATCAGGAACACTATTTGCATTATAGGATCAAACTGGTTATAACATGATTTTGCACGGGAACTGGAGAACTACTCAAATTATTTTAGTGATTGTCAGGCATAAAAAGCAAAGATGCCTTGGTTAAAAAAAGTCCAGGTGGAAAAATACTGTCTATTACAAGTGGGCACTGAAAATGACAAGCAAATCGCTTCCACCAACTCCTATGCAACTCTCCAACTTACTTAAAGTCACACTTACGTAAGGAATTATTGAAGCCCACTGATGCCCTTGTGGTCTCTGCATCAGAGAACCCACGTGATCTCCATGCCGAATAGTAAATTTACGCATACACGTGTGATGGGGAAAAATATTTTCTACTGACAAGGCAGTGAAACTAAGAAACCCCCTGTCACTCAAGCCAAGTTGCTGTATATGTTTAAAGAGAAAGTGGATTGATGCCCGAATTAATCTTTGAAATACAGAGAGTGGAAATATGATACCAAGATAAACTATTAGCTATGATTGCATTGAATGGCAGAACATGCACGAAAGGGTCAAATTGCCCATAACCAAAAGAATCATTAGCGCTGTGTTACAATCGTCATTTGGCACACCCATTTGGAGCATTAGTCTTTTCAAAGTAGAGCTTTTGGCATATGGAATGAGATTCAATTTATTGAATAATATGTTTAACATTTAATTCTATTTTCTAAACTCTACAACGAGTAAAACAAAAATTGTCATTTTGCATTTGATGCAGACAAAACCTGATAGCAAGATGAAGCATTCAGGTTTAAACCAACATTTTAACTACAAAATATTTAGTTTATATAAACTCACTAAAATTATTGAGTCACATTTGCAAAAAATCCTAGAAAGATAATTTTTTTTTTAATGACTGGCACTGAGTCAAAGCACCTTTCAGGGATCTAATGCAAATAATGAGTGGAATAAATTTTCTTTACGATACAGTTTCAAAACTTATTGTGTTGGTTTCATTTAGGTCAAATACAAAAATAGTAATAACAAGCACACCGTACTTTCCCCTCCTCATCTGCAGGGGATATTCCTTGTTCACTCATCAATTATCAGGTACACACCTCGCCCCTTCTACAATGTTTTCCCATACCTGCCTTTTATCTCACCTTTCCCATCATTCAAGATCCCAAAGACTCTGTTGGAGGGAATTTAGTGTTCAACCTGTACCCTGAACCTGGTTTTCATGCAGGGCCCAACTGTCCTAACAATTGCTCCATTTAGCTAACAAATGGGTACATTGAAGGACACATCTATGTACCATTATATGTGGATTTTACACCTGATAAATCTATTAATCACATCTCCTAACATCCTTAAGTTCCCTTCACTATGTTGGCATCTATTCTCATCATTCTTTCCCAGTACATAAGCTCTTGGGTTATACATATTACAAACTATTCATCTTTCATATAATTTTCAGAATTTCCTACAGAAGATCTTCACATGTGTAACACCAATTTACTTGTGCTTCTTTCAAATGAGTACATTATTTTCATTGTTCCCAATAGTGTCTCCTCTGTAGGAGGAAGACCTAAAGCAAATGTATAGAAAATTATTCATCGATGACTAACGCCATCAACACCTCTAAATTTATCATAAAACTCAGGAAACTTAGGACAATCTCTGCTTGTCCCCAAGTAATTGGATCCCCAACTTCATTGGTGGCTGAGCACATTCAGTTCTGAATGGCAACAACATTTTTTTCTCGAGGACCATCAACTCAGTAGCACATGAAGGCAGTGTGCTCAAATTTCTGCGTCCATGAATGTGTAGCCAGGTGTAGATTCGCTATTTCATTCCTGCCAATTATAATGTTTGTTAGTAGTAGGCCCGCCTAGTATGTGGTTTATAGTATCAAGAGCTCGCTTACGCTAGCAAGTAGCAGTAGCAGCTCGTAGCTGTAACGTATGCAGATCCTATGCTGTAAGTGATTTAATGAACATGTGTTGTATCTTAATGTATGTTCGTGTCACATCGTAATGGTGTCAGAAGTGAATCTTGCCCACTCCGTTCAAGTTTATCGGGTTTTATTTTCTTTTGATTATTTCGTGGCTTATTATCTCAATTATGGCAAATTCGTGTCGTCGACCAAGCCCTTTGATCTTTGATTCATTGCTGAACAATGGTATCTTTTTGAATGTGATTACACTAATTATGCTGGCATTGTTCATCGTAATGACCCCCCCTGAAGTGTGTGCATCTGTTTTGCTTAACCTTGCGGGACCTGAGGCAATGAATCGTGCCGACAACTTAAAACTGCTGTTTTGGATGACAACGGTCAGGGCCGTGTACCTGCAGAAACAACTGATGACCCCATGGGTTTACTCAGAAAGTTCAGAGAGCTGTGTGATATGCCTTCAAACCATATTATTGAAAGAACCAAGTTCTATGCTCGTTTACAAAAGGTCGATGAACCTATTGAACGATTTATTAGCGGCCTGAAGCACATGGCTGCACGCTGTCGATTTCATGATTTACACGATGAGCTCACCCGCTATAAACTGGTGGGTGGAATGTTTGATAGCAAGCTGCGAGCTGAGCTTCTTGGAAACAGTGAATTAACCCTTGACCAAGCAGAACACGCCTGCCTTATCTCCGAGATAACGTCTCCCCACACCGATTCTGTGGTTTTCAGTCCCCGCCCGCAGCTCAGCGTTAATCTTACAGACTTCTCCTCTCGTAACCCCCGCCCCGGGTCTGCCGTTCGCTGTCAAAATTGTAACTATTTTCATGCTACGGGTCGAGTTCTGTGTTGCCTACGGGAAAGCTTGCAACTTCTGTAAGAAATTAAACCACTTTGCTCACTGTTGCCATTCCCGTGTGATTCCATGTTTCCCGTGTGTAACCATGTTTGTGAATAACAGGCCTCTTCTCGCCAAGGTGGACACTGGCGCAAAAGTCAACGTCAACTCATTGGCAACATCATCAGATTACAAAATTTGCAATGCTGAATGTATAGATAAGGCCTCCGCAACGCTTCGGGCTTACGGGGAGAGGTCCTGCACCCACTTGGAAAAGCTGATTTAAAGTGCACTGTAGATGAACAGACCCGCACCTTGCAGTTTTATATTGTTAAAGCAAATTCAGAGACTTTGCTCGGTATCAATGCATGCCACGATCTAGGCCTGGTTTACTTTGGACGCGCTGTTCATAAACTCTGCCTCAATGATAACCCCACTCAGCAACTACTCTCTCAATACAAAGACCTGTTCAATGATCAACTCGGCAAGTTGCCTGTCAAATATCATATATTTGACTGGCAACCCAGCACGTATCCAGTCCGACAACGGCAGACAGTTCACCAGCCTAGCTTTTTAAAACGTTGCTAAACAATGGGACTTTCAACACGTTACCAGCAGTCCCGAGTTCCCGCAGTCCAACAAACCCGCCGAACGTACCGTTCGGAGTTCAAAACAACTCATGGAACGATCATACCTTGCTAATCAGATGTATACCTGGACCTGCTCAATCTAAGGAACATTGCACGGGATCCCATACTAGGTTCTCCAGCCCAACGACTGATGTCTCGACAAACCCGTGCTCCCCTGCATGTCTCCCAGCAGCAGTTGCATCCACAAGTTTGTTACCCGCCTGCAGTTCAGAAACAACTACAATTTAAATGTGACACACAGAAGCAGTTCTTTGACAAGTCCAGCAAGCCACATAAACCTCTTGCACGTGGACAAGTGGTCCGTCTGCAAACCGACAACGGCCATGCATGCCTGGGACACATCCACGGCCCTGCCAAAGAACCACGATCGTACCTGGTCGAGGTGGACGGAGTCATCTACAGACGCAACCGTCAACACATCCTTCCGGTGAAGGAACCGTGTCCAGCGACTCCATATCCTGATGCCCCGCATCTCGTCTCCCACCCTGCCTGTCGGGTCGCCTGTTGTTTCCCCATTCCCCTTCCCGGGATCTTCTCCAGCGAAAGGAGGTGAGGCGGTCTTGTACCGCACACGGGCCACCCGTTAGATATGGCGATTTTGTGTAACTTTGCAAATGTATTCTTAACATTCTGCTTATATTGTTTAGCCACCGATGTTTCTTTATTTCTACAAGAAGAGATGTAGATTGGCTATTTCATACTAGCCAATTATAGTGCTTGTTAGTAGTAGCTCCGCCTAGTATGTGCTTTATAGTATCAAGAGCTCGATTATGCTAGCTAGTAGCAGTAGCAGCTCGGAGCTGTAACATATGCAGATCCTATGCTGTAAGTGATTTAATAAACATGTGTTGTATCTTAGTGTGTGTTCGTGTCACATCATTACACCAGGCACAGCTCTAATGCCATCTTTAGGAGGGAGATTGAAAATCTAATTGAAAGTTGCCAGAAAACAATCTTGCTCTCAACATTAACAAGATCACGGAATTGATTGTTGACTTCGGGGAAAGCCTAGGATCAATGAACCCATTTTCATCGATGGGACTGACGGTGGAGAGTCAACAACTTCAAGTTACTATGAAGATCTGTCCTGGACCCAGCACATTGATGCAATTCCAAAGAAAGCTCATCAACACCACTACTTCCTTGGAAGATTGAGGACTCTGAACTTTTATAGGTGTATAGTAGAAATAATACTGACTTGAAGAAAGAGAGAAGAGTCAAAAGAGAAGTTGTCGAGGGTGAGGATATGTTCTATCATGTGGAGGAGAGGGAAACTGATTGGGTCTCTGCTTAAGGTAGAAACAGAGGGCCCCGATCCTTCCAGGTGGCACATGGAAGTGTAAAGGGACTGGACGTCCATGAAAAAGATTAGACAATGGGGGCCCAGAAATGGAAAATTATTGAAGGGCAGGTGAGAGGTCTCAAATGTAAGTTGGAAGGGACGGAGCAAGGGGGGGGGGGGGGGGGGGGGGGGGGGGGTTATGATGGCATCAAGGTATTTGGAGACGAGTTCTGTGGGGCAGGAGCAGGCAGAAATTACTAGAAAGAAACTGATCAAGATCGCTGTTCAAGGAAGACACATAGGAACACACAACCCATTCATTTCATTTAAGAGGAATAGCCACAACAGATTGTTTAATTAAGTAATCATTAATTAAGAATTATGATCTAAATCAAATTTAAATGCTAGTATATTTAGGTCTTTGACTTTGTATTTGAATCAAGATTTTTCAATCTTTTTTTGAATATTAATGTATAGTTTGTCTTGTAGCAATGGAGGCTGTTGTTTAGCAGGCTTTAAAATATTTTCCTCACCATTTTGTGAGTAAAACCAATTCGCGCCTCTGTGTATTATAATCACCCAAGAACCTCCACGGCGTCAAGATCAAGCTGCCTTTATTGGTGACATACTTCTAATTGCAACTTCTGCCCAGTACGATCAATAATGTTACATTATGCTACTCCCATACACGTCTCCTCTTTACTTTTCACTTGCATAGGCCTTCTACCCTAAACCAGAAGAAAACTTTAATGGCAGTTGATAGTATTTGATCCTCTGGTGTTGCAGGACATTTGCTGAATTTTATTTTTTCCTCTCCTCTGCATAGTAAAATGTTTCTATTATTTTCCCCATCTTTGCTGAAAGATTAGATTATCAACTTAGATGTCATTTTACTATTTCTGGCAATTTGTTTTTATTTCAGAAAGACAAGTGCCTATCATGATAAAATACTTACATCAAAAGCACATAACTCACAACTTAAATAGTAAAAATAAGAGATGATATTTTTTCTTAGATATTTGGAATAAACTCTTTATGAAACAATCTGTTGCACACACAATATAGGACCTAACATTGTGTATTCATCACTGAATGAAAACTGCAGATGCTGGATATCCAAAGCAAATGCTCACGCTTCTGTCGACGGTCGATGCGATCAACCCGCGGTCGACGGTCGATGAGAGTGTGGAGGACCACCGAGGGGGAAGGGGAAGAACAATGGAGGACCCGGCTTGGGGGGACCACTGGGAGGGAGGGGGGGGGGTCAGGACAGAGGACAGTGGGTACCCGATGTGGGGGAACCACTGGAGGGGCGGGACAAAAGGAGGAGCCGGCATGCTTTGTAACTTTGTCAGCGACGTAGGTGGCTGCTATTTGCATACATTGTGTATGCAAGCAAAGAATATCACTGTGCCTAGACACATGTGACAATAAAGTATTCCTATTCCTATTCTTAATCACCCTCTAACTGCTCCAATAACTGCAATCCGGGCGTCTGCCTTTCACAGATATTCCCTTTGTGCTATCCATCATCTCCCCAGCCTTCTCAGCAACGTAAAATTGACTTGATTTCTCCATTTCCCAATTTTTTTATCTGAAACCTTAACTGAGGTAAAACGGGATCTGAGAAAAGAGGAAAAAAAGTAATGGCATCATAAAGCATAGAAACAAGCCTTTCAGCCACAATGATCACGCTAGCCGTCAATAGCCAAGAGTGTTTTACTGTCATATGCACCAGGACCATAACAATGGAATTCTTACTCGCTGCATCCATATAGGCACATTAAACTCAGCAATACAACAAAAAATATTTAATAATTGTCTGACATTCTACATGAACCAGACCATAATAGTGCATGCCAAAGCACATAGTGCAACCTCAGTGCAAATCTATAGAGCTTGGTGCTAAGGCAAGACTGTGGTTAAGATTTTGCAGGTTCGTTCAAGAGCCCGGTGGTTGATGAGAAGAAGTTGTGCTTGAAGCTGGAGTTAACGGTTTTCAGGCTCCTGAAGCTTATTGCAGGGTGGCTGCAAAATGAGAGTGTGACCTGGGTGATGAGGGTCCATGATATTAACTTCCTTCTTGAGGCAGCACTTCCTAGCGTTCCCTTTGATGGTGGGATACCAGTGACAGATTGGGCAACGTCAAAGGTCAAGATTGGTTTATCGTCGCATGTACCAAAACAATTAAATGTATTCGTTCAGGTCTGTTGCCGAATCTTTGAACATTGCCCAATCCACCAAGTCCAAGCAGTCACAAAGTTGCTCCTCTGCCTCCTGTGTCACTTCAGCATTAACCTCTCCGCCGGAACTATGCTCTTCCATTGCTGCCTATGAGCAGGAAGAAGAAGTGCAACCAGGCAGTTTGCTTTTCCAATGTGGGGGTGAGGAATGGAGCAAGAGACAACCTTGATAGTGGAGCAGCAGTGGTAGAGATTGTTTGATCCTCTGATGTTGCATGACAAGTGCTGATGGTCGTTTGGAAAACTCTTCTTCAAGCTAACCTTGTTGAAGTTCTCAGCAATGATGGAGACGACATTGTAGTACGCTGTCTGGGGTGAAATGTAGACTGCCATCATTACAATGGAGGCAAATTCCCTTGGGAAGTAGAAGCCCCTTCACTGCTAGATGTTTCAGGTGAAGTGGGAGCACGGGTTGGACAAGACCACCCCGTCGGAGCCCTCCTTTAATCCAATGACACGCTGGTCCATGTGATAGATCGAGAAACATTTGGGCTGGATGCCAGAGTCTGGAGACCAGGGGGCAAGCGATGTCTCCATGAAACAGAACATGCAACATTCCTACATGTCTCTTTCCTTCTCTCCAGAGATGTTGCCTGAACCATTGAGTTACTCCAGCATTTTGTGTCTATCTTCAGGGTAAAGCAGCATCTGCACTTCCTTCCTACACACTGGCTGGATCCCCATTGTAACTAGCTCATTTCTTAGTTAGAGACCAACAACTAGCCCAGTTCAATTGGTGTTGAGGCCCCCAACAATAGACAATAGGTGCAGGAGTAGGCCATTCGGCCCTTCGAGCCAGCACCACCATTCAATGTGATCATGGCTGATCATCCCCAATCAGTACCCTGTTCCTGCCTTCTCCCCATATCTCCTGACTCCGCTATTTTTAAGAGCCCTATCTAGCTCTCTCTTGAAATTATCCAGAGAACCTGCCTCCGCCGCCCTCTGAGGCAGAGAATTCCACAGTCTCACCACTCTCTGTGAGAAAAAGTGTTTCCTCGTCTCCGTTCTAAATGGCTTACTCCTTATTCTTAAACTGTGGCCCCTGGTTCTGGACTTCCCCAACATTGGGAACATGTCTCCTGCCTCTAGCGTGTCCAAACCCTTAACAATCTTATATGTTTCAATGAGATCCCCTCTCATCCTTCTAAACTCCAGAGTGTACAACCCCAGCCGCTCCATTCTCTCAGCATATGACAGTTCCGCCATCCCGGGAATTAACCTTGTAAACCTACACTGCACTCCCTCAATAGCAAGAATCTCCTTCCTCAAATTAGGGGACCAAAACTGCACACAATACTCCAGGTGTGGTCTCACTAGGGCTCTGTACAACTGCAGAAGGACCTCTTTGTCCCATATTCGATTCCTCTTGTTATAAAGGCCAACATGCCATTCGCTTTCTTCCCAACCAACCAGTCATTGCTCTCTTTACCTTCAGTCACAAAATACTGCATCTTATAACCCTATAATAGGTAGCAGCTTTACCATTCAGCCTCTCAGTGACCAGTGAACCAACAGGCTGGAGGGATATGATGTGCTATTAAGGAGACCAACCATCAAATGGAATGACAATTACTACTCAGGTTTTAATTATGTCAGTATGAAAATAATGTATAGCATTAATGAGAACATCCAGGAATAATAATGATTGCATAAATGGAAAACAATTGACCAATTTGCTGAATGAGAAGAACACTCAACCAAGGATCACAATCACAATCATACTTTATTAGCCATGTATGTTTTGCAACATACGAGGAATTTCATTTGCCAAGTCAGTCATACAAATAAAAAGCAACAGAACACATTTTATCATAAACATCCACTGCAGATACTCCACATCCCTCACTGTGATGAAAGTCAAAAAAAAGTTTGATCTCTTCCCTTGGCTACCGTTTTCGAGCAAATACAAAAATCCTCAGGGTATTTACATTTCTCAACCCTAGGCATCCACCAATTATAAAGCAAGATGTTCTTGGTAATTCATATGAGATTTGCCATTTTTTGTTGGAGCTAACCTCAAGTTTGGAATCTTCTAGCCTAGATTATTCAATCACAAGATTGTACAAGAACATAATTTGATTTTTTTTTTCCCCCAAATAGTAAGGTGAAAATGACTATTTCCATTTTCTAGATCACAATCAAATCAAGACCATCAAATCAAGACAGGAGTGTTTTATCTGTTACATGCACCGGATATGAACTGGATCACAAAAATTATTACTTGCTGCAGCTTCACAGGAAACAATGAACCTCTTACTTGCTGTAGCTTTACAGGCATAATAGGTGCAACAACAATAATACATAAAACGGTTATCCTTTATAAAGTAGGCCATGGTATTGCAAACACCCAAAGTAAGTAGAGTAACCATAGTAGTGCAAAGTCCATAGTGGTTTGACAGGTTGTGTTTTCGGCTGTGCAGGGTGATTTGAGAAACTGGGAATGGGAAGAAGCTGCTCTTGAACCTGGAGATAACAGTTTTCAAGCTCTTGTGCCATCTTCCCAATGCTAACAGCTGGAAGAGAGCGTGGCCAGGGTGGTATGCAGCAAGCAAGAATATATTTGTTCCAGTTCACATCTGGTGCATATAACAGATAAACACACTTGACAACCTTGATTTTGAAGATTAAAATCTTCAAGATTCAATTAACATAACACACACAATACATTTGAGAATAACAGTCAATAACCCATGCAAATCTTTGTTGTTGTCAAATTATACTAGCCTAATAGATAAATATAATAAAATAAATTAGTGCTACCCAACTTCTTCTTGGCCTTCACAAATGGTGCTTTAGCTAAATTCTCGATCACTGAAAATGTTCAGCCTACCATTATTATTTCTTCCTTTAATAACTCTTACATAGAAATCACATCATACAATAATTTCTATACAGAAACAAGGGATACAAATGTTTTAAGTGCCTTACAGATATTATGTCATAAGGTCATGTGGTAGGAGCAGAATTAGGTCATTCGACCCATCAAGACTGCTCAGCCATTCAATCATGGCTAATCTATCTCTCCCTCCTAATGCCATTCTCCTGCCTTCTGCCCATAACCCTTGACACCTGTACTAATCAAGACCAGGTTCTTTAAATATAATTCCTTATCGTTTGTTGCACAAATATATATCACACAAGAACTTATTTCCACATACCTCGACTCCATCCTACTCCCCCTGGTCAAATCCTTCCCCATCTATGTCCAAGAGACCTCGCACACTCTTCGTCTCTTCCATGACTTCCGTTTTCCAGGCCCCCACTCCCTCATCTTCATCATGAATGTTCAGTCACTCTACACCTCCATCCCCCACCAGGAGGATCTTAAAGCCCTCCATTCCTTCCTCGACCGCAGAACCAACCAAACCCTGTCTACAAATACTCTCCTCCGCCTAGCAGAGCTGGTCCTTACCCTCAACAACCTTTCCTTTGACTCCTCCCATTTCCTCCAAATCCAAGTCGTAGGTATGGGCATGCGCATGGGCCCCAGCTCTGACTGCCTCTTCGTAGGGTACGCCAAACAATCCTTGTTCGAGGCGTACCGTGGCCCTATCCCCAAACGCTACCTCCGTTACATTGACGACTGCATTGGTGCAACCTCCTGTACCCATGCAGCATTCACTGACTACATCCATTTCACCACTAACTTCCATCTGGCACTCAAATTAACCTGGATCATTTCCGATATCTCCCTATCGTTTCTAGACCTCACTATCTCCATCGCAGGTAACAGACTACTGACCAACATCTACTACAAACCCACTGACTCCCTGGCTATCTGGATTACACTTCTTCCCACCCTGGGGAACGGGGTACTGATTGAGGATGATCAGCCATGATCACATTGAATGGCGGTGCTGGCTCGAAGGACCGAATGGCCTACTCCTGTACCTATTGTCGATTGTCTGCTTCCTGCATTCTCTACTCCCAATTCCTCCGTCTACGCCACATCTGCACCCAGGATGAGATGCTCCAAACCATAGGAGATGTCCTCATTCTTTAGGGAATGGGGATCCCCTCTTCGACTATAGATGAGGCTTTCACCAGGGTCTCCTCTATATCCCGTAGCTCCACTCTCACTTCCCATCCCCCCTACTCACAACAAGAACAGACACCATCTTCCCCACCAGCTGTCACATACACCAGATAATGCTCCGGCATTTTCGTCAACTCCAACGGGATCCCACTACTGGCCTCATCTTCCCATCTCCGCTCCTTTCGGCTTTCTGCAGAGACCGCTCCCTTTGTAACTCCATGGTCAATTTGTCCCTTCCCACCCAAACCACCCCTTCCCCTGGTACTTTCCCTTGCAACCGCAGAAAATCGCTTCACCTCCCCCCCTCATCGCCATCCAAGGACGCAAGCAGTCTTTCCAGGTGAGGCAGAGGTTCACCTGCACCTCCTCCTATTGCATCCGATGTTCTAGGTGTCAACTGCTCTCCATCGGTGAGACCAAGCGCAGGCTTGGCGATCGCTTCGCCCAACACCTCCACTCGGTTCTTTTTTTTTATTTCAAAATAGACTTTATTCAAGTAATAAATATTTACAATACATCAACCGTGCGAAAAATCCATCGGACATTTTCGGAGGCTATACAAATTCTTCCATGCAGTCTATATACATTTTTCAAATTTTACTGATTAATCCCCCACCCGTGCCACTCATGTGGCCCCCCGGCATGGGATACCTTCCCTTATTTGAGGGGCGTCTCCACCATACAGTGCCCCCCATGTCCAGCAGCGGAAGGACCTTAGACTGTGGCCCTCCCCCACCGAGCCTTGGCGTTGGCTGCACCGAGCTTCAGTGCGTCCCTTAGTACGTACTCCTGCAGTCTGCAGTGGGCCAGTCGGCAACATTCCCCGACGGACATCTCGCTCTGCTGGGTGGTGAACAAAGCTCGGGCAGACCAGAGAGCGTCTTTCACCGAGTTGATAACCTTCCAGCAGCACTTGATGTCAGTCTCTGAATGTGTCCCTGGGAACAGACCGTAAATCACAGAGTCCTCTGTGACAGAGCTGTTTGGAATAAAGCGTACCAGGGACCCTTGCATTTTCCTCCAGACTCTTTGGGCAAATCCACACTCTGCAAAGAGGTGGGCAACCGTCTCCACTCCATAGCAGCCGTCCCGAGGGCAGCGTGCGCTGGTAGTGAGGTTCCGATGGTGCAGGAAGGATCTGACTGGGAGGGCTCCCCTCACCGCCAGCCAAGCCAGGTCTTGGTGCTTGTTGGTGAGTTCTGGCGATGAGGCATTTTGCCAGACAAGCTGGGCAGTCTGCTCAGGGAACCACGCCACCGGGTCCATCGAGTCCTTTCCCTGCAGTGCCTGCAGGACATTCTGTGCTGACCACTGCCCAATGGACATGTGGTCAAAGGTGTTGGTCCGGAAGAACCTTTCCACAGACGACAGATGGGGCGGCAGTGACCAGCTGACTGGCACATTGCGTGGCATCTGCGCCAGGCCCATCCTTCGCAACACCGGGGACAGGTAGAACCTCAGCAAGTAGTGACACTTGGTGCCCACGTGCCTTGGCTCTACACTCCTCCTGATGCAGCCACACACGAAGGTGGCCATCAGGATGAGGGCGACGTTGGGCACGCTTTTACCCCCGTTGTATGCTGACTTGTACATTGTGGCCCGTTGCACCCGGTCCATCCTCGACCCCCAGATGAACTGGAAGACGGCCCGGGTGATCCCTGTGGCGTAGGAAGGGGGGACAGGCCACACCTGTGCCAGGTACAGCAGGCCCGAGAGCACCTCACACCTGATGACCAAATTCTTTCCCGTTATGGAGAGGGAGCGTTGCCTCCACAGCTCCAGCTTCTTCCCCACCCTGGCTATCCGCTCCAGCCAATTCTTGTTACACGCCTCAGCCCCCCCGAACCAGATCCCCAGCACCTTCAAGAAGTCAGGCTTGATGGTGAAGGGGACGGAAGATCTGTCGGGCCAGTTGCCAAAGAGCATGGCCTCGCTCTTCCTGCGGTTCACCCTGGCTCCCGTGGCCGACTCAAACTGGTCGCAGATACTAATCAATCTGCGGACCGACCCTGGATCCGAGCAGAAGACAGCGACATCGTCCATGTACAGGGAGGTCTTTACTTGAATGCCCCCACTGCCGGGCAGTGTCACTCCTCTAATGCTCGCATCCTTCCTGATGGATTCGGCAAAAGGTTCAATACAGCAGACAAACAAGACAGGAGAGAGAGGGCAACCCTGCCTGACTCCAGACCTTACAGGGAAACTGTCTGATTCCCACCCATTGATGTGGACTGCACTACGGATGTCGGTGTAGAGCAGATTGATCCAATTCCTGATTCCCTCCCCAAAACCCATTTTGGAGAGCACGTCCCTCATGTACGTGTGCGAAATCCTGTCAAAGGCCTTCTCCTGGTCCAAGCTGACTAGGCAGGCATCCACCCGTCTGTCCTGCACGTAGGCGATGGTATCTCTCAGCAGCGCTAGGCTGTCTGAGATTTTCCTGCCAGGTACAGCACAAGTTTGGTCCGGGTGGATCACCTGTCCCAGAGCAGACTTGACCCGGTTGGCGATGGCCTTAGACAGGATCTTGTAGTCTACATTCAAGAGCGTTATGGGTCTCCAATTCTTTATGTCCTTCATCTCCCCCTTCTGCTTGTAGATTAGGGTGATGTTGCCCTTCCTCATGGAGTCTGACATGCTACCAGCTAGAAGCATGTCGTTGTACACTTCTAGCAGGTCCGGGCCCATCCAGTCCCACAGAGCCGAATACAACTCGGCCGGTAAGCCATCGCTTCCGGGAGTTTTACCCGAGTCAAAGGAACGGATGGAGCCAGTCAGCTCCTCTAGGGTCAGTGGTTGGTCCAGACTCTCCCGCTTGCTGTCCTCCAAGACCTCCGTGATCGAGGACAGGAAGTTCTGGGAGGAGGTGCTGTCTATGGCCTTTTGGTCATACAAATCTGTGTAAAAGGATTTGCAGATCCTCAGCATGTCTGTGTGTGAGGATGCTACCGAGCCGTCCTCCTCCCTAAGGCTGTTCATCACAGAGCTCCCCCTGTGAACCTTATGGAAGAAGAAACGTGAGCACGTCTCATCCTGCTCCACATGGCGGACCCTGGATCGGAAGATGATCTTGGAGGATTCAGAGGTAAAGAGCCGAGCTTGCCGGTCCTTCACGTCTCTAAGTTCCTCCTTCACATCCACCCCTCTCGACTGCAGAAGGAGCAGTTGTTGCAAATCTGTCTGGAGTTGGCACAATTCCCTCTGACTCTGTCTTGCTCTCTGAACCCCTTTACTTATGAAGAACCTCTTAATGTTCTCCTTGGTTGCTTCCCACCAGAGTGTGGGGGAGTCAAAGAGGGGCTTCACCTCCACTCGGTTCGCATTAGCCAACCTGATCTCTCGGTGGCTCAGCACTTCAACTCCCCCTTCCATTCCAAATCCGAGCTTTCTGTCCTGAGCCTCCTCCATGGCCAGAGTGAGTCCCACCGCAAATTGGAGGAGCAGCACCTCATATTTCGTTTGGGTATTTTACACCCCTGCAGTATGAACATTGACTTCTCCAACTTCAGGTAGTCCCTGCTTTCTCCCTCCTTCCCCTCCCCTTCCCAGCTCTCCCACAACCTACTGCCTCTGCCTCTTCCTTTCATCTTCCCGTCTGACGGAAGGGTCTCGACCTATTATTTCGCTCCATAGATGCTGCCTCACCCGCTGAGTTCCTCCAGCAATTTTGTCTATCACACAGGAAACCTCTTGGAGGTCATCACGTCTTTACCATTGCTATCCAGCTGGCCCATAGTATGAAATAAAGATGCCCTTATTATGAAAATAATGCTTCAACATGTTTTTAAACAGGTAATAGTTCCGGTAGATATCCGCTATTCTATTTGTATAATCATGAAATAATTTGTTATGTTTAGGAAGCAATTTTGTTTATAATACGAATCAAGTGCTTTGATTTCAGATTAACACAGTTAATCAACAAATAACACAAATCAGAAGATAAGACACAAAATGCTGGAGTAACTCTGCGGGTCATGCAGCATCTCTGGAGAAAAGGCAGAGGTGACGTTTCGGGTTGAGACCCCTCTTGCTCAGACTGCCAGAAGACCGTCTGAAGAAGGGTCTCGACCCGAAGCATTAACTATTTCCTTCTCTCCAGAGATGCTCTCCAGACCCACTAAGTTACTCCAGCATTTTGTGTCTACCTTCGATATAAACCAGCACCAGCAGTTCCTTCCTACAAATAAATCAGAACATTGTTTGTACAAACGGTTTACTCGTGTACAGTTTAATGCCTTTTTTGTATTTTCCGTTTTTTATTGCTGTCTCACCTGTGCCGAGGAGGCCAGGAGATGCTGCAGTTCTCCCGCTTTGGCCTTCTTCAACTCCCGCCTCAGCATCTCTGTCCCACCGCCGGTTGACGTTGACGTTCACACTCTGGGACATGACACCACTTCTCTCACACAGTCCGGGCTGTGGTGTTTAACAGCGACGTCCAAAACTTTGAGGAGACCGTTGTGACGGAAGGGCTTGCGGTAATAAGCGACCCGCTCTGTGAAAGGCATCAACTCGATCACCGCGGTCTCCGCTCAAACTGCAGTTTGTGTTTGCCTCTGCAACCTGTCGACGCCATTTCACGCCTCGCCATTGGCCGCCGCTGAAGCCCGGGCGACCATGGCCGGCGCGGTGACGTCGCTGGGAGGGACGCGGCGTGACTGACGCGTCCCCCGGCGAACCAGGAGCGGGTACTGGAAAGGACGCATCCAATCATGGGCGAGGGGAGGCGGGACCAAGCGCTAGCTGGGCAACAGGAGCGTCTCCTTCACTTGGCCGTTTGGAAAGGAGTAGTAGTAGTCTGAAGAAGGGTCTCGACCCGAAACGTCGCCTATCTCCTTCGCTCCTTAGATGCTGCTGCACCCGCTGAGTTTCTCCAGCTTTTTGTGTAACCCTCGATTCTCCAGCATCTGCAGTTCCTTCTTTAACACAGTAGTAGTAGTAGTTGCTTAAAGCATGTAGCACAAGTAGTGCTGGACTTACCTATAAGCTAAATAGGGCCACACACCCTCGGGGGCCTCATTTTTTGAAATATATTTTTATTTCATCATCTTTTACCCGAATTTTTTTAGAGAAGGGCCTCAAATTTCATACAACTTAGGGCCTCAGCAGGTGAAAGTCCGGCCCTGAGCACAGGGGTTACTTGTGACTTCACTGTAAATGTACATCAGCCATTTTTGATAGGTAAGGGGTATCTTATCGTGCTGCTGCAATTTCTTAAATAGAATAGAATTTCTTGAGATAGGAAAAGGAATGAGAAGGATGAGAGGGGATCCAAACATATAATTTTATTAAAAGTTTGGACACGCTAGAGGCAGGAAACATGTTCACGATGTTGGGGGATTCCAGATCCGGGGCCACAGTTTAAGAATAATGCCCCTGTCCCACTTAGGAAACCTGAACAGAAACCTCTGGAGACTTTGCGCCCCACCCAAGGTTTTCGTGCGGTTCCTGGAGGTTTTTGTCAGTCTCCCTGATGGTCGAAAGTGGTTTCCGTGCGGTTCCCGGAGGGAACATAGAAGAAGCAGAAACCACTTGGGTGGGGCGCAAAGTCTCCAGAGGTTTCCACTCAGGTTTCCTAAGTGGGACAGGGGCATAAGGGGTAAGCCATTTACTTTTTCACACAGAGAGCTGTGAATCTGTGGAATTCTCTGCCTCAGAAGGCAGTGGAGGCCAATTCTCTGGATGCTTTCAACAGAGAGTTAAATAGAGCTCTTACAGATAGTGGAGTCAGGGAATATGGCAAGACGGCAGGAACGGGATACTGATTGTGGATGACCAGCCATGATCATATTGAAAGGCAGTGCAGGCTCTAAGTGCCGAATGGCCTACTCCTGCACCTATTGTCTATTGTCTATTATCTATTGTTGTGTGACGGTTTGGGAAAACTATAATTGGACAAGATACCCAAAAAACTTTGCTGGAACAATGGGTGAGTCTCCTTATTTACTCCATTACTTTGATTCCATGTATAAACCATTGACCAGAAACTGAGTTGGAGCAGCCATATATACAATATAGCTGCATAAGCGAAGTGAGTAACTCATCTCCTAACTCCCCTAAGCCTGTCCACCATCGACAAGATTAAAATCAGAAGTGGATGGAATGCTCTCCATTTCCCTGGGTGGGCGTAACTTCAACAATGGTGGAAAGTTAGATATCAGTGATGGATATGTTACTGGCCTTATATTTTAATTCCAGTTCTTTGTACATAAATGAAGCCTGTTCTGCTGAGTATTTCCAGCTTTTTCCTACATACTTTTTTCTGTATTCTGAGATCTCTAGCATCCATGCTTTGAGCCTTGGCAAGATTGGGAAAATCAGGTGCCGATCTTTTAACTATTTAATGTTACTGATTTCAACAAATTCTAAAAGATCTTTCTCATCATGTGCTTGTCTTCCAGAATATATTTCCTTTGATGAACAAAATGAAACTAGCTTGTTTTTAATCATGTGCAGGTTTATTATTGTCAGAAATACCAAAGTACAATGAAACAATTTGTTTTGCATGCTATCCAAACACATCAGATACACTGTATGTAGGTACAATCAGTTCAAATTCAAGTACGATAAATAGAGGAAACAGGAAGGTACAGAACATAGTTCTCAGCATTGTAGCGCATCAGTCCCTTAGTAAAAGTCCAATGTCCTCAATAGGGTTGAAGTTAATTAAACAGTGCCTTAGTCTTTCTGTCTTTCTTGACTGTCACATCAATGTGGTTGGTCCACGATAGATCATTGGTAATATTTTTGCCAAGGAAAAAATTTGCAACAATTTCCATATCTGCACCATTGGTGCTGGTTGGGGTAAGTATTCCCGAAGTCACTAACAAGCCCTCGGGTACATTGAACAATCCCTGTTCCTGGCGTACACTGGCCCAATCCCCGGACCTTATCTCCGTTACATTGCTGACTGCATTGGTGCGACCTCTTGCACCCATGCAGAACTCATAGACTTCATCAACTTCACCACCAATTTTCATCCTACACTCAAATTTATTTGGACCATTTCCGACACCTCCCACCCATTTTTGAATCTCACAGTCTCCATCACCGGAAATATATTGACTGATGTCTATTACAAACCCACTGACTCCCACAACTATTCCCACAACCATTCTTCCCACCCTGCTTCCTGCAAAGACTCTATTCCCTACTCACGATTTCTCCGTCTACCCCGCATCTGCGCCCAAGATGAGGTGTCCCATACTAGAACATCTAAGATGTCCTCATTGTCCCGCAGCTCTGCCCTTGCTCCCCCTCCCCCTAATTGCAACAGAGACAGAGTCCCCCTACTCCTTACCTTCCACCCCATAGGCCGTCGAATACAACACATAATCCTCAGAAATTTCCGCCACCTCCAACAGGATCCCACCACTAACCACATTTTCCTATCTCCATCCCTTTCTGCCTTCTGCAGAGACCGTTCCCTCTGCAACTCCCTGGTTAACCCATCCAAAACCACCCCCTCTCCTGGTACCTTCCCCTGCAATCGCAGAAGATGCAACTCCTGTCGCTATACCTCCTCCCTCGACTCTGGCCAGGGACCCTGACAGACCTTTCAGGTTAGGCAGGTTAGGCACCTCCTCCAACCTCATCTACTGTATCCGTTGTTCAAGATGTGGCGATTGTTTCACGGAACACCTCCGCTCAGCCCGCCTGAACTTACCTGAAGTGCTGGACACTTCAATTCTCCTTCCCATTCCTCCACAGACCTTTCGGTCCTCGGTCTTCTTCATTGTCAGCGTGAGGCTAAACGCAAATTGGAGGAACAGCATCTCATATTTTGCTTGGGCAGTTTACAGCCCAGTAGTATGAATATTTATTTCTTTCACTTCAGGTAGCCCCGGCATTTCCTCTCTCTCTCTATCCCTCCCCCACCCAAGTCGCACCAGTTTCTCATTTTCACCCTACAAACATATAACAATGGCCTGTTTCCTTTATCATCATTACTTTTTTGCATATCTTTCATTGATTGTTTTTTATCTCTCCACATCACCGTCTATATCTCTCGTTTCCCTTATCCCTAACCAGTCTGAAGAAGGGCCTTGACCTGAAACGTCTCCCATTCCTTCTCTCCAGAGATGCTGCCTGTCCCGCTGAGTTACTCCATGTTTTTGTGACTAGCTCCTTCATCTTGCTGACTTTGAGGGAGAGGTTATTGTCCTGACACCACAAAGTTCTCTATCTCCTTCCTGTTCTCTGTCGCAGTTGCAGCATTTTGTTATTTTTTTACCTCCCTCTTCCCAATACTTGTCAAGGATAGGCCGAGTCAGTCACAGCAGGAATTGCAACCACAGATGAAATATTCTCTCCAGCCAGGAAAACGTCAAAACTGCACCATCATCTCTCGCAGAGGGACGGATGCCAACCACCGACTACCACCCAATGCCTTTGTTCACTATTCTCGATTTTAAATATGTCCAGTTATATCATCTATGGTTAATAAATATATAATTTTAATTTCTTAGGACTGCAAGTTAATTGTTTCACCTTGACAACCTTGATTCACTTTCTTCTCTTTAACCTTCCCATCCCTTAATTTTAAAACATTTTTGTTTTCTCACTTGTCCTTTTCTAATAGAAGTTCATTGACCTGAAATGTTATTTCTCTCTCCATAGTTACTGCCTGTACTGCTTAGTAGCCCCATCATTGCCTGTTCCTTCGTTTCAGTTTTTCAGCATCTACGATGTTTTGCTTTTCAATTAAGTTCCAAGAAGTCACTCTCAGAGATGGCTTCACTGATAGGTTATGTCTTGAAATTGAGTAAGATTAGGAGAATGCAGGAAAATGAGTTAGAGAAGGGAGGAGGACGGTGAGAAAGACTCATAGCAAAAGGTGGCAGGGGGCAGTTTTACTCCCTCAAATATAGGAAGTACAATCTTTCGCGAAGAACTTGTGCCAGAAACCTTGTAACCGTTGCACCCCTAATTTCAACTTGGATCTCTGGCAAGCTGATTGTTTCTTTTTCACGTATTTAGTGTCTGCAGGGCTGCTCCTGAAATACAAGCAACATCCTACATTTTCTACATAATCAAGAATGGCCCTGTCTCACGGTGCGAGTCCACCCACGAGTGACCCCAAGTAAAAGAAAAAAAACAGACTCGTGGTTATGTACGAGATTCCAAGTTTATATTCAAATGTTTAACCGAGTTCCCATGGGTATGTCATTTCTGCGATGTTCCAAATTCCTCTCCAGAGTTACCAAGTTCCTCTCCCGTTACTTTTGAGCCAACCGTGAATGAAGGTAAGTGTGTGAGGGTGTGAGAAGTCCATGCCGGGTGCCGGCCGGCCGGCCGCAGCCGCTGTTCTTTCACATCAGTTGCACATCAGATTGTTGGGAGACGGAGCTCAGGGTTCGCCTCCTGAGCTGCTTTGGCGCCCAGGCGTAAGTTGAGGTGGAGGGGGGGGGGGGGCGCGCGGGAGACATGTGTAGGAGAGGTGTACTGAGTGTGCGGGCAGACACTTTGGTAGTGATTGCCCACCAGTCTCAAAAGCCGCTGTCTCCCTGTCCCTGGGATAGCAGGTGGCAATCAAACGGCACAATACCCCCCTCCCCCTCCACGCCAACGCAAATGGCAACGATCCCAAGGCTTTAGGGTCAGAAACAGCGGGCAGGCGACAATCACCCGCCATAACGCGAGAGAGATCATGCACTATTTTAGGTCTCCTTTCCACGTCGGTGTTTCTGTCTTTCTCCATCTCATTGTTGGCCCTGTCTGTCGCCACCCCCACCCTTCTGCTTGCTGGCCATGTGTGTGACCCCTTCCCTCCCCTCTCCAGCTCCCCGCCCATTGCACCGGACGCGGGGGCTTCGCACCGTCTTCACGTCGGCGACGATCCCAAAGCTTTAGACGGAAGGCAGAAGCAACAAGCTTGAGTAACAACGCGGGCCAGGTAACATATCTGGAGAACGTGGATAGGTGACGTTTCGGATCAGGGCTCGTCTTCTGAAGAAGGATCTCGACCCGAAAAGTCACCTATTCCTTCTATCCAGAGTTGCTGCCTGACCTGATTGTTAATCCAGCATTTTGTGGTGGGCATCAAACAAACCCTCGTCCAGTCGTTCTGCTCATTTTCCAGATCGGCTAATTATACATTTGTTCCCCCGATTACCCCACCCCTCTCCTCACTTCTACCGCAGTTGCACTTACTTTGACTTAATAATTACTGTACTGACTAATCTATTTATTTTAAATGCCAAGCAACATATTTCCAACTGCTTCCCCTAATTCCCATTCCTGGAGAAAGGGTTGAAGCTTTAACTTATCACAAAAGGTCACAAAGTGTTAGAATAACTCAACGGGTCAGCCAGCATCTCTGGAGAAAATGGATAGTTGACGTTTCGGGTTGGGACTCTTCTTCAGGGCCTTTAGTTTAGATACAGTGTGGAAACAGGCACTTCGGCCCACCGAGCCCATGCTGATCACAATCACCCGGTTCCATCCTACACACTGTGGGGCAATTTACATACGACAATTAACATACAAACCTGCACGTCTTTGGCATGTGGGAGGAAACTGGAGCACCCGGAAAAATCTACGTGGTCACTGGGAGAACGTGCAAACTCCACACGGACAGCACCAGTCGTCAGGATTGAGCTCGGGTCTCTGGCGCTGTGAGGCAGCAACTCTACTGATGCGCCGCCAATGTGACATTCCAAGTTTTAGAATGAAGTTAGCCGCTTACAATTCCCATTCTCTGCCCAGCGTGGAGAATCATGAATTGCCAAGACACAAGTCACTGTAGATGTTGGTTCCTTTTAAAAAATTACGAATTCAAAGTTATCTATTGAAGAATAATGTAGTGTGGTTCGTTGGATTTGTCCATACTCAACTTAAAATTGTCCATAATCTATAACTTAAAGATTTATTAAAGCATTTATTGAAACACTACCCCCCCCCCCCACCTTTCCCTCCCAAGTCCAGTCCCGTCCTGACCCCCTGGGAAACTGAAGGGAGCGACAATCAACTGCCACGGATATAAATAATGTCATACACAAGAAAAGGCAGATGCTGGTTGAAAAAAATTAACACATGGTGCTGGAGAAATTTGGAAATGTCATCCCCATCACCCATTCCTTCTCTCCAGAGAAGCTGCCTGCCCGCTGAGTTAATGAGTTCCCACGGTAGACTCACGAATCACTAAAGTAAACGCACGGGCCACTACGTTATTACAACGAGTTTAAATGTTTCAATTTTTAACTTGAACAGTAAATTTGACTCGTGGAAAACATCAAACATGTTTGAATATTTTCACGAGTTAACAAGTTTCACGGCTACCCACCGTTAGCGCCACGAGTCGCTAAGTTGCTTGCGCGAGTTCCGACGTTCCCGCTACGTTGATTGTACGTGATTAGCGCGAGTGAAAACTCAGGGTCCCTCGTGAGTCAACTCGCACCGTGAGACAGGGGTTTAACAAATGAAACAAACCTCAAACACAATTCTCAATTTACAGAGATGAGATCTGACCGCTTGCCATCAGAAATGTCTTGCCCTTTCTCTGACACTAGCAATCATATCAAAGCAGTAATACAAGTTTTCAGAAAATGCACATTATAATGCAAACTTATGAACTGAATCATGATCTAATGCAGATGAAAATGGATGAAAATTCCATCCTCTTTGTGCCCATAACTTTCCATCACTGTAGATAGAGCGTGGACTGTCTGATGATAGCATCAAGCACATCTTCACATCTTTCTCTGCTCTTTTGTGCCATGCCTACTCTAAGCAATCACTTTGATGTAGTGTCCATTTTATGGCTATTCTGGGCTGCGCGCCATTATGCGATCTCTGCCTTTTCACTGTTTGGACAGTACTCTTTGCATTTGTCCTCTGGTGTATTTCTTTGTTTGAAATTTGTTTTAGACCAAAAAATCCAAAGATCCTCCACAAATATTTGCTTTAGAAGACCTCCAGCTTGTGAGTTCTTTATATGAAAAGCTTTAGTGTTTGACATACAACAAGTCAGTAAATGTGTCCCTGTTGAAGATACTTAGCTTTTTCTATGGTGCCACCTGCTCTGACGTCCAAATGTTCTTCAACATGGATAAGGAAACCTCTCTGTTGCTATCTTATTTCTCTGGTAGATTAACTAATTCATCTCTTCTTGAGATGGAGAAGGGATTGGTATTTCTCTTCTGATTCATTTTCAATGATTCAGTTCTTTCATTTCTCATCCTTTGAGCCATCTCAGCCAATCCATCAGTCTAGTCTTGCATGACTTTCTGATGGTTTGAAAGCAGACTGAAGTCTGCCTCACTGCCCATATTATTTAACCTTGCAGTTAACCTTGCATACAGAGTTATGTATATGAGTTTTATGATCTTCTGGGAGATTTTAGTATGAACAGAGGATTTTTCAGAAAAATTCAAAATGAAGTCTGGAAAGTTGACATGAGCTATTCCCTTCAGCTGACCTTTTAATGATATATCTGAGGGTGAGGATTCGGCCAATGTAGCTTTTCCGTCACTTGAAATCAACTTATTCCTTCCAGAAACCATTGTTGTTAATAACATTTTTATGATGATAACAATGCCAAAGATTATAGGATGCCATCAGAAACTATTCACAGTTAGTGCATTTCCCAGAATCTCTGTCTGGAGAAGATGGACAAAGATACCAATGATCTATTCTTCTGCTGTTTCTTGCCTGAAGGTACATCTTGTTGAAGATCTTGTCTGGTTCTTCCTCCTCGGCTTTCACATCTCCAAGCAGATCCCATCATCGCCAATGGGTGCATTTTTTAGTGCAGTGGTGGACATATTTGCAGGCTCTGACCCATTTAAATCATTTTTTCTATTTCTAAACTATTGTTTTTGGTCAGAGGCATATTTACTGTCCTTTGTCCTGATTTGTTCCTTAAAGGGTTACTTGAAGTTAGAGAAATCAATATTCATCCCAGCTGCATCAATATTGACTCCTCTAACTTCAAGTAACCCTTGCTTTCCTTCTCTCCATTCCCCTTTCTCCCCCCCCCCCCTTCCCTAGGTATACAAATAGCTGCCCACAAGGGGCGCTTACAAAGTTACAACTACCCCCCCCCCCCTCGTGCCAGTTTCCCCCTTTGTTCTCCCCCCCCTCCCCCGCTCTCCCTCACAGCGGTCCCCCCATGCCAGGTCCTCTATTGGTCATTGTTCAACCCCCTCGGGGCAGTTTCCCTACAGCGGGACTTCCTTTGTCCCTTCCCTTGGCAGCAGTGTCCTCACTTCCACATGGACCGTCCTTGTCCGTCGATCAGCACCCCCCCTGACCACCACACCGACAACTCCACTAACGCTGCCGGCTCCTCTCCAGCCGCAGGCTCTGTCGACTCGCAGCATGCGGGTTCCGACCTCAGCCGCGGGCTCCACCGACACAGGCTCCGACAGGCACGGGCTCCGACCTAGGCCGAGGGCTCCGCCATCCGTGGACTCCGACCTGCGGGGGGATTCAACCTCGACTACTTTACGGCACGCCAGGAGGCGTCTGCCGCAGCGGCCTGCCGGGAAATGCTGCCTGTCCTGTTGGTTGGTAGTGATGGGAGCACTGTAAATGAACAGTGAACAGAAAACACCATTTGAGATTAACTCAGATGTGTAATACATTGTCTAAAAACTGATGTACATCCTCTGAGGTATTCCACCCACCAACAAAGTTCGTCAGCTAAAGATTCCTTGATCTGTGCTAGTTCCGTAGCAGACAGCCATAACCTAGCGTTGGTACAAAACCTACCATCAGCGTCGCTACAGATCTGCCACTGCCTGTGTGTGTGATTTGGGGAAGGGGGAGTGGGGGGCGGGATTAAAATGCAGGTTTGTATTGGTTGTCGGAGAGGGATTTCCTCGGGCTGCTAGCTGATGAAGAAAAATCGTTTGCACTTCCATTCCCGGGTTTTTTTTTAAATTTGCTGGACCATTGCATCGCTAGATTGAAGTTAAACGCGACTTCTAACGCCTTCAACATCTTCAACATCATGGATCGCAATATCAGGACAAAACAAAAGGTATGTTGTTATTTAACATATTATCTTGCTTTTTGGTGTGGCTTCATTTTAATCTTATGATGACAAAAATGTTATTTAGGCATTTTACGAATCGGCAATGTCTTGCCTGCTGATATGGCCTTAAAATTTATGGCAGCGGCAACATTCCAATCGATCCATTCCAGAAACATCCACTCTCAAGATAATCAAATTCTTTTTTTTTTTGCACAATCATGTCATAAGAACATATAAATAATCTATATTTTGTGTTATTGTCTATCCATGATCAATATTTTCATACTAAATATCCACAGTACAGTTTTAGTCCGATGTATTGTGCAAAGAAATAATGATTTTGATTATCTTGAGAGTGGATGTTTCTGAATTACTTTATGGGAATTAAACATTAAATTCCTTATTCCTTATCTCACTGTCATGAATATAAATTAATGACAGTGAGATTTAAAAATCATGTTATGTTGTGAATTCCTGTTTGTTATTTGGATACTTAGGCTATTTAAATTTTTTAGCCTTTTCATAAGAAATGGATGATGTTTAGATCTAGTAATTGAATTGAGATGAATTTAATTGATTTGATGAAACTGATGAATATGAATTTTTTGTTGGTTATTTACTATTTGTTTTAGCGTTTAACTTTATCATTTCTACCTTTTTCTAAAACTGCAAATAATAACTTGTTTTTGTTAATGCTGTTCGGTGTTTTTTTTTCTTTACATTTTAAACAGATGTCTCCAAAGAAGAAATGCAAAATTGTCAATCCAAAAGCCCAGCAAAAGAGATTTATTTTGACAGTATTCGCAGAGATTATCCGAATTTGGACTACTCCAAATGTGATGATCTACAGGACATTCTTAATGGGAAAGTAGTGGGCAGAAAGGCATATCATGCTTGGTGTGAAGAACAAAAACTTATAATTTACAATGCCAAAATTGAAAAGTTGAGGAAAAACAAGGTGTACGGAGTTGCTTATTGGTTACAATCTGAGGAGTATGATGATGTTACTGATTATGATATGCCAATGTATCAGCTAGCAACTCCATAAAGACTTGCTAGAAATTGTAATTTCTTTACCTGTCTGTTACAGCTTATAATACAATAATATTAAAGTTCTGATCTTGAAAAATATCACATTTTTGAATTTTCAAAGCAGTCTGGGTGTTTATTACTATTTCCGTCACAACGGTCAATTTTGTAATTAGTTTCAATTAGGTAACTAACTAATTATATGCTTTAATTTTAGGTCATCCAAGTCAGGTTTCATATTTGTTTCAGAATGCTTCAATCTATAATAACTGAAAATTTCATTCAGTTCTCTTATTTTTTAAAAAGATTATGGACTTTTATGTCCTCGATCACAGCTTTTGTGTTAAGTCAATAGAAAACCAATAGGGAACAAGATGCTAATTTCCGAGTATGAAAATGACCATAACTTTTTTAATACTGAAGATATGAAAGTGAATTAGGTATCAAGTTAAAGTTCTTTTTATGCTTTATCTGATGGGATACATTACAGGCTTGATTTTTAAAAACTCAACATTTTGTAACATTCTTACATTACCTGCCTCAACGACTACAGACCGGTTGCACTAACACCAATAATCAATAAGTGCCTGAAGAGATTGGTCCTTAAGCTCATTAAGGCCGCTCTCCCATCAACCCTGGATCCACACCAATATGCGTACAGATTAACAGATGATGCCGTTGCCACTGCCCTCCATACTGTACTGCTCCACCTAGAACAGCGGGGAGCATACGCACGACTGCTATTTGTGGGTTACAGCTCTGCATTCAACACAATCATACCCAGTAGACTGATCTCCAAGCTGTACGACCTAGGTTTCGAACACAACATCTGCCGCAGTCAGTCAGGATGGGACCCCACCACTCCCCCATTCTGACACTCAGCACAGGAGCTCCACAAGGCTGTGTGCTGAGCCCCCTCCTCTACTCCCTCTATACCTATGACAGCATACCGACCCACAGCAAAATTAAATTTGCAGACAACACGACAGCGGCGAGGCTGATCACTGAGGGCGATGAGTCAGCTTACAGGTACAGAGGTTAATAGTCTGGTGCTCAGAGAACGACTTAGCACTCTATACAAATATTTTAAAAAAGAGCTCACCAATGACTTCAGGAAGAAGCAGGGTGACCTTCCCCCACTGCACAAAAATTGAGAAAGAGTGGACAGAGTCTCCAGTTTCAAGTTCCTGGGCACCCACATCTCAGCAGATCTCAGGTGGTCAACCGACATGCACTCCCTGGTAAAGAAGGCACAACAATGGCTTTACTTCCTAAGATCACTCAGGAAAGTCAACTTGTCACAACAGCTGCTGGTGTCATTCTACCGTTGCTCCATAGAGAGTGTCCTGACACATGGCACACTGGTGTGGTATGGCAACAGCTCTGCGGCTGACAAGAAGGCTCTGCAGAGGGTCATCAATACAGCCCAGAAGATCACCAACACACATCTTCCTGCCCTGGAAGAGATCCATAGCTCTTGTTGCCAGCGGAAGGCATCATGCACACTAAAGCATTCATCTCATGCCACACATCGCTTGTTTGCCCTTCTGCCCTCAGGAAAATGGTAAGTAACTGTCCCACTTGGGAGACTGCGGAGCGTCAGTGACTGACGCCCGTAAAACCGTCAAGTTTTTAAAGAAGTTGACTCCATAGTCACCAATTTTATCTGGGATTATAAGAGCCATAGAATAAATAAACAAACATTTATGTAAATCAAAAATAAATGGTGGTCTAGCACTGCCAAATTTTATGTTTTATTACTGGGCAGTTAGTATTAAAAATATGAATTTTTGGCTGGATGACTTAGATAAACAACCAAATTGGTTAAAAATGGAAAAAGAAGATTGTTCACCTTTTGACATTAGCTCGATTTTATTTGCCAATGTTAAACTAAGTAAGAAAACCTATAAAGAAAACCCTATAATAGAAAGTGGGATACGTATTTGGAAACAACTAAAGAAAACATTAATCATTTGCACAAAAATTGTGTGCCGTTTTGGCGTAGCTCCTGAGATCACAGACAGACAAGCAAGTCGAGACTATTAATATATACTATACCAAGTGGGACCCATTGGGTCCCGTCCCCTCAACACGCGGTTGTGGGGGGGAGGGGGGGCAGCAGCCTGTGGCATCACACACACTAACCACCACCCCCCCCCCACACACACCCATACATTAACCACTCCCCTTGATATTATATTTATATTATTAATTTGCTCCTTTTACCCCATCCCCCACCTTATCCACTCACGCATAGCCCCCAACTCACAGGCGTGGTTAGAGAGGGAGAGGGAGGGCGGTAGAGAGGGCAGGGGCAGAGAGCAGAGGGCAGAGCAGAGAGACAGGGGCAGAGAGCAGAGGAGGTAGAGGTAGAGGGTAGAGGTAGAGAGAGGGCAGGGACAGAGGCAGAGAGCGGCAGCATCCTCCCCACCATGCGCCACCGCAAGAACCCCGAGCGAGGGGGGGTTCGGGCGGGTGGATGGGCGAGTGAGCAGGCGGGCAGGCGAGCGTCAACAGAAGGACCGCGAGTTGGGCCGCCCGCATTCTTCAGCTATGATCTTTGGTCTTCAGTCCAGGGCCCGACTTCATCAACGGTTGCGTCTTTTGAAAAACGGGGGGAGGAGGGAGGGTTGGGGGGGGGGGGGGTGACGTCACTAGCAGTGCGAGGAAGAAGGCATGCAGACCGATTGTGACATCATCAGCTAAAGACAGTCTTTCTTTAATTCAAAGTTTTGTCAGATTTTTGAACATTTTCATTAGTAACTCTAGAAATAAAGCATGATATTTTCAGATAAGGCGATTTTGGACTCCATAGGAAAAATGTCTACCAGAAGATTTTACCGTAACCGCCTCGTTTTTTCGAGAAGATGTGATTATATACACACAAATCCACATACAAGTTGAGAGTTTTATAAGTATAAAGATAGATGGATTACGAGTAATATTACGCAGCTAGAAGTAAGAATTTAATTGTTCTACTAGGCTAAGTGGGACCCACTGGGTCCCAGTCCATTGGGAGGCCTGGTCCCCCAATGCAACCTATTCCCCAACACAATATTCCACGACTCACCCATTTCCCCAACGCATCCCGTTCCCCCAATGCAATATTCCACCACTCACCCATAGCCCCTAACTGTGCAGGTGCGGCTCATTTCCCCTCATCCCCCAGCACTCCTTCCCCCTCGTCTTCATGTGTGAGAGTGGAGGAGGGATGGGAAGGGGGGTGTGGGGTCGGAGGGGAGAGGTGTGTGTGTGGGCGGGGCGGTGTAGGAGGAGGGGAGAGCGTGGTGAGGGGGTGTGGTGTGGGGTTGGAGGGGAGGTGTGTATGTGGGTGGGAGGTATGTGGCAGGAGGGGGGGCGGGTAGGGTGTGGGGAGGGGGGCAGGGAGGGTGTGGGGATGGGGTGTGTGGGGGAGGGGGGGTGTGGGGGAAAGGGAGGGGTGGCAGTGAGCGTTGTGGAGCCGGAGAGGGAGAAGTGTGTGGGCGGGAGACTTGTGGGGGAGGAGGGGGGTGGGCGGGGGGGAGGTTGTGGGGGGAGGAGTGTGGGGGTGGGGGTGGGGGAGGGTTGTGGGGGGAAGGTTGTGGGTGGAGGGGGGTGTGGGAAGGTGGGGTGTGTGTGGGGGGGTGGGGATGTGGGGGAGTGGGGTGTGTGGGCAGGGGGTTTGTGGGGGGAGGGGGTGTGTGTGGGGGGAGGTGTGTGGGTATAGGGGGGTTTGTTGCAGGAGGAGTTGTGTGGGCGGGGGTGAGAGAGCTAGGATAAAAGACAAGTATTGTGGGGGGGACCAGAGGGGAAGGGGCTGGAGTTGGTGGTGCGATGGGGATTCACAGTTGGTAGTTGGACATTCTCCGCTGGGATCAGAGTCTCTGCTTTCCGTTTTGCGACATGTCTTGGGCCGGACCACTTCCGATCCCTCCAAAAATAATGTTCGGTTGGAAACCTCCATCAGCCATCCTCTGCTCCAGTAAAGGCGCAGGAAGGGGCGGACCATCCCGCAGAGTGACAGGAGAAAATACCAATCCACGCGGCGCTGACTGGCAGGAGAGGAGATCGATCTGCGCATGCGAGGTTTTAAAGATTTTTAAACCTTGTTAACTTTTACAATAGACCACTGATCGGAACGAAACTTGGTGCACTCGCAGCACAGGAGAAGGGTGAGTGAGCTGGCAAAAAAACGTAGCGCTATCACGTACCATTTGTGCGCAAATAGAAAGACCGCGCAAACCGGAAGAGATCAAGATCACAGTTTTAGTTATGTAGTAGACCAAATGAGACCCGTCTGGTCCCGTCCCCACAACGCGTAGTTGCGGGCAGCCTGTGGCGTCACACACACACTGACCACCCCCTGCACCCGCACACTAACCACCCCGCTTGAAATTATATTAATATTATTCATTCGCTCTTTTTACCCCATTCCCCGCACTATTCAATCACGCATAACCCCAGACTCGCAGGAGCGGCTAGAGCCGGAGAGGGAGGGGGGTAGTTAAAGAGGGCAGAGAGAGAGAGAGAGGGCAGAGACAGAAAGAGAGAGGGGGCAGAGAGAGAGAGGGGCAAAGAGAGAGAGGGGCAGAGAGAGAGAGAGGCAGATAGGGAGAGAGAGTCCCAGAGAGAGAGAGGGACAGAGAGAGAGAGAGGGGCAGAAAGCGAGAGAGGGGCAGAAAGCGAGAGAGGGGCAGAGAGAGAGAGAGAGAGAAATAGAGGGAGGGGCAGAGAGAGAGGGGCAGA
Source organism: Raja brachyura (assembly GCA_963514005.1). Next base: position 44,187,385 of record OY740797.1, on the reverse strand, counting down.
GAGAGATCAGAGAGAGAGAGAGAGAGAGAGGAGGGCAGAGAAAGATATAGAGGCAGACAGAGAGAGAGGGGGGGCAGAGAGAGAAAGAGAGAGGGGGGCAGAGAGAGAGGGACTGAGAGAGAGGGGCAGAGAGAGAGAGGGGCATAGAGAGAGAAAAAGAGGGGCAGAGAGAGAGAGAGGTGGAGGGAGAGAGAGAGAGAGATGCAGAGAGGGGGCAGAGAAAGAGAGACAGAGAGAGAGAGACAGAGAGAGAGAGAGGGGGCAGAGAGAGAGAGGCAGAGAGAGAGAGGCAGAGAGAGAGAGAGAGAGAGAGAGAGAGAGAGAGAGAGAGAGAGAGAGAGAGGTCGTGTTTTCTTCTCAGCTCTGCAGTTGAGAAGGATTGGAGCAGCCTTTCCAGGATTTTGCCGTTGGAGAGGGCACAGACCCAGGGGGGCTTCATAGTTCAACTTATTGTTGGGCTGTTGAAGCTTTTCTCTGGTCTGGGGAGCCTCCATCTGTGTGAAGATTCCTGAGTTTCTCCACATTGTCGAGGGTGCGGTTGGCGTTGGCGGATTGCCAAGAGTGCCTGTGATCTCAGTGGGCTGAAGTTGTGCGGTGTCTTTGTCGTTTTTGGCTCCGCTTCTCTGCCCTAAAGTCATTTTGTCAGTGCGGCTGCCTGGCTTAATGTGAAGAAGGTACTTTTGCGTCCAGCGCGACTGGGATCGAGTTTCCCGTAAGCTGCTCTTGGCTGTGGACGAACCTGGGGACTTTCCTGCTTCAGCTGGAGGTTTCTGTTTTCTGCTGCCTGTCTTTGACTGTGACTGTCTCTGGGACTTAACTTGGAGCTGTGCTGCTGAGGGGCTTGGAGCTGGTTTGTGCCTCTGTGAGGATGGCGATGGAAGGGGCGCGGCCGAAGGTCCGGACCTACGCAGCGACGGCATCAGTGGCGGGTGCGAGGCCATCTGAGCTTGAGCCTCATGTTGACTTGGATGGGGACAGTTTTGGTATTTCTGTTCAAACTGGGCCTATGATGTCTAGGGGGGTAATTACGAAGGCCATGAATGAACTTCTTGGGAGGGGGGCTATTGTCTCTTCTGAGCTCGAAAGGGGAAAGGTGGAGATGATACTTAAGACCCGGGAGTGTGTGGCCCGAGCGTTGGAGGAGGGGATCTCAGTGGGGGGGGTCCACGTACAGGTGGATCCGTGGGTATCCAGGGTGAGACCGGTTCTCCTGCGGAGCTGCCCCACTTATTTTTCGGATGCAGTGCTTATTCCACACCTGTCCAAGTTCGGGGAGGTGCGGTCTAAGTGCTTTAGGCTCTTGCATCCTGGGGGGGACCCGGAGGAAAAAGGGGTCTTCAGTTTCAAGAGGAGGGTGTTCATGAAGGTGGGTGAGGGGGATGGTGCCGAGGGGAGTTTTGAGGTGGTGCATAAGGGGGTACCCAGAACCGTGCGTTGGAGTTGGGGAAAGGCACGGTGTCATGCGTGCGGCGAATTTGGACATCTCCGTAGGGAGTGTCTTTTTCGCGGGGGCACTGCTAGAGGTTCTAGTGCAGTGGCCCAGGAAAGCGCTGCTGGCCCATCTGGGGTGGCTGGTCAAACCTCAGCGGCGCGGGGTGGTACTGCTGACCCGGCTGAGGTTGCCAGTTCTGCCTTGGTGACCCGGGGCGGCAGTGCTAAGCCTTCTGGGTCCAGAGGTTCCGCTTTGGGGACCCTGGGCAGTGAGAGCCCAAGCCCCCCACGTCCCCTACGTCTTGCGCCTGTGGCGGTGGATGGAGGTGGGGCGCAGGAGGAGGGGAGTGTTGAGGGGGGGTTTTGGGAGAAGCAGGGGAAGCATAATAAGAAGAAGGAGAGGGATAGGGCTGCCCGAGCGAAGAAAGTGCAATCGGGTGAGTTTGGCTCCAGTGTGGTGCAGACTGCACCTGCTGGGGCCCAGGGGGGAGTTGTGGTGGCTCGGAAGGGGGGAAAGAAGTCTAAACGTGTGGGTGGCAAAGTGGTTGGGGGTAATGTGGAGGCGGATGACCCTTCCCTTATGGAGGTTACCGCACCTCCGCATGCGAGTGGGACTAAAAGGAGGCATTTGCCTGGTGAAGAGGAGGAAGGGCGTGGGTCCAGAGCGAAGGGGATGTCTTTCTCCGAGCTTTCCACCACTGAGGTGGCTGAAAGTGGTCTTGACCCGGTGTCTTCTGGGTCGGTGGTTGGGCCTTCTCTTCATGGATCTACAGCGGGTGTCACCGGACTGGGTGCTGAAGTTGATTCCGGTGGAGTTGTGTCCACTGGGCGGGAGTCTGTCCCTTCATCTCAGGGGCCCTCTGAGGGAGTTATCTCGGCGGATGCTGTGGTTAGCTCCCTTGGGTGTGTACCCTCTGGGTCGGATGAGGTCCCCTCGTTTCAGAGGCCTACTGAGGGTGCTAGCACGGTAGATGACGTGGTTGGCTCCTCTGGTAGTGTGCCCTCTGTGACGGGGGATGGGCAGAGTCAGGCTGAGGGGGGAGTTTCGGGGGTGTTGTCGTTCAAGTCTGTGCTCCATATCAGTGCCAGTGGAGGTGCTGGGGGGCGGGATGCCTCACCGGATGAGTTGTCTGGGGTGAGGTTAATGGCAGGTGGTGATTCTCTGGGTGATGCCTGTGGAGAGGGCACTCTGGATGATGTGGAGGTCAGGGCTGTTATGGGACGTGATCCTCTTTCAGACTCCGAGGGTGCCAGTGTTCCACAGGCCCTGGGGATGCCTCTTGTTGTTGCTTCCCCAGGCCCAGAGGAGGAGGGTGATGGTAGCGTGCAGGAGCCCAGCCATTCAGAGGGCTGCGAGTCTCAGGTAGGGGTGTTGGGACCCACCCCCAGCATTGATCCGGGTGGTCGTGTCATGGCTGTGGAGGAGGATAGCGATGCGGCCAGTGGGGGGGGCTCAGAGAGTGTTGTGTCAGACAGTTCTGGTCTTTCTGAGGTTGTTGATTCAGGTGCGAGCGGGTTGGCTGCGAGCCCAGACTCCAAGGCCGTGTCTGAGGCGAAGCTTATTGTTGAGGTGCGAGAGTTCTTAAAAATAAGTCGTGCTCCCAAAACATTATGGTTTGCCGCTACAAGGCGGTGGGAGGATGTTCTAGATGTGAAGGAGAGTCTCGAGGCTATCCTTAGTAACAAGGATAGTGGTCTTTCTGACTCGGATTTGGGGCAGTTTTGGGGTTTGTTGAAGGTCCTCAGAAAAGGACCTCCTGTGACTACAGGGAGAGTGAGGGTCACAATCTAATGTGTCTACACATTCACAGTAGCTACATTAAATTTAAATGGGAGTAGAGCGAGTTTTCGAAGATTTCAGCTCTTATCAGCCCTAAGGGAGGGGAGATTTGCAGTTTGTTATCTGCAAGAGACACATACCGTTGCTAGTGATGAACCTACCTGGCAACTGGAGTGGGAAGGGAGGGTTTATATGAGCCAACTCAGCTCAAATTCGAGTGGGGTGGCTTTTCTGTTGGCCCCAAATTTTCTGCCAAGCATTTTAAAAGTGCAGGAAGTGGTGCCAGGACGTTTGCTCCATCTGGCCGTGAGCCTGGATGGCATGCCGTTGCATTTCATTAACGTGTATGCCCCTAGCTCCGGCACGATGCAGGCCGGCCTGCTTCGGGAGGTGAATGCTCTGTTGGGCACTATTGATAGGGGAGAGTGTGTCTTCCTTGGTGGGGACTTTAATTGCACACTTGAGGTGCGGGACCGTTCTGGTACTCAGTGTGCTCCTGCTGTAGCGAAGAAGCTGAGAGGCTTGATTGACTCCTTTGAGTTGGTTGTTGTTTGGAGGGACCTTCACCCTGATTCCACTGCTTTTTCGCGGAGGTCTGAGGGCGGTGGTTCCCGCATTGATCGGTTTTATATTTCCCGAGCGTTTGTTTCCCGTGTCTCAGCTGCCTCAATGCGGCTGGTGCCGTGCTCGGACCATTGTCTGGTGCGTGTGGATTTCAATCCAGCGTGCGCTCGGGCTGGGTCCGCGTACTGGCACTTTAACAACAGGCTGCTGGAGGATCGGTGTTTCCGGGAGTCATTCACTCGGTTTTGGGTGAAGTGGAGAGAGAGGCAGAGGTGCTTCTCTTCCCTTAGGCAGTGGTGGGATGTGGGTAAAGCTCACATCCGTCTCTTTTGTAAGGAATATACATGGGGGTCGACTGGGAGGCGGGACTCAGCGGTCGAGAAGCTGGAGAGGGAGATACAGGACGCTGAGTCTCGCCTGGGTCAGTTTGGTGAAGACTCCAGCGAATGGGGAGAGTTTCAGAGGAAGAAGGAGGTTTTGAGGAGTCTGCTGCTTGAGCGATCTCGAGGCGCTTATGTGAGGTCTCGGGTCCAGATGCTGCACGAGCTGGACCGAGCGTCGCCTTTCTTTTTCTCTTTGGAGAAGGGGCGGGGAGCTCGAAAACAGCTCGTGGAGTTGCTTGCAGATGACGGCTCCTCTGTCACTGATCCAGAGAGGATTAATGCCTTGGTTAGGTCCTTTTATGGGTCCCTGTTCTCTGCGGAAGGATTCAGTGTGGAGGCTCAGCAAGATCTGTGGGAGGGTCTACCGACCGTAGATAGGGGGGAGGCTGATCTTCTTGATGGCCCCTTATCTTTGGAGGAGTTGACTCGCGCCTTGATTCAGCTCAGGAGGGGTAAGTCCCCCGGGCTGGATGGGTTGACGGTGGAGTTTGTTAGAGCATTCTGGGACATCCTAGGGGGTGACTATATGTTGGTTCTGGGGGAGAGCCTGGCGACTGGAGTGATGCCTCTCTCGTGGCGTAGGACGGTTGTTGTCTTGCTGCCTAAGAAGGGCGAACTCCGTTTGTTGAAGAACTGGCGTCCAGTCTCTCTCCTTTGCACAGAATATAAAATTTTTGCACGGGCAATGGCAAATCGCCTGGGCTCCGTGCTGCATCAAGTGATTCATCCTGATCAATCTTATACAGTCCCTGGCCGGTCCATCCAGGATAACATCCACCTGGTTAGGGACCTGATTCATTTAGTCCAGGGTACTGGTGAGTCAGCTGCTTTTCTGTCTCTTGATCAGGAGAAGGCTTTTGATAGGGTAGAGCATGAATACCTATTTGGGACGTTGCAAGCGTTTGGGTTTGGACCACACTTCGTGGCCCGGGTCCGGCTTTTGTACGCTGCTGCGGAGTGTCTTGTAAAGGTTAATGGCGCGGTGCTATCTCCTTTTCATTTTGGGAGGGGGGTCCGCCAGGGGTGCCCTATGTCGGGCCAGTTGTATTCGGTCTGTGTGGAGCCGTTCCTGTGTCTTCTTCGGAGGAGGTTGACAGGCCTGGCCCTACCTGGGCCGCGGGTTGAGGTGATTCTATCGGCGTATGCCGATGACGTACTTCTTATGTTCACTGATCCTGGTGACCTGCGGAGGATGCGTGACTGCCAGGAGATATTCTCGGCTGCATCTTCTGCTAGGATTAACTGGAGTAAGTGCTCTGGACTTTTGGTGGGTCAGTGGCGGGTAGATTCCCTGCCGGAGGAGATGGCATTGTATGCGTGGAGTACCACGCACCTCCTCTATCTGGGGGTGTACCTGAGTCCCACTGAGGATGTTTGGCCGGCAAACTGGCAAGAGTTGGAGACGAAGGTGGTTGCTCGGCTGGGGCGCTGGTCAGGCCTGCTTGGAGTTCTCTCCTTTCGGGGGAGGGTGCTGGTCATCAACCAGCTGGTGGCCTCTATGTTATGGTACCGGCTGGCTACTCTTGTCCCGCCCTCTATATTTGTAACTGCTATACAGAAGAAGCTGGTGGATTTCTTTTGGGGAAATAGGAAGCATTGGATTTCCGCGGCGGTCCTGAGTCTTCCGTTAGAGGAGGGCGGCCAGTCCTTGGTGTGCGTGCGCACCCAGGTGGCGGCTCTCCGTCTCAGGACTCTGCGGAGATACATGTATGTAGAGAACCCTCCCAGATGGCACGCTCTGGCCACGTATTTTTTTCGTCAGGGTCGTTGCCTAAGGGGGGTCTCGCGGCTCCCGGTGGCGGGTGTCAGTCGACCCGCTCTAAGGGGCTTGCCTGTTTTCTATAGGGATGTGTTAAGAGTGAGGAATTTGGTGGTGTTCAGCCAGAGTGTTGTTCCACGAGGAGAGGGGGATGTTGTGGCTGCGGGTGTGGCTGGTCCTCATCCTGTCATGGTGGTTGTCGAGGAGAGGCGCGAGCCTAGAGTGGTTCAGATAGAGCTTACCCCTGCTCCGTCAGATCTGCTCATCGGGCCTAGGCTTCGGGATATTTCTCGGCCTCCGGCTCCGCATAATCTGAGCTGCCTTTCTGAGATGACCAGCATGCCATTTTGTGATGCAAGGAGACGCGCACTGTACAGGATGCTCCTGCACATTCTGAACCACCGTGCCTTCGTCTCCCGTCCTGACTCACCATGGAGGACGGTGTTACCATCCGAAGGCGGCGGGGGGCCCCAGTGGGGGTCCTTCTATAAGGGAGTTGTACCCCTTTATATTGGGGACCTGGGGTGGAGAGTGCTGCATGGAGCGGTGGTTTGTAATAAACTTTTGAGTCGGTTCACGGGCTCGTCTGCCGCATGTATTTTCTGCGGAGAGGAGGAGACCGTATTCCATGTGTATATGGAGTGTGTGAGGTTACTGCCCCTGTACCAATATCTGAAGGGGCTGTTCCTCAAGTTCTGGCTGCATTTTAGCCCCACAATCCTGGTGTTTGGACACAAGGCGGGGAGTGGGGAGAGCCGAGTGTGGGGGGGGGACTTACCTGTCGGTTTGCTCCTTGGCCTGGCCAAGATGGCCATTCGTGGGTCCAGGCAGCGGGCGGTCGACGGTCAGGCGAGAGTCGGCTGCCTGCCCCTCTTTCGGGCCTACGTCCGTGCACGTGTGTCCCTGGAGAGGGAACACGCGGTGTTCACGGGGACTCTGGAGGCCTTCCGTCAGCGCTGGTCGCCGCGTGGGGTTGAGGCGATTATAAATGAATGTACTGCTGTACTACAATGATCTGTTCATTATAGTGTGATTTTTGATTGTGTTTTGATGTGTTGTATTTTATGATTTGTGTTGAATAAAGTTTTTGAAATGGAAAAAAAAAAAAAAAAAAAAAAAAAAAAAAAAAGAGAGAGAGAGAGATGTCGTGTTTTCTTCTCAGCTCTGCAGTTGAGAAGGATTGAAGCAGCCTTTCAAGGATTTTGTCGTTGGAGAGGGCACAGACCCAGGGGGGCTTCATAGTTCAACTTATTGTTGGGCTGTTGAAGCTTTTCTCTGGTCTGGGGAGCCTCCATCAGTGTGAAAGTTCCTGAGTTTTCTCCACATTGTCGAGGGTGCGGTTGGCGTTGGCGGATTGCCAAGAGTGCCTGTGATCTCAGTGGGTTGAAGTTGTGCGGTGTCTTTGTCGTTTTTGGCACTGCTTCTCTGCCCTAAAGTCATTTTGCTCAGTGCGGCTACCTGGCTTAATGTGAAGAAGGTACTTTTGCTTCCAGCGCGACTGGGATCGAGTTTCCCGAAAGCTGCTCTTGGCTGTGGACGAACCTGGGGACTTTCCTGCTTCAGCTGGAGGTTTCTGTTTTCTGCTGCCTGTCTTTGACTGTGACTGTCTCTGGGACTTAACTTGGAGCTGTGCTGCTGAGGGGCTTGGAGCTGGTTTGTGCCTCTGTGAGGATGGCGATGGAAGGGGCGCGGCCGAAGGTCCGGACCTACGCAGCGACGGCATCAGTGGCGGGTGCGAGGCCATCTGAGCTTGAGCCTCATGTTGACTTGGATGGGGACAGTTTTGGTATTTCTGTTCAAACTGGGCCTATGATGTCGAGGGGGGTAATTACGAAGGCCATGAATGAACTTCTTGGGAGGGGGGCTATTGTCTCTTCTGAGCTCGAAAGGGGAAAGGTGGAGATGATACTTAAGACCCGGGAGTGTGTGGCCCGAGCGTTGGAGGAGGGGATCTCAGTGGGGGGGGTCCACGTACAGGTGGATCCGTGGGTATCCAGGGTGAGACCGGTTCTCCTGCGGAGCTGCCCCACTTATTTTTCGGATGCAGTGCTTATTCCACACCTGTCCAAGTTCGGGGAGGTGCGGTCTAAATGTTTTCGTCTCTTGCATCCCGGGGGGGACCCGGAGGAAAAAGGGGTCTTCAGTTTCAAGAGGAGGGTGTTCATGAAGGTGGGTGAGGGGGATGGTGCCGAGGGGAGTTTTGAGGTGGTGCATAAGGGTGTACCCAGAACCGTGCGTTGGAGTTGGGGCAAGGCACGGTGTCATGCGTGCGGCGAATTTGGACATCTCCGTAGGGAGTGTCTTTTTCGCGGGGGCACTGCTAGAGGTTCTAGTGCAGTGGCCCAGGAAAGCACTGCTGGCCCATCTGGGGTGGCTTGTCAAACCTCAGCGGCGCGGGGTGGTACTGCTGACCCGGCTGAGGTTGCCAGTTCTGCCTTGGTGACCCGGGGCGGCAGTGCTAAGCCTTCTGGGTCCAGAGGTTCCGCTTTGGGGACCCTGGGCAGTGAGAGCCCAAGCCCCCCACGTCCCCTACGTCTTGCGCCTGTGGCGGTGGATGGAGGTGGGGCGCAGGAGGAGGGGAGCGTTGAGGGGGGGTTTTGGGAGAAGCAGGGGAAGCACAATAAGAAGAAGGAGAGGGATAGGGCCGCCCGAGCGAAGAAAGTGCAATCGGGTGAGTTTAGCTCCAGTGTGGTGCAGACTGCACCTGCTGGGGCCCAGGGGGGAGTTGTGGTGGCTCGGAAGGGGGTAAAGAAGCCTAAACGTGTGGGTGGCAAAGTGGTTGGGGGTAATGTGGAGGCGGATGACCCTTCCCTTATGGAGGTTACCGCACCTCCGCATGCGAGTGGGACTAAAAGGAGGCATCTGCCTGGTGAAGAGGAGGAAGGGCGTGGGTCCAGAGCGAAGGGGATGTCTTTCTCCGGGCTTTCCACCACTGAGGTGGCTGAAAGTGGTCTTGACCCGGTGTCTTCTGGGTCGGTGGTTGGGCCTTCTCTTCATGGATCTACTGCGGGTGTCACCGGACTGGGTGCTGAAGTTGATTCCGGTGGAGGTAGGTCCACTGGGCGGGAGTCTGTCCCTTCATCTCAGGGGCCCTCTGAGGGAGTTATCTCGGCGGGTGCTGTGGTTAGCTCCCTTGGGGGTGTACCCTCTGGGTCGGATGAGGTCCCCTCGTTTCAGAGGCCTACTGAGGGTGCTAGCACGTTAGGTGACGTGGTTGGCTCCTCTGGTAGTGTGCCCTCTGTGACGGGGGATGCGCAGAGTCAGGCTGAGGGGGGAGTTTCGGGGGTGTTGTCGTTCAAGTCTGTGCTCCATATCAGTGCCAGTGGAGGTGCTGGGGGGCGGGATGCCTCACCGGATGAGTTGTCTGGGGTGAGGTTAATGGCAGGTGGTGATTCTCTGGGTGATGCCTGTGGAGAGGGCACTCTGGATGATGTGGAGGTCAGGGCTGTTATGGGACGTGATCCTCTTTCAGACTCCGAGGGTGCCAGTGTTCCACAGGCCCTGGGGATGCCTCTTGTTGTTGCTTCCCCAGGCCCAGAGGAGGAGGGTGATGGTAGCGTGCAGGAGCCCAGCCATTCAGAGGGCTGCGAGTCTCAGGCAGGGGTGTTGGGACCCACCCCCAGCATTGATCCGGGTGGTCGTGTCATGGCTGTGGAGGAGGACAGCGATGCGGCCAGTGGGGGGGGCACAGAGAGTGATTTGTCAGACAGTTCTGGTCTTTCTGAGGTTGTTGATTCAGGTGCGAGCGGGTTGGCTGCGAGCCCAGACTCCAAGGCCGTGTCTGAGGCGAAGCTTATTGTTGAGGTGCGAGAGTTCTTAAAAATAAGTCGTGCTCCCAAAACATTATGGTTTGCCGCTACAAGGCGGTGGGAGGATTGGCTAGATGTGCAGGAGAGTCTCGAGGCTATCCTTAGTAACAAGGATAGTGGTCTTTCTGACTCGGATTTGGGGCAGTTTTGGGGTTTGTTGAAGGTCCTCAGAAAAGGAGCTCCTGTGACTACAGGGAGTGTGAGGGTCACAATCTAATGTGTCTACACATTCACAGTAGCTACATTAAATTTAAATGGGAGTAGAGCGAGTTTTCGAAGATTTCAGCTCTTATCAGCCCTAAGGGAGGGGAGATTTGCAGTTTGTTATCTGCAAGAGACACATACCGTTGCTAGTGATGAACCTACCTGGCAACTGGAGTGGGAAGGGAGGGTTTATATGAGCCATCTCAGCTCAAATTCGAGTGGGGTGGCTTTTCTGTTGGCCCCAAATTTTCTGCCAAGCATTTTAAAAGTGCAGGAAGTGGTGCCAGGACGTTTGCTCCATCTGGCCGTGAGCCTGGATGGCATGCCGTTGCATTTCATTAACGTGTATGCCCCTAGCTCCGGCACGATGCAGGCCGGCCTGCTTCGGGAGGTGAATGCTTTGTTGGGCACTATTGATAGGGGAGAGTGTGTCTTCCTTGGTGGGGACTTTAATTGCACACTTGAGGTGCGGGACCGTTCTGGTACTCAGTGTGCGCCTGCTGTAGCGAAGAAGCTGAGAGGCGTGATTGACTCCTTTGAGTTGGTTGATGTTTGGAGGGACCTTCACCCTGATTCCACTGCTTTTTCGCGGAGGTCTGAGGGCGGTGGTTCCCGCATTGATCGGTTTTATATTTCCCGAGCGTTTGTTTCCCGTGTCTCAGCGGCCTCAATGCGGCTGGTGCCGTGCTCGGACCATTGTCTGGTGCGTGTGGATTTCAATCCAGCGTGCGCTCGGGCTGGGTCCGCGTACTGGCACTTTAACAACAGGCTGCTGGAGGATCGGTGTTTCCGGGAGTCATTCACTCGGTTTTGGGTGAAGTGGAGAGAGAGGCAGAGGTGCTTCTCTTCCCTTAGGCAGTGGTGGGATGTGGGTAAAGCTCACATCCGTCTCTTTTGTAAGGAATATACATGGGGGTCGACTGGGAGGCGGGACTCAGCGGTCGAGAAGCTGGAGAGGGAGATACAGGACGCTGAGTCTCGCCTGGGTCAGTTTGGTGAAGACTCCAGCGAATGGGGAGAGTTTCAGAGGAAGAAGGAGGTTTTGAGGAGTCTGCTGCTTGAGCGATCTCGAGGCGCTTATGTGAGGTCTCGGGTCCAGATGCTGCACGAGCTGGACCGAGCGTCGCCTTTCTTTTTCTCTTTGGAGAAGGGGCGGGGAGCTCGAAAACAGCTCGTGGAGTTGCTTGCAGATGACGGCTCCTCTGTCACTGATCCAGAGAGGATTAATGCCTTGGTCAGGTCCTTTTATGGGTCCCTGTTCTCTGCGGAAGGATTCAGTGTGGAGGCTCAGCAAGATCTGTGGGAGGGTCTACCGACCGTAGATAGGGGGGAGGCTGATCTTCTTGATGGCCCCTTATCTTTGGAGGAGTTGACTCGCGCCTTGCATCAGCTCAGGAGGGGTAAGTCCCCCGGGCTGGATGGGTTGACGGTGGAGTTTGTTAGAGCATTCTGGGACATCCTAGGGGGTGACTATATGTTGGTTCTGGGGGAGAGCCTGGCGACTGGAGTGATGCCTCTCTCGTGGCGTAGGACGGTTGTTGTCTTGCTGCCTAAGAAGGGCGAACTCCGTTTGTTGAAGAACTGGCGTCCAGTCTCTCTCCTTTGCACAGAATATAAAATTTTTGCACGGGCAATGGCAAATCGCCTGGGCTCCGTGCTGCATCAAGTGATTCATCCTGATCAATCTTATACAGTCCCTGGCCGGTCCATCCAGGATAACATCCACCTGGTTAGGGACCTGATTCATTTAGTCCAGGGTACTGGTGAGTCAGCTGCTTTTCTGTCTCTTGATCAGGAGAAGGCTTTTGATAGGGTAGAGCATGAATACCTATTTGGGACGTTGCAAGCGTTTGGGTTTGGACCACACTTCGTGGCCCGGGTCCGGCTTTTGTACGCTGCTGCGGAGTGTCTTGTAAAGGTTAATGGCGCGGTGCTATCTCCTTTTCATTTTGGGAGGGGGGTCCGCCAGGGGTGCCCTATGTCGGGCCAGTTGTATTCGGTCTGTGTGGAGCCGTTCCTGTGTCTTCTTCGGAGGAGGTTGACAGGCCTGGCCCTACCTGGGCCGCGGGTTGAGGTGATTCTATCGGCGTATGCCGATGACGTACTTCTTATGTTCACTGATCCTGGTGACCTGCGGAGGATGCGTGACTGCCAGGAGATATTCTCGGCTGCATCTTCTGCTAGGATTAACTGGAGTAAGTGCTCTGGACTTTTGGTGGGTCAGTGGCGGGTAGACTCCCTGCCGGAGGAGATGGCATTGTATGCGTGGAGTACCACGCACCTCCTCTATCTGGGGGTGTACCTGAGTCCCACTGAGGATGTTTGGCCGGCAAACTGGCAAGAGTTGGAGACGAAGGTGGTTGCTCGGCTGGGGCGCTGGTCAGGCCTGCTTGGAGTTCTCTCCTTTCGGGGGAGGGTGCTGGTCATAAACCAGCTGGTGGCCTCTATGTTATGGTACCGGCTGGCTTCTCTTGTCCCGCCCTCTATATTTGTAACTGCTATACAGAAGAAGCTGGTGGATTTCTTTTGGGGAAATAGGAAGCATTGGATTTCCGCGGCGGTCCTGAGTCTTCCGTTAGAGGAGGGCGGCCAGTCCTTGGTGTGCGTGCGCACCCAGGTGGCGGCTCTCCGTCTCAGGACTCTGCGGAGATACATGTATGTAGAGAACCCTCCCAGATGGCACGCTCTGGCCACGTATTTTTTTTCGTCAGGGTCGTTGCCTAAGGGGGGTCTCGCGGCTCCCGGTGGCGGGTGTCAGTCGACCCGCTCTAAGGGGCTTGCCTGTTTTCTATAGGGATGTGTTAAGAGTGAGGAATTTGGTGGTGTTCAGCCAGAGTGTTGTTCCACGAGGAGAGGGGGATGTTGTGGCTGCGGGTGTGGCTGGTCCTCATCCTGTCATGGTGGTTGTCGAGGAGAGGCGCGAGCCTAGAGTGGTTCAGATAGAGCTTACCCCTGCTCCGTCAGATCTGCTCATCGGGCCTAGGCTTCGGGATATTTCTCGGCCTCCGGCTCCGCATAATCTGAGCTGCCTTTCTGAGATGACCAGCATGCCATTTTGTGATGCAAGGAGACGCGCACTGTACAGGATGCTCCTGCACATTCTGAACCACCGTGCCTTCGTCTCCCGTCCTGACTCACCATGGAGGACGGTGTTACCATCCGAAGGCGGCGGGGGGCCCCAGTGGGGGTCCTTCTATAAGGGAGTTGTACCCCTTTATATTGGGGACCTGGGGTGGAGAGTGCTGCATGGAGCGGTGGTTTGTAATAAACTTTTGAGTCGGTTCACGGGCTCGTCTGCCGCATGTATTTTCTGCGGAGAGGAGGAGACCGTATTCCATGTGTATATGGAGTGTGTGAGGTTACTGCCCCTGTACCAATATCTGAAGGGGCTGTTCCTCAAGTTCTGGCTGCATTTTAGCCCCACAATCCTGGTGTTTGGACACAAGGCGGGGAGTGGGGAGAGCCGAGTGTGGGGGGGGGGACTTACCTGTCGGTTTGCTCCTTGGCCTGGCCAAGATGGCCATTCGTGGGTCCAGGCAGCGGGCGGTCGACGGTCAGGCGAGAGTCGGCTGCCTGCCCCTCTTTCGGGCCTACGTCCGTGCACGTGTGTCCCTGGAGAGGGAACACGCGGTGTTCACGGGGACTCTGGAGGCCTTCCGTCAGCGCTGGTCGCCGCGTGGGGTTGAGGCGATTATAAATGAATGTACTGTTGTACTACAATGATCTGTTCATTATAGTGTGATTTTTGATTGTGTTTTGATGTGTTGTATTTTATGATTTGTGTTGAATAAAGTTTTTGAAATGAAAAAAAAAAAAAAAAAAAAAAAAGAGAGAGAGAGAGAGAGGTCGTGTTTTCTTCTCAGCTCTGCAGTTGTGAAGGATTGAAGCTGCCTTTCAAGGACTTTGCTGACGATAAGGGCACAGACACAGAGGGGCTTCATAGTTTAACTTATCGTTGGGCTGTTGAAGCTTTTCTCTGGTCTGGGGAGCCTCCATCAGTGTGAAAGTTCCTGAGTTTTCTCCACATTGTCGAGGGTGCGGTTGGCGTTGGCGGATTGCCAAGAGTGCCTGTGATCTCAGTGGGTTGAAGTTGTGCGGTGTCTTTGTCGTTTTTGGCACTGCTTCTCTGCCCTAAAGTCATTTTGCTCAGTGCGGCTGCCTGGCTTAATGTGAAGAAGGTACTTTTGCTTCCAGCGCGACTGGGATCAAGTTTCCCGAAAGCTGCTCTTGGCTGTGGACGAACCTGGGGACTTTCCTGCTTCAGCTGGAGGTTTCTGTTTTCTGCTGCCTGTCTTTGACTGTGACTGTCTCTGGGACTTAACTTGGAGCTGTGCTGCTGAGGGGCTTGGAGCTGGTTTGTGCCTCTGTGAGGATGGCGATGGAAGGGGCGCGGCCGAAGGTCCGGACCTACGCAGCGACGGCATCAGTGGCGGGTGCGAGGCCATCTGAGCTTGAGCCTCATGTTGACTTGGATGGGGACAGTTTTGGTATTTCTGTTCAAACTGGGCCTATGATGTCGAGGGGGGTAATTACGAAGGCCATGAATGAACTTCTTGGGAGGGGGGCTATTGTCTCTTCTGAGCTCGAAAGGGGAAAGGTGGAGATGATACTTAAGACCCGGGAGTGTGTGGCCCGAGCGTTGGAGGAGGGGATCTCAGTGGGGGGGGTCCACGTACAGGTGGATCCGTGGGTATCCAGGGTGAGACCGGTTCTCCTGCGGAGCTGCCCCACTTATTTTTCGGATGCAGTGCTTATTCCACACCTGTCCAAGTTCGGGGAGGTGCGGTCTAAATGTTTTCGTCTCTTGCATCCCGGGGGGGACCCGGAGGAAAAAGGGGTCTTCAGTTTCAAGAGGAGGGTGTTCATGAAGGTGGGTGAGGGGGATGGTGCCGAGGGGAGTTTTGAGGTGGTGCATAAGGGTGTACCCAGAACCGTGCGTTGGAGTTGGGGAAAGGCACGGTGTCATGCGTGCGGCGAATTTGGACATCTCCGTAGGGAGTGTCTTTTTCGCGGGGGCACTGCTAGAGGTTCTAGTGCAGTGGCCCAGGAAAGCACTGCTGGCCCATCTGGGGTGGCTTGTCAAACCTCAGCGGCGCGGGGTGGTACTGCTGACCCGGCTGAGGTTGCCAGTTCTGCCTTGGTGACCCGGGGCGGCAGTGCTAAGCCTTCTGGGTCCAGAGGTTCCGCTTTGGGGACCCTGGGCAGTGAGAGCCCAAGCCCCCCACGTCCCCTACGTCTTGTGGCGGTGGATGGAGGTGGGGCGCAGGAGGAGGGGAGCGTTGAGGGGGGGTTTTGGGAGAAGCAGGGGAAGCACAATAAGAAGAAGGAGAGGGATAGGGCCGCCCGAGCGAAGAAAGTGCAATCGGGTGAGTTTAGCTCCAGTGTGGTGCAGACTGCACCTGCTGGGGCCCAGGGGGGAGTTGTGGTGGCTCGGAAGGGGGTAAAGAAGCCTAAACGTGTGGGTGGCAAAGTGGTTGGGGGTAATGTGGAGGCGGATGACCCTTCCCTTATGGAGGTTACCGCACCTCCGCATGCGAGTGGGACTAAAAGGAGGCATCTGCCTGGTGAAGAGGAGGAAGGGCGTGGGTCCAGAGCGAAGGGGATGTCTTTCTCCGGGCTTTCCACCACTGAGGTGGCTGAAAGTGGTCTTGACCCGGTGTCTTCTGGGTCGGTGGTTGGGCCTTCTCTTCATGGATCTACTGCGGGTGTCACCGGACTGGGTGCTGAAGTTGATTCCGGTGGAGGTAGGTCCACTGGGCGGGAGTCTGTCCCTTCATCTCAGGGGCCCTCTGAGGGAGTTATCTCGGCGGGTGCTGTGGTTAGCTCCCTTGGGGGTGTACCCTCTGGGTCAGATGAGGTCCCCTCGTTTCAGAGGCCTACTGAGGGTGCTAGCACGTTAGGTGACGTGGTTGGCTCCTCTGGTAGTGTGCCCTCTGTGACGGGGGATGCGCAGAGTCAGGCTGAGGGGGGAGTTTTGGGGGTGTTGTCGTTCAAGTCTGTGCTCCATATCAGTGCCAGTGGAGGTGCTGGGGGGCGGGATGCCTCACCGGATGAGTTGTCTGGGGTGAGGTTAATGGCAGGTGGTGATTCTCTGGGTGATGCCTGTGGAGAGGGCACTCTGGATGATGTGGAGGTCAGGGCTGTTATGGGACGTGATCCTCTTTCAGACTCCGAGGGTGCCAGTGTTCCACAGGCCCTGGGGATGCCTCTTGTTGTTGCTTCCCCAGGCCCAGAGGAGGAGGGTGATGGTAGCGTGCAGGAGCCCAGCCATTCAGAGGGCTGCGAGTCTCAGGCAGGGGTGTTGGGACCCACCCCCAGCATTGATCCGGGTGGTCGTGTCATGGCTGTGGAGGAGGACAGCGATGCGGCCAGTGGGGGGGGCACAGAGAGTGATTTGTCAGACAGTTCTGGTCTTTCTGAGGTTGTTGATTCAGGTGCGAGCGGGTTGGCTGCGAGCCCAGACTCCAAGGCCGTGTCTGAGGCGAAGCTTATTGTTGAGGTGCGAGAGTTCTTAAAAATAAGTCGTGCTCCCAAAACATTATGGTTTGCCGCTACAAGGCGGTGGGAGGATTGGCTAGATGTGCAGGAGAGTCTCGAGGCTATCCTTAGTAACAAGGATAGTGGTCTTTCTGACTCGGATTTGGGGCAGTTTTGGGGTTTGTTGAAGGTCCTCAGAAAAGGAGCTCCTGTGACTACAGGGAGTGTGAGGGTCACAATCTAATGTGTCTACACATTCACAGTAGCTACATTAAATTTAAATGGGAGTAGAGCGAGTTTTCGAAGATTTCAGCTCTTATCAGCCCTAAGGGAGGGGAGATTTGCAGTTTGTTATCTGCAAGAGACACATACCGTTGCTAGTGATGAACCTACCTGGCAACTGGAGTGGGAAGGGAGGGTTTATATGAGCCATCTCAGCTCAAATTCGAGTAGGGTGGCTTTTCTGTTGGCCCCAAATTTTCTGCCAAGCATTTTAAAAGTGCAGGAAGTGGTGCCAGGACGTTTGCTCCATCTGGCCGTGAGCCTGGATGGCATGCCGTTGCATTTCATTAACGTGTATGCCCCTAGCTCCGGCACGATGCAGGCCGGCCTGCTTCGGGAGGTGAATGCTCTGTTGGGCACTATTGATAGGGGAGAGTGTGTCTTCCTTGGTGGGGACTTTAATTGCACACTTGAGGTGCGGGACCGTTCTGGTACTCAGTGTGCGCCTGCTGTAGCGAAGAAGCTGAGAGGCTTGATTGACTCCTTTGAGTTGGTTGATGTTTGGAGGGACCTTCACCCTAATTCCACTGCTTTTTCGCGGAGGTCTGAGGGCGGTGGTTCCCGCATTGATCGGTTTTATATTTCCCGAGCGTTTGTTTCCCGTGTCTCAGCGGCCTCAATGCGGCTGGTGCCGTGCTCGGACCATTGTCTGGTGCGTGTGGATTTCAATCCAGCGTGCGCTCGGGCTGGGTCCGCGTACTGGCACTTTAACAACAGGCTGCTGGAGGATCGGTGTTTCCGGGAGTCATTCACTCGGTTTTGGGTGAAGTGGAGAGAGAGGCAGAGGTGCTTCTCTTCCCTTAGGCAGTGGTGGGATGTGGGTAAAGCTCACATCCGTCTCTTTTGTAAGGAATATACATGGGGGTCGACTGGGAGGCGGGACTCAGCGGTCGAGAAGCTGGAGAGGGAGATACAGGACGCTGAGTCTCGCCTGGGTCAGTTTGGTGAAGACTCCAGCGAATGGGGAGAGTTTCAGAGGAAGAAGGAGGTTTTGAGGAGTCTGCTGCTTGAGCGATCTCGAGGCGCTTATGTGAGGTCTCGGGTCCAGATGCTGCACGAGCTGGACCGAGCGTCGCCTTTCTTTTTCTCTTTGGAGAAGGGGCGGGGAGCTCGAAAACAGCTCGTGGAGTTGCTTGCAGATGACGGCTCCTCTGTCACTGATCCAGAGAGGATCAATGCCTTGGTTAGGTCCTTTTATGGGTCCCTGTTCTCTGCGGAAGGATTCAGTGTGGAGGCTCAGCAAGATCTGTGGGAGGGTCTACCGACCGTAGATAGGGGGGAGGCTGATCTTCTTGATGGCCCCTTATCTTTGGAGGAGTTGACTCGCGCCTTGCATCAGCTCAGGAGGGGTAAGTCCCCCGGGCTGGATGGGTTGACGGTGGAGTTTGTTAGAGCATTCTGGGACATCCTAGGGGGTGACTATATGTTGGTTCTGGGGGAGAGCCTGGCGACTGGAGTGATGCCTCTCTCGTGGCGTAGGACGGTTGTTGTCTTGCTGCCTAAGAAGGGCGAACTCCGTTTGTTGAAGAACTGGCGTCCAGTCTCTCTCCTTTGCACAGAATATAAAATTTTTGCACGGGCAATGGCAAATCGCCTGGGCTCCGTGCTGCATCAAGTGATTCATCCTGATCAATCTTATACAGTCCCTGGCCGGTCCATCCAGGATAACATCCACCTGGTTAGGGACCTGATTCATTTAGTCCAGGGTACTGGTGAGTCAGCTGCTTTTCTGTCTCTTGATCAGGAGAAGGCTTTTGATAGGGTAGAGCATGAATACCTATTTGGGACGTTGCAAGCGTTTGGGTTTGGACCACACTTCGTGGCCCGGGTCCGGCTTTTGTACGCTGCTGCGGAGTGTCTTGTAAAGGTTAATGGCGCGGTGCTATCTCCTTTTCATTTTGGGAGGGGGGTCCGCCAGGGGTGCCCTATGTCGGGCCAGTTGTATTCGGTCTGTGTGGAGCCGTTCCTGTGTCTTCTTCGGAGGAGGTTGACAGGCCTGGCCCTACCTGGGCCGCGGGTTGAGGTGATTCTATCGGCGTATGCCGATGACGTACTTCTTATGTTCACTGATCCTGGTGACCTGCGGAGGATGCGTGACTGCCAGGAGATATTCTCGGCTGCATCTTCTGCTAGGATTAACTGGAGTAAGTGCTCTGGACTTTTGGTGGGTCAGTGGCGGGTAGACTCCCTGCCGGAGGAGATGGCATTGTATGCGTGGAGTACCACGCACCTCCTCTATCTGGGGGTGTACCTGAGTCCCACTGAGGATGTTTGGCCGGCAAACTGGCAAGAGTTGGAGACGAAGGTGGTTGCTCGGCTGGGGCGCTGGTCAGGCCTGCTTGGAGTTCTCTCCTTTCGGGGGAGGGTGCTGGTCATAAACCAGCTGGTGGCCTCTATGTTATGGTACCGGCTGGCTACTCTTGTCCCGCCCTCTATATTTGTAACTGCTATACAGAAGAAGCTGGTGGATTTCTTTTGGGGAAATAGGAAGCATTGGATTTCCGCGGCGGTCCTGAGTCTTCCGTTAGAGGAGGGCGGCCAGTCCTTGGTGTGCGTGCGCACCCAGGTGGCGGCTCTCCGTCTCAGGACTCTGCGGAGATACATGTATGTAGAGAACCCTCCCAGATGGCACGCTCTGGCCACGTATTTTTTTCGTCAGGGTCGTTGCCTAAGGGGGGTCTCGCGGCTCCCGGTGGCGGGTGTCAGTCGACCCGCTCTAAGGGGCTTGCCTGTTTTCTATAGGGATGTGTTAAGAGTGAGGAATTTGGTGGTGTTCAGCCAGAGTGTTGTTCCACGAGGAGAGGGGGATGTTGTGGCTGCGGGTGTGGCTGGTCCTCATCCTGTCATGGTGGTTGTCGAGGAGAGGCTCGAGCCTAGAGTGGTTCAGATAGAGCTTACCCCTGCTCCGTCAGATCTGCTCATCGGGCCTAGGCTTCGGGATATTTCTCGGCCTCCGGCTCCGCATAATCTGAGCTGCCTTTCTGAGATGACCAGCATGCCATTTTGTGATGCAAGGAGACGCGCACTGTACAGGATGCTCCTGCACATTCTGAACCACCGTGCCTTCGTCTCCCGTCCTGACTCACCATGGAGGACGGTGTTACCATCCGAAGGCGGCGGGGGGCCCCAGTGGGGGTCCTTCTATAAGGGAGTTGTACCCCTTTATATTGGGGACCTGGGGTGGAGAGTGCTGCATGGAGCGGTGGTTTGTAATAAACTTTTGAGTCGGTTCACGGGCTCGTCTGCCGCATGTATTTTCTGCGGAGAGGAGGAGACCGTATTCCATGTGTATATGGAGTGTGTGAGGTTACTGCCCCTGTACCAATATCTGAAGGGGCTGTTCCTCAAGTTCTGGCTGCATTTTAGCCCCACAATCCTGGTGTTTGGACACAAGGCGGGGAGTGGGGAGAGCCGAGTGTGGGGGGGGGACTTACCTGTCGGTTTGCTCCTTGGCCTGGCCAAGATGGCCATTCGTGGGTCCAGGCAGCGGGCGGTCGACGGTCAGGCGAGAGTCGGCTGCCTGCCCCTCTTTCAGGCCTACGTCCGTGCACGTGTGTCCCTGGAGAGGGAACACGCGGTGTTCACGGGGACTGTGGGGGCCTTTCGTCAGCGCTGGTCGCCGCGTGGGGTTGAGGCGATTATAAATGAATGTACTGTTGTACTACAATGATCTGTTCATTATAGTGTGATTTTTGATTGTGTTTTGATGTGTTGTAGTTTATGATTTGTGTTGAATAAAGTTTTTGAAATGGAAAAAAAAAAAAAAAAGAGAGAGGGACTGAGAGAGAGAGAGAGAGGCAGAGAGGGACTGAGCAACCCGAGGCCAACCCAAGCGACCCAAGACCGACCCGAGATGGACCTGAGACCGGACCGAGCTGAGACCAGGCCGAGACGGGACCGAGCCAAGACTTGACCAAGCCGGGACCCAGCCGAAAGCCCCAGTACAGTGCCCGACCTGCTCGTTCTTTCTGCATCTTTTGAATAACTGGGGGAGGGGGAGGGGGTGACATCACTCGCAGTGCATGGAACACAGCGTGGAGCAGAGCCATTGTGTTTTTTAATTCAAATTTTTTATCAGATATTTGAACATTTTCATTAATAACTCGAAATAAAGCATGAAAATTTCAGATAAGTCGACTTTGGACTCCAGGGGAAAAATGTCTACCGGAATATGTAAAGAATTTACCGTTACCACTACCACTTTCCGCGAAGATGTGATTACACACACAAATAAATACACATCCAAGATCAGAGTTTATAAGTATAGAGATCGATTCTCAGTACATATGACATTTAAACACTCTTGACTCTTGAACATCTGCTCCCGATTTTATTTAAACGTTAATTTTGCTGATTTACATAAATGCCTTGGCAATTGTAATGTTCACATATCTCCTGCTCCTTCTCAGATAAAGATCTTGTGAATCCAATAATTAGCTCAAGCATGTATGGGCTAGGTAGCTGCCTGAATCATATTGGCAACTGCCCAGACATTCTATTCCAGTTGGCTATTAGCATCAAATCTGGCATTGTTCTGGAGTAGGCAGGCATGCAGAGGCGATATCATCCAGTGAAGTATATGCAAAAATATTTTATGTGATCTTTCATCTGATCATTTGGTCTCCAAAAGATAGAAATTATACAGCTCTGATTTTCACGATGACAATTTAATCATCCTTAAGAGATGTTACTCTTATGTCACTCATAATTCTCGCAAAGAAGATTCAACTATTTTGAATGTGCTGATTATCACCAAGTATTGATTGTTCATCGATAGATGGACTATTACATTGATCAGAAAAGAAATAGGGTGAAGGCTCAGCACCAAAAGTCTGCCCATTTCAGCCGATACACATGCTTCCACAATGATGAGCCATTTATTTTTGAGTCCCAGTGTCTTCTAACATAGAAACAGGCCCCTTACCCAACTGTGCACATGCCAACCATTGTACTTACCAAAACAAATCCCATTTGCCCACATTTGGTCTATAGCTTTCTCTGCATGGGTGATTCAAATACGTGTTTAGATAGTTAAATGTTTTGAGTTTACCTAGCTCCACCACCTCCGATTCCATCTTAACCTCCCACCTGTCCTCTTCATACCTCCACAATTCTAACTGGATACTCTCTCAATACCCTGAATAATTTTGTATACCTCTATCGTCATCTCCCGACCACATCTGCATCAGGCTAAACAATACTACCCAGTCTTTCCTTATAACTGAAATGCTCCAATTGAGGCAACATCTTGGTGAGTGTCCTCTGCACCCTCTCCAGCACAATCACATCCTTAGCTCTTTCTCTTCACATCTTTTTGTTGCTATCCACTTGTACCTAGTCCTGCTGACTTCTGCCCATGATTTGTCCAATATCAACTCTTCTTGCTAATTATCTGTACTCCTCGGCATTGTTTTCTGTGCTCGTGTTGGAAAGAAAAGTACAAAGTTATGGTGCATTCAGTCTCTATCAAAGTCAAGTCAAAGTGAAAAGAGTTTATTGTCATGTGTCCCTGACAGGACAATGAAAATCTTTCTTTGCATAGCACAACAGAACATAGAAGGCATTGACTACAATTCTATACATAAATACACCCATGAATTAATAAATTAATAAAGTGCAAATAACAGATGGAGGGATATTAATGTTCAGATATCGAGCCAGGTTTAATAGCCTGATGGCTGTGGGGAAGTAGCTATTCCTAAACCGGGTTGTTGCAGTCTTCAGGCTCCTGTACCTTCTACCCGAAGGTAGCAGGGAGATGAGTGTGTGGCCAGGGTGGTGTGGGTCCTTGATGATGCTGCCAGTCTTTTTGAGGCAGCGACTGTGATAAATCCCCTCGATGGAAGGAAGGTCAGAGCCGATGATGGACTGGGCAGTGTTTACTACTTTTTGTAGTCTTTTCCTCTCCAGGGCGCTCAAGTTGCCGAACCAAGCCACGATGCAACCAGTCAGCAAGCTCTCTACTGTACACCTGTAGAAGTTAGAGAGAGTCCTCCTTGACAGACCAACTCTCCGTAATCTTCTCAGGAAGTAGAGGCGCTGATGAGCGTCTATCTATGTGAGCCTGCAATAATAAGCATATTGTAATAGGAGCAGCTGATGAGGATTATGTATGATCACAAATGTAGCCAGAAGCAATTGATAGGATGTGTCCCATGCTGCAGGCTCCAAGCCCATAATTTTTCAAATAATTACTTTGTAAGGGAACATGTTACATTTTCCCAGTGTTAGCGGTGCTTGATTATCATGTTTTCGTCTTGTTCAAGCATTTGATTATTTCAGATAAACAATGTCTTTCACATTGGCACACTTAAGCATATCTATATAACTAAAAGTCTCATCTTGACCGGTTCCTGTCTGCGCTGTATATTGATTTTAGAAAAATTGCTACCCTATATCGCTATGATTTTGGGCCATCCTACTCACAGTCCTCCTCCACTGAGGCAGCCCCGAGGATTTTTCCGATTGATGAAAAAAAAATTATGAATGTTTAACAAATCTTGCGATCAGCTGATTGGTCCTCTCGCCAGTCGATCACTACGATGAAGGTAATACCCCTCCCGGGGGAGGGGGGGGGGGCAGGACTATAAAACCCTGGATGCCTGGACGTGAGTCAGTCACTCTGGAAGATCGCGAGGGAGACGCTACAACCGTGATTCTAAGCTGTGAATCAACTGAACTGTGATGTAAGCAATGTACTTGCAATAAATGATTTGTTAGCCCTTAATGAAAATGACATTGTTTGAGTTGTTTGGCCTGTTTGGCCTGCCCTGTGCTTGAAACTGCAATGAAAATGGAAATGAATTGAAAATGAAATTAATTGTTTGGCCTGCTCTGTGCTTGAAACTGCAATGGAAATGAAAATGAAATGAAAATGCAATTAGTTGTTTGGCCTGCCCTGTGCTTGAAATTGAAATGGAAATGAAAATTGAAATGAAATGAGTTGTTTGGCCTGCCCTGTGCTTGAAATTGAAATGGAAATGGAAATGAAATGAGTTGTTTGGCCTACCCTGTGCTTGAAATTAAAATGGAAATGGAAATGAAATGAGTTGTTTGGCCTACCCTGTGCTTGAAATGGAAATGAAATGAAATGTTGTTTGGCCTGCCTGAAACCACTAATTTCGGCCCACAAGACCGCTATTAGCTGAGAAACCAGTCCCTTTTGCCCAAAAAGTCCCTATTAGCCCAGGAGGAGCATTTTGGCCCAAAAGGCCCGTGCCAGGTCCGGAAAGGTCCAGAATCTGTGCTTGAAACTGCAATGGAAAAGTCAAATTTGGCCCATCAGGCCTGTACTAGCCCAGGAGGAGTCCCTTAAGCCCATCCATAAGTATTCCCCCTGCAAGTATTAAACCTCACCTCAGTATTTTTCTCCCTCCCTTCATTGGCTCCCTGTGAGATCCAGGCCAGGATAGACTTTCCCCCTTCATTGCTGTGATCTGCAGAAAAAGATGAAAAATGTCTAAAATGGATACTCCACCTTCTCCCCCTTCTCTCTCACAGAGTCTGCCATCTGATTTGGGCAGAATTTCTGGCAGTTTCTGAGCTGCCAGCCCACCAGCCCTGAGTGACTGAGCTGCCAGCCCACCAGGCCTGAGTGACTGAGCTGCCAGCCCACCAGCCCACCAGCCCTGAGTGACTGAACTGCCAGCCCACCAGGCCTGAGGGACTGAGCTGCCAGCCAATCAGGCCCCAGTGAGCTGCCAGCCCACCAGGCCTGAGTGACTGAGCTGCCAGCCCACCAGGCCCGAGTGACTGAACTGCCAGCCCACCAGTCCTAAGTGACTAAGCTTCCAGCCCACCAGGCTTGAGTGACTGAGCTGCCAGCCCACCAGGCCTAAGTGACTGAGCTGCCAGCCCACCAGGCCTGAGTGACTGAGCTGCTAGCCCACCAGGCCTTAACTGAGCTGCCAGCCCACCAGGCCTGAGTGACTGAGCTGCCTGCCCACCAGTCCTGAGTGACTCACCTGCCAGCCCACCAGGCCTGAGTGACTGACCTTCCAGCCCACCAGGCCTGAGTGACTGAGCTGCCAGCCCACCAGGCCTAAGTGACTGAGCTGCCAGCCCACCAGGCCTGAGTGACTGATCTGCCTACCCACCAGTCCTGAGTGACTGACCTGCCAGCCCACCAGGCCTGAGTGACTGACCTGCCAGCCCACCAGGCCTGAGTGACTAAGCTGCCAGCCCAAGAATACATTCAGCCCACAATGTCCATACTAGCTCTCTGGAAACCAGTCCCTTCATCCCACAAGACCCATACTAGCGCTCCAAAAAGCCCCCCCCCCCTCCACTGGCCACCAATATTGGAATTGGTGGAGAGGTGGAATATTATGTTGGGGGACCAGCCCTCCCGTGTGAAGTTGGGTCCCAATGGGTCCCACTTCGTCTAGTGTACAATTACGATTCTTGGATACTTGTTCAAACTAACCAGGTAAGGCTGGCAATATACCTGCATTTCCTACGGAGGAAATGGCCATTGAACCCAACCACTGCTGGAAGTGTGTAAGAAGGAACTGTAGATGCTGGTTTACAGGGATTCAAACAAGAGTTACTTGAAGTTATGGAAGTCAATATTCATACTGCTTGAAGGGAATATTGACACAGGCAGCATCTCTGGATAGAAGGGATGAATGACGTTTTGGGTCGAGACTCTTCGTCAGACTGCTGGAAGTGATTCTACCGCTGGGGAAGCATTTTCAGCAGTTTGCCATGGGAAGGACCACCCACATTCACCAAGCCAGACTTAGTGAAAGAGGCCTCACTCCACAAGTTAGATCCTGCTAACCAAGCGGCCTAGGAAGCTTTAAATAATGAAATTGCAGAGCCAGTCGGGAACAGATATTGCAATGATGTGGTACCAGTGTCACCAGAAATGCAATGACTTCACATATCCATTTAAGGTCAAACATTCTCTCTTGCGGAGGAAGGCAGCATACAGCCTCAAGTTAAGGCAAAATAACAGAGTGGCTTGTTGGAGATGTTATTATGCCTAGAGGCACAGTTGAGAAAAGAATATACTGCTGATTATGGTCTCAGCTGCCACACGATCATCAAATTGAAGATCATTGAGAGTGATGGCATACCCATATTAAATCTACCTACCCAATCTCACCTCATTTCAAACTTGCTCTCTCAAATCACATGCCACACTCCTGTAATTACATATTTGAGAATTGATTCAATTTAACAGAGTAGCCCAAAGTTAGGTGTTGCATGCAAATTCATGTAATTTGTTTGTGGTTCACATGATCTATATGTAGATGTGTCATCCACATGCAAGCGACTGATTAAAGATTATGTTATGGTTAATGAGCAGTCAGGTCTGAAATCAATAATATGCCACTTAAAGAACATGCACTGTTTGATTAAATCTCTAAGCCACAAACTTAAATCGTATTTTTAAATGCTGCGTACAGTGTACCTTAGTCATTACAGGCTTCATACTATGTTACTTATATTCAACGCCCAATATTGTAGCAGCTGTCCGCTTTTAAAACCCGTTGGCTTTAATATACCGGAATTTTGAAAATGAATTTTGCAATCTGTAACTGCCTCAATTTTGTTAATTTAACCAGTGACCTAAGGTGAATTTTGACCCATATAAAGCTGGAAGTTGCATACATACCAGGTATCTATAGTATAAACAAGCAAGTGCAGTAGCTGGTTTTACAAAAGAAGACACAAAGTGCTGGAGTAACCCGGCAAGTCAGGCAACATCTGTGGAGAACATGGGTAGGCGACGTCTCAGGTTAGGACCTTCTTCAAACACTGTGTTAGAGATGGGAGACGAGGTCGTCACTGGGTGGCGAGCATTCTTTACCAAATAGGAGGCAGAGACAAAGAGCACAATATCATGATGGGCTCGGAACCTTTTGAGGTGTTTGCATGGGGTACAACGGTAAGGCCTCAGCTGAGGACCAACAGTTCTGCATGAGAAATAAAGAGGTGTGGAGGAATGATGAAAACATGATAGGGGTATAAGGCTGGGCAGGGGGCAGAGGGTTGAGATTACAGTGGGCTTGGATTACGGGGGCTTGGAGGGGAAAGGGATGTGAGGGGTGGTGTGGGGGGTAGGGGGGGTTGCATGGATGGCACAGGGGGAAGGCAAGCAGGACCCAGTGTTGTCAGTATTGAGGTTCCTTGTTGAAAGAGGGTAGCAGTAGGATCCAGGAGAGTCAGTCCACATGACGCAATTAGAGCCGCAGCGTGGAGGCCTGAACAAAGGTCCCATCCCAAAATGTAATCTAACCATATTCTCCAGAGATGCCACCTGACCCGCTGAGTTACTCAAGCACTTTGTGCCTTCTCATGTATATGTTGTACCTCATTCCTCAGGACTGCTCATTTTCATCCACTTTCTTAAATGCACAGTGGATTAGTAGGATGAAACCAATGGATTCCAATGAAGTAGGTTAAGGTACACTGGTCGGAATTGGTTGATATGCTTTGAATATGACAGTGAATGTGGAAGTACTTTGGAATGTTCTAGTGCTAAATTGGAACTCATTTACTCAAGTCCAAATCAACAATTAACATTTGTTTTAGGAATATGCCAGGGTTTACTTAGCATCTGATTGCTAGTATAAACATTGCCTGAAGAATCTGCAAAATGAGTCACACCATAATTTTCCCCTTATAAAAATTAATAGTGTCTGCCTGTGGCCTTTGAAAGGAATTACATGTGGATTTTTTCATCTGATGATTCATTGAAATTGCCTCAGTGAATCTCCCTAAATTGAATACAATTATCGAGAAATTTGATCACATAGCGTTGTTTATCTCAGTACTGTATGAGTAAGATGTACTTTGAATAATGTGAAACAATAATAACCATTTCCATGGAATATTAAGCCACTGGATATTTGACCAAGTACCTCACAATACGAGTTGTGCCAGATTGTCCCGTGCATTTACAGTGTCAAGTGCAATAACGTTCCAACCATATAATGTTCAGCCACATTGTCCCTCAAATAACCAACATTGGGCTACATTCACTGCATAATGCAAGACTGGTACCCCACTAAGTTTTTTAATTGTTTCCTCACCTTCAGATGAACCCTCTAATACCTTCCACCTCACTTCACTTCTGCCAACTAACAAAGCACCGATCCCCCGTTGGTCTAGACCCCTACTCCTGATGCTCTCATCATCTGACACCCTGAATCCTAATGGCCCTGACACTCACATCCCCCAAATGCCAGAATGGCAAGACCCTCCAATCCCATGAAGCTCCAATAATTTACCCCCTTTCCAACTACAACAATCAGTCCCCAAATCCAGAGTTTCATGTTATAGGAGACATTCAGCCCATCATATCTGCTCCACCATTCAATCATGGCTGATCTATCTCTCCCTCTTAACCCCATTTTCCTGCCTTCTCCTCATAACCCCTGTCAAAATGTAGTTTGTTCCATATTTCCCTGCTAGAAAAATGTGCAAAGGGGTTGTTCCACTTGGGCGACCTAATTGGCGAGTTTAGAAGAGTTTGACAAAATGACATGTTGAAGACCTCCTTCGACTATGTAGAAGACCTCCTTCGACCTCCTTCGACTTTGTTGAAGACCAGCTTCGACTAGCTACGACTAATTTTTGGAAAATTGGACACTGAATAGTGGAAAGTAAAGATGACCTCCTTCGATCTCCATCGACCTCTCTTCGACTATGATGAAGACTGTCTACGACTACCTTCAACTACCTTTGACTACCCTCGATTACCTACAACTAACATGCTGACCTACTACGACCTACTACGACTAAACCTATGAGTAAAAAAAGTATCGATTTTTTCCATGGGGACCTTTTATTACTCGCCGGCATTTTTTAACATATTGAAAAAAACGCCGCGACCTAGCTGAGGCCTCGAATACGCGGAGACCACTCTCGAGTATGAAGGAGAGTTACGAAGACCTCCTACGACCTCGTGTTGACCATGCTGCGAGTATGAGTCGAGGGCAAACTCGCCAAAACTCACGGATTAGGTCGCCCAAGTGGGACAGGCCCTTAACACTTGTTGGTATTGCTCGATTTCTCAGGACTGGCATGAAGCTTTTGCAGCTGCAAATCTATGGGAGAAATGTCCAGACCAAAGTATGGAAATAAATCGAGGAAAAGACCAAATAAAGAGGAGAAGCACAAAGATGAATGTTGTTAGTTTTTTTTATTATTTCCCTTTGAAGTGAAAAGCACCTCTAGTTTGTAAACTGTTAATTTGGATGTCCATTGGAACCCTGTCAAAGGAAAATGCAAGGTTGTAAGAAAATCCTTCATATGGGCACTCAGGTCACTGAATTAGATTAATGTCTAATCTTAGGTTGATGCAATATTCTAATTTCAAATATGGCAAGATAGGCAATTAGGTTTTTTTGCAGCAGAATATTCCTTATATGTTCTTGCTATGTAAAATACTTCTCTACATAATATCCTGTGAGATTTAATTCAATTTCAAATGATTGCAAATACTGGAAATTCACTTTCTCTCTTGCGGAAATCATAATGGTGCAATAATATTAAAACTGTTCATCAAAAGATTTAATCAACTTTCTTGATACATTATACTTTTTAAACCCAAGGTAACTTTTCTAAGGTTAAATTTAATCAAAGTGTCTGAGTTTCAATATGCAGATTGAGAATAATATTGTTTTCTTCATCTCAGAATCTAATGACTTTGTATTTTTTATATTTAATTAGTATAAGTTGAATGTTTATAATAGCATCGCTAGAATGTGTCCAAAATGTTTTAATATCTAAACATTTCATAATTGTTTATGTTTTTATTTTCATTTATTAACATGATAAACATTCAATTGGAAACTGTGATTTTTGGAGGAAGCGTGGAGATTATCATTTCAGATTATTGGTGAGGATTACATTGCACCTGCTTCTCTTCCCAATATTGCCTGTAGGGATGGGAAATTATATCTAGTGGAGATAGCTACCTTTGTTTTATACCTTGTTTAGATTTCAATCCATAATGATTGGATTCAATGCAGACCATGTCAGCCTGAACTCAGTATAATTCCCCAGGGTTTATATTTAGGAATGACCCAATTGAGTTCATGCATAGGGAAGTGTTAAATTACCTGCCTGAGGCATGTACTGATTTTTTTTTTCAACTGACGCAGGCAGCAGCAGATCACACCAACCATTTAGTTAATCCAATGTGAATCACCTGGTTTGCAGTCCAAACAAAAGAAAGACAGTGGGAGCTCCCTTCATTCCTATTTTCTTTTTCCTTCCTCTCTATTCCTGTCCATGTTTCAGCTTCCATTCTTGGCTCCCAGTAATGGGTAGGGTAGGCAAATAACCAGGAGATGATACCATTACAGGACAATCTCATGAGCCATTTTTTACTAAGAATGGAAAATGAATTTAGGTGACTCATCACAGACTTTTTTTTCTCATAATTTTGAAAAATGCATAGTGGGTGCTTTATTCCTCATTCCAGCAAGTCCAGAAGAGCATTGTAGTTGAAGAATTGCATTGTAAATAGTGGTGGGAATTATTAACAATAAAATTACGTTGCATCAAAATCTTCAATGTTTCAGGCTTGCTCTTTAATGTGATTTCACTGGAGTTCCACAACCCCCTCTGGACTTTGTCTTGACTTAACAAAAAATATGCACACGAGTGAGCAGAGTTTTAATCCATGTGTTAGGCAATATCATGTACTGCCGTAGGCTTAGCAACATGCCCTCTTGGAATGCTGCCATAGAAACAATGTCGTTTTGCCGTGTCTTTTCCAGGAGTAAGACTTCAATTATGCAATACCAACTGTCTCACACTGCTCTTTCATGCTGTCATCAATGACAGGGCATGGCAGCGTTTGAGGGCAGCAGTTGGTAATGCTACATTTTACAGTATGTTACCTGGAACCTTAGGTAATGAGACTTGTGCAGACCCCAATAATCTTTCAGATGTTTGTCAATAGACACGGATCAACAAAATGTAGAATGTTTTGTTTATACACCATCAATTTTGGTGGTCTGAAGATGGGATGAGAAGTGTTACTGAATACTAATAAATGTTTGTATGGGTAACCACAATAAGAGTTCTGACATGTGTAGCTCATCACTGCAGTTTTTGTTTATACATCATTATGGTTGCTAAAAAGAGATGGAAAGCATGAATAAAACATTCACTATACAAACTGAAATCTCACTGTTAATGAGCATGAGGCAAAGTATGCAGGCTATTTAATTGGAATCATGCCTTAAAATGGATGTCTGCATTTATGCTCATATTCAATTTAGTCAAGTACTCATTTTCTATTTAGGTCATTGAATCTGGGCACAGAAAAGAAGGAAAGTAATGAGGAAACAAAAATGAGTTTCCCTGAAGGAAATTGAATTACAAACACTTTTATAACGGTGTGGTAGGTTGAACACTCATTTCAATGCTAGCATTGGGCTTCAATGCAACACAGGCTGATGAAATTACTTTATTCTGTTCGACATTGAAGGTACTATTTCAATTTTTTTTTTTAAATTCTTGATCAACCATGAACAAGATCTCCACAATTCAAAACAATTCAATGTATTCATGTTGATTAGCTGGAAGAAGCAATACAAATATAGAAATTCATCTCTGACTAGAAAAGTGTGATAAAATGCATGGTATTTTACAAGTCAAAGGGTCATGACTGCAAAACATAATTGCTCACCAAGGCCAAGGTGTCAGTCACTGAGGAGCGGAATTGTGACCATGAGGGTCATGGTAGGCTGTTGGATAGTATGTGTCAGGGTCACAATTAGTGGTAGAGGAGAGGGTTAGAATAGTGACTGATGGAGGTATATTGGGCAGGTCTTACGAAGAGCTTTCTTGAAAGTAAGATTTTAATTTAAAAAGTGGACTTGCTTGTGTCCAGTTCGCTGAACTGAAACCATTTGTGAAAAACTCGATCTCCTTTTTCATGTCTATTTCATGGACCTAAATAGCCCTTCTACAGGTGAGACAGAGATTCACATGCACCTCCTCCAAACGTGTGTTCATTGCTATGAAGGGGTTCACTCTTACCTACCCACTCATACCTCCCACTGCCCCTTACCCTCCCCAGCTTGATCTGCTCCCCCTCGCTTCCCCTCTTCTTCCCTCCCCGCCCCACCCCCCTCTGTGTCACTTACTCCACTCATCTGCCAATCAACTCCACCCCCTCGCCTCTATCACTTGCAAGGGTTTGTCCTTCCCCAACCTCTATTTTCCAGTTTTCTCCCCCTCCCCACTCCAATCAGTCTAAAGGGTCTTGACCTGAAGTGTCCCCTATCAAGTATCTCCACACATTTTGCCTGACCCACTTTCCTCCAGCACGTTGTGTTTTGCTCAAGATTCCACTATCTGCATTTCCTTGTGCTGCTATTAATTGCATATCTTCCCCTCACATTTGACCTACCAAATTGCAATACTATAGATATTGGGGAGATCTTGTTCATGGTTCATCAAGAATTACCAACAAAAATCTGAAATAGTACCTTCAATATCAGACTAGACTCCATCTGCCGTTTCTTCATCTATTTCTATATCCGCTGTATACTTTGAAAGCCTTCCTCAATGTCCGCAACTCACCGATTTTGTTGTTTACAAATTCATTAATCAATCCATCTACATTTACATCTAAGTCATTTATATATATCACAAGCAACAGAGGTTCCAACATAGACCCCTGTACACTGATCACATACCTCCAACCAAAATAGCACAGTTTTATCACTTGTTCTGAACCCAACTAATCAAATTACCCTGGATCCCCTATATTTTAACCTGGATTAGCCTACATGAGGGGATTTATCAAATGCCTTACTAAAATCCATGTACATATCTCCTGCCCTACCCTCTCGATCACCTTCATAACTTCCTCAAAAAACTAACTCAAGTTCGTAAGAAGTGGCCTACTGTAGACAAATCCATGTTGACTGTCCCTAATTAGCCCATTCTCTCCCAAATGCAAGTATATTATATCTTAAAGAATCCTCTTTAATAACTTCCCTACCACTGATGTGAGACTCACAGACCTATAATTTCCTAGATTATCATTACTTCCTCTCTACTGAAAAAGGAACATCGTTAGCTACCAAACATTTCCGGCCAACATCCCTCCACTTCCCTCTCACTCCCTACATCCACTACTGACACTTTCCCCTGCAATCATAGGAGTGTAACACTTGTCTCTACACTTCTTTCCACACTTCTATTTCATGGACCTAAATAGCCCGTCTATAGGTGAAGCAGAGATTCACCTGCACCTCCTCTAAACGTGTCCATTGCATTCATTGCTATTGACATGGCCTCCTCTATGCCGGCTGGGCGACCAACATGCTGAACATCTGCACTCGATCTACTGTGGCCATCTGGATCTCCAAGTTGCTAGTCATTTTAATCCTCCTTCCCATTCCCACATCGACCTGTCTGTGCTAAGTCTCCTCCATGGCCCAGGTGAGGCCTAGAGGACCAGAATCTCATATTCTGCTGCGTAGTTTACAACCCAACAATATCACCATAGAATTCTCCAATTTCAAGTAACTTGCACTCCTCTGCCCTCTTTCTCTCTTCTACCACACACTCACTCTTCTTTCCACCTTACTCCCAAACCACTTATCACCTTCTTTCTTCTTTTTTGAACCAGAATCTGCAACCTTTTGTTCTCCACTAATCACCAATCAGCCTCTATTGCCATCTCTGCACTTTTATCCTCCACCTGTGTTGTCTGCCAATTAACCCCACCTCACCTGTATCCACCCATCACTTGCACAGTCCCTCTCCCATGTTATGGGAACCTACTCCCCCCATAGTTATCCTTTTGCTCTTAATATGTTTCCATGAACTTTTAAGATTTTCCTTATCTATGTGCCCTGGTTATCTCACGTCCCCTTTTTGACCTAATTTCCTTCTCCCACATCCCTTGTTCAGCTCAAAGGGTTCACTTTATCCCAGTTGCCAAAGCCTGACATGTGCTCCCTTCTCTCTCCTGACACAAGCCTCAATATCCCTCATCATCCAGGATCCGTTAATCCTGCCAACTTTCTCTTCATTCTAGCATTCCAGTGTCAAAGTTTGCAAACTTTATATCGTACTTATGGTAATTTTATAGAATGTAACATTATTTGTGTTGTTTCTATTTATATTATTTTATTTGTGGTGTTTGGTCGGATTTTTAAGTGAGTTATCATTTGCTGCTTTGGAAACCTTACCTGATATTCCCCACCTGAGAAGGTTCATAAGATCATAAGACATAGGAGTAGAATTAGGCTCTTCGGCTCATTGAGTCTGCTCTGCCAATCAATCAGGGCTAATCAATTTTCCCCTCAACCCCAGTCTCCTGCCTTCTCCCTGTAACCTTTGACACCCTTACTAAGCAAGAACCTATTAATCTCCGCTTTAAAAATATCTAATGACGTGGCCTCCACAGTTCTCTGTGGCAATAAATTCCACAGAATTACCACCCTCGGGCTAAAGAAATGTCTCCTCATCTCCATTCTAAAGGTACATCCTTTTATTCTGAGACTGTGCCCTCTGGTTCTAGACTCTCCCACTACTGGATACATCCTCTCCACGTCCACTCTATCAAGTCTGTTTAGGCTGTTTATAGAAATAAACACCACCAAAAGTCAGCTTTTGAGCTAGTTTTTTCTCTTTATGATTTTTTAATGTCTTTCATTTCTAAGCCTTCTATTTATTTTAGTGTTTCTAAAATGGGAAGAAAGTAGACTGAATTTAAGGACAGAGATGCTTCAATGCTGCAAGAATAGAGATCCTTGATTAACAATGTCATTGGCATGGATGCAATGCTTGAACATAATCAGTTCCTCATAACTCTTCAAAATGGGGTTGCAAATTCTAAGTGGTAATTTCCTCATAATCATCTCTACCATCTGTTCAAGCTTTAATTTTTCATTTGATGGGCATCTCCTTAGAATATCCAGATATCTGTGTGGAAACAAACCATTAGATCTTATTGAGTTTGCCAAAACTGTGTGTGATAGTTATGCCGACTAATTCTTTGGGTGGACGTATACAATTCTATGACCTATTGGAAGACATTTGTCTGGGGCTTGTCATGGGCATTAAACACTGTGAGAGAAATGGTTATTGATTGGTCTTATCTCCTTACACTTGTTTTCTTTGAAGTCAATGGAGTGAAGCATGCAGTGATTAGGTCTGTACATGTACACAGCTAGTGCTGGCAAACAACACCAAATTTCTGCCTCTTCATATTTAAGTTTCCACAAGATATTTGATAAAGTTTCACACAAGAGGTATTAACCCGTGAGAAAAATGATTGGTGTGATTTACATTATGTTCCTAATGCAATTTCTTTAGAGGAATTATTTGGTTTGGTAAGACGTTAGTATTTGGGTGCCAAAGAATTAGTGAAATTTCTACCATGAGCAATTTTCATAGAAAAATGAACGCAATGAACTTCATCAAAAGCATGCACTTGATGAAAATTGTCAAGTAATGCCAATTCTGGAGGAATCAGTGAAATTGTAGAATAATGAGGACAACATACAGAGATGTGCATTTAATACACATACTACGTTTAAAAAAGGGGGAAATATAAATATCACGTATATTCCTTGGATGAATTTGAATAAACTAAGGATGTACTTGAAATAAAGGAAGTGGCTTAACATGCTGAGGAATCAGCATGTTTTCAATAAAATATTTAATTACATTGCATGGGAGAAGGAATGAGGAAATTCATCTATCCCATTAAAAAAAAACTTTGTAAATGCTTTTATTAGTTCTGCTTGAATTAAATTTGATAATACAAAGGATATTTATCTCTTTATTCATTTTTCAAATATTGGACATCACTGAGTGTTTATTGTGCATTCCTCGT
Organism: Raja brachyura; assembly: GCA_963514005.1. Next base: position 44,151,867 of record OY740797.1, on the reverse strand, counting down.
TATCCTTGGGAACGTTCCAGTTATCCATTCAATCCTCTGGTTCTCCCACTTCTGTTCAGACACTGCAACAATAAAGGGCCATTGATAGAATTTCAAATCAGGATAATAAGCGACTTGGAAAGGAATATACATGTATCCAGTATTCCCATTGGCCTGCTGCCCTTCTCACTCTTGGTGGTGGAGATTGCAGGTTTCATAGGTATTATCAATGTAGCCGAGGGAGTAATTGTGCTGCATTTGGCAGATGGTACAAACCGCACCGTGATGGTGCAAAATACACTGTGTGTTGGTGGTGAAGGGAATGTATGTTTGGGATGATTGACGGGATGCTAATCAAGTAGATAATTTAGTCTTGGAATGTGTTGAGCCTCTTGAGTGCTGCTGGAACTTCGCTCCATGGCACTCCTGACTTATGCTTAAGAGATAGTGAAAAGTCTTTGGCACATAAGAAGAACATAAGAACACTTTCTGCAGATATACAGCCTCTGACTTGTTCTTCCAGTCATGAAACCTATATGGCTGGCCCCATTTGAGTTTCTAATCAATGGTAAATACCAGCATATTGACGGAGGGAGATTCAGCGATTGTGATACCACTTAAATTTAAACATGGAGAGTTCTCATGTTGAACATGGTAATTGTTTGGCACTTTTCTAATGTGGATATTAATTATTACTTATTACTCCATGTTGGCATTGACTGTTTCATTCATTGAGGACTCATGAATGGAATTAAGCATTGTGCAAAATCAGCCATCTTTAAAGGATTAGCATATTGTATGTTTTTCAATTATTTTTATTTCTTCACAGGGGAATGACTTGATTTCTAATGAAGCATGAGGAATTCTAGATGGTCCAGTAGTTCAAGCAGACAAGGAGTGGAATTTTAACAAGAGATCCTGAACCAGAGATCTCAGCTTCAGAAATCATGCAGTGAATTTCAGAAGTTATTTTTCAAGTTGTTTGAGGAACAATGATCCAACTGAGAAAAAAGAAAATTGGATGTTAAACTCTACCTTGCAGATATACTTATTTTGTCTCTTTAGACAAGATGGAAGCAGCATGCTAGTGACAGACAATAGTTAGAGAGCATGGAAATAGAGAATCTATAAGCAAATTAAGACAAATGAGTATCTCAATTTTACTAAAATTAATTACGTAAAATTACTTGTAAAATATTACTTGTAAAATTATAAATAACTGCATTTAAAATGCCTGTTTCCCTTTGTAAATTTTCTTCAGAGGGTTAAGCAAATTTAAACACAGGATTAAAATCATGATACTGAACACTTTAATAAGTACAAGCAAACTATTTAGAATTTTGTATAGTTATTTTATCTTTCCAAATGTTAAATCTCAATGCTTGATCCTTTACAAATTTAATTAATTCATACTGTAAAGGGGCTGTCCCACTGCGGCGACCTAATTGGTGAGTTTAGAAGAGTTTGCCCTCGACTCATACTCGCAGCATGGTCGACACGAGGCCCTAGGAGGTCTTTGTAACTCTCCTTCATGCTCGAGAGTGGTCCCCGCATACTTGAGGCCTCAGCTAGGTCGCGGCATATTTTTAAACATGCTTCTAAACTCGCCTATTAGGTCACCGCAGTGGGACAGCCCCTTAAATCAATGTGGTTTTTATATACAGAAAATATTTGGCTAATTTGTTTCTGACCATTTTCCCCTAAAAAAGGGATATTTAAAATGTGTATCAAATGCTCTGTATCCCCATAAACAATGTCAACGTAATGTTTTCCAAAGTGTCTTCCAGTTGGTTTGATTTTGACAGGTTGAACAGTCAATTTAAATGAAAACTTACACAAATTGAGGTAAAACTAGGCTGAACTAAAAGTTTTATGATGAGATTAATGTATAACTACTTTGCTGCCATTAAATTTCCACCGATTTGAACAAATAAGATTCATCCTTCTTACATTTTTCTAATCCCGCCTTTAAAAATGGATTAAATAATCCAACGAGAAATGGAATTTTCTTGATCTACTAATTTGCCCTTGTTCTATACTGAAAGAGATAGTACAATAGAACATATTTATTGATAACAATTATTACATTCTTTATAGTGTAACTACAAATTCAACTTTGGACGTCGTTTTGTTATGTTATTGTAAGAACGCTTCTGATTTTTAAAAATCCATTCAGGAAGAAACTCGGATTCCTCCATATCTACTTGGTTACATTGAAAACAATTATAGAAACAAAGTAGGAATAAGAATACTTTATTGTCACATGTGACTAGGCACAGTGAAATTCTTTGCTTGCATACACAATGTATAGTGGTCACCTGCGGTTCTGACAAAGTTACAAAGCACGCCGGCTGGTATAGCACATGCTTCTGAATTTCTGCCCATACATCTCCAACTGAGAAAAAACGAATTTCATTAAAGTAGTCGAAAGGAAAGATTTGCATGATTAAATAAATATCCATGCCATTGTTTCTCGCCTTTCCTGGCTATAGAAAGGATTATAACCAGCAGTATCATAGCTTCCCACAGTACTGAAAGTAGTTTGCAGAAAAACGACTTTAGCAAATGTTTTCCAATTTTATTATTTTGCTATGTTAAGAGAAGCTGCACGAAAATTGTCTTCTCACCAGAGAATTTTCTGCACCAAAGTGAATATTAGATTAGTTTATTGTCACGTCTAGTTTAGATTAACAGATTTATTATGTAAACCACAAGGAAATTTTTTTTTAAATTGTGAATGCATAATGTGACTCAAATAACCACATTGCACCAAGGAGCACAATGGGATATTATAGCAAATGCAAAGATCAACGCCATTAAATCTTGAAGCTTTTTCTGAAGAACACCTACTCTGGGGTAATTTTCTTTTCCATCCTCATAAACCATCAGAATAAAATTGACACATTCATTTCAATTAGTGTCTAGTCTGATGTGACTTGGTATTAAACAATTGATGGATCTGTCATTCCTTTGTCCAAGTTTAAATGTAAAACATATCACACTGTTACTATGAAATAATTCCTTATAAAACTGTTTTCAAAAGTCATGGAAATTGTAAGTGTAAATGCACAGAAAATGTTTAATTTTGTATTATCATGAGCAGTGAAGATGGTTTATCTACCTAACGAGCTATGATTTTTGAGGCTACTGAGTAAGACTTCTACACAAGAGGCATGAGTGACTATAAAGTGAATTTGTTAGAACAGTAAAATGCAGTTATACTGATCTTGTGAACTGTCATAATATCCATTTATGGCCAGCACGGTTGCTTAGTAGGTATGTTACAAAACTTACCTTTAGCGGTGCTGCATTTCTGTCACTGGCCGTGAGCGCGACTTTGGCGCCTTTGTAACATTGCTAAGCTTAGTGGTAAAGCTGATGACTTACAGCACCAGAGACCTGGGTTCGATCCTGACTACAGGTGCTGTCTATACAGAGTTTGTAGGTTCTCCCCGTGACCTGCGTGAGTTTTCTCCAGGAGTTCCAGTTACCACCCACACTCCAATGATGTACAGGTTTGTAGGATAATTGGCTTGGTAAATTGTAAATTGTGTCTAGTGTATGTAGGATAACGTTAGTGTACGGGGTGATCGGTGGTTTGCGCGGACTCAGTGGGCCGAAGGGCCTATTTCCACACTGTATTTCTAAATACAGGAAGTGGCGGCACTCGTGGTAGCAGCGGCGCGCCTGCAGTCCGTCTGTTTTTTTTTGTTGTTTTCTTGTCTTGTTTGAGTGAGTTAGTTTGAGTTATTATGTAGTGTATGTGTGTGGGAGGGGTGGGAGAAACGTTTTGGTCTCTTCCTTTGGGGGGGGATGCGACTTTTCTTGTCGTATCCCCCGTCTCCGTCTCTGTCTGCGCTGAGGCCTAATGGCAGAGCTGACAGCCTCCAACTGCGACCGACCTCGAGGATCCGGAGGCAGAGCCAGCCAGGACTTACCAGCGCGGGGCTGGCCGACTTCGGGGCTGCGGCGGGTTCAGGCATTCCGGCGTTCCAGCGGCCCGACTTGGAGCTGTGGCAGCTCTCTGGTGACGGTGGCGGCGGCAGCGACTTCGGAGGCCCGGCCGCGGGCCCAGTGGACAACATCATCGGGAGCTCGCAGGTCACAGGTTTGTGACCTGTTTTTCCGGAGCTCCCGCGGCAACAGCTGCGTCTGCTGGACTGGAGGGCGGCAGCTTCGACCGCCCCGGGCCGCGGAGTTGGACCGGCCCGTTCGCGGAACGCGGTTCAGCCGCGGGACTTATTTACATCACCCGGTGCGGTCACAACATCGGAGGCCCGGGTCACCTCAGCGCAGAGGAAGAGGAAGAACAAGAAGGAAAGAGACAAAGACTTAAGATTTTTGCCTTCCATCAAAGTGAGGAGGTGTCTGGTGAACTCACTGTGGTGGATGTTAAATATGTGTTTATTGTGTGTTTTGCTCTTTACTGTATGTATGACTGCAGGCAATGAAATGACAATAAAAGTTTTCCTATTCCTAAACTAAATAGAAGAAGGAAAGGAAATAGTTGGAGAGAAATCACAGCTAAGGAGAATACAAACAAATCCCTATACTGTTGCAAGAGGCTTGGAAGGAGAATACTGCATATATGCCTGCCTTCCATTTTGTTCCATGTGAAAACATACAAAGTATTGGTAGAGACCATTTTATATTTACTCACAAATATTTTTGATTCCTCCATTATCAAATATTTCCCCTTCTGTATTTTTGATACATAATTACATTTTCCCCTTTATGTCTATTACATACAGTATGTTCATTTGGCAGCACTTGCGCCTCTGGTTTCAGCTATGTTGTAGTAATAGTCCAGAAAGTGTAGGCAGTTACTTCATTAGAGTATTGAGAGCTGATTGCATTGTTGGAGGTGTCAGCATTGTTAATAAAATGAAGCCCTTTTGACCTGGTCAGGCCATAGCATTTTGTGAAGAGTAGGGTTTTCTATCGGACAACCAATACTACAAGAAAAGTTTTATCTGTTCAGAGTCTGAAGATGGGTCTCGACCCAAAACATCACCCATTCCTTCTCTCCAGAGATGCTGCCTGTCCCGCTGAGTCACTCCAGCATTTAGTGTTTTATCTGTTCAGTTATCCTACCACTGTTTGTAGGTCCTTGATGGCACAGTCTTCTTCATGTAGTTGCCCTCATAACAAGGGTGAGTATAATTCAAAAAGTAATTTGTTGGTCGAAACATTATGCTAAATTATAATGTTAAACTGTTATATAAATACAAATTATTTTTTTGTAACTAATTCAGTTTGTTTGCAATCATTAACAATATATATATAGGATACAAAAATGATAGAGAAAAGATAATTGCAGATCATAATCCCTGAGAGACTGGGAGTGAAATTCCATTAATTTAGGAATTGGATTTCATTAAACTGGCGTGCAATCAGGCTCCAGCTCGGATGCTCTCAGCTTAATGGTTAGAAATAAATGAGGCTAGCAAACTAATTTTCCATCATGACAGTAATGACAACAAGAAGTTTGCCGGTCACAGCAAAGAGCAAAGCTATTTATCATCATCTATCGTCAGCAACCCCCACCATCCAGGCTATGCCCTCTTCTCCCTGCAACCATCAGGCGAGAAGTACAGAAACCCGAAGTTGCACATCATCAGGTTCAGGAAGAGCTACTTTCCTACAACTATCAGGTTCTTCAACCAACTCTCACAATCCTATTACCGCCTCAACAATGGAACAATGTTGACCACATCTTGCATTACCATGGACATTTGTTTTTTTTTTCTCCCAATTGTGCTTTGCGCTAATATCTTGTTTTTCTGTAAAATTGTTTTTCTTTTTATTATCTTTCAGAGTTTTACGTGTAATTATGTATTATTTATGTTTTTGTGTATTTGTCTGGGCGCCTGTGATTCTGCTGCAAGCAAGATTTTTTATCGTGCCTTCACCTCACTGTACTTGGGAATATGACTATAAACTTGACTTGACTGAGGACTTGACTGGGTGAATGGTGCTGGGGTGTTAGTGATTATAGGGGTGGGCTGCTAGGGGGCAGGAGATGCAAATATTGACCAGCCACATCTTGCGAGCAGGTGAATTTCACACGGTACTGCTCAACATATAAAATGTGGCTTGGATTTTAAATGAGGACAGCTCTGATCATTGTAGGATGAAGGATGCTGAGATTCTGTACAAAACTGACCCACCTTCACATATTCTATTTTCTTGATGCATTCTAGATTATTTATGTTAAATTTATGCTAACTATAAAGGTATTTTGTATGAAGATAGACACAAAATGCTGGAGTAACTCAGCGGGACAGGCAGCATCGATAGGAAACGTCACCCATTCCTTCTATCCAGAGATGCGGCCTCTCCCGCAGAGTTACTCCAGCATTTTGTGTCCATCTTTGGTTTAAACCAGCATTTGCACTTCCTACACACAAGGTATTTTGTATAATTAACTACTTAAGTGATGTTTTAAAAATGTTTTTAAAAGGTAACTGGAATAGTATAATATACAATCTGCTATAGATTCTGCCAAATGCATCGATGCACATCAGTTGTAAGCATAGCTGTAAAATGAGACAAAAATAAAATAACATTAATTAAAATGCAAAAAACAGCTTTAATGTTATTGCTTCAAGATTAAGGATTAAATTCTGATCAATCCATATTTATGGACTCATGAATACTTGCAAACAGATGAAAGTAACCAACAGTTTCATTCCTTTTAAAATTGCTCAAGCATTGTAAAAATAGATAAATTAGACATAAATTATTCATGATCAAAAGTCAAAAGGGCATTTTAATAGGTTGACTGAGATAAGCAGATGTTAAAATCTGCATATTTTTAATTAGAAGACCCCAAATTAAATGATCATAAATGATCATCAATACATATTTATCTGTATGAGCAGACAGGTCAACAGACAAAGGGACTGATGAATTTTATCAATAAGTAGTGAAATTTAAACATTAAAAAAAGATAGCTGTGATGCATATTAAAACTGAAGAGTAATTAAAAGCAATAAGTTTTCTTCGTCCAATCCTTGAAGAAAAAAAATGTTTTTTAAGGGTTCCAACAGAATAAATACCAGTTTTGTTATATCATGCTAAATTTTAAAATAGTTTTTGTTGGAAGGCTATTGTGCAGTGCAGCGTAACCAAAGGGTTGTATATAATTGGACAACTACATGTACCTTTGCTGTTACCATTTGATTTTAATTCTATTGTACTCTGTGATTAAAATGCTCACATTGTTATCAGGTGGAGAATTCAGAAGCTTTGACCTTGTGAAGATGGAACAGTAGTCTACATCCATATCAAGATGATGTATTAGTGGAGGGAACCTGAATTAGGAGATCTTTCTTCACGTCAGCTACTGCCGTCGCTGGGTGAGAAAATGGAATCCCATAAAATGCAGGTTGTGGAGGTGTTGTCAAAAAGGCCTTGCCAATTCTTTTTCAAAGGTAGTAGTATGAAGAATGATGCTGGCCCTGAAACATCATCTATCCTGTTCTGCAGACATGCTGTCTGGCCCGCCAAGTTATTCCAAGATTTTGCCTCATTTTTTAGTAGTTATCTTCTTCTCTTCTTGCGTATGGCGTGCACAGCCTAAAGTTGTCAGACAACGTGTTCCGTTTGATCTTCTGTCTGTTAATGCCAGGTTGGTTGCATTAGTTGAAACAGGGTGAACCACGTGAAGGTTGCAATCTCCCACCCGTAGTAGTTATTAGCAGATGGCATAAACATTGCATTGATGGTAAACATAAACATTGATGGTGAATGTGGTGTTCATCATGTGGGCTGCATTATCCTGGATGGTATTAATTCTCCAGACTATTGCCGGAGCTGTAGTTTTAGCAGTCGACGGAAAATATTTCTGGGTAGTCAGTTGGAAAGTCACACAGCAGAATGACATGCTTGTAATTACATAGCTACATTCTGATTGTTGGTGACTGTCCCCATCAACATCCTTCCCTGGCATGCTGATTGTAAAGGATTTGGTGATGATATTGCCTCTAGGAAAGATTCTTGGACTTTCACTTGTAGCAAAATAGACCCAAAAAGCCGGAGTAACTCAGCGGGTCAGACAGCATCTCTGAAGAAAAGGAACAGGTAACGTTCCGGGTAGCAGCTGGTCATTCCTTGGCACTTATTTTTCACATTGCTTTACAGTTTTCAAACTGATGCTGATTGTTGTTCATCACTTGCTGCATGTGATGGTTTTGAACTGATCTATTTGTAGGGTCACTTTATTTTGAATATAACATGCTGCATCAGACCACATACACCAATCAGTATATAGCAATGTTACAACATTTTGAGATTTTAAAAATCAAGTCTGCAATTTATCCCATCAGATAAAGCATAAAAAGAAGTTTAATTTGACACCTAATTCACTTTCATATCTTCAGTATTAAGAAAGTTATGGCCATTTTCATACTCGGAAATTAGCATCTTGTTCCCCATTGTCTTTCAATTCACTTAACTCAAAAGCTGTGATCTGGATCAGTTAAAAGCCCATAACTTTCTTAAAAATTAATAGAACTCAATGAATTTTTCACTTATTATAGATTGAAGCATTCTGAAATAAATATGAAAAAATCTTACTTGGATGACCTGAAATTAAAGCATATAATTAGTTAGTTATCTAATTGTAGCTAATTACAAAATTCAATGAGTAGATCTAAACATCTATCCATTTCTTAAGAAAAGATAAACTTTTTTTTAATTGCCTAAGTGTCCAAATAACATTTACACAATAATCCACAATATAACATAATTTTTAAATCTCATTTTCATGAATTTCTGGGCCAAATAGAAGGAAGTTAGTATTTAATGCCTGTAAATTAATGGCCATTTAAATCAACTAGCGAGTGGGTTTTAGTGGAATGCGGTGGATTGGAACGTTGCGGTTAGCGGTGAAGTCGGGAGGAAAAATACTGTTTGTTCATACATTTTTTTTGGACCCCATTTCGCAACATGAAAATGTTATTAAAGCCTCCCGAAAAACCAACTTTTAATATAAAAATAAACTATTTACCTTTTTTTCTCCCCTACGCAAAATCCTTCCCGTTGTCAGTTCTCACGGCTTTTGAAGGTGATTTTTAAATTACTCTGGTTAACAAATAATTTAGAGTAATTTAAAAATACCTTCATTCATGAAATGTCGGAGCAATTTTTCTTCCGCAACGAAATCGCCCGACATTCATCGATTTTTCCTGCCTGTGGAAAAACGGACCTTTAAGCCCGCCCCCCTCTGAAAGGCGCCAAAGTCGCGCACACGGTGAGCAGCAGAACTGCAGCGCTGCTCAAGGTAAGTTTTGTAACATACCTACAGTATATGTTGGAACTTCCCCATTTTTAGGTGGCACCTATTTTTTTTGTATTTGGTGCTGTTACTTTCCTACTTTTTTTACCCTCTTGATTGAAATAGAATTAGAATATATAGTTGATGTAATTGTACTATAATGTTTCGGCTGGATAAATGATTAGGGTTTGGGATGGATTGGGTTTTGGCTGCTGCTGGCCCACAACACCAATGAATATCCAGACTTGAATGGCTGGATCTGTTGTAACAGTTTTCAATTTATCAAGATGGTAGTGCCACTGTATCTAATGTATGCTTAGTTTAGTTTAGTGATACAGCATGGAAACAGGCCCATTGGCCCACCGAATCCACGCTGACCATCGCTCACCTCTTCACACACTAGTTCTATGTTATCCCACTTTCTCATCTATGCCCTACACACTAGAAGCAATTTACCAGAATCAGAATCAGAATGCCTTTTATTGTCACTGTGCACATGTACAATGAGATTAAAAGCTGCTCCTACTCAGTGCAAAACAAAAGGGGGGGGGGGGGGGGGGGATAAGGTGCACAGTTTCTGCGGCGCTATATACATATCTATAAAAAGCTATCTATCTATTTAAAACCAATTAATCTGCAAATCCATATGTCTTTGTGGGAGGAAACTGGAATATACGAAGGACACCCATGCAGTCACAGGGAAAATGTGCAAACTCCACACACACAGCAGTCGAGCTCAGGATTGAACCCAGCTCCACTAGCTGCGTCATTGTGCCACTCAATTACTCAGTATGAAGGCAGGACTCCACAAGAATAAAACTGGCACAAAGTTGCATAACTTGAATGAACATAGGATTCAGATATAATAAAGTCACCACAGGTGAGTCAACTCTACGGAGTCATGCTCACTAATGTTGGAGTACTTGTAGAAAATAGAGAAGACTACTCCTAACGACGAATCAAACTGATATAGTAACATTCCTACAAACACAGCAATTGCTTCTACCAATACATTCACAGATAAATGCATTAAATAGAATGAGAAGAATGGATTAATACTCTCATCACTTGTTGCGTGACAGTTCCAGCATCTATATTCTTCTAGACGAGATTACATTGAGTGGATATTTATATTGTTAATCCTGGAGAATAACTTCAGTTCTGGTACTCATTTTCTCTTGCCTTTGTTTTTCCTAATGCATGGAAACTTTATCAGGAGTAGAAAATGTGCTGACAATTCACAATTTCACTCCTTTCTCATTATTTGTCATTATTTTACAACCTCTGATTTTTGTTGTGTTAATGGCGCAACAAAGTATAACAAGATGGATGTATCTGGATATTTGGTTTCTGTTTAATTTATCAATTCATGGGAGGTGGACATTTCTGGCATTTGTTCTTCATCTATAATTGGCTGTAAACTCAAGGGACGCAATAGACCCAGCCAGTTGGTGGCCCTGGATGCACATTTGGGCGAGACTAGCTAAGGATGCCAGATCTCCTTCTCTAAAGAACATAAGTGAGCCAGATGTTTAAGAAGGAACTGCAGATGCTGGAACAATCGAAGGTAGACAAAAATGCTGGAGAAACTCAGCGGGTGAGGCAGCATCTATAGAGTGAAGGAATGGGTGACATTTCGGGTTGAGATCCTTCTTCAGACGGGGTCTCGACCCAAAACATCACCCATTCCTTCGCTCGATAGATGCTACTTCACCCACTGAGTTTCTCCAGAATTTTGTCTAAGTGAGCTAGATAATTTTTTTGTAATGACATTCCAGTAAATATATGGTTAACCTCGTTAATTTCAAGAAGAAACAGATTTTTATTAATTACTTGAATTCAAATTCCCCAGCTGTCTTAGTGGGATTCAAACTGATGTCTCTTGATCAACTCCAGAGACTGCTAATCCAGTAATTTAACCACTGCCACATTGCACAGCTTTGCAAAGCAAAGTATAATTATGTTAGCATACCTGTATCGGTTTGTTGCTTAATTAGTCTGTGGAGCAATATTCATTGTTTTGGAACTTTTTCTTTACACTTCTGATCACACTCACTAAACTCCCTTCATTCTAGAATAGGGTCACTTAGACATCGCCTCCTCATCTCTTGCCAACTGTTGGGCCTGCCAGTAGTTTAATGTTTGATTGGTCCTGATGTAGCATTATTGCATATTGTCTGTTGCGTAGTTCCGTGCAAGCTGATCTATTCAGTTTCATTCTGGTGCCGTGCAACTGGATAGTTTATTTAGCTATTTCAGAGAGCAGTTCAGAATTAATTACCTTACTGTGTATCTTAAACTGCCTTTAGCCATTCTGGCTAGGGCCTGCTTTAAGAGCCTTAACAAACTAGTGAGGTTTTAATGACAATCCAATAGCTTCACGTTACCTTAACTGATTCCTACAATTTCCTCCAGATGGATTCACTGAAATTCAGAAATGGTCTTGATGGGAAATGAATTTGTGCGTTTGTTTGGGATTATATATTCTATGCTAGTGATTACTGAGGTTACCTGCCCTGTTGACTCTGCCTTTCCTGGTTGACAAACAAATAACAGAGAGTAGGAATAAATTGACCTTTTTTGGTGTGGCAGGTGGTAACTGATGGATTAATGCAGGGATCAGTGCTTGGGCCCCAGTTATTCAACATCTATGTCAAACATCTATGAGGGAATCAAATGTAATATTTTGAAAAGTTTGAGTTTTTGAAAAGAAGCCAAGACGTTGACTAGGGCAGGCCTTTGATAAGGTTTTGAAAAGTAGGCTGCTCTGGAAGGTTTTCGCACAGGTGACAAGAGAGCTCTCTAACTGGATATAGAATTGGCTTCATGGAAGGAAGCAGAGGGTGGTGGTGGAAGGTTGTTTCTCAGACTGGAAGCCTGTGACTAGTGGTGTTTCTCAGAGATCAGTGTTGGGTCCATTGGTGTTTGTCATCTACCTTAGTGAGTTTGACAAGAATGTACAAGGCATGATTATCACAATCACAATAATACTTTATTGGCCAAGTATGTTTTGCAACATATGAGGAAATTCATTTGCCAAGTCAGTCGTACAAACTGGTCGAACCCTCCGCGACGTTGGAGCTGCCGACATCCACGGCCTCTCCCGAGACAGCGAGCTCCCGATGTAAAGTCCGCAGGCCACGGTTGGAGAGATCGCAGGCAAGGGATCGACTCCAATGTAAGTCCACACCCCACGGTGGGGTCCAAGGTCAGTCCGAGGAGGCCTCCAGCTCCATCGATGGTAGGCCGAAGAGCGACCGCAGAATGCGATCCGAAAATTAATCGCATCGCTGGCAAGGTAAGAAACTGAACAAAAGTTTCCCCCTCCCCCACCCCTCCCCTCACATAAAACAAACTGGAAAACATCTACACAAACTTTTAACACACACTAAAAATAAAAAAAAGACAAAAAAACAAACAGACTTTAGAGCCAGACAGACAATGACAATGGTTATCAAGAATTAAAGCAGGATCTTGATCAGCTGGGCAAGTGGGCCAAGAAATTACTAATGGAGTTTATTCAGTGTGAGCTGAAGTCAAACCAGGTAACTGTGAACGGTGGGACCTTGGGAAGTGTTATAAGCTGAAGGATCCAGGAGTATAAGTGCATAGTTCCCTGAAAATGGCGTTGCAGATAGATACGGTGGTGAAGAAGGTTTTAGACACATTGGCCTTCATCAGTCAGGGAAATTAGTATAGAAGTTACTGCTGTACAAGTCGTTGGTGAAGCTGCACTCAGAGTATTGCGTTTAGTTTGATCGTCCTGCTATAAAAAATATGCCATTAAACTGGGAAGGATGCAGAGAAGATTTATGAAGAAATTGCCAGGACTCGATGGCCTCAGCTACAGGGAGAGATTGGGCAGGCTAGGACATCGTTCTTTGGAGCACAGGAGGCGCATGGGTAATCTTGCAGAGGTGTATAAGATCATGAGAGGAATAGATAGGGTAAATCCACAGTCTTTTCCCCAGGTAAGAGAGTTAAGAACTGAGAGGCTTAGGTTTAAGGTGAGAAGGGGTAGATTTAATAGGAACCTGAGGGGCATCTTTTTCATACAGAGGGTAGCGGGTATATGGAACAATCTGCCCAAGAAAGTAGTTAAGGCAGGTACAATAAGAACATTTAAAAGGTATTTGGACAGGTACATGGATAGGAATGATTTCAAGAAATATAGGCCAAACATGGGTAAATGGGATTAGCTCGGATGGGGCATCTTGATCACCATGAATGAGTTGGGCTGAAGGGCCTGTTTCTGTGCTGTGTGACTTCATGAATCTTTGACTCTGAATAGTATGTTGGCCTTCATTGCAAGAGACTTCAAATACAGGGGCAACTATATAGGGTGGTAAATAACTGTGTGCAGTTTTGGTCTCCTTATCCAAGAAAGGATATACCAGCCTTACAGAGAGTGCAGTCAAGGTTCTTTGTACAGATTCTTGGGATAGCAGGAATATATTTTTCAAAAGTGAATTGATCAATTGTTTTAGTGTTTTACCATATCACAAGAGTGGGGAAAATACTATTCAGATGCCCATTTGCTGCTTTTGGATTTTTGTGCACTTAAGTAAAATGTGTTTAATTAACACCATAAATAAAATTAATGGAAAATGTGTCCTGGAATATGTCTTTTAAAGCATTGTCCAAAAAGCAGTGAAATAGTGTGGGTTATCTTGGGTTTTTTAAAGAGATGAACATTTTGATGGACTAGATTTGGTTATGCTCCAATCAATGCAATTGTGCCTAATTCTGGTAACATTGGAATTGTTGTAATGCTAATTGAGCAAAGAGGTTGATTCATTTTAGAGTTACTTTAGATATCGGAAGTGATTATAGTAAAATATAATTCATATAAGAATTTTGGTAGTATAATTTAGTTAATTTATAATCGTGTTTACAGAAATGTGAATTTAAAGTTCTGTGTGATTTACTGTACAGTTTGGGTAACTGTTTTTTTTAATTGTCTATAGTTAATTTTGTTTTAATGTTATTTTTATGGCATGGCTGATGTGCCATTATGGCAAGCTGAACTTTTTATCATTGTAATATATATTATCCCTTTTCTTTATCTATTCGAAACTCTACAATCAAGTAATTAGTTATTAATTAATAATGCAAATATCCTGGGTTTTTTTATGTCAATTATGCGATGAAATGAAAAGGGGGAACTTGAATGTAATTTTCATCGATATTTTCAAGGACCTATATAAATCATAACTATGTCTCACTGAGTATAAATCGTGTGTGACCTACAGTGAGGGACATGGTAAAGAATCAATCCAGTGTGCCTCTAATTTACTCACAGTTTTAGCATTTCACGCTCAATATTTTGTTCAGTTTCTTTCTCCTAAATTTAACCAACTATGAAGCTTCATTTTGCTCTGTAAATGCAGTATTGTGATTTGCCACTGGGAGGTGTGTGAGATTGGCCCCAGGTAAACACTTTCCCTCCCAATGCTTGACCGTTACTTGGTGCCTGTGTCAGTGTGTAGCTGACATTGGAACTTGCTATTTGAGGATTAGCAGAAGGAGATCTGGGGTGGGAGTACATTTTCTTTAGGTAAATTAGATTTTAAGATCATTTATTGAATCGTTTATTGAAACTATTGAACAGTTTTGATCACTGTTTGATTTTACATTTTGTATTATAGTTACTCGTGTTCCCTTTGTTTTGGCCTCCCATATGCCAAACCTCACCTAAAACTATTGATCATTAATAAATCCACACAGATGTAATCTACTCTTCAACGCCACATTTTTGATGTTGTTTCTTCCTTCATATTGCAGTTTCATGGTGACGTCAGGGGATGGCTGTTAAAAATGAGTTATCTCTAAAGAAAGAGGTTAAGATAAGTTATAATAATTCAAACTTTTAATCATTCAGCTTCAATCTATTGATGATTGTAGATTCATATTAGATATTTTCTGCTGCTGCCACGCAGAATTTATGTATAATCTGCCAAAGGAAGGGAAGGATTAATTACTAACATTAAAAAAACAACAAACAGCCATGCTTTCAATTGCTCATCCACCTCTCTTCCCAACATAATGATGATTACCGGAGATAGTTGAACAACAAAGCAACTCTGATGTATGTTGTTTATGGAAATGTAACCAATAGCGTTGATAAGGGTGAACCAATGGATGGAATATGTAAATAGGCAATTTACAAACTCTAAAAGTGTTCAACACATTTTAATGATAGCACAAGGTATTACATACATCCTCAAATACTGGCTACATTCTTCTAGTGAACCGTATCCAGGAAGGGGAAGGCGTTATGATTGATGTTAACTAGGCGGGGTTAATGGTACTGAGGTAACTATGTTATTGGTTGCATGCAAAACCATCTACATCCTTCCCCTTAGAAAATTTAAAAGAAACAGACCGTTGTCACTACAACAGAATTAAACAGAATTAAACAGAATCGCCATAACGAACAGGTGGCTTGCTGATCCGGCCCGAGCGCGTACGGATGCCTCCCCCTTCCCCCGGAGGAGCAGAAAAAACAGGGGGACCCGAGACAGCAGGGGAACCAGGGAAGGGCGGTGGGGTTGGAGGAACAGCGGAGGGAGAACCGCGACCGCCAACAGGTGACCCGCGCAGAGGGGAACCGGGCGCTCGACATGGGGACCGAGGCATGCAGGGAACGCTGGCTGGGACAGGAGCCGGCTGCTGGTATGAGAGCGGCGGGGCATAGGGGCCCGGGGCCTGCGGCTTCGGCTCATTAACCGCAAGCAGGTGTTGTCGGCTTCTACGGTAGATGGTTCCCTCATAGTCGACCAGATACGAACGAGGTGAGTCGGCCACCCCAACCACAGTAGCCAGACGGGAGTGACCACTGGCGGTTTGCAATCGAACAACCTGTCCAGGCAACAAAGGATCGAGTGGTCTGCACGACCGATCGTGGGAACGCCGCTGGCTGTCATGCTTCTCTTGAATGCGCCTCTGCACAGAGGCAGGCTCCAGCACCCGAGGTTTCAGCTGGCGCTGGGCAATCGGGATGGTAGATCTGGTTGTTCTGGACATCAGACGCTGAGCAGGGGACCCCATGGCCGGATCTCTGGAAACATTCCTGAGGTTCAGGAGATCCAAATACAAATCAGAGTTAGACAGTCTCGCTTGTTCCATCAGAAGCTTGGCGCTGCGGACGGCCCGTTCAGCAAGGCCGTTGCTCTGTGGGTACTCCGGGCTGCTGGTGAAATGCACAAAATTCCATTTGTCAGCAAAACTTTTGAACTCACGGCTGGTAAACTGCCTGCCATTGTCAGTCTGCAGCCTGACAGGGGACCCAAACGTGGAGAAGTGTTTCCGCAGCTTCCGGATCACCATCTCCGACGTGAGGGATGTCAGCAAATCCACCTCGAACCAGTTTGAGTACGAGTCGACCAGGACAAGGTAGTGGTTACCACGCCACTCGAAGATGTCGGCAGCCAGCGAGGACCAGGCCAAGGCAGGAGCGGGCTGTTGCAGCAGGGGCTGTCGCTGCTGATGTGGAGCAAGACTGTTGCACGTGGAGCAGGCAGAAACACGGTCTCGAATATATTTGGCCATTCCAGGCCAGTAGAATTGGCACTGAGCGTGGGCGAGTGTTGCATCGACCCCGGGGTGTCCGCTGTGGGCTGCGCAGTAGTAAGAATCGAACAGGGAGGACGGGACCACCACTTTATGTCCCTTAACGATAACGCCATTCTGGAGCACCAGTTCGTCACGGACCAGGAAGAAGGGCTGTGTTTCAGGCGGTGCAGCGGAGCGCTTTGTTGGCCACCCTGATTTAATCACAGACGCAAGCCGTTGCAAAACTGGATCGGCAGCGGTGTGCTCGGCCAAAAGCTGCAGCTGCTTGGTGGGAATAAAATTGACGCCCAGTATGAGCAAGTCCTCTGTTTCGTAGGGGTGGCGAGCACAGGAGGCCCGCGGGGCGCGCGATAACGTGTCCGCGATGTGCATCTCGGTGCCTTTCTTGTAGACGATGTCGAAATCAAAGCGCTGGAGCTGCAGCATCATACGCTGCAGCCTGGCAGGGGCAGCATGAATCGGCTTGTTCAGGATTGTCACCAGTGGCTGGTGGTCGGTTTCGACTGTAAATCTGCTGCCAAACAGGAAGTCTCTGAACTTGGAGCAGGCAAACACCACCGCAAGCAGCTCCTTCTCGATCTGAGCGTACCACTGCTCGGTGTCCGTCATGGTGCGGGAGGCATAGGAGACAGGATGTAACGATCCATCGACAGATTGGAGGCATGCCGCGCCCAGGCCGAACTTAGAAGCGTCACATGTGACGGTGATGGGGCGACTCGCATCAAAAAAGCGCAACGTCGGAGTGTTAATCAGCTTCGACTTGAGACAGTCAAACGCCTGCTGGTGCTGTGGGAGCCAGACCCAGGCGATATCCTTTTTTGTCAGCTGCCGCAGGGGAGCACTCAGCTCACTGAGATTTGGTACAAACTTCCCAAGGTAGTTCACCATGCCCAAGAAACGTTGTAGACCTGGCACGTCGGTGAGGGCTGCCATCTCAGAGATGGCCGCTGCCTTCAAAGGGTCGGGTTTTAGTCCGTTAGAGGTGAAAACGTGTCCAACATACGTGACTTCTGAGACACGAAACCGGCACTTCTTTGGGTTCAGCTTCAGGTTGGCCTTTCGCGCCCGATCCAGGACGCGGCGGAGGTTCTGGTCATGTTCGGCAATGTCCTTCCCATAGACTAAGATGTCATCCACGATGATGGCACATGGCAGGCCCGAGAATATCTGCTCCATCGTTCGCTGGAACACCTCACTAGCGGAATTGATGCCGAATGGCATTCGCAGGAATTTGAATCTGCCGAATGGTGTGGCGAAGGTTGTCAGGTCGGAAGATGCTTTGTCCAACGGGATCTGCCAGAACGAGTTCTTAGCGTCTAGGACCGAAAATAGGCAATTTACAAACTCTAAAAGTGTTCAACACATTTTAATGATAGCACAAGGTATTACATACATCCTCAAATACTGGCTACATTCTTCTAGTGAACCGTATCCAGGAAGGGGAAGGCGTTATGATTGATGTTAACTAGGCGGGGTTAATGGTACTGAGGTAACTATGTTATTGGTTGCATGCAAAACCATCTACAGAATATATCAGGATTTCTATACTTTTGCTTTCATAAATTATGGTTACACAGAAATGGCTATAATTAGGAGTTTCATACAAAATAGACAACAGGATATCGAGGGGCGGCACGGTGGCACAGTGGTAGAGTTGCTGCCTTACAGCGAATGCAACGGCAGAGACCCGGGCTCGATCCCGACTATGGGTGCTGTCTGTACGGAGTCTGTATGTTCTCCCTGTGACCTGCGTTGGTTTCCTCCGACACTCCAAAGACATGCAGGTTTGTAGGTTAATTGGCTTGGTAAGTGTAAACACTGTCCCTAGTGTGTGTAGGATAGTGTTAATGTGCGGGGATCGCTGTTCGGCGTGGACCTGTTTATGCGCTGTATCTCTAAACTAAACTAAACTAAACTAAACTAAACACCTATGCTATTATCTCTTTCTTTCACACCAAGGATTCCCTAGATGAAACAGCAGTTGCTTTGCACTTCTTACAATCCAGTGTATTACATTCAGTGTGCAGGATGCAATCTCCTGTACATTGGAGAAACTAGCAACCCAGGACTCTCTGAATTATGGACTGTTTCCAGGGACACATTCAGAGATAGATATCAAGTGCTGCTGGAAGGTCATCAACTCGGTGAAAGATGCTCTTTGGTCATCCTGAAACTTGTGGGCCTCCCAACAAAGTGAGAGGTCTGTTAGGGAATGTTGCCGACAGGAACATTCCAGACTGCAAGAGTACATGTTAATGGGCGCACTGACCTTTGGTGCAGCCAACTCCAAGGCTCCGTGGGGGAGGATCACAGTCTACGGTCTTTCCGCTGCTGGACATTAGAGGGGTGGGTGTGGTGGAGACACCCCTCAAACATGGGAAGGTATATCACCCCAGGGATATTAACCCCAAGTGCAATAACCCTCTCTGGCTAAATCCCTCCCTTCACCACCTCCAGTTTAAATTCCAGTTGGAATATTTTGGAGGACCAAGTAACCAAGAACCAAGAACCAAGGGAGGGCAGGTGAGTGGCAAGGGTGCCACGTATAATTATTGGTTTTTGGGAACACTACCCATCAAATATAACGCTAATGAATATATGTACAGCTGTGGAGAATGTCTGAGGAATTTTGCACATATCTCATTTTGTACATATTTTTTATCCTGAATAAAGTTTATTTTTAACGGAAGAAAGATACAGTTTGGGTGATTGCTTTGTGTATCACCACAACAAGGCTGACTGTGAAGTGTAGTCAGCTGACATCTTGATTCTCTATCCTATCCCTTGCCTGACTTCTGTCCTTAGATTTCTGCACTCTTCCAGTGATGCTCGAAACATCTTAATGGGCCTGTCCCACTGAGGCGACTTTATAGGCGACTGCATGAGACTATACTGTCACCACATGGTCGCCACATGTCGCAGGTGGTCGCCGGGGAGTCGCCTTCATGGTCATGAGGAGTTCCCGCACTCTGGGAACTAGTTGCGGCCTCATTATGGTCATTATTTCAACATGTTGAAAAATTAGCGGTGACCAGAATGAAGCCGCCATGGAGAGTAGCGAGAATTCCCGAGCCGTAGGTGGGTCGTCAGGAGGTCCTAATGGGTTGTAGGAGGTCGAAGGTTGGTTGTAAGTTGTAGCCGGTGCTGACCAGAGAATTTCATTGGCTTATTGGGAAAAAAAAGGTAAGCAGTAGTTTTCAGAACCAAGGATAACCGACCGGTAATGTTAAATGTCCGCCGAGCTTCACAGCTGTTTATCTCTGGCTTTTTAAAAGTTGTCTCCACTCCTTCTCTGCCCTTCTCCCCCCTTCTCCCCCCTTCTCCCCCCTTCTCCCCCCCCTCTCCCCCCCTATTTTAAAGGACTTACCATACACTGTGCGTTAGCAGTCTTTTTACAGCGCCAACCTTCCTGTTCATCGCGGTGTGTGTCTGTTTCACCTTGGCTTTGCAGCGTGTAAATTTTTTAGACAGCGCTCCCCTCGCTTGCCCTGTCCCCGCCTGCATAACGGGCTGGTGAAGGAAGCGACGTGTTTGTGTCCCACTCTGACAGTCGCCGTTCCAGTTGCCGGTTTTTCAGGCCCGCTGAAAAATTCACTAAGTGGGACAGGCCCATAACTCACTTACTTCATCCGTTGATCCAACAATTCTAAAATATTACATTTCTTGGACAATCGTGGTCCACAATCTATCAAGCTTTTCCTTTATTAAATCCCTTTCTCACCCTCTCAGCAATTTGAACCCCCCTTGTTTTCTTTACTTTCCAGTTCTGATGAAGGTTCATTGTTATGAAGATTTTGAATACAGCATTTCTTTCTGTACAGGGACTAGCAGATCTGCAGAGTATTACAGCACTTTCTGTTTTCATTTCAGATTTCCAGCACTTAAAGGTTTTTTTTTTATTTTTCAACATGGATAAAGAATTGTTTAAAGGGCAGAAAGTAGAGTAGGAATAAATGGATAATGTTTAGGTTGGCAAACTACCATTAGTGCGATGCTACAAGAATTGGATATGAGCCTTCAGATATTGACAATCCATATTAATAACTTAGAGGAAAGAACAAAATGTATTGTATGAAGTTTGCTGACAATACAAATTAAGGGCTTGTCCCACTTCCGCGACCTTTACAGGTGACTGCCGGCACACATCATAGGGTCGCCGAAATTTTCAACATGTTGAAAATTCAGCGGTGACCAGAACGACTCTCATGACCGTAGGCTGTATGGTCGTGAGAGGTCTCCTATGGTCATGCGAGGTCACCCGCAACATGTCGCCAGGGGTCGCCTGTATGGTCGTGAGAGGCCTCCTATGGTCTTGAGAGGTCTCCAAAGAGTCGTAGCGTCTTTCTGAATTTTCAACATGTTGAAAATTTTGGCGACCTATGATGGGTGCCGGCAGTCGCCTGTAAAGGTCACGTAAGCCCCTTAGCTGTTGACAGGAGGATGGAAAGACTGCCAGGGGAGGCAGGTTAACTGGATGGGCGAAATGTAGCCACATGAAGGAAAGGTGTAAAGTTATTCATTTTTGTGGAAGAAATGATAAAACAAAATTTTCAAATGGACAAGCCATTTCTAAAACATTGGTGGGCAGAAGGAGGTGGGAATTTTGGGACACTGAATATGAAATGTTAACAAACTTATACAATGAGGATTGAGAAAATAAGCAGTGTATACATCTTTATTCTAATAGAATGGTGTACAAGTAAGAAATAATAGCTGTATTTTTCAGTGAAGAGTGTGGGTAGGAACTGCAGATGCTGGTTAAAACCGAAGATAGACACAAAATGCTGGAGTAACTCAGTGGGACAGGCAGCATCTCTGGAGAGAACGAATGGGTGACATTTCAGATCAAGACCCATCTTCAGACTGAGAGTCGGGGAGAGGAAGACATAGAGATATGAAAGAGTAAGGTGTGAAAACACAGGCCAAAGGGGACGCTAATCATGGAAAATGTAGAGATATTCATTGTTAGTTGAGGGGAAGCTGGCATCGTGTCCTACAAGTAGTAACATTTATTCAGTAGGACAGTGAAACCAGTCAGAGAACAGGGATGGGGGAGGGACAGAGAGAGAGGGAAAGCAAGGGTTACTTGAAGTTAGAGAAATCAATATTCATACCTATGTGCTCTATTATGCTCAAGCAAAATATGAGAAGCAGCACTTTGAAAAGATTACAACACATGGGATTCAGAGCAAGTTGGCAAATTGAATCCAAAATTGACATAATAGGGATGGAGGTTGAACAGTACCCTGACTCTCAGTCTGAAGAAGGGTCTCGACCCAAAACATCACCCATTCCTTCTCTCCAGAGATGCTGCCTTTCCCGATGAGCTACTCCAGCATTTTGTGTCTATCTTCTTGTTCAGTGAACCGATTTCTCAACAAAGGTTGGAGGTCTTTGTAATTTTCCATCTCAGGCAGCCATATTCATTTGGTGATCTTAACCAGGATTATAATTGGTAGACTTTTAGGTATTTTTGAAATTATTGAAATTTGTAGGTTAATTAACTTGGTATAAATGTAAATTGTCCTTAGTGGGTGTAGGATAATGTTGATCTACGACAGCGGGCATCGCTGGCCAGCAGGGAACCGGTGGGCTAAAGGACCTGTTTCCGTGCTGTATCTCTAATCTGAACTACAATGTGGGGAAAGGTTGGACAAATGTTCATAACGTGGAGGATCATACATGATGATATTAAATGATGGAGAGGGAAGCTCTACTCCTGTTTCTTGTTCCAACCATCCAGTTTATTGAAGCACGTACACAATGTCTAAACTGAACATTTTACTCCTAACCTATTCAGATAAAAGTGCTGGATCAGTCAAGATAATGGCTATCATAAACTTTGATTTGATGACATTTGCAATAATGAATAGAAAAGTTAAATTTAAGTAAATTCGTTGAAAGGAGAATAATCGCGATTGAACGTAACATTTATAATTTATTTTAAGCAATTTTCTCTAAAGCAATTTAAATAATAAAAAAAATATCAATAAATAGCAAAAGTCCAACAGACCATTTATGTACCATTTGGATCAAATGGGCACAGGCAGGTTTGTGTCAAATGTGTGATTACCAATAACAAATATTAAAGAGACTGACAAACAGTCCAGTCTGTGAATTTTTCAATATGTTAATTTTTTTAAATACTGAAACAGAAAATCTTAATAAATGTTTGCAGTCTAACACAATTAAGTGTACGAGTTCTTCTATTTCATTGCTTCACTGCAATTGAGGAGGGATCAAGGGTCATCCACTGGTACCATCTTTGTCCTTGACTCACAATGACATTGCTCTTGTTAAAAAAAAAATGACCCATTGTGTTTAATAAAAATGTGTTTGGAAATATATTCTAGATTTAAAAATATTTACTGATTGCCTACATTAAATATATATATATATATATATATATTATGTCAGAAAGCCCTTTTAATTTTTTGGATCAATATATATATATATATATATATATATATATATATATATTGATCCAAAAAATTAAAAGGGCTTTCTGACAAAAATATTTAACTAACCTTTTGAAATGCTTCCATGTTCTTATATTACACATAAATTAAACAAATAACCATTGTGCTTTGTTCAGTTGTAGTAATTCAACTTTAACAAACTATTTCAAGATGTATGACAATGGAAAATGGTGACGTTTATAGATTCAAGATGAGAACAAAGATGAAATGAAACTGAATAGTAATGTTCAGGGAACTTATCCTTATTACAATGAAAACACTGGAAGATGGAGGACATCTAGACTAAGAAAAAGTGTTGGCATTTCAGCTCCAAGATTCTTCACCAGAACAACCTATCTACTGCTCTAATGAAGGATAAACAACTCCTGATATTACCTTTACTTCCCTCTCCACAGATGCTACCTAACCTGCTGTTTTTATTTTAGATTTCCAGCAACTGCATTTAAAAAAAATGTTCAGCATGATACTGAACCCTTGTTGAATATACTGATGTTAAATTAAAGTAAGTGCCATAATTTTTCATGAAATTTGGTAGCAGACAATATTTTAAGTACTGAGCATTAATGACTAATAAAACAAGATTTAGTTTTCAGTAAGGCGCAGTAAGAATTTTATATTTTCATCTATAATTCCATATGATATTTTTACATATTGGCTTTATGCAGTTTATTCAAGTATGCTTTTATCCAGAGTTGATAGTGAAAACAAATCACCAAATTATTATTTTGAGATCTATTTTCGAATAAATTAGGTTTTGAGACACCATTCTTAACTATCAAAGGAATAATTTGATAATGGTTTGCAAAAACTGGGACTTGCTAGCAAATGGAATTTCATGAGAGTGGCTGGGCTAATAACCATCACTGGAAGAGTACGTGGAAATTTAAACCAGCTTGCTGCAGTTTTGAGTTATGTGGTGGTTTTGAAGCCAAAGGGAAGATGGGCGCTGCCAAATGTAGCTTTGATGCATGCAAATCTTAATTTCTGAGGTCATTAGCCAGAGGGATAACTGCTCAGTCATATGTGTATTAGGATATCCCAAAGAGAAGACAGCCTGGTTGCAACAAGATCTGGCAAGTGTCAATGACCAAGGTCAATGTGGTCTTTAGGGCCTGCAAAAGACATCAGAACCTGATGGATGAATTTTTATAGTGAGACACACTAAAGACTAGGTGGGGTATTTGAAATGTTAAGAAATAACTTGGAGCAGGTTGCTAGAGAACTTAGCTGGAAGCACATAGAAATTACTAAACCTGATATTTTAGAACCACTTCATTGCAGATTTACTTTACAGTAAAATTAAGTTGAAATATATTACATGTTCATTTGAAGCTATTGATTTTGCATTATTAAGCAATAAGATTATTATTTTATAGATGCAATAAAAATAATGCAGAGGTTGTAAATCTGGAATTGTAGAGAAAATGCTATTGGTCAGCCCATATCAGTGGAAAGATAAACAGTCAATGTTCTGGGTCTGTGATCCACAGAACCATATAGCACAAGAACAGGCCCTTCGGCCCACAATGAAACATGATGGCTAGTTAATCATCTCTGTCTGCATGTGATCCATATCAATTCTCTATATATCCCTGTTCCTATCTAAAATCCCCTTCAATGCGGCAATCGTATATGCTTACACCACCAACACTGGCAGTGCGCTCCAAACACCCACCACTCTATGTAAATAAACTTGCCCTACTCATCTCTTTTACGTTCTCCCTCCCTGACCTTAAAGCTGTGCCCTCCATGCAGCAACTCTTCCACTCTAGGAGAAAAGTTCTGACTGTCTACACTATCTATGTCTCCCATTACTTTATATACTTCCATCAGATCTCCCCTCAATCTCTGCCACTTCAGAGAAAACAATCCAAGTTTTCTCAAATGGTGAAACCCTCTAATCCAGTCTGATGAACCTCTTCTGCACCTCTATATCCTTCCTGTAATGGGGTGACCAGAACTGCACACGAAACCCTAAATACGATCTAACCTACGGTTTATGAAGCTGCAAGATGCCTTCCTGACTCTCACCCTCAACGCTTCAACTGTTGAAGGCAAATGCACTATTTGCCTTCTTGACTTTCCATCTAGTAGTGTTACCACTTTCGAGGAGCAATAGTCTTGGACCTCAACATCAGATTTATATGTTCTGATGGCACAAATGGCTTTGATATTATAGTAATAAGCCCTATGGAACACAAGGACACCAGATGCAGTCATTAGTTCATGGTAAGTTGGCTGACATTAGTGTCGACTATTACATTTGGTTTCAGCATTTTTGGACCGAGCAATGGAGGGAAAATGTCAACTAGCGTTCATGCCCCTGCTCAAATTATTACTGCTGCAAAATGCATGTGCATCAGTAGCACTTCCAAAAGCCTCAACCTTCACCATGTAGAAAGACCATGGACAACAGATAAATGTGCGCAGTGCCATGGCAATTTTCTCTTCCAGTCTCGCAATCTGTGATTTAGTCAGGAATATTGGTCACTACTGAGACCAAACTTGGGGAGGCTACATGAGCATGTTCAACCCACAGCTTGCAGTGATTCAAGAAATCATTAAAACTCACCATCATCTTCTGAAAGTGAATTACAGATATGCAATAGATGTTCATCTTTTTCTCGCTTTCAGTATCTCCAGAAGGAAGAACAGAATGACAAATGAGGATGAGCTGGGACTCAGCTATGCTGCCTCTTCCTTGATTCCTCATACGTGGCAAGTGACCCTGGTACCACGAGGTGCTGGTTAATGCAAGCAGCTTGTGGAATGACAGCCTAATAACAACTATCACAAGAGGAGAAAGTATGAAACAAGTTCCCACAAAATCCTGCATTTGTCTTTGAATACCCAGCTATGTACTGTTGCTCCTTGTTGGGTTAAAATACTTTGAGTCGCCCTGTATAACAGCACTATGCTATCAAACACACCACAATGGTCTACAATAGGTTCCCTTTCCAACATGCACAAAGTGCCAGAAACTCTAAAAGTATCTAATTTGTAGCTTACTTTAGCTTTACAATTGTTGTGAAGATACATGATACTGCTGATGTTGGTATCTTGAGCAAAGAAATGAAGTGCCGGTGAAACCCAGTGGGTCAGTCAGTATCTGTGGAGGGAAATGGACATTTGACGTTTTGGGTGGGGACCCTCTCTAGATTTATTTTTATAATGGTCAATGGTAAATCTAAATAGGTTTTTACCATATAATCTTACATTGTGGTAGTGAGAATAATCTGAGAAAACAAGTCCTATCTGCGGCCATCACTCAAATATTCCTTTTATTACAGATGCCTGCTGTCCGGAGTAGTCATGTTTTAGTTATAGGAGTTTCGGGATTTATAGCAAAGTATTGTCAAGGCCAAACCTTTGCTTCGAGTTCTTAAGCAATAGTTTTGCATTACAATTGCAAGTCAATACAACCAAAGGTGAATGTCAACAGGTATTTTCTTTGTCTGTGTGTTTATCATGTGCTCATTTAGCTAAGTATCCATATTAGCTCAATGAGTGTCTGGTAAATCACATTATCTTTGTATTGAAATTATCCAGGATGGAACTCTTAAATCCCAGTTGACGGATTATTAGCCACTTGGCAGGCAGCCCCTTCAGACATATAGGAGGCAGTTAGCAAGTAGCAATGGCAAGTAATAGTAATCCATCTAAAAATATGTTTGCTTAATGCAATAAAAGTATATACTTTTTTAACTTCTAAAGGCTATTTGATGGTTTGAAACTAATATTGCATTATTTGGATCATATAATTGTAAATACACCATTTATGATCAAAACATATTCAGAGCCCATCAAATTTCCATTTGCAGAAATCTTGCGAAATGGAGCGTTTATTTGGGATTTTCTGTTGATTATTCCCTTAAGTGGGAACAAACTGAAACCAGGACAAAACATTCTGTATTCATAATTTCTTTATTTTGTTCCTGAGGCAACTCTAAGATAGATGTTCTTATGAACTTGATTCGAGAGCACTTAAAATTTCATAAACATTGAGATATCAACAAGAAACCTGAGACTTTCCTATAAGTATGAGTAAACTTGGCACAGTACGTGATGATTCAATCAAGAGTTGGGTAAATAATTTAATTGATTTTATTGTCACTGAAAGAACTCTTCAGACAAGGATAGTTTGGGCTACTTTAGACCAAACACCGTGTTAAATTTCAACTCTAATATCAGGTTTGTCTCCTTTCCTAAGAAAGAATATACAGGCTTACGGGGGAGTGCAATACAGATGTACCAGACAGATGCAAAATGCAAACTGCTGGACTAACACAGCAGATCAGGCACATCTGTGAAATGGAAATGTACAGGTCAGGACACTTCTTCAGACTGATGGAGTAGAGGGGAGATAGAAATAGTTGGGGGGTGGAGGTAGGGCATGAGTTGGCAAAGGACAGGTGATCCAAGTAAGGAGAGTTCAATTGGCAGATATGTCAGGTGGTGGACGGAAGGGTGGAGATAGTATCTAAGTTTAGTTTAGAGATACAGCATGGAAACAGGCCCTTTGGCCCACCGAATCTATGCTGACAATTGGTCTCATGTTCGCACTAGTTCTCTGTTATTACAATTTTGCATCCATTCCCTACACACTAGGGACAATTTACAGCAGCCAATTTAACCAACAAACCCACATGCCTGTGGAAGGTGTGAGGAAACCCGAGCACCCGGAGGGAACTCTAGTGGTAACAGGGAGAATGTGCAACCTCCACATAGGCAAAATCCATAATCAGGATCGAACCAGGGTCTCCGTTGCTGTAGGGTAGCAGCTCTACCAGCTGTTCCACTGTAAGGCTGGAGGTGATAAGTGGAGGTGCAAATGTTGGAATCAGGAAGGAATAAGGAAGGAAGGAGGGGAACGAAATATAGAAATAGAGGCAGGGATGGTGGGTAGAAGTGAACAGGTGAGTGAAGTGAAATGGATGAGTGAAGAAAAATGTTTCTGCACCCGAATAATTCCTGGAATAGTGAGTCTGTCATGTGAGAAGAGATTAAATAGGGTAGGCCTCCAGTCTTTAAAGTTTAGAGAATGAAAGTTGATCTTATTGAAACATGCAAAATTCTTAAAGGGCTCCAAGTCGAGAACTAGGAGGTATATTGTCAAAATAAGGAACAGTTATGTTTGAAGGCCTTCTGGTTCAACTTGCTGGCCAAAGGCAGGGTAATAAGATTGGCATTAGTGAGTAATGTATGTTTGAGCGAGGGTGAGGACTATGGCAGTTTGGGGAAATTGCCCCTTGGGCCATTAACAATTTTGGGCAAACAACTGCATTGCTGAGGGAAATGAAACCAGCGTCTCTTCTTCCTGAGGAGATTTAAGAAGGTCCACCTGTCTCCCCAGATTCTGGTGAACTTCTACCGCTGCACCATCGAGAGCATCCTTACCAACTACATCACAGTATGGTATGGTAACTGCTCTGTCGCCGACCGGAAGGCTCAGCAGAGGGTGGTGAATATCGCCCAACGCATCACAGGCTCCTCACTCCCCTCCATTGAGTCTGTCCATAGTAAACGATGCCTGCGCAGGGCGCACAGCATCACCAGGGACAGCATCGCCAGGGACAGCCCAACCATAGACTGTTTACCCTCCCATCCGGGAGACGCTACAGGTCCCTCCGCTGCCGGACCAGCAGGCTCAAGAACAGCTTCTTCCCTGCGGCTGTCACACATCTCAACGCTGCACCTCAATGACTGCCTGTTTCCACCCCCTCCCCCCCCCCCCCCCCCGGACACTGTATATGTATAGACGTATATTAACTCATACTACTGCGCAATTACTTGTTCATTCGTAAGTTCGCCCTTCGGAGATACCAGCTGCATTTCGTTGTCTCTGTATTGTACACTGCACAATGACAATAAAGATTGAATTGAATTGAATTGAATTGAATTGAATATCAGTGGAGATGACCGATAATATTGAGGTGACTTGTTTGTAGATAAGGTACAGAGAAGAATCCTAAACTGAAGGCTAAGTTTGACTTAAGGAGACATTCAGGTTGTTTGATGGAGCACAACTGCTTATCTAGGCTGAATAATAAATTCAGATGTAGCTTGTGGAGATGGAGCTTGGGATTATAATTGTATTATACATTAACTTACATCACACCCTCGTAATGACCAGGGGTGCGGCACGATCAGCAGCCCCATCAACAGTCTGTCTGTTTTTTCATATTTTTTATTTATTTTTAGTGTGTGTTAAAGTGTTCTCCGGTTTGTTTATGTGGGGGTCGGGGAAAACATTTTTTCAGTTTCTTACCTTGCCGGAGATGCAATTATTTTCTGGATCGCATCTCCAGTCACCCTGCGGCCTACCATCGATGGAGCTGGATGCCTCCTCGGACTGACCCTGAGCCCCACTGCGGGGCATGGAGTTAACATCGGGGCCAATCCCTTGCCTGGGATCGCTCTAACCGCGGCCTGCGGACTTTACCATTGCGAGCTTGCAGTCTCGGGAGAGGCCTAGTTGGAAGCTCCATCACCGCAGAAGGTTCAACATGGGGGAGCTGACATTCCCCTGATGCAGGAGCTGATCGCCCCGATGTGGAGGGCCCAAACGCCGCCGGCT
This sequence comes from Raja brachyura, assembly GCA_963514005.1. Next base: position 44,121,977 of record OY740797.1, on the reverse strand, counting down.
ACGGGAGTCAAGATTGTCCCGTCAACGGAGGGCTCGAGGCCCCCGACCACGGGAGAGCTAAGGGAAGAGATTTGAACTTTTTATCGCCTTCCATCACAGTGAGGAATGTGGAGGAGTCAATGTGGTGGATGTTTATGTTAAAATGTGTTTTGTGTGTTCCGTTGCTTTTTACTTGTATGACTGACTTGGCAAATGAAATTCCTCGTATGTTGCAAAAACATACTTGGCTAATAAAGTATCATTGTGATTGTGAGTGTGATTGATTGTATGGACATCTCCATGTTTCATGATAATCTTTCAATGAGGCAAAGTTGCTATTAATTTACAGTTTCTATGAATCAAAAAACCCACATATTAAAGTTTTTTTTTAATTGCTGATTTAAGTGTCAAGTCAGTGATACAAAATTGTGCCATAAATACCCTGCAGAGTGTGCTCAATCTTCATTCTTGTTTCTGATTTGAACTATTTGGTTGAATTCCTGCTTTCTAACTTTCTTGTTTAGTTGGAAACTAAACAACAATACATTATTGTATGTATTATTCCTTGTTACAGTCTTTAACTTATGTTGCTTTACCGCATAGAAAGCCATTGCCACATCACAATAATGATTTCATAAGGGTTCCACTGTAACTTTTTGCCCGATTGTTTTATCTTGCATAATCTACGAGAAAATCGAGCAGAGCGGTCAGTAGGTGTCAAAAATATTGATAGAAAAGGCACAAATACATTTGTGCAAACCTTTCCTTAACGAAAAATTCAAACATTCATAACAAACAAGATGCTAGAAACAGACATTATGTTTTAAGTATGATTAGTTCATCTTGCGGGCACCTTGCATTCATTGTGAAAGGCTAGTAAATTACCTTTCAGCCTTTGAATTATTTCTGCAGATCCTATTACACAAGAAAAGAAGAAGCAGAACAAATTTTATGAATTCCTGTATCCAGCTGTCCAGAAATCTGCTGAAAAGTACAGGCAATAAAAGATGCATTTGTTTGCCATTCATCATGTTGTCATCCTCCGATGCAGATATTGGATAAATGATCTGCAAAGGGGCAGCTGGCTGCTGATTATACACATTCACATATTCCCCACAAAAAAGGCAATTCTTCCCTTAAATCATCAACCACTGGATTTATTTTCATATCGCATCCATCACCATGACTGACAGATTTTCAGCTACGAAAAGATTGTGAAAAGATCCACTAACGATGGTTTCCAGGTTAAAATAATCAGTACCTACGCTATTTTTAATCAGTCAATGATTGCAAAACATCTGCGGAGATGAAAACTGTAGAGAGATTGTGGCTGAATTACTGAGGAGCAGCTCTTTGTTGAAGTGGAAATCCTACAATGAAAGCTCGCAGTGAATCTTTACGATGATAGACCTCCCATTGTAGATTTCAAATTAGTTTGGCTTTCTGATCCTTTCTCTTTGTCTTCTATTTGAATATATGCTTCACCAGTTTCTAATAATCTGAGATTACATAGGTTCAAACAACATTTTTGTTATTCTATATAAATCTGTTCAGAGATAACCCCCCCCCCCCACACTAAATTAGAGATCTTCTGTGCAGGCTCTTTGACTGCAGACTGGTGAATAAAATGAAGTGCCGAACCTGTTTCCCATGTTCATGAACCACTGCTCTTAAGTTTTGATTGCATCAGGCACTTTTTGTGAGTGCCCAGAGATTTACAGCAGAATGATTTGTGATACTGGCAGCTAATGTTCCACCAAAATGGAGCAGCGAGGCCTGTTAATCTGTTGGCTGTAAGCAGCTACTTGTTATAATGATGTTTATCCTATCAGAGGTTAAATGCCTTAGACTTTAACGCTATCCGCACCACAAGAGAATTTACATGCTGATAAAAATTGGTAAATTTGACTCGTTGTCGTGGAAGGGTAGATTCGAATTACAGTTTATAAAGCACTTCCTACATTTCACAGCGAATGAAAGATGGGAATGACTATACATCCTTTTCACTGATTTGTTAATGTTTGGAAAATGTTTTTTGATTCTGTTTTTGATGCATATTGTTACATGGCTTTTGTCTCAGTAATAAAAAAATGTAACGCTCTTTTTGTGCATTACAGTAGACCAACGAGACCAGAGTGGAATTGATGCATCAACTTGTTCCCCCTCATTGAAAATAATTGGGTGCTGATTTGTATGTGGCAGGTATACTACTTTAAGCAGACTATTTTTTAACTGCTCTTTTGCGTTTTCATTCATTTCAATGAAAGAACATATCTTGGATGTGTCAACTCAGGTAGCAAGTACCTACGTATCTGTGTTGGGAAATCAATAATGGATTGCTCTGACTATATATTTAACATTGTCAAGTATTTGTTGTGTTAGAATCCTGGAGGACGCAGGAGAGAATTCCTTGCAGGGCAATCTGCTAAAGAAGAAACTGAAAGCAATGGATTTGACATTTTTGACAAAATTTGTCTTTTATGTACACAATACTTTTATAACTACTTTTCCCAAGATAAATAAATGGCAAAACTTAAACCCCTACAGGCTGTTGTTATAATGTAATAATATCAATGTATATATTCAGAAAATGCTCTGGAGAGCTAGTTCTTTCATATCTCTGCGCTTCCATATCTTTTCAAGGAGGCACTCCCCTTGACGAAAGCAACATTTTCTTTTGTTTTTACTGCAGAAACTAGTTTTTCAAAACTAGTAAAAGAGCAAATTTAAAGAATATCCACCTTAATATGCTCATGCCTCTTAAAACCTTCTACATATTCTCCACTAAAATTAAATAGACGGAAAAGATTCCGTAAATTCAGTAAACAAAGAATACCAGACAATATATACACTGCATCATCTATTTTGATCGTATTTTAAAATTCATGATTAAACCACAGAAAATGCACTTATTTGTGTCTACTTTTAAAATAATATACCTCGCGCTATGAAAACAATCTAGCAGTTCTAGTAGTAAATATTTTACTGACAATAAAATTGGCTGTATGATTAGTGTGACTAAATCTCTGCAAGGAAATTCTGACAACATGCACTTATCAAACCAGCCATTTTAATGTCTACCCAGAATTTCCCAGCAATCAACAGAAAATTACTTCTCGATAAACCCGCAGTATTGGCGTCACGTTCATTAATCCTGGTGCGCGAATGTCATCATTCATCAAGGGTAGAGAGTATAGTGACAGTAACTGCTAGCATAAAACTGACCAAGACACAAAATAAAGCCTCCATAATTGAAAATGAAATGGTCCACATATTCTGAATAATAGATATCAGGGAGTGTTTACAGTTCCCTAATCCAATTTTAGGGATCACATTCTCGTACCAACCAGTCAAGCTTGGTTTATGACGTCATCTGAAACCCTACATTAGATTATGTTAAGTTATTAGGCTATGTTATTGCTCCTAAGTATCCGTTATTCTATATTTAAGCACATGGAGCATCCATTGTTTCCACTAGTATCAGGTTGTTTCTCAGAAATATTCCATGTTAAGAAGTGTACAATGCAAAATAATGCATGGCTACAATAATCATTTGCATTGTAAACTTTTAATTAAGCTATAGAATCAATAACACTCTTATAGAAGTTAATTTTTAACCAGAAAACAATGATAAATGCAGACTAACAATGTGAAGGAATTGATAATAAGGCACAAAAACACAGGCTGATTTGATCATGGTTTCAATCACTCCAATTCTTCCCAGCTTTATGGATAGCTCAGATTATCTGTCTGATATCAGTTTGTTTATAAATCAATAATAATTGTACGTAAACTTGCTCTAAACTACATAGACGGGGGCATAAGTTTGTCTTTTTGCACTATTATTGTTTGTTTTCATGTGTATATTTGTGTACATTTTATATATATGTATGTGTGTATATATTTTTAAAATTCTCATTTGTTATACTATTTACAGAGTACTATATTTACATATTCTGTTGTGCTGCTGCAAGTAAGAATTTCATTGTTCGGTCTGGGACCCATGACAATAAAACATTCTTGACTCGTGACAAAACTAAATAATTTTGTGTGTTTTCCATAAATTCTGTGCCTGTGCCTTTCACTGCTTCCCTGAAGCATTCCCCCAGGCTTACTAATACACACCAATATTAATAGGTCTGAAGAAGGGTCCCAACCTGAAACATCACCCACCCATCCATGTTCTCCAGGGATTCTACCTGAGCTGTTGTGTTGCTCCAGCATTTTGTGTCTTACCTTGTTTCTACGCCAATCTTAATAATGCATCTAACTTTAACCTTGAGTCGAGTTTCAGGTTGTTTATACAGACTTGTAACTGTTCCTGATATCTCAGAATATCAACCTATCCCCCTGGTTCACTCCTTCATCCACATCAACATATATTATTAGATGAGGCTTTCAGCCACCCCAGTTATTGCATCACCATGGTTTGACATTACATAGAACATAAAACATCGAACAGTACTGCTCAGGAATAGGGCCTTCGGCTCACAATGTTCATACCAAGTGTGATGTCAGTTTAGACTAATCTGCCTGCATGTCACTCATATTCCTCTATTCCCTCCATATTCATGTGCCTATCTAAAGGCCTTTAAATGCTACACTAGATCTACTTCCACCATCACCCCTACCACTGCATTCCTGCACTCACTGCTCTCTGTTTAAAAAGATTGCCCCATACATCTCCTTTAAACCTAGTTTCCATCCGGGGGAAATGGTTGTAACTGTCTACCCCATCTGTGGCTCTTATAATTTTACAAATTTCCATCTGACCTCCCCTCAGCCTACGACGCTCCAGAGAAAACAATTTATGTTTGTCCCACCTCTCTTTATAGCTAATACCTTTCAATCAAAGCAGCATTCCGGTAAACCACTCAATACAATAAAATGCAACACAATAATACTTTATTAGCCAAGTATGTTTTGCAACATGTGAGGAATTTCATTTGGCAAGTCAGACATACAAATAAAAAGCAACAGAACGCACAAAATACATTTTAACATAAACATCCACCACAGTGACTCCTTCACATTCCTCACTGTGATGGAAGACGACAAAAAAGTTCAATCTCTTCCCTTCTTTGTCCTCTAGTGCTCGGGGGCCTCGAGCCTCCCGTTGATGGGATGATCTTACTACCGTAGCCGATGGCGGGCCTACCCTTTGGGGTGATCAGCTCCTGCATCGGGGGGAATCTCAGCCCCCTGGCGGCGGGCGATCTGACCCCTGGTCGGGGCTGCTCGAATGTCATGCGGCCTCTGGTGCTCCCAACTCAGTCTCTCCCGAGACTGATAGCCCTTGATCGTAAAATTCGCAGGCCGCGGTTGGAGCGATCCCAGGCAAGGAATCGGCCCCGATGGTAAGCGGTGGGGCTCAAACTCAGTCCCGATCAAGGCCTCCAGCTCCGTGATGTTAGGCTGCAGAGCGACCGGAGATACGATACGAAAAACAATCGCATCTCCGGCAAGGTAAGAGGCTGAAAAAAAAGTTCCCCCCACATAAAACAAACCAGAGAACATTTACACAAACTTTAAAAACACACAAAAAATAACAAAAAAAAGATGAAAAAACAGACAGACTGTTGGCGAGGCTGCCAATCGTACGTTGTCCCTGGTACTGCATCCTTTCCAAAGCCTCCATATTTTTCCAGTAATGAGGGCAAGCAGAACAGCAAACAATACTCCAAATGCAGCCTAATCAATCTACTATAATGCTGCCACATGAGTTCCTGACTCTTATCCACAATGCCTCAATCAATTAAGGCAAACATTCACTTCTTCACCACTCTATTTCCTTGTGTTGCCACTTTCAGGGAGCAACAGATTTTGATCCCAAGATCCCTCTGTACATCAATGTTGTTAAAGGTCTTGCCAATAACTGTATACCTACCCCTTACATTCGACCTGCCCAAAAGCTATAATGCACACTTGATCCCTTTGTTTTGTAGTTTTGTGAACAATGACTGTGTTTATGATGGAACATTTTCTGCATGAAAAGGCATCATCCATTACACAAATTGATTATCACACATCAGACAGGCCACTCCTTAAGTGCTGTTAAATTCCATTTTACAGAGGGAACTTGGGGTTGAAGTCCACAGAGGGACATTTGGGCACTGCAGAGTAAAGCCCATGAACTAGAAAAGATCAGGGAATCCTATTTAATTAATGAAAACAATTTTTTTTAACAAGTGTTCAATTATTTTGCTTTCTTGCATTTTAAAATTATTTTCGGAATGATTTCTGAAAATAAAATTAATTACAACAAATGATTCTCGATCAATCAGTTTGGTAGGACTACAGTTTGATTCCTGTTTCTCTGATCATAGCCAGAGAAATGCTAACAATGTCTTCCCTTCCCGCCCCTGCACCATAATTTCCAGAGATCCATCCTTTCCTTCCTACTCTTCCATATCTGGATGTTTCTGATTAACAATAATATGGGGTCAGCATCCGCAAGTTCCAAGCAATAAATGGACCAAAGCCATAGTATATAGATCTTCTCCCATTCTCCGCACCCTCACATCTGCCTCCTTACCAATACTCAACCATTGTCTCAGGCTATATCAGATCTTTTACCAGATATATAGATGTTTCTCTGCTCTCCTGGCCTGTGACTTATCTAATGCCACACTACAATACCTGGGAAACCAACTACGCTTTACTGGTGATGAGTATAGTTGTGAGAGATATTTGTATTTTATATTGGAATGGTTAAATATGTTCTTCAAGGCAAACGACATTATCAAAAACACTGAAGTACACAACGCTGAAATTTCAAAATGAAACTAAGTTATGCTTTTGGTGCAGATAAGTTCTAATACACATGGAACATTGTCATAATGCACATTTGATCGGTCATTAAACAAGATGGTGGAACTTTGGCTCGCGCTTTGCAGTCTCGTACCTCGTAGAATATGTTCAAAGTTTAATGTTTGCGCTGCACAACAGCAGTGAGGTGATTATATTGGCAATCTAAAGACTCTGTCACACCATGTCAATTTAGGCTATTTGTCGGCTATGTGTTAAAGGATTATCCATGGTCTCACAGATGGAGTTGGGCAGAAAAGGCATAACCCCAATCACTGGAGCTTCACTTTGAAATGGCCTGCAAGATTGAGAGTTTTATGGGCATTGAACAGCACGAGAGAGGTATTACAGCATGTTGCAGTGGGACACACATGTATGAAGGCATTAAATGGCATATAAATCCCTCAGACACAATATTGTATAATGGCACTGTTGGCTGTAAAGTGTGGAGAGCTCCTGGCAGGTATTCTTCCAGAGAAACTCACTCTCCTGATTGTCAAAAAAGGCGACAATCACTGGGTTTAGCTAGAGCAAGTGGGTCCATGTGAAAACAGAACTAGATGCTCCATAAATATTCTAAATACAGGAAGGAAAATGGTGTGGCACTTGTGCAGAATTGTCCTGAATAAAATGAGGATAATTCAGAACCATGCATCTCCTGAATGGTGTCTCCATGCCACAGATCTGATGTTAAGGCCACCATGATAGATTAAAATTAGAAAACGAGCATCGAAAAATTAGAAATGAGTATCGCGGTGGGTCGCTCAGCTTGATCGTAGCTCCTTCTGCAACTTCTTAGTTCGACGGAGACGTCTCCCTCCACAACTCCTTGGTTCGCCCATTGCAGGGGCCCCGCTCTCAGTTTCTCCACCTCCACTGCATCTGCTCACAACATGAGGCTTTCAAGTCTAGTTCTGTGCTTCTTAAACTATTTCAGTGCCATTCACCCTTGAGTCTTTATCACAAAATGTAATTCACCCTCGACTAAATTTTCTTATGTTTTCTGGTAATTTTTATCTTATTCTCCCTTGTGTATAATTTTATATATAATTTATTTTGTCACATTAGTAAAAAACATAATTTAACTAATTTCTTATTTTATTCAACTTTTTGAACATCCTAAAATATGGAAAGAAACTAGGAGTGAAAGAAATAGAAGTTTAATTACCACTGGAGTTGGAAAATCATTTTATTGGAATGATAAAAAAACATTCCAACGTCTAAACACCGGGCTTCAGCCCCATCCAACCCTTTCGGGCTTTGTTTACTGCAGTTTTTTTCTTGGAAAACTAGCTCAAAAAGATTACCATATCAAACTCACAAAATATGGAAGTCGCTGGAATAGAAAATGCAGAATATCACTACAAGAAAATGGCACAATCTAACTTTAGATTGCCTGAAAACGGGGCTCAAATCTCCTTAATATACCTAGAATTCATGTTGCTTGATCCAAATAAGTGCTGGTAGATGGAAGTACAGTAAATATATATAGAATTCTAGTTCTAGCAGAAAAGTAGCTAAATTGGCAACACAAAGTAAAGTTGCCTACGGCAATCCTCCAGTGTTGCCATTGATAAATTTATGATCCCGCTAGCTTGTCTGGTCTTCCCTAAAAGGTTATATTACAGTAAATTTGGGAAATATCCTGCTACTTTGAAATTAGAAAACCATAGGTAGAGAGAAAAAAACATATCAAACAGCTTCGCTGCCCTTAAAACCAATAAGAGCTTACTAACCACTTTAATGGCATTGCCCTATTTAAATATAGAAAAAAATATATAAATATCTGAATAATTTAAGTAATTCACCCTTAATTCACCCCAAAATAATTTCATTTGCCCTTGGGTGAAACATTCACCAGTTATAAATGTATATAAGCACTGGTCCAGGACATCCAAGATGCCCTTGTTCTTTAATAGGTGTGGTTTCCCCCCTGCTGTCATAGATGGGTCCCTCAACTGTGCCTCATCTGCATCCCATGGTTCCGCTCTTGCTCCCCCTCACCTCCTGTCGAGGCAGGGGGATGGCCACATCCAACGCATCATCCTCCAACATTTTTTACATTGCTACCAATGTGATCCGGCCACCAGTTGCATCTCCCCATTACCACCTCATCCCGCCTTCTGCAGAGATTGCTCCCTTTGCAACTCTTTGGGTTCGATCTTGTTAATGCTGGCAAAATTGGACCAGCCAGGAGTTCAAAATGGAGTTGAGTTTCAGGGTTTGGTCAAATTGAGATTGCTCTTTGCAGAGCTGGGACAGACTGCGAGAGGTGCCAGGGAGTCTGGAACATAGATACAACTTGCAAGCGAAGAATGGGAAGCCGTGCAGACCCTGTCAATCTGGTACTAAATGCATAGAATGGATTGGATGGCTGCAAAACAGACATACACCTTGTAAATAGCTTGTAAATAATGCTGCAGAGTCTGACTTTGCTAAGTGTTGATTGGATGGGGCGTTGAGCCTTGACTGAGATTTCTGTTAATCAGGATAAATGTTTCCAAGTTGACTTCATCTCGAAGTCCGTTTTGAAGACAATGTATTGAACTGTTGTATCATTGGGTTAGGGAAATATCTGTTATGTATGGGGTTAATCGATATTTGTAATTGGGTGATTAAGAGACAACCTCCGTGTGGTTCGGCCCTCGAGTTCGTGGGGCATATATAAGGCCATGATCACGAGGCTCATGGTCGATCTTCTGGAAGAGCGCTCGGGGCCGAGTACCCTTCTGGAGTGCCTCTGTCTGCGTGAGGCCCAGAGGGCTTGAATAGATAGACGCAAGGATCGAACCCGTGGTGGGTTAGGTGCAGTGTGTGATCTGTAATCCGCTTTTGGTGAAATAAAATTTAGTTGATTCACGTACATGATTCAGTGTTTTTACTGAAACTAGACTGGGGGGAAGCTTAGAAATAAGCAATTATCAATCTCTCACTACTCAACTTGAGTACTGATCAGTGACACATCTCGATGAGGGTTTGCCAAGACATTTCTGACAACTGGCACCATGATGTTGCAAACATGTACTGAAAACGACTGAGAAATCACGTGCGCGGTTCATCGTGATGGCAGGGATATTCAATTACGTTGCTTGTGGCAAATCATACTCGCACTGCAATGTCACTTTTGGGGAAGGGGTCCAAATGTGGGCACAGGTCCTCAGTTACACAAGCAAACAATAAACCTCTGGAGGAGCCCACCAAGCCAGCAGCGTCTGTGGAGGAACATTTCAGTTCTGGACCCTTCTTCACACTGATGGAATAGAGGGGAGAATGCTGCTCGCGAGATGTGAAGGGAAGGGGTGATTCAGGTGAGGAGGGGTGCTTGTCAAATGAGCCAATGGGAGGAGAGGTGGGTGGAGATAGTAAGCAAGGTTGATGGAAGTGGAGATGTCAAGAGGGTACAGATGTGGAATCGGATAAGGAAGGAAGATGGAGGTGAAATGTAGAACCAATGAGAGGGATAGTGAATAGATGAGAAAGTGGGTGAAAGAGAAAAGCAAAAACAGAGCAGCCTAAGAAGTGAGGGGTAAGAGGGATAAGGAATTGGATGATAGAGGCAGGGAGAGAGGAATGTATATGTGGGAGAGAGGAATACTTCGTTGAGAAGGGGGATGGGAGGTCAGATTACCTGAAATTGTAGAATGCAATGTTCATGTCATTAAGTTACAGGCTCCCCAGGGTGAATATGAGGTGCTGTACATCGCATTTGCATGTGGTCTCACTCTGGCAGTGGGGGAGGCCGAGGACCGAAATGTTGGGAGGGGAGTCCGGATGATAAATAAAATGGCTAGCAACCCAAGAGATCCAGTAGGCCATTCCCCTTCCCCCATCAACCAGTTCCTTCCACTTCCTCCACTCGCTCATCTTCCACCCATCCCTACCCTGAATCCCCATTTGTCTTTCCCAACTCACCACACACCCATTCCTCACCGGTCCCCCTTCACCATCTATTCCTCCCATTTAATTGTAGAGTCAGAGATTTATTGAGCATGGAAATGGGCCAAAAAGGCTGGCCAAATTGGCATTGGGGCAAATCCCATTTCCCCACATTTAACCCAAATTCCTTCAAACCCTTTCAGTCCATATATCTATCTAAATATCTTTTGAAAGTTGTAATTGTCTCCACCTGTCTAGCTTCCTCTGGTTCTACATTTCACTCCCCATCTTCCTTCCTTTTCGGAACTGCACCATTTTCCCTTCCCCACCACCTTCAGCCTCGGTTACACTCTCCACCCATCTCTCCCCCAGCTGAATCATCTGCCAATCATCCCTCCTCATCTCAATCCACTACTCATTTGCCAGCGTGGCTTGGTTCAGAAACTTGAGCGCCCTGGGGCGGAAAAGACAACAAAAAGTAGTAAACACTGCCCAGTCCATCATCAGCTCTGACCTCCCATCCATCGAGGGGATCTATCACAGTCGCTGCATCAAAAAGGCTGGCAGCATCATCAAGGGCCCACACCATCCTGGCCACACACTCATCTCCCCACTACCTTCAGGTAGAAGGTACAGGAGCCTGAAGTCTGCAACGGCCAGGTTCAGGAATAGCTACTTCCCCACAGCCATCAGGCTATTAAACTCGGTTCAGACAAAACTCTGAACATTAATTGTCCATAATCTGTTTATTTGCACTTTATCTGTTTATTTATTCATATGTGTATATATTTATACAATGGCATATGGACATGCTGATCTGTCTGTATTCGTGCCTTCTATGTTCTGGTGTGCTGAAGCAAGAATTTCATTGTCCTATCAGGGACACATGACTATAAACTCACTTGAACTTGACTCTTGACTCTAGCCCCGCCCCTTCCCCTCATCCCTCTCGATGAGCGTTTTCCCCTTTCATCCATCAGTGTGAGGAAGGGAGCTGACCTGAAACACAACGCTTGTCCATCTCCGCCCCCCCCAGATACTACCTGGCACACTGGGCTCCTCGAACAGTTTGTTTTTGTGCTGAAGATTTAGCATCTGTTGTCTCTTGTGCATTTACTTCCAGTTATATAAACTGCATGCAGAGCTAAATGGGTGTTTAATATGCTAAGGCCAATCTATTTAAAGACGTATTAATATACTGTTAAAGCTGGTAAACACATCTGCCTGGATGCTCTCTCACGCCAGACATCGACCATGGGGGTCGATTGGCTGATTTTGGCCTAAAATCCACTATTCCGATGGTGACATCCTCCAATCTTTAAATGCTGGTCTCACGGTTGGACGATGCTATATGTAATTGAATCAGAATGATACAGTGGACCCTGGTGTGGTTCCAATACGAGAAAAAAATCTATCATTTTGAGTGGAAATCTTTATGAAGCAGTTCATTAATGATGAATTTCTGCTCACAGCTACGAACAAGCCTTTCCAGATAGCATTAGTCAAACGTAGGCGTCAGTGTCAGAAGATGTTTGGCCTTCATAGTGAAAATGGCACGAGTTCAACATTAGCCAGACCTGTGATAAGTAGATGGTCATCTCAAGGGCATTGCAAGATCATGTTCTTGGTGAGATTTGTAGTCAGAATGTGAGGTTCAGACATAACTGGTCTTGGGCCAAAATTAAGAGAGTCAAGAGTCAAGAACGTTTTATTGTCATGTGTCCCAGATAGAACGATGAAATTCTTACTTGCAGCAGCACAACAGAATATGTAAATATAGTACACTGTAAACAATATAATAAACCAGAAAACATATAAACGTATATATATACATTCTCATATATATGTACGTATATATATATGTGTGTGTGTGTATTTTTGTGTGCGTACACACACACAAAAATATGTACACGTAAAAAACAAACAAACAATAATAGTGCAATAATAACAATACTAGTCCATGTAGTTCAGAGCTTACTGGAGGTTATAGTGTTTAATAGCCTGATGGCTGTAGGGAATTACATATATTGGCTGGGAATAAGCCAAGATAATTAGGATTAAGTCAAATGTTGTTCTGCCTGCCAGAATTCAAGGCCAAGCTACCCAAAGTTTCAATACTAACATTGAGATATCTGGCTTTACTGTTTCAGTCATGTCTAGATGCATTTTGTCAACTATTTCTAGTTGAATCTGAATCTTTTTTCATTCTAAGCAGCTTAAGGTGCAACTAGGAAATGAAACTGTTGGAGATCCTAGGGCAGGAATTATAACTCACAGTTGATGGTGAAATTGGTTTTAAACATCTGCCCACTAAGCGCATTGGACATATCCTTATACCTCTTTATATTCTGAAATCCCACAGAGAGGCAAAGTTGGACAATATGTCAAATGGTTTCATGAACCACAGAAATGTGTTATTCCCTTCCAGGTGCAGCAGAGGTTCACCTGCACCTCCTCCAACCTCATCTATTGCATCCGCTGCTCAAGGTGTCAGCTGCTCTACATCGTTGAGACCAAGTGTAGGCTTGGCGATCGCTTCGCCCAACACCTCCGCTCAGTATGCAATAACCAACCTGATCTCCCCATGGCTCAGCACTTCAACTACCCCTCCCATTCCGAGTCCGACCATTCTGTCCTGGGCCTCCTCCATGGCCATCTGCAGTTCTTTTTTCAAACATTCCTTTTTACATATCGCACTCGTTATAGGAAGATGTGACTGGTGTGGAGGAAGGAACTGCAGATGCTGGTTTAAACCGAAGATGGATGAAAAAACCTGGAATAACTCAGCAGGTCAGACAGCATCTCTGGAACAGGTGATGTTTCAGGTCAAGAGTCTGAAGGAGGGTCTCGACCCAAAATGAACCTATTCCTTTTCTCCAGAGAAGATGTGACCAGTGCTGGAATCACTTTGAAGGTGGCAGAAATGTTGGAGAATTATGTATTGGGTGAGGAGGCTGTTGGGTGAACTCTTATCTTTGTTCCTTTTGGGGGGAGGGAGAGCGAGTGCAGAATTACTGGAAATGCTTATGAATCACTATTAAAAAAACTTGAGTTTCAACCCAGTTTGGAGTCAAACTCAAACCCAGTTTGGAGGGAAGGGTAGAAGAGGAGCCAAGGGAACAGTTCCCAATATGCAATCTGCAAAACAGATTCAGAGTGGATGGTCATACGAGTGTCCAAAACCTGCTAAGCAGTTTAATCACACAGCCATTGGAGAACATAGAACATCCTTGGTGGGTATTCTCCGAGATCTTCGGTTTCGTCTCACACTCCAAAGACGTACAGGTTTGTAGGTTAATTGGCTTGGTGTATGTGTAAATTGGGTTAGGGTTAGGGTTAGTGTGTGTAGGATAGTGTTAATGTGCGGGGATCGCTGGGCGACGCGGGCTCGGTGGGCTGAAGGGCCTGTTTCTGCGCTGTATCGCTAAACTAAACTAAACTAAACTAAACTAATAAGCTGTCCCATTACGATGCCAGCAAGGACAGAAACAATAGCGGGCAGGGATACCCATTGCAGGACGATCTAGTGGATATTGTAGCATTGGCTCAATGTTGAGCATCGCAAAATTAGTTGACATGCTTCAGTTAAAATATGATTGCCACTACTAGTCTGTGAGGTTTGTGATAAAATGATACAGCTCCAGTGAAAGTTAACACAAAGTGCTCAGTTTGCAGGGACATTATGTTCTGAGAAAATGATCTGTATTGGTATTTTTTGTAATGGGAAGTCGCATCATCTGTGCATGGGTCAAGAAATGGGAGTTTTTGAAAATCAATTATGTTTATTTATTTACTTTTTCATATAATTTCATAAGAATTAATTTTCATTCCATATCTCAGATTTTTTGTTGTGTTTTATGAGTTCTGTAAAGGCAAATTTCCATTACTCAAAATGCAGTGGTCATCCTTACGTTGCACGATATTTGTGAACTCTGTGGGTGTGGGACAGGTCTCAAATGCAGAGACAAACTTTTCAAGCTTGGACAAACTGCAATGCCTAGGTTCAGGAGCAGCTTCCTGCCAACAATCATCACCATCTCCAATTAAGCTTCAATCTACATAGATTTGAGGGCAATATTTTTGCATTTACCTCTACTATCATTCATTTGTTTTTTTTAAAACTGAATTTAGAAGGTTCTTGACTCGAAACGTCACCAATTCCTTCTCTCCACAGAGATGCTGTATGTCCCGCTGAGTTACTCCGCCATTTTGTGTCTATCTTCCTTTTTGGTGTTTATAATGGTATTAGCAGGGTACTATATTTACATGGTGCTGCTGCAAGTAAGTATTCTTTTGTTCCGTTTTTGGACATATGACAATAAAACACTTGACTCTTCAGAATGCAGTTAAAAAGCATTTCCACATGCAGATGATGGTAGAATTGAGAATTCTCATCTGCAAATAGCAACTTGAGTTATAGAGTCATATAACATGAAAATAGACCCTTTGGCCCAACTTTCCTTGGTGTCTTTCTAGATCTATCCAAGGCGTTTGATACAGTCAACCATTCAATCTTAATATCTAAACTCAATAGATATGGGGTAAAGGATGTAGCGCTTCTATGGTTAACCAACTATTTAGCAAATAGAGTGCAATTTGTCTATCAAAATGGAAGCTCATCCAAAAAATTGAGAATTCACTGTGGGGTACCACAAGGCTCCATCCTTGGTCCTTTACTATTCTTGATCGATATAAATGACTTATCCTATACCTGTAGAGCACTTCCTATCCTATCCGATGACACCAATCTTATAGCTTCACATAGTGATCTAAATTCATTGGTTGAATTAGTTAATGAAGAAATGTCTCATGGCTCTAAGTGGCTTGCAGTGAACAGGCTCTCTCTCAATATCAAAAAATGCAATTACATGATCTTCTGCAATAAAAACAATTTTTTTCCCAAAGACAAATCTAAACTTTTTTACCAATGGACGTGAAATTCCTGAAGTAACATACAAAATTTTTAGGAGTAACCATTGATCAAAATTTAACTCGGAAAGAACATATCAATATTGTCTGTAGAAGATCAATGAAAATGTTTGGTATTCTGAGAAAGGTTTGTGCATTTATTCACCCGTCTTTCCATCTAACAATATATTACAGTTTGATTTTTCCTTATTTCAATTATTGTAATATTGTTTGGGGTTCTACCTATCCTTCCTATCTTTCTAAGCTACTCATCATACAGAAGAAATTTATGAGATTAATTTCTCACTCAAATTCACAAGAACCTTCTGCCCCTCTCTTCAAGAAGTACTCAATTTTGTCTGTAGATAAACTGAATGCATTCCAAATATGTATTTTTATTTTCAAATATCTTAAATGTAAACATGATTTGTCTGTTTCTCTTCATGATTTTTTCACCCTTTCTTCTAATATTCACCATTACCCAACCAGAAGAAGAAATGATCTTCATCTTCCGTTTTGTCCAACATCCAAACACCAACATTGCATTACTTTTAAAGGTCCTAAATTTTGGAATACCCTGCCTCTGTCATTAAAGTCTCACACCTCCTTAGCCACCGTTAAGATTGAGCTTAAAAAGTTTCTCATCATGTCCTGAGTTCTGACCTCCAGCTTTTTGTAAAGCTATTTATGAGCTCAAACTACTTCTGTTGACTCTTATCTCATATCTTATTATTTTATTTATTTTCACATTTTTAATTTCATATTTTTAATTTTCATTCTTAAACTGCTTTATTGTTTATTATTGTCTTTTTTATTTCTCCCACCCCCTGATTTGCCATTAAAGCTCATTTTCAGATGGGAACGGACTTTGTATAAGCCCTCTGGGCTTCCCTTCCCTCCCAGCACTGTATGGTATTATAAATTGATTGTTTGTCTTCTTTTAAAACATGGTGCAAATAAATAAACTATTTTAAAAAACAAAAAAACAATACCCATGCTGACCAAAATTCTCCATCAACACTAGTCCCACATGCCCCGTGTTTGATCCATATACAATCTAATCTTATCCATGTACCTTTCTTATCCATGTACCTGTCTAAATGTCTTTTAAATGTTGTTATAGTACCTGCCTGGCTGCTCGTTCCATATACATACCATCCTCTGTGTGAAAAAGTTGCCCCTTGGGTCCCTATTATATATTTTCCCTGTCACGTTAAACCTATGTCTCCTGATTCTTGATTTCCCTACTCTGGGTAAAAGACAATGAATTTCTACTATCTATTCCTCTCGTGATCTTATACACCTTTATAAAATCACCCCTCATCATCCTGCACTAGCCAGGTGACCAAAACTGAACATAAAACTCCAAAGTCTTGAACAACTGTAACATAACATCCTATCTTCTGCACTCAATATCCTTACTGATGAAGACAAATGTACCAAAAGCCAAATTTTTAATAACTATCTTCGCTATCTAATTGCACCTCGTACTTTTGCATCATCTGTATACTTACTACCTTCTACTTAATGCCTTCTACATTCTCATCCAAATTGTTGATATAAACCACAACCAGCAATGGGCCAAGTTTTGATCCCTGAGGCACACCATGTCATAGGCGTCCAGTCTGAAAAACAACACCCCACCATCACCCTTCACTTCCTTCCATGAAGCCAATTCTCGAACCAGCCGGCTAGTTCGCCATGCATCCCATGCAACCTAACCTTCCAGAGCAGCCTATCAGGCAGGACCTTATCAAAAATGCTTTACTGAAGTCCATATAGACAATGTCTAAGGCCTTCTCAACCTTTTTGGTCACATCTTCAAAAAAACCCATAGAATTCGTGAGACATGATCTCCCACATACAAAACCATTCTGACTATCCCAAACCATCCCCTGTCTATCCAAATTAATCTATATCTTATCCCTCAGAATACCCTCCCGTAACATGCCTACCACAGATGTTAGTATCACTGGCTTGTAGTTCCCTCGGTTTTCCTTGCAGCCCTTCTTAAATAGAGGCCACCCTCCAGTCATCCAGCACTTCACTGTCTAATGATGATTTGTTTACCCTAGCCAGGATGCCTGTTATTTCTTCACTTGCTTCCCAAAGTATCCTCGGATATATCTGATTAGTCCTGGGAGATTTACATAACTTAGGACATTCAGTACTTCCTCAACCATTATATGGACTGCCCCCAAGACATTTCCATTAACTTCCCCAAGATTACTAGTCTTCATGTCTTTCTCCATGTGAAAAACAGAGGATAAATACTCATTGTGAACCTTCCCCATCTCCTGCAGCTGCATACAGAGAGGTCCCACGTGGTTTCTGAGGGGCTTATTCACTCTCTATGCACTCTACCTGCTTTTCCTTAATGTACGTAAAATATCTCCTTGGGTTTCCTTAAGAATATCTGCCAGAGCTGCCTCCTGCCCCTTTTTTCCCTCTTGATCTCCTTCTTTAACATGCTCCTCAATTCCCAAGAATCCTCCTAGAATACACTTGATCCCAGCTTCCCGTACCTCTCCCATGCCACCTCTTATTCTTAACCAGAACTTCAATGTCTTTCGTCATCCAAGCTTTGTTATACCCACCTGCCTTATCCTTCACTCTAACAGGAACATGCTTGCATGCCCTGAACTCTTGTCACCACACTTTTCAAAACACCCCACTTTCTTGTACTGCAAACAACCTGTTCCCATCAACTTGAGCGGGTCCCCTTCTAATACCATCAAAGTTGGCCTTGCCACAATTTAATGTTTTAACTTGCTGGTCCAACCAGTCTTTATCCATAACCCTCTTAGAGTTAATAGAACAGTGGTCAATGATCCCAAAAGGCTCACCCACAGATACCTCAGTCACTTGCCCGTCCCAATTTCCTAATTAATGTTGGACCATTCATTATCTTTAATTCGAATATCAATGGAATTTTCATAACAAGAGGAAAGAATTGTACGAAATGAAGTCAGGTCACAGGTCAGCAATTATTTAATTGCAATGGAGGGTTTAACTCAAGAAGGTAAATTGCCCATCCCTCTTCCAATGTTTCTATATTCCTATCCACAATTGAAATATCCATTGATGCATTTGTCCTCTGCAGGATCAATTCAGTGTTTCCCTGTTGGTCTCCTGTAAAGTCATAGTCATATAACAAAGAAACGTACCCTTTGGTTCAACAGGTCCCCGCCAACCATCACGGACTCAGGAGACCTTTGAACTATTTAAATCAGACTTTATCAGAATTTATCTTGCACTAAATAACACACCGTTTAATAACCATATAACCATATAACAATTACAGCACGGAAACAGGCCATCTCAGCCCTTCAAGTCCATGCCGAACAACCTTTTTCCCTTAGTCCCACCTGCCTGCACTCATACCATAACCCTCCATACCCTTCTCATCCATATGTCTATCCAATTTATTTTTAAATGATGCCAACGAACCTGCCGCCACCACTTCCACTGGAAGCTCATTCCACACCGCTACCACTCTCTGAGTAAAGAAGTTCCCCCTCATGTTACCCCTAAACCACTGTCCCTTAATTCTAAAGTCATGTCCTCTTGTTTGAATCTTCCCTATTCTCATAGGGAAAAGCTTGTCCACATCAACTCTGTCTATCCCTCTCATCATTTTAAAGACCTCTATCAAGTCCCCCCTTAACCTTCTGCGCTCCAGAGAATAAAGACCTAACTTATTCAACCTATCTCTGTAACTTAGCTGTTGAAACCCAGGCAACATTCTAGTAAATCTCCTCTGTACCCTCTCTATTTTGTTTATCGTGTGTCTGTACACTGTGGAAGGCTTGATTGCAACCAGGTATAGTCTTTCCGTTGTCTGGATACTGTAGAACACAACAAAAAAGCTTTACACTGTAACAGCAGTACACATGACAATAATAAACCAAACTAAACTGAACTCAACCATGCCATTTACCGGTACTTGGATAGAACCATTATATATCTTGACAATTAAAGTTTTCATCCCGATATGTTTTAAATGATGTGAAATTATTTTACCCCACTATATTCTCAGGCATTGGGTTCCAGATTTAAATTACCCTCGGTGAAAATTATTTTTCTCAAATCCCCTCTAAATCTCTTATTTCTTATCTTGAATCAATAGTGTCTGGTCTTAGACATCTCCATTGTAGGGAACATTGTTCTGCTCTCTGTTCTATCTCTGCCCCTCTTGAGTTTGTGCCGTTTTATCAGATCCCTCATCAGTCTTCTCCATTGCAAGGAAAGCAAACCCAGCCTGTCCATTCTCTCTTCATAATCTCCAAATCTGAGGAAGGACATTATTGCCATAGAGGGAGTGCAGAGAAGGTTCACCAGACTGATTCCTGGGATGTCAGGACTGTCTTATGAAGAAAGACTGGATAGACTCGGTTTATACTCTCTAGAATTTAGGAGATTGAGAGGGAATCTTATAGAAACTTAAAAAATTCTTAAGGGGTTGGACAGGCTAGATGCAGGAAGATTGTTCCCGATGTTGGGGAGGTCCAGGACAAGGGGTCACAGCTTAAGGATAAGGGGGAAATCCTTTAGGACCGAGATGAGAAGGACTTTTTTCACACAGAGAGTGGTGGGTCTCTGGAACTCTCTGCCACAGAGGGTAGTTGAGGCCAGTTCATTGGCTATATTTAAGAGGGAGTTAGATGTGGCCCTTGTGGCTAAGGGGATCAGAGGGTATGGAGAGAAGGCAGGTACGGGATACTGAGTTGGATGATCAGCCATGATCATATTGAATGGCGGTGCAGGCTCGAAGGGCCGAATGACCTACTCCTGCAGCTATTTTCTATGTTTCTATGTTTCTATAACCGAAACATTTCATCCCAGGCGATTTCCTGGTAAATCCCTGCACGTTAATCTTGTATCGTCTGTAAACATAACTGCAGCACACTTCTGCCTGTATCATGTTACAAGAATGCTACTGTTTATCTGTTCCTTCTCTACATGATTTCTAATGTTTCAAATGTAAGATTTCCAAGGTTATGTTTATGTTTCGTTCTAACATTCCCACTCACCATTTCTCATCCATTTAGTGATGGACATTCAATTATTCTTTGACTATATCATTGGTGGCTTTTCCTTCAGTTACCTCGGTATTAACTCTGGAATTTCTTTCTGACTTCTATTGGCTAGCAATCTTGTCTTTGGCGTCTAAAACCCTCCTAATGGGCCTGTCCCACTTAGGCGATTTTTCAGCGGACTGCCGGTGACTGTCAAGTTGCCGGCAGTCGCCTGAAAAACCGGCAACTGGAACGGCGACTGTCAGAGTGGAACACACACACATACACACACACAAACATATTGCAAAGGCAGGGACTAGGGCAAGCGGGGGGAGCGCTGTCTGAAATTCACAGTGCAAAGCCAAGGTAATACAGACAGGAAGGTTGGCGCTGTAATTAAGACGGTTAGCACAGTATACGGTAAGTCCTTTAAAAGAGGGAGAAGGAGAAGGAGGGAGAAGGAGTGGAGACAACTGTTAAGAAGCCAGACACCATTTAAGAAACCAGAGATACACGGCTGTGAAGCTCGGCAGGCATTTAACATTACCGGTCGGTTATCCTTGGTTCTGAAGACTACTGCTTACGTTGTTTTTCTCCAATGAGCCAATTAAATTCACCGGTCAGCACCGGCTACAACATACATGAACCTAAAAGAACCTTCGACCTCCTGGCGACCTACCTACGGCTCAAGAATTCTCGCCAGTCTCCATGGCGGCTTCATTCTAGTCGCCACTAATTTTTCAACATGATAGGACCATAATGAGGCCGCGACTAGTTCCCAGAATGTGGGAACTCCTCACGACCATGAAGGCGACTCCCCGGCAACCACCCGCGAACACGTGGCGATTGCAAAGTCTCCTGCAGTCGCCTAAAAAGTCGCCTAAAAAATCACCTAAGTGGGACAGGCCCATTAAATCCAACTATTTTCTTAAGTTTCTCAATGCTCTCCTTAATCTTCTTTGGTTTGGTGTTTATTTTTACACCTCTTCAATTGGCTTTAGGCCAACTTGAGCAATAAAGATAGTTTATCAAGACTAATGACTATTATTTTATGATACCTGTGATAGGGATAATCATGTTGAAGTCAAGGTAGAGTTGTGTAATCCCTCCAACTCTCGCAGTCTGATGGTACTCGGGCATTTAAACTATTTCTGGCACTCAGCATAAAATATCTATTATGATATAAAATAATTCCGTATGTGACACCATATTTAAATGAAAAATCAAACTTGCTAGATGTACAAGTGGACATTGATAATATGCAGAATTCCATTTACCTGGATGGAATGCGTGGAATGTTGATAATCATTATGAAGGTTTATATCAATAAGAATTATTTGCTGAAAGTTGAAGAGTATACAACTTTTATGCATATAGAGTCATACTGCATGGAAACAGGCCCTTTGGCCCAACTTACCCACACCGACTGACATGCCCCATCCACACTAGTCACACCTGTCTACCTTTGGCCCATATCCCTCTGAACATCACCTATCCATTTACCTGTACAAATGTTTTCTCAGCATTGTGATAGTACTTACCACACTATGTATAAGAAAGTTGCCCCTCAGGTTCCTATTAAATCTTTCCCACCCCTGCGCCTTAAACCTGTGTTCTTAGGTACCCCTATTCTGGGTAAAAGGCTGTGTGCATTTATCCTATCTATTCCTGTCATGATCTTATACATCTCTATAAAATCACCTCTCATCCTCATGTGCTCCAAGGAATAAAGTCCTAGCCTGATCAACCTCTCTCTATAACTCAGGAACCTTGAGTTCTGGCAACATCTTCGTAAATCTTCTCTGCACTCTTTCCAATATAACAACAACTTTCCTATAACAGGGTGACAAAAACTGAACCCCATACTTTAACTGTGCAATTTAATATGACCTCCCAACATCTATACTCAATACATTGGACGATGAAGGCCAATGTGCCAAAAGCCTTTTTGACTACCCTGTATATCTGTGATGCCACTTTCATGAACTATGTACCTGTACTCCTAGATCCCTCTGCCCTACAACACACCCCAGAGCCCTGCCATTCGCTGTGTAGAACCTGCCCTGGTTTGGCACTGTATTAAACTCCAATAGCAATTCCACAGCCCACCTGCCCAACTAATCAATGACCTGTTGCAATCTTTGATACCCACCTTCACTATCTGCAATACCACCCACTTTACTGTCATCTGCAAACTTACTAAGCAGGTCTTTCATGTTCTCATCTAAATTGTTGATATAAACCACAAACAGCAATGGGCCCAGCACCAAACCCTGAGGCACACCACTAATCACAGGCCTCCAGTCCAAAAAGCAACCTTTCACCATCATCCTCTGCTATCCAGTCGGCTATCTCTCCTTGAATATCATGCAACCTAACCTTAAATGTTTTGCTGAATTCCTATATACAACATCTACAGCTCTCCCCTCGTCAACCTTTTTGGTGACATCTTCAAAAACCTCAATCATATTCAAGAAACACAACCTCCCACATACAAAACAGTGCTGACTATCCTTAATCAGCCCTTGCCCAGCCAAATGCATGTCTATCTGAATGCTCTCTAGTAACTTTCCAACCTCAGATGTTAGACTCACAGGCCTGTAGTTCCCAGGCTTTTCCTTGCGGCCCTTCTGAAATAGAGGCACTACTTCTGCCACCCTCCAGTCTTCCTACACCTCACTGATACCTCATGATGACTCATACATCTCAGCCAGGGCACTAGCAATTTCCTCTCTAGCTTCCCACAGTGTCCTCGGATATATCTGATCAGGCCCGAGAGAGTTGTCTACCTTCATATGCATTAGGACCTTCAGCATCTCCTCAACCATGATACTGACTGCCCTCAAAACACTTCCATTGACTGTCCTCAGTTCCAAATCCTCATGTCTTTCTCCACGGTAAAAATAAAGGAGAAACACTCTTCGAGGACCTTGTCCATCTCATGTGACTCTAAGCAGAGTTGAACACTTTGACTCCTGAGGGGGTCCCACTCTTTCTCTCTCTGGTTATCCTCTTTCCCTTTATGTACTATAAAATCTCTTGGAATTGTCCTTAATATTATGTACCGGAGCTATCCAGTCCCCTTTTTGCTCTCCCGATTTCCTTTTTTAACATGCTCCTCAGTTCCCGAAACACCTCCAGGAGTTCCCAGCTGCCTACTCCTGCCCCATGCCTCCTTCTTATTCTTGGTCTTATATGGCACATTACAGAAACATTATCAGACCAAATGAGGCATTTTGTCATATTGGAAATAATGGGCCAGATGACTGAAATCTTGGAAAGAAGTAATTCATCAGCAGTGACTTAAAAAAGAATGAAGAGCTTGAAAGTTTGAAAGGCTAGGAATATGAATTTAAACCTGGTGACCAAAGGCAAGCTCATCAATGACAGAACGATAAAACCACGCCAAAAAAAGCAGACCTGGATTCCCTGTTAGGAACTTTGTTGGTTTTAGATTGTGATTGTTTCATTAGTTGGAAGAAGCATTTAGCCTCACTTTATTCTGAAAACCATTTCACCTCTCAGCCAAGAATGACAGAGAAGGAAAATATGACCTACATTGTCTTGTGAGCCTGTCCATCTCAAGATTGAAGAGGCTGAAATATTTGTATATGAATATCTATTCAATATGAGTATTTGCTGTTTCCATAAGAAAGATTTAAGAAGCTCAAAAATGTTTAGAGGAGTATTCTGCACTATGTGTTGGAGCCTTTTGTGAAACTGGCGTGCGTTCGTGCCTGTGGGGTTAACAGGCGGCAAGGACCCATCAACAGTGCTGCTTAAAGAATTCATCCACTGTGTAAATATATATGGCTTGTTTGGCCTTTGAAATTACCAGTTAACCTCTGCAGATTTGGCCGACAGTGAAAGCCCTGCGACCACCAGAAACAACATCAAACAGTCAGAACGCTCAAGGATAACTCTGCTGCCTGGACCAGACTGGGGCAGCTTTGCTCTACAGCCACGACTGTTGATCAAGATTAGAGCTTGTTTGCACCCATCTGCTATCATGAGGGATCAGCTCTCAGCACCACCTGGGTGGCAGTGCTCATGAACAAAACAAAAACAGCACCTTTTGTCTATTGATGGAGCCTCCTGTCACAGGATGTGTCCTCCCTGTGTGAAGAAAAAAGGAAGAACAAAAAAAGCATTGTTGATAAATTGTAAATTGAATATTGTATATATCATACGATCATAACCATATAACCATATAACAATTACAGCACGGGGACCCTCTCGGCCCTTCCAGTCCGTGCCGACCATTTATTTTCCCCTAGTCCCATCTACCTGCACTCAGACCATACCCCTCCATTCCCTTCCCGTCCATATACCTATACACTTTACTTTTAAATGTTAAAATCGATCCTGCCTCCACCACTTCTGCTGGAAGATCATTCCACACAGCCACCACTCTCTGAGTAAAGAAGTTCCCCCTCATGTTACCCCTAAACTTCTGTCCCTTAATTCTCATGTTATGCCCTCTTGTTTGAATCTTCCCTACCCTCAATGGGAAAAGCTTATCCATAAGATCATAAGTGATAGTAGAATTAGACCATTCGACCCATCAAGTCTATTCCACCATTCAATCATGGTTGATTTATCTCTTCCTCCTAACCCCATTCTCCTGCCTTCTCCCCATAACCTCTGACACCTCAATTCTAGTTGCTTTAAAATATAATAATATATTGTTGTTACTGCTTAGAAAATATGGATGCTTTGTGAAATGGTTGATATGCGAAGAGGCGTTACAATACCAGTGAATGCGTGAGCTTAGTAGAAAGATGTAGATCTAAGTGTAAGGCAGTAGCTGTTGGAGAACGAAGGAACTCATGAGATACTGCTATGCACTAAAAAGCTGAAGGAAGTGGAAGAATGATTAAAGAGTAACAAGACAGCTTTATTAAGTTCAATTAATTTATTTGGACATTGTTGCCATTATCTGGGAGGTAAGGTCTGGCCTCCAGCAATCACAGAGGAGTTGGCTGAAGGATAGCTGTAATAATAATAAGAAAGCATTAGTGGGCGATTTTAACTTCCCTAATATTGACTGGGTCACTCGTGGAGCAAAGGGCTTGGATGGGATGGATTTTCATAAAAGTATCCAAGAAAGCGTCCGTAATTAATTGGTAGAGAAGGCCCAACACTGGAACTCATCTTGGAGAAGGAGATAGGGCAAGAGACTGACGTGTCAGTGGGGGAGCACTGTGGGGCCAGTGACCACAATTCTATTAGCTTTGAAATAGCTATGGAGAAAGATAGGACTCATTCACAAGTTAAGGTCCTAAATTAAAGCAAGTCTCAACAGAGGTTTACTGGGTGAGACTGTCTGCAGGTAAAGGGGCATTTGGCAAGTGGGAGGATTTTACAAATGCGATGGCTAAAGTTCAGGGACAGTGTGTTCATGTTACATTGAAGAGCAAGGAAAAAGAAGGTGGCACTCGTCAGACTTAGGAAGCAGGGATCAAATGTATCCTTCAACGAGTACAATAAGTGTAGGAGTAGTGGTAGTATAAGGAAGGTAGTAAGAGGGACATCAGGAGGGGAAACAGAAAGTAACGAGATAGATCTGGCAGGCAACATGAAGGAAGTTCTGTAGGAAAATTAAATGGTAAGGAGTGGGAAGGGAGAGAATAGGTCTTAAAGTTCAACATGGCTCTCTAATCACATTAACAAATATTTCTCTACAGTGGGGAAGAGCATGGAAGCTCAGCATATGGGCTGTGATGTTGTATGTTGTGATCCATATACAAATTACCAAAGAGCAGGTATTGGCAGTCCTAAAATGCACTGAGGTGGATAAATCCTCAAGGCCTGGCCAAATACATCCTTGGACCGTATGGTAAAAAATTGCAGAGGTCCTTGCAGAGATATTTACTTCTTTAGCTGCAGGTGATGTTCTAATTGACACTGGCTAATTTTGTACCGTTATTTAAGAAGGAGAGGAAGGACAAGCCAGGGAACGGCATGTCGGTGAGCCTGATATCAGCGGGTGGGTAAGTTATTGTGGAGTCATTTCTTTTAGAGATACAGTGAGGAAACAGACCCTACGGCCCACCGAGTCCACACGGACCAGCGATCCCCGCACATTAACACTATCCTACACACACTGGGGACAACGTACACATACACCAAGCCAATTAACCTACATACCCCTACGTCTTTGGAGTGTTGGAGGAAACCGAAGATCTCGGAGAAAGCCCATGCGGTCACGGGGAGAATGTACAAACTCCGTACAGGGGTCAAACCCGAGACTCCGGCACTGCAAGCGCTGTAAGACAGCAACTCTACCGCTGCGCCAACGTGGCTGGTTGGATAGACAAGGATTGATTAGGGATGGTCAGCACGGATTAATTTCTCACAAATCTGTTTGAGTTTTTTGCAGGGGTAAACAAGAGGACTGATGAGGGACGTTGTTTACACGGACCAGCAAGGACTTTGACAAGATCCTGCATGATAGGCTGCTCTGGATGATCGAATGGGAACTAAGGAGTGCCAACTAATTGAATTCAAAACTGGCTTGATGGAAGGCATGTGTGGGTGACAATGGAAGGTTGTCTTCTGGACTTGAGGCCTGCATCTCACGGTGTCCCACAGGTAGTGATGCTGAGCCATTGTTGTTCGTCATTTATATAAATAATTTGGATGAGGTTGCACACACATGGTTTGTAAATTTGCAGAGGACATTAAAATGGGCCGTATTGTTGAGAGTGAATTAGATTATCAAGAAGTAAAACAGGACAGCGACATAAATGGTCTGAAGAATGGCAAATGACATTGAATTCAGACCAGTGCAAGGTGTTGCATTTTGGGAAGTCAAAGCAGGGTGGGAATTCCACAGTATCTAAAGAATGCATCACAGCTAGACAAGGTGGTGAAGAAAGTATTTGGCATGCTTGACTTCATCATTCAGGGAGTATAAGAGTTGGGATGCCGTGCTGCAAGATATTGTTGAGGCTGATGTTTTTATAGTTTAAAGAATGCATACCCTTTGGCCCACCGAGTCCGCACCGCCAATGGTCCCCGCACATTAACACTACCCTACACATACAACGGGACAATTTTCACATTTGTAGCAAGCCAATTAAGCTACAAACGTCTTTGGAGTGTGAGAGGGAATTGAAGATCTCCGAGTAAACCCACGCAGGTCATGGGGAGAACGTACAAACTCCGTACAGACAATCGCCCATAGTCAGGATCGAACCCGGGACTTTGGCACTGTAAAAACATAGAAACATAGAAAATAGGTGCAGGAGTGGGCCATTTGGCCCTTCGAGCCAGCACCGCCATTCAATATGATCATGGCTGATCATCCAGAATCAGTACCCCATTCCTGCATGCAAGGCAGTAGCTCTATCACTACGCCACCGTGCAGCCCGTCTGTTGTATTTTGCATAGTTTTGGTGAACTTGCTATAGGAAAGAGTGCAAAGCAGGTTTACAGGAATAATGTCAGGACTTGAGGGCCTGAGCTACGGGGAGAGGTTTGCAGGCTTTACACCCTGAAGTGCAGGAGACTGAGATATAAATCTTATAGATGTGCAAAAAATCATGAGGGGTAGACATCAGGTTAATCCACACACGTTTTCCAGGGAAAGGCGTTCAAAAACTAGAGCCAATCGGTTTAAAATGAGAGGGGAAAGATTGAAAAGGGATCTGAGGGGCAACTTCTTTGCACAGAGGGTGGTGCATATATGGAGTGAGCTGACAGAGAGAGTTGTTGAGCAGGTAAATTAACAATATTTAAAAGACATTTGACTGGTACAGGGACAGAAAAGGATCAGAAGGCTATGGACCTAACATGGAACCACCTTAGATGGCTATCTCGATCAACAGGAATGATTTGGGCTGAAGGGCCTGTTCCCATGTCGTATAACTCTATGACTGAGGACTTCCAGCTGCCAGAGGGAAAAGGACCATATGCCAACTTCTTACAACCAATATTTGCAATCCCAATATTTGGTACTAGTTGCTTCAATTGATACTTCCCCTTTAACTGTTGACCACCTTTAAATAGTGTCAGAGACACATGATTTCCTGATCTCCAGAAATAGGCAGAAAGCCAAAGACAAGTAATGAGTTAGCTGGCTGCAGTCCTGAATCATTATAACCAGCTGCCAGCAGCCAATTTCATGTGGTTCCTGGGTGTGGCCAGTTTGCCAGCAGCACTGGTTCCCAGCTATGATATTTAAGTTGAAGTTTGAAAGAAAGTTAAAATATTTGAGAATCCCGGTGTGAAAATCAAAATGCAGTAGGAACGCCACTCTTTAAAGCACCAAATCATTTCTCAGTTGGTTACTGGGAAACATTTGCTTGCCATCAGTTCCAACTTCCAAAGAGTTAGCAGGCAGATTGAACAAATAGTTGAGAAGGCAAACAGTATTTAGCTTTTATTGCAATGGAAGTTGAAGTATAAAAATAGGGAGTGTTTGTTGCAATTGCACAGGATGTTGGTGAGGCTTCACCTGAAACTCACGCAGTCACATGCAAACTCCGTACAGGCAAGCACCTGTAGTCAGGATCAAACTCAGGTCTCTGGTGGTGCAAGGCAACACCTCTACCGCTGCACCACTGTGCCACCCATTTATTTCCATTACAACTCGCCTACTAAAGGGTGTATCAGGAGCTCAGTGGTGCCAGAAATCATGCAATGTTTCACTCAGATGATATTTCATTTCGGAGTCACGTGAGTGACTTCGTGAAGAACCCGCCAGCACGCATGTGCGACATATCGTCGCAACGCATTGCTGCCAACGGCTGGAGGGGAGCGCGGCTCCCCACCAGCCCTTCAGAGGGCCGACTCAGGTAAGGCTAAGCCCCCTAGAGTTGGTGTTCCTGTTGTGGCGAGTGTTTTCTCTCCAAACAGGAACATGGAAGTAGTCAGGCCAGGAACATTGATGTATGGGTGAGGCCGCCTCGGATCGGACTGCTGCGGCAGTCAGCGGCGGCTCCAATACTTTGGAGTCGGGAAGCCCGTTGACCCAGGAAGGTCCAGGGTCACACTCTCGCCGGCGGAGGACGGCAGAGGCAGCCCGACTCCACACCGCAGCCCGCAGGGGACGCCACGGGCTGGCGGCACGCAAAGGAGTGGGGCTTGCCGGCTCGCCGACAAAAGACCGGCAGCCCCGACATTGCGCTACAGCCCACGGGGGACGCTGCGGGCTGGCGGCATGCAGCGGAGTGGGGCTTGCCGGCTCGCCGTCAAAAGGTTCAACGGCAGAGCGGCAGCCCCGACTTTGCACCACAGCCCGCGGGGGACACCGCGGGCTGACGGTGTGCATGGAGGAGTGGGGCTTGCAGGCTCGCCGTTCAAAGTTAGGAACTGCAGAGCGGCAGCCCCGACTCTACACCACAGCCCGCGGGGGTGATACTGCGGGCTGACGGTGTGCATGTGGAGTAGGGGTTGCAGTGCTTGCCATGGGCAGCAGCCCCGACTCTACACCGCAGCCCGCAGGGGTCTCTGCGGGTTGCTGGCATTTAGGAAGGAGCAGGCTTGCAAGCAAAGGCAGCCTGACTCCACACTACAGCTGCAGAGATTCTGTGGCCTGTCTACATTAAAGTGCCCTGCTACTCCAGGGTATGCATTTTCTTCAAGAAGTTGAGACTGCCAGCACATAAAAGTGATTAAAGCATGAGAGGCTGGTCACCATACTTCTTAAAGACCCTCAGGTAAGATACTAACCTTGAATGGCTAAGGTCTGTATTAGAGTTTGATTACAGATGCATGGAGACCAGAATGAAGGCACCAAAGCAGGTCTCCAAGGGCCGTGCGACTTCAGATGGGAATCAGCAGCCACCATTCCAGAAGAACGCGGAGGTCGGGGAGCCCTGCGCAGCCAGGACCCGTCTCTTCACCACGGCTGACCATGGGGCCACAAAATGGTGGAGCATCGCGCAGGAGCAGGGTAGGCAAGACCTTGACTCCCTACCACTGTCACCTAAGCATAATGACAGTGGGGCAAAGGTGCGTAAACATGTGACCCGCTCGGCGGCTCGTTTTGTATCTCCTACTATGCAGGTACCAGAGCAGGGGGAGAGCTGCGCACAGGTCATGCCCCGCTGCAGCGGGAGGCATCGACATACCGCCGGGGGTAACCTGCTAGACTGCGGGCTGGTGATGGATCTGCTGGAAGGCGGGGAGCCCTGCAGGAGCAGGAGGTACTTGTGTCCACCGGAACAGGCTGCCGGACCGCAGACCGGTGGCAGCAGTTTACGGCCAGGCATCCCCATTGCTACGGGTAAAGCCGGCTATGCGCCGTCACGGACCCGTGTGGTTAAGGGTGACGGCAAGCCTGCACGGATAGCGGAGCCGGTAATGGGGACCGGTACCGATTCCTTCCCTCTGCCTTCCCACCAGGCAGAGGTGCCGCTTAGGTCCGAACGACGGCGGACTAGCGGTATGTCCGTGCAGGAGTCGTACAGCCTGCAGGAGCAGGAGGTACCGGCACTGCACCGGAACAGGCTGCCGGAACGCAGACCGGTGGCAGCAGAATACGGTTAGGCAATCCCGTTGCTGCGGGGAAAGCCAGCCAAGCGCCGTCACAGACCCCTGGGGGTGAGAGTGATGGTGTGCCTGCACAGACCGCGGAGCCGGTATTGGGGACCTGTTCCGACTCCTTTCCTCTGCCTGCTCGTCAGGTAGAGAGGCCGCTAAGGTCCGAGAGACACCGGGCTAGCGGGTTGTCCGTGCGGAAGTCGTTCAGCCCCGCAGGAGCGGGTGCTGACGAGTACCTGTCAGCCACTTCGTTGAGGTGTGACCTACTGGCAGAAGCCCCAGCGACTCATCAGGGCCTGGGGAAGTCGACCTGTTGTCCGTGTGTAGCGGCAGCGGTCGCATGGCCAGGATGGAGCTAATGGTGAAAGAGTCACTCGGGTGGAGCTCCCGCCACGGTCACCGAGTCCCCCGTGGATGGGAGGACGGGACCGTACGCCGTCTAGGCCCTGGATTAGGGCAGTCGGCAAGCCCGCGCGGACGTCGGGTCACCACGCCGAGGCGTTGGGTGCCGACCACTCACCACGTTTGCCCTCCGAGGCAGCGGGATCGAGCTCTGCCAAGGAGACATTGAGCGTATATCCGCGTGGGAATCGCTCAGCTTTGCTGCGGCGGCTGGAAGCGACAACTTCCGGCACCGGGTTCACCTCGACGAGGTGCGGGCCGATGAACGGAGCCTCAGCAGTTTAGCAGAACATGAGGACTCCAACCGCCCAAGTTCTAAGGTCGAGGGGCGTATTGACCGAATGGAGCGGATGTTGGAGCTCCTCTTGCAACAGAATCAACGGCAGCAGGCATCCAGCTCCAGTGGGCACAGGGAGGCTTCACCATTATCAACAGGGAGCCTCAGGCAGCCAGTGGATGAGGACATTCTGGACCCTACACCAGTTCCATCAGAGGTCCCGCAGGAAGAACTCCTTGATGTAGCGGCGAAATTCGCATCCTCGGAGGCATCGGGACTACCCCTCAACCCCAAACTGGCTGCCACCGTGGACTTCCTGACCAATCATCAGCTCCAGGAGGAGGTCCTATCAGAGGCCATAAACAGGTACAAGGCCCCAGCGAACTGCAACTCCCTCAACGTACCCATAGTCAATACGCCAATCTGGGGCAAAGAATCCCAAGGATCAGGACCCAGGAGATGAAGCTCCAGCGGATCCTGAAGCTGCTCACTGCTGGGATTACCGCATTTGCGCGGTCGGTGGACGGGGAGGATCTGAGCACCAAGCAGGAGGATGCTCTGGCTCTATTGTGTACCACACAGTATGAGATAAACACCTTCAGGAAGAGCGTCATCAAACCCACGCTGAACCCAAAATTTGCGGGGTTATGCAAAGCACCTCCTACGCCGCCACCCAGACAGTTGTTCGGGGAAGACCTCCCGAAGAGGGTCAACGAGCTGGATGACCACGCTAAGACGGTGGGACTCATGCGGTCACATATCTCGACCAGGCAGCAGGCCAGGGAAGTGCCATTTTTCAGGCCACGAGGCCCTGCCGTTAGACCAGCAAGAACCTACGCTCCAACTCCGCCTCAATTTCAGCAGCCTCAACAACCTAGGCCTTTTAGGGCTAGGGCCCCAGCGGCCAGCATGGAAAATGCGGGCGCCGCATTATCAGCTCAAACCAGCACCTCCACTTCCGGCCAAACATATCAAGGACCGCCGATAACCATGAAGGTTCTGAACAGGCCATTACTGCGGTATGGCCTATCATCTAGAACCATGGATACCATCGGAGCGTCATGCCGGGAGTCCACCAGGCGGCAATACCTCTCACACATCCGGAAATGGGAAACCTACTGCGGCCGCTCCCACATTGCATATGACGCTGTAACCATAACCGACGTATTGGAATTCCTGGCGGGGTTGCACCATGATGAACATCTGACCTACAGTGCCATCAACAGCGCCAGGAGTGCGCTGTCATTCTACCTCAATATTGAGGTAGGATCCAACAGGCTGGTGTCCAAACTCATGCGGGAAATATTCAATTCCAATCCGCCCAGACCACGTTATACATCACCTGGGATATCGGGAAGGTATTAACCCTGCTCAGGACGTGGTCGCCCATGAGGGGCTTGAGCTGGACAAACTCACCCTGAAGCTGGTGATGTTACTGGCACTGACTTCAGCGCAGAGGGTACAGACATTCCACAAGGTCCGGATCGACAGGATGATCTCTACCCCTGCGGACGTAATCTTCTTCATAGATGAATTACTCAAGCAGCATAGACCTGGGTTCACAGGGCTGCAGCTGAAGTTCCCGGCATACCCCGCTGATGCAAGGCTATGTTTAGCCGCCCATATCTGTCACTATGTGAAAGTGACGAGAAAGCTGAGGGGAATGGAGAAATACTTGCTCATCACCCACAAGAAACCTCACCATAGAGAGACGGTCCAGACGATATCCAGGTGGCTCAGGATCGTCTTGGGTAAGTCAGGTAATGACACTAATGTCTTCAAATCCCATTCCGCCAGGGCTGCATCAACATCGGCGGCAAGGGTCATGGAGGTGCCCATGGACCATATTCTTGCCACAGCAGGATGGGCGAATGAAGCCATCTTCCAGCGGTTCTACAACAAGCCTGTTGCCGCTCCTCTACAGTTCGCAGAGGCCGTGCTGAATGCAGGTCAAGAACGTGGAGTTGTCCCCGAGTGAGGGGTTTTTCTTTGTTGTTAACAAATGTTGTTCTTATTTTTCAGTACAAGCAGTCTGGAAAGTTGATTACTCCTATCCATCCTTATAAGTGGTGTGTGACAGCATGGACGTGGTCCAGGGCATGGAATCACAGAGCTTTGAAGTCTTCACGAAGTCACTCACGTGACTCCGAAATGAAATAGTAAGATTGAACGAGAACTTACCAGTTCGAAGGTTGATCTTTATTTCATGAGGAGTTGCGATGAGGGATTTCGTGCCCTCCGCTCCCAACCCTCAATCATAAATCAACTGGTAATTAGAGTCTCTTCAATCTTACTATACCAAGTCATTTCTCTGTTGTTGTTTCTGTGATTCCACACCGCTACTTTGAAGAATGTCGCGCATGCGTGCTGGCGGGCTCTTCACGAAATCCCTCATTGCAACTCCTCATGAAATAAAGATCAACCTTCGAACTGGTAAGTTCTCGTTCAATCTTACTATTCTTTATACAAGTCTCCCACAGGTTACAATTGCTCAGATTCTGAGAAATGTTCATAACACATACAGTTTGAAAGTTTTGAATTGCGACCACCCAACCATATACTTTATTAAAAACATGAGCCAACCTAACCCAAGGTATAGTTAAACCAGGAGCTTAACTATCATGCGGCCGCACAGCAGCTTATAAATGCTTCTCACCTG
Source organism: Raja brachyura (assembly GCA_963514005.1). The sequence goes on along the minus strand of OY740797.1, from coordinate 44,087,560 downwards.
TTGTTTGTACACAAGCTGTACTAAGCCAAGCACTTGTAACCTGGGGAGGGCCTTGTATGAGCCTAGTGCATGAATGTTATTGGATGTCCCAACCATAGGCTGAGCATTAGCAGTCTGATTACACAGATGGAATAAAGCAGATTTTTATATTATACAACAATTGTGAAGGATTTGCTCATTAAATACTTCTCAGCAACACATTGCTTCAGGCAAATAAACAAGCATATTATCAATAGATGTCCATTGGGAGGGCAATGCCGGATTGCAGCCTAATATTGTGTAAGGATTGTAGAGGGAAATGGAGGAGTATTGTATTTTCAAAGTAAAACTATCATTTTATAAATTCATTGATTCAACTGTTTACTCTTTTCTCTTAAGTTTGCCATAGGGCATTCAGGAAATTGTCATGCGTTTAAACTATAATATAGAATGGGTTCAACAGAGGGGTAATTCAAACCCTGTTCACTGCTGTGCATGGGCAAACATAGAGATTCTCAGTCTGAAATGCCAATACAATAATGAGGGACTGCTGCAGCATCGGAGGTGAATCGAGACATTCAACTGTCTGCTCAAAAAGGTGGCTATAAAAGACCCCTGCCATTGTCCATGGCCAATGCTTATGTAATTCCTTCTCTCCAGAGATGCTGCCTGTCCCGTTGGATGGATGGTGTATTGGGTCGTGTCTCTTCCTCACACCCAAAATGTTCCAAGCCGAAACATCATCTGTCTATTCCCTCCTCGGATGTTTCCTGACCCAATGAGTTTCTCCAGCAGTTCGTTTTTTTCTCGAGACTCCAGCATCTGTGGTCTCTTGTGTCTCTGGAAATTGATTTGGGGAGCACGCATAGTTTCATAATTGTCAAATTGATTGAGCTTGCAGTAAATAGCACTAGCAATGTAATAGGAACAGGCACTGAGTGTTCCCTGCATGTTCTGATTTTATTAATGACTCTGTTATTGGCACAAAATCAATTTACAACTTTACCAGCAGAAGTTGGTGCTGAGGGGTGCAACTTAAACAGTCGTGGGACAGTCACAGTTGAAGGAAGAAACGTTGTCCGTGACTCTCCCTCACCTCCCCAGCCCCAAATCATTATGATTTGTGTTGAAATTCCTCAGAGAATATATTCTGAGGCAAAAGATGAAGAAACCAGGGACTAAACACCTAGGATTCGGGAGTAACTCAGCAGGCTAGGCAGCATCCCTGGAGAACAATGATCGGTGATGTTTTGGGTTGGGACCCTTAGTCAGACTGATTTCTACCTATGATTAGGTCTCTGTTAACTGGTTCAGCTCCTGCTCTGATGGTCGGGTGGTGCATTTTAATGCTGGCTGGTCAGTCTATCCAATATTGTCACAGCTTGTTTGATGCACAGGTTCAGAAAATTGGTGCCCTCTTCACCAGGGTAATAAATCTCCTTGCACGGTTTCTCAGGCAGTGTACCCACTCACGGTGCCTAGCGACTCATCCCACCCAGCTCCTTCACCTAGAATAGGTGGGAGACCAAATCTGCCCATCTTGCACAAGTAGTTTGTGTGGATCGGCAAAGATATCTCAATGGATTCAAAGCTAGACTGTAGCCGCAAAGGGGACACCGCAACATGCGACTAAAACATGCAACCGCACGTATGGCCACGTGAACGAGGAAAGACACGAGAATGTAGCGTTTCACAACCAAATGTTGTGAATCTTGACTTTTTTCATATTATTTGATTGTTTTGTTTGTTATAAACAATTTTAGAAACAGTCGCACTTTTCAAATGCTTGTTGTTTGAGTTAAGTTTATTGTCGCGCCTACCGAGGTACAGTGAAAATGACCCTCGATGTGTGTGGCTCCATGGCCCTCTGTGTGTGTGTGCCTCTGTGCCCCTCTCTCTGTGCCCCTCTCTGTCCTGGCGAACTTACCTTAGACTTCGCTCCAAGTTCGCCTCACTTTGCGCCGCGTTGCGCCACTCACCCGACCTCTGCGCGGCCCCTGCTGCCGGTTTGGTCACGCTTGCCGCATGCAGGCGCATGCTGGTGGGAACGGCCCTGTACAGGGGATCACCCGACCTCCGCGCGGCCCCCGCTTCTAGTTTGATCGCGCTCATCACATGGAGTTGCATGCTTGTAGGACAGGCCCTTAACTCTTCCTTGATTATGCTGGTGGCCTTGCCGAGGCAGAGTAAGGTGTAAATGGAGGCAATGGAAGAGAGGTCGGTTTGTGTGATAGTCTGGGCTGCGTCCACAATTCTCTTCAATTTGAATTTGGATGGAGCTGTTCCCAAGCCATGCTGTGACACGCATTGATGGAATGCTTTCTACGGCGCATCTGTAGAAGTTGGTGAGGGTTGTTGGGGAAGATATTGGTGAGAGTTGTTGGGGAAGATTTTCTTGGGGAAGATTGCCGGGATGTGGTTTGAAGATTTGGTTTGATTGGCAAAATCACACTCTTCATCGTGCAGAGATAAATGAGCCCAGTGTGGTGGCTGCTGGTGTTGCTACACCTCACCTTACCTAAAAAGCTTGCAAATGGAGTGCGGTCAGCTGCGTCACTGTAGGGGAACCCGTTGGACAAGAATGTCAACATTTAAATGCTTCAGCCCAAACTGTGGAATTTGGAAGATGTCTCAACAGACTGCAGTGAGTTGCAAAGATAGACACAAAATGCTGGAGTAACTCAGTGGGACAGGCAGCATCTCTGTAGAGAAGGAATGGGTGATGTTTCGGGTCGAGACCCTTCTTCAGAGTTGCAAAGATGTCCCTACCCTTTGACCATGCAGGAGAGTGGTCTATTCATATGTGGCCTCTCTCCCTGCTAATATATAAGAACAATCTGCTAAGTACTATTCTCACACCCATTGAGATCAGCGCTCTGTTTGTGACCTACTCACTGAGGATAGCACTGTTCCTTTTCGAGGTCCAACCAGAGTTTGGGTTGGGTCAGTGTGAGACCAGAAAGGCACAAGTTGCCATGTGGCCTCCACCTGTGCTGATAATCCACAACAAACAAATGTGCATGTTGCCCAAAGCGAAATCACAGCCTTATATCTTGGTTTAGTTTAGTTTAGAGAAACAGCGCGGAAACAGGCCCTTCGGCTCACCGCGTCCGAACCGGCCAGCGATTCGCTACACACACTAGGGACAATTTTACACATATACCAAGCCAATTCTCCTACAAACCTGTACGTCTTTGGAATGTTGGAGGAAACCAAAGTTCTTGGAGAAAACCTACGCGATCACGGGGAGAACGTACAAACTCTGTACAGACAGCACCCAGAGTCTGGATCGAACCCAGGTCTCTGGTGTTGTAAGGCAGCAACTCTACCACTGCACCACCATGTCACCCTCAAAGTATCTCCTCAAAAGTTTGGAGATGGGTACCTTTATGTTTCTCTCTGCATGAAATGTTTCTAAACATATTGCATGCACATTAGCCCAGTTAGTCCTCTGGGCAGTATGGAGATGGAGCCCCTGCACCAGGTTCTCAATGTCTGACGTCAGGCTGCAGATTGCCAGTGCCCGGTTCTGGTGTCATCCCCGTCAATGTCGGCGACAGCGATGCACTCTGCTGTTCATTATGATCATCATTCCCTTCCTGCTCCTCCTGCTCTGCATCCTTTTCTTGTATGGAAGGGGTAACAGGTGGTGCATCCTGATAATTTGCAAAGATGAAACAGAAGATAATTGCACTTGTAAGCTGCGGGCCAAACACGTTTAATGGAGATGCTACAGCAGATGGTAATGAGGGGTCTATTGTTGATTGAATCAAAGGCTATGTAGCAATTACAATGAAAGACACTTGTGAGGCACACCTGGCCGGTTGCAGAACACTCTTGCTCTTGAGGTGTTTAGGGACTGTGGGCCTTTTTAGCCTTTGGCAGGAAGATGAGCTCCTCTATTAGGTCATGCTATTTCTCACTGTCTTTGCCGAAATGGAGAAGATGGAGGAATCTTTTCATTATTATTATCTATTTGGAGATGAAACATCTGTGAAGTGTGGAGGTGTGGAATGTGCAGAAAATCTATGTAGGAGTGAGCGGTAGAGTTGCTGCTTTACATTACCAGAGACCCAGGTTGATCCTGACGAAGGGTGCTGCCTGTATGGGTGCTGTTTGTACGTTCTCCCTGTGACCACGTGGGATTTCTCTGCATGCTCCCACACTCCAAAGATGTACAGGTTTGTGGGTTAGTTGGCTTCAGTAGAGTGTCCCCAGTGTGTAGGATAGTGTTAGTGTATGGGGTGATCATTGGTCGGCACGGGCTTGGTGGGCTGAAGGACCCGTGTCTCTGAAGTCTAAAGTGGCCATTGCCAAAGGGATTCAGCCCAAGATGTGAAATCCATCCCCTGAGAGTAAAGTCATTTTAAATCACGGAAGATACATTTGAATATCTTACAAGGCAGATAAAGTAAAGGGCCTGTTCCAATTGCATGCGTTTGGTGCGACCAAACGGAAGCGGAGTTCACGCGAAGTTCGCGCTAAGTACGCGCTAAGTATGCGCTAAGTTCGCGCTAAGTTCCCGCATTACGTCATTTGCGTAATACTTACCAATCAGCATGGCAGGAGGCGGCCGCCGGATATTCGGCATCGGGAGTGACGTCATCACGCAACGCCACGTCGGGTGGTGATGTCATCGCGCAATGCCATGCACTAGGCGTATGCCGTCAAGACGCTGCATACGACGTCAAGACGCTGCGTACGCCCGCAATGCGCCTGCGGGCCAACATGCCGTTGGCGCGCAAAATTTTCAGACAGTGCAGGATTTTCAGAGCCCCGCGCGATGTCGGGACCAGCCCCGCACAACTCCATACTCCTCCGCGCTTCTAAGTGGGACCGGCCCCGCGTGGCCATACGGTGCCCGTACGCCTCAAGCGACCACATTTTGTCGCGCCAGACGCATGCAATTGCATGCAAGTGGGACAGGCCCTTAACTTACTTCACCAAATATAAAGTGTATTGAGCTTCAGTAGAAGTTTGATAGAAGGTCTCTGATGAAAAAAAGGGCAGAATATGAGGTAGTGCGCAGAATTGATCTGGAAGGAGAATTATTTCAGAAGCAGCGTCTGTTTCTAGCAAGATGTTTTTGAAAATTAGCATGAAAAATTACAGGAGCCTGATTTAAACATTTTGTGACACATTTAACATTGCATGCTAGTTCATCTAAATTTCAGCTGGTAAAGCAGGTAGAAGGAAATGGAAGCGTTAGACGGGTAAGAGGTGGAAGAAATCATGGCAGACATTTCCCTTTGTCTATTTCTCAAAATGATCACAGCTTTCTCAGCACACATGCTTGTGATTTAGTCATTACTCTGAAAACTGAAAAATTGTCATGTGATGGCAAGCATTGCATACGTACAAATGTAACTGTGTCAAACCATTGAAAAAATACCATTTCATTTTAAGTGGAAAATATATCTTACACGTAGCTTTTAACACATGCTGGTGATTTGTTTAGGTAAATTATAAATTGCAGTAACAAATATGACCTGCGTAGTATACAACTAATAATATGTAACCATGGATATGACAGCACATCTGTAGGCTGACACCAAAGGTTTCAGTCTGAGCATACGGCAATGAATCAGAATGTGACATGTCATTTTTTGTCTTATCCAACATTTCACGGTTATTCATTGCAATGCAATAACATTTTATTAAACTGTTAATTATTTATAGGTGCAGTATTACAGCTCTATTAAACATTAATTCATACAGAATATTAAAATGAACAGTTTCCAAGCCTGTGAGACAAAGGAAATAAGAGATAGATATCAAGCAAACGGAATGAAGGTAAAACTGAACGCAAACAAATAAAATGTTCCAATTTAAGCAAGAAAATATGGTTTATATTACAGCGCTAAGTCGTGATTAAGGCTCAATAAATACAATTTTAAAGAATGTAAGAAGGAATTCTTAAAAATGGGATAATCTGTTTCTGTTTGTAGGATGCATTGTTTGTTGTACACTGAATAAACAATAAAGTTAGAAAGAAAAAACTCAAATGTCACAATGGTTCTTTATACATTTATACCTTTCTGCTAAGATAGAGCCTATTTTGAATACAGTTTCCGTTCCAGTATTAGTCATGAGGAAACCTCAGCCACAATGTGGTAGTGAGAAAGTGATCTGACACCTTGCCACAATTATACGCGAACATGGCCCCTTATTCTCACGTGTCACTTCTCATGCATCTGACCTTAATCATCCTATGTCGCTTCTGTCTATTTTTGCTAAAAATGAAAAAAAGAATATCAAATCAGTTTTCTCAACTAATGCCACTTTTGCATTGTCACAGAAGTATCAGTATATCTATTTACAAGGCAGCTGAATTCACATGCCAAACTGGTGGGTTAAGCTACTTTAATCTAGGTTTATATATCATCTTTAAGTGAATGTATCGACATATACAAAAATTGAAAGGAATTAGGCCATTCGGCCCATCAAGTCTACTCCACCATTCAATCATGACTGATCTATCTCTCCCTCCCAATCCCATTTTCCTGCCTTCTCCCCATAACCTTCGACGCCAGTATTAATCCAGAATCTATCTATCTCTGCCTTAAAAATATCCACTGACTTGGCCTCCACAGCCTTCTGTGACAAAGAATTTCACAGATTCACCACCCTCTAAATCGATTAATGAGCACAATCACATTTATTTGTTTAGTGACGTGATGTGCATCAGATTTAATAAACCTACAATTTGGAAATATGTCAATCTACCATCATTTTAAGTTCATGTTTACTTTTATCATTGTTCTCATCAGGTATCATGTGTCTTGCGTGCAAATGAAGTAATGAGTTAAAATTAGATTCCAAATGTAACAGTTGAAAGTTATGCAATTCTGACCACTTTTAACATCTCAACTTCTAACATTTACAGACATCTCTTCCAGATTGATGCATACCACTGATAGTTTTTATATTCCACTTTATAACCATGCTTTCATTCTGTTCACATTTAAATGTAAACATGCATGTTATTATTTCGTCATATAGGCTGAAAACCTGGAATTGGGATTCAGATAAGAGAAGTCAAAAGTCAAAGTCAAAAGAGTTTATTGTCATGTGTCCCTGACAGGACAATGACATTCTTTCTTTGCTGAGCACAACAGAACATAGTAGGCATTGACTACAAAACAGATCAGTGTGCCCATATTGCATTATATACGTAAATACGCACATTAATAAATAAATTGATAAAGTGCAAATACCAGATAAAGGGTTATTAATGTTCAGAGTTTTGACCGAGCCAAGTTTAATAGCCTGATGGCTGTGAATGAAGTAGCTATTCCTGAACCTGGTCGTTGCAGTCTTCAGGCTCCTGTACCTTCTACCTGAAGGTAGCAGGGAGATGAGTGTATGGATGAGAGAATGTGAACTAATGGTTTAGGGTATGGTAAACAAATGCTGAAAAAATGATGATATTCTGTAAGAAATGCAAGAACCTTGGGAGATCATGATGACAGATTCATGAAAGTAACCGGCAGGGAGGTAATTTGGTTAATGAGGTAAATCATGTTTAATAAGTCATACATAGAATATGAGAGCATGAGCTAGAACATACAACACACAAATTTGACCACAGGTAAAGTATTGCCCATGTATAGTTCGGCGACCCGCACGTTCAAAATTGTTCATTGCCATTCACATTCTTATTAATTTGGGGGCGAATGAATGAATAAACGATACTTTATTATCACCGAAAGAGCGCCAACAATTTTACAATGTGTTCAATTCAGTCGCCAATGACCCCACCTTGTTCTCGGCGCCCGCCCACCCCACATTCCGGGTCCCACTTTGTTCTCCCGGTGGTCCTCCCCCCCCCCACACCGGGTCCCCCCGTTGTTTACTTGGCTCCCCGCCCCCACACCGGTGTCCCTCTTTATTCTCGTGCGTGTAGGCGTGTACAGAACCCACAGTGAGCTAGTCCGCCACCCGGCACCCACTGCTGCCCTGACCTCGTCCGACCTCCGGCTAACTCGCGGTTAATAAAATGTCAAGTGGTTCTCCCAAGTTACCCAGTTACTGGGGTGGAAGATTGCAACCTTCACATGGTCCGCCCTGTTTCGATGAATGCAATCAACCCAGTGTTCACAATCAAATAAAGTCAAATAGAACAAGTTGTCCTACAACTTTAGGCTGTGCACGCCATACGCAAGAAGAAGTCCCAGATACTTTGCTGTCCAATGTCTTCTACAACATATCCACGGACAGTAATCAATACACTGTAGTGGCCTGGGGAATCACAAGCCGTCGTTATTGGCTGGCGCGGTCACGTGGTCGCGGGGTGATTTTGCGAGCTTTTGGTAAAGCATTCATTCAAACTCCACCCTCTTCGAAGGAGCTTCGTTATTTTGGCTGTTTAAAACTCGCTCGAGTAAATCGCTTTATTATCGTTAAAAATAAAGAATCTTACTTAACTCGATCTCCTCGACTCGCCAAAGTGGTGACCCCGACGGTCCGATCATGCATGCCGTCGCTAACCCCAATGCCCAGCTTCCCCAGCAAAACGCCATGGGCCTGAAACTGCCTGTTTTCTGGGAGGAGCAGCCTCAAGTGTGCTTCACCACATTGAGGCCCAATTCCACCTCTGAAATATCGTCGCAGACGCCACCCGATATTTCTACGTGGTCGGGGCGCTTAAACCAGAAATGGCCACCTGGGGCCCTACCTGCAGGATCCTCCAGCAATCGGCAAGTACGAGGGCCTGAAGGCCCTGCTGCTCCGCACCTTTGGGCTCAGCCGTCGCGATCGCGCTGCCCGCCTGCTCCACATGGATGGCCTCGGCAATCGGAAGACGTCCGCGCTCATGAGCGAGATGCTCGCTCTGATGGACGGCCACCGACCCTGCCTGCTGTTCGAGCAGGCATTCCTGGAGCAGATGCCCGATGACATCTGCCTGCTCCTCGCTGAGTCGGACTTCACCGTTCCCCTGCAGCTCGCTGAATGGGCCAACAAACTGTGGCTTGCCAAACAGCGGGACGACACATCCATCGATCGGGTGTCCGCGCCTGTGCACTACCTGCCTTGCAGGGACGTCCAACCCTCCGCTGCCGTCGGTGCAACGCAGCCGACCGCCGGAGACCTCGGTAAGCGCTTGTGGTGCTACTAACACCAACGCTGGGGAGCCGAGGCCCGCCGATGTCGCGCCCTCTGTTCGTTCACAGGAAATGCCTCGGTCGATCGTCAGTAGAGGCTATCGCGATTGGCCAGAATCGCCGTCTCTATGTTCGGGACCGCCATTCCGGACTTTGCTTCCTAGGGGAATCCGGGGCCATCGTGAGCATCCTCCCCCGACTGGTCTCGACACCCGTGCCGGTAAGCGAGGCCCTGCCCTGACCGCCGTCAACCGTAGCACCGTCCGCACATATGGCACGCAAACTCTTTCCCTCATCTTTGACTCCCGCCCATATTTATGGACTTTTCCCATCGTGGACATGGCCCAACCATTGCCTGACAAGCTGCGGATTGCTAAAGAGTTCGGACAGATGGAAGAAATGAGAATCGTACGCCGCTCTGATAGCCTGTGGGCATCCCCATTGCACATGGTCCCTAAGTCATCTGGGGGGTGGAGACCGCGCGGGGATTATCGGCGCTTGAACGCCGTTGTGACTGCGGACCGCTACCTGGTCCCACATGTCCAGGATTTCACGGCCCATCTGGAGGGCACCACCTTTTTTTCCAATATGGACATCGTCTGCGGCTACCACCAGATTCCCGATCACCCTGACGACGTGCCTAAGACTGCCACCATCACCTCATTTGGCCTTTTTGAGTGGCTGCACATGCCATTTGGTTTAAAGAACGCCGCGCAGGCTTTCCAACGGCTCATGGACATGGTGGGTCGGGGGTTAGAGTTCATATTCATCTACCTAGACGACATCCTGGTCGTCAGCCGCCCCCAACAGGAGCACTACACACACCTACGTGCACTGTTCCAGCGGCTCCAGGTCCACGGACTGGTAATCAACCCCACTATTTGTCAGTTCGACCTCCGCTCCATTTCCTTCCTGGGGCATCACGTAACCTCGCTACCCACCAAGGTGGAGGCCATTCGGCAGTTCCCTCGGCCGCTCACCGTCAAGGGGCTGCAGGAGTTTGTTGGCATGGTGACCTTTTATCATCGTTTTGTGCCGGCAGCTGCCAGGATCATGTGCCCTCTGTTTCAGTGCCCTGCCGGTAAACCACGAGGTCTCGTGTGGACCTCCAAGGCTGTGGCTGCATTCGATGGTGCACAGGAGGCGCTGGCCAAAGCCACCCGCGGGATGCTGCCGCCTCGACTGCCCTCACGCCTGATACGGCTGTGGGAGAGGTGCTCAATCAGGTCATCGACGGCCGCTGGCAGCCACTGGCATTTTTTAGCCGTCATCAGGGGCCCCCGGAACGTGGCTACAGCGTCTTCGACCGGGAGCTCCTCGCCCTGTACCTGCCTATCCGACATTTTCGGTATTTTCTGGAGGGTAGGCCGTTCATGGCTTTCACTGACCACAAGCCCTTGATGTTCACCTTGGCCAAGATGTCCGACCACTGGTCTGCTCAGCAGCAGCGGCACCTGCCGTTCTTTTCTGAATTCACCACGGACGTCCAACATGTGGCCGGTAAGCTCAACATGGTTGCCGATGCCCTGTCCTGCCCTGCCTTCCCGGCTGTGGCGTCCGTGGACCATGGAGTGGATTATGCGGGGCTCGCCAAGGCCCAGCGCACGGGTGGTGAGGTGGACTGTTACAGGAGGGCCGCTTCCGGGTTGCGGTTTGCCGACGTCCCTTGCGGCTCAACGGGAGTGTCGGTCCTTTGTGATGTGTCCACGAGGGTTGGCGACGCAGGGTCTTCGACGCCATCCATAGCCTGGCCCACCCTTCTATCCGGGCGACTTCCGTGCTGGTGAAGGACAAATCCGTCTGGCAGGGCCTCCGTCAGCAGGTCGCAGCTTGGGCCAGAGCCTGCATCCCCTGTCAGGCGTCAAAGGTCCAGCATCATGTGTGGGCGCCGGTGCAAGATTTTGTGGTTCCCTCGGGCCGTCTCCAGCGCATCCACGTGGATTTGGTTGGTCCACTGCCGCCGTCTTAAGGTGCCACGCATCCACTCACCATCGTGGATCGTTTTACAAGGTGGCCTGAGACTATACCGCTGACGGACACCTCCGCTGCGTCTTGTTCTCGGGCTCTCGCGGCCCATTGGATTGCCCGTTTTGGGATGCCTGCGGACATTTCCACCCACCGGGGGGGGGGGGCTCAGTTCACTGCCGCTTTGTGGTCCGCACTGGGTCAGCTGTACGGGGCGCAGTTGCACCACACCACCGCCTATCACTCTCAGGCCAACGGGTTAGTGGAACGTTCCACCGGCACCTGAATTCGGCGCTGAAGGCACGGGCCACTGGTCTGAACTGGGTCGACCAGTTGCCTTGGGTGATGTTAAGCATCCGTATGGCCCCTAATGCGGACCTGGACATGTCATCCGCTGAGCTGGTGTGCGGCTCTCCATTGCGGGTTCCCAGAGATATCCTTCCTGCGGCTCGGATGCAGCCGGAGTCTGCCTCGGCCGTTTTGGCGAGTCTCCAGGAGAAGTGAGCGGCCTGGCTCCTGTTCCCACCTCGCGGCGTGGGACAGCCCCAGTGTATGTGCCGCCGGACCTTCAGAACTGCCTGTTTGTATTCCTCCGCAGGGATTCGCACCGGCCACCGCTGCAACGGATTTATGAGGGTCCTTTCCGGGTGTTGTGCCCCGGCATCGCGACTTTCCTGTTTGATGTCGGGGGCAAGGAGGACATCGTCTCGGTCACTCGCCTTAAGCCTGCCCACTTGGATGTCGACCCCAGCGTAGGGGCCGTCCGCTTGTCGTTCCGGTGGCACCTGTTGTGCCTGTCTCCCCTTCACCCATTGCTCCTGTTTCTCCTGCACCATTACCGTTCCCTGGCTCTGTTTCGCCAGTCCCACTTGTATCGCCCGTCCCGCCACTTGTTTCCACTCGTCGTGTCCAGCCCCCCGCTCGGTTCCGTACCTCGGGCTCTGGGGGGGATCCTGTAGCGGCACCTAGTGGTGGCCTGGGGCATCACAAACCCTCGCTATTGGCTGGTGCTGTCACGTGATCGCAAGAGTGTTTTCGCGGGCTTTTGATAAAGCATTCATTCAAGCTCCACCCTGTTCGAAGGAGCTTCGTTATTTTGGCTGTTTAAAACTCGCTCCAGTAAATCACTTTATTATCGTTAAAAATAAAGATTTTACTTTACTCGATCGTCGCAACTCGCCAAAACACCATAACTACATTTTGTTAACTGTATTCGGAAAACAAAGTAAATAGTTGATGGTATAAATGTTTTGTCAACTTAGAGTTCTGTTAGAGAAATAACTGAATTTTATATGGCGGCATTGTGTTATTGCACGTAAAAGTCAACATAATCTCAAGCCCTTTCGAAAGCATAGGATGGCCTTGTCAAATGAGAACATATATTTTGGAATATATAGGTAAACTGGGAACAAAAGTCTGCGTTTATAAAAATATGGTCAAGGCGTGTCAAGCATAATTCAACTGCTCAGTATTATCTTCACAGAGGGAGTTTTCTCAAGCAGGTTGCATGCCTTTGTCATGACTGCCAGAACATTAATATCATCTTTTGCCTGCCAATGGTCAGATTTTTCCAGTAATTAGGAAAGTGGTGAAATTTTAGTCAAATTCTGAGAAGGTTATTCCATCAATTTTGATTTTTTTTCTTTCAAGCAATGCAAGATAGCTCTGGAAAGTTGGCATTGGATGGCAATGTTCTGTTTCTCATTTTGTTGGTTCTTCCATTAGATACATTACAAATGAAAATAGCATTTGTCAGATACCTATGCAGGCTAACCGCAGCTACAGGACATGTTTGTGTATTCTACTTATAACCATAACCATATAACCATATAACAATTACAGCACGGAAACAGGCCTTCTCGGCCCTTCCAGTCCGTGCCGACCATTTATTTTCCCCTAGTCCCATCTACCTGCACTCAGACCATACCCCTCCATTCCCTTCCCGTCCATATACCTATCCACTTTACTTTTAAATGTTAACATCGATCCTGCCTCCACCACTTCTGCTGGAAGCTCATTCCACACAGCCACCACTCTCTGAGTAAAGAAGATCCCCCTCATGTTACCCCTAAACTTCTGTCCCTTAATTCTCATGTCATGCCCTCTTGTTTGAATCTTCCCTACCCTCAATGGGAAAAGCGTATCCACGTCAACTCTGTCTATCCCTTTCATCATTTTAAAGACCTCAATCAAGTCCCCCCTTAACCTTCTGCGCTCCAAAGAATAAAGACCTAACTTGTTCAACCTTTCCCTGTAACTTAGTTGCTGGAACCCAGGCAACATTCTAGTAAATCTCCTCTGTACTCCTCTGTTATCCTGAAGTGAAATCAATTGTTTGTCATTCCCAAATTATTATTTTTTCAAATCCTTCCAACAATCTGGAATTGGAGTGGAAAAATGAGAGTTTATCAAAAAATGTTGTTTTCTTATCTATACATGCACAACATAATCTTTAATATCTTTCATTTACTTGGTTATGGCCTAAATTATATTTGAAGAAGAACGAGGATTTAAAGCAATAAGCGTACAGTGCATTCAGAAAGTATTCAGACCCCTTCACTTTTTCCACATTTTGTTATGTTACAGCCTTATTCTAAAATGGATTACATTCATTTTTTTTTTATCATCAATCTACACACAATACCCCATAATAAAAAAGTGAAAACAGATGTTTAGAAAATTTTGCAAAGTAATTAAAAATAAATAACTGAAATATCACATTTAGTTTAGTATTCAGACCCTTTACTTAGTACTTTGTTGAGGCACCTTTGGCAGCGATTACAGCCTCAAGTCTTCTCGGGTATGACGCTACAAGCTTGGCACACCTGTATTTGGGTAATTTCTCCCATTCTTCTCTGCAGATCCTCTCAAGTTCTGCCAGGTTGGATGGGGAGTGTCGATGCACAGCTATTTTCAGGTCCCTCCAGAGATGTTCGATCGGGTTCAAGTCCGGGCTCTGGCTGGGGCACTCAAGGACATTCACAGACTTGTCACAATGCCACTCCTGCGTTCTCTTGGCTGGGTGCTTAGGGTCATTGTCTGTTGGAAGATGAACCTCTGCTCCAGTCTGAGGTCCTGAACGCTCTGGAGCACGTTTTCATCAAGGATCTCTCTGTATTTTGCTCTGTTCATCTTTTCCTCGATCCTGACTAGTCTCCCAGTTCCTGCCTATGAAAACCATCCCCACAGCATGATGCTGCCACCACCATGCTTCACCGTAGGTATGGTATTGGCCAGGTGATGAGCGGTGCCTGGTTTCCTCCAGACGTGACGCATGGCATTCAGGCCAAAGAGTTCAATCTTGGTTTCATCAGACCAGAGAATCTTGTTTAGTTGCCTTTTGACAAACTCCAAGCGGGCTGTCATGTGCCTTTTACTGAGGAGTGGTTTCCGTCTGGCCACTCTACGATAAAGGCCTGATTGGTGGAGCGCTGCAGATATAGTTGTCCTTCTGGAAGGTTCTCCCATCTCCACAGAGTAACTCTTGAGCTCTGTCAGAGTGACCATCGGGTCATTGGTCACCTCCCTGACCAAGGCCCTTCTCCCCCGATTGCTCAGTTTGGCCGGGCAGCCAGCTCTGTGAAGAGTCCTGGTGGTTCCAAAGTTCTTCCATTTAAGAATGACGGAGGCCACTGTGCTCTTCAGGACCTGTAATGCTGCAGAAATTGTTTTATACCCTTCCCCAGATCTGTGTCCCGACACAATCCATCTTGGAGGTCTACGGACAATTCCTTCATCTTCATGACTTGGTTTTTGCTCTGACATGCACTGTCAACTGCGGGACCTTACATAGACACACGTGGGCCTTTCCAAATCTAAACACCTGTTTTCGCTTTTTAATTATGGGGTATTGTGTGTAGATTTATGATTGAAAAAACCTTTAGAATAAGGCTGCAACGTAACAGAATGTGGAAAAAGTGAAGGGGTCTGAATACTTTCTGAATGCACTGTATGTTGAAAGTAGTGTTCAGTTGAACAAATGAATAAAGGCATAGGCTATTTTCTGGATGGGGAGAGAAACCAGACATCGGAGGTGCATAGGGTCTTGGGAGTGCTGGTGCAAGATTCACAAAAAGTTGACTTGCAAGTTGAATCAGTAGTAAGGAAGGCAAACACAATGCTCGCATTTATTTCAAGATTGCTAGAATACAAAACAGGGATGTAATGCTGAGGCTCTTTTAGTTGCTGGTCAGGCCACATTGTGAGCAATTTTGGGCACCATACTGATCTGAGGAAAGATGTGCTGTCTCTGGAGAGGGTCCAGAAATGATTTACAAGAATGATCCTAGGAATGAGTGGGTTAACATATAATGGGCGTTTGATTGCACTGTGCCTCAACTCATTGGAGTTTAGAAGAATGAGGGGGGACCTCATTGAAATTTACCGAATAGTGAAAGGCTTGGATAGAGTCAGTGTGGAGAGGATATTTCCACTAGTGGGAGAGTTTAGGACTAGAGGACAGAGCCTCAGAATGAAAGGACGTTCCTTTTGGAAGGAGATGATGAGGAATTTCTCCAGTCAGAGGGTGGTGAATCTGTGAAATTCTTTGCCACAGAAAGCTGTGGAGGACGTCAATATATATTTTTTAGGCAGAGATAGATTGATTCTTGATTAGTACAGGTGCCAGGGGTTATGGGGAGAGGGCAGGAGAATGGGGTTAGGAGGGAGAGATAGATCAGCCATGATTGAATGGTGGAGTAGACTTGATGGGCCAAGTGGCCTAATTCTGCTCCTATCACTTATGACTTTATGACCTTAAGTGGCACAGCTTTATCCTTGTCTTTTCCATCCTGACTTTGATTCAACCAACAGTAATTGTTTCAACAGGAATGTTCCCTCAGATGTGAAATCAGAAAATCAGTATACAATTTATTCAGATTCCCATGGGAATATTTTTCCACAGTTGCCAAAGTCTCTTCTACTGATTAGTCAATTACTTTCCTTCCATTATCAGATCAGAAAATTGGTGCTTGTTGTAGACTGAACAATGCTCATGCATGTTTACAACAGTATCAATGAACCTCCTTAATGAGTTTGATATGACTTTTCACCACTGTAACCTTACCATAAAAATGTTGGTTGACTTCTCTGTTTCTTCAGAAATGTAACCTGGTGAATTGCACAACATACCACAATTTCCATTCTCAGATTAAATGAAAGCAGTGGGGATTCATATTAGTGGTGAGAAGGGGCATGAGGGGGAGTGGGGAAGGTGGGATCTGGGGGAGAGAACAGAAGGTTGGTCAGAAATAAAAAAGATTAAAGTTATACTAGTTTGGACATTTTTTTCTTCACTGGTTTCTTGTTCGCCTTTCCAGATACTTCAATCTCCGGTTTAAAAACAGTTATTTCAGACCTCTTTCATTATGTTCTTAATTTAACCATTAAGAGCTAAAGCTACTGAGCCAAAAGTAAGACCGCACCCATTTTCCATGACGGCATAATTGCTTGGAGCATTTTCTCTCATTCAAGGAAGGCCTAATGCAGAGGTAATCATAACCTATTAAATTAGCACTGCTATACATATATCAGCACGAGAAATCTGTGCCCTGTTCCCCTCAGCATTATTCAACTCTTTCTGCACTCTTTGATTCTGCAATGACAATGGTTAATGAATATGGGAATAGACTGACCGGTCTAAACCATGTGCAGGCGGATGCGCAGTTTAAATTGACATCATGGTCAGCACAGTCATCATGGGCTAAAGAGCCTGTTCCTATGCTGAACTGTTTTAGTTTAGTTTAGAAATACAATTGAATTGAATTGAATTACCTTTATTGTCATTCAGACCTTTCGGTCTGAACGGAATTTCGTGCCTGCAGTCATACATATATTAAAAGTAACAAAAACACACAATAAACACAAATTTAACATCCACCACAGTGAGTTCACCAAACACCTCCTCACTGTGGTGGAAGGCAAAGTCTTAGAGTTTCTGTCTTCTTCCCTCCTTGTTCTCCCTCTGCGCTGAGGAGATCCAGGCCTCCGATGCTGCCGTCCACCAGGCCCGCGGCCGAGCCTCCGAAACCGGGCCGCCACCACCGCCGTCGCCGGAATGCCGGAACACCGCCACAGCGCCCGCCGCTGGAACGCTGGAGCACCGCAGCTCCAAAGCCAGGTCGCTGCTGGAACGTCGCTGGAGCACCGCAGCCCCGAAAGCCAGGTCGCCGCTGGAGCACCGCAGCCCCGAAAGCCAGGTCGCCGCTGGAACACCGCAGCCCCAAAGCCAGGTCGCCGCTGGAGCACCGCAGCCCCGAAAGCCAGGTCGCCGCTGGAACACTGCAGCCCCAAAGCCAGGTCGCCGCTGGAGCACCGCAGCCCCGAATGCCAGGTCGCCGCTGGAACACCGCAGCCCCAAAGCCAGGTCGCCGCTGGAGCACCGCAGCCCCGAAAGCCAGGCCGCCAGAACGCCACTGGAGCACTGCAGCCCCGAAAGCCAGGCCGCCAGAACGCCACTGGAGCACCGCAGCCCCGAAAGCCAGGTCGCCGCTGGAGTACCGCAGCCCCGAAAGCCAGGCCGCCAGAACGCCACTGGAGCACCGCATCCCCGAAAGCCAGGCCGCCAGAACGCCACTGGAGCACCGCATCCCCGAAAGCCAGGTCGCCGGAACGCCACTGGAGCACCGCAGTTCCGAAAGCCAGGTCGCCGCTGAAGCTCCGAAGCCGTGCCACCGCTGCTGGAAGCTGGAAGGCCGCCAGCTCCGCCATTAGGGCCTCAGCACAGACGGAGACGGGGGACACGACAAGAAAAGTCGCATCCCCCTGAAGGGAGAGACTAAAACCCTGGTTCTCCCCCCCCCCCCAACACACAATCACAGCCTAATAAACCAAAATAATCATTAAAAACTGACACAAAGACACAAATAAAATTAAAAAAAGACGGACTGCAGGTGAGCCGCAGCTGCCAAGCAGCGCTGCCACTTCCGGCCATACAGTGCGGAAACAGGCCCTTCAGCCCATCGAGTCCGCACCGACCAGCAATCCCCGCATATTAAAGGCCCTGTCCCACTTTCCCGAGTTACTCACAAACTCTCCCGAGTTTTCCCCTTGATTCGAACTCGGGGAAAGTCGGGGAATGTCGGTAGCGAGTCCGTAGGAGTCCGTAGATGTTTCGTAGCGGCTCCGTAATTCCAGCCGTACGAACTCGGGGCATCAGGTAAGTCAGGACGTTTTTTCAACATATTGAAAAATGTCCACGCGTTAAAAAAATAGCCCCGAGTACCTACGAACGGCTATTACCGTAATTCTCCGAGTTCGAATCAAAGGGAAAACTCGGGAGAGTTCGTGAGTAACTCGGGAAAGTGGGACAGGGCCTTTATACTATCTTACCTACACACACTTGGGACAATTTACACTTATACCAAGCAAATTAACCTGCAAACCTGTACGCCTTTGGAGTGTGGGAGGAAACCGAAGATCTCAGAGAAAACTCACGCGGTCACGGGGAGAACGTACAAACTCCATACAGACAGCACCCATGGTCGGGATTGAACTCGGATCTCCGGTGCTGTAAGCACTGCAAGGCAGCAACTCTACCGCTGCACCATCGTGCTGCCTGAATGTTACATATTTGTTACATGTTCCATATGTGAACGTATTATCAACCACGCAAACAGTCACAGAGTCATACAGCACAGAAACCGGCCCTTAAATGCTGACCAAGATGTCCCACCTAGACTAGCTTCACCTGCCTGCATTTGGCCCATATCCCTCTAAGCATTCCTATCCATGAACCTGTTCAAATGTCTTTCAAATGTTGTGGTTCCTGCCTCACCTACCTCCTCCGGGAGTTCGTTGTGAAAAAATTGCCAATCAGGATCCGATTAAATCTTTCTCTTTTCAAAATGTGGCCTCACCAATGTCTAGTACAACTGAAACATAACATTCCAACTGCTGCACTCAATATCTTGACTGATGAAGGCCAAATTACCGAAGCCTTTATGACCATCCTCACCACATGTGACAATACTTCCAAGGAACAATGTACTTGCACTCATAGATCTCTCTGCTCTACAACACTCCCCAGGGCCCTGCCATTTACTATGAAGGTCCTGCACTGGTTTGACTTCCCAAAATGCAAGACCTCTCACTTATCTGCACAAACTCCACTTGCCCAACTGATCAAGATCCTTCTATCATTTTTGATAACCATCTTCGCTATCTTTAATATTATCCACTATAGTGTCATCTGAAAACTTACTAATCATGCCTTCTACAGTTTTATCCAACTCATTGATATGAACTAGAAACAGCATTAGGCCCAGCACCATTCTCTGAGGGACAACACTAGTCATAGGCCTCCAGTCCGAAAAATCAATCTTCTAACATCACCCTCTGCTTTCTTTTATATAATTTATTCTCTACCCAATCAGCCACCTCTCCCTGAATCCAAATTTGTGGCCAAGTATGTGGATGATGCAAAGATAGGTAGAGGGGTAGGTAGTGTTGAGGAAGCAGGAGTCTGCAGATGGACTTGGACAGGTTGGAAGACTGGGCAAAAAGGAATACAGTGTAGCAAAGTGTAAAGTAATGTACTTCGGTAGAAGAAATAAAAGCATTGATGATTTTCTAAATGGGGAGAGGATTCAGAAATCGGTGGTGCAAAAGGACTTGGGTGGACTGGTTGGGGTTAACTTACATGTTGAGTCGGTAGTAAGGAAAACAAATCCAATATTGGCATTTATTTTGAGAGGACTAGAATATAAAAGCAAGGATGTAATGCTGATGGCATTATAAGGAGCTGGTCAGACCACTTTTGGAATAATGTGAGCAGTTTTGGGTCCCATATCTGCGGAAGGATGTGCTGGCATTGGAGAGGATCCAGAGGAAGTCTACGAGAATGATCCCGGGAATGATTAGGTTATTGTACGAGGAGTTTATAAAGATGGGGGGGGGGGGGGGGGGGGGATCTTATTGAAACCTACCGAACAATAAAAGGCGTAGATAGTGAGGATTTGGAGAGGATATTTCCTGTAGTAGGAGAATCTAGGACCAGAGGCCATGGCCTCAGAATAAAAAGACATGCCTTTAGAATGGAGAAGAGGAGTAATGTATTTAGCCAGAGCATGGTGAATCTGTGGAATTAATTGCCACAGATGGTGATAGATGCCAAGTCATTGGGTATTTTTAAAGCGGAGATTGATAGGTTCTTGAATAGTAAGGGTGTGAAGGGTTACGGGGTGAAGGCAGGAGAATGGGTTTGAGAGGGTAAAGTAGATCAACCATGGTCAAATAGCAGAGCAGACATGACGGGCCGAATGGTCTAATTCTGTATTATTAACATGGTCCATGTGATCTAACCTTCCAGAGCAGGCTACCATGTGGAACCTTATCAAATGTCTAGCCATCTAGAAGTAAATGAAAGGTAAATGCTTTATGCATTTTGGATGACACCATTTCCCCAACACGAGTTGATGGGCCATGGTGTGGTCACTGCTCATATTTCCAGCTACATTGTTTTCTAAGGTAATGCCACGTAGGTGAGGAAGTAACAGACCTGTGCCAAACACATTCCTCAGCTACAAGTATGTGGAGATTCCTACTTTCAGCCATGCAAAGTCACAAGGAACTAACATGTTGATCCTGAATAATCCCTTAAAACCTCCAGTGGTAAATATTTAGGCTGCTGAATGAATGGAGCTGATTGGAAAGTGGAGTTCCAAGATGGCAGTGCTCTGGCAGCATATCTTCACCACACGCTGATTGATGCTAAGATCTCCCAGCTCTGCTAACTTGCAGTGAATGTTCACTCCAGATTCATCAACATGGTGTGCTTCATAATGTATCCATGATCTCACTTTCTTCAGGAATGTCCATCATCAACTAATAAGAATTATGATTTTTTGCAAATGGATATACATTTCTTGCCTTTCATCGTCAAGTCAGATCAAGTAAAATTTATTGTGATAAGCAGAAGGGTGGTGAGCTACAGGTACAACGAGAATGTTGAGTGCAGCAATATCATAGGCCCATCGACTCAGACAACATACAATATCATAAATGATGCTTAAATTCTACAAGACAGTGTTCGGAAAAGAATGAGATAAAACAAGACGTTCATGAGAAACACATTTCGAAAACAAGTTCATGGTAGTGTAAGAGATGTAGTTTGCCGTTCATGACGGAGGGTTACGTTGTGCAAGAACCTGATGATTTAGGAAGGAGCTGTCCCTGAAGCTGGTGTCGTAGAACTCCAGGCTTCTGTGTCTCCAGCCTGATGGGAACGGTAAGAAGAGGGGATGACTGGAGAGTGGGGATCTTTGATAAAAGATGCTGCCATCTTGAGGCAGCGCCTCACACGGATGCACTTGGTGGTGAGGAGGGGTGTGCCCATGATGGGCTGAGCTGAGCACACACTCGCTGTAGACTCTTGTGTTTTTTGTGTGTTGGAATTGCCAATATCAGGTCCTGCTGCGACCAGTCAGGATACTTCTGACTGGTTCCAACGCAGTGCTTCTGTTTGTTGGAATAGCCTTTGACATGCTCTTGACAACAGCTCATGACAGACACAAAGAGCTGGAGTAACTCAGCGGGTCTGGCAGCATCTCTGGAGAGAAGGAATGGGTGACGTTTTGTGGCTAGACCAATTAAGCTCCAATCTACATAGACTTGAGGCCATTGTTTTTGCATTTACCACTATTATCGTTTATTTGTTTTTTTATACACTGAACTTAGAAGGTTCTCGACCAGAAACGTCACCCATTCCTTCTCTCCAGAGATGCTGCCTGTCCCACTGAGTTACTCCAGATTTTTGTGTCTATCTTTGGTTTAAACCAGCATCAGCAGTTCCTTCTTACACAATAGCTCATGAGAAACGTATAAGAAAATTAGAGATGCTGTGTGCTGGGACTCGGACAGGTTATCTGAGATGTTAACACCAAGAATGAGAAACCACTAACTCTCCCCACTGTCGCCCTATGAATTAAAACTGGCATGTGGTCTTCCCCTTTCTGAAGCTGATGATAAGTTTCTAGACTTCGTTGACAACGAGTGAGAGGCTGTTGTTGTGGCACCACTAAAGCAGATGTTCTACCTCTCTACGCTGGGCCGAATCATCACTACACATGTTTTAGCTAACATCGGTGGTGTCTTTGGTGAATTTATAATTGGCAATGAAGCTGGACTGAGCCACTCAGTCATAGATGTAAAACGAATAGAACAGGGGGCTAAATACACGGCCTTGAGGTGCACCCGTATAGATGCTCAGTAAGAAGTTTCAGTTTAGTTTATAGTTACGTGTATCGAGGTACAGTGAAAAACCTTTGTTGCGTGCTAACCAGTCAGCAGAAAAACAATACATGATTACAATCAATGCATTTATAGTGTACAGACACATGATAAGAAAGAGATGTTATTACTGAATTGCGCTGCGTGAGGCCCGAGGGGAAGGCAATGATCCACGCAAAGCATCTAGCTTCCTGGGTGAATGCTAAAAATCGGTGAAGTTGCACAGGCAGGTAAAGAAACCCAGGTCATGGGACTTGGTGTTGAGTTTGAATGATCATGTTGAATGCCAAGCTTGTCATGTCGATAACAGCCTGTAGTATGTGTTCCTATTATCCAGATGATCCAAAGCAGAGTGGAGAACATATGTTGTTGACCTGTGGCAAATATAAAGTGAATCCAAATTACCCATAGGCAAAATAAAGTGAATCCAGGTCATTTTTTAAGCTGGAGTTGATCGGCGACATAAAAAGCCTGTCCCACTTAGGAGACCTAAACTGCAACCTCTGGTGACCTTGCCCGCCACTGAAAAAAAATCAAGGTCGAGGTGACCTGCAACCTCCTACCACCTCCCACGCATATGTTGAAAAGCTTCCTTGACTATGAAGAAAACCGGCTTCGACTAGACCTGTGACTAAGAAATGATCGATTTTTCAAACGGCAACCTATTTTTAATCGAGGCTGGTTTTAATCATGATGAAAATATAGCAGCAACCTAGATCAAGCCTCGACCACGCGGAAACCACTTTAGGGGCAGTGACCTAAACCTCCGGCGACCTCATGGAAACCTTGGGTGGCGGGCAAGGTCACTAGAGGTTGCTGTTTAGGTCTCCTAAGTGGGACAGGCCCTTAACTAACCTCTTGAAACACTTCATCACGGTGTAGGTAAGTGCTAATGAATCATTGATGCGGTTCACCTTGTTCTCCATGGGCACCGGTATGGTAGCTACCCTTTTGGAACAGATAACTACCGAGACCACAGAAGATAGAGGCGGATAATATCCTTAAATACTCCAACCAGTTGGGCTGCACAGATCTTTAGTCATGTACGCTGCCCGGGGGAGGTGCTTTGTGTGGATTCACTCTCCTAAAGGATGCTGTGATATTGGCCTCAGAGACTGAATCTGTGT
Source organism: Raja brachyura (assembly GCA_963514005.1). The sequence goes on along the minus strand of OY740797.1, from coordinate 44,064,159 downwards.
TTTAATTCCACTGATTACAGTCACAAAAAAACACAATTGCATCTATCCAATTTTCGCTAACAACCTTGATATTTGCCAGAAGAAAATCTTGCTCCTGAAAAATATCACACCAATTATAAGAATAATTACCTTTGTTAAAAAATGTCTCCTAAGGAGTGTAATGACTGCTCTTAGTTTGGACAATGCAGACAGCCATTGGGAGAATTGCTTCCTTTATGTATGAGAAGATGACTCTTGCTTCTTCTTATATTCTGAATCACCAGGAGACTCATCTCTACCACTCACAGTCACACTCTCCTATGCACAAAATACAAAAAAAGCTCGACGGTCATTTATATAATGTATTTCCCTGCGAAGTGAAAATGGTGTTAGCTTTGTTCAGAAATCACTGGCTACTTCTTATGGTTGTGTAATTGTAGTGTGCCTTTTGTTTTCTTGTCTTCTGGTAATTCAGAGCTATGGAAAATCAAAAGATGCACATTTCTTTTGTTGCCTATAAACTTACTTATGAGGCATTCTGCCAGCTTCCTCTACTTAAATTCTGCTGTTGATATAGAAGAGAAAGTGAATTTTACATTGCATCCTGTAGATCATGCACAAAGATTCCTAAGCAATAAAGAGGCATTAGTGTGGTTAGGTGACAAGGCCACAGTAATCCATCACTTTCCCTTCAAACTAGGATGCACCCCTATAATGAGATTATCCAGATGACTCAAATTGTGCTCCTGTTCTATTGTACAACTGACAGATGTCCTGCCTAGTGCCATAGCTGCTGGAGCACCTACTACTGTTTCCTGAGATGCAGTGTCATACATAGACGGGCAAATTACCAGTGGAAGAAACAAACTTGGAATCATGTAATAACTTTTATTGCATATGCAACGACCTATGACGGGTGCCGGTAGTCACCGAAAAAGTCGCGTAAGTGAGAGGCTCATTATTGACCAAGTGTCAGAAACGGAGAATATTTGTTGCTGTCCCAATTGAACCATATTTTCCAGTTCAGATTGCATTACATTCTCCTCTGAGTTTGAAAGTCATGAGTTTCTGAATAAGTCCAAGATTTTAAACTGCAAATCTTTTTTGATTAATATTTTTATTTGAAGCCATACATATTGCCAATGATATAACAGTTTTTCGAATACACATTTAACATGTTTCAAAAGTTATACAAGTATTACAGAGTAATATATATAAGCTTCTATTTTTTTAAGAGAGTAAAGGAAGTAAAGAGGTAAAAGAATAGGTGTTTAATCAAAGAGGAGTGTGATTAAATAATATTGATTATGATTATATATAACAAAAAATAAATAAATAAATAAATAAAAAACACAATAAAAAAAAGGAAAAAATAAAAAAAAATAAAAAAAATAAAAAAATAAAAAATAATACAAGCAAACAATTATTATACTTAAAAAAGAAAAATTGAAGTATACATCTTAACAATGAATGGAACAATTTCACATAACAATATCTATAGAGACGTGTATACAAATCTCAGAATAGATCTTTTCATCTAATTCTACCACCGGGTACTTATTGAGTTACAATGCTGAGCTCAGCTACCCCTTCATATAGTCTTAAACTGCAAATCTGAATGTGTAACAGCATACAATTCGTCTTTTGGGTGCAATGTTATACTATGAGCAATAAATACCTCAGCATCGTTTTGATTAAAAAAACGTACATAAATTGTCCAAGTTATCTATTGGTCAACAACAAGATATAATTAAATAGCGATTCTCATGTTATAAAATGTTCCAAGTGTGTAACTTTAGCAACTTTATCAAAAAAAAGTTAGCTCTGAGCTACAAAAGAAAATGTTAAAGCAGATGACAAAACTATAGGTGAAAAAGTTATGGTTTTGAGAATATATTAACGCAGAAAATGGAGAGAAAAACAGTGTGTAAGTATTGTTGGAATTGGCAAGAATGGCTATTTCTTTATCAACGTTTGGCTTTTTCAAGACCTATCTAATGACACATATGAAGGAGAAAGAGATAATATTAGGAAAAGAAAGCCATTAACAATATTAATTTCATTACAATAACATCACTAAAGTTAATTATATTTTCTTTATCCATCCGTTTGAAGGACATTGCTATGTGCAAATTAGTGACTCATTTTCCGTGTTACAATGGTAACAAAACAACAAATATAACATTACTTTGGATTTCCTAAGGTCATGGAACAAATCATAAAAATAAAATGTGTGTTTTTATGATTCTGGAAATTAAACTGAAAATAGATCTCAGATCTAATTAACTCATTACATATGGTGAATGTAAGCTTAAAGCTTCATTAGCTGTGGCTGAAAATGTATCGACGATGCCCCATTTTCAGTCAAATCTTCTCCAGTGCAGGTTGACATTAAACTATCATTGACTAATATTCTTTTCTCCAATTCAATTACAAAAGTGTGAACATGGCTGAGCTCCAAATTCTATTTCATATTAAAGTCAAGAAGGACGGACTGAAAGAACCAAGTACATCAATTGTTTATAAGATTGCACTACATGTACATATTTGCATGTTTTTGTAGTCTGTAACCAACCTGATTACAGCCATTATATATACCCCAAATGTGTGTTGGCCAAATTCAGTCAAGATTAGCTAAGAAAGTTTCATAATTACAATGTCACTGGACTGATCCCAATAGGAATTACCTGTTCATCGTACTTCAAGGTATTTAATCATGTTTGATCATTTTGCTGGATTGGCAATTTATTAATTTAGGCGACTCAGCAAAACAGATTTTAATTTTCTACATGTTAAGATGAATGAAATTGCATCTCCATAAAGCATCACTTGTTTCTTTTTTTAATGATAATCTGGGTGATCAAAATGTGACAACGCCTGATTTAAAGCTCCATGAATCATGCCAAAAATGTGACCCGTTGAGTTACTCCAGCATTTTGTGTGCACCTTTGAAGTAGACTCATTCTTTCTCTCGTTAAATATTGTTCAATGTTTCTACCTGTAGTTTAATGATACGCCGAGGTTTAGTGAACACAGCGTAGCCATTATATTGTGCACTGGTGAAAGTTCTTCCATTTTATATCCAAGGCTGCAGAAGGGAGAGGGTTTGAAGATGGAGTAACTATAAAAAAAGGCAATAAAATGCCAAACCCTTATGAAAGAATCGAGGTGCTGGTAAAAGTAAACGGAGCTGGTAAGCAAAAATAGAGAATGTAATAAAGAAAATAAAGCATTCAGAAAAAAAAAGAAAGCCAAATTTAAAGTAATTATATCTAAATGCGTAAAGCATTCACAACAAAATAGGTGCAAATTCCAGCATTTGATTATATTTCTCTATATACAGGATTTTATATTATATGTATTGTATATTATATATTTTATAGATCAATATGTTGAGGAACCAATTATGGAAATCTTATTTTGGAGCGGGCATCATATGAAAGAGTTAATTAATAAACATATAGTTAATTTGCCTTTAGGGAAGGTTGATCATAATGATAATATTTTAAATTACCAATGAGAGTTATTTTGTTCAATCTAAAACCTGGGTCTTAAATATAAACCACAAAGGGTTTAGGCATAATTTGGCAACACAAATTGAGAGATTACACAAAGAGATAAGAGAATAAACGAACAATAGTTACCATTTAAAGAAGGTAGATGCTGGAGGAACTCAGGGGGCCAGAGGGCAGTATTGGTGAAAAGAATGGACAGACAACATTTTGGGTATGGGCCGTTCTTCAATCCTAACCTGAAATGTCGTCTGTCCATTCCCTCCACAGATGCTGCCAACATCTGCAGTGTCTTGTGTCTCCTTTTAAAGGAGCTACTGCATACCGAGTTCGCGACAAATATATTTCCCTGTAAGGCACCAAACTCCAACAGGTAAAGTGATCCGATCTTGCTGATAAAGGAAGTTAAAAATCAGAGGAGAAGTTTTATAATGTTTCCAAGCAGACCAGTAACCATGACGACGGGCAAACATTTCAGTATTCAACAAAGGTTCCCCCTAACCCTCCCCAACCCCCATCGAGCAAAAAAAAAGATGAGGCAGTAACACATGCGAGAAATCTAGCAGTAAAAAAAAGCTGACTTTAAAAGGTAGCAGAGATTGTTAAAAAAAAGATTAGCAGAGGTTAATGGGGGCCAGGGCTGAGATTATTTTGTGGAATAAGGAAACAGCAGAAAAAAATAGATGATTACATTGAGTCCTTCTTCATGAAAGGTGCCCCTGAGGATTGTGAAGGCTCGATTATGGGACATATTTAAAGAGAAGATAGATAAATGTTTAAAAGATTGAGGTATTGGCAGTGATGTGGAACTGACAGAGAAAAGCATAGAGGCCTAGAGCTGATCAGCCATTTTGAATGGTAGGGCAGGCTTAAGGGGGCAAAGCGGACAACTCGTGCTCCTATTTTCTTATGTTCCTGGTGAATGTAGAAAATGAATGTGAACCCTGAGAATGGGTTGGGAATTGGCAGCAAACATGACAACATTTTATAGTTCTGTTCAAGGGAAAAAAAGCAGCACCTGCACTACAATACAGAACACCGCGGGAAAAGATGTTGGGCCGGACCTGACTGACTGAAGCATGGATTGGCTCACATATTCCTCAAAGAAACAGGAATAGATTGGGCCAAATTAATTCCCTTTGTTACTCATTTTATTTGGAGAAAGTGCATAGAATTAAAGGAAAGGTTGCTCAAACTGAGAATGTTTAGCCGTGAATGCAATTAACAATGGAAGGTGACTGACCAGGCCTCTGTTCAAGCGAAGGGCCCTCAGATCATTCTGGTGGGGGATGGAGAAGTAGTGTGTTTACACATTCAAGCAAGTGGTGAAGAAGGCTTTAGCACATTGACCTTCATTAGTCAGGGTATTGAGTATAGAAGTTAGGATGTTATGTTACAGTTGCACAAGAGCTTGGTGTGTCCATTTTGGAGTATTCTGTTCATTTTTGCTCACCCTGCTATGGACGTTGTTAAGTTGGAAAGAATGCAGAGATGGTTTACAAGGATGTTGCCAGGACTTGAAGGCCTGAGCTATAGGGAGAGGTTGGGCAAGACTTTATTCCTTGGAGCGTTGTAGGATGAGCGGTGATCTTATCTAGGTCATGAGGGGAATAGATAGAGTAGATGTACAGAATTCTTTACCCAGAGTAGATGAATTAAGAACCATAGGTTTAAGGTGAAAGGGGAAAGATTTAATAGGAACCTGAGGGGTGTTTTTTCACACAGAAGGTGGTGGGTATATGGATGGAGCTGTGAGAGGAAGTAGTTGAGGCAGGTACTTAAAAGACATTTGGACAGGTACACGGATAGGAAAGGTTTAGAGAGATTTGGGCCAAACAGGTGGGAGTAGTGTAAATGGGGCATTTTGGTCGGCATGGGCAAGTTGGGCCAATGGACCTGTTTCCATGCTGTATGACTCGATGACTCATGGTGAGAAAGAGCCACTGACGACTGGCAAACCATAAACTGTTAACATTGCTGCACATCAGAAGTATTGTAAATGTAGGAAGGCAGAAATTGGATGAGGGGAAAATGCAGGTTTGTGGCAGAAAGCAGAGAGTTCTGTGGGTCTGGGACAGATTGAAGTGATGGGTCTACCGGGAAAGTGCTTCTTATGGTTCTTAGGCAGAATGAAGAGGCAGGCTCCACATGGTCAGAATCCATGGGGTTGGAAACTGTAGAGGGAAGATCTCCAGAGAACATGTTTATTCAATGTTACTGACATATCAATGTTACAAGACACATCTTAGGTGAAATATCCATTGATTGAAACAATCCCAGTATGATCATGTTTATTTATACTATGCAGTATTAATTTTGCCTTTAAACAACAGCAGTACAAACAACAAAGAAAGCTGTGAAGGACTAAGGTATAGTTAATACAGCAAAACATGGCATTGCAGCATTTAAGATGTGCTCCTATCCATAAAGATGAGAATTTTGGCTGATTTGATAAACCCTGGTTGATTTCTGCGCACATATAGTATCGCTGGAGGATTTGGGATGATACTCTACAAGATGCAACGATGCAATAATAGCAATAGATGCAAATGAGATACACCTAAGCTCACAGAGAATCGATCAAAACAGAGAAAGTTTGCAGATGAAAGATATTTCCGCACTGTAATATTTTAAACTCTCCGTCACACATTGATTCAAAGGACTGAGCAATGAACTTTGGACTAAATAGTGGGAGATGGCTGTAAATTAAAGAACTAAGGAACATCACCAGGCTTGGTAACAAAATAAAAGATGGAGTTCTTTGTGAAAAATTGGAAATATTTTTAAAGAGCATTGTGAAAATATATTTTTTTGAATTCAAAATGCAACCTGCATAGGAAACCAAAAATGATTAGCATTTAGATTGTCTGTTTCCTGAGACATTTGTGTGCAGTCCAGGGCTACTCAGATAACTATTCTGTGCCTTGTTTCACAGTTTCAGAAACCATATCTTGAGTACCAATGAGTTTGTCACAGACCGTGATACTTCAAAAGCCCAGAAAGCCTGATTCACCAAACCCCTCGGGACACAGAGTATTTCAAATACATGAATATTTCTGGTGTGTTGAGAGCCATAACTAGTCATGCAGTTAGTTCTGGGAGAAAAAATAAACCTTAAAAAGAAAATCCAAAATTAAAGAAGACAAAGGGAATTAAAATTCAAAGAGACGAGTGCATTAGCAACATTTCAATAAACAACTTGAAACAAGCACACAACACCCGTGAGTCATGAATCCTTTACCCTTGTGTAAGAACTACGTCAGTATTGATGAGCTATTGCCAATTTAACCCAAGCGCTTAAAGATAAAACAACTGGTTCAAAAAAAATTACTGGTTTGGAGATCACATCTCCTGAGCACATACAGTATTCTGAATATAGAACAGAAGACATAGAAAACAGAAGAGTGCAGCACAAATACAGGCCCTTCAGCCCACAATGTCTGTGCCAAATATGATGCCGAGACCTACTCTTATCTGTCGAAACATAATCCATGTCCCTCTACTCCCTGCATGGTTAGCATCCATCCAGCTGCAAGAGATGATGGTGTAGCTTTGACGTTGTTCTGCTTGGAAAGGAAATGTTTCATCTGAGGTTGCATTTCCTGCTGTGGCTCATAAGTTCATGTTCATAGGTCTTAGGAGCAGAATAAGGCCATTCGGCCCACAAGTATACTCCGCCATTCTATCATGGCTGACATATCATTCCCTCTCAACCACATTCTCCTGCCGTCTCCCCCAAACCCTTGACACCCGTACTAATCAGTTATAGTTTTGTTAAATGAATGTTGATGAATAAATTGTTTTGTTTTGCAGATACACCTTTCCACTGGAGTCTTAAGCCTCCATGGGCTATTTTCCCATCCCCTTCTCCAGTAACTGCCCTCACTTATTAGGAACACTCAAATTGACCAACTCCCTGAGTCTCAGGCAATGATGGTCCATTGTGTGAGTTTAACAGGCACGCAGTAGCTCCTCATTAACTGCCCTGCCATTTTGGAAGGATATCGGACAGTGCACGCTAAAGTGACCCATCTGCTGAAGCGAGTTGGTGCTCTCTCATTATGGACATAATCCTTATATTAACACTCTCCATTATTATCTTTTGATTTTATATTTTGCAGAGATGATCAACAGAGGAGACTCTCTGGAAGTTTGCGATCTGAATCAACCACTCCTAAAGGTCAGAGAAGACACAAAGTGCTGGAGTAACTCAGTGGGTCAGGCCGCATCTCCTCAGAACATGGATCGGTTCCTAAAGATCAAATTCTTGCATTTGTTTCACCCCTTCTTCTTCCTTTTTGGACATTGCATATCAAGATGGAGTACCCTTCACTGTTTTGATGTATGAAGCACAGCAGCCAGCTTACATGAATAGCAACCACAATCTGTTTGAACACTTGAGTGAAGAATACATTTTGAAAGAAAAATGTGGAAATAGATACACAGAAAGTTTTGTTTTTGTGTCATCTCCAGAGAATGGACAGGCTCAAACGTTTAACGTTGCACCCGAGAGGCAAGTGGGTCAGAGAGATCCCCACTCCCCGAAAGAAAGAATACGACTTAAAATGATAACTTCCTGATTTTGTGGGGAAGAGCAAAAATGGCTTAGTTACAGCTAACACCCCAAATGGATGGAATTAGGAAGATGGGACTCGGTCGTGAAGTCCAAATTAGAATAATAAAAGTCAGCATGGAGAAGAAAAGCAAAAACACAAAGGAAAAATATTTATCTAATGATCAGAAGAAAAGTCACAGAGGAATTGACTGAATGGTATAATATGGGGAGGTGAGGCCTATTTCACGCCCCTCAATGTCAGTCCACCCCATGACAGAAGGGGGAGGAGTTGTACAGTTTGATAGCCACAGGGAAGAGGGGTCTCCTGTGGTGTTCTGTCCTGCATCTTGGTGGAACCAGTCTGTTGCTGAAGGTAGTCCTCAGGTTGACTAATGTGTCATGGAGGGGGAGAGCTGCATTGTCCAAGATGCTCTGCAGTTTGAGTAGCATCCTCCCTTCCAAGCCCACCTCCCATAAATCCATGGGAATACATGCTCCACTCTTATTGTTTGCCTCAAATATTGGCCAACGGTCATAACTATAACACTCTAGGCTCCCATATAGGAAAGCTGATTTGATACACTTGAGTGTCCTAAGTATTGGTCCCCTATCACTATAGTGTGTTATGTGAATTAGTTCAGGGAACTATGGGATAACTATTGAGAACTATTGAAATGTTAGACATCTCTCCTCCTGTCGAGAGCATCTTCTGGTTTTGATTTACCTCTCTACAACGTCTTATAACGATGATTACATTTACCGTTGTCTGTTGGATCATCTGAATAGAGATGTGAATGCTGGCTGGAGTATATCTGTGTTCGGTACTACAGATCTGATTTTGTCTGGCTGTAAATGGATATGTCCAAGAACTCTAACCTCCTCTTCATTAAGGAGAATCGCAAGGCAGTAGGAAAGCATTGTGTGAACAATAGGTAAGCACATAAAAGGTGAGCAAGGTTTATAGCCAGGATTTTTTTTTGTTGAGTTTGTGACGAAATTGCTGTGAAAAGCATTTTCAATTATTATACTGATGATGTGGATGACTATCACTGCTCACTTGTTCCTATCAGGTCAAATATATTTTATTTCATGATATCTGTTGGTTATTGAAGCGAACTGTTAAAAATAAAATCCACCATGCATTTGTTAAATTACTTGCGGGTTTTACGTTGCTCATAGATGGGTCGAATTTCAAAAACAGGCCTTTTTAAGAAATCTGTTTTCTCATTTCATTAGTTGACCTGTAATGTTTTAATAAAACTCTCCAGCAGCCATTGTGGCAAAAATTGTTCAAAATCTTTTGTTCTGTGAAATTGATAACTCCTGTCTGACTACGTCAATGTCCAGATTCTGTCTTACATCTATAATTTACCCACGATACACCTCACCAGTCAAGGATGTCATTTTTTTTCATAGCAGAAAATGAAATCCAGTTTTAGCTCACTGTGGGATCGACAACTGAATCCTACAGGAGTAAATTGGTATCAAAAGTCTTCAGATTTAAAATCTCCATATACCATTATTTTCTTACTGCATTATATCCCAGTATCCTGGAGCTATCAGTTACCTGACCACCATTTAATTCACCCTGTCATGATGAAAGCACTGCTCAAAGAGAAACCCTCTTCATGTTATTCCTTACAGTAAATCTACGCAGTCCATTTTTTCAATAGCCTTTTCTAGGGTATCATAGTTAAGACAGATTGCACCAGAGTACAGTCAGCAGATGATTTCGGAGAGATCTTTCTGGATTTTAAAAAGCAAATTAAAAGCCAATATCTACTTACATGAAAACTCAGCATTTATCTTTTCTTATCTCTAACTCTGAATGGCTTTGCTGAATCACATTTGAAATGATATTTTTTTAATGTTTTTGAATTAGCTTTGACTGTTATTTGCAATATTTTGTTTGCTTCTATATTATGGTTATGATTATGGAAAAAGTAGTCATTCTTTTTAGGCAGGTTCTTTTTCATCTATCCCATTTCAATGTACTTACCTTATTATCTGGTCCCCAACTTTAAGAGAAGTGACCTGTACACAAAGCTCCACTTTGTCGAGGAACAGGTCACTACGAGATGCAGAAAAGCAATCCCGGATAACCCGACCTCCTACGTTTTATTCCTATTAGAGAATGAATAGCTTTTCTTTGTACCATCACAGATAGTCTGGTAAAGTTGAAACTGGTTACATATCACCGCCAGAGATACCGATCTTCACTGCCTGGCTGGGCTGCTGACGCCACTCCTGGCCACGCCTGCCACTGCTGCCACTGTATGTCCAGCCACACCTGTGGCTATCTTGCCCTGCTGCTCCCACCACCATCACCATCACCATCACCATCGCCATCACCATCACCATCACCATCACCATCACCATCACCATCACCCCCAACATCCCCCCCCACCACCCTCACCCCCCCACCCCCAGCCCCACCCCCACCAAAAATCACCCCACCACTCCAACCACCACCATGTCCGCCAGGGATGCTGTCTGACCTGCTGAGTTACTCCAGCACTCTTGTGTCCTGTTGCATATTAACCAGCAACCGCTAGTGGTTTCTTTCTACTACTTATATAATGATAATACCTTAATCTACCGGCGTGCCTTTGAGAGTGGGAAAGGGATTGGAGTACCAGCAGGAAGCCCAGGAGGTTGCTGAAAGATTACGCAAACTCCGCATATACGCAGCCCCGAAGGTCATGATCAATCCTAGGTGTCTGGAGACATCATCAGTAGCTGCTCCTGCCACTGTGCTTTTAAAGGATCAATGTAGTTATTGCAAGTGAGTCATGTTTTTTAATAATTTCAAACAAAACAGACGGGAGACATTTGGCTCCTTGCAATATACTAGTGGGGTGTGGGAAAGACAGGGGAATTTACCAATGGAGGCAACATTTGCATGAACTTGACTCATGCTGGCAAGGTGAGTGGCAAGGCCCTGGGGAGTGATGTAGAGCACAGGGAACTAGGATGCAGATACATAGTTCCTTGAATGTGGCATTAAAGGGAGATAGGGTGATAGAAACATAGAAACATAGAAAATAGGTGCAGGAGTAGGCCATTCGGCCCTTCGAGCCTGCACTGCCATTCAATGTGATCATGGCTGATCATCCAACTCAGTATCCCGTACCTGCCTTCTCTCCATACCCCCTGATCCCTTTAGCCACAAGTGCCACATCTAACACCTTCTTAAATATAGCCAATGAACTGGCCTCAACTACCTTCTGTGGCAGAGAATTCCACAGACTCACCACTCTCTGTGTAAAGAATGTTTTCCTCATTTCGGTCCTAAAGGAATTCCCCCTTATCCTTAGACTGTGACCCCTTGTTCTGGACTCCCCCAACATCGGGAACAATCTTCCAGCATCTAGCTTGTCCAACCCCTTAAGAATTTTGTAAGTTTCTAAAAGATCCCCCCTCAATCTTCTAAATTCCAGCGAGTACAAGCCGAGTCTATCCAATCTTTCCTCATATGAAAGTCCTGACATCCCAGGAATCAGTCTGGTGAATCTTCTCTGTACCCCCTCTATGGCAAGGATGTCTTTCCTCAGATTTGGAGACCAAAACTGTACGCAATACTCCAGGTGTGGCCTCACCAAAACCCTGTACAATTGCAGTAGAACCTCCCTGCTCCTATACTCAAATCCTTTCGCTATGAATGCTAACATACCATTTGCTTTCTTCACTGCCTGCTGCACCTGCATGCCTACTTTCAATGACTGGTGTACCATGACACCCAGGTCTCGTTGCATCTCCCCCTTTCCTAATCTGCCACCATTCAGATAATAGTCTACCCTCATGTTTTTGCCACCAAAGTGGATAACCTCACATTTATCCACATTATACTGCATCTGCCATGCATCTGCCCATTCACTCAGCCTATCCAAATCACCCTGCAGCCTCCAAGCATCCTCCTCACACCTAACTATACCCCCCCAGCTTGGTATCATCTGCAAATTTGGAGATGTTGCATTGAATTTGGAGATGTTGCATTGAAGGCTTTCAAGAAGGCTTTCAGTCCATTGGCCTTCATCAGTCAGAGCACTGAGTATAACAGCTGGGATGTAATGTTACAGTTGTACAATACACTGGTAGTTGGGTTATTGTGTTCAGTTTTAGTCACACTGCTAAAGGAAGGATGGTGCTAAGTTGGAAAGATTTACGAGGGTATTGCCAGGATTTGAGGGCCTGAGTTATAGGGAGAGGGCTAGGATTATGTCCCCTTGAATGCAGGAAGATCAGGGATGATCTTGTAAGATCATGAGTGGAAAAGACAGGATAAATACGCAGAGTCTTTTACCCAGAAATGGGGAATTAAATACAGGGTACATTAGTTTAAGGTGAGACAGGAAAAATTAATAGGAACCTGAGGGGCAACTTTTTCACATAGAGAACTGTGGGTATATGAAATGAGCTCCCACAGGAAGTAGTTGAGACAGGTAGTTTAACACCATTTAAAAGACATTTGGACGGGTACATGGATAGAAAAGGTTTAGAGAGATATGGGCTGAACATGAGCAGGTGCGACTAATGCATCTTGTTCAGCATGGACAAGTTGGGCTGAAGGCCCTGTTTCCGTGCTGTATGACTCCTTACGGACTCTATGCCAAAAGTGCAATTAAGCGACAATATATTTCTTCTTAAAAAATATTAAGTGTCTCAAAGGTTGGATTTTTCCAACCTCATTGGACTTTCTAAGACTTAACCTGATGCAACAGTGTTAACTTAATATTTTCCTATGTGTTCACATTATGTGTTGAATCCGACTAATACATGTGAATGAATGAGAATGGATTTCTCAGTGCACAAGATTTGAGAGGAATATTCAAATGCAGGTGCCCATTTACTAGGAAGGCCACCTATTTTCACTGACACCCCATCCAAGAATGAAGGTTACACCAGAGGTAATATTTCACAAAATGGAATGTTGCTTCATGCATTCTATTGGAAGCACTTAGCACATTACTAAAAGTTATTACTAAATACTATATTACTAAAACCATAGTTGGAAATTAAAATCAGCTTTAATTTCCATTTAGTGTATAACTTATTTTTTTTAAATAGCACGGAACGAGTGTGTGTTTTGCAATGCTTTGATCTGTCCACCTTACTGCAGTGGTAAATCATAAGGTATCAGAGCCGAAAAGGATCCTAAGCAAGGTGCACTTTAGCATTGAAAATTACAGCTCATTATTTAGCCATTGGGCTCTCTCCTTTGAAACTAAAAAAGGGAAGATGAAAGAAAAGGCTGAACAGACGTGACCACCTTAGATTTTCTGAAAGGAAAGGAAAAAAAAAAATCCGCCATCTATCTACTCTTCTCTATAAAATTATTCTAACAATGTTCAATGACTACCATTTTCTTGCTGCAATTTCCAGTTATTCACAAAAAGCCTGTGCTTCAACACGGCCTATATTGCTTTTTGTGAATTTAAGTGTTCAAATGCAATTACAGCATGTTTCTGATCCTAACTATTCAGAAACCTCTTGTTCTTATTTGCAAACAAAATGGGACTTTTTAGTGGTTGTGATGTGTCTGCATGCAATTAACTATGGGCCAACATTGCCTTATTTCTCTATGATGACTGGAATGACATTATATGCCAGGACTTGTTTGCACTGTAATGACAAGTAACAGGGGACCGGGGTCTCCTAGGCAACTGACTGAGCTCAATATATCATACCTCGTTACAGCAGTCAAGCGGGGGACATTTGGTCAAAAATTAATATATCAAAAAAAATTGTCCTGTATTTGTTATGGAGCATTGATAACCGACCAAAATGCTGGCATTCTTAATTTAACACAGAAGCTGGCTGGCAGTGTGAATTACTACTCTGTGACCCAGGTTCCACAGTGTCTGCATACCAGTGTTAGTCTGATTTAAGGAGTAATAAAAACCACAATCGAAGCACTTTAATTTTGATGCTTTTGCAGATTTGATAAACTTAGATTTCCAATTTCTTGTTGAAAAACCTTTTAAATCTTCATCCCTTCTACGTTGCTTATGAACTTATTACACTTTGCTGCTTTCTTCAAAGGTGCTAAGGCTAGTTTCATTAAAATAATAAAACAAACAAGAGATCAATTTGTGTGCATTTAAAAAATTTAATAATGTAAACATTTCTTGGAGATACTGTTGAAGAAGACTATTGATTACATAAAATTACAGGTGTAGATCCTATGTACTCTCTGTATTCATTCTAGCCCTGAGCTTAAAGTCTTGCTAAATAATTGAGCCATTAACAGAAACTTCCAGTAAACATTCATAATCTAAAGAAAATTCTGCTTTCTTGTTAGTTTTCAGTATAATCCTTTATTCAAAGAGCATTGTGATTAGCAGTTGATAATATGGCCATGAAATAAATAGACCATACTTAATTTATAGTTTGGAAGCCTAATTTATGATGTGAATTGAAATAATAGCTTTTGGTGGGCCTGAGTAAATGACAAGTATTTGATTTACCATCAAAGATTCTAGAGAGTGTACAATGTTTTCAAATGGGACAGAGTTGTGCTATATATTTCATTTGGATGCATTGCTATTTTGGTACTTTCAAAACACAAAAACAAATAGATGGGTTTGTTGTTGCTTTTATTTGTATGTGTGCATTTGAACAAAAATGAACTGAAATATATTTGTTTTCACTTCAAGATAACATTGACCATTGACAGGGAGACAAGAAACAGTTTTAATGGTGGTGTCTGGGTTAGAGCTGGCTCCTGCAAATGCATCTATTTCTTAATATGAAATCAAATTCTAGATCTTGTCCACACTTAAAATTAACATTGACAAAGTGCCCAAAGATCACAGTTTGAATATTCAACTTCCTCCTCTTTCTATCAATATAACAAAATGTTAGGTTTAGATGAAAGCTTTTGAATATTCCTTTTGTTATTTGTCAAAGTCAAATACTAATTTTTACATTTGAAATGTTCTGCCATTTTATTTTCATTCGGTAGCTCTCATAAGAATTTACTAAACTGCCATTCCTTGCATCCTTTGGACTTTGAATAAACTGCTTCTTTCATTGCTGTTTTCCTGCTCTTTTACTGTCTTTTTAAAGATGAGTTTTACATTTATTTCTCCGCTGCTTTGACATTTTGCACTTCAATTTCGCTTTTGTCTATAAGTTCTCCATATGTTCTCCATTAAAGCGCATTGATTTTCCAGATAATATGAATTGCCTGTCTTCCATAAATTTTCTTATATCCCCTATAGGAACTGTGGAATACAACATATAAACATCAACTGCTTAGGGAATTTTTTCTATATGAAGAGATTTTTTTTCCCCTTCACTTTTAAGATCATTTTGACCTGGTGCAGATGTGTACTTAGTCTACTGGGGTCTGAGACTGCCAAAATCTAACACACATAAAGCTCCATTAGAAAACTTTTGACTTTTATCATATTGTAAAATGGAGCTCAAAGGTTAGGGTTTTGAGAGGACAATTATTCAGCTTCTCTCCAATGTTTTTCCTATCATTTATATCATGATGCATTGGGAAAAAAAAAAGCTATTGTTTGATTCTTCAAAATGTTGCATTAATTGTAAAATAAAGGAATTACTGCACTATTTTGACAGTTTTCTTTGAGGAAACAATCAGTTTTCACTCATGCATTTGCTGTGTTTGTTTTCCACGGCAAGTTACTATCCAATATACATTGATTGAAGACACAAAAGACAGCAGATGCCGGAGTCCAAAGCAAAAAACAAACTGCTGGAGGAACTCAGCAGTTAAATTGTTAGTCGAATCTTCTTTCATTCTATTTTATTGCTTGAACAGGTTTTAATCCAATGTAAGCCCGTTACTCCACGCACGCTTGCCATACTCTCCATCTCGACCAGTTTAATTCAGTGAGATTGTAGTACTGTCTTGCTTTACAATGTGATGGACAGTGTAGCAAGCACCCACTCAGTCATTGCCAAGCATGTACAAGTGGCATCTATTGAGTAGCCATGTCTAATCGACTTTTTTTAAGCTCTACCACTAAACATTGATACAAACTGAAAAGAAGTAGGTGCCATTAGCTGAATCAACTTGCAAGCGCCTGTCATTCGTGCAAAATATGTCCTTTAAAAATAATTATAGATAAACAGCAGAGATTGTTGTGTTTGTGCTAGGAGGTTTAAAATATTAATTTCTAATATATACTCTAGCTCTAAAGCTCTAACCAGTTATTAAATCACTCACTCTCCTATCCCCCAGGGGGGTAAAGAAACAGGGAAGAAAAAGCATGGCCTGCTACGTTCTCTTTTATCCATTTTACCAGGAGGTAGCACTGTTTGCTTATATGTACAAGAAATGGATACTGTGCGATCAGTAGAAGCAGAGCTTGTTAGTTAACCTCATTTCTGGTTCAAGAATCGTGCATTTTCTGACACTCTGCGGTGAATCGAAAATCAAAATCCTGCTCGTATGTTGATCAATCTTTATTTAGATCTCTCCTGCTGCAGTGGGCCAACAAAAATCTGTGACTTAGAAACGTTTTAAAATTCATATTGAAGTCTGGTCTGTACATGTTTTCCAAATTAAAAGGGCTTTTACTAAAAGCCATGGTTACTCATTCAAAATTAGTGAAAATATGTTATTAATAAAATATGTAACAAAATAAGAAGGCAGATGGACTCTTTGTACAGCATTTTCAAAAGTCACGCGGCATTGAAGTATTCATATACAGCAGTTGCCCCTCATAATGTTTAAAAATGATTCCAGATTTCTCAAACATATAACTCCTTTTGTTATTCACATTGTCGGGTTCTAGTGTCTAAAATTTAAACAGTAAGTTATGTAACATGCTCGCGAAGTGAAAGAAAATATGTTGAAAGAAAATATGCTTTGAAATCACTGACTTTGCATTAAATAAGCAAGGTAGGATTTGATCTAATGACGGGTTTAGTTCCATATTTGGGAAGATCATGTTCAACTGCATTGAATATCTTTCCTGTACGTCAAGTGTTTAGGTTTTCTCTTTGGGGTAAGAAAGCTTGTCTTAAAGTTTAACGTCAAAGTAGCCTTCTACATGTAATGGTCTTTTTGACTAATTATTATCTTTTCATTTCCTCCTTGTGCATTTTTGCTTCCACTTGCTTCAAATGCCACTTCATAGATGCACTTAGGCAACCCAGTAACAATCGGAAATTCACCCTCTGGGAGAAAACTCAAAGCAAATATTATTTTAGTCTAGAAATGTGACTCGAGCATTATGGTTCACATTACCGTCATTGCAACAAAGTCTGGTTTCATTCATTTTTGTAACTCATCTTTTGATATCCTATGTACTGATGTATGAAAAGGGTGATAAAACAATGTCAGACATATGCGTAATTCAGGTCCCTGATGTTCCTTATTAATAGAGAATGAGTGACATTTGTTGCTGTTTTTGCAGTGTAAAGTCTCATCGAATATGTAAACGCATGAAAAGGCCTTCCTGTGAATTTAGCTACTGTACCACCAAATCATGATTTTGCTTGAAACTGAGAAAAATACCAAACAGTACATTCTTGCAGCGAATTACAAGATTCTAGCCCAATTGAAGGAATTAGATAACATCATAACCTGTGAAACTCAGGTGGTTTTATGTGTCATTTGAAATTCTAAGTTTAGATTACAATCTTTAATTTACAGTAGGTTCTGGTACTTTCTATTTTAGAATATATACGTTGTGTATAAAATTATATGGCATTCTCTTTTTAAAGTAGTTTTAGAGGGAGTTACATCTGAGGAAAAATTCCAATGTCTCAGCACTGTGCCAAATAGCATTCGCAGAAGGATATTATGTTTCTCTTGATGTCATTATTACCAAATTACCACAAAGTAAGCTGCAGTGGATTGTGTGGGAATTCCACACAGAGCAACATATTATAAGTATGCACATTTTAGTAAACATGTGTGTTTTATTAAATTCAGAAATGCAGCTGTCTATCTAAAGGTCACCTATATGTTATTACCAGTAGAAATCACTCTGCCATTGCCGATAAATTAGACAGTATATTTAATAACCATTGTGACAGACATGAATTCTTTTATCTTTTGTTTCCTTCATTAATGACTTGAACTGTACTGTTGCTCAAGTCTTCCGGGAAAAAGCATTCTTCTGATTTTAGGAGAGAAGAAAATAATTATATTCCGTGTCTTTGAAGTGAACACTCATCGTTCCAGCCTACACATTGGATAATTGGTGGTGGAAACTAATTTTCCGCATATATTATGTTTCAACAGAATTTTTTTTCTACAGTTTTTTATTTACAATACAATTTTAAGAATTTAGTCTTTATACCTCAATGATCTGTTTCAAATATGTTTAATATTGTCTATTGGGTACAAGACACAAAGACAAACAAAATGCTTCTCCTTTCTGGAAAAAGTGATATTACAATATAGTGGCTATTACAAAATCCATTATCAACTTAGTAATGCATAAACAAGCAGTTCTTTCTGGACGATGAGAACAATGTTCAAAGCTTCCTGGCTACTAAGGCACTGCTTATAATGATGGGTTAAAATCAACCTACTTCCTTATACTTGACTATCATGCTGACCTCAACTTTCAAAATATTACCACAAGACCAGCAACAGGAACATAATGACACAGTATATGGGGGAAAAATGGATGATTGTCCTCAGCTGCTATGTGTTGGTTAAGCATTAGCATAACAGGAATGCTATCTTGTACTGTATGTTTGTGATTTCTCCCAATATGATTACAAATCTTCATCAATGTGCATCTTGCAAGACTTATCATCAGTCATCATTGCAAGTGTTTCTGGAAGAAGACAGAGAGCAGTGGTGGAGGGATGTTTCGATGACGGAAGGTCTGTGGCCAGTGGTGTTCTGCAGGGATCAATGTTGGGACATCTGTTCCTCGTGATACATATGAATGCTTTGGATGAAAATGTGGACAGGTTGGTAAGTAATTTTGCAGATGGCACAAAAGATGGTGGAGTAGTGGACAAGGGAGAAAGTTGTTAAAGGATGCAACAGGATATAAATCAATTGGACTACAGGCAGAGAAATGGCAGACAGAGTTTAATCCGGACCAGTGTAAGGTGTTGCAATTTGGAGATGACATGTAAGAGGTAAGAATATAGTAAAGAATATAGTAAGAATATAGCTTTGATATACAGAGGAATCTTGGAGTGCAAGTCCAGAACTCCCTAAAACCGGCAACCCACGTAGATAGTGGTAAAGAAGGCAAATGGCATGTTTGTCTTCATTAGTCAGAGCACTGTGTGTAAAAGTTGGGAGGTGATAAAAAGTTAGCTGCGGTATGAAACTTTAGATAGTCTGCAAAGTGTTCAGTTTTGGTCACCACTATATAGGACGAAGCAGGAGGATTTAGAGACAGTTGAGAAGAGGTTCACCGGGACATTGCCTGTTTACTAGAGTATTAGATATAAGGAAAAGGTGGCCAAACATGGAAAGTTTTCTTGGGGGCATCAGAGGCTGAGTGGAGACCTGAAAGAAGTTTATAAAATTATGAAAGGCATAGTTATGGCAGATAGTCCGGGACGTTTTCACAAATGATACAGGGCACAGTCTTAAAGTGAGAAGGGGAAAGTTTAATGATGCGCTGAGTGAATCTTTTACACAGAAAGTAGTAGGTACTTGGAAAGTGCTGCCAGGAAAGACTGTGGAGGGGTGGACAGTGGGGGGGGGGGGGGGGTTAGTGGTGGAGGGTAGAAGTGGGTACAATAGAAGCATGTGAGAGTCATTGATTCAGGGATATGAATGTGCAGGGGAAAGGAGTTCTTGGATCATATGCAGATTAATTTGGAATCATGATTAATACAGACATGGTAGTCAAAGGATCTGCTCCTACGCTGTATTGTTCTATGAAGCTGAGGATGCGTTGGACGTAAGAAGCCATAGTTTTCTAACTCTCAATCAAATACAATCAAGCTACATGAACTCGAAAGAATAGAAGGAAAGTAAATGGACACACTTTGAAAAATCCAGCTGTTCAATTCCATCGCATACAGTTAGTTCCACAGCTTGGGGGTCACACCTGGTTGACGGAGGTCCATCATCTCCAATCCAGAACTATCCCCACAGGAAGTCCACAGGGTGGTCGACTACCCCAATTACCTCCAGCCAAGTCAATGAACTTCCTCACATCATGTGGTTGACTTGGAGATAACATGACTGATTGCACAATGTTCACTTCCATTTGTAGCTCTCTGAAAATGATGCATCCATGGCAACATACAGAAAGATCTAGGGTACATTCAGGCATGGGCTGATAAAGGCCAAGTAGTATTTACACTGTATAATTACCAAGGCAATGAGCATATCCAACAGGAGAGAGTCTAATCGCAATAGCATCTTGAATGAATGGTAATACCATTGTGGAGTTTCTGGTGATCTACTCTCAATCTCCGTGGATTGTCACCTTGTCATGGTGGAGAAACTTGTGTGGCCCCGAGATTCTGAGAGTGACGCTGTCTGGAGCTATGCTCCTGGTAGGGCCACCCATGGCAGTAAGGTCTAGGGGGAAGTCTCTGACAAAGAGCAATCCAAACCGAGACTTCAACGGTGGAACAGGTGGAGGACGATGGCTGACCTTAGTGGAGCGTCACAACGGCTGGGAAGGCGGATGAAGGCTGCAGCAGAAAAGGGTCTCCAGTCGTCTTGGACTCCATGCCACTGGATCCTGACCCAGATCTGTCAAGGACAGTGTGGTGGCTATCTGTGCACCAGTCTCCCCACGTTAAACAAAGTCACGCACAGCTGTCCTCCATATAGGGAATAGCATCCATGGTCAGCCATGATCAAAGGGGGCCTAAGAACTCTCAGGAGATTAGCATTGACCAGCAATTCAAATGGACCAGGCAGATAAATATTGTGGATAATTAAGTAGATTTAAATGATCTTAAAACACCAATTCCTCTCCACAATCAATACGGCACAACGTGGGACTGTGGTGGAATACTTTCCGTTTACCTGAGTCAGTGCAGCTTCACCGGCAGTCAAGATACTTGGCACCCACGGCATAGCAGTCCACTTAGCTGGCATCACTTATCCACCACCATGTATGTGTAGGAACCGAGTCTTCACCAGAAACGTGAAGAGCTCCGCTGCTGCCATCTTGCTGCTCATGGCTTCAACACTTCTTTCAGCGAGTTTCACGTTCCTGACCTTGCATTCAGCAGCAGGGAAGAATCAACAACAGATGATGCTTGAAGGGTTATTGAACAGAAGCAGGTTAGTTGGTTGCCAGCAGTTGATATTTTGCTGTCACTGTAATTATTTAATTATTGGAGGCATTCCATTGTGGTTTGAAATTGTTCAGCGATATATGGAGCGGTGTGGAAAGTGCTTTAGGATTATTTACTGACACAGTGTTTTACACAAGCCCGTTTCTGCTGCTCACCTGTGGATTAAGATGTGTGAGAAGGAACTGCAGATGCTGGTTGAAACCGAAGAGAATATCTATTTGGAATCCAACGTGACTTGGAAGATGAGCAGAAGTGATGCAGAGAACACATCACTGCAAGAGGAACAGAGTTCTCAGTGGAAAGCCGTAGGGGATTCATGAAGGTATTCTCCGATGTGAACTATTCAGAAAGCAAAGTATCTGAAACCTGCGCTTTAACACTGATCACTATTGTGACTGATCTGCTTGCTGCTCTGGTCACAACTATAACCTGAGGCAAGAATCGCGTTATCAGCAGCTGTAAGGATGATGATCAATTTAGAGAATCTTTCCTTGTTGAACTTTTTCAGGCAGGAGGTGGAAATATCTGATGCTGCTTGCAGTTTCCCATCCGCTCTTGTGCAGGAGAAGTTACTGCTACTGTCTGTTCAATATCAGCATACTGTCCCATTCTCTCAGGGCAGAGCAAGCTGATGGAGAGGGCACGTGTCCTTGCTCGGACTGCAGGGATTCCCACAGTGAGCAGTGCTCTCATGCTAATCACAGTGGTGATACAGTGATTAACAGTGGTGCTTATCTATTTTGACATCTGCCAGAACCAGAATGATTTCTACTCCCTTAACGGAAGTTAAAGTGCCACCAAAGGGCCACCGTCAAGGGAGCAGATCATGTAAGTCAAAGCCCAGTATCCTGGCACTCTATGACAATCCACTGTGTCTTTTGTGTTTGAGTTCCCAGGGCAAATCAAAGGCCCGCAGCAATAGGTCACCTGCTGACAACATGTCCACTCACTCCAGGGCACAACCCGTAGGCATAAACAGCAGCCATACAATAGAATCCATTCTGCCACATAAAATGTGATAAGATGCATGAAACATCTCAGCGTGGGTGAAGCAATGCTGATAAACACTGGTGGAGCCTTTCAGTAGTTGGCAAAGTGAAAGTCATTGCATGTGTTGTCCTGGAGACTCAAGGAACTGCAGGTGCTGGAATCTTCAGCAAAATACAAAGTGCTGGAGTAAATCAGTGCGCAGTCCCTTATTTCCCAGGCATGGTCTGCTGGAGACCCCCGTCAACACAGGGAAGGGATATCAGGGGCCACATGAGTGGCAAGGGTGTGACGTTTGTGAACACTAATGCATGTATACAGTGTATAAATGCTGAGAGTGTTGGTAGAGTTTTTACACTGTTCTTGGATTGAACCTTTTTATTATTCTGAATAAAATTTATTTTTGGGAAAAAATCTGTGGAGGGAATGGATGGGCGATGTTTTGGGTCAGGCCACTTGAGACTCCAATCTCAAGAAGGGTCCCTACCCGAAACGCCGCCTACCCATTCCCTCCACAGATGCTGCCTGACCTGCTGAGTTGCTCCAACACTTTGCGTTTTGCTCATGAGTTGGCTTGGTCTCTACTGTGTAAACTCACTATAACTAGAGGTCCATAACTAGAGGCCCATGTTACCAGCTCGACTGTAAGCAACTGGGTAATAAGTACATAACTAAGCGGAAGAGGAAGACAATCACTTTTAGTCTAAGACAGTTAAAGAAAACCTTGCATGTGTGCTATTATTGTACCTGTGAACAGAAGATGCTGGAAATATTTAGCAGGATAGTCGGCATCTGTGGAGAGAGAAATTGTGTTGATGTTTCATGCCTATGGCTATCATCAAGAACTAGAAAAAAAATTAGAAATCAGATATATGTGAAGTTGGAGAGAAAAGAGTAGGGGATTGGTGGAGAGAAAACAAAGGAACTGTGCATGACAGTGTGATTACCCAGACAAACTGAATGGTGCAAGGGCAGTGCCAACTAAGGGAGGGTGGAAAAGAGTTGTCGGTCACAGCTGATATCTGCTGAGGAGACGTAAGTAGGAGAAAATTAATCAAAGTGGAGGGAGGGGGCAACAATGCTTGTGGTGATAAAAGGAGAAGGTTGGAGTGGAGTGATCAACATTTGTGGAGAGAAGAAATGGAGCTAATGATGATCTTTTATCAGAACTGGCCAATTTTGACGTTAGAAAATGGTTGAATTCAGCATTGGATGTTAGGAATCGTGATGCACTGCGTGGGTGGATGAGGTGTTATTTCTTATGCTTACGTTGAGTTTTATCGGAACGGTGTAAGAGGTCAAGGTCAGAGAATTCAGAGTGGGAATGGGATGGGAAATGAAAGTGACAGGTAACTGGCTGTCGGGACGGAAACAGGTTCTAATTATCTTTGGATGTAAGGTGTTCAGGGAAAAATGTAGAAAGGAAGTTGTGGGAAGGAAAGGCTAAGCAAGGAGAATACTGTACGTTAAACAGAGCGGATAGAATCAATCTGTTTATAAATAAAGAAGCAGTAGAGGTGAAATATACATCTGGGATGAGTCTATACCAACTAGTGGGAAGAATATTGAAGAACTATTCTGCAGAGAACCAATTTGTAGAACTCAATCAGGGAGGGCATTTACTGTGAATGGTGGGGCCCTTGCAGAGTGTTGTAGAGCAGAGATCGAGGAGTGCATGTACATAGTTTCTTGAAAGTAGAGTCGCAGGTAAATAGGGTTTTGGTACATTGCCTCTCATCAGTCAGAGTATTAAGTATAGAAGTTGGGTCAATAAGTCACAGTTGTACAAGATGTTGGGGACGCTGCATTTTGGAGTACTGTGTGGCTGAGAAGTTTAGTTACTCTGCTATAGGAAGGATGCCATTAAGATGGAAATAGTGATTGAATTTTTATTGCCTTCCCTCACAGCGGGAAACATTGATTCTGCTGAGGGGAATGTTTTATGTTTTATGTTAAATTCTAAAGGGTTGTGTTTATCTTATTTGTGTGCTGCATGGTAACTCAAATTTCACTGCACCATTTGGCGTATCTGACAATAAATGTCCTTTGTCCTTTGTCCTTATGTTGCAGAGAAGATTTACGAGGATGTTGCTTGAGCTATAGGGAAAGGTTGGGCAGGCAAGGTCTTTATTCCACGGAGCGCAGTAGGGTGTGGGGTGATCTTATAGAGGTGTTTAAGATCCTGAGGGGAAAAGATGGGAGAATACACAGTCTTTTACTCACTATGGGAGAATCAAGAACCAGAGGTGAGAAGGGCAAGATTTTATTATGAACCTGAGGTGCAACTTTTTCACTCAGAGGATGGTGGATCATTCATAAGTGATAGGAGCAGAATTAGGCCATTCATCCTATCAAGTTTACTCCAGTATTCAATCATGCCTATCTATTTTCCCCTTTTAACCCCATTCTCCTGCCTTTTCCCCATAACCCCTGACACCCTTACTAATCAAGAATGTATCTAACTCTGCCTTAAAAAATAACCATTGACAGCCTCCATAGGGTTCTGTGGCAATGAATTCCACAGATTCACCACCATCTGACTCCAGGAATTCCTCCTCATCTCCTTCCTAAAGGAACATAGAATCATAGAAACATAGAAAATAGGTGCAGGAGTAGGCCATTCGGCCCTTCGAGCCTGCACCGCCTTTCAATATGATCATGGCTGATCATCCAACTCAGTATCCTGCACCTGCCTTCTCTCCATACCCCCTGATCCCTTTAGCCACATGGGCCACATCTAACTCCCTCTTAAATATAGCCAATGAACTGGCCTCAATTACCTTCTGTCGCAGAGAATTCCACAGACTCACCACTCTCTGTGTGAAAAATGATCTTCTCATCTCGGTCCTAAAAGACTTCCACCTTATCCTTAAACTGGGACCCCTTGTTCTGGAGTTCCCCAGCATCGGGAACAATCTTCCTGCGTCTAGCCTGTCCAACCCCTTAAGAATTTTGTAAGTCTCTATAAGATCCCCCCTCAATCTCCTAAATTCAAGCCAAGTCTACCCAGTCTTTCTTCATATGGAAGTCCTGCCATCCCAGGAATCAGTCTGGTGAACCTTCTCTGTACTCCCTCAATGGCAAGAATGTCTTTCCCCAGATTAGGAGACCAAAATTGTACGCAATATTCCAGGTGTGGCCTCACCAAGACCCTGTACAACTGCAGTAGAACCTCCCTGCTCTTGTACATCCAACATCCTTTTATTCTAAAGCTATGACCTCTGGTCCTAGACTCTCCCACTCGTGGAAACATATTTTTCACATCCTATGACTGTATGGAACGACTGCCAGAGGAGGTAATTGGGGCAGGTAGTATAATAGGATTTAAAAGACATTTTGACAGATACATCGATAGGAAAGGTTTGGAGGGATATTGGCCAACCCTGGGCAAATGGGACTAGCTTGGTTGCGGAATCTTTTTTGGCATGCAGGAGTTGGGCTAAAGGACCTGTTTCCAAGCTATATGACTCCAAAACCGTATGATGTCCAAAACCATAGAATAACAATTTTGGAGAATTTCAACTATGAAATTATGCGCCAAAATATAAGGGGTTTCTGAAGTGTATTCAGGAAAACATCCATCATCTCTACCTTCCTGGTCTAACTCAGAAGATGGCTTTGTTGGACAAGGTTCTGGGAAATAATCCAGGCCAAGTGGAGCTGCAGGGATATCATTGAGGAAATAATGACCATAATGTCATAAGATTTAGAATTGTTGTGCAAAAGGATGTAGACCACTTCAAGATAAACAAAAGTCAATTGGAGAAAGATTAACTTCAATAAGATGAGGCCTGGCTAAAATTAACTGGTGGAAAATGTAGAGATGAGTTCCCTAGGGTTTACATAGAAACATAGAAAATAGGTGCAGGAGGAGGTCTTTCGGCCCTTCGAGCCAGCACCGCCATTCATTGTGATCATGGTTGATCGTCCCCTATCAATAACCCGTGCCTGCCTTCTCCCCATATCCCTTGACTCCACTAGCCCCTAGAGCTCTATCTAACAGTTTACTGTTTACTACTGGGAACACTGTTTCTCTTAAAACTATAGATAATGATTTGGACTTGGGTATACAGAATATAATCTCTAAATCTGTGGAAGCCCATAAAATAGGAGATAGAATGAACTGTGAGGAGAACATTTCATTTCATTGTCACGTGTTCTGAGGGAAACGTTTTTTGTTGCGTGCTAACCAGTCAGCAGAAAGACAATACATGATTACAATCAATCCATTTACAGTGTATGGATACATGATAAGGGAATAACGTTTCGTGCAAGGTAAAACCAGCAAAGTCAAGTCAAGGATAGTAAAAGACTTGGAAGATACAGGCAGGCTGGTGGAATTGATGGAAAGCTGGCAGATGTAATTTTAAGGCTGAGAAAACTGGTTATATTTTGGTAGGAGGAATGTGACAGGAAAATATAATCTGGAGGGCACAGAATGAGAACAGAGAGTTCTGGAGGTGTTAGTGAAAGTTAATTGTAAATGGCAGAAAAGGTTGACAAAGTGTTTAAGAAAGTGAACTTTGAACCCGGGCTTTGTAAGCAAAGACTTTGAGTAGAAGAGCAACAGAGAAGTGATAAACCTCTGTAAATGGCCGCTTCTGCTACATCTGGAGTATTGCCTCAGTATGCATGCCATGCCATCACTCCAGGATGAGCAACCTTAGTTAAGAGAATAGACAGCAGAATCTAGGACTGTTCTCCTTTGGAGCAGAGTAGGTCACAAAGAGATCTGCTAGACAGTCTTCCTAAAGGGAGAATACTGGGGCGGCTTACAACCCAGTGCGACCCAAGCGTAGGCTCGGCGATCGTTTCTCTGAACACCTTCACTCAGTCAGCCTGGACCTACCTGATCTCCCAGTTGCCAAACACTTTAATTCCCATTCCCATTCCCACACTGACCTTTCTGTCCTAGGCCTCCTCCATGGTAAAAGTGGGAAAAACTCTAAATGGAGCAGCAGCATCTCATATTTCATTTGGGCAGCTTACAACCCAGTGGTATGATTTTTGATTTCTCTAACTTCAAGCATTCCCACTCTATCCCTCCCTCACCCAAGTTGTACTAGCTTCAAAGTTGTCTTATTGAGTCTCATTGCTTATATTCTTTCTCACCTGACAAATACCTAATAATGACCTGTTTCCTGTATCATTCAATCTCTATACTTCTGAGTCAGTATCATTGTTACGTTTTTGCGTATCTTTCATTTATTTGTTGTATTCCGCTCTACATCACCATCTATATCTCTCATTTCCCTTTCCCTTGACTCAGTCTGAAGATGGATCTCAACCCAAATCATCACCCATTCCTTTTCTCCAGAGATGCTGTCTGACCCACTGAGTTACTCCAGCTGTTTGTGTCTCTCCGGTTTAAACCAGCATCTGCACTTCCTTCCCACATTATGAATATTGATTTCACTAACTTCATGTAATCCTTGCATTCCCTCTCTCTCCATCACTCCCCCACCTAAGTCATTCCAGCTTCAAAGTCGTCTTGTTGAGTCTCATTTTCTTGACTCGTTCTCACCTAGGCCACAGCTAATACTGGTCTGTTTCCTTCATCATCATTACTTTTTTGCATGTCTTTCATCATTTGTTCCGTCTCTCTCCACGTCACCGCCTATATCTCTCGTTTCCCTTACCCCTGACTGAGACAGAAGATGGGCCTCGACCCGAAACGTCACCTATTCCTTTTCTCCAGAGATGCTGTCTGACCCGCTGAGTTACTCAAGCTTTTTGTGTCTTCCTAAAGGGAGAGTGATCAAGAACAAGGTGAACTGGAATGAAGGTGATTGACAGAAAAATCAGCAGTAATATTAATGTTTTTTACACAGCATGTGGTTGGTAACAGGAATGCTCTACATGGGGCAGTAGCAGAGACAGATTCAATCGGAGTGTGCTATTCTGCAATCAGTCTGTGAAACAGTAGATGTTGATGATCAAAACGGTCTGCGTGTTATTCTCAACATTGAACAGAAACAGATTCTACATTGAGTTGAAAAATTCCAGATCATCTACCATTCCAGTCTTGGAACTAATATTTCCAATTTATTTCCCTGTCCGATTTTTTTTTGATATTTCTGGATTTAATTCATGTCCTCATATTTACACCCCCCCTCAGATATACCTTTTACTGTTCCTAGATCTTTACCACATTCTTTCAGCCAACTCCAACACTACTGGAGGGGCGGTGGAGGCAGATGCTCTCAAACATTTATGAAGCATTTAGATGAGCGCTTAAAATCACTAAGATTTAGAGAGCTACAGACCAGGTGCTGGTAAAGGGGATTACCATAGAAGGGTATTTAATGGTCAGTATGGACTTTGTTGCCGATGGACCTGTTTCTGTGCTGTATAGATTCATGACTGTGAATCACTTATGTCATTCAAACTCACCCGACTCCAATAAAAACACGAAAAGCTGAGCAGGTAAGGCAGTACCTGTAGAGAGAGAAAGGAAGTTATTGCCTCAGGCCAATTACTTTTTCATTAGGACCGGGCAAAGTTAGAAATAGAAGCAATTTTTATTACAACATTCTCCAGGCCATTTGCTTAACCTTTCAAGTAGCAATGTTACAAAATTTAGAGATTTAAAAAATCAAGTCTGCAATTTATCCCATCAGATAAAGCATAAAAAGACTTTTAATTTGACGCCTAATTCACTTTCATATCTTCAGTATTAAAAAAGTTATGGCCATTTTCATACTCGGAAATTAGCATATTGTTCCCCATTGCCTTTCCATTGACTTAACCCAAAAGCTGTGATCTAGAACAGTTAAAAGCCCATAACTTTCTTAAAAATTATGAGAACTCAATGAAATTTTCAGTTATTATAGATTGAAGCATTCTGAAACAAATATGAAACAATCTTACTTGGATGACCTGAAATTAAAGCATATAATTAGTTAGTTATCTAATTGTAGCTAATTACAAAATTCAATTACTAGATCTAAACATCTATCCATTTTTTAAGAAAATATAAACTTTTTAAAATTGCCTAAGTGTCCAAATAACATTCACACAATAATCCACAATATAACATGATTTTTAAATCTAATTTTCATGAATTTATAGGCCAAATGGAAGGAATTTAGTGTTTAATGCGTGTAAATTAGTGACCATTTAAATCAACTAGCGAGTGGGTTTTAGTGGAACGTGGTGGATTAGAATGTTGCGGTTTGCGGTGAAGTCGGTATGAAAAATACAGCCGGTTCATACATTTTTTTTGTCCCCTTTTCGCAACATGAAAATGTCATTAAAGCCTTCCTAAAAACCAAGTTTTAATGTAAAAATAAACTGTGCACTTTATTTTCTCCCCTACGTTAGGTCCGTTCTGCTGTCGGCGTCTCTAGTTAATAAATAGTCTAGCGTAGTTTAAAAATAGCTTCATGAATGAAATGTCGGAGCGATTTCTCTTTAGCGACGAAATCGCCCGACATGGATCGATTTGGACTGTCTGGGGATAAACGGCATTTTAAACCCGCCCCCCTCTGAAAGGCGCCAAAGTCACGCACACGGGGAACCGCAGAACTGCAGCGCCACAAAAGGTAGGTATTGTAACATACCTATTTCAAGTGGTGGGAAACATTGTAAAATTATATATGGACTAATTAGCAAACAATGGGCCACAATTCTTAGTGAAGATTACCTTCTGGGGCTAGTTCAGTTAATCAAATTGGTTGGCATGGTTGAACTGGGCTGGAGAGCCTGTTTTGGGACTGTATAGTTCCACGACTCTTGTTGGAGAAAATGTTGGTAGTGCAGTTCCTTTGGATTAAGAAGAAGCCATGTGAGCATCCCAGAAAGTTAGCATTTACTATCAAAACATTATTTGCACAATCTGTACTGCAGAGGGAATGGAAATCATACTTGTTAAATAGAAATCTGATTTCTTATTGAAACTCCTTTTAAATTCATGTCTATGGCTGATTGCACCTTTATGGGCCTGTCCCACTTGTTGATTTTTTTGGCGACTGCCGGCATCGTTGACTGACGTATCAGGTCACTGAAAATTTTGCAGCGTGATGCGGCATGATGTGGCAGTGACACGGCGTGATGACGTATTGACGTGCGTGTTTTGTTCCGCAAGTGTCGCAACATTTTTTTTGTCGCCACTGGATTTTGAAATGTTTAAAATCTTTTGGCAACACTGATATCACGCTGGTAGTTGCCGAAAAAAATCACCAAGTGGAACAGGCCCTTTAGGATACCTCCAATGCTGGTTAATCTTAGAGCAAACAATACTGATGTTACTGTGTTCCACTAAAGGTTCCACACCATTAGCTAAGCTGCTAATTTGGCATCACTAAAATCAAAGCAGATGAAATGATGGCTCCTTGAACACAATGCCTGGGTGCATATCGACCACATGGAACACATAGCTAAGGTCCTGTGGTGAGGAAGTGGAGAGGCAACACGAGCTTGATATTAATGGAACAGTCTAGACACAAGAACATGGCAGGATTTTCCTGAAGGATGCTGGCAACCTTTGGTCATCGTGGTCATCAGAGAAATGCAGGTCAAGTGTGGTTACCCTGAACACTCTTCACTGATAGGTATGTCTTTGTCTCCAGCTCCATGTTCCCAATCTACCTGGAGATGCTTGCCACGCCTCAAAGAATGTAGTTCTGGCACTACTGGTGTCACTACTGAGGCAATTGTTAAATGAAGATCTTAGCAGCTGAAGGTTGGAGCAAACACTGACTAACAGTTGAAGCACCCGCTGTGAACTCTGAAACTTGTCTGATTCAGCTCTTGCTCCTAAATCACGCATCTCAATGTCTGCAGAATATTCCTTTAAGTAGAGACAAAAGAAGCAAACTAGCACAATATGCTCCTGACTTGAGTGGGAGTATTCCACGATGCGTTTGGTGTGGGCTGTTTAGCTTTTAGCACAGTAACATCAGTATGGTATTTATAGGCAGTGTTTGAAAAGGCCCATCATTAGGAGTGCACATCACCCTGGGAAAATGTCAGCCATGTCTGTGACGTACAGATCCCAGCTTGAAGAGTCCAGTCCAATTTTACAAAGGGCACGGTACTACTTAGAAATGATTATTTATGTGATTCAGATCAGGTAAAATCAGTCATTTATTTCATAGGACTTAAAAACAAGCACAACGTGATCCAAGCTCTAAGTTTGTATTTAACTATCTTTTGAGGCAGTACTTTTGCTCGGGATAGTTTGTATGTTAAATTTGCACCTGGGCTAATTCTTCACCAGGAATCTTAAAAACATGTGTTCTATTAAACCCTTCCCTGGTAATAATTATAAATATAAGTTGACTTCAGATGTTTATATTTAGCATAAGACCTGCACTCACTACAAATATTGAAACTTAAGAAAAGCATTTACAGGGGTATTAATGTTACCAGTTTACATTAACTTTAGATATTTGCCCAACAATATGTTTCTTCATCGATACTGGAGCTTAGCAAGCTTAGCATTTTTTAAATACGATAACATTATTCTTGTATAAGTTAAGAAACTTTGGGATTTTAATGCCCTTTCAATCTTCCATTTCTTCTTGACATTGAATTAAAAACTTTTATAGCACTTGACATTCTTTGAATGTATAACATGCAGCTGAAATTTACACAAGGCATTCATTATTCGGACCTAATAATATAGAAAAGGTTATAGTGAATCCCACTTAGGGGAATTCATTATAAATATATGTATCTATTAAGGAAAAGAAAACAGAAAGAAATGTAGAGTTAATTAAAGGTAACACAAACATGAAATGTT
This sequence comes from Raja brachyura, assembly GCA_963514005.1. The sequence goes on along the minus strand of OY740797.1, from coordinate 44,032,160 downwards.
TCCTATTTTAGAAAGTATTCTCTTTTAATTACAAGACGACACAACAACTTTCATTTACGTTGTGCTTCGATTTATGATAAATAAACCCCAGATGTGAAATGAATTGTGGAAAACAGTATGTTCATTGAACAGAAGCCAAAGCTATCATTTAATTATCAATCCAATCAAAATGAGAATGTGAACTTCAGCCCAACCTCATTTAGACTGAATACACTTGGTCCTTCAAGATAATTGAAGTACGTGTGTGCAGATGGGTGAAAATTTGTATCCTTATGCATGATGCATGGTGTCTGGGAGATGATTAACAGTAGCTTGGGTTCTAATTTCACTTCTTTTTGATTTAGCGAAGAAATTATAGCAGGGTGGAGGGTGGGAATATGGCGGGGTTTTGGGAGGTGATTTTAACCTGTTTTCTCCCTGTAGAAACTGGTCAAATTAGAAGATAAAAATGTGTGTTGTGTTTACTGCTTCATTCTTGCCCCTTGGCAAGGTTGACCCTGGTTTTTGGCCAGAAGCCAAAGTTCCCATTTGATTCAGTAAGGATCCCTGTTAACATATATTGGGGTCATATGACATATGGCTGAGGATTTTGCCAGGCACAATATGGTTGCCACATTTGCTTACGTCATTTCATTTTATGGGAAAGGGAGAAGGGTTGTTAGGGCAACACATAAAACTAAATCTTTGTTTGTTCCCCAAATCTTTATTGAACTTATAAATCAAATGACACCGTCAGTTCAAATTAAAATCTTTACTCCCCTGGTAACAAAAAAGATAGATTTAAGGAAATTTAAGGAAGATTTAAGTTGATCACAAACTTTAATGTGGTCACGGTTCGAAAGGCAATGACCGAGACACTGAAGGGGACTTTCAAAATTGCTGATATTTTTAAACATGACAAAGAAAACGGAACAAGAATGGATCTGCCGTGTGAATAGACACAAAACGCTGGAGTAACTCAGCGGGTCAGACAGCATCTCTGGAGAAAAGGAACAGGTGACGTTTCGGGTTGAGACCCTTCTTCAGACTGTGGATCAGGGGAAAGGCGAAAGAGAGATATAGACGGTGATGTAGAGAGATATATAGAACAAATGAATGAAAGATATGCAAAAAAAATAACGATGATAAAGGCCATAACATGTTAGCTGTGGGCTTGGTAAAAGCCAGTTACACAAACAACGAAGAGAAGAGTTCAAGAGACATTTATTGTCACATGCACCAATTGGTGCAGTGAGATTTGAGTTCCCAGACAGCATACAAATAAAAAGAACACAATACAGGATAGAATTGAACATGACCATCCCCACACAGCAGAATCACTGTTTCCCACTGTGAGGGAAGGCAATAAAGTTCAGTCATCTTCCTCTGTGTTCACCCGTGGTCGGGGCCTATTGAACCCTCCGCAGTCACCGCTACGGGTGGCCCGATGTTTCAGGCCCTCTCGCCGGGATGATCGGAGCTCTGGCGTCGGAACGGAAAACATTCTCAGCGGCTTGGAGTTTCCGAATCGGCCATTTCCTACCAGAGACCGCGGCTCCCGAAGTCCACAGGCCGAATTGGGCAGAGATTCAACGCTGGCGACCCTCGGCAAGAGGTCCCAGGAGTCCACGATGTTAAAGTCAGTGCCGCCCACGGCTGGAAGCTCCGCAAACCACAGCTCACGGTGTTAAACAGCAGGCCCAACACTCCGGAGCTCCAACACGGCGATCCCCGGTAAGGCATCGCCCGCTCCGCGATGGAATCCAGTGCTGCGCCGCTGCTGAAGCTCTGGCCGGTCTCCGGCAGGAAAGGCCGCGCCATTCCAGATGGTAGGCTGCGAGGGGGGGAGGGGCAGAGATGCGACTCGGAAAAAAGACGCATCCTCGATCAGGAAGTGACTGAGAAAATGGTTTCCCCCTTCCCTCCCCCCCCCCACCCCGCACTTAAAAAAGACTAAAAGACCTCCAAAAACATACATTTGACACAACTAAAATTAACAAAAAGGGGTGCCACCCGAAACTCACCAAGACAACAGTGAGACCTGTACAATGACTAGGGTGGGGGAGTGGTGGAGAGAGAGGGGATGCAAGGATTACTTGAAGTTAGAGAACTCAATATTCATACCATTGGGTTGTATGCTGCCTATTCTGACATGTGAGTATTCAGTATAAAATAAAACCAGAAAATGCTTGAAACTTTCAGCAGCTCAGGCAGCATCTGTGGGAAATTAAAACAGAATGAATGTTTCCGGATCAAACCCCTTCATTAGAACTTCATCAAATTTTCAGCATCTGCACCTTTTTGGTTTTTGTATTCAATATGGCTTAGTGGAGACTTTTTATGAACGTTACTTCTGCCAAAACTTAAACATGTGCCACAAGTCCTTGGTCATTAAGCATCAAACAGCTGGGCATCAAACTTTTCTTTCAGTTCCGCTATTCTGGCAAATGTTTTCTCTTTTACTACCAAACCTGGTCTACCTCTTCCTTTTTAACCTTTCCTTTTTCTGTAAGCTGGCATCTGCAGTTCCTTATTTCTACCTCACTATTTATTTTCCATTATTGCAACAGAACTGTTGAAAGTTTTCAACCATTATTACTGCCCCAACTACCTGTTCGCATCACTGTGTTTCCTGAATCGTGTGGGGGTGTTCTGTCCACCTAAAGACATAATGGACATGATCTTCACTTCACAGCAATTGCAAGAGATACACATGCAGCAGGACAGCCACAATAGTTAACCTTTTGCAATCTCACTAAGTAATCTAGATCAACTAGAAGGGACAACGGGGCTCAGTCAGATTAAAATTCAGCTGCTTAAATAAATCTGTCTCCAATTTAAATTTGTTTCATGACAGGACACAAGGCATGATCCTCACCATTAGGTCGACAAAATAGCCAATCTCAGTGAAGAGTGGTGCCAAACAAGTCTACATCGTTGTTGCAACTTTTGCTCACGCTTCATCAGACTCCCAAAATGGACATACTATTCCCAGCTCAGTTACGTGCAGAGATTACCATTTGGACAAGATGGAAAAGATTCAAGAATGTGCTCAAAGCCTCCAGGCAGAAAGAGTGGAGAAAGATTATTTGGGGTGGAACTGAAAGCCCCTGTCCCACTTAGGAAACGTGCACGGAAACCTCTGGAGACCTTGCGCCCCACCCAAGGTTTCCGTGAGGTTCCCGGAGGTTTTGGTCAATCTCCCTAATGGTGGAAAGAGGTTTCCACGTAGTGGAGGCTTCTTCTATGTTCCTGCGATTATTTCAAAAAAAACAAAACCGGCCTTGACTAAAAATAGGTTGCCATTTGGTCTAAGCCAGTGGAGTGGGGTTGCTATTTACTGACAGGCAGTCGAAGGCAATCTCCTTCGCTGACCGGCCATTTTGATTGGCTCATTGGAGTTTTCAGCAAAGATCCTGTAGGATCTTTGGTTATCTGGACCTAGAAGATCCGCCTGAAGGTAAAATGCCCACTAACTTTAGTAAACTTCTTAAAACTGTCTCCACTTCTCCCCCCTTCTCCCCCCTTCTCTCCCCTTCTGTTCCCCTACTCTGTCCTTCTCTTCCCTTCTTTCCCCTTCTCTCCCCTTCTCTCCCCCTTATCCCCCTTCTCTCTCCCCTTCTTTCCCCCTTTCTTTCCCCGTCTCTCTCCCCTACTCTGTCCTTCTCTCCCCTTCTTTCCCCTTCTTTCCCCTTCTCTCCCTCCCTCCCATGCTCTCTAAAGGACTTACCGTGCTCTGTGGCAGCTGTTTACCTTCCTCTTCATAGCGCAGACAGCGTTCCTCCGCTGTCCCTGGCCCCCACCTTCGCAACGTGTTTGTGTGTGTGTGTGTGCGGTCGGTAGCAAAGATCCTGCAGGATTGTTGGTCAGTAGATGCAGCTTATGCTTCGGTCGAGGCTTTCCAGGCAAGTGACCAAAACCTCTGGCGATTCATGGAAACCTTGGGTGGGGGGCAAGGTCACCAGAGGTTTCCGTTCAGGTTTCCTAAGTGGGACAGGGGCAGTAGACCTCAAGTCTGTGCACCAAGTGTGTAAGCATTGGATGTGCACATCACCCCCCAAGCTACTGTACCAAACCATTCATCTCTATCATGAGACAAATTTCCGCAGACAGCCACATTTTAGTAGAGTGCCCCATCTGTAGAAAAATCTGCAGCTCTCACATTGGTTTTAACAATCACCTCAGACCTCATAAAATTGGAATGGTGGCAAGTTATCCTCAATTCTCAGGCACGGCCAAAGAAGACGGTATAACGCTGATATCATACATATTTGACAACATGATTCTGGTTGATGCCTTGGTGATTTAGGCACCCCAGTCCCAGCACCTACCTTGAGATTTTCCACCACATGAGACCAATATCATGGCAGAGAGATATATTAGAGCCTCGTGGGAAGGTTTAAACTGGTGGGTTGGGACTCAAAGCAGCTGAGAAAGTTGATGTAAATACAAAAGTTAAAGAGAGCAAGTTCAGTAAACAGGACAGGCAGGAGCATGGCAAGGAGTCAGGGAAGACAATGGTTTAAACCGCATTTATTTCATAAAGAGTGAACTCAGTGCGTTGGTATACATGGAACTGGGATATTATAACTATTATAATAATTACTGAAGGAGAGACAGGACTGGCAGTTCAATGATCTGAGGTTCAAAATGGGTGGAGCTAAAAAATAAGAAGGGATTATTAATCTGAAGGTCTTGACCCAAAATGTCACCTGTCCATGTTCTCCAGTGATGCTGCCTGACCTGCTGAGTTACTTAGCACTTTGTGTCCGATCGTGTATTAACGAACATCAGCACTTACTTGTTTCTCCAGGGTGATCACTTTGATGGGTTTGCATGGAAGGCCCCCAATAGTCAGCAGGAGTTAGAATAAATATGTAGGGTGATCACAGATAGCTGCAAGAGTAATAGTATCGGAATGAAGGGGGGTTTTAACTTTCCAAATATCAACTGGCACTGCCATAGTACGAAATGCTTGGATGGGGTGAAATTTGTTAAGTGTTTTCAGGAATATTTTTTTCAATGCTGGCATAGCGGTAGAGCTGCTGACACAGCGCCAGAGACCCAGGTTTGATCCTGACTACGGGTGCTTGTCTGTAGGGAGTTTGTACGTTCTCCCCGTGACCTGCTTGGGTTTTCTCCGAGATCTTCGGTTTCCTCCCACATTCTAAAGACATACAGGTTTGTAGGTTAATAGGCTTAGTATAAGTGTAAAATTATCCATAGTGTGTGTTAAGGCCGCTTTGCCAAAACGCCAAGTCACCAAAAGGCTGCGTCGCTTACAAGCCAACTAATCAAAAGGCCGCTCTCAAAGTCAAATAACAGACATGAAGTCGCCGGGGGGGATGCAGGACTTGTCAGCGATTGGTGCAGACCCCTGCGTCCATCACATCACTGGCCGATGGAGACGGGAGGGTGGGGGTCATTTTCCCACACAAGCCATAGGTGACGGGCACTCTGAACCCTAGCTCCAAGTTGTAAGCGGCCGAAGGAGCGCATCCCTCCGGACAGCCCCCACTCTCCCACGGCCACAGCCACGGCCGCCCACTGCCTCGTCTCCCCCATGTGGCCGCACTGTGACGGGCTGTGTGTCGGCAGCGCCAGGTGGAGCAGAGGTGAGGGACAAGCTGGTCCCTCCGCCCACCCAGAGTCACTGATCATCGGACCCATCGGCGACGAACAATTTAATCTCCTCCCACTCACCCCCCCCCCCCCGACAACAAGAAGCACGTTTTATTTATTACCATCTGGTTGCCTGCGTAATGCACACAACAAGCTCCCACGCACAAAACACCAGATAATCTGTAAACTGTTTTAACCGAAGATGGACACAAAAAGCTGGAGTAACTCAGCGGAACAGGCAGCATTTCTGGAGAGAAGGAATGGGTAATGTTTCAGGTCGAGACCCTTCTTCTGACCTGAAGACTGAGTCTGAAGGGTCTCGACCCAAAACGCCACCCATTCCTTCTCTCCAGAGATGCTGCCTGTCCCATTGAGTCACTCCAGTATTTTGTGTCTACCTTTGGTGTGACAGTTGTCTAATTTCATCTGCTTCATGTATTGTGCACATGGAAGAGACGCTAGACTATGTATCTATTCATCCAAGTGTGCTCTTAATGAAATCTCACATCTTTGCGAGGGAGGGATGGAATGGATGTAACCACCGTCTAAAGCAAAGGCATAGTTAGGACAGGGAAATAATCCCACCACTTAATTAATCAGGTTCCTGAATGTAACAACTATTTATACATGTAACATTTTTGTTTTTAAATCAGTAACTCATTTTTCAATGTTAATGCTGCCCTGTCCTGTGGGAAGGGCTTGCTGTAGCTGGTTTCATAGTTGCCTTCATTGTTGGTAGGTGCTGATCTTTCACACTGTTAGTGATGTGATGGACGCGGGAGTCTGGACCAATCGCTGACAAGTCCCGCCCCCCTGGCGACGTCATGTCCGTTATTTGGCTTTTCGGCAGAGCGGCCATTCGGTGAGTTGGCTTGTCGGCTACACAGCCTTTCGGTCAGTTGCCGTTTCGGCAGAGCGGCCTTTCAGTGACTTTGCTAGAAGGCGTCCTGCCTTTTCGGTCAGTTTGCTTTTAGGCATTCCCACCCTTTTGGTTAGTTGGCGATTCGGCTTTGTACGCTTTTGGTTAATTGGCGTTTCGGCTTTGTTTCCGCTCGGTTATTTGGCTTCCGATTCAGCTTCTTTGATTCAGCTTCTCGTCCTTCGATGCCACGTCCACACACAAAGTGGGCCAGGCCCTTAAGGGATGTGTGTGTGAATGTGTGCGGGGAGCGCAGGTCAGTGCAGACTCAGTGGGCCGAAGGGCCTGTTATCGCGCTGTATCTCTAAACTAAACTAAACTAAATCAATATGTAGACAACCTGACTAGAGAAGGTGCTAAACTTGATGTCCTCTTGGGGAATAAAGCAGGACAGCCGACTAAGTGCTAGTGGGGAACTCGTTGAGGTCAGTAGCTATAATTCTATGCACCTTTAATTGTATGTAAAAGGACGGGATAGGTCCACAATTTCAAATCCTAAATTGGGACAAGGCCAATTTACATTGTATTGGACAGGAACTTTCGGAAATTGATTGGGAGATGCTGCTGGCAGAAAAAGGGACAGCTGGTAATGAGATGTTTAAGATTAAAAAAAAATGTAGGCAAAAATGTCGTAGGATCATTTGTTGTATGTGAAGGCTGGTAGGGTGGAAGGTGAGGACATGGGAGACTCTGAGTGGTTTAAAAAAAAATGTAGGTGAAAATGTTGGATTAAAAAAAAATGTAGACGATAAAATCAGAGGATTTTTAAAAAATGTAGGCGAAAATGACAGTGGATTTAATTTTTTTTTAAATGAAAGTAAATCCATAGATGCTGTCTCACCCGTTGAGTTTCTCCAGCATTTTTGTCTACCGCTGGTAATGAGATAGTGAGAGTTCAGGGCCAGCATGTTCATGCTAGAGAGAAGGGTAAGGCTGGCAGAAGCAGGGAACCCTGATGACAAGAGATATTGAGGTTCTGGGCAGCAAAACGGGGGCAACCTGAATCAAGTGAGTCCCTTGAGGAGTAGAGGGGGCACAGGGATACACTTGAGGGAAATCAGGAATTCAAAAAGAGGTCATGAGATAGTTTGGTAGATAAAGGAGAATCTAAAGAGATTCTACAGTTATATTAAAGGCAAAAGAGTAACTAGGCAGAGAATAGGGCTCCTTAAAGATCAAAGAGGCCGTCAATGTGTGGAGACACAGGAGATAGGCGAGGTATTAACTAAATATTTCTCATCTATATTCGTTGTGGAGAAAGACATTGATGCTAGGGCAGATGGGAAAGTTAATGGAGGGGCATTAAAGGGAATCCTCGTTATCGAAGAGGAGGCGCAAGAGATCTTAAAACCCATTAATTAATGGGATACATTCCCAAGACCTGATCAGGCGTATTCTCGGACATTAAGACAGAAGCTAGGGAAGAAATTGCTCGGTCACCAGCAACATTGTTTGTATCATTTATACCCACTAATATGAGTAGTTCAGTAGATATTGTCTACATGGACTTGAACAAAGCTTTTGCCGAGATAACACATGGTAGGCTATTCCGAAAGATTAGACGGGATCTATTGTGAGTGGGATTACACGGGATCTACGATGGCTGATTGGATACAAAATTGGCATGGTGATGGTAAAGGATTGTTTTCAGACAGGAGGCCTGCAACAAGTGACGTACCACAGAGATGGATGCTGCTTTCACTATTGTTCATTATTTGGTTAGTTTGGTTCAGTTTAGTTTAGTTTAGAGAGCCAGAGTGGGAACAGGCCCTTTGGCCCACGGAGTCCGCACCGAACAGCGATCCCCGCACATTAACACCACCCGACACACAAGGGACAATTTTTTGCACTTATACAAAGCCAATTAGCCTACAAACCTGTACGTGTTTAGAGTGTGGGAGGAAACCGAAGATCTCGGAGAAAACCCACGCGGTCACGGGGAGAACGTACAAACTCCGGACAGGCAGCACCTGTAGTCTGGATCAAACCCAAGTCTCTGGTGCTGCAAGGGCTGTAAGGCAGCAACTCTACCGCTGTGCCAACGTGCCCCCCCCCCCCCCCTAATATTCATATTCATATTAAAAATTTGGATGCGAGTGTTGACGTCGGCAGATAACTTTGTGGGTGACACTAAAAGTGGTGGTATAGTGGACAGTGAAGAAGGTTATCTATGATTAGAATGGCATCTTGATCAGCTGGGCCACTGAGCCAAGGAATGGCAGATGCAGTTTAAATTAGATAAAAACCAGGGCAGTGCTTACATGTAAATAGTCAAGCCCTGGGGAGTGTTTGTGGAACAGAAGAATCTCAAGGTTCAGATACATGCTTCCAAGAAACTGGTGATACAGATGGATAGTGTGGTGATTGAAGGCTTGTGTGTATTGAGTACAGGAGTTGAAATTTCATGTTACAGCTGTACCAGACATTGGCAAGGCCACACATGGAGTACTCTGGGGAGTTCTGGTTGCCGTGCCAAAGAAAGGTCCTTAAACTTGAATGGGTGCAAAAAAAGATTTATGAGGCTATTACTGTGTGAGAAGGGTGTGAGATATAAGGAGAGGCTGGATAGGCTGGTTTGTTTTTCCCTAGACCAGGGGAGGTTGAGACCTTATAGAGATATGTAAAATCATGAGGAGAATAGTTGAGTATGGGCATAGCTGAATAAGCATGGTCCTCCCTTGGGTAAGGGAGTCTAAAATTAGAGGGAATATGTTTAAGGTGCGGAAGAAAAATTTAAAAAGGACCTGAGGGACACGTTTCTACACAGAGGATGGTGCGTACATGAAACAAGCCGCCAGAGGAAGTGGTCAAGGCGGGTACAATTGCAACATTTAAAAGGTACTTAGGCAAGTACATGAGTAGGGCAGATTTGGAGGGATGCGGCTCAGGTGCAGGCACTTGGGCCTTGTTCGGTTAGGCAGCTTGGTCAGCACGGATGAGTTGGGCCAAAGGGCCTGTTTCCATCCTACAGAGCTTTATGAGCACTTTCCTCCCCACATCACAAAGACTTAGGGTTGGTAGCTATTCTAAGTTGCCCTTGGTGTGCAAGGGAGTGGTGGAACTCGGGGGAGGTGGTGAAGGGAATGTTGGAGAAGAAAATGGGATTAGTGTTAATGAGTACTGGATAGTTCTCACTGATGTAGTGGATTGAATGTTTGTTTCTGTGCTGTATGACCCTATGACTCTGTTCCTGCCGTTCTATATTTCCTAATGTTACAAACACATGGTCCTCTGTATAGTTCTGACCATAGTTGAAGGCGAAGAATAGAGCAAGATCGGCAACTTAGAAAAACAGCATGGCAATAAAGATAGGAGGACGTAAACTGCTGAAAACACTCGTCCCAAACAGGCCTAGCTATCACAGATAGGTTAGATTGGATAGTGGTGCCAAGATCTTCTTGGATTGCGACTGGGAGAATAATATTTTTTATGGGTTTTGCTGGGATCAAGGACTTCTAAGATATTAGCCATTATCTCCATTAGTAAATATTTACATGTAACAGTCAGATGATGCTGTGAATTTAATTACTGAATGATGTAATTGAGACAAATGGCCTGGAAAGATGAGGCTTGCAATCTAGACTGAACAGGAGCGTGAATTCACAATTTGTGCCCTAATATGTCTGATATATTTGAAACTTGGGTGCTACATGAATCAGCATGCTTGTGCTACGTCTGAATGATAAAGGTTCCTCTCAAAGAGTCATCTTTATTATCTGAAATCATCAAACAGTAAAATATCAAGGACATTTCTTTTTTGTAATTTAAGAATAAATTCACTGCGATATCACATTAGAAATTATATGGAGGGGTCAGAATCTAGTATCTAGAATTCTATGTACTTAAAGGACATGAACCCAATACAAGTGGTGAATCTTCACATAAAGATGCTCAATGGATTATGATCTGATTTTGTGAGACTTTTAAATTTCTCAGAAATTGCATGATATTGAGTAGTGGTTTGTGCACACTTTTCTGTAGCTGGTTTTGCAATGAGATTTTCATACAATTCATGCATTGTAAGCTGTAATTTAACCATCAGAAGCTTTTTTACCAGGATGGAAATGCCAAAGTCGAGAGGGCATAATTTCAAGGTGAACGTTTTAAGGGGGTTGTGTGGGGATTTTTTTTTTATACAGAGGGTGGTGGGTGCCTGGAATGCACTGCATCGGGTAGTGGTACAGGCAGATGCAATAGTGGAATTTAGGATGCTTTTAGATAGGAACGTGGATATGGAGGTAATGGAGAGGTATGGATCATGTGCAGGCAGGGAAGATTAGTTGAGCTTGGCTTCGTGCTCAGCAGACATTTAGGGCCAAAGGGAGTGAGCGAGATGCAACTGGTCCTTGATTATGCTGGTGGCCTTGCTGAGGCAGCGTGAAGTGTAGATGGAGTCAATTGAAGGAAGGTTGGTTTGCTGGTGGCCTGGGCTACGTCCACAACTCTGCAATTACTTGCGGTCTTGGATGGAACTGTTCCCATGCTGAACCATGCTGTGATGCTTTCTACAGAACAACTGTAGAAGTCCTTGTACATGGCTGCACAAGGAGTAAAGAAGGGGGCTGAGAACACATCCTTGCAGAGCGCCAGTGTTGAGCATGATTTGTCCCCTACCCTCACTGATTGGAGACTGTTGGTCAGGAAGTCGTATGTTACAGATGCAGAGGGGAGTGCTGACTCCAAGTTCCACGAGTTTGGAGATGAACTTGGTTGGGATAATGGTATCGAAATGCTGGAGCATCTTTGAGCGCATTGGTAGGTAAGGGTGCAGTTGGTGGAGGCATTGGGCGCGTACGTAGGTGGGCCATCTGGCCTGGCTGGTTCCCGATGGCCAGTGGAAGATCTGGGAGCATGCGTCTTTGGCCTGATCCGGACTCGCTGCCGGGTTCTGCCGTTGGGTGCTCTGGGAGGCTGGGCCCCCTGTCTGTGAGGCCTTGAGTTTGGGTGCTGCCTATGGGTCGGGGCTCGTTCCTGGTCGGGCACAAAGTTGCTGTCATGGGGTCGTCACCTCCAGGCTAAGGTCGGTTGAGTCGACCGGAGGCTCCGGGAGGTCGGTAGGCCTCAGGTTTCATCGGTCGTGGTAGGCCTGAGAAAGGGAGCATTGTCAGTATAAGAAACACTGCCTAGGGGTAGCAGCCTGTTTTCAGTTGAGCCCAGAGGTCCAGTCATGGGGTCGGCAGCTCCGAGAGGGAAAGGTGGGGGGGGGGGGGGATGTCGGTAGAGTCATTTGTAGGCTCTGAGAGATTGGTAGGCTGTAGGTATTGTTGGTTATCGTAGGTCTCGCTGGTTGTGTCCTTACTGGTCCAGGAGTCAATCTGGGAGGTTGGTTGGACCCAGGAGTCAGAGAATCCACAGACCTGAGAAGAAATTAAAGAGAGCTTTCATAAGTTCATAGGTTATAGGAACATGGGTTTAGGAGCAGAATTAGGTCATTCAGCCTATCACGTCTACTCTGCCATTCCTTCATGGCTGATCTATCTTTCCCTCTCAACCCCATTCTCCTGCCTTCAACCCGTATCCCCTGAACCTGTCACTCTCAGCCTTTAAAATATCCATTGACTTGGTCTCCACAACGTTCGGTTGCAATGAACTCCACAGATTCACCACCCGCTGATTAAAGGAATTCCTCCTCATCTCCTTTCTAAAGGTACGTTCTTTTATTCTGAGGCTACGGCCTCTAGTCCTAGACTCTCCCACTATTGGAAACATCCTCCCCACATCCACTCTATCCAAGCCTTTCACTCTTCAGTAAGTTCCAATGAGGTCCACCCTCATCTTTCTAAACTCCAGCGAGTACAGGCATTGTTATTGTAAGAAATGCTGTCGTTGAAATGAAGATTTAAAACATCTTATAAAATCATAAGAGGAATAGATCGGGTAGAGTCTCTTGCCCAGACTAGGTGAATCGAGGACCAGAGGACATAGGTTTAAGGTGAAGGGGAAAAGATTTAATAAAAATCAGAGGGGTAATAGGAATAATAGGGCTAAAATGAATCAAAGGGGTAACTTTTTCACACAAAGGGTGGTGAGTGTAGGGAACAAGCTACAAGAGTAGGTAGTTATCTATTAATAGACACATAGTAAGGTACATGGATAGGACAGGTTTGGAAGGATATGGACCAAACGCAGGTAGGTGGGACTAGTGTAGCTGGAACATGTTGGCTGGTGTAGGCATGTTGGGCCAGAGGTCCTGTTTCCACACTGTATCACTCTATGACTCTGAGAGCGGAGCAATTGTGATGGATGGTAGCAGATCCTCTTCTATACCGCAAAGCGTCACCTACATATGGTGCCATCTTGCTCATGAATAATAATACAATCAAGTAGAGCTAACATGAGAGAAGAAATTATGCCTGTCATGTACATTAGAGCAATTTATAACTAGCAGAGTGGATAGCGGAGATTCATTTTTTGCAGTGTATTTGGATATCCAAATGGCAAAAGACAAGGTGGCACAGAAAAGATTCCTACTTGATAATAAGTGATAGAATTGTAAATAATACATTGACATGGTCAGAGACATTGGCTATCTAAAAGAGGAGATGATTGAGATTAATATGTAGGAAGGAACTGCAGATGCTGGTTTAGATAGTCACAAAAGGCTGGAGTAACTCAGTGGGACAGGCAGCATCTCAGAAGAGAAGGAATGGGTGACGCTTCGGGTCGAGACCCTTCTTCAGAGATAAATGGGTCATTGTCATGTTGGGTAAGTATAACCAGTTAGTTGTCACAGGGATTGGCACTATTTATAATTTATAATCCAGACACAGGAGATGGAATTTCATGAAAGTGTTGCCAGATTCGCTGATGATAAATGGGAAAGCAAGTTGTGAGGAGGACACCAAGAGGAAATAAGAAAATTAAGTGAGTGGGGAAAGAATTAGCGGATTATCTGTTTTGATAAGAACGGAATATCAGAATGTTGCTTAACTGGAGAGAGGTTGAGAGATTGCTACTGATAGGAGGGATGCTGGTGTCCTTATGCATGGAACCTTAAGCATGCAGGTGCAACAAGTTATATGGAATGCCAATGGGATGTGGGCTTTATTACAAGAAGCTTTGAGTGTAAAATTAGGGAAGTCTGCTGCAATTGTGTAAGATGTTAGTGAGATCACACATGGAAAGCTGCAGACAGAAAGCATATACCTACGTGCAGAGAAACATAGAAATATAGAAACATAGAAAATATGTGCAGGAGTAGGCCATTCGGCCCTTCGAGCCTGCACCGCCATTCAGTATGATCATGGCTGATCATCCAACTCAGTATCCTGTACCTGCCTTCTCTCCATACCCCCTGATCCCTTTAGCTACAAGGGCCACATCTAACTCCCTCTTAAATATAGCCAATGAACTGGCCTCAACTACCTTCTGTGCCAGAGCATTCCACAGATTCACCACTCTCTGTGAGAAAAATGATTTTCTCATTGCGGTCCTAAAAGACTTCCCCCTTATCCTTAAACTGTGACCCCTTGTCCTGGACTTCCCCAACATCGGGAACAAACTTCCTGCATCTAGCCTGTCCAACCCCTTAAGAATTTTGTAAGTCTCTATGAGATCCCTCCTCAATCTTCTAAATTCCAGCGAGTACAAGCAGAGTCTTTCTTCATATGGAAGTCCTGCCATCCCAGGAATCAGTCTGGTGAACCTTCTCTGTACTCCCTCTGTGGCAAGAATGTCTTTCCTCAGATTAGGAGACCAAAACTGTACGCAATACTCCAGGTGTGGCCTCACCAAGACCCTGTACAACTGCAGTAGAACCTCCCTGCTCTTGTACTCAAATCCTTTTGCTATGAAGGCCAACATACCATTTGCTTTCTTCACAGCCTGCTGCACCTGCATGCCTACTTTCAATGACTGGTGTACCATGACACCCAGGTCCCGTTGCATCTCCCCTTTTCCTAATCGATCACTATTCAAGATTAACAAAGTTGATTACATAGGTGAAGGGATGTTTAATTTAGTTTAGAGGCACAGGATGAAAGGCCCTTTGGCCCATCTAATCCACGCCAACCATTGATCTGCCATTCCAACTAGTTCTATGTTATCCCATTTTTTATTCACTCCCTACACTCTTGGGGCAATTTGCAGTGATGTATTGACCTACAAACCCACATGTCTTTGTCTACTGAGCTGGATTTCATGTAATCATTTTTAGTTTTGTAAAGTATGCGAAGCTGGGAGGCAGTGTTAGCTGTGAGGCGAATGCTAGGAGGCTGCAAGATGACTTGGATAGGCTGGGTGAGTGGGCAAATGTACCTTAACAATGAAAACAACATTGTTGTCCTATCTCACTGCAGTGGAACCAACATTCATTTCCTGGACAAAGTGATTTCTCTGCAAAACCAGCATATAGCTTTGGCAGAAGGCTATTTATGAAGTCATACAACCACTCGAAGAATTAAATAAAGCTTTTGTGTATCAAGTGACAATTTTTTAACATTGTTTTAAAGTGACCTAGAAACAGTGAGGGTGAATTATTTTTGTGTGCTTGCGATGAGAAAAGTCACATCATCTGTGTGGATTGTGCTGTACTATCCTCACAGTTATATTATCTGGAGTGATGGTTATTCCTCATAGTGATAGTATCTGCATTGATAGTTATCTAGCCAAGATAATGGTGGATTTTCATAGCAATGCCACTCGCTTGGGCAGCCTGTGCTTAGCTTGGTGTCAGAGGTGCTGATTAAAGGTTGGTGGCTCAGGATAGCCTCCCAACAGTGGCAACATTTAAAGTTCCCTTGAGCTCAGGCCGGCTGTTTTGTTGTCATGCATAAACATCAGAAATTATGCCAGAAACCAGTTTCAGAGTTTTGATTAGTGAAATGTAGATCATTTCAATGGTGAGATTCCCGCACCGACCTTCCTGTCCTGGGCCTCCTCCATTGTCAGAGTGAGGCCCAGCACAAATTGGGGGAACAGCACCTTCGCTTGGGCAGTTTACACCCCAGCGGTATGAACATTGACTTCTCTAACTTCACATAACCTTTGCTGTCCCTCTCCCTCCATCCCACCCCCTTCCCAGTTCTCCAACCAGTCTTACTGTCTCTGACTACATTTTATCTCTGTTGCTTTGTTGTTACCTTCTCCCAGCTAACAATGATCCAATCTACATTTTCCTTGATCTCCATTCCTTTTATCCTGTTTTCACACCTTACACGTCCTTATCTATGTATCTCCCTCTCCCCTGACCTCAGTCTGAAGAAGGGTCTCGACCCAAAATGTTACCCATTCCTTCTCTTTAGAGATGCTGCCTGTCCCGCTGAATTAACACAGCATTTTGTGTCTATCTTCGGTTTAAACCAGCATCTGCAGTACCTTCCTACTCATTTCAATGGTGGATTATTTCATTAAACACTCACTATGTGGTATGAAGCAGCTTGCATAGTTAACAGGTTTAGTTGATTAAGTTTGGACTTCATTGCAGGTGGGATTCATCCTACAAGAGGACACCACCAAGCTCATTTAGTTGTAGTCTAGTTGCTCGAGAAGAGGAAATTAAATGGCAATGCTGAATATAGAAACATGGAGCAGTAGTTGCTGGTTTACACACAAGGAAACCGAGTGATGGAGTAACTCAGCGGGTCAGGCAACATTTTTGGAGGATATGCTTGGGTGACGTTTCAGATCTGGACCCTTCTTCAGTTAGATTGTGGCATCGGGGGGTGGGGGGGGTGGGGGGGTGTGGGGGGGGGGGGGGATTGGGAGGTGGAGAAAGCTAGGAGAGACAAGAAGCAGCACAAAGCCTGGCAGGTATCAGATGGATAGGAAGCAACTACAGAGTCTTGTTTGCACCAAAGATGGACACAAAATGCTGGAGTAACTCAGGCAGCATCTGTGGAGGAAAGGAATAGGTGACGTTTTGGGTCGAGACGTCTCTTCAGGCTGGTAGGCTGATTAGTAATAGATGGACTCTGGCAAAGGGGGTTATTGATAAGCACAAAGACCAACAAAGATGTCTTCAACCATTTGTTTCCTCTCTCCAGCTTACTTACCCCCTCCCCCGTGGCCTGACAATGCTGTATGACTGAGTTGCAATATTTGAAGCTTTGGCTGAATCCTTGAATGTTTGCGCTGGGTTTTCAGTGAAACTAATCTGCTGTTACAGAAATATCTGTAATTTTGGAAAATAGTGAGGGTGACCTAAATATATGCACTGAACTTCCAGGTGTTTGTGGGCCTGATAGTTGAAGGAGCTTAATTAATTTCAGGAAAGGCATCATCATTAATGTAATGTTTTAGTAGCTGCATTATTCAGCTGCACATGCTAATTCACTTCCCTTGTTTTGTTGTTCTCACTGAACTCCAACAAGCTGCTTCTCCAGTGATGCCAGCCTTCAGTAATTAGTCACAAATATTCCTTAAATCAATAGAGATAGACGTTCAAAATACTCAAAAGATATTGAAGTGTATTAGCATGAGAGTGGTGGGGAAACTGCTCTGCTGGGTTGAGTTAGTCAATCAACATCTCTTTGACATCCTGGTTGATTCATCCTATTGAGATTGAAAGCAAAGATACGTTTTCTCATTATTATGAATACAATGACATTCTTATTAAAATGTTCCTCCTGTCAGAGTGGGACTTTGAGACCGTGTATGCTCATACTAGTCTGGAAATGCCTGAATCCATTTAATCCCAGGAGGCTCAGTCAGATTAGTACAGAATGGGGATTGCTAGAAATACCAAATACAGCAGGGTTTACCTGGAGTAGGTAACTCAGTCCAAGAACAATTTATGATGCAAAACACACTGCAGTGTATCAAACGTGGTCAAAGGTCACAGTGGCCTCAGGAGTGACTTTGATGTAGACGTTGAGAATTTACAACAAATCTGTATGATATTTGATCTTGGGTTCCTATATTAATGTGTTTTTAGTTTATGACAGGGGCTGTCCCACTGCGGCGACCTAATCTGTGAGTTTAGAAGACTTTGCCCTCGACTCAAACTCGCAGCATGGCCGACACGTGGTCCTAGGAGGTCCTGTGATGTCACTGGAACGCTCCTTCATGCTCGAGGGAAGTTCACGAATACTTGTTGCCTCAGCTAGGTCACGGAAAATGTTTCAACATGTTGAAACATTTTCAGCGAGTAACATTTGTTCAGCATGGGTCTTTTTAACTCATGGTGCAGTGGAGTGGGGTCGCTATTTAGTTACAGGCAGTCGAGGGCAGCTGTAGGCAATCTCCTTCGCTGATCGGGCATTTTTATTGGCTCATTGGAGTTTTCAGGACCCAGGAAAACCGACCAGCAGGTTAAATGCCCGCTAAACTTTATTATACTTCTTAAAAGTGTCCCCACTCCTTCTCCCCCCCCCCTTCTCCCCCCTTTTCTCCCCTTCTCTCCCCCCCCCCACCCCTCTCTGAGCTCTCTAAAGGACTTACCGTTGCTGTGCAGCCGCTTTACCTTCCTCTTCATCGCGGGTGTGAATTTCAGACAGCGCTCCCCCGCTTTCCCTGGCCCCCGCCTTTGCGATGTATTTGTGTGTGTGCGGTCGGTCGATCCAGCTTGCGGTTTCAACGCGGATGGTCGATCCAGCTCGAGGTTTTCCAGGTGAGTGGCCGCAAGCTTGAAGGTTGACCACACTCTGCTGGACTTGCGGATTAGGTCGCTGCAGTGGGACAGCCCCTTTAGGTTATTCCAACATATAATCAGCTGGATAGGGCTGATAGC
The DNA here is from genome assembly GCA_963514005.1 of Raja brachyura. Next base: position 44,013,972 of record OY740797.1, on the reverse strand, counting down.
AGCTCCAGAGGTAACGGACATCCAGCCACAGCACTATTTGGACTTTCTTGCATTTCAGAGCTAGAGGTCATACGCAGATCTCAGAGACCAGATACACCTTATACCTGGCCCTTCAGCTTTTACACCAGCCAAACACTGTTGTCACTAACATGGCTCCATTCATTTGAATGCACTCACCTCCTTGAATGAAAAGGTAGACAAACATGCTGGAGAAACGCAGCGGGTGAGGAAGCATCTATTGAGAGAAGGAATAGGTGACGTTTCGGGTTGAGACTCTTCTTCAGACTGATATCGGGGGGGGGGTGCGGGAAAAAGAAAGGAAGAGGTGGAGACAGTAGGCTTGTGGGAGAGTTGGGAAGGGGGGGAAAGGAGGGAGAAAGCAAGGACTACCTGAAATTGGAGAAGTCAATGTTCATACCGCTGGGGTGTAAACTACCCAAGTGAAATATGAGGTGCTGTTCCTCCAATTTGCATTGGGTCTCACTCTGGCCATGGAGGAGGCCCAGGACAGAAAGGTCGGATTCGGAATGGGAGGGGGAGTTCCAGTGCTGAGCCTCCGGGAGATCAGATTGGTTATTGCAAACCGAGCGGAGATGTTGGGCGAAGCCATCGCCAAGTCTGAATGAAAAGGTAAGTTTAGCCAATTACTTTGACTATCCTTGTTTATTTCAGTGCATTTTTGTTTAGTTAATTTGCAGCTTAATGCATTTTATGTGTTAGCGTGTTACTTTTTAATTAGCTATTGAAAACAATTCATTTCAAATTAAGTCAGTCATCAGATGTATTTAAAATCATTGAAACAGGCCTTTAAGAGAACAAGTTGTGAAGGGTCCCAAGGGTGGCTGTGATAGTGGAGCCTCAGGATATGTCACCAGTCCGAGTCCACTTCATTCATGAAATGGTAATGAAACCAAGGCCTGGGGTCAAGCACAGGGGGTGAGCAGGTCAGATCAAGCACAATCTGACCCACAAACTGGAGAAGAAATTGTCAATTTAGATGCACCAAATCTCTTGCCCAGAGTAGGGGAATCGAGCACCAGAGGACACAGGTTCAAGGTGACGGGGAAAAGATTTAATAGGAATCTGATGGGTAACTTTTTCACACAAAGGGTGGTGGGTGTATGGAACAAGTTGCCAGAGGAAGTAGTAGAAGCTGGGACTATCCCAATGTTTAAGAAACAGTTAGGCAGATACATGGATAGGACAGGTTTGGGGGGATATGGACCAATGCAGGCAGGTGGGACTAGTGTAACTGGGACAAGTTGGTCGGTGTGGGCAAGTTGGGCTGAAGGGCCTGTTTCCACACTGTATCACTCTATGACGCAATGACTATGTATTTACTGCTTGCGTCAACTTTGAAAGGAAGGCACCAAGAATTATTTATTTTCCATTTTGGAGGTGAGCTGAACAAATGCAGTCCAAAAACTCGCCATCTTTTTAAGGAGTGATGATGTAGTTTATTACCCACAATGTTTCTTGCAACTAAATTATTTCTTCACACATAACTCACTTAATGTAACAGGTCAAACACCTTGCACAGCTATTTCAGGTACCTTTTGAAAATTCAACTTATTCAAAACATAACAATAAACCATACAAAATTAACGCTAATGAGATTTCATTAGGCAATCAAATGAAAACATGGATGAATGATATGGTCAGTGCTCCATATATATTATAAACTATTAGATAGTAAGTGTTGGTGTTCATAAAAATGATTGCTGCAATATTAAAACAGTGTGACTGTTGTTCATTGAATAGCCTCTATGTTGGATAAAAGTGTTTTTTGTACAGGCAAAGGCTGTTAAAAGAAGTGGCTACAAATCTTGGTGTCCGTTTGCAAGTGAAAATCTGGGTAAATAAGCTGTGCAATACTATCCCGTAGCTTCTGGGTACTGCAACTGGGATACCATTTTCTCGCACTAGGTGAGAATAACAAATATGTCCTCTGGCAGATGGGACAAGATGCCAACTTTACAGCCTTTTCTAGATTAAAGTCGATCATTAGCGTACATTGGTTATTCCCGCAGATTTACTTAATACATTCTGATCACAATCATTTTCTTCCCTTTAAAAGTAGAATCCGACACTGGTGGTTGTTTGGACTAACCAGCTGACATTGCGCTGTGGCACCGTCACAGTGGTTTATTAGTGAGGATGATTATTACTCATATCCACTTGTTAATTACAAACTTTCAACTATGTGAAGGCATATACTGCTCTACTATAAACAAATGTATTTCGATAGTCCAGCCTATTATTTTAAATCTAATTTCATCTGCAACAATGATCCTTTTCCTCTTAAATATAAATTTAGTTTGGCAAAAGTGAATTGATCTTATCAGAATTGAACCGTGTTCAAACTTTAGCAGTAGTTCCGTTTTGAAGGATAGGCCTTGACAAACCACAACTACTGTATATGCAGTGACACATGTAATACAACTGGGCTTTACAATTTAGTTTTCACTGCCAAATCCTAAAGAGCGGACGATATAGGAAAGATAAAGCAAATGGTTTTATTCTGCTGTACTTTTGTTGCCAAAATTATTCTATTCTGGTTAAGAAAGGATTTGGACAATCTAGGAGGATTATATTTATGTGGCACAGCCAGATCTGAAGCAGAAGGAACATATGAGTAAGCTGAATGCAAGCTCCTGTTTCAAACACCTGGTCTCCATTAATTTCACATCCCCATATCCATGCATCCTGTATCGGACTGGTATGTAAATTAAGCCACAGGCGCTTTAATCTTTATATCATTAAACCGGTAAAAGGTCAACATGCAGTTACAACACATTTTTGCTCTGAATTCTTAACAGCAGACTGACTCGAGTGGAAATCAGGGCCTGCCAGTATTTAAAAAGAGAACAATTATAGTATTAAGAACCCACTTTTCCCCTGGCCCTTTTCCCAGTGCTAAATGAAACTGTACCTTTGTGCCTCATGTTGAAGTTATTTATTCTCCTAAGCTTAGCTGATCAAAGGGACTGCTAAAGCAAGAACAGATAGACGGAGCTAATAGGTACTGAAAAGGCATTAAAATCTCATTGTTGCCAAAACATATTCCCTATTCATTTGAAAAAAAAAATGAAGCATTCCTTACACATATTAACCTAATTATTTGGGGAAAAATGATCAGCTCTTGTGTGCGTAGCTAATGTATTTCTGTCAAGGTCTATTTCTCCTCAGTTTTTCTCAAAGTCTTTCTGATGTTCTTCATTTAGGAATAAATGAAAACAGAAGTTGTTGTGAAAACTATGAGAACTGCTATATGCTTCATGGTGTAAAAAAAAATTCTGCTGTCTGCCAAGTACAAAGGCCCCCAAAATTTAATTTCACTCCTCTGAGGCCTATAACTGGGTTTTGGATTATAACCATCAAATCTGCAGAGACCTTGCAGTAATATGCAAACTCCATAAAGTTCTGTCTAAAGGTCAGCATACATTAGAGGATAGAGATCACAAGGGACCAGATCCAAACCACTTCATGTGAAAAAAAAATAATGAATGTGAAGGCACACTGGCCATTGACATTATTTTGATTTGGACGTGGATGACAGGAATTTGGAACTACAACTTTCCTACCTTGCTGCTCTGGTACTAAATGCATCTTTGTGTCAAAGAAACGTAATCTAACGCATGTACCATCTGCCTTCTGTATTGTTCACCTACTGCAGTACTAAATCTGTGTGAAGCTAAATGATTCACATGTTTGAACCCCATTATTAATACTGATACAATATACATCCACCTTGAATAAAACATTTCACCCAAATATACAGAATAGTTTAGATTGGGATACAGTCTCTACAAACATTGTCCATGCTTATCTCTAGAAGTTATGTATTAAATGGCACTAACCACTTGTTATTATCAGTTAATTCTATTACAAAGGTGCCGCTTATAACACATTAACAACACTGACTAAAGCCCTTCTTAAAATCTATTTAGTTCTATTAGCTGTTTGCCTGGGATGCTGAGTGCCAAGGAGTGATGTCCATCCCTTTTACCTATTTGTAACGTCCTCAGAGCAGAAAGAAGCAGGCCAAATTCTTCCCCTTCCCAAGTTGTTAACAGCACAAGCCTCTGATGGATACTTAAGGCTGCTTCAGTCAGCTGTTCACTAAATACAGATGATCCGCTGGCTTCTATTTAAGCAGATTATTATCTGATTTTTGAATCGATTTGTCAACATGCAGTATAATTCCCACCACTTTTTGGATGGGTTAAGGACCCTAGATCTTTGCATCTTCGATATTATAGGCACTAGGGAGTTTGAAATATTTAGTGTCCATTGCCAATTGTACACAGATTACAGTCAGTTTAGCATCTTCTTCATACAGTGGGGCTATACAACATATAGAAACCAGGAATATGTTATGAAACATAACACTCCTAAGATGTACAGGTTTGTAGGTTAATTGGCTTGGTATAAATGTAAAATTGTCCCTTGTGTGTGTAGGATAGTGTTAGTGTGCGGGGATCGCTGGTCAATGCGGACTCGGTGGACTGAAGGACCTATTTCCGCCCTGTATCTCTAAACTCACTAAACTAAACCGTATAGAAAGTGAGGAGCTGATGGAATTTTCTTAATCTAACCCAAGAGAAAAGAGTCTAGAAATTGCCAACAACGTTTTTCAACATTAAACATCACTATGGGCCACCTTCATATTTCTTGTAGAAGTTGCACTGCGAATGAAAACCTCAATGCATAGAACAGCGTTGTCAGGTTTCACCGCAAAACACTGTGGTCTCGGCCCTGTGTTCCCTTTGAAATGCTACAAAATCCCACAGTTGTCAGCACACAGCCTTCTATGTGTAATGTTTGCACTCACTGTTTAAAGGGGCATAGCACAACATGAGCAGAACTCTTCCAGTTCCACGGATAGAAGCTGTAAAGATGGAAAGGAGGGTTATTTCAAAGGGGTTATTGGAATTATTATTGGAGCCTAGTGAAGTCAATGCTGATAACAGGAATGCACCATGTGCATGGAAATCATGGAGTCACTCTAAAAGGGCTCAAGTGGAACCTTGAAAGATGGATTCTGTCAAAACTTGTATTTTGAATTCCTGCACTTTATGGAAGCCAATAAAGGCAAATGTACATTCTCATCTTTGGGCTGGAGGAAAACAAGACGGTCTTTTCTCTCTTCAGTAATATTTGGGTAACCTCTGTAATGCAACCATGATCAGCAAACCTTGAAACGTGGCAATGATCTGCAGTGGCAGTCAGGAATGACCCTGACGTTAGGGAGTGGAGAGTTACTGTGACAATGGCAACCCTTGGCACAGCCATGAATGTGTACGTGGGCCTGGATCTCACCAAGGACAATCTCTGCTGTTTGTGTGATGGCCATCGAGCAGTAACGTTTCAGAGAGAATGGGGTCAGAAAGGTTTGGTTATTCTCTGACCAAATGGTACAAGTCATTGCAGATGAATTTTACGTGTGAATAGGAAAACTTAAGTTAACAAAGTAAGCTGAATCTTCACTTCTCAATGATTTTAATTTACTTCAGTGAGTGGGAAAGGCAGAATTTGTTTGGCTTGGTTTGGTTTGGTTTATTGTGATTGTTGCGTACACCAACATACAATGGAGACATGGAAAACCTTGTCATCCAAGCAGGTCATAGTGTGCATGAGTAAATCACACAGTGCAAAAGAGAAAGAAATCAGGGCACAATGAAACAGGAAACAGACTATAGTGTAACAGAGGCAGAGAAAGTGCAGATGAATACAAGTGCATGGGTCTTGATACTGTAGACTGAAAGATCAGGAATTCATCCTAAGTGAATGAGAGATCCGTTCTTGAGCTTGATGATAGCTATGAAGAAGCTGCTCTTGAATCTAGTGCTACATGCTCTTAAGGCATTGTATCTTCTGCCCGATGGGATGGGGGAGAAGTGAGAATAACCTGGGTGTAGGTAGTTTTCCAAGGTAGCATGAAGTATAGATGGCGTTGTTGTGGGCAGGCTGGTTTGTGCAATGAACTGGGCTGTCGTGACAACTCTTAGCAATTTCTGACAATCTTGGTTGGAGCAGTTGCCATACCAAGCTGTGTTGCATGCAGATAGGATGGCTCCTATGGTGTATCTGTTGAAATTGAGAACACACTGGGACAAGCCAATTAACCGACAAACCTGCACGTCTTGGGAATGTGGGAGGAAACCGAAGCACCTGGAGAAAACCCACCCAGTCACAGGAAGAACATGCAAACTCTATACAGAGAGCACCCAGTCAGGATCGAGCCCGGTTCTCTGGCACTGTAAGGCAGCAACACCACCACTGGCGACTGTGCTGCCCTTGTTGCTTATTGAGACTAAACTAAATTAAAATGAACCAGCCCTTACCAGTTTACCTATAAGGCACGAGACAGAAGTGGGAAAGTGCTTTAAAAATAAACAAAGTGCTGGAGTAATCCAGGAGGTCAGACATCATTTCTGGAGAGCATACATATGTAATGTTTTGGGTAGGGATCCTTCTTCAGACTGATTATGGGGGGGGAGAGAAAGCTGGAAGAGAGGCAGGGCAGGACAAGGTCTGGCAAGTGATACAGGTGAGGGAAGGGAGGGCTTTATAGGGAGATGGTTGCACAAAGTCCAGCGATGAAAAGAAAAAAGATGTGTTATAAGGATAGATTATGTGCGAGCCAGAGAAATGAACATGGATGGGGAATCAAAGGGGAGGGGGAAAGAGAGAAATGGGTACGAGTCCAGATGAGGCACAGGGAAGGGAAGAAGAAAACTGCTATGCCTGAATGAAGCTGGACATCCTGGAGAAAATCCCATGCTATTCAATAATTTAAACATTATCATCATCCTGATAATGAAATATTTTGCCATTCCATTAATGTTGGATCACAATCCTGGTACTTCCTTCCTAATAATATTTCATCATTAAGGTGCCTCGCCATTTCCTCAAGGGAAAATTGGGATGGGCAACAAATGGCTTTATCATTGATGAATAAATTGTTTAAAAATGCAGTACTCTAAATTAAGATCTTCATTATTGACCTTGCAGTTAACTTGCAATTTAAAATCAAACTATATGGATAACTTTCAAAGATATGCTAACATATTTTGATTACATTCATAATAAATAATACAAAACATTTTAGTTAAATGTTTTCAAATTTTGCTCGCCACAAATTGATATCTCCAATTTTTCTCGAACCTGTCAAGTGCCACTTAGGTTTTGAGTTGCACTAACTTAACCGTTGCGGATTTTGAGGTTGCAGGTACCACATCTTCACATCTTCTTCTGTGTTCCCAAAAGGCATTATCAGGGGCTTCTGAAATGCAAGGATCTGCGGACATCCCCCACCAACTCCTGACGGTCCCCCACCCCACTCCCCAACATAACTCCTTCAGTCTAGATCCAGGTGGCAATTCCATCAGCACGGTGGCGCAGCTTAGCTGCTGCCTTACAATGCTTGCAGCGCCAGACACCCAGGTTCAATCCTGACTACGAGTGCTGTCCAAATGGAGTTTGTACGTTCTCCCCATGACCGCGCGGGTTTTCTCCAAGATCTTCGGTTTCCTCCCATACTCCAAAGATGTACAGGGAAATGTTTAAAAAAAATTTCCCGAGTGTGTGTAGGATACTGTTAATATGCGTGGAGCACTGGGTGGTGCGGACCCGGTGGGCCGAAGGTCCTGTTTCCGCTCTGTACCTGTGAACTAAAAATCTCCCAGTGACACTCATCTTCCTAACTTAGACTGCCCACCCTTGATTGTCCCAGTCCCAATGGCTGTTCTCTGGGGCGTTAGATAAAATGATGCACAGTGCTCTTCATCGCCATTATCCCACTCCTCTTCCTGTCTCCCTGCAGCATCTACTCCACATATGGCTAACACAGAACATATCCCAAAATTCTGGAAGGATTTAAGACAAGATGATTCAATTTACAAGCAGCCGTCTAAACACTTTTATTGTGATGCACAGGCACAGCTGCTATTGTTGATCAAATCAATGGGGATGTAAGAAAGACCTCCATGAATACAACACTGGCGATGAGCATACCTGGAAACTCTGGGTTGCAGTAGAATTTCATAGTTTATAAATTCATAAGGGATAAGAGCAGAATTAGGCCATTTGGCCCTACTCTGCCATTCAACCTTGGCTGATCTATCTCTCCCTCTCAACCATATTCTCCTGCCTTCTCCCTATAACCCCTGATCCCCATGTTAATCAAGAATCTATCAATCTGCCTTAAAAATATCCTTTGACTAGGCCTCCACAGCCTTCTGTGGCAATGAATTCCACACATTCACCACCCTCTGACTAAAGAAATTCCTCCTCATCTCCTTCCTAAAGGACCGTCCTTTTATTCTGCGTCCTAGACTCTTCCACAAGTGGAAACATCCTCTCCACATCAACTCTATCCAAGCCTTTCACTATTAGGTAAATTTCAATGAGGCGCCCCCTCATTATTTTAAACTCTAAACGCTCATCATATGTTAACCCATTCATTCCTGGGATAATTCTCGTAAACCTCCTCTGGGCCCTCTCCAGAGCCAGCACATCCTTCCGCAGATAGGGGGCCTAAAATTGCTCACAATACTCCAAATGCGGTCTGACCAGAATTTGTTTGGAACCTGGTAGCCATTCATTAGAGGTCCTTCCAGCAATGTGAGCACTAAATTTGGGAGAGTCCACAGTTTGTGCAGGTGGCTTCTGTACTGCATTTAGTGGTCTTTGCCAAAAACAAGGACAGGAATCACATTAAGTGACCATCTTACTGTTGTCTACTTCATAGCCTAACATTTACATGTGCAGGTGGAGATTGAAAAATATAAGTCATATCTTTGCTTCAGCACAACAGAACATAGTAGGCATTGTAGTCAATACCTGTCCTGTCCTGTTTCATTGTCCTGTCAGGGACACATGACAATAAACTCTTTTGACTCTTTTGACTCTTTTTTTGGTGAGGACAGAACTGGTGTAAATTAAGGTGAAGTTTGTGGGCATCTAGATGGAATACATGTGTGAGCGAGTGAGTGTGAGACTGAGTGAGTGTGAGAGTGAGTGTGAGAGAGTGAGAGTGTGAGAGTGTGAGAGTGTGAGAGAGTGAGTGTGTGAGTGTGTGAGAGTGTGAGGGAGTGAGAGTGTGAGAGAGTGTGTGTGCACGTGTGCGTGAGTTGGTGTGTGAGTGTGTGATTGATCAGAAAATGTTTTGCCTACATTGTTGCTGTGCTCATTTTGGCATTCCAAATGCCAGGAGAATGTTGCCAGTACTGCTTCACGCTGTGGCAATTCTCGCCTCTGAATAACCATATCATATCATATCATCATCGTTGAAAACATTAGCAACGCAGTGGTGCTGGTTTCGAAGGGGAACAGTGACGGACGCACCACCCATCTTTGTCCTCCAGTTCCTGCGGACTTCCGCTGCTGGAAGTATGGGATTTTGGTGTGTATGCTTTATCATCATTCCTTACAATGCTATGTACGACAGTGATCGCAACTTCTACTGAAGTGCGGATGGCTGTTGGCTCGCTAGAGGCTCCTCCGCCCTTTGACAGGTCTTCTTTTTGGTCCTGCTGGGGGTCCACAGCCTCCTCCTCACCTGGCAAACCAGGTGGGAACTCCCCCGACCTGAATAACACTATCATCCAACCCTTGCCCCTCAGCCTAACCTCTTCCCAGCACACAGGGCATCCACCCTACCTCAATATCTTGCACCAGGACTACAGGACTTCTTTAGTTTACTGGTATTTGAGCAACTAACTCTGTCCCTGACAGCCATTTTGTTCCTACCTTGTAACCATGCAGCCGGTCTGGGGAGTGTGTCTTTAACGGCTGATGACCTTCTATGATTAGGGCCACACAAAACCTTTCTGGATTTCACTGTTTTTACATGGAAACCAAATGTGCTATAGCTATATATACTGCATTGGTTTAGCATGCCAATCAAAAGAGTGCAAAACAATTTCTAGAAATAGGAATTTAAATGCTTTAGACACATGTAATGACGTTCAGTTCATCAAGAGCTGTGCGGGGATCACTGGTCGGTGCTAACTCGGTGGACTGAAGGGCCTGTTTCCACGCTGTATCTCTCCACACTAAACTAAACTCTAAACTCTAAAGAAAGACACAAAATGCTCAACGGAACAGGCAGCATCTCTCTGGAAAGAAGGAATGGGTGATGTTTGGGGTTGAGACCCTTCTTCAGACTGACTCCGACCTTAAGTCTGAAGAACGGTCTTGACCTGAAACATCACCCATTCCATCTCTCCAGCGATGCTGCCTGTCCCGCTGAGTTACGCCAGCATTTTGTGTCTATCTTCGAATTAAACCAGCATCTGCAGTTCTTTCCTACACATCTAAACTCTAAAGAGTTGGCCTGGCCTCACCCTCCCCACTGACTCTGAATGCCAGCCACTTGGATGTGCCAGATTTTAAAATGCTGCATCTCAAAGCTTTTACTAAAGATATCATGATTGATAATAAGAACTCAAATAATTTTCCTAATGGTTATTTTCTTGGATTTATTGAAAACCTCCATCTGTCTTTTAAATAACAACCAATTAATTAAAAACATTATTTTTATTCATAAAGGTATTTCCGAATCTTATTGTTATTTTCAAACCATTTAAAGCACTTCCCTAAACTTGTTCAGGAAATAAACATTCAAATCTATTCTTGGACTGAACATATTTTAACAAATTAGAAATTTAGCAGTAGAGTTGCAGCCACACAACTCCAGAGATCCGGGTTCGATCCTGACTATGGCTGCTGTCTGTACAGAGTTTGTACATTCTCCTTGTGACCATGTGGGGTTAGCCTGGGTGCTCCGGTTTCCTCCCACACTCCAAAGATGTGGAGGTTTGTAGGTTTATTGGCTTCAGTAAAAACTGAAATTTGTCCCTATTGTGTCGTTTGTTCTAGTGAAACAGGGATTGCTAGTCAGCGCAGACTCGGTGGGCCGAAGGGCCTGTTTCCATGCTGTATCTCCAAACTGAAATAAACTAGGAAATCTTTTTCTTTGCTGCACTTGTTCCTTCACCTCCCCCCTCCACTCCTTTCAAGGACCAAAGCAGTCCTTCCAGGTCCGACAGAGGTTCACCTGCACCTCCTCCAACCTCATCTACTGCATCCGCTGCTCTAGATGCCAGCTGATCTATATCGGTGAGACCAAGCGGAGGCTGGGCGATTGTTTCGTCGAACACCTCCGCTCGGTCCGCAATAACCAACCCGACCTCCCGGTGGCTCAGCACTTCAACTTCCCCTCCCATTCCGTATCCGGCCTCACTGTCCTGGGCCTCCTCCACGGCCAGAGTGAGCAACACCGCAAATTGGAGGAACAGCACCTCGTATTCCGCTTGGGGAGTTTGCATCCTCTTGGCATGAACATTGAATTCTCTCAATTCTGTTAATCCTTGCTGTCTTCTCCCCTTCCCACCTCTCCCTCAGCCCTCGGGCTCCTCCTCCTCCTTCTTCCTTTCTTCCTCCTGCCTCCCCCCACCCCTTATCAGTCTGAAGAAGGGTTTCGGCCCGAAACGTTACCTATCTCTTTCGCTCCATAGATGCTGCTGCACCCGCTGAGTTTCTCCAGCATTTTGTGTACCCCCAATCTTTTTCTTTTGTCTTGTGCATTTAAAAAAATCTCAATGCCAAGGGCGACGGTGTTTCTTTGCATCATTCCTCCAAGATCTCCATTGTCCAGTGAAAGACTATTTCTGAACTGGAACTTAAAATTATTACAGTTGAGAGAGAGACTGAGTGATTGAATTACCACTAACCCATTTCTGTCATTAAAAAATTGAAATAACTCATCTCTAATTGATAAAGAATCAAAGTTACAATTGATATTTGCCATCACTGAATTGTAGAGAAAGATAAGGTCATAAGGGATAGGAGTAGAATTAGGCCATTCAGCCCATCAAGTCTACTCTGCCATTCAATAATCTCTCCCTCCTAACCCCATACTCCTGCCTTCTCCCCATAACCTCTGACACCTGTACTAATCAAGGATCTATCTATCTCAGCCTTAAAAATATCCACTGACTTGACTTCCACAACCTTCTGTGGCAAATAATTCAACAGATTCACCACCCTCTGACTAAAGAAATTTCTCCTCATCTCCTTCCTCAAATAAAATGTCCTTTAATTCTGAGGCTATGCCCCCTGGTCCTAGACTCATCCACCAGTGGAACACCCTCTCCACATGCACTCTATCCAAGTCTTTCACTATTCTGTACGTTTCAATGAGGCCCCTCCCCATTCTTCTAAACTCCAGCGAGTACAGGCCCAGTGCTGCCCAAAGCACATCATAGGTTAACCCGCTCATTCCTGGGATCATTCTTGTAAACCTCCTCTGGACCCTCTGATGTCGATTATCCCGTAATTTCCATGAGGTGGATTTCTCAAGTCTTCTCCTTGCTACTGGGTGTGAGCTCACCTGGAGAAGACCTTGCAATTGCAGTTTTGTTCACAAACTACCTTTAACCTCCTGAATGGAAATCGCACAGAAATGCCTTGACAGTCAGCAGGCTGAACCAATATCAAAGCAGTCCACAAGTTTGAATTAGAGAGAGAAGGAGAGAGAGATACAGCATGGACACAGGCCCTTTGGCCCGTCGAGTCCATGCCACCCATCGCTCACTCCTTCATACTGGTTCCATGTTGTTCCACTTTCATATCCACTCCCTACACACAGGGCAATTGACTTACAAACCCGCACATCTTCAGGATGTGGGAGGACAACGGAGCACCCAGCCACCCAATCAGTCACAAGGAGAAAGTACGTACTCCACACAGGACCCGAGGTCAGGACCGAACTCAGGTCTCCGGCTCTGTGAGGCAGCAGCTCCACCAGCTAATGAGCCAATGTCAAATATAGTTAAAAATTAAATGTTTTAAAAACCATTAAAATGTTAAAAATGAAAACACTTAAAAGCATTGGGAATATTAAAAAAACATCTGAATATTTTAAAATTATTGGAAAGCAAGTAAATGACTTGAAACTTATTTCTCTATTTTCCATTGAAATGAATGATGTCACAGAACGCGTACCGAATTTAGCCGGACCAGGCCCAAAACATCACCTGTCCATGTTTTCCAGGGATGCTGCCTGACCCGCGGAGTTACTCTAGCAATCTGAGCCTTTCTTTTTCATAAACCAGCATCTGTAGTTCCTTGTTTCTAGCCAGGCCTATGATCACTGGGTATATTTTTCCAGCATAACTGCTGAGAAACCGCAGAAATGGTCACTAGACCAGTTATTAGACTAGATCAGTTATTCCACATCTGCAAAGGAGTCTCCAAGCTCCTGCCTGCTCCATGTAGAACTGGGCCATTATGATCCTTAATAGTAATATTAACAAAAACATTAAGATCTACCAGAAGAAAAAAATTGCATTGAAGTTTGACTATTTAAACATTTGAATATGAACGCAGTTGACTTGTATGAAATCTGTTTGTCTGTTATTTTATTTGGGAGATTCATCTGTGGAGGATATTTGCTAATAATCAGTTTAATTCTAAGAAACAGGTTAAAACTTCTATTTTTAATATAAAAGTAATGTTTTTGACAATGAAACTAGAAAGAAAGAAATTCATAGTTCCCATTTACATGCACTGCAGCCATTTCTCCTTTACGTAAGTTAAAAAAGCAAGATTTTATTATGTTAGTAGCTTAGCAACAAGCATAGACTATTACATGGTTGGCATAGCAATGGGGAATGAACTATAATGACATCATAACCATACCATACAAGCATCACCAACAAAGCCAATGTTCTTATCTTTTTGTAATTAAATGCTATTGCCACAGTACATCATGTATGATTTAGCGAAACATTTGTACCCCCACTTAGTAGTCACTTGGTTTTGTTCCCATATTGTTCAGGGACAAATGCAAGGATATGAAATTGCTTGACTGCTTCAGCACATTCTGACTGCAGTTTTAGAGTAACTCTGACAGAAAATGGCTACAAATTCCACTTGGACTTCAGAATGTCTCTCTGTCTTATACTGGGCTTGCCATTGCCTCTGCCTCAAATGGGCCTGGAATAAAGTTTCATTGAAAGATTGAAAGTTACAGCATGGAAACCAGGCATGTGAAGGGGTCTGAATACTTTCTGAATGCACTATATATGTACTAGACCAATGGGGACCCGTTGGGTCCTGTCCCCTCAACGAGTGGTAACGGGGGTGGCGCGGCCTGCAGCGTCACACACACACTAACCACCCCCCCCCCACACACACACACACACTAACCAACCCCCCCACACACACACACTAACCACCCCCCCCCACACACACACACACACTAACCAACCCCCCCCCACACACACACTAACCACCCCCCCCCACACACACACAGACTAACCAACCCCCCCACACACACACACTAACCACCCCCCCCCCACACACACACACTAACCACCCCCCCCACACACACACACACACTAACCAACCCCCCCACACACACACACTAACCACCCCCCCCACACACACACAGACTAACCAACCCCCCCACACACACACACTAACCACCCCCCCCCCACACACACACACTAACCAACCCCCCCACACACACGCGCTAACCACCCCCCCTTGATATTATATTAATATTATTAATTCACTCCTTTTACCCATCCCCCACCCCATCCATTCACGCATAGCCCCCAACTGCAGAGGCGCGGCTAGAGAGGGAGGGGGGTAGAGAGAGAGGGGAGAGAGAGAGAAGGCAGAGAGAGAGAGGGCAGAGAGAGAGAGAGGGCAGAGAGAGAGAGAGAGAGAGAGAGAGAGAGGGCAGAGAGAGAGAGAGAGAGAGAGAGGGCAGAAAGTGAGAGGGAAGAGAGAGAGAGGGAAGAGGGAGAGAGGACATAGAGAGGGCAGAGAGGGAGTGGGCATAGAGATATGGGGCATGGAGAGAGGGGGCAGAGAGAGGGCAGAGAGAGGGCAGAGAGAGGGCAGATATATCAGAGAGAGAAAGAGAGGGCAGAGACACATAGAGAGGGCAGAGATAGGCAGAGAGAGGCAGAGAGAGAGGCAGAGAGAAAAAGGAGAGGGGTGTGAGGGGAGGGGGGAGAGCGGAGGGGAGGAGAGCGGAGGGGAGGAGAGGGGAGTGGGAAGAGAGAGAGGAAGAATTGGGGTTGAAAGCAAAAGGGGGACAATACAAACAAATGGAGATCCTCCCTGTCCCTCTCGCCCATGCACGCACATATGCATATCGGCACCCGGCGACACTTGCAGGCTGGCATCGACACGAGGACTGAGCGAGGCGGCGGGCGGGCGTCGACCCGAGGCCCGAGGTCTGTGAGTCCGGCTGCTCCAGTACAGGGCCCGACTTCACTTGAACGCGTGGAAGATCATGTGTGAGACGGAGCCAAGCAGACCCATTGTGACACCATCAGCGAGAGCTGCTCGTTTAAATTCAAAGTATTTTAATATTTTTAAAACATTTCCAGTGATAAGTTGAGAAATAAAGCATGACATTTTCAGATCAGGTGATTTTGGACTCGACGGGAAAAATGTCAACTGTAATATGTAAATATTTTATCACTCCCTACATACTAGGGTCACTTTACCCAATTGGCCACAGGGAGTATGTGCAAACTCTACGCCGACCACATCTAAGGCCAGGAACGAACCCGGGTTTCTGGCACAGTGAGGCAGCAGCTCTACCAGCAGCGTCAATGTGTCGAGCTGGTTTCTTATTGAGAAGGATTCATCAGCCCTCTTGAAAGATGCATGTAACATGTTTAAATTCCTTATGCTAGCAGGGAATATGGAATAAGCAGTCAAACATGCAAATTTTGAATCCTGCTTGGTCAGGTATGTTAGGTATGCTGTTATTCCCCCCCCCCCCCCCCATATCAGACGATCCATCGTCGCCCAAGACGAGCGGAGAGCACAGGAGATCGATACCAGGCACCCCCTGCACGGACACACAGCACCTCCACCCCGACTGAAAGCCAGAGCCAGTTTCTTGCAGACAGTCCCACCTCTCCAGACAACCAAAGAAACAGCAAGGACCAACATCTGGAAAGATGAATGGAACCAGCTCAACACACGAGCCCACGACTGGATGGAGAGAGGGATCACTCCGACTGAATGCCTCGCCAGCGGGCACAACCCCCCATGGCCAACCTGGAAGACGCTCAACAGATTACGAGTGGAGCAGGGAGGTGCAAAGCACTTATGAAAGCATGGAACTACCAGGCAGAAGACACATGCAGCTGTGGAGCAGTACAGACAATGTCCCACCTACTGGAGTGTGACGATGCCCCCCAGTGCAGCCCCCAGGACCTGACTGAACCGACCCGACCCGACCAGCTGTGGCCTGCGCCAGATACTGGCAGAACGACATCTCAGATTGCAGCGGACTTGAAGAAGAAGAAGGTATGTCAGTTATGGATCACATCCAAAGAAATGACCTGGAATCATGAAGATCAGGCAAATTAAATGCACGCTGAATCCAAGGGCCAGCTCTCAGACACCTCCTCATACTTACCCTTTGACCATGACCCCACAGACAAACACCAGGTCATTATCTCCCAGACTGATTCTGATCTCATCACCTCTGGGCTCCTCCTCTCCAAAGCCTCCAGTGTTATTATTCCCTGGCCCATTTCTAACTCCTTCCCAAAATCCACCAACAGCACTGCCCTGACAGACCCATTGTTTCTGCCTGCCCCTGACCCACAGAACCCATCTGCAAATACCTTGATTCCATCCTATTCCCCCCTTGTACAGTTCCTTCTAACCCATATCCAAGACACCTTACATGTCCTTCTACTCTTAAATGACTTTAAATTTATAGGCCCCCATTGCCTTATCTTTACCATGGACATCCTGTCCATTTACATCTCCATCCCCAGCTGGGAAGGTCTCAAAGCCCTCTGGTTCTTCCTTGAACAGAGACTCAATTTGTTTCCTCTACGAACACTCTCCTCCACCTGGCGGAACTTGTCCTCAACAAATTATCTTTTGACTCCTCTCACTTTCTTCAAGCTAAATACAGTATGTAGCCATGGGCATTTATGTTCGTTATGTCAAGCAGTCTTTGTTCCAAACAAACTCTGACACCATCCCCCAACTCTTTCTCAGCTGTGTCGACGACTGCATCGAGACTGCCATCTGTGCCTGGGCAGAGCTCATTGATTGCATTAAATTTCCCACTAACATCCACCCTGCCCTCAAATTCACTTGGACTATCTCAGACACATCTCTCCAATTTCATGACCTCTCTGTCTCCATCACAGTGGATGGACCATGGACTGACATTAACTGCAAACCTACTGAGTCCCACAATTGTCCATACCTCCTCCCATCCTGCCTTTTGCAAAGACGGTATCCCCTACTCTCAATTTCTCCAATTTGCCCTGTCCCCCACCTGCATAACTGACTGGTGAAGGAAGCGATGTGTGTATGTGTGTGTGATCGAAGATTATCTTCCCGATGTTGGGGGAGTCCAGAACCAGGGGCCACAGTTTAAGAATAAGGGGTAAGTCATTTAGAACGGAGATGAGGAAACACTTTTTCACACAGAGAGTTGTGAGTCTGTGGGATTCTCTGCAGAGACGGTGGAGGCCGGTTCTCTGGGTACTTTCAAGAGAGAGCTAGATAGGGCTCTTAAAGATAGTGTTGTCAGGGGATATGGGGAGAAGGTAGGAACGGGGTACTGATTAGGATCAGCCATAATCACATTGAATGACGGTGCTGGCTCGAAGGGCCTAATGGCCTACTCTTGCATTTATTGTCTATTGTCTATTGTCCATCACTATCGCAGTTCCTCCCCAGATGAGATTTTTATTCTAGGACATCGGGGATGTCCTCTTTGTGTAGTAAACATGGTTTTCGCACAGCTGCTATAGATGGACACTCACCCATGTCTACTCTGCTCCCCTTTTGCTCTTGCTCCCTCTCCCCTCCAAGACAGAACAAGGATAGAGTTGGCCTGGTCCTCACTTTTCACCAGCCTCTACATCTAACAAATAATGTTCTGACATTTTCACCACCTCCAACGTGGTCCCACTACCAGTCACACCTTACCATTCCCACCCTTACCACCGCAACTCCTTGGCTCGCTCTCCCTTCCCACCCAAACCACCCCCTCCTCAGGTACTTTCCCCTGCAACTATAGGAGATGTACCTACACTTGTCCCTATCCCTCCTCCCTCACAGCCATACAGGGACCCCCAACGGGTCCTTCCTGGTGAGGCAGAGATTCACATTCACCTCCTCTAACCGCACCTACTGTATCTGGTGTTCCTGACGTGGCCTCCTTTACATCGGGAAGACAATGCTACCCAGGGTGGCACAGTGACATAGTGCTAAGTAAAGCTACTGCCTACAGCACCCGGTACTGGTGTTCGATTCTGATTATGGGTGCTTGTTGCTACAGAGTTTGTACGTTCTCCCTGTTACCTGCGTGGGTTTTCACTGAGATCTTTGGTTTTGTCTCACACTCCAAAGATGTACAGGTTTGTAGGTTAACAGGCCTGTCCCACTTAGGCGATTGTTCAGGCGACTGCCGGCGACTGTGAGGTCACTGAAAAACCGGCGTCTGCAACGGCGACTGTCAGAGTGGAAGACATACACACATCACTTCCTTCACCAGCTAGTTATGCAGCCAGGGGACAGGGCAAGTCGGGGGAGCGCTGTCCAAGTGAAATTCATACGGTGCAAAACCAATGTGATGCAGATACAAACCGCGATGAACAGGAAGCTTGGCGCTGTAATTTAGACGGTGAAAGCACAGTGTACGGGAAGGGTCAACTAAGTCCTTTAAAAGAGGGGGGAAGGGGGAGGGAGAAGGGGGGAGAAGGGAGAGACGGGGTGGGGAGAAGGAGTGGAGACAACTTTTAAGGAGCCAGAGATACACGGCTGTGAAGCACGGCGGACATTAACATTACTGGACGGTTATCCTTGATTCTGAAAACTACTGATTAAGTTTTTTTTCCCAATGAGCCAATGAAATACACCAATCAACATCGGCAACAACCTACGAAAACCTACGACAGCCTTTCATCTCCTGGCGACCCACTACCACTGCACCTACGTCACGGGAATTCTCACCACTCTCCATGGCGTCGAAATTCTGGTCGCCGTTAATTTTGTTGACAGTTTAGCAACAACCAGAATGAACCCGCGACTAGTTATAAGATTGCGGGGACTACTCTCCACCATGCAGGTGACTCCCGGGCAACCTCCGGCGAACATGCGGCGACCTTGTGGCGACCTCAAAGTCTCCTGCTAAAAAGTCGCATAAGTGGGACAGGCCCATAATTAGTTTGGGATTAAAAAAATGCATAAATTGTCCCAAATGTGTATAAGTAGTGTTAATGTACGGGGATCGCTGGTCCGTACAGACACGGTGGGCTGAAGGGCCAGTTTCCGCACTTTATCCCTAAACTAAATGCATAAATTTGGTGACCATTTTGCTGAACACTCATGAAGGGTCCGCCAAAGCCTACTGGATCTCTCGGTTGCTAAGGACTTTACCCTGTCCTCACGTTCCTGTCCTGGGCCTCGTCCTTTGCTGGCGCGATACCACACAAAAACTGGAGGAACAGCACCTCAGATTATGTTTGGGTAGCTTACAACTCAATGGCATGAACATTGAACTCTTCAATTTCAGGTAACATAACAACCCCCCCACTCCCCCCTTTTTTTCCTCCTCCTCTTTCCTGTGGCCCACCTGGACCCATGACTATTTCCCCCCTCCCCCCCCATAACTCCTCCCCCCCCCCCCCCCCCCCCCCCACCTTTTACACCTACAATCAACTCTTCTATCCTTATCTCACACCTTTATAGTTATTTCATCTCTGGCCTCTGTCAAACCATTTCCTTATCCAAAATCCCCTCACCTGTATCCACCCTTCACTTGCCAGGCTTAGTCCTGGCCTTCCTCTCTTCAACTTTCTAACCACCCACCCCCAATACAATTAGGCTGAAGAAGGGTCCCAACTCGATACGTCACCTGTCCATGTTCTTCAGAATGCTGCCTGACCCGCTGAGTTACTCCAGCTCTCTGTAGCTTATTTTTGTAAACCAGTTCTTGGTTTCTAAATTAAGTGTTCTTTTGTGTTTATCAACAGTACAAAGCAGTTTTAAAAGGCATTTTCCCAACCTGTGTTCCCTTTACTGGGTCAGCACAGTTGATGAGGAAGCTAATATAATTGTGAGGATTATTCACTTAAATTATCTGAATAAATGGTGGGATGGTTATGATGTTTGCAATTCCAATTTGAAACCTGAAGTTCCTGCATTGGAAAAAACAGATTAGATAAAAAAATAACTTTTGTTTCCCTATAAGGGATAAGGTAGATAAAATCTTGGTTTTAAGAACAAGCAGACCAAGAGAGTTTTGAAGTTAAATAAAATATTAGTGATTTTACATATGAGATATAGATCAAATATTCTGTAAAATATCACAACTGATCTTCGACATGTAATAGGGATCTTTCACTTCAAAGAGCAGTGTCTAATTATGACACCACTGAATGTGGTAGTTTTCTATATTATTTCCTGCTATTTCCTTAAGGCAAAGAACTAAATGCAGGTTTAGACTGGTACTAGTGGTTCATTCACCACAAACATTGTCAAGCATAATTGTCCTGGCTCATGCTAATTTATTATTGTACAGTTGTTTTTGGAGCAGTATAAAACCACAAGAAATACATGTGCTGAAGTAATTTATATATATGTCAGAATTGCCCGCAGCAACACTGTCAAAAGTTTATCATGGAATAAAGAACTTGGTGCTTTCAGATGAATGAAGGGAATATCTTCTCGCTTTTGTTCATATAATTTTAACTCTTATAGAAAATACATTCATGATTGATCCTGTGGTTTGGCAATGTTGAGAGACAGGACTTTATTTCATTTTATGAGATCAGCTGAAGAATAACTGTATAATACTCCTTCAATGCCAACTATCATCATAGTCGAAGTACAAATTGTGCAAGCTGTATCGTTTTGGAATACAATATCTTGCTGATGACAAGCTTCTGTCCATTCTAACCAAATCTTGTCTAGAATGCACCCTGATGCTGTTGCACTGCTGTTCAATGTGTGACAATACAATTGACATCGGCAAAATGGGCATCACATTTCAATTCATCACCTGCCCAGAAGCAGAGGGAGTAATTGAAATGGATAGGAAGGAACTGCAGATGCTGGTTTACACTGAAGACACACACAAAATGCTGGAGTAACTCAATGGGACAGGAAGCATCTCCGGATAGGAGGAATGGGTGACGTTTTAGGTTGAGACTTTTCTTTTTAAAAGGATAGGCGGGAGAAGGGCAGGAGTTGGCAATGGTCCTTTTAATGTTTTAAAATTAAACCTAAACATAAGCTGCTCCTTTGTCTGTTTTATCTGGTGGACTGGGAGATGGGCAGTTTTTACAATCCTTTCCTTCCCATTCCTCACAACCCCTCCAAACTTCTAACAATAGTTCCAGAACCTGGCAGGTGACATAGTGGCAGGGCTACTGCCTTACAGCGCCAGAGACTCGGGTTCCATCCTGACTGCAGGTGCTTGCCTGGATGGAATTTGTCCGTTCTCCCCGTGACCAGCGGGGGCTTTCTCCGAGATCTTCGGTTTCCTCCCACACTCCAAAGACGTACCGGTGTATAGGTTAATGTAAATTTGGTGTAAATGTAAATTGTCCCCAGTGTGTGTAGGATAGTGTTACGGGCCTGTCCCACTTCGGCGACTCTTTAGGCGACTGCCAGGGACTAGTTTCAATGGAATTTGTCTACGACACCTGACGACAACCTACGACAGCACCTGCGACAACCTACGACGGCAAAAATTGTCGCCACTGTCGGCGAAAAATTTTCAACATGTTGATGATTTTGCAGCAGTCGCCTGTAGTCGCCCAAAATAATAGTCTAGGTGGGACAGGCCCATTAGTGTGCGGGGATCGCTGGTGGGGGCGGACTCAGTGGGCTGAAGGTCCTGTTTCCGCGCTGTGTCTTTAAACTATAAACTACACTCAATCAAATCCCAGCCCGCAATCCTCTCCCACATTCACTCTTCTGACCTGCTCTGCCCTTTCCACTTCCCACTTGTGGTCAAGTACTTCTCAATTTGTGGGCTGCCAGCTGGGAAACAAGTGAGGCTTGCAGGGTCACCAGAAAATCCTTACTTCCAAAGGTCACCGCCATTATATCGCCACCCTCTCCAAGCCTTGGCAACTGTGACAAGAGGAAAACCCAATCATCGGGAACCACAGTTCTTAAAGAAAAAAATATATTCATCATTGAGTGGCTATGTTTCTGTTGATTATATTTGGAATTAATGGTTATTTAAAATAAATGGGCTTGCAAAATTAAAAGAGTGAAAGATTGCATTAGGACTAACAAATAAACCTTATATCCCCTTTTAATAAAATTATTGCATTTTAAGTGAGTCAGCGCAAAGCAGAGACAGCACTTGTTCTACTTATCATCATTGTAAGGTTGCAGCACAGAAGGAGGCCATTTGACCCATCATATTGAGAAAGCTCTCAATCAGATCATCTCACTAGTTGTACCCCGACCTTCCTTCTGCAGCCTTACAGATATTTATTCCCCGTATATTAATCCAATTCCATCTTCAACATCACCATGAAACCTGCCTCCATCACTTCTGCACGGGACCGCATTTAAAATTTCAGTTTATGTTTAATAAATTGGAGCTAAACAAATGTGTTTCCCAACTCCAACTGCGTGCTTCCACACAGTAGAAGAATTTATATAATTGTATTTCTGTTATAGTGTATAATGCAGTCTACTGAGAACATTATTGTACACTAGAGGTCACCCTTATAACCTAAAAGCAAAGATATTGGGATTATTTTTCAGTATATCCCATCTGGTATTTTTTTTAATCACTTCAGTACCTGGTTTTGCTTATTTACGGATTTATATAAATTATTACAACCCGCCTGAGATAATTGTACAAAGACAGTGCAAAAATGTTATGCTGTCCAATTTCTACCTCACAGTAAAACAATACTCTTTGCAGAATTTGCAAGTAAGAATTTAATTAAGGCATAATAACATTAATAACAATAGTTATTGAATGAGTTTTTTAGAAACTCCCCAAAAAGCTATGAAACATCACAGGTGAAAAATGAAAAAAAGTTGTTAAAATATATAATGCTTTTTATTTGCAAAACCAGTGTTTCAACATCTTAAAAGATAACTTTCCAATGTTTGTGATGGTTTCACTAAGTTGCAAAAGGAACTCTGAATTGTAAATGGTTTCCAATCTGGGAAAGAGCCGAAAGGAGTGCTACTCGTAAGAATTTATGGCAAAATAGAGTAGAAAAAATGAGCATTTGACAGATGGCAGGTTGTTAACACAAGTGAGAACCAGGTTGATTATGTAAAGTTCATAGTGGTTCATAAAAGTTTCATAAAAGGAAACAAAATAGGCAAAGAAAGAGAACACAAGAAAAGACTGGTTGGAAACACAAGAAGTCCAAAAATAGTCTACAGGTGTGTGAAGAAGAAAATGATTGTGAAAGGAGAGGGTTACACAAAAAGCTGGAGAAACTCAGCGGGTGCAGCAGCATCTAAGGAGCGAAGGAGATAGGCGACGTTTCGGGTCGAGACCCTTCTTCAGAAAGGAGAGGTGGGCTGATTAGTGATTGGGAAAGAAATGTACTTATGGAGGTGGAAAACTTGTCCGAGGAACTCAATGAATGCTTTAAATGAGCCTTCAGCAAGGAGGAAGATTCTGGAGTCTGAATAAATTAATATGTAGTTGAGGTTATGAAAAAAGTTGCAAGGAAAAAGAACAGAATTATGCCACCCAGCCCTTTGAACCTGCTCCATTCACATTCGTGGCTGAACTTGTACCTCAGCACCATTATTAGTTTAGTTTAGTTTAGTTTCATTTAGTTTCATTTATTGTCACGTGGACTGAAATACAGTGAAAATTTTCTGTTGCATGCTAACCGGTCAGCAGAAAGATAATACGTGATTACAAGCCTTCAATGGGCTTGCACACACCCACCTACATTAAAAGTCTTCTCACCCACTACACCACCGCCAGGTCCCTCAGATCGGCCGACTTGGGGTTGCCGAATGTGCCACAGTCAAGGCATAAGCTCAGGGGCGACCGCGCCTTTGCGGTCGCAGCTTCTAGACTGTGGAACAGCATCCCCCTCCCCATTAGAACTGCCCCCTCCATCGACTTCTTTAAGTCTAGACTAAAAACGTATCTGTTCTCCCAAGCCTTTCCTCACGTCCTCTGAGCGAGGGCTATTTGTGTATATGTATGTAGCCTGCTTGTGTATGCTACACTTATAGCAAATGTAAAGCACTTTGGTCAATGAGAGTTGTTTTTTAAATGTGCTATAGAAATAAATGTGACTTGACTTGACTTGGCAATCGATCCATTTACAGTGTGTGGCTACATGATAAGGGAATCATGTTTAGTGCCAGGTAAAGCCAACAAAGTCCAATCAAGGATAGTCTGTCATCAAAGAGGTGGATAGTAGTTCACCACTGCTCTCTTGTCCTGGTAGGATAATTCAGTTGCCCAATAACAGATGGAAATAAACTGTCCCCGTACATTTTCCAATGCTATCCCCACGTCCTTTAAGTCCAGAAATCTATGGAGCTCAGGTCTAAGTGAACACAGTCACTGAACCTCCACAGCCTTACGGGATAGAGAATTCAAGAGATTCGCCACCATCGATGTCCTAAACTTCTTTGCCAGTGGATATATTCTTTCCTTTTCTCATCTGTCAAGATCTTTACAAACATTGTGTTCTTTGTGGAGAGTGCCTCTTATTCTTCTAACATTATAAGTATGCCTTTCTAGTCTGCTCAATCCCTCCTCATATGATAAGGCTTCCATCCCTGCAACCAATCTAGTGAATCTGTGCTGCACTATTACTAGGGCAAGTACATTCTTTCTTAGGTCAGGAAACCAAAACTGTATACAGTACTACAGGTGCAGTCTCAGCATGGCACTATGCATTTCCAGTAAGAGATCCTCAATTTGTATTTGAAATCCTTGAGTAATAATGGGGAACAGATGGGTTTCCCCCCACTTTTAATTGCTTGATGCACCTGGCTATGGGTTTTAGCCACTTGTGAACAAGAAACCCAAAGTTACTCTGATAATCAATATTACCTGTTCTCTCGTCATTTCACAAATCCTCAGCTTTTCAGTGTTGCACATCAAGTTGAATGACCTCATATTTTTCCACATTGATTTTCATCTGCCTCATTTGCACCCACTCACTAACTCCTCATATCTCCTCGAAGAATCTTCACATTCTCCTCTGCCCAAACAATCTTACACAGTTCAACAAACATGGAATGTGACATTGAATATGACAAATTCACGAGTTCACAAGTTATAGGAGTAGAATTAGGACATTGGGCCCATCGTGTCTACTCCGCCATTCAATCATGGCTGATCTCTGCCTCCTAATCCCATTTTCCTGTCTTCTCCCCGTAACCCTAGACACCCGTTCTAATCAAGAATTGTCTATCTCTGCCTTAAAAATATCCACTGACTTGCCCTTTGTGGCAATGAGCTCCACAGATTAACTACCTTCTGACTAAAGAAGTTCCTCCTCACCTCCTTCCTGAAAGAGCACCCTTTAATTCTGAGGCTCTGACCTCTGGTCCTAGACTCTCCCACCAGTGGAAACATCCTTTCCACATCTGCTCTATTACTCTGTAAGTTTCAATGCGCCCCCCCCTCAACATTCTGAACTCCAGTGAGTAGAGGCCCAGTGCTGTCAAGCCCACATCATAAGCTCACCCACTCATTCATTCTTGTAAACCTCCGCTGGATCCTCTCCAGAACCAGCACATTCTTCCTCAGACATGGGGCCCAAATTTGTTCAGAGTACTCCAAATGTGGCCTCACCAGCACCTTATAGAGCATCAGCATTACATCTCTGTTTTGGCATTCTAGTTCTCTTGATGTAAATGCTAGCATTGAATTTGCCTCCCTTACTACTGACTCAACTTGCAAATTAACTTTTTGGGAGTCCTGCTCCAGCGCTATAAATTGGGGATATAGATCTTGAATGGTTGGGACCCAAACACTGATTCCCATAGTACTCCATCATTCACAGCCTGCCAACCAAACAATCATCTGCTTATTCTCACTCATAGCTATCTATTCAGTAATCAATTCTAAATACACATCAATATATTACTCCTACTTCGAAGAGTTCTAACTTCGTTGAACTTATAGAGGTATATAAAATGATGAGAGGAATAGATCAGGTAGATGCACAGAGTCTCTTGCCCAGAGCAGGGGAATCGAGAACCAGATGACATGGGTTCAAGATGAAGGGGAAAAGATTTAATAGAAATCTGAGGTGTAACTCTTTCCGCACAAAGGGTGGTGGGTGTATGAAACAAGCTGTCAGAGGAGGTGGTTGAGGCTGGGACTAACCCAACGTTTAAGAAACAGTTGGACAGGTACGTGGATAGGACAGGTTTATCCACCGGGGCGCCGAACGATTGGCAGCCCCGCCAACAGTCTGTCTGTTTTTTCGTCTCTTTAAAAAAAATTTAGTGTGTGTTAAAAGTCTGTGTAAATGTTCTCCGGTTTGTTTTGTGTGGGGGAGGGGGAAACTCTTTTTCAGTTTCTTACCTTGCCGGAGATGCAATTGTCTTTCAGATCGCATCTCCGATCGCTCCGCAGCCTACCATCGATGGAGCTGGAGGCCTCCTCAGACTGACTTTGAGCCCCACCACGTGGACTTAACATCGGAGTCGATCCCTTGCCTAGGATCGCTCCAACCGTGGCCTGTGGACTTTACATTGGGAGCTCGCAGTCTCGGGAGAGGATAGTCGGGAGCTCCAACGTCACAGAGGCTCGACCAGCCCCGGCGAGGGGTTCGATCGTCCGGCGCAGGGAGCTGACATCCCCCCGATGCAGGAGCTGATCACCCCAATGCGGACGGCCCAAACGCCGCCGGCTACGGGAGTCAAGATCATACCGTCAACGGAGGGCTCGAGCCCTCCAACAGCATGAGAGCAAAGAAGTGAAGAGATTTTAACTTTTTTTTTCATCTTCATTCACAGTGAGGAATATGGAAGAGTCACCATGGTGGATGTTTATGTTCAAATGAAATTTGTGTGTTCCGTTGCTTTTTATTTGTATGACTGACTTGGCAAATGAATTTCCTCGTTTGTTGCAAAACATACTTGGCTAATAAAGTATTATTGTGATTGATTGTGTGATTATGATTATGATATGAACCAAGCGCAGGCAGGTGGGACTCTAGCTGCGACGTGTTGGGCGGTGTGGGCAAGTTGGGCTGAAGGGCCTGTTTCCACACTGTATCACTCTATCACTATGACTCTATGACCCTTCTCTGTGGGATCTTATCCAATGTCTTTTATTAGCTATAAGAACCAAAAACCTTGTACATTGGTCAAATATAATTTTCCTTTCACGACGTCCTGCTCAATCCTATTATTATTTTCAAGGTATTCTATTATTGCATACTTTGTTATAAAAATTCCAGCAAATGTCCTACTATTGACATCAGGCTAATAGTTTGCCATTTTCTCCTTTCTTTATTTCTTAAATCGTAGGATGGTATTTGCAGCCATCCAATCCACAGGACCAATTCCCGAATAGTACTGTGGAGGATGATAAATATAGCAGCCACTAGTTTGTGTTCCTTCATTTCTTTATTCTCACTAGCTCTTTTGTTCGCTGCCTGGCAGGCTTTGTGCTATGTTCCTCAATGCAGACAGACAAGATGCGCTTGTGTACTTCCGATGCCATTTCCTTATTCCTCACTATAAACTCTCTTGCCTCTGTCTGTAAGTGCACACTTGCCCCCGCGCACCTATAAAAGCTTGCAGTCCGATTTTATGTTTCACAGCTGTCATCTCACATATTCTATCTTGCCTTTAAAAAAAAAAAAAAACATTTTCTTCGTTCTCCTTTGATGAGTTCTAAAACGCTCCCGATCCTCAGGCCAACTGTTGTTGCTGGCAACTTTATAAGCCTCTTCCTTGGATTTCACACTATCTTTAATTTCTCTTGTCAGCCATGGATGAATCATTTTTCCTGTTGGGTTTTTGTTCTTTGAGCATTCATACGTAGCACCAAAGGATGCACCAAATGAAAGTCCTGGGGTTATACATGCAGAGTTTATTGAAAGTGGCAGAGCAGGTTGAGAAAGTAGTTTAAAAAAAAAGCTATTTGCCTTCCTAATCATTTGCTGAACCTGCATATTAACTTTCTGTGACTCGTTCAAGGACACCTCAATCCCCTTTAGAGTCAGCACAACCTAATACACTCTGCTGCAAAATGCTCCACTTTTCTCTTTCTGTTCCAAGGTAAATAACCACATTGTCCCCACATTATATTGCATCTGCCAAGGTCTTACCCACTTAGATTATTCGTCCAAAGATAGACACAAAATGCCGGAGTAACTCAGCGGGACAGGCAGCATCTCTAGAGACAAGGGGTGACGTTTCGGGCCGAGACCCTTCTTCAGACTAAAGAAACCTCACACCTTCCTTCTCTCCAGAGATGCTGCCTGTTCCGCTGTTATTTTGTGTCTATCTTTGGTTTAAATCAGCATCTGCCGTTCCTACCTATAGATTATTCATCCTTATCTCCTTAAAGTCTCCTCTTATTGCCTAAATCTGCCCTTTACTTAGCTCATCTGCAACTGCTACTTTGCACCGTGATGCTCGGCACACAAGCCACTTATTGTCTAAATCTGTAAATTTGAGATTTTCCAAAACTCTGTAGCCAGAGTTTCTAAATGGTACAAAGTCTACCCATTTTGTCTGTGCCCTTTGATTTACATTGACTCCTCTAGCATGTCTTGATCCAGATAAAGGGCCTCTTCTATCCATATATCATCTCAAAGATAGACACAAAAAGCTGGAGTAATTCAACAGTTCACTGGAGTAACTCAACGCATCACTGGAGAACGAGTGTCAGATGGCTGCCTCGCCAACAGTCTGCCTGCCCTTTCTTCTGTATTTGTTATTTTAAGTACATGTTAAAGAGTTAGTTTTAGTGTTCCTTGGTTTGTTTTATGTTGGAAACTTTATTCAATCTCTTACAGCGACAGAGATGCGATTTTATTTCTGTATCGTATCTCCGTCCTCACTGCTTCTCCGTAAGCATTGTGGAGTGGTGCGGTCTTTCCTGGAGACCGACCCGGCGCTTCAACTGCGGGCGCGGCGCGGCGCGAACTTACCATCTTGGAGCTTGCGATCCCTTTGCCGGAGATCGACTGTGGAGAGCTCCAACCGCGGGTACCTGTGGACTTGAACATCATGGAGCCCGCGGTCCCTGGTTAGAGACCGATTTGGGAGCTCCAAGCCGTGGAGAGTTTCAATCGTCCAGATGAGGGAGTTTCGATCTCCCCAACGCGAGGGCTTCGGATCGCCGGCTGTGGTAACTTTGATGGCCCCGATTGCTAATGGTTCAACGGCCCTGTAGATTAACCCTTATTAATTCATGCCATTTATAACCTTCACCACACAAATACGCATGCCACCCTTTACATGGTATTACGGTACTACACAAAGACTCCCTCTCTCTCTCTCTCTCTCTCTCTCTCTCTCTCTCTCTCTCTCTCTCTCTCTCTCTCTCTCGAGTACTAGTTAGTAAGTGAGCCACCAGCAGTAACTTGCTGTTGAAATGCTTCAGTGTATTTGGTGAAATAAAGTTTATCTTTATCTACAAGACTTTATCATGAATGTGTTTTTATTTATTGGGCCACCAATAAACAAGCCCCGACCTCGGGAGAATAAAAAGGGGGAAGATTGGACTTTATTATCTTCCATCACAGTGAGGAATGTGGGGAGCCGCTGTGGTGGATGTTTATGTTCACTTTTATTTTAGGTGGCTGTCTGGATGTTATGTCTCCCCTCTCAGCCTCATAATTCTCCAAGTGATCTTCACTCCTTCAACTCTCATCTCTTACTGTTGCCACAATTACTGGCCACCCTCTTTCACCTACCCATATCCTTCCCCATTAAATCTCTACATCCTCATTTAAGGTGTTGCTTAAAGCCTAAAGGGGCTGTCCCACTAATCCGCGAGTTCTGGCGAGTTTGCCCTCGACTCATATTCGCAGCATGGTCGACACGAGGTCCTAGGAGGTCTTTGTAACCCTCCTTCATGCTCGAGAGTAGTCCCTGTGTACTCGAGGCCTCAGCTAGGTCACAGCGTATTTTTCAACATGTTAAAAAATGCCCGCGAGTAAATAAAGGTCGCCATGGAAAAAATTGATACTTTTTTTACTTGTAGGTTTAGTCGAAGTAGGTCGTAGTAGGTTGGCATGTTATTCGTAGGTAATCGAGGGTAGTCGAGGGTAATCAAAGGTAGTCGAAGGTAGTCGTAGATGGCCTTCAACACAGTCGAAGGGAGGTCGAAGCAGATTGAAGGAGGTCATCTTCACTCTCCACTATTCGGTGACCAATTTTGACGAAGCTAGTCGAAGATAGTCTTCAACATAGTCGAAGGAGGTCAAAGGAGGTCGAAGGAGATCTTCTACATAGTCGAAGGAGGTCTTCAACATGACATTTTTTCAAACTCTCCTAAACTCTTCTAAACTCCCCAATTAGGTTGCCGCAGTGGGACAGGCCCTTCACTCTTTGGCCAGGTGGTTAGACACCTGTTCTAATAACTCCAAAAGTGGCTCAGTGAAAATAATTGTTTGATAAAATTCCTGTGATGTGCCTCGGGATATTTTATTACATTAAAGGTGCTATATAAATATATGCTTATGTACAAAGGCACAATTCTGACTTTGAAATTGCAGCTGTCCAGTCTCCCACTAAACACTAATTTTCATTAGAAGTCTAAGCCCAGAAAACACCCTTCGTGATCGCAGTGAACAGATGCTCAATGCACTTGTACCACATTCCTTTGTCTGTTAGTTTATTGAACCATTTAAATTAAGTGGGTTAATGCCTGGAGGATGATAATAGACAGAGGAATGCCCTTAGAAGCATATTGAGCATTTGTCTTCTAATATAAGAAACAGTCATTTTCACCTTATAACTGCATGCAATATATTTTATAGCATTAATGCCAATTCCTTGGACTTTGCCTCAGGCAATGTGTACTAGCATTGCTTGGGTTAATAAAGATCATTTCAAACTCCAAAGACATGTTGAACACCAGTTCACCACGACACTTACAGTATCTACTTTACTAACTCATGTCCATTTGGTGAAGGGACCCAACGCCATTTGTCCTCCGACACACCATTTTTAACTTATTCACAGTGAAAATGAACTGTTTGCATGCTCATCTGTAAACCTCTCCAACTCTCAATAATAATTATATTTTCCATAAAAATATTTTGCCAGCTCATACGATTGCTCCCACCAGAAGTTGTTGAAATTCCACATGAAAAAATATTGCAAGAGTAAAGGGGGTGAGAGTTGAGAGCAGCGGTAATGGCTTTTACACTGGCATTGCATGCAGAATGTGCAAAGTGATTGGAAGGAAACGTGGGCAGCTCGAGAGGATCATCAGATTTGTTTAAGATTCCTACACTACAAATGCGTGCACTTCAATATGCATATGACCAATAAAGCATGCCGTTATATCCCACATACATACATACTTACTGTATTTCCCTTTAAAAGAGTAAAACTAACAATACTTACAAATATAACTTTTTAACTGCCTGTATTTCAAATTCTCTTCAGTCTTGGCAAGTCCACCAATGTGAATTGTATTGATTCAGGAGGCTCGGCAGATGCTGTTGATATACCATCCAACTGTGAATTCATTGAAAGTATCTCTTCCTGCCTCTCTTCAGTCACACACTGTGTCAACTCTTCAATAATTGCAGGACTCACTTCAGATCTATATTAAAGCTCACTCTTCCCAGCTATTCCCCTGGGTATCTTACACTGAGATCAAGTGGTCTATATTAACCTTTCTGAATGTCTCACCAATCCTTATGAGATAATTCTCGGAACTGTCTCCATAATCTCTACAATATTTCCTTTCCTCACCTCCACCCGGCCTCAAGCTCTCAACAAGCACATCTTATCATGTAATCAGAATCTGTTCTCTTCATGAGATATACCATGATGTTTGCTTTGTTTCAGCTGGATTTTTTTCTGTCTTCCCTCCTGGATTCAGCTGAACCACACTCACACTGATCTGAGCCCTCGTTGTATCAACATTTCTGCAGAAGAGTAACCCGTTGTGAAGTTCAGTGCTTATCTGTAACTCAGAAGAAAATCTTTGGCTCGATGCCTCATAGTCAGACTTTATCTGCCTTGCTTCATTAGTGCCTCTTTTACCGTGTCTTCTGATCTCCCAGTTTTTCTGTTTGAGATTGAATGGTAAGGATGTGCAAAACTGTTTAATCCCATTTAGTTTAAAAACAAACAGTTCAAGATGAAATGAGTCCATTTTTAGATGAATGCCCAATATAATTTCTTTGGTCAGGCCATTTACCATGAAAATGGATGGGAGATCTTCACTGGTGTGTTCAAAGGTGGTTGGTTGTAACCACACGTACTTTACTTCAAATCATAGAAACATAGAAAATAGGTGCAGGAGTAGGCCACTCGGCCCTTCGAACCAGCACCACCATTAAATATGATCATGGCTGAACATCCAAAATCAGTACCCCGTTCCTGCTTTTTCCCCATATCCCTTGACTTCTTTAGCCTAAAGAGTTATACCTAACTCCCTCTTGAACCAATCAATTCAACTACAACAGGAAATTGTGAGCACCTTCAGCGTCGTAATCAATGTGGACGTGCTGGCATCTTCTTCTGGGCCTCTTCCACATTTAGATTTGAACAGAAAACATTGGAATCACTCAGCAGGTCAGACAGGATTGGGGAAAGTTTATAAATTACAATAGAATTGGGACATTCGGCCCATAAAGTCTACTCCACCGTTCAATTGTGGCTAATCTATCTTTCCATCTCAACCCCATTCTTCTGCCTTCTCCACATAATGTTTGACACCCTTACTAATCAAGAATCTGCCAATCTGTGCCTTAAAAATACCCCTTGATGGTCTCCACAGCTGTGTATGGTAATGCATTCCATAGATTCAGTGGTTTCAAAGGTTTCAAAGGTATTTTATTGTCACATGTACCAATTGAGGTACAGTCATATTTGTTTTACCTTTCACAGCCATACTAAAAAATAGAATGAGTCACACAATTATAGTACATAAAAGTTAACACAAACATCCACCACAGCATATTCCCCACATTCCTCACTGTGATGGGGGGAGGCAATAAAGTCTAATCTTCTTCCCACATTTTTCTCCCGTGGTCGGGGCAGTCGAACCATCCCTCAGTGCGATCAAAGTTCCCGCAGCCGGCAGTCAAAGCCCCTGCATCGGGGCGGTCAAAGCTCCCGCGTCGGGGCGGTCGAAGCTTCTGCGGCTTGGAGCTCCCAAAGTCGGTCTCTAACCAGAGACCGCGAGCTCTATGATGTTAAAGTCTGCAGGCTCCCGCGGAAGGAGCTCAGAGGTCGATCCCTGGCAAAGGGATCACCAGCTCCACGATGTTAAAGTCCTGCAGGCTTCCGTGGTTGGAGCTCCCGAAGTCTGTCTCCAGCAGAGGCCTCCAGCTCCTCGATGTTAGGCTGCAGTGTGGACGGAGATACGATACGGAAAAAAATCGCATCTCCATCGAGGTAAGAAATTAAAAAGAGTTTCCCCAAACCCTTCCCCCCCCCCCCACATAAAACAAGTTAAAGAACATTAAAAACATACATTTGACACATTCTAAAGAAACAACAGAAAAGGAAGGGACAGACAGACTGTTGGCGAGGCAGCCATTGCTGGCGCCATCAACCTCTCATTAAATATATTTCTCCTCATCTCCTTTCTTTTTTTTAAAAACTCAACATTTATTGACATAACGAAATACAAATACAGGCAAAACAAAGAGACACACAAAAGACAATTGCAAAATGACAAAATACATAGATACATAGATACATAGAAATTAGGTGCAGGAGTAGGCCATTCGGCCCTTCGAGCCTGCACCGCCATTCAATATGATCATGGCTGATCATCCAACTCAGTATCCCGTACCTGCCTTCTCTCCATACCCTCTGATCCCCTTAGCCACAAGGGCCACATCTAACTCCCTCTTAAATATAGCCAATGAACTGGCCTCAACTACCCTCTGTGGCAGAGAGTTCCAGAGACCCACCACTCTCTGTGTGAAAAAATTCCTTCTCATCTCGGTCCTAAAGGATTTCCCCCTTATCCTTAAGATGTGACCCCTTGTCCTGGACCTCCCCAACATCGGGGATACAAATCACCTAACCTCTATTTGCATCACATCGGATCCTCTTAACATTCTATCATAGAAGCATCTTATTCACAGGCACCATAGCAAGCTCATCCATGCATATCCTTAATCAATCTTGGCATTTGTAATAGTACCGGTTTCCATATAATATTAAAGGCCTCGGTCCTCAACTGGAGTTTAGCAGTTATACTTTCCATCAGGTATACATTTTTCAATCTTTCCCTCCACTGTTGAACATTTGGTGGCATTTCCTTTCTCCATAGCACTGTTATCATTTTTTTAGCAATCAACAACATCACCCCAAGCAAATATTTCTGATTTTGAATATCTGTTGCTGCTGGAGTATCTCCTAATGCAAAACAAGCCGGTTCCTAAGGTAGATCCACTCCCAGAATTAATTTAATCTCTACCTGGATGTCTCTCCAGTATTGGAACAATTTGGGGCAATCCCAAAAAATATGTGTGTGATCACCGATCTTCCCACATTGTCTCCAGCATAAATTTGAGGAGTTACTGTATCTTGCCAACACTAAAGGGATCCTAAATACTGTCATTTTAATTTTCCAGTCAAACTCCCTCCAAGAGGGGCTGCTTGTCAGCTTCTGGCCCAAGAAACATGTCCTTTCCCATATTTCATCTGTGATAATAATGTTCATTTACAATTCCCATTTTGTTTTGTTTCTAAAGTATTTCCTTGTATATAATCTTGAAGTCCTTGATATAAATGGGATATCAAATTATTTTGTAACACTCCCTCTATAGTCATCAATAAATTATTTTCCAAATTTGAAGGTAGTCTACATATCTGCTCCCAATCTACATGTGTCTGTAAGTAGTGCCGTATTTGGAGGAACCTAAAGAAATCCGACCCTGACAGTCCAAATTCATTCTGCAAGTGCTCGTAAGATTTCAAGACTCCCCCACAAAAAAAGCTGGTCCACAGTAATAAGCCCTTTATCTGCCCAGTTTCTAAATCCCTTATCAATTTTGCTGGGTATAAAATTGGGACTAGCAGCTATCTTCATTGCTCTAGCTATCGAATTAAAAAGAATTAATTGCTTTCTGATAGCTAACCACGTTTTCATCGTTAATTTAGTCCAATCGTTATCTACTTTTAATTTCTTCCAATTTACTTGAGTTAGAAATGGGAGCGCAGCCAGGGCAATACTAGGACATGCATTTTGTTCTATTTTCACCCATCCTGGTTCCTCATCATTCGTTAACCATGCTATCAAGGTTCTCAGCTGCGCTGCCCAATAATAATATTTAAAGTTGGGCATATTTAGGTCCCCTTTTTGTTTTGATAACAACAGTGTCTTAAGTCTGACTCTGGGTCTCTTATTTTGCCACACAAATCTTGTTAACTCTTTGTCTAATGCCTTAAATGCCGCGCCAGGGACCCCTACTGATAAAGGTTGAAATAAGAAAAGCAGTCGGGGAAAAATGTTCATTTGAACAACCTCCACTCTACCAATTAAAGATAAAGGGAGAATATCCCATCCGTGCATGTCTACCTTAATATTCTTGAGTAATTCGCCATAATTTGCTTCATACAACGCGGTGATAGATGAAGTGATGACAATACCTAAATATCTAAAACCCTCCCGAGACCAAAGGAACCTGACCTGATCATTTAATTGCGAGGGCCACAGACCTGACAGCATCATTGCTTCTGATTTTGAGTCATTTATTTTATATCCCGATATTTCTCCATATTCCTGTAGGACTTGCATTAGGCGAGGCACTGAGGAAATAGGATTACTCACATAGATCATAACATCATCTGCAAATAGTGACATTTTTTGTCCCCCCGATCATCTTTAATGCCCTCATTATAGTCATCTTGCCTAATAGTTTCTGCGAGCATCTCTAAACATAAGTCAAAGAGCAGGGGACTCAAACTGTCTCCCTGTCTAACTCCCCTCTTTAATTCAAAAAGCTCAGAGCAACATCCATTTCCCCTCACTCTTGACTTTGGATTTAAATATAATGTTTTCACCCAATTAATACATTTTGTGTGGAACCCCATTTTATCTAGTGTATATTCAAGATAGACCCAATCTACTCTGTCGAAAGCCTTTTGAGCATCTAAACTTAATAGCATTGAAGTCTGATGCTTCCTTTTTGCACATGTCATGATATTCAGGACCCGTCTAATATTATTGGCTCCCTGTCTGCCCGGTATGAACCCTGTTTGATCAGGATGTATCAATTGTTTGGTTCTCTTGGTTAATATAGCACTAAGTATCTTTAAGTCATTGCATAAGATACTTATCGGTCTGTAGCCTTCACATCCTGTGGGATCCTTCCATTCCTTATAAATAACAGAGATTATAGCCTCGGCCCATGATCTCAGTGGGTTACCTTCAGCCAAGGCATAATTATAGACTCTAGCCAGAATCGGAGAAAGCTCGTTCTTAAAACATTTATAAAACTCTCCTGGAATCCCATCCATCCCTGGGGACTTGTTGTTCTTTAATTTTTTTTATTACTTATTTTATTTCCTGCTTTTCTATTTGTGTTGTCATATTTCTCGCTTCTTCTTGAGAAATGCAGGGCATTTTTAATCCAGAAAAGAAAGTTCGGATCTTTTCCTCTTGATCTATGATTTCAGGAGAGTCGTATAACTGTTCATAGAAGGATGCAAACGTTTCTGTGATTTCTCGTGGTTGTGAGTCTAAATTTCTAGAAATCGGATGTAGAACTTTGGAAACTATTCGTTTAGCTTGCTCCTTACTCAACTGAAATGCCAGAAGGCGACTAGCCCTATTTCCCTTCTCATAGTATTTTTGATTTAAGAATCAAAGGGCTCCTTCTGCTTTATATGTTAGAAGCTCTTCTAACTCATGTCTTTTTTGTTTTAGTTCCTTTAACAAATTCTTATTTCTATTGTTATTTTTGTGTTCTACTTCTAATATTTTTATTTGACTTTCCGAGTCAGATTGCTTCTTCAACCTATTCTTCCTTAAGCCCCTGTCCCACTTAGGAAACCTGAACGGAAACCTATGGAGACCGTGTGCACCACTCAAGGTTTCCATGAGGTTCCCAGAGGTTCCCGTGAGGTTCCCAGTGGCTCC
The DNA here is from genome assembly GCA_963514005.1 of Raja brachyura. The sequence continues at coordinate 43,976,672 of OY740797.1, read as the reverse complement.
CGGGGGTTCCGGTCACTCTCCATGAGCCACCAGAGGTTCTGGTCAATTGCCTGGAAAGCCTCAACCGAAGCGTGAGCTGCATCTACTGACCAAAGATCCTATAGGATCTTTGCTGCCGACCGCGCGCACACACACAAACACATCGCAAAGGTGGGGGCTAGGGACAGCGGAGGAGCACTCTCTGCGTGTTGAAGAAGAAAGTAAACGGCTGCCACAGAGCACGGTAAGTCCTTTAGAGAGCGCGGGAGGGAGGGAGAGAAGGGGAAAGAGAAGGGGAGAGAGAAGGGGAGAGAGAAGGAGAGAGAGAAGGGCGTAGATGGGGCGAGAAGGGGAGAGATCGGGGGGGGGGGGGAGAAGGAGTGGAGACAGTTTTAATAAGTTTAATAAAGTTAGCGGGCATTTTACCTTCTGGCAGATCTTCCCATTTAGGAAACCTGAACGGAAACCTCTGGAGGCCTTGCTTCCCAGCCAAGGTTTCCATGAGGTTTCCGGAGGTTCCTGTCACTCTCCCTAATTGTGGAAAGTGGTTTCCGCATAATCGCGGCTTCTGCTATGTTCCTACGATTATTTCCAAAAAACCAAAACCGGCCGCAACTAAAAATAGGTTGCCATTTTGTCGAAGCCAGTGGTGGGGGCGCATTTTTACTTACAGCCAGTCGAAGGCCTTCACTGACCGGCCATTCTGATTGGCTCATTGGAGTTTTCAGCTAATAAATCCTATTTGGTTTTCAGGACCTAGACGATCCGTCGGAAGGTAAAATGCCCGCTAACTTTATTAAACTTCCTAAAACTGTCTCCAATCCTTCTCTCCCCTTCTCTCTCCCTTTCTCTCTCCCCTTATCTCTCCCCTTCTCCCTCCCCTTCTCTCTCCCCTTCTCTCTCCCCTTCTCTCTCCCCTTCTCCCCTTCTCTCTCCCTTTCTCTCTCCCTTTCTCTCTCCCCTTCTCTCTCCCCTTCTCTCTCCCCTTCTCTCTCCCCTTCTCTCTCCCCTTCTCCCTCCCCTTCTCTCTCCCCTTCTCTCACCCCTTCTCTTTCCCCTTTTCTCTCCCTTTCTCTGTCCTTCTCTCCCTCCCTCTCGCGCTCTCTAAAGGACTTACTGTGCTCTGTGGCAGCTGTTTACTTTCTTCTTCACACGCAGAAAACGCTCCTCCGCTGTCCCTGCCCCCACCTTTGCTATGTGTGTGTGTGTGCACGCGGTCAGCTTTGGTCAGTAGATGCAGCTCACGCTTCGGTTGAGGCTCTCCAGGCAATTGACCAGAACCTCTGGTGACTCATGGAAAATGGTTGGAACCTCTGGGAACCTCATGGGAACCTTGGGTGCGGCACACAGTCTCCAGAGGTTTCCGTTCAGGTTTCTTAAGTGGGACAGGGGCTTAACTCTCCTCGATATTTGAATCATTTTGCCCCTTATTACTGCTTTTGCACCGTCCCAAAGTGTGGATAATGTTACTTCACTATTGCCATTGTGGTCAAAGTACTCCTCAATACAATTCCTAATTTCCTGAGTCACTACGTTATCTGTCATTAAAGAAATGTTTGCTCTCCAGTATTTAAAACTCTTTTCAGTTCCTAACTCCAAGGTAAGGATTATGGGCGCATGGTCACTGATTGTTATTGAACCAATTTTACAATCCACCACTTTATATGTATATTGTTATCCAAAGGTATGTTCTTTTATTCTGTGGCTATGGCCTCTGGTCCTAGACTCTCCCACTAGTTGAAACATCCTCTCCACATCCACTCTATACAGGCTGTTCACTAATCAGTAAGTTTCATTGAGGGCCCCCCTCATCCTTCTAAACTCCAGCATGTACAGGCCTATTGCCATCAAACACTCATCACATGTTAACCCAATCATCCCCAGGATCATTCTCGTAAAACTCCTCTGGACCCTCTCCAACGCCATCATATCCTTTCTCAGATGTGGGCTCAAAACTATTCACATTACTCCAAATGTATGCGATTCCCAGGATGGCGGGACTGTCGTATGCTGAGAGCATGGAGCAGCTGGGCTTGTACACTCTGGAGTTTAGAAGGATGAGAGGGAATCTCATTGAAACATATAAGATTGTTAAAGGCTTGGACACACTAGAGGCAGGAAAAATGTTTCCGATGTTGGGGGAGTCCAGAACCTGGGGCCACTGTTTAAGAATAAGGAGTAAGCCATTTAGAATGGAGACGAGGAAACACTTTTTCTCACAGAGAGTGGTGAGTCTGTGGAATTCTCTGCCTCAGAGGGCGGTGGAGGCAGGTTCTCTGGATGCTTTCAAGAGAGAGAGCTAGATAGGGCTCTAAAAAATAGCGTTGTCAGGGGATATGGGGAGAAGGCAGGAACAGGGTATTGATTGGCGATGATCAGCCATGATCACATTGAATGGCGGTGCTGGCTCGACGGGCCAAATGGCCTACTCCTGCACCTATTGTCTATTATCTATTGTCTAAATACGATCTGACCAATGTTTTATAAAGTTTCAGCATTACATTATATTCTAGTCCTCTTCTTCTTCTTGTTTCATGTGACGTACACAGCCTAAAGTTATAGGACAACTTGTTCTATTTGATCTTCCGTTTGTGCACGTCGAGTTGATTGCATTAGTCGAAACAGGGCGGACCACATGAAGGTTGCAATCTTCCACCCCTCTAGTCCGCTTGAAATGCTAGTAATGTGTTTGCCTTCCATACTGCTGAGTCAACTTAGAAATTAACCTTTTGGGAATACTGTTCCAGCACTCATAAATCCCTTTGCACCTCTGATTTCTGACCGCTCCCTAGAAAATAGTATATGCCTTTATTCCTTATACCAAAATGCATGATTCCCTACTATGCTACACTATATTCCATCTGCCACTTCTTTGCACACTCACCCAACCTGTCCATGTCCTTCCGCAGCGTCCCTGCTTTCTCCACACTACCTGTCCCTCCACCTATCTTCATATTACTTGCAAACTTGGCCACAAAGCCTTCAATCCCCTCATTGATACACAACGTGAAGAATAGTGGCCTCAGCACCGACCCCTGCGGAATACCGCTAGTCACAGGCCGCCAACCAGTTAAAGTCCCCTTTATTGCCACTTTTCTACCTGCCATCCAGCCAACCTGCAGCCCATGCTAGTATCTTCCTTTTGATACCGTGGGCTCTCATCTTCTTTAGCGTCATCGCATGCGGAACCGTATCAAAAGCCTTCTGAAAATCCAGGCAAAGAACATCCACTAACTCTCCTTTGTCTATCCTGCTATTTATTTCCTCAAAGAATTCCAACAAGTTCGTCCGGCAAGATTTCTATTTCCCAAAACCATGCTGAGTTTGGCCTATTTTACCATGTGTTTCTAAGTGGAGAAAGCTCATATGCAAGACTTGTAACATAGAATAAGCGATATGGGGGACATAGTAGTTATTATACTAATTTATCTTTGCTCGTTCTTATTGAATTGATGATTTGCTTGTTTGTTAATCTAATTATCCTTTTTTTATTTAATCATTTATGTTTTATTTATTTGTTCTTTATTGGTATTAATTTTTTTATCCTAAAAATGCGACGTTTATTTGCCTTCATTTTTACTTTATTTACATGCGCGTATTAAGGAAGCTTATGGTTTCCTCGAGTAAATCAGCCAAAATAAACAGCTTGTTCGAATTCTGTGTGTATTTATTTTGTTGTTAATGAAAGGAAAGAAGAGGATTTGGCTGGCTGATTTATTGGACTTGCTGATTGACTGACTTGAGTGACTAAAAGATACAGCATGGTAGCAGGCCCTTCGGCCCACCGAGTCCATGCCGCCCATCGGTCCCCTGATGTGAAGGACCAGTCAGTAAAAGTTCATATGTAAATTTGTAAAAGTGAAACTGAGGAAAGAGGTACAAAAATTGATAGCTGCTTGGAAATAGACGCGCAGATTCAGAAACTAGTAGAGATGACCAAGTTTGAACTTACTTTATCATATCACAAAGGCAATTATAACATCGTGATCAAGAGCGTGACTGAATACTTAGATGCGAGCAAAATAATGTGAATTCCTGAGGGTAACCAGATGAACAAGGAGGAAATAGAGAGCTAGATTCCATAGTTGGCTTCAGGCACTGAACTGCTCCACTTATAATTCAATGTGGACCTGATAAACTACTTCATATCAAATGTTTGTCCTGACTTGGCTTCAGATAACACGGGGGCCCTAGTTAAGAGTTATAGTGGCAGATTAGTCACAGTAGATCAGTGAACATGAAGGAAGCTCTTCTTTGCAGCTTTCATGAATGGGCCATCGTAGATCAATTCTGTCCCCACAATCAAGATGGTGGAATAGCAAAAGAAGATAAACCTATTCTCAATTTTCACAGATAATTTTACCTTATCGCCTGGAGGCATTGACTTTCTGTGAGGATATTGCTTCACAGACATCCATGGTTCACTCCTTTCCCATCCAAGTGGTGTCAACCCATTGCTAATTCTTAATGGTGACTGTGGCCAGTTTTTCTCACCAAGACAGCTATCATAAACTTGCCCAAACTGTCCTCACACACCACTCAAACACACACACGTGCGATAGAGGGCATTAGATAGAAATCAGGAATGACACACACTGCTGATATCCCTCTATTGATCTCATTGAGTATTCTGGAAATAAGTCATATATATATTTTAGGGTGGCACGGTGGCATAGCAGTAAAGTTGCTGCCTTACAGCGCTTGCAGCACCAGAGCCCTGGGTTGGATCCCAACTTTGGGTTCTGTCTGCACAGAGTTTGTACGTTCTCCCCGTGACCGTGTGGGTTTTCTCTGAGATCTTCGGTTTCCTCCCACATTCCAAAAATGAACAGGTTTGTAGGTTAATTGACTTGGTAAAAATTGTTAATTGTTAATTGGCTACTTGGGATAAGTGAAAATTGTCCCTCGTGTTAATGTACGGGGATCTCTGGTCGGTGTGGAATCGGCGGGCTATAGGGCTGTCTCCTCGTTGTTTCTCTAAACTAAATAAATCTAAAATCATAGTCAAAATGAACCTTCAATATTCATTTGGCACAGCATCCACTGATCATAAAATATGAAGTTGAATCACACCATGGTAGCTGCAAACCTAAATCCTAGTAACTAATATCAGCAATAACAACTGTAAAACAGCTGGATTAGTCCACTGATAGACATAAAATGCTGGAGTAACTCTACGGATCAGGCAGCTTCTCTGGATCGAAAAGGAATGGGTGACATTTCGGGTCGAGACCCTTCTTCAGACTGGGAGTCTGAAATCAGTCTGAAGGAGGGTCACGACCCGAAACATCGCCTATTCCTTCTCTCCAGAGATGCTGCCAGCATTTTGTGCCTATCTTCGGTTTAAACCAGTATCTACACACTGGGTTAGTCCACTAATCTCCCTCAGGTAGGATACTCTGCAATCCTTATCTTTTCAGAACACCGATGATGCCAGATCCACCAATGTGGTTGACTCTTAAAGGTCGCATGAAATATCCCAATAACACAGGATCCATCAAAGAGTAAGAAATGTTAGCCTTGCCAGCAGTTAATACCGTGTGAACCAATAAATAATAAAAAGTCATGGCATCCGATTCACAAGATGATAAACAGTAGCATCATTGAATCCATATAAGTCATTGGCCCAATAAATTTAATAAAATAAAACAAGTTTAATCAACAAAGAAAATTCTGATGGGAAAATCGTAGCATTGCATTATTTTGTAGTTAAAGTCCTTTAATGATTACTGTCCAGTGGCTCTGACGTTCACCAACATGAAATGTTTTGAGAGACTGGTGATGCCACATATCAATTTCAGCCACCCAGACAGCCTTGATCCACTACAGCTTGCCGACTGTCACAACAGGTCCACGGCAGACTCCATCTCCCTGTCCCTAACCCCATCTCTGCAACACCTAGACAACAAGGACATGTCCACTATAGCTCCACCTTCAACACCATAATTCCATCCAAGTTCATTTCCATACTCTTGGACCTGGGAATCAGCACCCCCCTCTGCCATTGGATTCTGGACTTTCCCACCCACAGAAACACAATCTCTCTCAACACCCTGCAATAATGCATTCTCAGTCCCCCACAATACTCCTCATGCACTCACGAGTGTGAGGCCAAATTTGGCTTTAACTCCATCTGCTAGTTTGCAGATGACACCACTGTGGTGGGACAGAACAAGAACACAGATGAGACAGAGTACAAGTAGAGAGAGAACATAGTGATGTGGTGTCAGGACAACAACCTCTCCCTCAATGTCAGCAAGATATCAGAGCGAGTTATCAGCATTAATGGTGCCGAAGAGGGAATGGCTGAGAACTTCATGTTACCATTAAATATATACCATTGATCTATCATGGACCAAATACGTTGAATTGACAGCCAAGTCACACTGAGGAACCTGAGGAGATTCGGCATCTGTCCAATGACTCTTACAAACTTCTACAGTAGCAACATAAAAAGCATATTGCTGGGTTCCATCACAGCTTGGTTGGGGAACAGCTCTGCTCAAGACTTCAAGAAATTACAGAGTTGTAGACGTTGGCCAGTCCATCACACAGACCAGACTCCCCGTCAACTGACCCCATCTACACTTCATGCTGTCTCGGAAATGCTGCCAACATAGTCAAAGATTAATTAAAGATTAATCAAATAAGAAAGTAATTCCTTCTTCTCCCTTGTTCCCACTGGGCAGAAGATATGGAAGTTTGAAAATGCACAACACCAGGGTCAAGAACAGCTTCTTCCTCTTTGTACTCGGGCTTCTGTACGGTACTTCCATAAGCTAGTGTATGGTTTGATTCACCTCTTCCCCATTGTGGACATTGAACTGTGATTCTGGAACGGGTGTGCTACAACTTTGAGAAATCTATTCTGCACTCTGTATCTTTCCCTTTGCTCTACTGATTGTTCTTGAGTGTGGCTTGATTGTATCTATGCATCGTATTATCTGATTTGGTTGGATAGAATGCAAAACAAAGATTTTTACTGTAACTTAATACATGTAACAATAATAAACCTAAACCCAAAAGGTATAATATTCTTGTAAAGAAGCAAGCAAACAATGCTACTTTATCCACTGTTTTATATAGTCAAGGAAACATACAATATTGAAACAGATCCTTCGGCCTAAAGGGCCTGTCCCACTGTACGAGGTAATTCAAGAGTTCTCTAGAGTTCTCCCCTGATTCGAGCTCCTGTAATGTACGTGGCGGGTATGTAGCGGCTCATATGAGTAAAAAGTAACCATTATTTTCATCATGAGTATTTTTTTAATCGTGGATATTTTTTGCAGTGTTGAAAAAATGTCACGAGTTTACCGGATTTCCCGAGTACCTACAGTTACTCGTACGATCCGCTACGTGACATCCACGAGCTCCTACATACCCGCTACATACATTACACGAGCTCGAATCAGGGAAGAACTCAGGAGAACTCTTGAATTGCCTCGTACAGTGGTACAGGCCCTTAACTGGTCTATGGTGACCAAGATGACTTGCTACGCTTATCCCGTTTGCCATATCCATCTAAACCTTTCCTATCCATGTAGTGCCCAAATGCCTTTAAACGTTGTTATAGTATTTGCCTCAGCCACATCCTCTGGCAGCTCATTCCATATACTTGACCCTCTGTGTAAAAAAATGTCCTTCAGATTTCTATTAAATTTGCCTACTCTCATCTTAAATTTACGCCTATGTTTATATTATTTATCATTTACCCTATCAATTCCTCTCATGATTGTATACACCTCCATAAGACCACCCCTCAGCCTCTTGCCTCCAAGAAATACATTCCTAGCATGTCCGACCAGTCCCTGTAACTCAGTCCCTTGAGTCCCAGCATCGTACTCATAAATCTTCTCTGTACTCCTTCCAGCTTAATGGTATGTTCCCTGAAGCAGCGTGACTGAAACTGAACACAGTAATACTTACAGTGCGACCTCACCAATATCTTGCGCAACTGCAACATAACATCCCAACTTCTATACTCAATGCTCTTTCTGATGAAGACCAATGAGCTAAAAGCCTTCTTCACCACCCTGTCCACCTGTCCACCAAAGATTTGCAAGGTCCCTCTGTTCTACATCACACTCCAGGTCCTACTGTTCACTGCAAAAGCCCTAACCTGGATTGACTTCCCAAACTGCAACACCTCCCATGTATCTAAATTAAACTACATTTTCCACTCCTTCATCCACTTACCAAGCTGATCAAGATTCTGCCGTAATTCTTGATAGCCTTCTTTACTGCCTAAAATACTATCTATTGTGGTGTTATCTGCAAACTTATTAATCATATCTAGTACATTATCACCCAAATTGTTGATGCAGATTGTTGACAAACAACAATGTGCCCCTGAGGCACACCAGTAGTCCAGTCAGGAAAACAACCTTCCACCATCACACATACGCTTCCTACCATCATGCCAATGATGTAATCCTGGATCCCGTGCTTCCCATGGGTAACCTTCCAGAGTAACCTCCCATGTAGAACTTCTTAAAGGCCTTGCTGAAGCACATATGGACTACATCTACCACTCTGCCTTTATTAACCTTCCTGGTTATTTCTTCAATCATCTCAAATTAAATTCATGAGACACAATTTCCCATGTACAAAACCATGCTGATTATCCCTAACAACTATTTTATTTCCAAATGTATGTATATCTTATCTCTCAGAACCACTTCCAGTAATGTCAGGCTTACTTGTCTAACGTTACCAGGTTTTCTCGTTGTAGCCCTTCTTAAGTAAACTCACAGAATTAGCCACCCTCCTGTCCTTTGGCACATCATCTGTGGCTAACGATGATGTATATATCTCAGTTTCCCCTGTTCTTGCTTGTACTTGATCAGGCTCCAGAGATTTATCCACCTTCATATGTTTTAAGACTTCCAGCACCTCCTCCGCTGTAATGCGGACTATCGCCAAGACATCCATTAACTTTGCCGAGTTCCTTTATCTTCATGTCTTTTTCTGTAGTAAAATCGAGGAGGAATATTCCTCACCCATCTCTTGGTACTCCATGCTTCAAGGTATAATTTAGTCTTTGAGGGGCCTTAAAGGCCTGTCCCACTTACGAGACCGTTACAGGCAACTGCCAGCACCCGTGATAGGTCGCCAAAATTTTCAACATGTTGAAAAGTCAGCGGCGACCAGAAAGACGCTACAACTCTTTGGAGACCTCTCACGACCAGAGGAGACCTCTCACGACCATACAGGCTGTATAGTTGTGAGAGGTCTCCTATAGTCGTGAGAGGTCACCCGCGACATGTCACCAGGGGTCGCCTGCATGGTTGTGAGAGGTCTCCTATGGTCACATTTAGCGTATTGTGTTCAGTTCTGGGCACCATGTTATAGGAAAGATGTTGTCAAGCTGGAAAGGGTACAGAGAAAATTCATGAGGATGTTGCTATGACTAGAGGGTCTGAGCTATAGGGAGAGATTGAGTAGGCTGGGACTTTATTCCTTGTATTCCTTTATTCCTTGTAGCGTAGGAGGATGAGAGGTGATCTTATGGAGGTGTATAAAATCATGAGAGGAATAGATTGGGTAGATGCACTGAGTCTCTTGACCAGAGTAGGTGATCAAGGACCAGAGGACATAGGTTTAAGGTGAAGGATAAAAGTTTTAATAGGTATCTGAGGGGTATCTTTTTCATACAAAGGATGGTGAGTGTATGGAACAAGCTGCCATAGGAGGTATTTGCGGCTGGGACTATCCCAATGTTTAAGAAACAGTTTGACAGTTTGACAGATACATGAATAGGAGATGTTTGGAGGGATATGGACCAAACGTAGGCAGGTGGGACTAATGTAGCTGGGACTTGTAGGCCGGTTTGGGCAAGTTGGGATGAAGGGCCTGTTTTCCACACTGTATCACTCTATGACTCTTGACACGATGACACTATCACTCTATCTCATGCTCTTTTTGGCCCTCACAGTTTCCTTCTTAAGCAGACTCCTGCATCCACTATACACCATGGTCCCCTGGATAATTTATAATTATGATCCCCGGTCCCCTTTACCATGTCGGCTTTGAACCCCTCATGCTCTCCATTGATGCAATGCCTCCTTGAATATATTTGTACGTTTTAGTGATGATACAAAATAGTCTTCTGTCTTGGAGATTTCACTGTATTCATCTCATTTCTTGCAATAATTGAGCCCAAAGAGGTGGGCTGTAGGGGAGTTGCTGGACGCCCACTCTGCAAAGTCCTCAACCAGTTGGGCATTACTGGGCTGGCAAGGAAGAGGGCCATTCAATCCGTAGGCGACGCCGTGGGCGGTTGCTGCTGGGACGCAAGTCGGGGCTTGATCAACCCTGGCTGGATTGCCTGGGCGAGGGGTCTGAAGCGCCCAATGACCCCAGGTCACATCACTGAGGATGCGACCCAGCGCATATGGAAGATGTATCTTTCACACTTGCCATAATTGCACTGGAATTAAAATCTGAAAATGCTCACCCCAAAATCTGTGCAAAGAGAAAAAAAAAACAGATATTGCTGGGGTAACTAGGTAGATAACTCGTGATGGGTAGTAATTCAGGAGAACATGAATATGTGATATTTCAGGTCGGGACCCTTCATTTTGTGCTCTGTGGAAAGATACATAGATTTAATATCCCATACCCAAGACCCTTCATCAAACAGTGGGTTTGGAACTGGAGCTTTTACCTTAGGCTGATTGACCTGCTAAGTGTTTCCATTTTTTTCCATTTTAATTTCAGACTTCAAGCATCTGCAGTTTTTCATTTTCACCTCAAGTTGGCAGGACTCCCAGGTAAACCATAAAAAGGGTTTTATTAAAACCAGAGAAACTGGTGAAGTGGAAGATCGGGAGAGTTCTTGCACAAAGTCAAGGTGATGGCCTTTTCATCTACTTTATTGCAACGGAGCTTCCTGGGTATGCTTTATTGTAGATCATTTGGGAACTTAATGCCGTCGTCAATGCTTTTGAACTTACAAAAATTATAACATGCATGCATTAAAAATAAAATGCCAGCAGCAAACATAGTGTGCAAGGAAACCAAATAAAACTCCAGATGCTGGTACCTGAAATGAAAAACAGAATCACTGGAAGAACTCAGCCAGTCCAGCAGTATCTGTGGAAAAAAAAAAAAATCACAATCTGAAAGAGTGGTTGAACCTGTATCAGGGGCAGGATTTAAGAAATATCTAGATGAGCACTTGTATTGCTTAAGAGGGCTATGAACCAAGTAACGGATGCTGGAGTTGATTCAGATGGCTGCCTACTGATGCATACCTTCGGCCAAATATCCTTTTCCATGCTTTTTTATGATTCCGAAACATACCCCAGGCACCAGAGTGGAAGGCCTCATCTTTGAAATGCATCTGGGAAACAGGAATGTGTCCTTACAGGAGGCAGGGTCAAGTCAAATCCAGTTACTGTTTTATGCACAAGTACGTGAGGTACACTTACAATGGAAACCTTCCTTCCAGCAGCATCACCCACACATATAGTCAGACGAACACACAAACCATTAATTATATATAAATTACATGTCAAATTCTGCAAGACTGTAAAAAGGTTGTGCAGGCAACAAGATATTAGTGCAAAACCAATTAGAAAAAATCCCAAGTCCAAGTAGGTGTGAAAGGTGGTCTGTTGTATTCCATTGTCAAAGCAGGATTTGGGCTGCGCAGGATTGTCAAGAACTTGATAGTTGTGGGGAAAGTAGCTGTTGCTAAACCTGGTGGTGTGTGACTTCAAGTTAGCGTATCTCCTGCTCTATGGTTGCAGTGAGAAGAGGGCATGGCTCGGATAGTGGAGCTCCTTGAAAGATGTTGCTTTCCTGATGTCGGCTCCTGTAGATGCTTTTGATGGTGGAGAGGGCTGGCCCATTGTGGACGAGGATGAGTTCACCACTCTCTGCAGCCTCTTGGATCTTGTGCATTGGAATTGCCACAACAGGCCATGATGCAACCAGTCTGAATACTTTCTACAGTACATCTGCAAAAGCTTTTAAGAGTATTCAAAGACCAATTCTCTTTAAAGGTCTAAGAAAGAAGTGCAGCTGGTTTTCAGCTGCGCCTTCTTCATGATTACGTCAACGTGCTGAGCCCAGGATAGGTTATTGTGAATGTTAGAACCCAGGATGTTGAAGCTGATAATTCTCTCAATCACTGGCCTCCCTATGAAAGCTGGCATGTAATTTCCTGACTTTTTCTCAGAAGGCAACAATTAGTTCTCTGATTTTGTTGATGTTGAATGAATGGATGTTGTTTCAGCACCACTCAACCAGACGCTCTATCGCTCTCCTTTTATCCGTGATTCAGCCAACCACTGCTGTATCATCATCAAATTTGTAGATGGCATTGGAGCTGTGCTTAGCCACACAGTCATGGGTGTAAAAAGAGTAAGGCAGGGGCCAAAGCAGACAGCCTTGAGGTGCACTTGCATCAATGGTCAGTGAGGAGGAGATATTGTCACTGATTGCCACTGATAGGTATTGGATACCATAAGTAGGGTCCCGACCCGAAACGTCGCCAATCCATTTTCTCCAGAGATGCTGCCTGACCCACTGAGTTACTCCAGCACTTTTGTCTATCTTTGGCATAAACCATCATCTGCAGTTCCCTTTTATTCCAGGTATTGGAACTTAGTGACGAGTTTGGTGAGAGGAATCCCGATAGCTGTGGTGGTCTCTGGGCTTGTAAAAGAATGTGTGAAAAGACAAATTGCGTTAAAATCAATCAGCCTAACCAATATGAATCAGAATCCTTATTGCTTGACATCATGGACCGTATTCACTTCTATTAATTTCTATTTTCTATTTTCAGAGTATCTTGGAGTAGACATTCTCTACAGCTGATTTCCATTCAAAAAAAATAGTGACATGCAATACTTAAGGATGTAATTACTTTCCATGGAAATCACTTATTCCTCCCAATATCTTCTGCTCAAAGTACTTTGCTATGTTTCACCCAATTCCTCCTCTATTACTTAATGTTGTCACCCATGAGTGCTGCGGTAGTGTGGAGACCAGATGCACATTGGTTTGTTTAGGTTCCCTCATCTATCTTAACTTTTAAAAAAATATATGCTTATATGGTAGTATATGCAAAATAACAAAACAGGTTCACATTCACTTTGCGTGGGCAGTAATGTAAAAATGTAACAACAATCCTTCCCCGACAAATGTGTTTGCTTGTGCAGTAGTTCTAATGATCCTATTTCAGTGATGTTTCCCCAAATAAAAGAGCCAAAATAAACAGGTTGTCAGGATTAGAAAAGCTCTTTGCTAAGATGCACAGCTGGTTTGCATTACTAGTTTAGTAAGGCAACAATAACATAGTCATCTGGATTATAAACATGATAAAACAGCAAATTTGGGATAAAATTGTGCTAACAGCTAAAATTTAACTTTTAAATATTGTCTGAAAAAACAAAAAATATCTATCAAATTGGCCCTGCCAATTTCTGTTTAATCTTATCAGAAATATGTTATATTCATCTGAATTACATTCAATGGAACATTCAAATATTTAATCCAGGGCGGGGTAGTATAATGAAATGTTAAGAATGTGTAATCATGGCTCATATTGTATGCCAAGTAATGGAGGCCTTATATGTTATGATTTGCTACCAGAAGCGATGCTGGTTTGTTTCACAAAGACCTGTTGGAAGAATGCAAAATGTAATGTTATAACTAGCATGTAGAGGACGTATTATAAATTATGGATTTAGCAGAGAGTATGGCCCTTGCATTTGGGAATAATTCCCAACTCTCCCACACAGAAACTGCAAATGACAGCCAAATTTTGAATTCTACCTTGCGAAAGATTGCAAGAAATTAAAGTATGTGCCCCTCCCTTCATTTCTTGACCTTGCTAACAGTACTTTTTTTTTTCTCCTCCAATTTAAATACTTTTGCAAGCAACTCATCAGGGGAATTAAGAAATAAGACAAAATCGTCATTTTTTAAAAAACACAGGCAACCAAATGAGCAACCACTGCTTTGCAGAATGTATTATCTTTCCTCGTGTTGAGTGAGATGATTTGAATACAGATTTCTGCAATGTGAAACTTCAATCAGCTATTGCTCCTGATTAATTCAGAATAATTGAAGGTCATAACTTTGTGTACACCTAACTCTCCAACAGAAATGTTCACAAAAGCAAGCCACAAATTTCATTCACAAGCCAGTAAATGCACCAACTGCTCTGAAACCAGGCGGTAGATTTAGAGGAAAGATTATAGGCTGCTATGTATTCATTTGGTTTACGAAAATCAGGGTGGCAGATTTGTTGGGGATGGGGTACTTTAGGCAAGAAGACGCAAATGAATATTATAATCACTGTCTGCAAGTTTTAGCAATGTTACAACTTTGGAGACTTTAAAAATCAAGTCTGCCATTTATCCCATCAGATAAAGCATAAAAAGGACACCTAATTCACTTTCATCTCTTCTGTATTAAAAAAGTTATGGCCATTTTCATACTCGGAAATTAGCATCTTGTTCCCTATTGCTTTTCCATTGACTTAACTCAAAAGCTGTGATCAAGGACAGTCAAAAGCCCATAACTTTCATAAAAATTAAGAGAACTGAATGAAATTTTCAGTTATTATAGATTGAAGCATTCTGAAACAAATATGAAACAATCTTACTTGGATGACTTGAAATTAAAGCATATAATTAGTTAGTTACCTAATTGGAGCTAATTACAAAATTCAATTACTAGATCTAAACATCTATCCATTTCTTAAGAAAAGGTTAACATTTTTAAATAGCCTAAGTGTCCAAATAACAGTCACACACAAATTCACAATACAACATGATTTTTAAATCTGATTGTCATGAATTTATAGGTCAAATGGAAGGAATTTAAATCATCTTGCGAGTGGGATTTTGTGGAACACGATCGATTGGAACGTTGCATTTGCGGTGAATTTAAACCCCATATTGGCAGGAAAAACACTGCCGGTTCATATGGGGCCTAAATCACCTTTTCGCAATGTGAGATTTTGATTAAAGGCATCCTAAGAAGCACGTTTATATGTAAAAATAGACGGCTTACCTTGCTTTGTCCTGTACGTGAGATCCGTCCTGTTGTCGGAGTTGACGCCTTTAGAAGACGATTTTTATTTTACTCCTGCTATTAAATTATCCAGCGATGTTTTTAAAAAACTTGATAAATCACAAGTCGGATCGATTATTCTTCAGCAGCTAAACAGCCTGACGAAGATTGACTTCAACGGGCAGTAGGAAATGGCATTTTAAACCCGCTCCCCTCTCAAAGGCGCCAAAGTCGCGCACACAGCCAGTGGCAGAACTGCAGTGCCGCTGAAGGTAAGTTTTGTAACATACCTACAAGTTTAAATGTGTGAGGCAATGGTAAGTGTTGGGATTTGGCGTGGATGTGATTTCCAGCAGTCAGAACTACTGGAAATTAATGGGCCAATGTTCTGCTTCATCTCAGAACACACAGAGTATTCAAGATGAACTCAATAAATATTCTTCAAACGTTAAAGTGAAAGGGCTGTTTTACATACACATTCCCTCCAAGTTGTCAATTAATGCGAGCATTTATTTCCTATCCCCAATTGCTCTTGATAAGGTGTTGAGCCTGCGACATAAGTGCTGCATTTCTTCTGGTGAAGGTACTCTCACAGTACTCTTGTGCAGTAATGGTGGAGGGAATCAATGTTCCTCCCCGTTGGATTGCAACCTTGTCGTGGTCGGGGAGCTTTGTGTGTTTCAGTAACCCCTAGAGCTATGCCAGCGGGAGATTCGTCTCCTGTTAGGGTCTCCCATGCTGGACAGGTCGAAGGGTAGAGGCGAGACGAAGAGCGATCCACTGGTCCTCCAGGTTGGAGGTTGAGCACAGGGCTAACAACCCTGTCTCGTAAAACAAATATGTTACAGAAACAACAACTGGAGGAATCAACACTACTGGGCGTGATGGACTTCCAGGGCTATCGACAGATGCTAGGATGAATGTGAGAGAACCAGCCAGCATACCAAGAATAACCCTGCACTGGACACCAGAAGGGAAAAGGAAAAGAGGGAGATCCAAAACCACCTGGCGTCGAACTGTAGAGGAGGAAATGAAAACAATGGACCTGACTGGGGTAGGGGCCAGAAGTTAGCCCAGAACAGACATGAGTGGAGGACCTTTGTTGCTGCCCTACATGCCAGGAGATATAATAGGCCGTTGCCTTTCCTGGGTGGTGTCAAGCCTTGTAGGAGTTGTTAGTTAGCGCTGCACTCACAGAGTTATAGAGTTTCACAGCACAGAAAGGCCCTTCAGCCCACTTCCATACTATGCTATGCTATCCCATTTGGCTGCATTGTGTCTCTGGCATTGGAGATGATGCCGGGTTTGGCAGTGACCACCCCAACACCCGCAGTAGAGGGTGAACACACTTGATATCTTTATTTACTGTGACAAGAACGGATACAGTCCAGTACCGGATGGAGGCGCAGTCTCTCTTTGTCAGAGCACACGCAAGGTGACACTGATAATCTCAGGCTTGTCCTGGCAGCTGAGTCCTGGTTGCTATAAGGAGGAGGCGTGGTGATCATAGGCTTCTCCCTGCAGTTTACCCTTGCCTCCAGAAGAGGTGCTGGCGGTCTGAGACTTATCCTGGTGGCTCAGCTTCAGGGCTGGAAGAGGCGGTGCTGGTGGTGTCTGGCTTACCCGGGTGGCTCAATCTTTGCCTCTGTGTGTGGGCACAGTCCCTCATTGTCTATGGGCAGGAAGAGGCACTGGTGTCTCAAGCTTGCCCCGGCTACTCACTTAGCCTCAGTAGAGGCGCTGGCTGTCTAGTGCTTCTTCCTGGCAGCCCAGTCTCACAATCACAATCAATCACAATCATAATCACAATAATACTTTATTAGCAACATACGAGGAATTTCATTTGCCAAGTCAGTCATACAAATAAAAAGCAACAGAACACACAAAACACATTTTAACTTAAACATTCCCAACTGTGATGGAAGGCGTAAAAAACAGTTCAAATCTCTTCCCTTCTTTGCTCTCCTGCGGTCGGGGGCTTCGAGCCCTCTGATGACGGGACGATCTTGAATCCTGTAGCCGGCGTCGTTTGGGCCCTCCTCGTCGGGGCGATCAGCACCTGCATCGGGGGGATGTCAGTTCCCCCGCGCCGGACGATCGAACCCCATGTCGGGGCTGGTCGAGCCTCTGCGTCGTTGGAGCTCCCGACATCCACGGCCTCTTGCGAGACCGCGAGCTCTCAATGTCAAGTCTGCAGGCCACGGTTGGAGCGATCCCAGGCAAGGGATTGGCCTCGATGTAAGTCCACGCCCCGCGGAGGGGCTCAAGTCAGTCTGATGAGGCCTCCAGCTCCATCGATGGTCGGCCGCAGAGCGACCGGAGATGCGACCCGAAAATTAATCGCATCTCCGGCAGGGTAAGAGACTGAAAAAAAAACGTTTCCCCCAACACCTCCCCCTCCCCCCACATAAAACAAACTGGAGAACATTTACACAGACTTTTAACACACACTAAAAAATTGTAAAAAGACAAAAACACAGACTGTTGGTGGGCTACCAATCGTGCGGTGCCCATGGTGGTCCATCATGGAGCTGGTGGTCTCGGGATTGTCCCAATGCCAGGGGATCTCAGCTGTCAGGGAGACTTCCCACCTCCTCTTTCTCCCCCTTCCCCCCTGAGTTCGATCGTGACTATGGGTGCTGTCTGTATGGAATTTGTTCGTTCTCCCCGTGGCCTGCGTGGGTTTTCTCTGAGATCTTCGGTTTCCTACCACACTCCATAGATGTACAGGTATGTAGGTAAATTGGCTTGGTGAATGTAAAACTTATCCCTAGTGTGTGTAGGATGTGTTAATATGTGGGGATCGCTGGTCGGTGCGGACCTGGTGGACTGAAGGGCCTGTTTCCATGCTGTATCTCTAAACCTAAACTGAAGTAAAGCCCTCTACTCGGGGGAGCATCATGGTAAATCTTTTGCACTCTTTCTCCTGCTACCATATCTTTCCTGTAGCCTGGCAACCAGAATTGTGCTCCAAGTGCAGGCCGACCAGTGTTTTGTGCAGCTCGTCAAGGCAGTCAATGGTGAACATGCCTGAAGCATTCTTTCTTCCCCTATCCTGAATCATCATTTCCAGGGAGTGATCAACTTGCATCCCTAAAGTCTCGCCATGCATCAGCACTTCTGTATTTATTTATTTCCGTACTGCTATCACTACACTCTGTATTTATTTTTTTATATCGCTATCACTACGAATGACGCTAAACTGCATTTCGTTGTACCTATACTTGTATTTGTGCAATGACATTAAATTTGAATTGAATTGAATTGAATTGAATTGAATTGAATTGAACTTCTGAAGACCCTTCCATTTATTGTATAGGTCCTCTCAGTATCTGACATCGCAACATGCATGAAATTACACTTAGTTTGGATTTAATTCCATCTGCCATCCCTCCACCCAACTTCCCAAATGATTTATGCCCCTCATCCTCTCACTAGTTTCTTCACTATCTACAGTACCACTCAACCTACTTTTGATTTATCATCAAACTTACAAATCTCTCATTGTAGTCATTTAGATGTATATGACTAACAACAATGGTCCCATCACTGAAGCCTGCGGTATACAGCATCAGACTATTGTAGATATTCCATAGTGCTCCCACCATGTGGCTTGTAGATTGTGAAAGAGATTGGGAAATTCGGAGGTGAGTTTCAAGCCATAGGATATATGTTTGCTGACTAGTTCTTCTAACAATGGGAGTTGTGAAGCTGATCCGGTTGTGCTTCAAGTCAACATTTTAGTTTAGCTTAGTTTAGTTTATTGTCACGTGTACTGCGGTTCAATGAAAAACTTGTTGCATGCTAACCAGTCAGTGGGAAGACAATACATGATTACAATCGAGCCATTCACAGTGTGCAGATAGATGTTAAAGGGAATAAAGTGAATAGCGTTTAGAGCAAACTCCGATCAAAGATAGTCCAAGGGTCTCCAATGAGGTAGATAGTACTTCAGGATTGTTCTCTAGTTGTAGTGATGTTACAAAACCAACCATCAGCGACACTATAGATCTGCCGCTGCTTGTGCGGGTGATTCTGGAGGCATTTGGGGGGGGGGCGGGGGGGGGGGGGGGGTTGGTTTGGGAAGCTGGATTAAAATGCAGGTTTGTAATGGTTGTCGGAGAGGGAATTCCTCGGGCTGCTAGCTGATGAAGAAAAATCATTCGTGCTTCCGTTCACTGGTTTAAAAAAAAATTGCTGGACGTTTGCGTCGCTGGATTAAATTTAAACGCGACTAAAAACGCCTTCAACGTCTTCAACATCATGGATCGCAATATCAGGACAAAACAAAAGGCATGTCGTTTATTTAATACATTATTTTGCTTTATGGTGTGCCTTTATTTTAATCTTATGATAAGAAAGATGTTATTTAGGCCCACATACGAATCAGCCATGTCTTGCCCACCGATATGGACTTAAATCTATGGCAAAGGAAACATAGAAACATAGAAACATAGAAATTAGGTGCAGGAGTAGGCCATTCGGCCCTTCGAGCCTGCACCGCCATTCAATATGATCATGGCTGATCGTCCAACTCAGTATCCCGTACCTGCCTTCTCTCCATACCCTCTGATCCCCTTAGCCACAAGGGCCACATCTAACACCCTCTTAAATATAGCCAATGAACTGGCCTCAACTACCCTCTGTGGCAGAGAGTTCCAGAGACTCACCACTCTCTGTGTGAAAAAAGTCCTTCTCATCTCGGTCCTAAAGGATTTCCCCCTTATCCTTAAACTTTGCCCCCTTGTCCTGGACCTCCCCAACATCGGGAACAATCTTCCTGCATCTAGCCTGTCCAACCCCTTAAGAATTTTGTAAGTTTCTATAAGATCCCCTCTCAATCTCCTAAATTCTAGAGAGTATAAACAGAGTCTATGCAGTCTTTGTTCATAAGACAGTCCTGACATCCCAGGAATCAGTCTGGTGAACCTTCGCTGCACTCCCTCTATGGCAATAATGTCCTTCCTCAGATTTGGAGACCAGAACTGTACGCAATACTCCAGGTGTGGCCTCACCAAGACCCTATACAACTGAAGTAGAACCTCCCTGCTCCTATACTCAAATCCTTTTGCTATGAAAGCTAACATACCATTGGCTTTCTTCACTGCCTGCTGTACCTGCATGCCTACTTTCAATGACTGTTGTACCATGACACCCAGGTCGCGCTGCATCTCCCCCTTTCCTAATCGGCCACCATTTAGATAGTAGTCGGTTTTCCTATTTTTGCCACCAAAGTGGATAACCTCACATTTATCCACATTATACTGCATCTGCCAAACATTTGCCCACTCACCCAGCCTATCCAAGTCACCTTGCAGTCTCCTAGCATCCTCCTCACAGCTAACACTGCCCCCCCAGCTTAGTGTCATCCGCAAACTTGGAGATATTGCCTTCAATTCCCTCATCCAGATCATTTATGTATATTGTAAATAGCTGGGGTCCCAGCACTGAGCCTTGTGGTACCCCACTAGTCACTGCCTGCCATTGTGAAAACGACCCGTTTACTCCTACTCTTTGCTTCCTGTTTGCCAGCCAGCTCTCTATCTACATCAATACTGAACCTCCAATGCCACATGCTTTAAGTTTATATACTAATCGCTTATGTGGGACCTTGTCGAAAGCCTTCTGGAAGTCCAGATACACCACATCCACTGGTTCTCCCCCATCCACGCTACTAGTTACATCCTCGAAAAATTCCACAAGATTCGTCAGACATGATTTACCTTTCGTAAATCCATGCTGACTTTGTCCGATGATTTCACCACTTTCCAAATGTGCTGCTATCCCATCTTTAATAACTGACTCTAGCAGTTTCCCCACTACCGATGTTAGACTAACTGGTCTGTAATTCCCCGTTTTCTCTCTCCCCCCCTTCTTAAAAAGAGGGGTTACATTTGCTACCCGCCAATCCTCAGGAACTACTCCAGAATCTAAAGAGTTTTGAAAGATTATCACTAATGCATCCACTATTTCCGGAGCTACTTCCTTAAGTACTGTGGGATGCAGCCTATCTGGCCCTGGGGATTTATCGGCCTTTAATCCATTCAATTTACCCGACACCACTTCCCGACTAACCTGGATTTCACTCAAGTACTCCTTTGACCTGCGGTCCCCTGCTATTTCCGGCAGATTATTTATGTCTTCCTTAGTGAAGACGGAACCAAAGTAGTTATTCAATTGGTCCACCATATCCTTGTTCCCCATGATCAACTCACCTGTTTCTGACTGCAAGGGACCTACATTTGTTTTAACTAATCTATTTCTCTTCACATATCTATAAAAACTTTTGCAGTCAGTTTTTATGTTCCCTGCCAGTTTTCTTTCATAATCTATTTTTCCTTTCCTAATCAAGCCCTTTGTTCTTCTCTGCTGGTCTCTGAATTTCTCCCAGTCCTCTGGTATGCTGCTTTTTCTGGCTACTTTGTACGCATCATCCTTTGCTTTGATACTATCCCTGATTTCCCTTGTTATCCACGGATGCACTACCTTCCCTGATCTATTCTTTTGCCAAATTGGGATGAACAATTTTTGTAGTTCATCCATGCAGTCTTTAAATGTCTTCCATTGCGTATCCACCGTCAACCCTTTTAGAATTGATTGCCAGTCAATCTTGGCCAATTCACGTCTCATACCCTCAAAGTTACCTTTCCTTAAGTTCAGAACCATTGTTTCTGAATTAACAATGTCACTCTCCATCCTAATGAAGAACTCGACCATATTATGGTCACTCTTGCCCAAGGGGGCACGCACAATAAGACTGCTAACTAACCCTTCCTCATTACTCAATACCCAGTCTAAAATAGCCTGCTCTCTCGTTGGTTCCTCTACATGTTGATTTAGATAACTATCCCTCATACTTTCCAAAAAATCCTCTTCCTCAGCGCCCCTGCCAATTTGATTCACCCAATCTATATGTAGATTGAAGTCACCCATTATAACTGTTTTGCCTTTGTCGCACGCATTTCTAATTTCCTGTTTTATACCATCCCCAACTTCACTACTACTGTTAGGTGGCCTGTACACAACTACAACTAGCGTTTTCTGCCCCTTAGTGTTTTGCAGCTCTACCCATACCGATTCCACATGCTCCAAGCTAATGTCCTTCCTTTCCATTGCGTTAATCTCCTCTCCAACCAGCAACGCTACCCCACCTCCTTTTCCTTTCTCTCTATCCCTCCTGAATATTGAATATCCCTGGATGTTCAGCTCCCAGCCTTGGTCACCCTGGAGCCATGTCTCCGTGATCCCAACTATATCATACTCATTAATAGCTATCTGCACGTTCAACTCATCCACCTTATTACGAATACTCCTTGCATTGAGACACAAGGCCTTCAGGCTTGTTTTTACAACGCTCTTACCCCTTATACAATTTTGTTGAGAAGTGGCCCGTTTTGATTTTTGCCCGGGTTTTGTCTGCCTGCCACTTTTACTTTTCACCTTGCTCCCTATTGCTTCCACCCTCGTTTTACACCCACCTGCCTCTCTGCTCTTGTACCCATCCCCCTGCCACATTAGTTTAAATCCTCCCCGACAGCCCTAGCAAACACTCCCCCAAGGACATTGGTTCCATTCCAGCCCAGGTGCAGACCGTCCTGTTTGTACTGGTCCCACCTCCCCCAGAAATGGTTCCAGTGCCCCAAAAGTTTGAATCCCTCCCCCTTGCACCATTTTTCAAGCCACGTATTCATCAGCAATATCCTCCTATTTCTACTCTGACTGGCCCGTGGTACTGGTAATAATCCAGAGATTATTATCTTCGAGGTCCTACTTTTGAGTTTATCTCCTAGCTCACTAAATTCACCTTGTAGGACCTCATCCCTTTTTTTCCCTATATCGTTGGTGCCAATATGCACCACGACAACTGGCTGTTCACCCTCCCCCTCCAGAATGTTCTACAGCCGTTCAGTAACATCCCTGACCTTTGCACCAGGGAGGCAACATACCATCCTGGAGTCTCTTTTGTGGCTGCAGAAACGCCTATCTATTCCCCTGACAATTGAATCCCCTATTACAATAGCCCTTCCCCTCTTTTTTCCCCCATCATGTGCTGCAGAGCCACCCATGGTGCCATGAACTTGGCTGCTGCTGCATTCCCCTGACGAGCCATCTCCCTCAACAGTATCCAAAATGGTAAGCCTGTTGAGTAGGGAGATGACCGCAGGGGACTCCTGCACTATCTGCCTACTGCTTAGCTGGCTATTGGCCACCCGCTCCCTTTCTGTCCTCTTACCTTTTACCTGTAGCGTGACCAACTCGCTGTATGTGCTGTCCACGACTTTCTCTGCATCGTGGATGCTCCAGTATGAATCCAGCCGCAGCTCCAATCGTTCAATGCGGTCTGCCAGGAGCTGCAGCTGGACACGCTTCCTGCAAATGTAGTCACCAGGGACACCGACCATATCCCTGATCTCCCACATGTTGCAGGCTGAGCAAACCGTGGGGCCAATCTCCACTGACATCTTACTCCCAAATTACTCTATTAAATATATATATATATATTTTTTTTTATTTTTTATTTTTTATTAAACACAAAACTTTATTCTTTAAACCTTACTAATAAATACTGAATCCCTAACACCCAGAATCCTTAACACCCAGAATACTTAGCACCCAGAATCCTTAGCTCCCAGAATCCTTAGCACCCAGAATCCTTAAACCTGAAGGCAGAAATGTAAAAATGTAAACCCCGGGTTGCAGCCAATCAGCTGCTTCCTCTGGTCCTCTTCAACCAATCAGAACCTTCCACCAGATTTCCTCACTGGAAGATGGAACGTTGCAGCTGCTGGTCTCACAGCGCAGGTAGCTCCACCCTCTGTCTCCAACGGCTCCCCGGGCCTCTGTGAAAAGCAAGCCCCACGCTAGATTTATACTCACAGCGCAGGTAGCTCCACCCTCTGTCTCCAACGGCTCCCCAGGCCTCTCAATTGTGATCAATTGATCAATCGGGTGATCAATTGGAAACATTCCAATTGATCACATTCCAGAAACACCCACTCTCAAGATAATTAATTTTTTTTTTTTTTTGGACAATCATGTCATAAGAGCATCTAAATCATCTATATTTTGTGTTATTGTCTATCCATTATCAATATTTTCACACTAAATATCCAGAGTACAATTTTAGTCAGATTGTGCAAAAAATAATGATTTTGATTATTTTGAGAGTGGATGTTTCTGGATTGAATTCCTTCCATTTGGCATATAAATTCATGAAATGAGATTTAAAAATCATGTTATATTGTGAATTCGTGTGTGAATGGGAGACGTTTGTTATTTGATATTTGGATATTTAGGCTATTCAAAATTTGTAGCCTTTTCTTAAGAAATGGATAGATGTTTATATCTAGTAATTGAATTTAGATGAATTTAATTGATTAAATGAATTTAATTGATTTGATGAAACTGATGAATATGAATTTTTTGTTGGGTATTTACTATTTGTTTTCGCGTTTAACTTTATCATTGCTACCTTTTTTTTCCTAAAACTGCAAATAATAACTCGTTTCTGTTAATGCTGTTCAGTGTTTTTTTTAACATTTTGAACAGATGTCTCCAAAGAAGAAATGCAAAATTGTCAATCCAAATGCCCAGCAAAAGAGACTGATTGAGACAGCATTCACAGAGATTATCCGAATTTGGACTACTCCAAATGTAATGATCTACAGGACATTCTTAATGGAAAAGTAGTGGGCAGAAAGGCATATCATGCGTGGTTTGAAGAGCAAAAACCTGTAGTTGACAATGCCAACATTGAAAAGTTGAGGAAAAACAAGGTGTACAGAGTTGCTTATTGGTTACAATCTGAGGAGTATGATGATGCTACTGATTATGATATGCCAATGTACCAGCTAGCAACTGATCTTCTCCATAAAGACTTGATCTATTGCTAAAAATTGTAATTTATGTACCTCTCTGTTATGGACTTACAGCATATAATACAATAATTTTAAAGTTCTGATCTTGAAAATATCACATTTTTGAATTTTCAAAGCAGTCTGGGTGTTTATTATTATTTCAGTCACAATGGTCAATTCTGTAATTAGCTACAATTAGGTAATTAACTAATTATATGCTTTAATTTCAGGTCATCCAAGTAAGATGTTTTATATTTGTTTCAGAATGCTTCAATCTATAATAACTAAAAATGTCATTCAGTTCCCTTAGTTTTTAAGAAAGTTATGGGCTTTTGACTGTCCTTGATCACAGCTTTTGAGTTAAGTCAATGGAAAAGCAATAGGGAACAAGATGCTAATTTACGAGTATGAAAATGGCCATAACCTTTTTAATACTGAAGATATGGAAGTGAATTAGGGATCAAATTAAAGTTCTTTTTTGGCTTTATCTGATGGGATACCTTACAGGCTTGATTTTTAAAATCTCAAAATGTTGTAACATTCCAACTAGTTGTGGTAGAATGGTTCAGTTGCCTGATAACAGCCAGAAAGAAACAGTTTTCTTGAATGTGGAGGCGTGCGTTTTCACATGTCTAGAGGGAGAGAGCAGAAGAGGGAGTGGCCAAGGTGCGACTTGTCCTTGATGATGCTGGCCCTCAGGATGTAGATAATATGGTAGATGACAATGGTAATGTTGTTATCAATGGACTAAGTATCAATGGATAAGTAATCAAAGTATTTTCAATGCATCAAATATTGCCTTAAACACATGTTTGCCTCATTTCAGGAATTCAGTTCTCTGGTCTATCTTTAGGCAGAGAGCTGAACATAGGCCAGTGGCCATAACTTATATAAATCTATCTTTACTCATTTTGAAGTATCAATTTGTCCCTATTTGGCAAAATATGTTCTCAGTGAAAAAGACAGAAACTTTACAAAAATAATCATAAGAGATAGTTAATGAATTCACATGAGGTTCGTTTGTGTAAATTTTAATGCTGTGCAATAGAAATATTTACTGTAAAGAAGTAAAACGGATGTTTACTTGTATGAGGCTGTTTCTTGTGTTCAAATTAAACCAGCATGATTTTCGATCCAGTTCAAACCCTCTCGAAGCAAAATTATCTCACTGGGAAAAGTTGAAAAAGTTCAAATTCTGTTTTTCGTAAAATTCACTTATGAAACCCAGGAGAAGGGAGTAGATATGGTTGTGTGTTTTTAAGATTTAGTCCATTGCTTATGTGGTTTTCTTATTTACTTTAGACATTTTACTTGTTGTAATGCTCTATAAGTCAAAATAGGAAGGAACAAATTAAAACTTTAAGTGGGGAAATAGAGTTAATATTTCAGGTCAGTAACTTTTTGTCAGAAGGTTAACTGAAGCTTTATATTGCAGAAATCTGTACACAAATCATTATTGTTCTTTCATCTCTCTCATGGGTCTTTCTATCTCCTGTGATCTAATCTAGGCTCTTTTATGCCATTATTCTTAAATTGTTGCCTTTGCAGATATTCCATGGTCAATTGTGCTTGTCCTGATTGTATTTCTATGGCTGTTTCTGCTGGAATTATTGATTTAATCATGCTTAATTTAGGAGACGCTGTTTGCGGGATACATTCCTTGGAGAGTAAAGTATACAGAGGTACGTACAGTATTAGGATGACATGAGCTTTGAGACCTGTGGGGCTGAATGTCTGGTTTCTCTGCTGTAAATTCTTACCTACTTTACCTGTGTGGCACAGCGGTAGAGTTGCTGCCTTTCAGCGCTTACACCGGCGGAGATCCGAGTTCGATCCCAACAGGTGCTGTCGGTACGGAGTTTGAATGTTCTCCCCGTGACCACGTGGGTTTTCTCCGAGATCATCAGTTTCCTCCCACACTCCAAAGACGTCCAGGTATAGGGAGGTAAATTGGCAAGGTAAATGCAAACATTGTTCGAAGGGCTTGTTTCCGTGCTGTGTCTCTAACCTCAATTACTTTAAACCTTTCCTATCCAGAGCTTGCACATGAACGTCGGAAAGCCAGCCTTCAGAAATGCCAAGCGTCTAAGCATCCACTAAGTGGCCGTTTTGCCAACAAATTGCCCTCTGTCCACCAAGTCCAGTTGGATCGTCCAATTACCAATGATTGCAACTACTCTTCCCATACCCATAATGACCTTTCTATCGAAGATCGGCACAAAATGCTGGAGTGGATGACCCGTTTGTTCCATTCGGACATGCTGCCTGTCCCGCTGAGTTACTCTAGCATTTTGTCTCTATCTTTGGTGTGAGCCAGCATATGCAGTTCCTTCCTACAAATGACCTTTCTATTCTTAGCCTCTATTTCCAGGGTAAGGCCACACATGAACTGGAGGAACAGCGCCTCATATTCGGCTTGGGTAGTTCACAACCCAATGGTAAGAATATTCAACTCTCCAATTTCAAGCAACACTCCCCCGTTCCCTCCTATCGCCCTCTTTCCCCTCCACATTTCCTTTTTTCCTTTCCACCCATATCCCTCCCTGTGGCTTTACATTTCACTCCTCTTCTTCTCTCCTTATCTGTCTCCTTTTCACCTCCAGCCTCTGTATCTGGTCCACCCAACTGCCAATCGCCCCCCCCCCTCCCCCCACTGTATCAACCTGCCGCTCGCCAGGCTTTGTCCTGTCCCCACCTCTTTTCAGCTTCCCCTCCCCCGACCTCCCATTTTTGTTACTGAAGAAGGGTCCTGACCTGCAACATTCTCTGTTCATTCTCTCCACAGATGCTGCCTGATCCGCAGAGTTCCTGCACACTTTTTGTTTGTCTCTCTCTTTTTTTCACAGATAAAATAAGGGCGTGGTGGCACAGCTGGTAGAGGTAATGCCTCACAGCGCCAGAGACCTGGGTTCGATCCTGACCTTGGGTGCTGTCCATCAGGAGTTTGTATGTTCTTGCTGCGACTGCGTGTGGTTCATCCGGTTTCCAGTTTCCTCCCACATCCCAAAGACGTACAGGTTTATAGGTTAATTGGCCCCTGTAAAATGCCACTAGTGTGTGAGGAACAGATGCAATGGCAATGTTATTAACAGGAATAAAAGCACAACATTAATTGACATTTACTTGCCAGTGGAGTGGGCATCAAAAATTGTAATTATTTTAACAGTATAAATAGTGGCTTTGTACACGTTCTTGTTTTTCAATATTTTCTCACCTTTCTATCTCACTCAGCAGTGGGAGGAAGATACTATTTGAAAAGTAGGCAAAAATACAAACAAACAGATTAGTATGTCAAATTCTACGTGGAGTCCACTAGATATTCCACTGATTCTCAAATATGTTCTTTTGTCCTTATGTGCGCCAAATTTATGGTGACCAAAATAAACAGTTGTTCCTTTGCACTTTGTTCGATCTGACATAAATAAGTTGACAGTAAGGTCAGCTTTAGAAGACATTTATGTACATGTTGAAAGCTATGTCATGCAAAATTGCTCAATCCTTAGGATAGATACTTGATTGACCATCTTTTGGAAAACCATTTAAAAAAAATCAATATGATGTTTTTGGGTATCTTTACCCATCCCTGGGAATATAAAATGCAACGCAGACAATTGCAAAACGAGTGCAAACTGCCAGATCATCAAGTACAGGGTGTTCCAAGTAAAAATGAAGATGGAATTTTACTTTTTAAATCAGGGACATCTGGTGCATTAGACAACATAAATGGAGATGAGAAGAGGAAAAGCAGAGAGCAATGATTTATGTCCCATGACCCTGCTAACACAATGACTCACAAGCAGCAGGCATGAGTGCATTTTGGGGAAACTTCAATGATGGGAATGGTATCTCCCACTTGAGCACCGTTATAATTTGTTAGTGCCTCATATCAGATAAATAATATCTTAAAAGTTAAAATTTTGAAGTAAAATGGGATCTAAACTAAATATAAACCTTTACAATGTTACCTTCATCTTGTGGTTCAGGTTGTAGTCCATGTCTGGTTTTGTCATCTGTCCTCTCTCCATGCAGTGTCACCATTTACCCCCAAACAAGTCAAGTCAAAAGTCAAACAAACTTTATTGTCATTTAGAAATACATTGATATATGCAGTTCCAAACGAAATTACGTTGCATTTGGCTCCCTGTGCAACACAATAAATTAACAGAAGGATAGGCATGGATGAAAAGGATAAAAGGATAAATGGACAACGGTGGCAGCCCCCATCCATATATGAATGGCAACCTGAGGATCAAAGCTTGAATGGCCTCTGTTTATGCCTCAATGATCAGCAGTGTAGTGCTGAAGTGCTTGCTGATGCTGTTTGGCATAGAAGTGTGGATCAACTCAAGAAGATGGGATGCCTTCCTAACTCCATACAGCATCCTGCAGTGTGCATGAGGCTTCTTTGTATTTCATTTCGGAGTCACGTGAGTGACTTCGTGAAGAGCCCGCCGGCGCACATGCTCGACATATCGTCGTACCGCGTTGCTGCGACGGCTGGCGGTGGAGCGCGCTCCTCGCCAGCCCTTCATAAGGGGCCACGGAGGTAAGTATCCTACCTTTAGTTGGTGGTCCTTGTTGTTGGTTATGTCTTGCAGCAAGGACATGGATGGGAGTTCCAAGGGCCGGAGGACGTCAGGACGAGTTCGCCGGTCAACAGTTCCGGGGCCTTTACCATCGGCAGTACCTGTAACGCAGGCCGGGACTCAGGCGGAGATGTGGGTAAGCCCTGTGATTACAGGTCCAGATCCGCCAGCACACCACAGCTCGGAGGAGTTCGACGAGGAGGAGTGTGGTGTGCCGCCAGAGCAGGGGGACCCTGCCATGGCAGTCAGGTCGTCAGCGGGCTCGCTGGCGACCTCGAGCTGGGTGCGTGCGGCTGCACGGCCCGTTCCACTCAGCCCTCCGAGTAGGGGAAGGGCAGCAGCCCAGAAGCCTAACCCTGCCAGGGCTAAGGCATTGCCTGACACGGAGGAGCGGTCAGGTTCCAGGGCGAGACCCGGGGCGGCTGTGAGGTCCAGCCGGCACACCCCGACTCTCGACGCCGGGACGGGTCGGTTGAGTCGGGTCTCGTCACGGTCGCCGAGCCCCCCATGGATGGGTGGGCGAGACCATGCGTCGGCAAAGTCCACGATGTGGGCAGCCGGCAAGCCTGCGCGGGCTTCAGGCAGCCATGCTTCGGCTGGTGCCGACACCACGCCGCAAGTGCCCTTAGTGGCAGCGGCTTCAGCTCCCGCTAAACGGAGACGGTTGAACACGCCCGCGCGGGAATCGCGCAGTTTCGCCTCGGCGGCTGTTAGCGACAACTACCGGCACCGGCTGGGCCTCGATGAGGTGCGGGCCGATGATAGGAGCCCGGTTTTCTTTTCAGAGCCGGAGGACTCCGACCACCTGAGTGTTCAGGGTGAAGGGCGTATTGACCGTATGGAGCGGCTGCTGGAGCTCCTGCTTCAACGTCAACTACAGCAGGGCAGCAACAGGCACAGGGCGTCGTCACCAGCCTCTACCATCAGCCTGGAGCAGCAGGAGGAGGAGGTTTTGGTGGATTCCATACCACCTCCGTTGAAGGTGCCAGCGGAGGATCTTCTGGATGTGGCGACCAAATTTGCGGCCCCACATTCATCTGGACTTCCTTTAAACGCAAAGCTGGCAGCCACTGTGGACTTTCTTAACAACCAGCAACTACAGGAAGAAGTCCTCATTCAGGCAATTAGCCGTCACAAGGCTCCATCCAATTGCAACTCCCTCAACGTGCCTGTGGTCAATACGCCGATATGGGGCAACATCAGTGCGGCTATCCGTCAACAAGAGGTAAAATTGCAGCGGATCCTGAAGCTCCTCACGGCCGGTATTACCGCATTTGCGCGGTCGGTGGACGGGGACGAACTGAATTTGGACCAGGAAGATGCTCTGGCCCTCCTGTGCGCGACCCAGCACGAAATCAACGGGTTTCGCAAAAACAGCATCCGCCCAGCGCTCAACCCGAAGTTTGCAGGATTGTGCAAACCACCGCCGCCGCCGCCGCCCCGTCAACTCTTTGGGGAGGACCTCTCGAAGAGAGTCAAAGAGCTTGACGAACAAGCCAAAACGGTGGGGATCATGCGCTCTCAGAGTGCCCCCACACCGTCAGGCTCAAAAGCTCCATACATTCGCTCACGAGGGTCTGCTAGTACCTCGACGAGGACCCACCCTCAAGCTCCACAACGACAGCAACATCAGACCCAGCACCAGGGGTCTTTTTTAGGACAGGGTCGGCAGAGACCCTGGTGGAAAACGAAGACGCCGCGCCCTCAAGCCAACCCAGCACCTCCACATCCACCCACACGTGTCAAGGACCGCCGGTAACCACGGGGGTGAGGGGGTCTGGTTCTCTCTTTTCTCTTTGTTTAACTTCACATGTTGGTGGTCGCCTTCGGCTGTTTTTGGGTGCATGGGGTAATTTTACTGGTGACGAGTATGTGTTGCAGAATATTCAGGGGCATAAAATTGAGTTTATTAATGGCGACATTCCTCCATCCCAGCACATGCCCGGTCGAACGTTTAAATTATCTGCTGCAGAACAGGCAGCAGGCTACAAGGAAATTTTAAGGCTTGAACAGAAGGGAGTGATTGAGAAAGCGGTGCATGAGCCAGTTGAATTTGTTTCGAATATATTCACCAGACCTAAGAAGGATGGAGGTTGTCGTGTCATTATTGATCTAACCCGTTTGAATACTTTTGTAACATATACTCATTTTAACTCTGGCAGTACAAGGCTTTGCCTAATGGGCTCACCACAGCCCCTAGATTGTTCACTAAATTAGTGAAACCAATTATGGCTTATTTGAGACAGCGACATCATATAGTTATGGCCTATTTAGATGATATCTTAATTGTGGGCCACACCCTGGAATTGGCTGAACAGGGAGTTGCAGCTGCTGTCAATATATTTCAACAATTAGGGTTTATTGTCCATCCAGAGAAATCAAAGTTCTGCCCTGCCCAGGTGATTAATTACCTAGGGTTCACGGTGAACTCTATGAGCATGAGGGTTACCATACCAATTAACAAGATTGAGGAGGTTACCCAGGTGTGTCAAGGTTTAATCCGCACCAATATACCATCGATTCGGCATACAGCTACAGTAATTGGTAAGCTTGTAGCTTTGTTTCCGGCAGCGCGATATGGACCTTTGCATTATCAGAGTTTGCAAAGAGCTAAAATTGCTGCGTTAAAACAGGACGCTGGTCATTATGATCGATCAATGCAGCTGCCGTCCGAAGCGATAAATGAGTTGCAATGGTGGGTGTGCCACATTAGCAGCTCATTCAAGCCTATCAGGGAGGCTAATCCGGTGGTAT
Organism: Raja brachyura; assembly: GCA_963514005.1. Next base: position 43,944,466 of record OY740797.1, on the reverse strand, counting down.
ATTTGCAGACTGATGCAAGCTCCAATGGCTGGGGAGCTACGGATAATTGCTCTAGTTGTGGGGGCAGATGGGACACCCTTGAGTCAACGATGTTGTTGACTCAAGGGATTAACTATTTGGAGTTGCTGGCAGCATTCCACGGACTTTGTGCGTATTGTTCCAAGCTTGTTGGAGCACATGTCCGTCTCCAAATAGACAACACCACAGCAGTGGCATACTTAAACCATATGGGTGGTACTAGGTCAGTTTCGTGTGACAAATTGGCTAACTCAATTTGGCTCTGGTGTGTTCAAAGAGACATTTGGATTTCAGCTACCTATTTGCCAGGTGAGCTTAATACTGTGGCGGACACCAGGTCACGCAAATTTAATGACAATATTGAATGGATGTTGCATCCTGAGATTTTTGCTAAAGTCACAGCCAAATTTGGTAAACCGGACATTGACCTTTTTGCGTCACGGTTGAACCATCAGGTACCAACCTACGTTTCATGGGAACCAGATCCTGGGGCTATAGCGCTAGATGCATTCTCGCTGGACTGGGGGAATTGGTTTTTCTATGCCTTCCACCCGTTTTGCCTCATCAGTCGGGTATTACGTAAGATTCAGGCAGATGCTGCCAAGGGCATCCTTATTATACCCGACTGGCCCACACAGCCTTGGTATCCGGTGGTCTATGACATGCTCAATGAACCTTGGGTCCTTTTGAAGGGTTGCCCACAATTGGTTACTCACCCTGTCTCAGGGGAGCCACATCCCTGCCATGGCTATTTAAATTTGTTGGCTTGCAGGTTCTGAACAGGCCGTTAGTCCAATACGGCCTCTCGGCTCGGACCATGGATACCATCGGGGCGTCGTGTCGAGAGTCAACAAGGCGAAGATACCGCTCGCATATTAAGAAGTGGGAAGCCTACTGCAGCCGCTCTCGCATCACGTACGATGATGTGACAATAACCGACGTCCTGGAATTCCTCGCGGGGTTGCACCATGATGAACACTTAAGTTACAGTGCCATCAACAGCGCCAGAAGTGCGCTCTCATTCTACCTCAATATTGAGGTAGGATCCAACAGGCTAGTGTCCAGACTCATGCGGGGTATATTCAATATGAATCCGCCTACACCACGCTATAATATCACCTGGGATGTCAGGGACGTATTAAACCTGCTCAGGACGTGGTCTCCCATGGAAGGGCTCCAACTGGACCAACTCACCATGAAGCTGGTGATGTTACTAGCGCTGACTTCAGCTCAGAGGGTACAGACACTACACAAACTTTGTGTCGACAGAATGACATCTACCCCTACAGAAGTAGTCTTTTTCATTGACGAGCTACTAAAGCAGCATAGACCTGGGTGCACAGGGCTGCAGCTGAAGTTCCCGGCATACCCCGCAGATGCTAGGCTATGTTTAGCCTCACATATCCGCCACTATGTCAAGGTGACGGCACGCATCAGAGGAATGGAGAGATACCTGCTGGTCACTCATAAGAGACCTCATCATCGAGTGACAGTCCAGACGATATCCAGGTGGCTTCGAGTCGTCTTGGGTAAGTCAGGTATCGACACTAATGTGTTCAAGTCTCATTCCACCAGGGCTGCATCGACGTCAGCGGCGAGGATTATGGAGGTGCCTATGGACCAAATTCTCGCCACAGCAGGATGGGCTAATGAAGCTGTGTTCCAGCGTTTTTATAACAAGCCTGTTGCTGCTCCTCTACAGTTCGCAGAAGCCGTGCTGAATGCAGGTCAAGAACGTGGAGATGTCCCCGCATGAGGGGTTTTTGATTTGTTATTCATAAATATGCTCTTGTTTTGCAGTATGAACTATTGAGCAAGTTTGTTCCTCCCATCCATCCCTGGTAGTGGTGTGTCAGCATGGACGTGGTCCAGGGCGTGTAATCACAGAAGCTTTGAAGTCTTCACGAAGTCACTCACGTGACTCCGAAATGAAATAGTAAGATTGAACGAGGACTTACCAGTTCGAAGGTTGATCTTTATTTTATGAGGAGTCGAAGTGAGGGATTTCGTGCCCTCCTCGCCCAACCCTCAATCACCTTCATCTGGTAATCTTAGTCACTTCAATCTTACTATGCGAAGTCATTTCTATTGTTGGTTTCTGTGATTCCACGCCGCTACTTTGAAGTATGTCGAGCATGCGCGCCAGCGGGCTCTTCACAAAATCCCTCACTTCGACTCCTCATAAAATAAAGATCAACCTTCGAACTGGTAAGTTCTCGTTCAATCTTACTAATCTTGGTCATCATAATTATTCAATCCGACAGGATACGAAATACATGTAACATTTCATTATATATATATATATAGTCATAGTGTCATAGAAACATACAGCACAGAAACAGGCCCTTTGGCCCAACCTGTCTATACCTACCAAGATGCCCCATCTAAGCTAGTCCCATTTGCCCATATTTGGTCCATATCCATCCAAACCTTTCCTATCCATGCACCTGTCCAAATGTATTTTAAATGTTGTTGTTGTACCTGCCTCAACCACTGCCTTTGGCAGCTTATTCCATATAGCCACCAACTAGGCATGTTTAAGAAAGAACTGCAGATGCTGGAAAAATCGAAAGTAGACAAAAATTCGAAAACATCAAAAGTAGACAATTTATTCCTAAGGCTTTATGGTGACCACAAATTTCACTGTACCAATTGGTGCATGTGACAATAAATGTCTCTTGTCTTGTCTTGTCTTGTCTTGTCTTGTCTTGTCTTGTCAAAATGCCGGAGAAACTCAGCGGGTGAGGCAGCATCTATGGAGCGAAGGAATAGGTAACGTTTCGGGTCGAGACCCTTCTTCAGACTGACCTAGACATGTTTGGCGATATTCAATTGCTCCTTGGCGGTACTGAATTATCCTCCAGCAAGCCAAGCCCACATGGCATTGTTGCCTGACGACATCCCATTGTGCCAGCTATTTCTCCATGTATAACATGGCCCTCCAAACTAAGTTCCACCCTTGAGGTACCTACATTTGAGCTGGAGTTTTGTGAAACATTCTTTCACTGCTACTTCAGCCATGAGCTCAGCACTTCCTCCTCACCCTCTTTCTCCTCCTCTACCTTCTGTTCCAGCACTTCCTCTCCCTTGTCTTCTCGCTGCCATTTTCTCCATAACATCCTTGAGCTGCCAACACTGAGCCAAGCAAGTGTGTTACCAGGGATTCTATTAGGCAATGCTAGTTGCCAAAAAGAACTATGTGAGAAGATAATGTATCTATTGCTATAACAACTGAAACCTGTGATCCTTGGGCACCATTTTAAAACTGTAGAGCAGCAACACACCCTCCTTATGGGAGTAAATTAATTTATTTAACACTCATCTAGTTTCTTGAAGACAAGTGATTTTAATCCTACTCTCGCAATTACAATCAGACTTGCTTTATTGGACATCCAATAACCTCCCTGTTGCTAATATTTCACATTGTTGGCATCTGCAGTTAGGTACTTAGCACAGAAATGGATACAGATTATCGTGATGCATGTAGATTCTTTCAGTGAAAGTGTACAGAAATAATCGCTGAGCAGGCATAAAGCTGCAATGGTTGAAGTTTAAAGGAAACAGGGAAGCTAAAGTTACATTCACTTGTTTATTTAACAGGTCCACTTGAAAAGAATATAATGACTTATGATTCACAACCAACCTTGCACAGATAAAATAATCACAAACTGACACATGTTTGAGCATAACATACACAGAAATTGTCCAAATCAGAATGAAATTCCAATTATTCATTGCAATTGTTAATCCTTAGCTTGTTTTAGCAATGTTCAGCACAACCACTCTTCCTTGAAATATTATATGCATTACGGCAACATTTAGTTTAGTTTAGAGATACAACACAGAAACAGGCCCTTCCGCCCACCGCGTCCACACCGACCAGCGATCCCCGCACATTAACACTATCCTACACACACTAGGGACAATTTACACATACACCAAGCCAATTAACCGATAAATCTGTACGTCTTTGGAATGTGGCAGGAAAACCGAAGATCTTGGAGAAAACCCATGCAGTCACTGGGAGAACATACAAACTCCGTACAGACAATATCCGTAGTCTGGATCGAACACGGAGCACTGCAAGCGGTTTAAGGCGGCAACTCTAAGGCTGCACCACGGTGCCGCCCTTACATTCTATTGACCTAATTGACACACATTCGTTGGGGTCAGTTGCAAGTTCGGCTTTAGTTTGTTCACTTATCAGCTACTGCACATTTCCATTTTTATGAATCAGGTTCAGAATTTGAGGATGTAAATAGTTACATTGATGAAACACACCAGCATTTGGAATATGAAACTCCACTGAAGCAGCATTCGCATTCAGCAATCAGTGTTTGACTAATGTTAATAACATTCTGAAATTCAACCAGGGCAGTCATTTCAATAATGTTATTTCAGATTTCTAACATCTGCAGTTTTTTTTTTCAAATTTCAGTCATTAGTTTTAATGTATATTAACGTTGATCTGACAGTTCTTATGTTTCTTGGCTTGTTCAAAAATTATGATACATGTGTGGAAAAACACAAACAGTTGCTTCCAGCCCACATTCCGTTCGTGATACGCACCATGAGGATAGGAAGTTAATGAAGAGAGTCAGCAAAATTTCATGCAATCAGTGGAGCAATTCAACTTTTCCATCCATACAGCAGTAGGACTGCTTCAGCCGTGCAAACTGTGTATTGGCAAGACTATCCTCAGCCACTTCTCTCTTTTAACAAGAAATGTTTATTTATATTTTGATTCCTTCACTGGTTAATTTACAGGATGTGGGTGTTGCTAGTGAGGCCAATGTTTATTGCTAAGATTTAGTTTCCTTGAGAAGGTGGTGATGAGAGCCGCCTACTTGAATCACTGCATTCTATGTGGTGAGGATATTGGCCCAGGGACACTGAAGGAACAGCAATATACATCCATTCAGAGGTTTGTGTGACTTGGAGAGGGATCTGGATGTGGTGTTGTTCGTAAGTAGCTGCTGTCCTTGAATGTTTAGGCGGTAGAAATATCGGAAGCATTTCGTAACGGAAGTACTATTGAAGACATCTTTGTCAGTATAGCTTAAAGATGGCACCCATTGAATCCGGGATGCACTGTTAATGAGGGTTAAATTGGTGGATGGGATATCAAAGTGAGCTCTTTGAGTGTTAAGGGCCTGTCCTACCAGCATCCGACTTCATGCGATGAGCGTGATCAAACTAGAAGCGGGGGCCGCGCGGAGGTCGGGTGATCCTTGTACAGGGCCGTTCCCAACAGCATGCGCCTGCATGCGGCAAGCGCGACCAAATCGGCAGCGAGGGCCGCGCGGAGGTCGGGTGAGTGGCGCAACGCGGCGCAAAGTGAGGCGAACTTGGAGCGAAGTCTTAAGGTAAGTTCGTCAGGACAGAGAGGGGCACACAGAGAGGGGCACAGAGGCACACACACAGAGGGCCACGGAGCCACACACATAGAGGGTCACGGAGGCACCTACAGATAGGTTCACGGAGGCATGATGTCGAGGCGGTGTGGAATGCGTCGAGGCGACTGCGAGCCGACAAGCCGTTGCCGCACAGAATTTTTGAACATAGTCAGTTTTTCGGAGCCCCGCGCGATGTCGGGACGAACTCCGCACAATTCTGCACGGCTCCGGCGATCGACGTGGGACCGGCCCCGCGACGCCGGATGGCTCAAGCGACCACGTTAGGTCACGCTCATTGCATAGAGTTGCATGCTTGTAGGACAGGCCCTTTACTGGAGTTCAGGCAGTGGTTTGCATCCCGTCATAGTCCTTAAGCAGCAGAAATGTGAAGGGAGTGGTGATGATCTATGGTTCAATTATCAATGACTCTTTATTGTCACAAATGCACAGCACAGTGAACTTCATTTGCATAACCCACAAATGCAAAGCCACCATAATTTGGTGACGTTCACAAAGAAAAAAGCCAAATGTCCAAAGTCCAGTCCACATGCTGGAAGTACTGGAACGCCCCAGATCCAGGTAAGCCCAGGGAAGGCTCAGTCCCCTGCCCAATGTCTCTCTCCTCACCCGACCGCTTCCGTATCCCGAGGGGGAGCCTCCTTGTAGGTGCTGGGGGCAATACCCCGATCCCTCTCCTACCGGTCCACTCCTGGTGTCCATTGTCACCAGCGGCTCCCTCCTCGACATTGTGGCCGTCCGAGCTTCTCCCTGAAGGCAGCGGAGAAGCAGGCCTGCCACCCAGTGCCGGGTGCTTGTTCTCGACCAGCCACCGGCTCCGCTCTTGCACGGCTCCACTGCAGCTGCCGGGGCCCTCCCTTGACCGGATGCGATGACTTGACTTGGGGATTTTTTGGGATGGCAGTTGGGGGAAGGGTCGATTACCCGAGGGAGCCAGCAGTTAAATAATTTCTTGCAATAACAATACTTAACATTTGAGCTGGTAGATAATTAAAGTGACTGGAAACTCTGAGCTATTTTTTTTGTGTGTCAAAATGAGGTGTTTTTTTGTTCAATATTTTTATTAGAAGTACATTTCAAAAGAAGAATATACATGTCACATACATTCTTAATATTATTAATATAACAATTATTTCGAATTTGTACTTCTATGTATTTTTCATTTTTAATATAGATAGGAAGTAAAAGAGAAAAATAAAATAAAAATATGAATTCAGAAAGATGAATGAAGTATTAAGCAGTTTATACATCATTGGAGATATATCCATGGGTTATTATATGTAAATCTTCATCTATTCCTTCGTTTAGGCTTCAGTCAGGTTCAAAATGAGGTGTTTTTTGCGAAGAGTCACCCGGTCTGTGTTTGGTTTTGGGCGGCACGGTGGCGCAGCGGTAGAGTTGCTGCCTTACAGCGCTTACAGTGCCAGAGACCCGGGTTCAATCCCGATTATGGGTTCAGTCCGTACGGAGTTAGTTCGCTCTGCCCATGACCGCCTGGATTTCCTCCGAGATCTTCAGTTTCCTCCCACACTCTAAAGACATGCAGGTTTGTAGGTTAATTGGTTTTGTGAAAATGTAAAATTGTCCCCAGTGTTAGTGTTAGTGCGGAGATCGCTGGTCGGTGCGGACTCAGTGGGCTGAAAAGCCTGTTTCCGTGCTGCATCTCTAAACTAAACTAAACTAAACCAATGTCAATAATATTGCATGGTAGATTGAAAGATGTAAAAGCAAACCAGTATTTTACCTGAAACAAGATTTGGAGCCCTGTGCAAAGAAAAGGGAAAAGGGAAAAGAGTTTCATTTTCTGCACTTTCACGAGAAGGTACATGGGAAGGTTCAAGGAGAATGATTGAGATCCCAGCGACATCTCCCCTTACCACCCTCTTCTGCAGTGACCACCCTGATCCACTCATCCCTCCAACTCTCCCTGACCCGTAGCACTTCCCCATACAACCACAGGAGGTGCAACACTTGTTTTTACACATCATCCCTCATCACTATTCAGGGACCTAAACAGCCCCTTCCAACTGAAGCAAAGATTAACTTGCACCTCTCCAACCTCGCCTACTGCATTTGGTGCTCCCAATGTGGCCTCTTCATCTGTGAGACCAAGTGCGGATTGGGTGACCAATTTGCATGCGCATGTGAAGAGGTGCTCGTGAACCTCTGTCTCACCTGGATGGGCTGCTGGGGTTTCCGGTGGGAAGTGAGATCAGAGGTGGCGGGACCGGGTTCCATCTCCTGCGGTTTCAGTGGGGGGGGGGAGGGGGTGGTTGGGAGGAGCGGTGCAAAGGGAAGAGCAGAGATGGGAAGAAGTGACTGGTGACGGGATCATGTTCATCATGTAGAGGGGCAGCAAAACAAGGACTGGTACGGTGGCGCAGCGGTAGCGTTGCTGCCCTACGGCGCTTGCAACACCAGAGACCTGGGTTCAATTCCGATTATGGGTTCAGTCTGTACGGAATTTGTAAATTCTCCTCACGACCGCGTGGGTTTTCTCCGAGTTCTTCAGTTTCCTCCCGCACTCCAAAGACGTACACGTTTGTAGGTTAATTGGCTTGGTATAAGTGTAAAAATTGTCCCTGGCATGTGTAGGATAGTGTTAATGTGCGGGGATCGCTGGTCGCTGTGGACTCGGTGGGCTGGAGGGCCTGTTTCCATGCTGAATCTCTAACATAAACTAAACTAAATTAAACTAAATTAAACTAGACTAAAGTAGACTGCAGGGTTTGGTGGATAGGGCTCTATGCACAACAGCAGAGGGGAAGCCACATTTACTGAAGGAAGGGGACTCATTGGATGCCCTTGTTTGAACAACCTCATCTTGGGAGCAGATGCAGCAGAGATAGAGAAATTGAGAGTAAGGGATGGCGTCCTTTCAAGGGACAAGGTGGGAGAAGTCCAGGTAGTTGTGTGAGTCAGTGGGTTTGTAGTAGGCATTAGTCAATAGCGCGTCTCTTGTAACAGAGATAGAGAGATCAAGAAAAGGGATAGAAGGGTCAGAGATTCGGTTTGGTTTAGTTTAGAGATATATCATGGAAACAGGCCCTTCAGCCCATTGACCAGCGATCACCCTGAACACTAGTACTATCCTACACACTAGAGACAATTTACATTTTTCTGTAACCGAAGCCAAATGAACCTACAAACCTGTAGGTGTTTAGAGCGTGGGATGAAACATAAACACTCGGAGAAAACCCACATGATCACGAGGAAATGTACAACCTCTGTACAGGCAGCACGCATAATCAGGATTGAACCAGGGTCTCTGGCACTGTAAGGCAGCAACTCTACCGCTGTGCCACCGTGCTGCCCTAGATAGCCAAGTAAATTTGAGGGCGGGGTGGAAATTAGTGGTAACGTTGCTGAACTTTAAGTGTAAAGTAGCTGCCCCAATGCAACCCTCCTCCTCCCCTCCCTTCCTCCCCCCTCCCCCATTCCCCTCCCTCCCCTCTTCCCCCCACTCCCCTCCGCCCCCCTGTGTGTGTGGGGGGTGTTTGGTGGGTGTGTGTGACGTCGCAGGCCCCGCCCCCACCCCCCGCAACCGTGCGTTGAGGGGACCAGACCCAACGGGTCCCCCTTGGCCTAGTAACCAATAAAAATACAAGCACAGCTGGGGTCCCCTTGGATACACCTTTGATTTGAAGAAAGTGAGAGAGGCAAAAAGGCAGTTGCTAAAGGTGAGGCTAGGTTCCGCCAGGTGCTGAATACTTGGCTGGCAGGAGGGGGACTGATTCGGTCTCTGTTCAAGAATTAAAGGGACTTGAAGTGATAACAGTGGTGGCGGGCTGGGAGATGGAGGCCCGGTGTTCATCAAGGGGTAGGTATGAGGTGGTGTCTGAGAGTGCCAACTGGCCACAGCATTGTAGAGGTCAGTCTGCTAGACTACAATGGCACTTCCCTCCTGAGCGGGCTTGATGACAATATTGGAATTCATAAGATCATAAGAGATAGGAGTAGCAGTAGGCCATTCAGCCCATCAAGTGCACCCCGCTATTCATTCATGGCTGATCTATCCCTCCCTCCTAACCCCATTCTCCTGCCTTCTCCCCATAACCTCTGATACCTGTACTAATCAAGAATCTATCTATCTACCTTAAATATATCTACTGACTTGGCCTCCACAGCCGCCTGTAGCAAATTCCACAGATTCACCACCCTCTGACTCAAGGAAATCCTCCTCATCTCCTTCCAGAAAGAACATCCTTTAATTCTCTATTATCTCTCGTCCTAGACTCCCCCACTAGTGGAAGCATCCTCTCCACATCCACTCTATCCAAGCCAATAATTGTTATCAGTGAGTGGAGGTCTGTGATGACCCTGTCACTGCTCCCCTTCTGTGATGCCTTCTTATCTTTGACTATGTTACCCACAAAGCATTTTGCCCCACCACCACATCTCTTTTCCAGCTGTTTCCCCCCTACTCCATAGGTCTGAAGAAGGGCCTGGACCTGAAATGTCATCTGACTATTCCTTTCACAGATGCTGCTAGATCTGCTGAGTTCCTCAGGCCCTTTGTTTGTTTGCTGAAGATTCCAGCATCTGCAGTTTCTTGTGTGTTCACATTTCTTCTTATCCAGCAGCAAAACCTTCCCTTCCTTTTTCCACCTTATATTTACTCAGCTTGCCCTTTAATTTATCCAAACCCACCAAGTGTGAAAGATAGTTTAGCGTTCTTACTATTCTCTCAGTAAAGATGATTCTTTTGGGTTTATCATGGAAACACTCCCTTCACATTCACCCTGTCAAAACCTTCCAGAATTTTGAAGACCATATTTGAGCACTCTATCAGCCTTCTCTGATAAACAAAGAAATCTCTTGCTTCATCATTTCCTCTTTGTATAACTTAGCATCTCCTATTGTTACATCTACACATTTATCAACATTAAGTGCCTTGCTCAAACTAGATGCCTTTGTATCAAACTCATAGCTTTACAGCATACCACTGACTCCACAGTCTAAAATCATCAGTCAAACATACTGCCTGCAGTAGTGGGTACTGCTGATACATAACGTGACCAAGATAAGTCAAAAACTCATTCTAATTATTTCTTCCTTTGTTGTCTTGTTGAACTATTTCTGCCTCTCCCACAATTTGCCATTTCAGCATTGAAGTCAGATTTCCTCTCTTCCATTTTCATAATTGACTTTATCAAATTGATCTGGAAATTAGAATACTCTAATATCAGTTGCATTCCCTTCAAAAATCAACCATTATTTTTGAAACAAAATATAAATGCTGGGTTGATTCCAAAATCTGGAGATACCCTTGAAATTACGCAGACTATATCCAAGAGGATTTTGTTTCTTTCCGAGGACAGACTGTGAATCAAAAATTTCTTTCAATGCACACATACGTATGTAATAACTAGTGAGTGTATTGCTTTAAAGGCTGAGGACATGCTCAGAGTGATACACAACTGTCCCATGGACACTTAACCACACTTGTTTTGGGCTCATCGGGTCAACACAGAGGTACAATTTATGGGGTTGGTAGAAAAAGACAGATATCAGGTCAGAATCAAGTGGTGCATATTCAAGCTGGAGTGCTGAATTCATCTGTGGAAAGACACTCGTGAGTAATCAGTGGACCCCATAGGCAAGGCCAGTCAACATCCTCGATGTAATTACACGATTCTAAACTCCATTTATTTGGTGTGAAATTTGCAAAAATATGCCAAACTTGACGAAAAATACTGAGACGTATAGCATGTTATTAAAGTCCTTCTTGCAGATTTGGTAGTTACTGATGCCAATCAAAATAATTTTACAGATATCGGTATACTTAATTCAGTGCTTAAATAACCCTCAAATATCCAGTATCCTGCAGTGATCACCATGCAAAGGGCAGTTTGAAAATGAACACAGCAGGATCAACACAGAATGCTGGAGTAACTCAGCGGGACAGGCAGCATCTCTGGAGAGAAGGAATGGGTGACGGTTCGGGTCGAGACCTTTCTTCAGGCTCCTTTCCAAGAGATGCCGTCTGCCTCGCTGAGTTACTCCAGCATTTTGTGTCTATCTTTGGTGTAAACCAGCAACTGCAGTTCCTTCCTGCACAGCAGGACCAAGACAGGAGAACCTAGAATGAAGCAGTTGCAAAAGACTGGAGTCGCTGACTTCACGACGGTACAAAGAGCCAGTTCCAATACTCACCCAGCCATTCCTCAAGCATTGTCATTGATTGGAGTTGATGAACAGGACCATGAATCTACACTACAAATTATCTGTGTAGAATTTCCGGTCATAAATATATATTTTTTTAATTTCTTAGTGATCCTAATTCTTTTTTTTTTGTTTCCTGGAAGCCCTGTCCATCAAACTATTTTAATTATGGAAAATTAGAGGTTGCCAGGCGAAAGGTAGCATTTGCAAACATTCAGACAGGGGTATTGCCCCAAGAGTAGTATTATCAAAATCTCTGCCCTTATCATTTTATTTGTGAAGATTGAGGGCAGCACGGTGTCACAGCGGTAGATTTGCCGCCTCACAGCATCAGTGACCCAGGATCGATCCAACTACGGGCGCTGTCTGTACGGAGTTTGTACGTTCTCCCCATGACCTGCGTGGGTTTTCACCGAGATCTTCGGTTTCCTCCCATGCTCCAAGGACGTTACAGATTTGTAAGTTAATTGGCTTGGTATAGATGTAAATTATCCCTGGTGTGTACGGGATAGTGTTAATATGCGGGGATCGCTGGTCGGTGCGGACTCGGTGGGCTGAAGAGCCTGTTTATACGCTGTATAGAAACATAGAAACATAGAAAATAGGTGCAGGAGTAGGCCATTCGGCCCTTCGAGCCTGCACCGCCATTCAATGTGATCATGGCTGATCATCCAACTCAGTGTCCCGTACCTGCCTTCTCTCCATACCCCCTGATCCCTTTAGCCACAAGTGCCACATCTAACGCCCTCTTAAATATAGCCAATGAACTGGCCTCAACTACCTTCTGTGGCAGAGAATTCCAGAGACTCACCACTCTCTGTGTAAAGAATGTTTTCCTCATTTCGGTCCTAAAGGAATTCCCCCTTATCCTTAGACTGTGACCCCTTGTTCTGGACTCCCCCAACATCGGGAACAATCTTCCAGCATCTAGCTTGTCCAACCCCTTAAGAATTTTGTAAGTTTCTATAAGATCCCCCCTCAATCTTCTAAATTCCAGCGAGTACAAGCCGAGTCTATCCAATCTTTCCTCATATGAAAGTCCTGACATCCCAGGAATCTCTAAATGAATCTAAAAAAATCAGACAGAATGAGTGGGGTTCCATAGTAGTAAGTGATAGCACTGTGGGGCTGGTGAGGCAGAGGGACACGGTTTTGTAGAGCAGCTGCTTCACAGTTACAGTGACCCAGGGTCAGGTATAAACTCTGCGGCTGCCTGGGTGGAATTTGCACGTTCTCCCTATGGCTGCTTTTTTTTTCTGAGTACTCCAGCTTTCTCCCACCTCCAAAAACTGTATGTGTAGGAAGGAACTGCAGATGCTGGTTTACACCGAAGGTAGACACAAAATGCTGGAGTAACTCAGCAGGACAGGCAGCATCTCTGGAGAGAAGGAATGGGTAACGTTCGGGTCTAGACCCTTCTTCTGTATATCCTGGATTGATAATTCATTGGCCTTTATATATTGTCCTGAATGTGCAGATGAGTGGTTGACTGTGGGAAGTTGATGGGAATGTGGGCAAAATAAAACAGACAAGGGTAGGATTGATATTATGTGTATAACGTTTTTTTACGTCTATCTTCAGTGTAAACCATCATTTGCAACTCCTTCCCAGGATTAACGTGTAATGGTGGCTGGATGATGCTGCTGACTCAGTGGGCTGAAGGGACTGTGCCTGTGCTCCAAAGCTCTGTGACTCTGAATGTGTTGAATCATAAGCTGTGTCATCTTCTGTGGAGCAAGAACATGGTATGTAAGCATATGTACGTCCTGCCTTGTAACAAATAGTCAGAACCGCAGCAGAGGCAATCCAGGAGGCTTGCTTGGCAACATGCCTCACCACAGCACTTACCATCATCACCACTTGAAACAGTTATCAGGCCAGAGGCATGCCATTTGGAGAGTATTATACAATTAGAAGAAGCACGATGAGTCGTTTAACATCTGGTGAAGCTACAGTACAGTACTCCATGCGAGCCAAACAGTGGAAACAGCATGCAAACTAACTTGTTGCACAACCAAGGGTAGCTGAACGTCCTGTGACATGAACAGAGATGGACAATTCACTTAATTTGACCTTTACTTGGACTTGGACTTGAAGACTGTATATTGCAATTTGAAGGAGACAAGATGTTGACAGAAACATGGCGACTCTTGTGTACTGCATGTAATCTGCTATTCTTACACTCTTGCCCTTGGATATGATTGTGCTTATTTATCGTGAGATTTTTTATCGAATTGCATGCCAAAACTGAATTTCCCCGCAACAATAAAGTACCACTGAGCCATTGAAAGGAAGACAAGGCTCCATTATGCGTCTACAAAAAAGGAATCCTATGCTCCACCTCAGTCCCTTTCAAAGATACCCACAATGATGTATGCAACAGATGACGCAAGACTGTAGATGCGGCAATCTGGAACACAAAGCAAACTGCTGGAGGAATTCAATCATTCAATGGGGAAGGCAGCACTGGGAGGTCGGTGGGGGCGGAGGGGGGAGACGGAGTGGTGGGGGGAGGAGGGGGAAGGATTTGTTGCCGTTTTAGGTCAACACCTTGCATCAGTACTGAGAATGGAGAGGGGAGATAGCCAGTGTAAAGAGGTGGGGTGGAGGGGTGAGACAGGGGCGAATAAATGATAGGTGGATGATGGGCAGAACCAGATAGAAGAGGGGGGAGTGGTGGAGTCAGGAGACAGAGGCAGGTGGAAGATGAATGGAAACAGACGTGGAGAATACAAGGTCAGATGGGGCCAAGTGGAGGATGGGGAGGGTCTCGTTCCCGTGCCCCACCCATTCCAGTGCACCCACATTTCTCGCGGCATCTCCCACCACCTAGTCACCCTGCTCCTCTCCCCTTCTCCATTTGCTCACCTCCCATCAGAGTCCCACATCCCTCTCTTTCCACTTCACCATGTCCGCTGCCACCTATATACTTTGCACCATCTGTACATTTTACACCTGCTCTTCTTTCCTTATCCGACAACATTTTGCCTCCTTTTCACCGCTACTTTTTGTCATTATTCCACCCATCTGCAAATCACCTCCCCTCTTGTAGCCACCTATCACTTGCCAGGCTTTGCCAACCTCCCCCCCCCCCCCCCCCCCCCCCCCCACTCCCGCTCCCCACCACTCTTTTCCAGCTCTCTCACCCCTACTCCAACCAGTTCGATGCAGGGTCCCGACCCGAATCATTATCTAGCCATTAGCCTTCACAGATGCTGCCTGTTCCTCCAGCAGTTGTGCTCATGAGGCAATGTGCATGAAGCAAGTGCACCACAGACTGGCTCGGCTGATTGCTCTGCATTTGTACAGTATGTTTCATCCTTTAACCCATGCAAACTACACAGATGTCTGGAAGATTAAAAAAAAAGATAGGATTCATGTGGAAATAATCACCATATATTCCTTGATTTACAGAGGAGTTGCATGCCTGGAAAATGTTTTGTTGCAGAAACATTCTTAAATCATAAGGTCAGTTCTCATTATTTTCAAAGTTAACAATTCTGGTTTTGTTCCAGAGCTCAAGAATTTCAGTCATAAAAATCTAACCACTTATAAATACGTCAACACATGTGCCTGAAATTTTAAAAAGTATTAATTTATTAACAATTATATCTTATAGAGTCATGCAGCATGAAAACATACCCATCAGTCCAACCTGAACAAGATGCCCATCTACACTAGTCCCACGGGCCCAACCGTCCCAAGATGCCCCATCTACACTAGTCCCACGGGCCCAACCGTCCCAAGATGCCCCATCTACACTAGTCCCACCGGCCCAACCGTCCCAAGATGCCCCATCTACACTAGTCCCACCGGCCCAACCGTCCCAAGATGCCCCATCTACACTAGTCCCACCGGCCCAACCTGAACAAGATGCCCCATCTACACTAGTCCCACCGGCCCAACCTGAACAAGATGCCCCATCTACACTAGTCCCACCGGCCCAACCTGACCAAGATGCCCCATCTACACTAGTCCCACATGCCCAACCTGACAAAGATGCCTCATCTACACTAGATCCATGTGCCTGCATTAGACCCATATTCTTCTAAATCCTATCCATGTACATGTCCAAATGTTTTTTAAATGTTGTGACAGTATCTGCCTCAACCACCTCCTCCGGCAGCGCATTCGCTATACCCATCACCCTTTGTGTAAAATAAGTTGTCCCTCAGGTTCCTATTAAATCTTTCCCTTCTCACCTTAAATCTCAGTCCTTTGGTTCTTGATTGCTCTACACTGTGCAAAAGACTCTATGCATTTATCCTATCTATTCCCCTCGTCATCTTATCTGCCTCTATAAGATTGCCCTTCATCCTCCTGCACTCCGAAGAATAAAGTCTGTGCCTGCTCAACCTCTCCCTATAGCTGAAGCCCACAAGTCCTGGAAACATCCTTGTAAATCTTCTCTATACCTTTCCAGCTGAACAACATATATACTATAACAGGGTGACTAAAACTGAACATAATATTCCAAATGTGGCCTCACCAATGTCTTGTATAACTGTAACACAACATGCTCAATATTCCATGTCTGATGAAGGCCAGTTTGTTAAAACCTCTTGACCACACTATCTACCTGTGACTTGTCTTTCAAGGAACTATGTACATGCACTCCTCAATCCCTCTGCTGTACAACACTCCCCCAGAGCCTTGCCATTCACTGTGAAGGTCCTGGTTTGACTTTCCAAAATGCCACACCTCGCACATATCAGTATTAAACTCCATTAACCAGCCCTCAGCCCACCTGCCCAATTGATCAAGATCCTGCTGGAATTTTTTATAACCTTCTTCACTGTCTATGATGTCACCTGCTTTCATGCCATCTGCAAACTTACTAATCATATATTCTCATCCAAATCATTGATATAAACTACAAATTGCAATGGACCCAGCACTGATCCCTGAGGCACCGCTAGCCACAGGCCTGCAGTCTGAAAAACAATCTTTGCCATCACCCTCTGCTTCCCTCCATGAAGCCAATTCTCTGTCCAGTTGTCTAGCCCCCCCTGGATCCCAAGCGATCTCACCTTCCAGAGTAGAAATATAGAAAATAGGTGCAGGAATAGGTCATTTGGCCCTTCGAGCCAGCACTGCCATTCAATATGATCTTGGCTGATCATCCAAAACCAGTACCCAGTTCCTGCTTTCTTCCCAAATCCCTTGATTCCATTAACCCCTAGAGCTAAGTCTAACCTAGCCTACGATGTGGAAGCTTATCAAATGCCTTGCTGAAACCCATCTAAACAACATCTACAACTCTGCCCTCATCAACCATTTTGGTCACATCTTCAAAAAACTCAATCAGTTTCGTGAAACGATCTCCCAAATATAAAAACATACTGACTATCCGTAATCAAACCTTGTCAATCCAAATGCATATATATATATATCTTATCTGAAGATGGGTCTGACCCGAAACATCACCCATTCCTTCTCTTCTGAGATGCTGCCTCACCCGCTGAGTTACTCCAGCATTTTGTGTCTACCTTCTGTACATCTTATCCCTCAGAAAGCTCTCCTCTAACTTGCCCATCACGCATGTTAGGCTCACTGGTCAATAGTTCCCAGCCTATAATGCCGTGCGATAATATACTGTAAATATAGATAATGTACACTTTTCGTATTTTCACCAAGAGAAACATATAATAGCTGAGAAGCCTAATGAAATAAAAATGGAGAGATGTTTCCTCCTGTTGTTTCAGTGTCTCACGATTCTTGCTTGAGACGGGTGAGGTGATTGTTTGTTTCCTCATTGGATTGTGTGTCTTTGAATCCCACATGGTCAAAGGCTGTTGGAAGCAGGGTTTAAGTTCGGGCAGATTTTTGATAAGACAAAGGATGAAACACTACTGTGAGCAGAGTAGGCAGACATGTGGAGCTGAGTTTGTAATCAGATCAGTCATGATTTGATTGAACTATGCAGCAGAATGAGATTGAGTGGTCTACTCGTCCTTGTTCAGCTGTAGAGATGGCTTTGCATAAGCAGCTGAGAGGCAGAGTTATCACAGGTTTGAGAACTGGTTTTGGATGATCAGCCATGGTCATATTGAATGGCAGTGCTGGCTCGAAAGGCCGAATGGCCTACTCCTGCACCTATTTTCTATGAATGATGGTATTGATGGTGAATTTGTGTTAGTTTATGAGTGTGGGGCCTCCTGCACCATCCTGGTCTACGCCATCAAACCCAGCTAGTTGCCGATGTAGCATAGTCTTCCCATCTTTAGCTATTAAGGCAGTTTTTTCATTTGTGTAGATTTATGTACAGAAGGCATCCTTTTCCAAAAGAACCTGTCTCATTCATAAAGAATTCTCTAGGAGAGCAGCCACCTTCCTCGATGATTTGTTTCCGCTCTCTTGGAAAATGTCCTGCTGCCAAGGCATCAGCGTGCTGTCTACTCTGCAAACATGAACGGTATGCAGGTTCTTGGAACATGAAAACCAGTCATGGCTGCCCTGAACATTCATGTCTTTCAGAAGATTCATCACCCACATCATGCTTTTGCCAGCGGTATCTGCCGTCAGGCCTGATCTTCCAACCTTAACCCTTTTCCCAATCTCTCCATTACTACATCTCTTCCTGCTAGTACATCGGATGCCGTTCAGGGATAACATTTTGTTTTTTGTTACTAAAGATTGTTTGCACTCAATGCTGCACGATTTAACAGATGGCTGATATCCACCAAACACTCTCCCATTTCATTTCTTTTTTGTGTTTTTAAGTTGTAGAGATACAGTGCGGAAACAGGCCCTTCGGCCCACCAAAGTCCACACCAACCAGCAATCCCCATCACACACTAGGGACGATTTTTTACATTTATACCAAGCCAATTAACCTACAACCCTGTACGCTTTGGGAGCGTGGGAGGAAACCGAAGATCTTGGTGAAAATCCTTGCAGGTCACGGGGAGAACGTGCAAACTCCATATAGACAAACACACAAAGTCAGGATCGATCCCGGGTCTCTGGCGCTGTAAGGTCGTAGCTCTACCGCTATTAATAGTAAGATTAAACGAGAACTTACCAGTTCGAAGGTTGATCTTTATTTTATGAGGAGTTGCGATGAGGGATTTCGTGAAGAACCTGCCAGCACGCATGCGCGACATTCTTCAAAGTAGCGGTGTGGAATCACAGAAACAACAACAGAAATGACTTGGCATAGTAAGATTCAAGAGACTCTAATTACCAGTTGATTATGATCGAGGGTTGGGAGCGGAGGGCACGAAATCCCTCATCGCAACTCCTCATAAAATAAAGATCAACCTTCGAACTGGTATGTTCTCGTTTAATCTTACTATTTCATTTCGGAGTCACGTGAGTGACTTCGTGAAGACTTCAAAGCTCTGTGATTTCACGCCCTGGACCACGTCCATGCTGACACACCACTATTAAGGATGGATGGGAGTAAACAACTTTCCAGACTGCTTGTACTGAAAAACAAGAATAGTATTTATTAACAAACAAAGCAAAAACCCCTCATTCGGGGACATCTCCACGTTCTTGACCTGCATTCAGCACGGCCTCCGCGAACTGTAGAGGAGCGGAAACAGGCTTGTTATAAAACCGCTGAAAGATGGCTTCATTCGCCCATCCTGCTGTGGCGAGAATATGGTCCATGGGCACCTCCATGACCCTCGCCGCCGACATTGATGCAGCCCTGGTGGAATGGGATTTGAAGACATTAGTGTCGATACCTGACTTACCCAAGACGATCCTGAGCCACCTGGATATCGTCTGGACTGTCACTCGATGGTGAGGTTTCTTGTGAGTGACAAGCAGGTATTTCTCCATTCCCCTTATGTTTCTCGTCACTTTGACATAGTGACGGATATGGGCGGCTAAACATAGCCTTGCATCTGCGGGGTATGCCGGGAACTTCAGCTGCAGCCCTGTGCACCCAGGTCTATGCTGCTTTAGTAGCTCATCTATAAAGAAGACTACTTCTGCAGGGGTAGAGATCATCCTGTCGATCTGGATTTTATGGAGTGTCTGTACCCTCTGCGCTGAAGTCAGTGCTAGTAACATCACCAGCTTCATGGTGAGTTTGTCCAGCTCTAGCCCCTCCATGGGCGACCACGTCCTGAGCAGGGTTAGTACTTTCCCGATATCCCAGGTGATATTATAGCGTGGTCTGGGCGGATTCGAATTGAATATTCCCCGCATGAGCCTGGACACCAGCCTGTTGGATCCTACCTCAATATTGAGGTAGAATGACAGCGCGCTTCTGGCGCTGTTGATGGCACTGTAGCTCAAGTGTTCATCATGGTGCAACCCCGCCAGGAATTCCAATACGTCGGCTATGGACGCAGCGTCATATGTAATTTGGGAGCGGCCGCAGTAGGTTTCCCATTTCCGGATGTGGGAGAGGTATTGCCGCCTGGTGGACTCCCGGCATGACGCTCCGATGGTATCCATTGTTCTGGGTGATAGGCCATACCGCAGTAATGGCCGGTTCAGAACCTGCAAGCCAACAAGTTTAGATAGCTGTGGCAGGGATGTGGTTCCCCTGACACAGGGTTAGTGACCAATTGTGGGCAACCCTCTAAGAGGACCCAAGGTTGACTGATCATCTCAAAGACCACCGGATACCATGGTTGCGTAGGCCAGTCGGGTATGATAAGAATGCCCTTGGCAGCATCCATCTGGATTTTCTGCAATACCCGACTGATGAGGCAAAATGGAGGAAATGCATAGAAGAACCATTTCCCCCAGTCCAGCGAGAATGCATCCATCGCCATTGCCCCAGGATCTGGTTCCCACGAAACGTATGTTGGTACCTGATGGTTCAACCGCGACACAAAGAGGTCGATATCCGGTTTACCAAATTTGGCTGTAACTTTAGTGAAGATTTGAGGATGCAACATCCACTCGATGTTGTCATTGAAGTTACGTGACCTGGTGTCCGCCACAGTATTGAGCTCACCTGGTAAATAGGTAGCTGAAATCCAAATATTCCGTTGAATACACCAGAGCCAAATTGTATTAGCCAATTCATCACATGAAATTGACCTGGTACCGCCCATATGGTTTAAATATGCCACCGCAGTGGTATTGTCTATTTGGAGATGGACATGAGCGTCAGTAAGATTAGAACAATAAGCTCGAAGTCCGTGAAATGCTGCAAGCATCTCCAAATAGTTTATCCCTTGTGACAATAACAGAGTAGATTCAAGGGTGTCCCATCTGCCCCTGCAACTAGAATAGTTGTCCGTAGCTCTCCAGCCATGGGAGCTTGCATTGGTTTGTAAGTATACCATCGGATTGGGCACAATGATGGGTTTAAATGAGTCACTAATATTGTCCACCCACCATTGTAACTCAATCTTAGCTTTAAGAGGCAGCTGCATTGATCTGTCGAAATGTCCGGCGTTTTGTTTTAACGCTGAGATCTTGGCTCTTTGCAAATTTTGATAATGCAAAGGCACGTATTGAGCCGCTGGAAACAGGGCTACGATCTTGCCAATCACCTTAGCAGATTGTCTAATTGATGGTATACTGGCCCAGACTAAATCCTCACATACTTGGGTGACATACCCAACTTTGTTAGCCGGTATGGTGGCCCTCATGCGATTGGAATCCACCGTGAACCCCAGATAATCCATAACCTGTGAAGGGCAGAACTTTGACTTATCTGGATGGATAATGAACCCCGTTTCCTGAAAAATTGCCACAGTGGCTGAAACTGCCAGTTCAGCTGACTCCAGGATGTTGCCAACAATCAAAATATCATCCAAATAGGCCATCCCTATATGATGTTGTTTCCGTAGCATGGCCAGAATAGGTTTGAGTAATTTAGTAAATAATCTAGGGGCTGTGGTAAGCCCATTTGGCAAAGCCCTGTATTGCCAGAGCTGATCCATCCAGATGAATTTTAAGAACTTCCTATGGTGTTTCCGAATGGATACAGAATAGTATGCATCTTTTAAATCAATGCATGCCATAAAGCAGCCATGAGAAATCAATGACTTGGCTGTTTCGAACGTGTCCATTTTGAAATGGGTATATGTTACAAAGGTATTCAAATGGGTCAGATCAATAATAACCCGACATCCTCCATCCTTCTTGGGCCTGGTGAATATGTTTGATACAAATTCAATTGGTTCGTGTATAGTTTTTTCTATCACGCCTTTTCTTGTAACCTTAAGATCTCAGCATAGCCTGCTGCCTTTTCAATGCTAGACAGTGTAAATTTCCGATCGGGCATATGCTGGGATGGAGGGATGTTACCATTAATGAATTCAATCTCATGGCCTTGAATACTTTGTAAGACAAACTTATCTGAAGTGATAGTTTCCCATGCCCCCGTGAAGAATCGTAATCGCCCACCAACATGTGAAGTTAAGCACACAGGTGCATGAAAACCAGACCGCCTTATCTCCATGGTTACCGGCGGTCCCTGACATGTTTGGCAGGTCGTGGAGGTGCTGGGTTGGGCTGGTGCTGCGGTGTCCGCATCTTCCACGGAGGCCGCTGCGGGCCTTGCCCTAAAAAAGGCCGCGGCTGCTGGGGCTGCTGGTATTGAGGCGGAGCTGAAGTGTAGGTACGTGCCAGTCTGGTGGCAGGGCCTCGTGGCCTGTTAAATGGCGCTTTCTTGGCCGCCTGCCTGGGGGTAACCTGAGACCGCATCAGTCCCACCGTTTTGGCGTGTTCGTCCAGCTCCTTGACCCTCTTCGGGAGGTCTTCCCCAAACAGCTGTCTGGGCGGTGGTGTAGGAGGCGCCTTGCACAACCCTGCGAATTTTGGGTTGAGCGTGGGGCGGATGATGCTCTTCCGGAAGGCATTTATTTCATGCTGAGTAGCACACAGCAGAGCGAGAGCATCCTCCTGCTCTAGGTTTAGGTCCTCTCCGTCCACCGACCGAGCGAACGCGGTGATCCCAGCCGTAAGCAGCTTCAGGATGCGCTGGAGCTTTATCTCCTGAGTCCTGATGGCTGTGCCTATGTTGCCCCAGATCGGCGTATTGACTGTGGGCACGTTGAGGGAGTTACAGTTGGTTGGGGCTTTATGCCTGTTGATGGCCTATGATAGAACTTCCTCCTGGAGCTGATGGTTAGTTAGGAAGTCCACGGTGGCAGCCAGTTTGGGGTTGAGGGATAGTCCCGATGTTTCCGAAGAAGCAAATATGGCCGCCACGTTGAGGAGTTCATCCGGCGGCACCTCGGATGGAACTGGTGTAGGGTCTAAAAAGTCCTCCTCCTCTGGCTGCCTCAGGCTGCCTGTTGAGAATGGCGAAACCTCCCTGTGCCCTTTGGAGCTGGATGCATCCTGCCGTTGGTTCTGCAAGAGGAACTCCAACATCCGCTCCATTCGGTCAATACGCCCCTCGCGCTGAACACTCGGGCGGTCGGAGTCCTCATGTTCTGGTGCACTGCTGAGGCTCTGTTCATCGGCCCACACCTCATCGAGGTGAACCCGGTGCCGGAAGTTGTCGCTGCCAGCCGCCGCAGCAAAGCTGAGCGATTCCCGCGCGGGAGGTGCGCTCAAACGCCTTCTTTTGGCGGAGCCTGATCCCGCTGCCTCGGAGGGTAAACGCGGTGGAGAGTCGGCACCCAATGCCTCAGCACGGTGACCCGACGCCCGCGCGGGCTTGCCGGCTGCCCACATCGTGGACCTAGCCGAAGTACGGTCCCGTCCTCCCATCCATGGGGGACTCGGTGACCGTGGCGGGACTCCTCCCAAGTGACTCTTCCCGGTCTCGGTGCTTGGGGAGTCAACACTGGTCCTGATAGGTCTCCCAGTGGACTTGAGTCCCGCCATAACACCAGTCCGCATTTTAGCGGCAGGTGACGCCTTTGCCCCTAAAGGGTGAGGCTTCCAGGCTCCATCCCTCCCTCTTCTCCGAGGGCTCAGGGAGAAGGGCCGTGCAGCCGCACGCGAGCCCTTGCCCAGGTCGGCCAACGAGCCCGTTGGCGACCTCGATACGGAGGCAGGGTCTACCTGCTCCGGTGGCACACCGCAATCCTGCTCCTCGAATTCCTCACCGGAGCTGCGGTGTATCGGCGGGTCGGCCCTGCAGCAACAGGGCTCCCCGACTTCCCCGCCTTCTTCCCGGCCTGTCTCGCAGGTGCAGCCGATGATGAGGGCTCCGGGACAGGTGGCCGGCGACTCCGGACGGACGTCTTACAGCCTTTGGTACTCCCTTGCATGCCCCTGCTGAAAGACAAAAGACTTCCAACAAGGACCAACAAACTTAAGGTTAGTGTCACTTACCTTAGCGGTCCCTTATGAAGGGCTGGCGGGGAGCGCGCTCCACCGCCAGCTGTCGGCAGCAACGCGTTGCGACGATATGTCGCGCATGCGTGCTGGCGGGTTCTTCACGAAGTCACTCACGTGACTCCGAAATGAAATTACATCTCGCTAGTACTAAGTTTTCCATGATTTCCTAGAGCGTGCAAATCTCAGAGGTGATGGAGAATTTTGAAATCCACTTGAAGGATGCACTATGACTATGATGAATTCTGATAACAAGCAAGATCTACAATCTTGATGACATCCATAAGGATGCCGTGGGCGAATATACTTTTGTCATTGAGAGAACATCTTCATAAATCAAGTATGCATCTGCTGAAGAGCTTATGGTGCTTAAATACAGATTTATAAATTTGAGCATTTGTAAATCAAGCGATCCCATGCGATCTAACTTTCCAGAGCACCCTGCAATTTGGAACCTTATCAAATGCCGTGCTGAAGTCCATCTATACTATATCTATACAACTGCCCTTATCAACCTTTTGGGTCACATCTCCAAAAACATCAATCAGATTCATGAGACACGATCACTCACATGCAAAACCGTGCTGACTATCCCCAATCAGACCTTGTCCATCCTAATGCATGAATATATCTTATCCCTCAGGATACTCTCCAGTAACTTGCCACACCACACATGTTAGGGTCACTGGTCTATCATTCCCAGTGTATAGTATGATAATAAAAACATACTGTAGATAATGTACCCGTTCATTACATGAAACATACTCTTTCATTGCATTACCCATTCTGCCTGATGGCTGGAGGATGGAACAAGATAGCAGGTAATTTGGAATACAGAAGAAAAATATTTGTCCTCTGTTGCTGGATTCAAATGTCCTTTACATTTGTGTTAGCAGCATGGCATGTGTATTGGAGTGGGCAGGTGAAACATTTAATAGTAAGATTAAACAAGAACTTACCAGTTTGAAGTTTGATCTTTATTTTATGAGGAGTTGCGATGAGGGATTTCGTGAAGACCCCGCCAGGCACGCATGCGCGACATTCTTCAAAGCAGCGGTGTGGAATCACAGATCACAAACCGAAGATAGTAAGATTAAAACTTGACCATACCAGTTGAATATTTAATAGAGGGTTGGGAGCGGAGGGCACGAAATCCCTCATCGCAACTCCTCATAAAATAAAGATCAAACTTCAAACTGGTAAGTTCTTGTTTAATCTTACTATTTTACTTCGGAGTCACGTGAGTGACTTCGTGAAGATTTCAAAGCTCTGTGATTACATGCCCTGGACCACGCCCATGCTCACACACTGCCGTAATTCTGATGGAGGAAGTATGTTAACGTATTTCAGACTTGAACAAGCTGAAAAATAATAACATTTGTTAATACAACAATAACCCCCTGAACTCGGGGACAAACGTTTAGAGAACAGCACTTAAAACTGAATCCGCCAACGTTGCGGGAGCGGTTATAAATCAGTTATAAACCCGCTGAAGTGTAGATTCACTGGCCCAGCTCGCTATTGCGAGGCCAAAATCCATGAACACCGCCATAGTCCTTGCCACTGATGTGGATGCAGCCCTGATAGAATGACATTTAAAATATTAGTGTCTTACCTGCTGCACCGAATACCACCTCGTGTCATCTGGAGATAGTCTGCACAATCACCCTGTGACGTGGGTTTCCATGGCTGAAACAGACCCGTCTCCATACATCTGATGCCCATTTGCAGACGTGTAGTCCCAGGTCTGTGTAGTGTAAGTAATTCTTCTATAAAGAAGTTACCTTATTATGGTCCGGTCATTCTATCCAGGTTTAATTCCTGTAAAGTCAGGACCTGTTGAGCTGTGTTCAGTGCCATTACCATAACCACTTTGAAGGTGAGCAAGACCATCTGCATCATGGGCGACCAGCTCCTGAGGAAGGTCAACACTACCTCATCACAGTCCAATCTAGCGATAGGACGACAATGCACTCCTGGCACTGTAACTGAGGGACACATCCTAATGATGACCCATGAGTATACCAGCAGCTTGGAGAGTATAGCAGATATGTAGATGGTCTAGGTCCGACTACAGAAACCTCCCATATCCTTATGTAGGCGAGGTACTGCTTCCTACTGGACTGTCTCTGCACGATGCTGTTTGACATCCATCGTCCTTTATGTTGCAGAGCCTGGTTGCGTATCCTGCAGCACCTGTCTGATGAAGCAGAATGGAGAAAGCATAGAAACCCCGCATTTCTCCCCAATGTAGTGAAAACGCGTCCATCGCCACTGCCCCAGGATCTAGTTCTCAAGACATATGTTGGTATCCAATGGCTGAACCTGGACGCAAAGAGGTCGAAATCTGGTATTCCATATTAGGCTATAATTTTAGCAGATATTTGGAGGTTCAATCTACTTGATGTCGTTATTAATACTTGTGACCTGGTGTCCGCCACTATATTGAGCTGATCCAGAAGGTACATAGCTGAACCCAATTCTTTCAATCCACCAGAGCCAAATTAATGTTTCCAATTCATCCCAAGATATTAACTTGACACCACCCATAAGGTTTAATATGCCAACTCAGTGGTATTATTTTGGAAGACGAACATACGTATGCTGCAGATTAGTGCATTAATGCGCAGCCCGTGACATGCTCCAAGCATATCTAACAGTTTATACCTAGTGATTGAAGAAAGTAGAATCATGCAATCCCATTTGCTGCCCCAACTGGAATGGTGTCAGTAGTTCCCCAGCCCTTGGTGCTTGCGTCGGTTTGTAACGCGACTACTAGGTTTGATGTAATGATGGGATTTAACAATCACAATCATTGCTAATCCACCATTGTACCTCAATTATGCTGTGATTGGCAGTTGCATAAGCTCGTAATTGTCCAGCATTCGCTATACCTGCCGAGATTTTGCTTATTCACCCAAGCTTTGATAGCGTAACGACCCAATTATGTGGCTGGAATGTAGCTCCAATTTACCCATAGCTTAGCAGCATGTCGAAAGTCAGTTCCCTGGCGCAAGCAAGGCTGTTACATGCATCTATTATGTCTATAGCTCTGTTCCCTGGATAGTGACAAACAGAGCCCCAGAATGTATGTACCTCCCCCCTACTTGTGAGGTTATGCATGCAGCACTTCCAAGAGAACCAGGCCCCCTTACCTCCATGGTTACCGGCGGGCCTGACGTTCTGGTTTCTAGTATTCCGTCTTTGCTGGGTGCTGCTCAATCGCCTCGGTAAATCCTTGTTCCTGCAGCTGGTGTGTGGTGAGGTAGTCTATGCTGGCTCTGCCCTAACAAGGCTTCTGCTGTTGGGGAGCTGGTGCAAATGTGTTCTTGATGGCCTCGTCATTGACCTGCTTGGGCAGGTCCTCCCCAAACAGCTGTCTTGGTGGTGTGGTGGAGGTAGGACCCAACCCAGCGAATGCAGGGTTAATGTCGGGCCGGATGGAGCTCTGACTAAAACAGTTTCCCGAAGTGGGCTACACAGGAGGGCTAGAGCATCCTGCTGCTCTGCGGATGCACCTGTCCCATCGAGGGTCCTAACGAGCACCGTGATGCCCGACGCCAATAGCTTCAGAATTTCCTGCCTCTTCATCTCTTGTGCCCTCGCATTGGAACTAATGTTCCCTCAGATGGCTGAGTCGACCCTCGGGACGTTCCGGGGAACACAATTTCCAGGATCCTTGTACTTCTCCATGGTTTCTGAAAGCACCTGGTCTTGGAACTGATGTGTCGTCAAGAAATTAATACTTACTGCCAATGTAGAGTGCAGCGGTACCCCTGAATACAGGTTTCAGATTTTTGACACTACCTCCAATTCCTTCTTCTGGATCGAGAGCAGTGGGCTCTTCTGCATTGAAGGTGGCGGTCATGATCCGACTCCCAGACCGCTGAGACTCCTACTCCTGCTCTTGCCGATCCAGGTCCTGCTGATATAGTTGCTCCACCATTAGCTCCATCCTAGCCATGCGACCGCTGCCGCTACACACGGACAACAGGTCGACTTCCCCAGGCCCTGATGAGTCGCTGGGGCTTCTGCCAGTAGGTCACACCTCAACGAAGTGGCTGACAGGTACTCGTCAGCACCCGCTCCTGCGGGGCTGAACGACTTCCGCACGGACAACCCGCTAGCCCGGCATCCCTCGGACCTTAGCGGCCTCTCTACCTGACGAGCAGGCAGAGGAAAGGAGTCGGAACCGGTCCCCAATACCGGCTCCGTGGTCCGTGCAGGCACACCGTCACCCTCACCCCCAGGGGTCTGTGACGGCGCTTGGCTGGCTTTACCCGCAGCAACGGGATTGCCCAACCGTATTCTGCTGCCACCGGTCTGCGCTCCGGCAGCCTGTTCCGGTGCAGTACTGGTACCTCCTGCTCCTGCAGGGTGTACGACTCCTGCACGGACATACCGCTAGTCCGCCGTCGTTCGGACCTAAGCGGCACCTCTGCCTGGTGGGAAGGCAGAGGCAAGGATCGGTACCGGTCCCCAATACCGGCTCCGCTGTCCGTGCAGGCTTGCCGTCACCCTTAACCACACGGGTCCGTGAGGGCGCATAGCCGGCTTTACCCGTAACAACGGGGTTGCCCAGCCGTAAACTGCTGCCACCGGTCTGCGCTCCGGCAGCCTGTTCCAGTGGACACCGGTACCTCCTGCTCCTGCAGGGCTCCCCAACTTCCAGCAGGTCCATCACCGGCTCGCAGTCTAGCAGGTTACCCCCGGCGGTATGTCGATGCCTCCCGCTGCAGCGGGGCATGACCTGTGCGCAGCTCTCCCCCATCTCTGAGACCTGCATAGTAGGAGAGACAAAACGAGCCACCGAGCGGGTCACACGTTTACGCACCTTTGCCCCACAGTCACTATGCTTAGGTGAGAGTGGTAGGGAGTCCAGGTCTTGCCTACCCTGGTCCCACGCGGTGCTCCACCATTTTGCGGCCCCATGGTCAGCCGTGGTGGAGAGACGGGTCCTGGCTGCGCAGGGCTCCCCGACCTCCGCATTCTTCTAGAATGGTGGCCGCTGATTCCCATCTGAAGTCGCACGGCCCTTGGAGACCTGCTTCGCTGTCTTCATTCTGGTCTCCATCCATCTGTAAGCAAACTCTAATACAGACGCTTAGCTATTCAAGGTTAGTATCTTACCTGAGGGTTTTTAATTTATTTTTTATTTATTTATTTATTTTTATTTCTTTTTTTTATTTTTTTTTTTATTTTTATTTTTTTTTTTAAAGTATGGTGACCAGCCTCTCATGCTTAAATAACTTTTATATGTTGGCAGTCTGAACCTCTTGAAGACAATGCATACCCTGGAGCAGCAGGGCACTTGAATGTAGACAGGCCACAGAATCCCTGCAGCTGCAGTGTGGAGTCAGGCTGCCTTTGCTTGCAAGCCTGCTGCTTCCTGAATGCCAGCAACCCGCAGAAACCCCTGCGGGCTGCGGTGTAGAGTCGGGCTGCCGTCCATGGCAAGCACTGCAAGCCCTACTCCACATGCACACCGCCAGCCCGCAGTATCACCCCCGCGGGCTGTGGTGTAGAGTCGGGGCTGCCGCTCTGCCGTTAACTTCTGACGGCGAGCCTGCAAGCCCCACTCCTACATGCACACCGCCAGCCTGCGGTGTCCCCCGCGGCTGCAGTGTAGAGTCGGGGCTGCCGCTCTGCCGTTTCTAACTTTGAACGGCGAGCCTGCAAGCCCCACTCCTACATGTACACCGCCAGCCCGCGGTGTTCCCCACGGGCTGTGGTGTAGAGTCGGGGCTGCCGCTCTGCCGTCGCGAACTTGAGACGGCGAGCCGGCAAGCCCCATTCCATTTCGTGCCGCCAGCCCGCGGTGTCCCCTGCGGACTGTGATGTGGAGTCGGGCTGCCTCTGCCGTCCTCCGCCGGCGAGTGTGTGAGCCCGGACCCTCCTGGGTCAACGGGCTTCCCGACTCCAACTATCGGAGCCGCCGCTG
Organism: Raja brachyura; assembly: GCA_963514005.1. The sequence continues at coordinate 43,914,715 of OY740797.1, read as the reverse complement.
ACTGCCGCAGCAGCCAGATCCGACGCGGCCGCGAGACCCTGCGACAGGGCCACCTAGAAGAAAAAGACCGCAGGTTAGTGTTTTACTTACCTGCTGGTCCCAGCAGTAGAGGAGCAACGCTCCTCCCTGCCTGTCGCTCGCATGCGGTCGACGATATGTCGCGCATGCGTGCCTGGCGGGGTCTTCACGAAGTCACTCACGTGACTCCGAAGTAAAATGTTTGACGGAAACTACTGATGGAATGTAGCATTCGTAGATCCCTTGTCAAAGCTAGATGCTAAGCAAAGCTCGTTCCATACTGCTCCAACGACACCTCTTGGTTTCTCCTCAGATGAAGGGCCTCTGACTATACCGTCATGTGGCCGTTAAACCTTGCGTTGCATCCTTAATAGGAACTGACTTGAGATATTTCATACTGGAGCCCGGCATAGAGTAGCTGAATAATCATCTCATCAGTTTAAATTGGATTTAAATGCTGAACATGGAAGTGAAAACAAACTGTTTACCTCAGTATTTCATTCTATAACCCCTTCGCTTTTATTTATCCGTTCTAAAAGTAATTATCTTCTTCTGATCAGGTTCAGAAATGAGATGAGAAATCATTTTACAAAACATCTCCATTCACTGAAGTCCTTCCAATTGCTTATCGTTTTATGTCTTTGACCCACTCCCACTTGGACATCACGATTTTCAATCTCACTTGAATGTCCCAATAAAGCTCTACAGAAGCTTGAAGAACAGCATTCAACCTGTAACTTAATCCATTTTAGACTCTACACTATATTCAACCATTTCCGGTCAGAACTACTGCTCCTATTTTGGTCAGATGACAATTGTTGGTCAAGACTCTTCCTTTGTCATTTTCCGCTCCTCTGGATTAATTTCAGTTTTCCATAGTTCCATAACCACCCATGTCTACCTTGTAGCATCCATTTTGTCACTGAAGGTCTCTTGTTATCCAATTTATCACTAATTTACGTGTTCCTCTCTACTCCCACCATATTTCACCCCTGCCTCGATACCTGTTTATCCTGTAACATTTCTGTCTTGCTCAGTAATGAGAGATAATGGTCTTAAATTATGAATCCTGTTTCTCTCTCCAAAACCGTTGCCTGATTTGCTGAATACTTCAATAATTTCTACTTTTTCAAATTTCAGACTACTCGTATCCGATTGGAGCAATCGGTCATAAAGAGTGACTTGGTTTCTGTCTGAGAATGGTGGAGCCATCGGGATTCAATATCAAATTTAACAACTTTAGCTAACACCCTCTTCCCTTCTGTCTGTATCAGAACCAGCCATTTATGCCTTTTCTCATTTTGGTTTAATGTTTCCTTTTCCTATTTACACACGTTGTCCCACAGCCTTGCTATGAGGAACACATGACACAAATGAAGAATTATTCACTGGTTTGAACCACACTTACTCATTTGTTGTCCCTATTAGAAATATTCCCTTTGTTCTACCCATCACTCCCCCTTGCTTCTGCTTCTGCTGAAAACTAACTTGATTTCTCTCCTGCCCAGCTCTGATGAAGGGTACCTGACTGAAACATTAACTGTTTATTTTCACATAAATACTCCTTGACCTGCTGAGTGTTTCTACCATTTTCTGTTCTAATTCCCGATTTCAAGCATCTGCTGCTTTTAGATTTTCATTTCCAATTGAAATGCTTGGCTTTGAGATGGCACTGTTAAACATGGCACCAAGGTTTCACAGTTAAATTGTTTTAGCTATTCACATGCTGGCGGACAGACACCCGAGACAGACTCTCTATACTGAGCTCTGTCAGGGGAAGAGATAATTATGCAGCGAAAGATTCAAGGCTGTATTCAAAACTTCCTTGAAGAAATGCAGTGCCTGACTGACTCCTGGGAATCTCTGGTCCAAGACTGCTCAAGAGGGAGAAAGAGTATTTGGGATGGTCTGGAGAACCTTGAGTCCATGGAATTAAAACATGTAGGCAGTGGAAGGAGTGCACCCTCACCAGCCACCTGTTTTATCAGTCACGTCCTGCCTCATTCGTGAAACTGTCTGCAGTTCCCATATTGGCCTCATCTGGCACTTCAGAACCTACAAAACTGGAGTGGAAGCAAGTCACCGAGGGACTACCCAAGATTACGAGAACATCCCTCATTTGTGGCAATGTTCAACCCAGCACCTTTGCTTCACACCAAACATATGGAAGGATCATATCACATCTATTAATCATTTCTTCTCGTCTTGAGAATGATGGCAAGTAAAAGGCTCAAACTTCACTGAAGAGCCAGACTGATCCTGGTAATATCTGTATTGACACTAAATGCTGGAGTAACTCAGCGGGACAGGCAGCATCACTGGAGAGAAGGAATGGGTGACATTTCAGGTCAAGGCCCTTCTTCGAAACATCACCCATTCCTCCTCTCCAGAGATGCTGCCTGTCCCGCTGAGTTACTCCAGCATTTTGTGTCTATCTTCGATTTAAACCAGCATCTGCAGTTGCTTCTTACACACCTTAAAATATCTGAGCCTATTTTCTTGGAAACTAAAATTTCCAATATTTTAATCTGCAAAATGTTATATTAAGCATCTACAACATGTCATAACTGCACATGAAAAGGCCAGATTTTCTCATGATTGTTTGTATAAAGTGAGACTAAGATAATACCTAACACAAATTAAGGTGTCCCTTTCGAATCAGGTGTCCAGGTGGCATCCAGTAAATAATATTTACTGTTACATTCAACACAAATCTTACTTATTCACCAACATTACTTTGATAATTTAATATCACTCTATTTTCAAAGTTTCAGAGGAATTGAAATGATAATTAGAAATTAAGAAAAGTGGTGTCTGTTAAATCTTTCAATTAAAAAAAAATCCATTCAATTATGAATTGAAGTCTGGAATTTCAATACTTAAATACCTTGCTTTTTTTAATTGGCTTTGGATCTTGGTAAAAGTATGAAGCATTTGAGTTATTTTCGTTGATTTCATGCTCAAAACCTGGCAAACAAATGCAATCCCGAGGGAACGAGGAAGGGTCGGTGGGGGCGCTGCAAGCCGGCAGACCTGTTAGCAGCTGTCTGTCTTTTTTCCACTTTTTTTTGTTTTTAGTATGTTTCAGTGCACCGTTTAAATGTTTCTTGGTGTGTCTTGTGTGGGGGGTGGTGCGGGGGGGTAAGGGGGAAACCCGTTTTGGCCGCCTCTTCCACGGAGAGGCGACTTTTCCATGTCGCCTACCCCGTGGCCTAACAGCAAGGATCGGCGCAGCCTTTCCCGGAGACGCGCCCGGGACTTCAGCGGCAGGCGCAGCGTGGACACTCGGCGGGGAGCGGGCAAGCCCTCGCTGGGGCTCGCCGGAAGGGAGCGCTTCGTTTAGTTGGCCTGCGGCAGTCGGCAGCCTGAAGCTACGGTCTACAGGGCTCCAGCAGGGAGCTGCGTCCGCAGTGGGGGACCCGGGGGGGAGCCGGGGGAAGAAGGAGCCACCACCGCCGGCCCGCGGCCTACTTCCACCGCGGGTCCGGCGTGGATTTACCATCACCCCCGGAGGGGAGCTTCGACCGCCGGCCCTGCTGTCTGCTGTGCTTCTGGCAGCGGCGGGAACTTTAAATCTTCAACCGCCTCCGGTGGGGAGAGCCGACCCTGGACTTTACCTTGTCCGGACGGCTGCAGCGACGGCTGCGGAGGGTTGAGGTCCCGGCCACGGGGGAAAGTGGAGGAGGACTGGCAAATGTTGTGCCTTCCACCACAGTGACGAATGCTGTGGTGGATGCTTATGTTACATTTTTATTGTGTATTTGTGTGTTCTTTATTATTGCATGCTGCTGACAAAAGCCCTACTAGGGACAAGTGTTGCGAATTAGCCTTGGCTAAAAACACTATGATGCATGCATCAGATGACTGTTTCAAGTGTATCTATGCTTTTGTATCTGTCCCTATTAAATAAACCTTAATTAAATTAAATTAATTCACTTCCATCATCCTGTGGAAATGTGTGGAGGACTGCATCCCCACCAAAACCTTCTGAGTGTTTCCCAATCAGAAACCTTGGATGAACTTTGAGATCTGCAATCTTCTGAAGACCAGACACCGGGCATTCATGTCTGATGATACAGTAGTCTACAAGAAGTCCAGATACGACCTTGGTAAGGCCATCAAAACGGCCAAAAGGGACTTCTGCTCCAAACTGTAGGATGAGACAGATGTTCGGCAGCTGTGGTGGGACCTGAATGCAATCACCTCCTACAAGGCGAAACCAGGAGGCAGCTCGAATGTCGGTGAAACATCACTCCCTGATGAACTCAATGCATTTTACGCACACTTTGATAGGGAGAACACCGATGTGCCTTCCCGAGCCCCCATTCGCTGTGATAGGCGTTTCAGTCTCAGTCACAGAGGCCGACGTCAGGAAATCCTTCAGAGGGGTGAACCCTCGAAAAGCGCCTGGACCTGATGGTATACCTGGTCATGTTCTAAAAACCTGTGCGGACCAACTGGCTGGAGTTTTTAACGAACATTTTCAACCTCTCACTTCTGAGGTTTGAGGTCCCCACCTGTTTCAAAAGGGCATCAATTATACCAGTGCCCAAGAAGAGCAAGGTGACGTGCCTCAATGACTATCGACCAGTGGCACTAACGCCTGTGGTGATGAAGTGCTTTGACAGGTTGATCATGGCGCAAATCAAGTCCTACCTCGACAAAAACCTGGACCCACTGCAGTTCGCTTACCGCCACAACAGATCAACGGTAGATGCGATCTCGCTGGCCCTCCACTCCGCTCTGGATTACTTGGACAACAAAAACTCATATTTCAGGCTGTTATTTATTGATTACAGCTCGGCATTTAACACAATCATCCCCTCCAAGCTGGTTACCAAACTCACAGATCTGGGTCTCTACGCATCCCTCTGCAATTGGATCCTCGACTTCCTCATTCACAGACCACAGGCTGTTTGTATTGGTGGAAATATGTCAGACTCGATAACAATCAGTACGGGAGCACCTCAAGGCTGCGTGCTCAGCCCCCTGCTGTACTCACTCTATACTCAGTCATAGCCAGTCATAGTGCGAACTCCATCATCAAGTTCACTGATGACACTACTGTTGTGAGACGTATCACTGATGGGGATGAGTCAGAGTATAGAAGAGAGATCGAGCAACTGTCCATGTGGTGCCAGCACAACAACCTGGCCCTCAACCAGCAAAACCAAGGAACTGATTGTGGACTTTGGAAGGAGTAGGATGGGGACCCACAGTCCCATTTATATCAACGGGTAGATGGTTGAAAGGGTCAAGAGCTTCAAATTCCTGGGCGCGCACATCTCTGAAGATCTTTCCTGGTCAGAGAACACTGATGCAATTATTAAGAAAGCACATCAACGCCTCTACTTCCTGAGAAGATTACGGAGAGTTGGTCTGTCAAGGAGGACTCTCTCTAACTTCTACAGGTGCACAGTAGAGAGCTTGCTGACCGGTTGCATCGTGGCTTGGTTCGGCAACTTGAGCGCCCTGGAGAGGAAAAGACTACAAAAAGTAGTAAACACTGCCCAGTCCATCATCGGCTCTGACCTCCCTTCCATCGAGGGGATCTATCGCAGTCGCTGCCTCAAAAAGGCTGGCGGTATCATCAAGGACCCACACCATGCTGGCCACACACTCATCTCCCTGCTACCTTCAGGTAGAAGGTACAGGAGCTTGAAGACTGAAAACACCAGGTTGAGGAATAGCTACTTCCCCACAGCCATCAGGCTATTAAACTTGGCTCGGACAAAACTCTGAACATTAATAGCCCATTATCTGTTATTTGCACTTTATCAGTTTATTTATTCATGTGTGTATTTACCTACATAATGGTATATGGACACGCTGATCTGTTTTATAGTCAATGCCTACTGTGTTCTGTTGTGCTGCAGCAAGCAAGAATTGCATTGTCCTATCAGGGACACATGACAATAAACTCACTTGAACTTGACTTGATTTTCACCGAGTATCATTTCCAAAGAAAAATGCAAAGAACCACACCAGCGAATATATATAAGTAGGAATTAACTGCAGATGCTGGTTTACACCGTAGACACAAAATTCATCAGTAACTCAGCTGGTCAAGCAGCATCTCTGGAGAGAAGGAATAGGTGATGTTTCGGGTCAAGACCCTTCATCGGACTCCCTATATATGAACCTTGATATGGCCCTATGTATGGGCCTTGACTGCATCAAATGGTAGGGACTGCAGAATATCCTCTTCAAATGAAGCTACCTGCAAAAATGATCTTTTCTCATTTGCTCCAGAGCATCATGTAAATCATGAATCTCATCAGTATGTCTAGAACAGAACCGACCTCAGTGAAGACTGGTGTCAATCAAGGCTGCATTATTGCCCTGATGTTCAAAGTTTCCTGAAGAAATTCCTACTGACTCCTTGCTTGAAAACTGTTCAGAATTGGTGATCTCGGACTATCTTTGATCGGACTTTACAGGCTTTACCTTGCACTAAACATTATTCCCTTTATCAAGTATCTGTACACTGTGGGTGGTTTGTTGTGATCGTGTATTGTCTTTCCACTGACTGGTTAGCTTACGACAACATATTTTCACTGTACCTCAGTAGACGTGAAAATAAACTAAACTCAAACTAAACAAGCCTGCATCATTGCTCCAATGTTCAAAGCTCTGGCAATGTTAAACCCAGTACCCATGCTGCAGAGTGAAAAGGCAGTTATCAAAAAATAGTGAAAGCAAGAGTTAAACTGGGCGGCACGGTGGCTCAGTGGTGGAGTTGCTGTCATACAGCACTTGCAGCGTCTGAGACCCGGGTCCGATCCTGAAGACGGGTGCTGGCTGTATGGAGTTTGTCCGTTCAGCACGTGGGTTTTCGCCAAGATCTTCGGTTTACTCCAAAGACGTACAGGTTTGTAGCTTGTAAATGTAAAAAATGGCATTAGTGTGTGTAGGACAGTGTTAATGTGAGGGGATCGTTGGTCGGCGCAGACCAAGTGGGCCGAAGGGCCTGTTTCCACGCTTTATCTCTAAACTAAATTAAACAAGAGGATCCCATCAATTCTATTATTTCTTTCTGCATGTTCCACGGAGGAAAGCAAATAAAATTCAGTCCACAAGAGGGCCCAGATTGATCCTTGTAATTTTTGTGACCAATTTCTCGGGAAACTAAAACTGTTACATTAGACTGCAGTATATCTATCCTGTAATCTGCAGCATTGATTATCTGTAACAGTTCATAGCTGGACGTTATAACTCCCGATTGTACAGTGTCCGTTTGGATAAAGTGACGAAAGGATAATGCCTAATCTGAAGTAAAGTGCCACCTCTTTACTGGTCAACATTATTCTGCTAACTCAACATCAGTCTACATTCAAAACCCAGAAGGAAATGAAAAACTTGGTAGAAATGAAGGAAAGCGATGTCCGAACCTTTGAACTCAACAACATCCATTTCAACATGAATCGAAGGCTGGCATTTCAATAGTTAACCATTTGCTGCTTTCATCCGCTTGGTATCTTTCTAAAAGTGTGTTAGATTTCTTGTCCTTGATTTTTCTTTTGTGTTCTCACGCTTGTGTGATGCTAGCAAAGGTATGACTTTTTCTCAAGCTCAGACTCTCTACAGAGGTTCTCCGATAACTGGTTAAGAGAAAAGTCAACAGCACTGTTCAGCAAAGGAACACCCTCACTGAGAAGGAGAAGACAGGTAACATGTGAAAAATAATGTCATCTGCAGGTTTCCCTGTAACTCGCACATATTCAAACCAAGGCACCTTCTCTTGTTTCCTCATTGGCATAAGGCCAGTATCTTGACATTTCCTAATGCACATCATCTCAAAAACTAAGGCAGTTCAACCAGTATTTTTTTCAGGGCTTCTACATGTCAGTAACAAATATAGTATTTACATTATTAACCCAAACCAAAAATAAGCCAAGCATAAATGGGAGAATGCTGATTTCTCAGTCCAGGACCAGTTTTCTTGCCCTGCTTCACTTGAAGATGACATTTGGTCTTGATAGAACATAGCCTATATCTGCGGAAAAAGGCATACACATCTTAAAAATACCTAATTTTACAATTACCATTAAAAAAATCAGTGCTATTGTGTGATGCCTACTTACATCTGTACACCACGCATGAGGCTCATAAAAGTTTAAATAAAGTTTTCCCCCTCATTACCTTGCAGAGCAGTACCATTTAATGAACTTGTAATTATATCTTGTACTACTGTTTGAAAAATCAAGTAAAGTCTTTCAGTCTAAACCATGCTACGAAGCAGCACTCAGGTGAGCAAGGGCATAAATGGGTCCTCTAGACATTTAATATCCATCACCAAGTGTTGTTTTGTAGCAATATAAAAGTCCAAGCTCACCAAGACTTGAATCTGAAGAAGGGTCTCCATTCCTTCTCTCCAGGGATGCTTTCTGTCCCGCTGAGTTACTCCAGCTTTTAAACATTGAAACTTTGGTTTAAACCAGCATCTGCAGTTCCTTCCTACACAAGACTTGGCTGGTGTTGGATGGTGAGAGACCAATGATAAAGAAGACAAATACTTTGACCTAATTCTCCCTAATTTACGTTCTAATTTACTAATCCACCAGATGTGTCTGTCAATGGGAGATAACTACATAAAGCACCGTCTTTATCACGAGGACAACTTCCACTTTATGTGTAACAGAACGCCATGCCAAGCGGAATAACTTGAAAACTTATTCCAGTCCTCAAAACGAAGCATCCGTATGGCATTTGTGCAGTCCAACAATTATAAGCGAATTGTATTAAACTCTATTACTGTCATAATGTGACTACAGTTTGTGGCCTGGAACTTAACAGCAGGGGGGTAAAGTAGGTACTGCACGAAGCAAGACCGATGCTCGCAGTTACGTGGGAATGTACTGGTGCAAGTGGGGTTTCAGAGCAGATTTACAAAGCAGGAATAGCGGTGTTTAGTTACAGAGGAATAATTAGAAAAGCTAAGTTGTTTTCTTGAAAACAGAAAACGCAGAGGGGAAATTAAGTTGTTTATGTATAAAATCATGGGAGGCCAGGAAAAGGTATGAACCCATTTACCTCAGCTACTGCTGATACTTCAGGTGACAAGGTGAAAGAAAAACTACATACCAATATGAAATTGATATGAAATAATATGATTTAAAATTAAGCAAGGCTGTTCAAAAATGTGAATTTGTTGAGATCAAAAATGAACATATATCATGGCTTCTGATGCAGTGCTTGTGAGGCATGAGCTTGGAGGTTTCTTGCATGGTAATTCAGCCTTCTTTGGCTTGTAGCTTTGCTGAACATCAGTCAGAAAAGTTAATTGATCACAAGCCACGAGCCTGCATCCTGCTGCGAGCCGAGGGAGAAAAAGACAAGTGTGCATTTTAAGCATAAAACTCTTTTCAATGGTCAGTTCATGCACTAACTCAACAATGCTGCCTGTTAACACACATTGGGCACGCTAATACATTGCACAGTATATATAATCTAGTCACATGACTGCAAAGTCACTTATATTTAATGAATTCTTAATTTAAAAAAGATTGGATGACTTTCTGTTCCTTTCTTCTTGTTCTCAGCCATTAAAACGGAGTGACATTTGACATTTAAACATTTTATCTGCAGGTGGTATGATCTCTGAAATTCATCCAGCATCAACAGAATTCAACCCTTTTATTAGAGTCTCTCTTCTACCTCAGGAGACTAACTTAGAAAGAGCACATCAAATTAAAAGCAGACGTGTTCTTGTTATCAAGTGGCCATTATGCAACAACTTTTTTTCATTTTTGTGAACTAGAAAGAATGTGGCTTGCATAAGGCTGACTTTGGAGCTAAGCACAGTTTCAAAAATTGGAGCATGGGAAAACAAACTTTTTTTATAGCATAGAGTACATTTGTATAAATGCACCATTTTAACTTTTCAGGATTTGGCATAGAAACATAGAAACATAGAAAATAGGTGCAGGCCATTCGGCCCTTCGAGCCAGCACCACCATTCATTGTGATCATGGCTGATCGTCCCCAATCAATAACCCGTGCCTGCCTTCTCTCCACATATCCCTCGATTCTACTAGCCCCTAGAGCTCTATCTAACTCTCTCTTAAATCAATCCAGTGATTTGGCCTCCACTGCCCTCTGTGGCAGGGAATTCCACAAATTCACAACTCTCTTTGTGAAAACGTTTTTTCTCACCTCAGTCTTAAATGACCTCCCGTTTATTCTAAGACTGGGCCCTGGTTCTGGACTCGCCCAACATTGGGAACATTTTTCCTGCATCTAGCTTGTCCAGTCCTTTTATCATTTTATATGTTTTTATAAGATTCCTCCCTCATCCTTCTAAACTCCAGTGAATACAAGCCTAGTCTTTTCAATCTTTCCTCATATGACAGTCCCGCCATCCCGGGGATCAATCTCGTGAACCTACGCTGCACTGCCTCAATCACAAGGATGCCTTTCCTCAAATTAGGAGACCAAAACTGTACACAATACTCCAGATGTGGTCTCACCAGAGCCCTATACAATTGCATCTGTATTTGTCTTGCAGGGTTTAAGGTTCCTCACCCTTGTACGATGTCATATTTGTCAGGCTCAATCGCAGACTATTTCAGGAAAACCCCAGCAGATTCTGTATGTTCTGTGATATTTTTGTCTATGGTCTATAGGGATTGTGATTTCCTTCATCAAAATTCTGATAGGGCCATAGAGTGCTGTGGGGGCACAAGCACAGGACAGGGTCCTTGGGATCACATTCTAGGCAGAAAGAGAACTACTTTGAAATGCTCCTGACTGATCTGCACTTGCCTTTGACAGGTTCATGGACTCTTAATAATATAAAATTTTGTTTGTTATTGATAACTGTGCCCAAATAATGAAAGCGAAATATATTCCTGCTTAAACTTTAAACTTGTTTCACCTTGATTATTGTTCTTTAAAAAGCTCTTTGAATTTTATTCCAGGAATCAATATTTTCGTCATCTCTTAGGCATCAGTTTGTGGGTGAATGACATATAAAGTTGACATGAACATAATTGGAAAAAAGATTATTTCACTTTTATGAAATTATATGGTATCTAGTAGTAGAAGATTTGTTCAGCCAAGAACAAAAACCCAATAAAACCACTGTAGGCAACTAGATCTAGAATGGACCTAAGTAAATTGTAACCGATTCAGATAACTACAAAAAATGCAGTTACAATGTTTAAATACATGGCAGTTGCAATATCACTACAAGTCAAATTCGGTATTTTTAACAGTGCCACTTTATGCCTTCCCATGAACAATAAATTGAAATCGGAATGATGCCAGAGAGCATTTGTCTGAATTATAAATAAATCACCTTATCAAGACTGATCTTCAAAGAATTCTGCACTAATTAGGAACTATTTTTGGTCCGTAGTCAACAATGTGGGCATAACAGGACCACAGACTCCAGTAAGGCAGCAGCCTTTGGTCCCACTCACATCCATATGATTAATGAACAACTCATAGGTAAACAAATACAATGTAACCTACATCGTTATAGCTCAGTGATTTAGTGGAACGGAGGACTCATTTCCCTCTGAAATTAGGGCTATTTTGGTCAATTCTTTGAGAAAACATTACAACATAATATTACAAAATGCTACAAATCTTACAATACAACTCAGATCAAAACCTCACATTACATGGATGATATTATCTGCTTGGATCTATGTCTGGTCCATGGACTGATTAGCACCTTGGGGGCTAGTGTCAACTGCAGGATGACTGAGGACATATCTTTGGTAATGGCCCATCACTATGAACTCTTGCTACCTGAGGTATCTGGGGATCTGGTTCAGATGGGCGGGGGCATGTGGCAAAAATGGATTTGAACACATAGGGAAGATAGAACAACATTGGGAGTGGTAATTCCTCTCCATGGTGGGCACGAACCTGAACATCAGGGTCAAGGTGTTCCCAGCGCTGTACGTGGTGCAGGTGTGGCTCCTGTTCCGATCCTGCACAGATGTGGTCACCCGAGTCCCATAGTCACCATATGCCCACTGGTGATCCAAAGTGGAGCTGGTCCAATGAGTCATGATGCTCTTGTCTCCAGAGAACAAAGGAGTGTACCCAACAGTGCCCAGATCAAAGAGCCAGCTTTGTGCATGGGTGCATCAAGCTATGCATTGAGCCAAAGCATGTAAACATGAAGTTTCGCTATATGCCGAGGCTCTATATACGTGTTATGTACCACACTAAACATGAATGATTTTTAATTGGTGCCCTATGGCTACAGTTTGTACATCCACAAAGCACACTAGTGATTGCCAAGATTTCCTCAAAAGCACTTTGCCCATTAATACCTAGGAGGACTAAGGCAATCGGCATGAGGGAACCCTTGCAATTTGCAAGTTCCCAGTCAAATTGGACACTTTTCCGACTTGGAAATGTGCCACAGCTTCTTCATTGTTGCTGGGTTTAAACCTGGGACATTCTACCTTTTACACTGCCAGAATGTTTCTCTCCTTTAGGCATCTCCTTGGATTGAGGATCGCTTGCTGCTATTCCAGTTCTGTGGGTTCTGAAGTGGTGAGTAAGGGAACTGCTGACTCTTTTGCAGATGGGGCAGGTGTAGCTGATGGTTTGCAAATTAATCCACTTCTTTCAACACTTATGCGGGGACACTCTGTACTACTACTCCTATCACTGTGTGTAAGCTTGCCTCTAGGGGTGCAACCGCTGGAGGCTAACCAGCTTCCTATTAGTTCTGAAGATTAACAGAGAGGTTTGTTGGAGGCAGGATGCAACATGGTGGCAAGAAAACTTGCAAAATATCATTGCGGCAAGACTCACCCTGTGGAATTGTTTGATGCCCTTTGGCTCACTTCAACATGTTACAGTCATCAATGCCCACGCTCCAAACTTGGAAGATTAGGATGGGGCCATCAGAGACTGCGACTTGAAAGTACCTAGGTGCACACATCAAGAGAGACAAATTGGATTCTTTGGGATACTTTGATGCCAGGATGGGAACAGCAGCAATCACGCCTTTCATGTGGCAAGGCATGGTGAAAATGGAAGAATGGGGAAGGCTAACACTGATGGGGTTATGCTTCGGACAAAATGCTTTGAGCATTATAACACAGACTCTGTTTCATCAGAGAGATGAACACAAGAGTTTTTGCCAATAATATTGTTGAAGCATTACCAACTGATAGTTTGCAAAGGACCACGGTGTTTGAAGCACCGCGCCACGATAGGCATCGACAATTACTGCCTTAAGGGTCTGTCCCACTTGGGCGTCATTTGTGCGTCACGCAGATGACGCGCAAAGCTTTTGTACATCCCAAAATCCTGGGGCGGCACACGCGACCGCGTGTCACTGCCTACGTCACCACGCACCATGCGCGCGCAAATGACACCCAAGTGGGACAGGCCCTTTACGCACTCTATTGTTGCCATCATCATGGCCCAAAACATCAGGGTCAACCGCAGCTTTGCCACAAAAAGATCAATATTAAAGCTTCCAAGGACCACACAGGTAGCACTTCTCAGGCAGCACCTCACAAAAACCTGTCAACTCCCAGACTACAGGAGCCACAGAATGTCAAGTATTCCTGGTCCTCTATAGTTGGCAAAGTACCAGGACGTGTTTGATGAGAACAACTAAGATCTTGCAACTGAGTAACTGCAAATGAGAGGCGTTCCTAGGCTGAAAGCTCCAAGTTTACTCAAGGAAAATGAAAAAGGTCGAAGGGAGACGCAAAATGCTGGAGTAACTCAGCGGGACAGGCAGCATCTCTGGTGAGATTTCGCGTCGAGACCCTTCTTCAGACTGATGTCAGGGGAGTGGGTGGGTCAGAGATGGAATGTAGTCGATGACAGTAAGACTGGTGGGAGAACTGGGAAGGGGGATGGGATAGAGAGAGAGGGAAAGCAAGGGCTATTTGAAGTTAGAGAAAATGTTCATACAACTGGGGTGTAAGCTGCTCAAGCAAAATGTGAGGTGCTGTTCCTCCAATTTGTGCTGAGGCTCATTCTGACAGAAAGGTCAGATTGGGAAAGGGTAAGGGAGTTAAAGTGCTGTGCAACCGGGAGATCAGGTTAAGGCGGACTGAGCGGTGGTGACAGTGAAACGGTCGCTGATATACCGGAGTTGACACCTGGAACAACGGATACCGTAGATGGGTTTGGAGGAGGTGCATGTGAACCTCTGCCTCACCTGAAAAAACTGTTGTGGTTTTTGGATGGAGTCGAGGAGGGAGGCAAAGGGGCAGATGTTGCAGGGGAAAGTACCTGGGGAGGGGGTGGTTTTGGTGGGAAGGGACGAGTTGACCAGGAAGTTGCGGAGGGAACGATCTCTGCAGAAAGCGGGGTAGAGATGGGAAGATGTGGACAGTAGTGGGATCCCATTGGAGGTGGCGGAAATGTTGGATTATATGTTGTATGCGATGGCTGATGGGGTGGAAGGTGAGGGCAAGGGGGACTCTGTCCTTGTTATGAATGGGGGGGAAGGGGAACAAGAGCGGAGCTGCGGGATATCGAGGAGACCATAGTGAGAACCTCATCTACAATGGAAGAAGGGAACCCCCGTTCCCTAAAGAATGAGGAAATCTCCAATTGAATGAAATAGGTCTACAGGCCCCTGAAAATAGAGATATAGTGGATAAAACCAAGAGCACTATCGGCTCTTTGTAAGAGTTTGAATTGGTTTGATAGCACAATAATGTAAAGAAAGATGTACGAAATTTATTGCATTTGCTGTATATATCTTTCATAAAGTATATCTTTTTTAAACATTCATTAAACAACAGCAGGTAGATGGAGCGAGCACAGGAAGCTATGTAACACATTCACAGCTAAGGTCCTCCTCAATATGAAAGCCAATTCTCGTTCAAATACTGAGTCAGGAATGGGTTCTAAATCATCAGACAGTCAACAAAGGCAAAAGGTTCATTCTGAAGACCTCAACTGTGACCGTAACCCTGTTCTCGATGTGACCAGACTTGACTCCATCCCACAGCAGTCTGTCTGGACTAACCCTGCACACCACACGTATAGATGTTGAGGAGTGCATATCCCAACCAAAAGAATAAAAATACCTCAGGAGCAGATGGTACCATCACCAGATGCACTGAATTATTTTTCAGAAGGCATCTCATCTTTAGATCCTCAAAAGTCATTAGGCATGACTAATAAAATTGAAAACATTAGAATGCATAGAACTGCAGCCAATTGCCTCATATGGCACTGGGGTTGTGGCCATGGTGGCCAACAAAGCTTCAAAGATTGATCATTAGGAACATTAATGCCTGAAGACTCATTGCTGGCACAATCTTCCTTTCCTCCCATAAATTCCTACCCTTGTTCACATTCAGCCTCAAAGGCTGACCTTCAGATCACTTTTGATTTGTTATAAAGTGTTCAAAGGCAGTTCAACGCCAGCTCAGATTTACCAAGACTTGTGATTCTATTGGGAAAAGTGAAAACCAGCCAAGGGCTGTGAATCTAATTAGCATCTAAGTTGGCAAGATGGCAATTAACCTACTGACTTACATGAAAGGGTTGAGTCCTGTAAGGCCCTTACTGATTTTTGGCCTAGTTATCTGCAGGGTGCAGTGATCCTGGTGATAGACAAAAAATATTTCATAAAGGATTCCACCAATTTAAGTAAACTAGCAATAATTTTAAATGTATTTCTCTCTTATTTGATGGCTGATATAATTTAAAGGGCAGCATCTTCTGGTATATTTGGGGTCCTTTATTGAACCTTTAAGCACCAGTTCACATAAGATCCAATTTCCAAGTATATATATCCAAGCTACAGCAACATAGAAAGAATGGGCCAAAGGCTATTTATTCCCCGATGCTCCAACGATTCTATCATTTAAAAATAACAGAAAATGTATTAAAAATATTTAGCGGCAAGGAAATAATATCTCAACTGAGTGAACAGGAGCATACTGGGGATTAGTGAAGAATATGTATTTTTCATCTATAGCACAGGGACATTGGAAGTTAGATTGCTAACTACATTGCACACCAGAGCAAATGGGAATATAAATGAGATTAAATAATGATGTGGAACCTGTGCCAAATGCACAAAATGGAACAGATGCAAATAGTGCAATGTCTGAAGGCAGGCGAGCTAGCTTTTTGTTGGGTGTGGTGATCGAAATGGAACACAGATTTTGATGACGGAGCAGATGAACTTCAATGCTGAACAGAAATGGCTGTGGATGCTCAAACATCCAAGGGTTAAATCGCCATTTCATATCAATCGGGTTGTGTGGGGGAGCAATTAGGGTTGCAGACCAAGCAGTTAGTTTGGCCAGAGTCTTTAGCATTTACGGTTGTGCGAGCAAGCTAATAATCAACTGGGAATACAGGATAAAATCTCCACCCTGCAAGTCGTTAAAACAACAGGCTTTGTAATTCGAGAAAATAGACTATCTGTTTCATATTAGGAAGTTCTAGAACGTTATTGGAGGAATGAAATTCTTCAAATTTGATTGCCTGACTACTGTAAGGTGATACATTTATAACTTTGTAGTCAGAACCCTTTGAATTACTGCAATAGCAAAGTAATTATCTACAAAGGTACTTTGTAATAAGGCAGAGTTGTCAAGACACCATTAGGCTCTGTGTAGAACACAGCATGTCTTGTAGAGGTTCATACATCTTTGTCCTGTATAATGCCAAACACGAAACTGAATGTGAACACCCCAAAAAATATATTCCTGCAAACATCATATTGGAATACCGTTAATGTAGGCAGAAGATTCTCATGTCACGTTAGGTCAGGAGTGAAAGAGGACTACAGCAGGTGGCTTCAGTGTAATATTAGGCCAGAATATACTGGGAAATGCTGGTGGTTCTGGGTAAAACAACTGGCATTTCTCCGCCAAAGTTCCACCAAGTTTGGTATTCCAGCACAAACATGAAAAGCACAACTCACTGGCTGCTCCTCATCCCTGATTTCCCAATTGTGCTCTCCGGCAGCTGAACAGGAATGCAGCAAATTTCCAGGGCTTGTAAAGGGAATTTGCCTATAAATCTGTATCTGGTTAGTGAGTTCATTCCTTTCGATGGCGAGGAATGGCTGCGAGAGACCCTGGTGATTTGAAGTGAATTAGGTTTGGCTTTACCTTATTAGATTTAGTTTGCATTTAAATGTTTGGAAATTTAAGAACTTTACTTTAATTCTTTGGCAAATTAAAATAACTTTTTAATAACTTTAATGAGCCAAGTAGAGCTGCGAACAGAATTTGATTAAGCAGAGATAGTGTTCCATGCCTTTCTGATGTTGCAAGGAAGGAAGTAGAGGGATTGGAAAGGAAGATCCATCCTCTGGGGAACGTGTCCAGTCCAGCAGTGCCTTGTAGATACTGTGGGAGGACATAACCAGTGGTGAATGCCTGAACTCATGGTTCGAGATGCAATGCTACGAAAATATTCAATGTCCTTCTGTGTGTAATATTAGCAAATTAGTTTTGTTTAGTTTAGAGATACAGCATAGAAACAGGCCCTTCGGCCCACCGGGTCCGCGCCGACCAGCGATCCCCGCACATTAACACTATCCTACACCCACCAGGGACAATTTTTACATTTACTAAGCCAATTAACCTACAAACCTGTACGTCTTTGGAGTGTGGGAGGAAACCGAAGATCTCGGAGAAAGCCCACGCAGGTCACGGGGAGAGCATACAAACTCCGTACAGACAGCATCCGTAATCGGGATCGAACCCGTGTCTCCGGCGCTGCATTCGCTGTAAGGCAGCAACTCTACCAATGCACCACCATGACTGCCCACTATTTCACCGAACAAACCCGGATGCAATAATTAGCTCCATACATTGTTTAATGTTCCACCTTCTCATTATTCAGCTACCAATGATCTCTATCAACCATGTGGTGAATCTAACACTCACACCCTTAACAGCGTTGCAAGCCACGATCGAGGTCTTGCACAAGGTGGCTGCTTTTCAAACATGTTTGAAAAGAGTGGATGTGGAGAGGCTGTTGGAGAGTCTAGGACCAGATGCCATAGCCTCAGAATTAAAGGATGTTCTTTTAGGAAGGAGATGAGAAGGAATTTCTTTAGTCACAGGGTGGTGAATCTGAGGAATTCATTGCCACAGAAGGCTGTGGATGACAAGTCAATTGATATTTCTAAGGCAGAGATAGATAGATAGATTTTTGATTAGTACAGGTGTCAGGGGTTATGGGAAGTAGGCAGGAGAGTGGGGTTATGAGGGAAAGATCTGCTCCTATCACATATGAACTTTGTCAATCACACTACCAAACACAGTATGCAACTCTCCAACAAACTGGAGGTTCACCTGTCTTTGTGAACCAGCAGAGACAATTTAACCTGAAGATAGGCGCAGAATGCTGGAGCAACTTAGCGGGTCGGGCAACATTTCTGGAGAAGAGGACCAGGTGATGTTTTAGGTCTTCTTCTGAGTTACTCCATACACACGGGGTGCTGCGGTTGCTCGGCGGGCTAGGCAACGTCTCTGGAGAAGGGTCTCGACCCGAAACGTCACCCACTCCTTATCTCCGGGGTTACTGCCTGTCCCGCTGAGTTGCTGCAACATTTTGTGTGTGTGGCCCCGTTGATGGCTGGTGCTCGTCTTTCTCCACGCTGGCTGTGGGCCTGGGGCCGACGCTGCTCCGGGCCAGTGTCCTGCCAGTCCGGGGTCGCCCCGGACATCTCCGACTGCGGGGATGGGACACTCAGGGGGATGGGGACAGTCCAGTGGTACCAGGAACCCGTGTTCGATCCTGGCTGCCGAGAATGTCTCTCCCCACCCTGTCTCCCACTCTCTCTCGTTGTTACACCCTGCTCTCCCCCTACCTGGACGCCTGTTCCTCAGATTAAATATATTTTTACACATAAATTATGAATAAAGATAAGACTTTATACACAGTTTATAGAGCCAGCGCTTCGTTTGCTTTTTCTATATCGTGGGAATAATTCAAGTTTTTCCCACTTACTTGCATGCAGTCCTTTATGGAGCATGGAGCAAATTAAGTAATTATACATCCTATGGTAATATATTTGCCTGCACATTTTACCAACTAACATGAGATTTTTTCGCCATCAAATCGATTCTTCCCTTTTAGTTGGACATTTCATGTTGGCAAGTTCGAGCAACTAAACTAACTTAAGATAGATGCAGTATCCTCCACTTTGTCATTAAAGGGGGCGATAATAGAATCGAGGAACTATTTGACTTTTCTTGGTAGAAACGAAGAACTGCAAATTATGGTTTACACAAAATGATACAAAGTGCTGGAGAAACTCTGCAGATTGGAGGAGTGGATGGAGGGAGGGAGGGAGGGAGAAAGCTGGTAGGGACGAGGGGCAGAACAGCCTGGTCGTTAACAGGCTGATAGGCAGATGAATGGACCAGGCTGGAGCTGAAAAGACAGGTGAGACAAAAGGATTGATGAGTTGTGAATTCTGAGGTTAGTAGAAAGAATGTAGGTGGGAGGGGAGAGGGTGAGGTTTTGTAGTTACCTAAAATTTGACAATTTAATCTTCATACCATTGGGTTGTAAGCTACCCAAGCGGAATACGAGATGTTGTTCCTCCAGTTTGCATGTGGCCTCAATCTGGCAATGGAGGAGGTCCAGGTATAAAAAGTCAGTAAGGGAATGGGAAGACGATTAAAATGGTTGGCAACTGGAAGATCCAGCAGGCCTTGCCGGGCCAAGCATAAGTGCTCAGCGAGACGGCTGCTGAGTCGACGTTTGGTCTCGTCGACGTACTAGAGACCACATTGGGAACACTGATGGAGGAGATGAGGTTAGACAAGGTGCATGTGAACCTCTGTCTCATCTGGAGGGACCACTGAGGTCCCTGGATGGAGGTGAGAGAGGAGGTCTAACATGTACCTGGTGTCCTCCCTGTGGCTTGGGTACATCAGCGAGACCAAGCGTAGATGGCGATTGTTTCCCCGAACACCTATACTCAGTATACCAAGGCCTGTTGGATCTTTGGGCTGCAAACCATTTTAACTCCTCTTCCCAGGCCAAGTGCAAATTGAAGGAACAACAGCGGCAGAACAATAACGGGCGGCATTGTGGCGTAGCGGTAGAGAGCGCTTGCAGCGTCGGAGACCCGGGTTCAATCCCGACTACGGGTGCTGTTTGTACACTCTCTCAGCGACTGCACCGGTTTTCTCCGAGGTCTTCAGTTTCCTCCCACACTCCAAAGACGTACTGTACAGGTATGTAGGTAAATTGGCTTGGTATAGGTGTAAATTATCCCTAATGTGTGAGGGATAGTGTTAATGTGCGGGGATCTCTGGGCGGTGCAGACTCAGTGGGCCGAAGGGCCTGTTTCCACGCTCTATCTCTGAAACTAAAAACACCTCCTATTCTGCTTGGGTATCTTACAACCCAAAGGTAGGAACAATTAATTCTCCAATTTTAGATATATAAACCTGGACTCATACCGATTTCTCCCCTGCCCTACCATATCATCTACATTTCTTCCTGTAGCTTCCCAATTTGCAGCTCTTCAATCATTTTGTTTCATACCTTTGATCTTTCCATCTCTGATCTTTGTCCAACCATCTGCCCTATAACCCCCCCCCCCCCCCGCCTCCCTCACCTATATCAAGCAATTACCTGGCAGTCTTTGTCCTGCCCCTCCTCTCCTTCCTTCCCCTCTACCATCAGCCTCAAGAAGGGTCCCACTCGGAAACATCACCTATCCATGCTCTCCAGTGATTTTGCCTGGAGAGTTACTCCAGCACTTTGTGTTGTGACTTTTCTTGTATCAAGTACCACTGCTTTCGTGAATTTCTGATTGAGATACGTATTCTCTTGCATTAATTCAATCATAAAAAATAATTACATTTTACATGTCACTTTAATTTACAGAAATCCCTGAGCCTAATATACGCAGTTAAAGAGGTTCTGTGACACGATTCAATTCTGATTTTGATTTTTTTTTTAAAGATAATGATACAATTTGCTGGGCCTACCTTAGGATTTTACAGAACATAAATACCAAGTTCAACAGATGTTAGAGATGATAGCTCTTGTAAAAGATGTAGTTCAGGGTCAATGGAAAAATGATTTAAATGTTTTTTAAATGCAGACTGTGGAAATAACAGGTTTGGCATCTGGACTTTTCAGACCACACTACACAGGAATCAGTTTGAAGATTTGTCTGGACTGTGTGTGATTCCAAGATGTAGGAGACAGAGAATAAAGTCAATTATACAGGCCAATTCCATATAAATAAGTCTGAAGAAGGGCCGCGACACGAAACATTACCCATTCCTTCTCTCCAGACGTGTGACCTGTCCCGCTAAGTCGCTCCAGCTTTTGTTTTCTACCTTCCATATAAATAAGTCATTATTTACTTTGTAGAGTATCAGGTATCAGAGTAATGGCGAGATGGGGTTGGGAGGGAGAGATAGATCAGCCATGATTGAATGGCGGAGTAGGCTGAATGGCCTAATTCTACTCCTATCCCCTATGATTATTTGCCATTGATAATGGCCTATAAAAGGTTTTACTGATAATTATTGATTGTTTTTATAGGTTTGCTGAAGAAAATATCGCCAACGACCTATATTGGTGAAATTTTGGTGTAATTGCTGTTTTATTATATTTGCAGTTTTTAAATGAATATTGTAAAATGATTTTAAAAAATCAACTAATGCAAAAAGCACCTCCAATGAACACTATCAAGGCAAGCTAAGGACAATCACCATGCAACGTTACAGGGGAACCACTGCATCATTTGACCATGAACCATTTATGTTTGGATGCTTAATCACACTGAAAGTTACAAGAGAATTAGTTATGAATTTCATTTCGGAGTCACGTGAGTGACTTCGTGAAGAACCCGCCAGCACGCATGCGCGACATATCGTCGCTCGCATTGCAGTCGACGGCTGGAGAGGAGCGCGGCTCGTCACCAGCCCTTCATAAGGGCCACTCAGGTAAGTACCAACAACCTTGAGTTGGTTGTTCTATGTAAGTAATTGTGTTTTCTTCCACAGAAACATGGACAGCGGGAAAAATAAAGGCCGTAAAACTTCTACAAGGAGTTGTCGGCAACCCAACCCGGAGCCCCCCTCCACGGCAGGAGGACGGGCCGGGAAAAAGGCGCGCAAGCCGGGGAGCCCTGTATTCACAGGATCCGGTTTACCGACGCAGCTATGCCCTAGCGGGGTACCTGCAGTACAAACAGTCGGTACAGCGCCGGAGCAGGTGCATCCTGACTCCATCTCGCTCTCACCCACTGGGTCGTTTGCAGAGACGAGCAAGAGGGATTCGCGTGCTGATGCACGGCCCTTCTCCCTGAGCCCTCTTGAAGGAGGCAGGGATGCAATTCCACTACCTAGCCCTTCGCGGGTTGAGGTCTCACCAGGAGCCACTAGGAAGTGGTCTGGTGAATCAGGCAGGCCCGAGTCCACTGGCAGACCAAGGAGGGCCAGTGTCGACTCACCACCCAGGGGGACCAGGAGGAGTCACAAGGGTGGAGCCTCGCCTAGGTCACCGCTTCCCCCGCTGGGGGCAGGTCGGGACCATACGCCGTCTGGGTCCAGGTCAAGGACAGTCGGCAAGCCCGCGCGGACGTCGGGTCACCACGCTGCGGCGTCAGGTGCCGACCTCTCCCCACCCATGCCCTTCGAGGCAGCCGGGTCCAGCTCAGCGAAAAGGAGGCGCTTGAGCAGGTCCGCGCGGGAATCGCTCAGCTTCGCCGAGGCGGCTGGTAGCGACACATCATCACAGTACCGATATTACCTCGACGAGGTACGGACTGCTGATCGGAGCCTCCGGAGTTCCTTCGGGCGCGAGGCCTCTTACCTCCCACACCCGCCCGATGAAGGGCGCTTGGATCGTATGGAGAGGATATTGGAGCAAGTTCTTCTCAAACAGGGACACACACAGCTCCAGGGGACTCATGGATATATCCCCGTCCCCATCTATGGACAGCATAAGACCAGATGAGGAGGACATCCTGGTACATGCCCCAGCAGCACCTGAGGTCCCTCAGGAAGATCTGCTGGATGTGGCAGCCAAATTCGGGTTACCCGTATCATCAGGACAGCCCCTCAACATCAAACTGGCCGCAACCATAGATTACCTTACCAACCATCAATTGCAGGAGGAGGTCCTTGTGAAGGCCATGGAGAGACACAAGGCTCCAGGGAACTGCAATTCACTCCACATGCCAATCTGGGGTAATATCAGCCCGGGCATCAGAGCGCAGGAAGTGAAACTGCAGAGGATTTTAAAACTACTTACGTCTGGGATCACCGCTTTTGCAAAGTCGGTAGATGGGGTTGATCTAAGCACCGAACAGGAGGATGCTCTAGCTCTGCTCTGCAATACGCAGTACGAGATCAACGCTTTCCGGAAGAGCATTATTAAACCTTCCTTGAATCCCAAATTTGCGGGACTATGCAGAGCACCTCCTACCCCCCCACCTAGACAGCTGTTCGGGGAAGACCTCCCAAAGCAGGTCAAAGAGCTGGATGACCATGCGAAAACCATAGGTCTGATGAGACCACATTTTGTGGCCAGACCTTCGGCCAAGAAGACACCTTACTTCAGGCCACGAGGTCAGACCGACAGGCCAACAAGGACCTACGTTCCGGCACCTCCTCAATATCAACAGCCTCCTCAGCCCAGGCCTTTTTTAGGGCTAGGCCCTCAGCGGCCAGCATGGAAGATGCGGATTCCGCACCAACCACGAAACCCAGCACCTCCACGTCCCACCAAAAATCCCAGGGACCGCCGATAACCATGAAGGTAAGGGGGTCTGGATTCCATGCACTTGCATGTCTAACCTCACGAGTTGGGGGCAGATTACGGGGATTTAAGGAGGCTTGGGAAACCATCACTTCAGATGAGTTTATCTTGCAAAGTATTCAGGGTTATGAAATTGAGTTTATTCATGGCCAATTGCCTCCACCCCAGCATATGCCGAATCGCAAATTTGTGCTTTCCAAAAAAGAATTGGCAGAAGGCTATGCTGAAATCTTGAGTTTACAAGACAAAGGTGTGATAGAACGAACCACACATGAACCAATTGAATTTGTGTCTAATATATTTACTAAAACTAAAAAAGACGGTGGATGCCGGGTCATTATAGATTTAACTCACTTGAATACCTTTGTAAAATACACCCATTTCAAAATAGACACATTTGAAACAGCCAAATCTTTGATTTCGGAGGGCTGCTTCATGGCATGCATTGATTTAAAAGATGCATACTATTCAGTATCCATTCGGAAACATCATAGGAAGTTTACCTGGATGGATCAGCTTTGGCAATACAAAGCATTGCCCAATGGGCTTACTACAGCCCCCAGACTGTTCACCAAACTACTCAAGCCAGTGTTATCTACACTGCGGAGACAAAATCATACGGTCATGGCCTATTTGGATGACATTCTGATAATTGGGCACACTCTGGAATCAGCAGAGTTGGCGGTTTCAGCCACAGTGGAAATTTTTCAAAAAATGGGGTTTATAATCCATCCAGACAAATCAAAGTTCCTCCCCGCACAGATCATGGACTACTTGGGGTTCACGATAGACTCCAATCGCATGATCACCACCATCCCAACTAACAAAGTTGGTGATGTGTTTCAAGCATGCAAGAACCTGGTCTGCGCCAGTATACCATCTATCAGATTAACTGCCAGGGTAATTGGCAAAATTGTAGCAGTATTTCCAGCTGCTCAATATGGACCTTTACACTATCAGAATTTACAAAGGTAAAAAATAACAGCATTAAAACTAAATGCTGGACATTATGATAGACCTATGCAGTTGCCGGTTAAGGCAAAACTTGAGTTACTATGGTGGATTGGCAATATCCATAACTCATTTAAACCCATCATTGTGTCTCGTCCAATGGTATACTTGCAAACAGATGCAAGCTCCCATGGCTGGGGAGCTACGGACAACAACAACAGTTGTGGAGGTAGATGGGATTCACTTGAAGCTACTTTGTTCTTAGCACAAGGGATAAACTATTTGGAGATGCTAGGAGCATTCCACGGACTAAGAGCCTATTGTTCAAACATGACTAACACTCATGTCCGTCTCCAAATAGACAATACCACTGCGGTGGCTTATCTGAATCATATGGGCGGTACCAGGTCAATTTCATGCAATGAATTGGCAAACACAATTTGGCTCTGGTGTATTCAACGGAATATTTGGATCTCAGCTACCTACTTGCCAGGTGAGCTCAATACAGTGGCGGACACCAGGTCACGGAAGTTCAATGACAACATCGAGTGGATGTTGAACCCCCAAATATTCACCAAAATTACAGCCAAATTTGGTAAACCGGATATTGGCCTTTTTGCGTCACGGTTGAACCATCAGGTACCAACATACGTATCATGGGAGCCAGATCCTGGGGGCAATGGCGATGGACGCATTCTCGCTAGACTGGGGGAAATGGTTCTTCTATGCCTTTCCTCCATTCTGCCTCATCAGTCGGGTATTGCGGAAAATCCAGCTCGATGCTGCCAAGGGCATCCTCATTATACCCGACTGGCCTACGCAATCATGGTATCCGGTGGTCCTTGGAATGATAAGTCAACCATGGGTCCTCTTAGAGGGTTGCCCACAATTGGTGACGAACCCTGCCACAGGGGAACCACACCCCTGCCATAGTCATTTGAATCTATTGGCTTGCAGGATCTGAACAGGCCACTACTTCAGTATGGTCTATCTTCAAGGACAATGGATACCATGGGAGCATCATGCAGGGAGTCCTCAAGACGGCAGTACTTATCGTACATCAGGAAATGGGAATCCTATTGTGGCCGCATGGACGTTGCATATGACTCCGTCTCCATCACAGATGTGCTGGAATTTCTTGCGGGGCTACACCATGATCAACATCTCAGCTATAGTGCCATCAATAGCGCCAGGAGTGCGCTATCGTCCTACCTCAATATTGAGGTACGATCCAATAAATTGGTCTCCAAACTTATGCGGGGGATATTTAATTCCAACCCGCCGAGGCCCCGTTACAACGTCACATGGGATATTGGCAAAGTGCTGACCCTGCTGAGAACATGGTCACCCATGACGGGGCTCGAATTGTACAAACTCACCCTGAAGGTGGTGATGTTGATGGCACTTACTTCAGCACAAAGGGTGCAAACGCTTCACAAGGCCAAGATCGACAGAATGATCTCTACCCCTGAACGGGTCACTTTCTTCATTGATGCATTGCTCAAGCAGCATAGACCTGGATTTACAGGGCTGCAGCTGGAGTTTCCAGCATACCCCGCTGATGCTAGGCTATGCATAGCCACCCATATCCGCCACTATATCAAAGTGACGAGGAAAATAAGGGGAATGGAGCAATACCTGTTCATCAGTCACAAAAAACCTCACCATAGAGTGACGGTGCAGACGATATCCCGATGGCTCAGGATCGTCTTGAACAAGGCAGGTATTGACACTGATGTTTTTAAATCCCATTCCACCAGGGCAGCATCAACATCGGCGGCAAAGGTCATGGAGGTGCCCATGGACCAGATACTTGCCACAGCGGGATGGGCCAGTGAAGCCACTTTTCAACGGTTTTACAATAAACCCGTCACCGTACCTGGAATGTTCGCAGGAGCCGTGCTGGATGCAGGCCGAGAGCATACAGTTACCCCTCAGTGAGGGGCCTTTCTTGTTGTTATTAATAAATATTATTACTTTTTCAGAGAAACAGTGACGGAAATTGATTACTGCTGTCCACCTTTTCAGTAGCGTGTGATAGCATGGACGTTGTCCAGGGCGTGAAATCACAGAAGCTTTGAAGTCTTCACGAAGTCACTCACGTGACTCCGAAATGAAATAGTAAGATTAAACGAGAACTTACCAGTTTGAGGTTTGATCTTTATTTTATGAGGAGTTGCGATGAGGGATTTCGTGCCCTCCGCTCCCAACCCTCGATCATAAAGTCAACTGGTAACTGGAGTCTCTTCAATCTTACTATAACAAGTCATTTCTTGGCTTGGTTTTTTCTGTGATTCCACACCGCGGCTTTGAAGTATGTCGCGCATGCGTGCTGGCGGGTTCTTCACGAAATCCCTCATCGCAACTCCTCATAAAATAAAGATCAAACCTCAAACTGGTAAGTTCTCGTTTAATCTTACTATTATAAATTATCTGCAGCTCTATATTGCTTAACATGGGTTGAAACGGCACACACCTCGAGTCCCGGCAGAGAGAGTATTAATAGCTACTTACAGACTTCTTTCAACGTGGTTAGGCATCCAAATAAAAATGCTTCCTGGTAAAATGTTTGCAGTAGTCCAATTTTCAGACTAAAAAAATGTCAGTTCCGCTTGGAATTGGCAGCTAGAATCCGCAAAGCCGGACGGAGCAAATGTCCGGTTCGGCCGGGGGCTGGTCCCAGGTCAAAAGACCTTCCCTGTTGGACTCCGGTGAGATCTTCCTAACTTTTGGGGATTTCACAGCAATTAATCTGGAAAATCCGTGTGCTGAACCCAAGCAATAGCTGTGGAAAGAAGCATAAGTACAGGGTCTTTTAAAAATAAATGAATTCATTGAATTGAATTGATTCATGGGTTATTAGGTGTTCTTATGGTCGTTAATTTATAATTCAAAATAGTTTTAGTGTTTTTACTTTATAATTGTTTTTTGAGTAATTTTGAACGTGTCAAACTCATTCTGAACATTTTAATTTCCTTGGCACCTTTGATCAACTGGACATTTTGGGGAAAGACCCAAAGTAGCAACTGGCTCCTGCTGATCAGCTATTAAACGTTTGTGCTCAGAGGCCTGCTCCAGACTTCGAGGCGAGGGAGTGGTGAACAATGCTTGTGAATTTAATGTTTTAGGCCAATAACTGATTAGTGTAAAAGTGGAGATACAGCATATCCACATCCCACTACAGAAAAGCACTGATTGGGTACAACCTGACCTTGCCTAAAGCAACTCTTCGATATCCCTGAATGCTTTTGTACCAAATCTTGAGCATCCGAAATAATGCCTGTTCACAAATTAGACACGTGGCAAGACCGAGATTAATCACAGTTCAGCTTTCCCTCCTCTGCTCGAATCAGTCAGAACCTGGATCGAGGGCGCTCCAGTCGTTCCAACATGTCGGCATTTTGGACTTTGGGCATTTTCTTCGCAAACTGAGCCAAAATGTGGCAACTGTGCATTGGTGGGTTATGCAAAAGAATTTCACTGTCCTGTGCATAGGTAACAATATTGAACCATCGAGAAGAGTCCTGACCTGAAACGTTGTCTGTCTCCACGGATGTTAAATGTTGGCAGTCGGGTTTGAAATAACAATTGGAAGGACATGCAGGTCAGGTCATGTAGAGTTTACTGTCATATGCACAAGTAGAGTGAGGTACAAGTATAATGAAGATCTTGCTTGCACCAGTAGTACAGGTTGTAGGAGCAAAGCTGGAAAGGCCTTGTGGAGTTGGTGTTAAACTGGTGCTTGTGCACTAGGAGGCCAGTCAAAGCTTAATAAATCGTTTCATAAATCGCCACTTACTTCAGACATGAACTTCGCATGGCCTTCCATTTTTGCTCCGACACAGGCATATTGTCTTAGGCTAACACACAAACATAAATTACACGTACATTTTTTTAAAGAAATGACACTGTACAGGAAGGCAAGACATTAGTGTGAAACACATTTAGAAAACAAAGTCCATGGGAGTGCAAGGGTTGGCCCAAAATGTTCCATTGATTAGGATTGGTTCAAGAACTTTTTAGTTGTAGGAATGTAGCTGCTCCTGAACTTGGATGTGTGGTTCCTCCTACCTTCTGTGCTTCTATCCACTAATAGAAGTGAGAAGGGGGCATGGCTCAGATGATAGTGTTTCTTAATGATAGATATTGCCATCTTGAGGCAGCACTTCATGTAGATGCTTTCGATATAGGGGAGAGCTGTGCCTGTGATGGACTGGGATGAGCCCCCCACTTTCTGTAGCCTGTTGTGTTCCTGTGTGTTGGAATTGCTGAACCAGACCATGATGTAAACAGTCAGGATACTTTCTATAATTTAGTGTGTAAGAGTATTAGGGGATAAGCCAAATCTCTTCAAATTCTCAGAAAATAGGGGTGCTTTCTTTGTGATTACATTTGCATGTTGGGCCCAGGATAGATAATCCAAAATGATATCCAAGATGTACCAGTGTTAATGATCGCCACCTTGGTTTCAATCTTTATGCCTTTGACCTTAGGGAGACGTCATCAGAATAAATTAGTTCAGAGTGTTGCACCAATGTATCAGCTAAAGCATTCAAGCACAATCTCACCCATCATCCACAAAAACCATTGTGATTCACGTTAATCTGTGATCATCTCCAGATCGATAGCTTAAGTTGGAAGTCCTCTGATTCTGAGCTGTTGCACGTACTCTATCTAGCAGTCACGACTTACTCCGACTCTGCTACGTTATATGTCGTGCCACCATGTTAATTCTTTCATTAAACAACTTTTTCTGTCTTGGTTACTGTATTGTAACAACCGTATTGTTGATCGCACCCATTGCCTCTTCTCCAAACTCCTGCGCAGTGCTGTGAAATGTTGGGGATATTGCTGTTGCTGATGCTTTCAATTACCGATCATCCCTGGGAATGCGACATTGCACTGAATGAATTGATTCTTATCATTTTTTTTTGTAATAAATTGATTAAAGTATTTCGTCATCTGCTAAAAGTTGGCACGCTGACCGCCTGATAGCTTACCATGAGAGGGAAAGCGAAATTAAGAAAGGATGCCAAAGTCTGGCAGCTTAAATGAGATGTTTATGATAATAATAAGATAATAGCATGTGGAAGGAATGGGAAAATAGGATTAGTGCTAAAGACAACAAGGATGAATTCATATTTGGGTGTTTGAGGGACATGGGTGAAAGAAAACAACCTCTATGTTTTCAGCATTTAGCAATTTTTCAAATATTAGTGACTAAAAGGATTCTTTCAACTAATGCGAGAATGAATAAATCATGAGGAAGATCACAAGATTGTTGTTGCAAGTAACGTCATGTAAAAATGCAAGAAATTGGTACAAACAGCAGACAAAACAGTAAATATTTAAATACTAAGGCCATGTACTGCAGTGAATTAAGTTATTCAGCTAATTGAGTTCACATACTTTTCTTCATCTGATCATGTTATCAACATGAAAATGGACAATCTACCTCAGAAAGTTTTCATTAACTTTCATTTAAATTACATTACACACCAAGGCTGGGATTTGACCACACTGGAAAATGTGTGCTGGAATCCAAATGTGCGCAGAACAGCTTGCAGCTGAAATTAGACTGCACCTCATTAGCACAGTTGGAGTACACTCTCAGCAGCAAGCTGACTGGTTAGCATGTGGTGCACCCTCACAGGATGCACTTTCAGGAGTTGCTGGCATCAACTGAACCCAATTTAACTTCCTGTTATTCAGACCTGGGGCGAGAAATTTGTTCACACAACTCCAATAAAATGGAAATATGCAGTTGAAAGTTAACGGCCATTGGGAAAATTCATTTCTCCATTTTACGGCTGACATTTTCACTCACCTCAGCACTTTTTGTTCTGGTGTAAATTCTCTCGGCAGTCGTGCAAAATGCAAAGTACATCACTGGTGTGAGGAGCATCGGTTCTTATTTACTTAGCCAATTCCCTTGAGGTGGAGCTGTTTAATGAGTCAACATACAAACTGTATTCGTTGTTTTTAACTGAGATTTCTCATCTCCAATATCTTCCAGTATGACCACATGGATATGCCTGACTGCTTTGCCCATGAAGCCTAGATTCACGGTCACTCCAGACGCCCGCTATACATCCTTGATGCAACACATTTGGTTGCTCATTGCTCACCCCAACTCCATACTCAACTGAACGAGACCATCTATATTGTAGGTTTCAGAAGCAGATGGAGCACAACAGTAGATCTTTCCTGCATTGCAGTCTGTCAAAGTATCGGCATTCGGAAACCTCGCGTGTCATAGAAACAGAGAAAATAGGTGCAGGAGTAGGCCATTCGGCCTTTCGAGCCTCGCTGCCATTCAATATGATCATGGCTGATCATCCAACTCAGTATCCCTTACCTGCCTTCTCTCCATACCCCCTGATCCCTTTAGCCACAAGGACCTCATCTAACTCTCTCTTAAATATAGCAAGAGGGAGTTAGATGTAAATATAGCAAGAGGGAGTGTCCTATTGGAAACCTCCCTGATAGCCTCTTACTAATAGATAGACACAAAAAGCTGGAGTAACTCAGCGGGTCAGACAGCATCTCTGTAGAAAAGGATTTAGTGACGTTTTGGGTCAAGACCCTTCTTCAGCCTGAGTCAAACTGACCCTTTCTCACGGGTAGGGTCTCGATCCCGAAACGTCAACTATTCCTTTTCTCCAAAGATGTTGTCTAACCCACCAGCCTTTTATGTCTATCTTCCGTTAAAACCAGCATCTGGAGTTCCTTCCTACACATCTCTTACTAATAGTTCCTGGCTGTAGGTCTGCAGAGTTTCTGTGATTCTCATGCACCAAAATGTTCCTCCTGCAGTCGCTAGTTTTTATTAGTTTGTGCAGGTCCCTATGATCTTCTGGTAACACAATCCCACCTTTCTTCCCATCACTGCATTATCTATTCATTCAGCAATATTACAATCCTCTAGAAATAACTTTGTTCATAGAGCAACGTGGCTGCAAAGATTAACAAACACTAACAAATTTCTGACATTGTGTTACCCAAGAAACTCAAATCACTTTTCTGTGAAATTGCAGTTGAATTTTGTGCTTGTAATGTGATTTGCACGGTTTTAGAACGATAGGTGCTGTCGTTTGACATGGAGCAATTCCTAGGCTCTGGTTTCTAATGAGTGGGTCACACAGTTGTTAAGGTGTATATATGTGGCTCAATTCACTGGTAGACATCACGCCAGCTTTGCCTTGCACGGGAAATAAACGCCCCAATTCCTCTGTCTCCGCCGCATCAGTTCCTAAGGTGAGGCTTTCCATTCTAGGACATTTGGGATGTCCTCTTTTTTTAGCAAACGTGGTTTCCCCCCCTTCTATCGAAGATGGATCCCTCACCCACATCTCCTCCATGTCTGTAGTGCAGCTCTTGTTCCCTCCCCAGAAGGAACAAGGACAGGGTTCCCCAGCTCCCCACCTCTAACCGCACCAGCCACCGTATTCAAAACATCACCTTTTGACATTTCCGTCACCTCCAATGTGATACCACCACCAGTCACATCTTCCCATCCCCACCCCTTTCCACCCTCAGCAGAGACCACTTCCTCCACCACCTCATTCATCCCTTCCCACCAAAACCACACCCTCCACACTTACTTTCCCCTGCAACCGCAGGAGATGTAACACATATCCCTACACATCCTACCTTGCCTCCATCCAGGGATCCCAGCAGTCATTCCAGGTGAGATGGAGGTTGACTTGCACCTCGTCTAACCTCATATAACCTAATTTAAGAATCCGGTATTCCCAATATGGCCTTCTGTACATCGGTGAGACTCAGCGACGACTTGGCAGAACACCTACGCTTGGTGCACTAGGGCCTAGAGGCAGGAAAAGTGTTCCTGATGTTGGGGGAGTCCAGAACCAGGGTCCACAGTTTAAGAATAAGGAGTAAGCCATTTAGAACGGAGACGAGGAAACACTTTTTCACACAGAGGATGTTGAGTGTGGAATTCTCTGTCTCAGAGGGCGGTGTAGGCAGGTTCTCTGGAGAGAGCTAGATAGGGCTCTTAAAAATAGTGGAGTAAGGGGATATGGGGAGAAGGTAGGAACGGGCTACTGATTGGGGATGATCAGCCATGATCAAATTGAATGGCGGTGCTGGCACGAAGGGCCAAATGGCCTACTCCTGCACCTATTGTCTATTGTCTATTGTCTCTTACTAACCACCCACAACCCTCCCCCCCCCCCCCCCCCCCCCCCCAGCTCCCTCACCCCTTCTCATCCAAAACCCCCGCTACTTTCCTCTCTCTGACTTCACAATTTGGAACTCTTCAATCTGGTCTTACAACATCTGCTTTTATCTCTGGCCTTTGTTCCAACCAAAAACTCCCTGTGTCCATCTACTATCTGTCCTGCCTCTCACATCTTCCAATCAGTCTGAAGAAGGGTCTTGAAGCATCATCTATCCACGTTCTCCAGAGATGCTGCCTGAGTTGCTGAGTTACTCCAGCACTCTGTGTCCATTGGCAGAGGCTGCACAGTTCTGTTCAGATGTTACACAGATGCTGCAGTCAAATTGTCAGCTACATGATAAAGTGATGACATATGGGCTGTTGAACCATGGAAGGTACTGTATATTCCATATGCATGAGCAATGAGAGTTGGGCTTCAATAATTCACCTTCATGAAATTTGTTTTTTTTTAAGATTTTTTTTTTAAAGTATTTTATTTTCCTTGCTAGTAATTGCTCAGAAGGACCTTCAGCTACATTTTGTTAAGGTGGACAAGTCCCCAGATAAGTCCTCAGGGTCTGATGGGATCCATCCCATGTTATTGGGGGAGGCAAAAGAGGAAATTGCAGTAGCCATGACAAAGATCTGTGTCTGAAGACTGAAGTCTGAAGAAGGGTCTTGATCCAAAACATCACCCTTTCCTTCTCTCCAGAGATGCTGCCTGTCCCGCTGAGTTACTCCAACATTTTGTGTCTATCTTCGGTGTAAACCAGCATCTGCAGTTCCTTCCTACATAAAGATCTTTGTGTGAATTCTAGTCACAGGTGAGATCCCAGGGGACTGGAGAGTGGCAAATGTTGTTCCTTTGTTTAAGAAGGGAAAATGGGGATAATCCAGGAAATTTAGCTGGATTTGGAGTATTACATGCAGTTCTGATCGGCCCATTACAGGAAGAATGTGGAAGCTCTGGTGGATGCCTTAGAGGTTTACCTGAATGCTGCGTGGATTAGAAGGTATTAGCAAAAAGGAGAGGTAGGACAAACATGGTAAGTTTTCTCTGGAATTTCGGAGGCTGAGGGGTGACCTGATAGAAGTTTATAAAATGATGAGAGGCATAGATAGGGTTGACAGTCAGAACATTTTTTCCAGGTTGAAAATGTTGAAGACCAGAGAGCATAACCTTAAGGTGAGAGGGGCAAAGGTTAAAGGAGCTGTACGGAGCAGGTTTTTTTACACAGAGTGGTGGGTGCCTGTAACGTGCTGCTAGGTTTGGTGGTGAAGGCAGATACGATAGTTGCATTTATCAGGCTTTGGACAGGCACATGTTATATGCAGGGAATGAAGGGATATGGATATGGCAGAGAAGATTAGTTTAACGTGGCTTCATGTTTGGCACAAACATTGTTCTGATAAGCCAGTGAGCCTCACATCAGTGGTAGGGAACTATTCGAGAGGATTCTTACGCATGGAATTTACTTGCATTTAGAAGATAATGTGCTAATTAGAACCGGTCAGCATGGCTTTGTTCAGGGCAGGCCGTGTCTTACAAACTTTATTGAGTTTTATGAATGTGCGACAAAGCTGATTAATAAGATTAGGACAATGGAGACTGTCAGTTAACAAGATCCCTCATAATCGGCTAATCCAGAAAATTATGAAGCATGGGATTCACTAACTTGGTGGTTTGAAGTCAGAATTGGCAGAATTCAGTGATAGGTGCCTGGAATGCGTTGCCAGGGGTGGTCTAAGGTCATAAGGCCATTCAGCTTATCAAGTCTACACCATTCAATCATGGTTGATCTATCTCTCCCTCCTAACCCCATTCTCCTGCCTTCTCCCCATAACCTCTGACACCAATACTAATCAAAGATCTATCCACCTCTGCCTTAAACATATCTTGGCCTCCACAGCCTTCTATGGCAAAGAATTCCACAGATTCACCACCCTAAAGACATTTCTCCTTATCTGCTTCATAAAACAAAGTCCAATTCTGAAGCTATGAACTCTAGTCCCACTAATGGAAACATCCTCTCCACATCCACTCCATCCAAGCCTTTCACTATTCTGTATGCTTCAATTAGGTCCTCCCTCATTCTTCTAAACCCTAGCAAAAACAGGCGTACAAACGCTCATCATGGGTTAACCTACTCATTCCTGGGTGGTGGTGGAAGCAGGTTCCATAGCTGCATTTAAGAGGCTTTTCAATATGCAGGCAATGGAGGGATAGGGCTGATGTGTAGAGAGAATATGGCATCATGTCCAACACAAACTGTGTGGGCCAAAGGGCCTGCTCCTATGTCCTACTGTTCTGTGTTCTATGTTTTAAGTTTTTCATGTTCTGAATTGATTTTTCAGTGAAATGTGGTATGATTGATAGCTTGCTTCTGATCAAAAAGCAAGAATACTGTTGACACTGAATATCTGAAATCAATTCAGAAAATGCTTTAAGCACACGGTGGGATGAGCAGTATCTATGATGAGAAAAACAAGGTTAAAGAAAGAAAGAAACATTAGTTTTAACTCTCATCAGAATTGGCCACTTCTGACAAGAAACAAGTAAGCTTTGTTATCCAAATTGTCTGAATTCACATGAAGTCCTGAGGACTATAACGTTCCACATTGAATGATGTGTTGTTGTTCCACAAGCTTACACGGTTCCACGAGAACCCGGAGGCAAAGTATATAGAAGTTAGAGTGGGAACAGGAAGGAGAAGGTTGGGTGGCAGATTGGCACAGCAGTAGAGTAGCTGCTTTACAGCACCGGGCTCCAAATTGACAGCGAGCACTGACAGTATGGAGTTTGCACTGTGACCACGTGGGTTTTCTCTGGGTACTCCGGTTTCCTCCCACACTCCAAAGACATGCAGGTTTGTAAGTTAATTGGCTTCAGTAAAAAATGTAAAATTGTCCCTAGTGTGTTGGACCGTGTTAATGTACAGGATGATCTCTGCTTGGCACAGACTCGGTGGGCCGAAGGGCCTGTTTCACTGCTGTATCTCCAAAGTCTCAAGAGAATTTAAATGATGGGCAACTCAAAGTCACTCCTTGTTGAATGAATGAGTTGTTACGTAAAGAGGTTGTATAATTTGCACCTGATTTCACCAGTGATGATCAATCTACATCTTCAGAACTGAATATTGTACATATAGTAAGTCAAAAGAGTCACAGTGAAGTTGATTCTTCAATTGGTTGTTGGGAAGACAAGAACTAAAATGGCAGGTTTTGCGTCTCGTGTAAAGGTGCCATAAAAAGGGATAGTGTTTTGCTGGAGAAGGAAGAGAACAAAAACATTGTGGTGGAACGCTGAAAAGTGGGTGAGAAAGGGAAGGTAAAGATTTGTCTAGTAGTGGCATCAAAGAAGATGAGAATGCAACAGAGAATGATCTGTTTGATGTGGGAGCTGAGAGTGTGAAGGTTGGGACTGAAAATTCCCTTATGTTGTTCTGGGTGGGAGGAGAGGTTTGTAGACCACAATTGTCGGAAATGACAATGCAGTTGAGAGCCTTCAACTCTAGTGGAGGATAAACTATGTATAACGAAGAAGGCAGACATCTCTAGGATGTGCATGTTTATAATAATTCACAAACCAAACTCACAATTTCACTTGGATCACTTATGGGAAAGCCAACTGCACAAGGCAGAACTGTTGGGAAAACCAAGCATTATAGCTTATGTATACTCCATAACAATTGATAGCACAGATCTACACTCTCAGTACAAAAATATGTTGGGAAACATACCTATGCTTCCTAATAATTTATCAGCT
This sequence comes from Raja brachyura, assembly GCA_963514005.1. The sequence continues at coordinate 43,878,083 of OY740797.1, read as the reverse complement.
ACTCGCAAAATCACAAGAACATGTGGTTTTGAGATAGGTGCTTCCTGAGAGGAACATTTTGCTTGCAGGAAACTAAAGAGCAGTCAATCTTGAAACAACCTAATGATTCTTTAGCGCGTCTAAAATAGCTAACAAGCCACTTACTCGTTATAAGTGTGGAAACATTTGCTCACCCTGCCTAGGGTGCACAATGTTTTTGGTATAAGGCTCACCAGCAATTTATCCATAAAGTCTCAGATACAGTAACCCGGCTTTGTAGAGAGACCACAGCTTTTATTTCGGGACAGGGAATAAGTTGTTTTCCAGGATGTCAATAAATGAACAATCTATGGGTCACTTCACTTAGAAAGAAAAGTAGAAATGGTGGTAATTAAACGAACCTTGATTTCACACCATTGACACCGAAATAGACAAACAAATTAATCTTGATGGTTGGTCATACAAAGGCATTTTCTAGGATTTGATGGAATAGTAGACCATCATAACTTTTAATTAAGAACTAGTCAGGAAAAAGAAGGAAGCCTGGATTAGGTATAGAGGAAGATGGGATCAATTTTATCCCTGGAGGAGTTCTGGGAAATGAGGAGCATATTGAAGAAGAAAATTAGGAGGCATGTAAAGGGGCAGATAATATTAAGGAAAATCCAAAGATTATGTACTTAAAGGGAAAGATAGCAACTAGAGAGTGAATAGGACCCCTGCGAAAATGGTCATCTCCGCGTGGAGTCGCAGGACATTGACAAGGCCTTCGGTGAGTATTTCTGCTCTGTCTTTATCATGGAAAAAGACATGAAGACTGGGGAACCTGGGACAGTTAATAGAAATGTCTTGAGGACAGTCCGTATTACAGTCAAGAAGGTGCTGACTGTCCCAAGGCGTATAAAGGCAGATAAATCTCCCAGGTCTGATAAGATATATCTGAGTACACTGTTGGAAGCCAGAGAATAAATTGTAGGGTCCCCTGGCTGAGATATATGAATTATCATTGGTGCCGGTGGACTGAAGGGTGGCGAAGGTTGTGCTTTTCTTTAGGAAGGGCAGCCTGAGAACTATTGACCTGTGAGCCTAACACCTGTGGTAAGCAAGTTACTGGAAGCATACTGAGCTGTAAGATATGTATGCATTTGCATAGACAGTGGCTGATTATGGATAGTCAGCATGGTTTTGTATGTGGGAAATCATGTCTTTTGGGCCTGTCCCACTTCAGCGATTTTTCAGGCGACTGCCGGCGACTGTCAGAGTGGAACACACACACACACATTGTTTTCCTCACCAGCCCGTTATGCCGGTGGGGGATAGGGCAAGCGGGGGGGTGAGCGCTGTCTGAGTGAAATTCGCACGGTGCAAAGACAAGGTGACACAGACACACACTGCGGTGAACAGGAAGGATGGCACTTTAATTAAGACGGATAAGGCACAGTGTACGGTAAGTCCTTTAAAAGAGGGGGGGGGGGGTAGGGGGGAGATGGGAGAGGGTGGATAAGGGGGAGAGGGGGGAGAAGGAGGGAGAGGGGGGAGAAGGAGGGAGGATTGAGAAGGAGTGGAGACAACTTTTAAGAAGCCAGAGATACATGGCTGTGAAGCTCGGCGGACATTTAACATTACCGGTCGGTTATCCTTGGTTCTGGAAACTACTGCTTACATTTTTTTTCCCAATGAGCCAATGAAATTCACCGGTGAGTACCGGCTACAACCTACGAGAACCTATGAGAACTCCTGGCGACCCACTAGGACCTCCTGGTGACCCACCTATGGCACGAGAATTCTCGCTACTCTCCATGGCGGCTTCATTCTGGTCTCTGCTAATTTTTCAACATGTTGAAAAATTAGCAGAGACCAGAATGAGGCCGCAACTAGTTCCCAGAATGCGGGATCTTCTCACGACCATGAAGGCGACCCCCCGGCAACCACCCGCGAACATGTGGCGACTGCATCGTCTCCTGCAATTGCCTAAAAAGTCGCCTAAGTGGTTCAGGCCCATAATGAACCTGATTGAGTTTTTTAAGGAAGTAACCAAAAAGGTTCATGAGGGCAAAACCGTGGATGCTGTCTATATGTAGTTCAGCAAGGTTCCGCATGGTAGGCTGCTCTGGAAGATTTGATCGCAAGGGATCCAGCGAGAGAGAGCTGACTGGAAAGGGAATTTGCTCCATGGAAGGAAGCAGATGATGATGGCGGAAGGTTGTTTTTTTGAACTGGAGGTCTGATGTGCTTCAGGGATCAGTGCTGAGCCCAATGCTGTTAATGGTTTTTATTAATGATTTGAATGAAAATGTGGAAAGCATGATTAATAAATTTGCAGTTGACACTATCATGGATAGCAATTACAGCACAAATTATTGCAGGACCTTGATCAGTTGGGCAAGTGGGCTGAGGAATGCTCAAAGGAGTTTAAAGCAAATAAGTGTGAGGTGTTGCATTTTGGTCAGTCAACTAGATTGATCCCTGGGATGGCGGGACTGTCATATGAGGAAAGATTGAAAAAACTAGGCTTGTATTCACTGGAGTTTAGAAGGGTGAGGAGATATCTTATAGAGATATATACAATTATAAAAGGACTGGACAAGCTAGATGCAGGAAAAATGTTCCCAATGTTGGGTGAGTCCAGAACCAGGGGCCACAGTCTTAGAATAAAGGGGAGGTCATTTAAGACCGAGCTGAGAAAAAACTTTTTTACCCAGAGAGTTATGAATTTATGGAATTCCCTGCCACAGAGAGTAGTGGAGGCCAAATCACTGGATAGATTTAAGAGAGAGGGTTACACAAAAAGCTGGAGAAACTCAGTGGGTGCAGCAGCATCTAAGGGGCGAAGGAGATAGGCGACGTTTCGGGTCGAGACCCTTCTTCAGGGTCTCGACCCGAAACGTCGCCTATCTCCTTCGCCCCTTAGATGCTGCTGCACCCTCTGAGTTTCTCCAGCTTTTTGTGTAACCCTCGATTCTCCAGCATCTGCAGTTCCTTCTTTAACAGATTTAAGAGAGAGTTGGATAGAGCTCTAGGGGCTAGTGGAGTCAAGGGATATGGGGAGAAGGCAGGCACGGGTTATGGATAGCGGACGATCAGCCATGATCATATTGAATGGCGGTGCTGGCTCGAAGGGCCGAATGGCCTCCTCCTGCACCTATTTTCTATGTTTCTATGTTTCTATGACTGACACAGAATGGCACGCTTCTGGGGTGTTTTGTAGAGCAGAGGGATCTTGGCATCCAGGTACATAGTTCCTTGAAAGTGGCACACAGATGGATAGGGTGGCCATGACGGTCAGCCAGGGTATTGAGTAGAGAAGCTGGGATGTTATGTTACAGTTGCACAAGATGTTGATGAGGCCACATTTGGAGCACTGTGTTCAGTTTTGGTCACCTTGGCATTGGAAGGATGTTACTGTGGGAAAAGGTGCAGAGAAGAGGAAGCTGCCAGGACTTGGGAGGGAGAGATTGGGCAGGCTAGCAATATATTACTTGGAGTGCAAGAGGATGAACGGTGATCTTATAGAGTTGTATGAAGTCATGAGGGGAATGGATAGGGTGAATGTACAGAGTCTTTTACCCGGGGTAAGGGAATCAAGAACCAGAGGACATTGGTTTAAGGTGAGAGGGGAGAAAAATAAATTGGAACCTGAGGGGAAACATTTTCACAGATATATGGTGGTGGATATATGGAACAAGCTAAAAGAAGAGGTAGGTTGCAACAGGTGCTAAAACATTTATAAGATATTTGGACAGGCACATGGATAGGAAAGGCTTAGAGGGTCAAAGGCAGGCAATGTAGATGAAGCATCATGGTCGGCATGGATAAATTGGGCCGAATGGCCTGTTTCCGAGCTGTATAACTCTATGAGAAAACACAATCTACCACAAACAGGGCGATGGCTCCATTGGGTTTTTGAATGTAATTGTAGATTTAATAGTTTGATACTATTGTAGTGGCCTGGTCAAGGTCAGGAAAAGACCGGACGCCAGGCAGATTCGTAAGAAGCTTTTTAATTGTTACCGCTCGAGTACACAGAAGGACACTCTTATCTCTACCCCTGGGGAGTGTCGACAGCAAACCCCGTAGCAGACCAACACCCCTGTCCCTCAATCGGCGAGGGGGTTGATCCAAGGAGTGGCCTACCCCCCAGGGACCGCCACACTATATTGAATAAAACGTATTTGTCACTTTTTGTTGTGAAGCACACTGCTGAAACAAGGAACAATGCAAGGTTCAAGAGATAGATAAAGTACGTATAAGACTTTGGATTGTGATAACCCTAAGTTAGGTGAATGTTGATCAGCCATTCAGCTACCTTTCTTTTCCAATCAACAAAGATAGTCGTTTTTTTATCGAAGCCAGGTGTTAACTTGTCTGGTCAGAGCTAATATTGATTGAGAGGGGAAGATAGATCAGCCATGATGCGAAAGGCCAAATGGCCTAATTTTGCTCCAATGGCTTATGAACTTATGATTTGACTCTAAGTAAGTGCTTTATAGATGCTAAAGCGTACGAGGCGACAATGATTGCAAAAAAGCCGAGTGGCAGAAATAATAGCCAAGTTGTGTGATGGAAAAATCTTGAAGGACAATAAGGACCAAAAACAGAAGGATTTAGAGGAAGAAGGTGAAGATTATGTCCAAGATGATTGTAGCGGAGAATGAAGTGGAAGTAGGTGGATGTGAGCATCCAAACTTTGGAATATCAAATGTTTTTTGGGGTATAATTGTAAGACATGCAGCAGAAATGGTTGCTAAGCTAATGAAAATATCAAGGAATCAACTAATGAGGACAATGTTTAAATTTAACATGTAGCGGCACCATACGTGGCGAATAAAGAAGAGACATCAGGTTGGTGCAAGCAGTTCTTTATTCTGTAGTCACACATGAAGTGGGTGCGCTAACTATATTAATGGTTGTTGTAGCTGAGCGAGGTTGTTCCCTCGGGCTCAGCTACCGGTAGAAACTCCTTTGGGTCTCGTGGTGAGAGAACTTATGTACCAGGACACTCCCTCTGCCCATGACGTCAAGTGCCCGCCCTCGTATATCCTGACGAGGGTTCCAGCTTAAGTGGCCCGTGTTTAGGCTGACGCCACACTAGCATTGAGGATTCATTGGAGATTTGCAGATATCAATAGGGACTACTTTAGGAGAGTAAATTGTGGAGTTGATATTTTTGCAAGTAAAGGTTTATCAAGATGCAAAGTACTTCTTCATTGCACATAATCAGTGTTGAGTGAAAAAATCATGAAATGTGCAAACTTTGGTGTCAGCTTGGGGAGTTGTAATCATTCAATTTCCAACACTCATATTTATGATTATAATTATGCACAACTCCAGATACAGATTTGGATATGTGCACGAAGCACCGATGTAGAAGACAGTTCATAAATAAAAGCACAGCGTGGGCAACATTTAAAAGATAGTTGTTGGCCCATGCACAGGAACTGAGGAACAGATAGCCAGAAAATAAATGGTTTACGGTAGCAAAAAAATGTGATTCTCAGTTTGATGGCTTGTAAAGTAGAGCAAGTTGTTTGTGAAGTGTTTACAAGGAATTTAGCGCTATTTGTAACTTCATGGCACCAGCTTCAAAAGTCAGCATGTATCCAAGCAAATGAATGCAGGTTGAAAGAGAGTTGTCGAGAGTAGTGCAATTCCTTTGGTGTATTTTATCTACAATAGCTTTGTAGGTGGCGTAAATCTTCATCTGACTGCCTGCTGACACACGGAGACAGCTTCTTGTGGTGTGGGATTAGTTTTCATCTTATCAATATGATTGTTATGACAATCTTTGTGCCGTGGAGCATCATCCGATTGTTGTTTCTTCAATCACAGATGAGCTTTATCGGATAAAGCCATTTAAATTGCACGTCAGGCAGTGGTTAGCCATTGGACTTCTGGCATTAATGAGAAGCAAATGATATTTGCCACTTTTCTGCCCTTGCTTCATTATTTGAGGTCTTCAGAACTGGTGAGGAGGACCCGGGATGGGGGGACTGCCATGAGGGGAGGGGGGGAACATAGGTGGGCCTGGCATGGGATACTTTGTCAACGCCCTTTATGTGGTAACTATTTGCATACCTTGGTTATGCAAGCAAAGAATTATATTGTGATTTGTCACATGTGACAACAACGTATTCATGCACACATTCATTTGTGTTGAAGTTATTCCCACAGGGGGGAGGGGTGAGGGCAGCTGCAAGATTTGAACCCAGAATCAGTGAAAGAAAGGCAAGACCCTGGAATTCTCTGTTAGAAGAGGACTGATTGTGCTTCCTTTCCCATATTCTGTAGATCTGCACTTCCCTAATGTGGATCTTCAAATGGTCCATGACTGAAGTTGGTTGACGGGGTTGTTGGAGTCTTCTGCTGGCAAATGACATGATGTGGTCAGGTCTGATCAAGGCCTATCCACTGAAGCTCACCGGGACTAGCTAAGCCACAACCCCAAAATGCTGCTGGCATTCAAATTCTGTAAATATTAAAAGATATAAAGATACTTAAAAACTTAACGGATTCAGGAAACAGAAGTAAATTATCTGAAGATAGTTCTGCTCCCTCACAGCCTTGTCTCTGCAGTGAAACAGATGGAGTTGCTGGGCCTATACCCCGTCTATGTTGGCCCACAATTACTGGCAGATTTCCCAGAGTAACAACTGAGAAATAGATGAAACATTTACATTGGACTCCATGAGGGAATCTCTTAGGAAGTTATGTTCCTGCAAGCTTGCTAAGGAATGAACAGCCTACTGACCCATGCTGTGCGAAAAGTCACTACTTCCACAACAACTCCAAGCATTTCAATGCAATGTTTCAAAGGAAGCTCCAGTCAATGTATTCCAAACCAGGATGATGGTTGAAGAGGTATTATTAGGTTTTGATGATGTTCCCATGCACCCTCTTTCTTTGTCCTTCTGGGTGATAGATGTTGTGGGTTTAGGAGTTGGTGTTAATCTAGCCTTGGTTAAGGGCCTGTCCCACTCAGGCAAATTTTTCGGCGACTGCCGGCGACAGTCACAGTCGTAGCAGGTTGCTGAAAAAATGGCGACTGGACCCCCCCCACGACAATGTCTACGACAACCCGACACCTAGACGACGTCAAGCTACGACAACCGGAGATTCCAATTCTTCACGACTGAGGACATCCACCTACGACCACACCTACAACAACCTACAACGACACATACAACAACTTACGACCACACAGGCGACAACCTATGACAACCAAAGTCAACCCACGTCCACCCGCGACAAGCTACAACAAGCTACGACCCTGTCGGCGACAACTGAATACAACTGAAGACAATTCAGTCGCCGGTACCTGTCTCCGGTTGACGTAGGTAGTCGCCAATGGAATTCACCAAAGTCATTACCCGGCAACAGCCAACGTCACCTGGCAACAACCTGCATCATCCTGACGCCAACCTCCGACAGCACCTACGACAGGAGAAGACAAGCTACGTCAAGCCCACAGTCCCCAAAAAGTTTTGAACATTTCAAAATCCAGCGGCAACCAGAAAAAAGTTACGACTCTTTGGGCGACTTGAGGGGACAACTCACGACCATACAGTCATCACCCCGCGACCATGTGGCTACAGCCTAGTCTCCTGTAGTCGCCAAACAAATCTCCTAAGTGGGACAGGCCCTTTAGTTACTGAAGAGAGTGACTGTTTACTGCTGGATGTGGTGTCAATTAAGTACACTGTTTTTTTTCCTGGATGGTTTGGAGCTTGTCTGAAGAAGGGTCTCGACCTGAAACATGACCCATTCCTTCTCTCCAGAGATGCTGCCCGTCCCGCTGAGTTACTCCAGCTTTTTGTGTCTATCTTTTATTGATTGTTCAGTTCAGTTTAGTTTATTGTCACGTGTACCGAGGTAGAGTGAAAAGCCTTTGTTGCATGCTATCCCGTCAGTGGAAAGACATTACACGATACAATCGAGCCATTTACAGTGTATAGGCAGATACATTTATATTCATCTACAGAAGTGGGGGATATTTTCATCACAGCACTGCTCAGGCCTTGTACATTGTGAAAAATGTTTTGTTAGTCAGATGTGAATCGTGAGTTGTGGAATACCCAGCCTGTAACCTGTAACAGTGGCTTTTCAATTACGTTTCTGACCTTGATCTTGGTGAGAGATTTAGCACTGGTGATGCTACCGAATGGCAAAAGGTGGTGTCTCATTTCTTGTTACAAGGTCATAAGGTCATAAGTGATAGGAGTAGAATTAGGCCAATCGGTCCATCAAGTCTATCTCTATCTCCCCCTCCTAACCTCATTCTCCTGCCTTCTCCGCATAACCTCTGACACCTAAGGCCATAAGGTCTAAAGGAATAGTAGAATTAGGCCATCCGGCCCATCAAGTCTACTCCGCCATTCAATCATATGATCTATCTCTCCCTGCTAACCCCATTCTCCTGCCTTCACCCCATAACCTCTCACACCTTTACTAATCTAGAATCCATCTATCCCTATTGTTGGAATTGATCATCATCTGGCATTAATGGTGGGCAAATGTTATTGCCCCCATTTCGGCCTCTGCCATGACTCCATTATTCGGGATGGTAAAAATAGTACATGGTAGATTTACTGGGAAAATCAGCAGAATCTATAAAAATCTTTGGTTTTCAAAATATGTCTGTACTTTATTAGAGGCTTCATGGATTTCACATCCACCCTCATTTCCATGTCTCAATGGTGTTCTTTGTCAAACAAAATTACTATTTTTAATTTTCCCTTATTACTGACGCACTAAGAGAAAGCCTTTCCTTGTCATCTTCCCAAAAGTACAAATGGTTGTCAAACAAATTCTACTGGTTGTTAGTAACATTGGCGTGCTTTAATGCCTGAAGTTCATAGCTGTGGTGTATCCAGCTGAATAATTCATCAGAATTACCCATATTGTATCCTCGCCCTTCAATGCCATCATCACAGCCGGGACAGGAAGGCTCTGCAGAGAGTAGTGCGTTCGGCTGAATGCACTATGGGAACAGCACTCACCCCATGCAGGACCTATACACCATGATGCAGATGTAGAGCCAGCAACATAATGGGGGACCCCTACCACCCCAGCTACAGACTGTTCCAGCTGCTACGGTCAGGCAAGCGCCTCCGCTGTCACGCTGTGAAAACAGGGAGGATGAGACGGAGTTTCTTCCCACAGACCATCAGGACTGTAAACTCCAATCTCACCAGGGACTAATTTACTAATTTACTGTTGTGCTGTGTCTTTTTTAATTTATTTTTTCAAAAATGTAATTACTGGTTCTGTTCTATTCTCTGTTGTTCTGTTGGTTTTGTACAATCCACAGGCATTGCCACTTTCATTTCACTGCACATCTTGTATGTGTAAGTGACAAATAAACTTGACTTGACAGCCCATGTAGGGAGCCTCCAGAATGACGTGTACACATACAGTATCTGCAGATGTGCATGCACAGAGAGGACCTCCATTGAATCCATGGTGTTGTTTCTCTTCTATATCAATTCAAAAACTTGAGAAATCCTTTGGTGCCAGGTAAAACTAAAAAAAAAACAATGCAGATAACCACAAAGGGAACATAAAAGTCAATAGATGGATGCAAAAGGCTGGAGGAACTCAGCAGGTCAGATAGCATCTCTGGAGAAAAAGAATAGGTGACGCTTCGGGTTGAGACCCTTCTTAGTACAGTTGTAATATTTCCTTGGTATTACTCTGATGCTTTTGGAAACTATTTAGCCAAAGAGTCATTGGGAACCTGCACAAAATTTTGTGAAATTGCATTAGATCTCCATAAGTACATTTTAAATGAAACTCTCACCCTTTGCTGGGAGGCAGCTCTCATCCTTACTATTCCCTAAAAATGGTGGGAGGACAGTTTCAATAGATCTTAGCCTATTTATCCAATTATGGTTGCTCAACCTGTGCTTGTAAATCATATGAACTTGCGCAGAAAACAAGGACATTAGGGCAGCACAGTGGCGCAGCAGTAGAGTTGCTGCCTTACGGCCCTTGGAGCGCCAGAGACCTGGTTTGATCCTGACTGTGGCTGCTGTCTGTACGGAGTTTGTACGTTCTCCCCGTGACCATGTGGGGTTTCTCCGAGATCTTTGGTTTCCTCCCAAACTCCAAAGGCGTACAGGTATGTAGGTAAATTGGCTAGGTAAATGTAAAAATTGTCCTTATTGTGTGTAGGATAGTGTTAATACGTGGGGATCGCTGGTCGGCGCGGACCCGGTGGGCCGAAGGGCCTGTTTCCACGCTGCATCTCTAAACTAAACTAAACTAAAAACAAGGATGGGTGTAGGAAGCTAGCTACGACTTTTTAAAAGTGGCACTGTCAACAAATGTGTGTAACATCTATGATCATATCCATACATCCTGTTAGGCCCCATGCTTATTGTGAAGGCCTGTGCACCTGCTGGGACCACCCAATCCTCTCAACTGTTTATCTCCCTCTTGGAAAATTACTCATGTCCTCTTGGGAAAGATAATAGCCTTTGGCGTCAGCTACTGAGCACAACCATTCACTCAGCAAGCTACACATGAATGTAGTATTTAGGAGGATAGATCTCATTACCCATCTAGTTGTCATCTGCCAGGTTTCTTCCACTTTGGATCAAGGAAGTGAAAATAAAGCTCTTTGTACATTGTGACACAACAGCCATCAGCCCAGTTCGTAAAACGAATTGCTGCTATTTCAACCTGATGCCAAGGATAATATCACAAGCCTTAAGTATCCGAATTCTAATTTCTATAATGGAAAGTGAGAGGTTAAAATATCCCTGTTATTATTGAACATTATGGAAATGTAATCTGCAGCAAGCATTTAGCCTTTTTTTTTTATGGATAGCTTTTGCGAAGTCTTGATCTAGAAGCTTTGTGATGTAAAGCGATTAATATTTGAGCAAACGTGACATTTTGATTGCACTGGAAAGGGTGGGGGGGTAGAAGGTTAATAATGACAATAAATATATGGACTGTGTTTGGTTTATGTGCTCGAGTGTGAGATGATTGGTAAAGCTGCCGGGGAAATTTCAGGACAGTGATGGGATTTGGGATGTCATACGACCCTGTCCACTTCCTTGGTGATAAGTTTCAAAATGTGTTCAGTTAACTTCTTTGAAATATGCTCACTTTGATGTTAACATAATGAAATGCATGAGTTTTCCTTTAACACAGCAAGTGACCAACAAATGTTGACAGTGTTTTTAACTAATCTATGTTTTAGGGATAGAATTCCCCAAATCAGTGCTAAACATGCCAAATAGTTTGGAAACATTCCATACCAACATTACACTAAGAACAGAACCTCATATTTCACTTGGGCAACTTACAACTCAGCGGTATGACTATTGACTTCTCTAACTTCAAGTAACCCATGCTTTCCCATTCTCTCCATCCCACCCCCCTTCCTAGTTCTCCAAGCAGTCTGTCTTCCTGATTACATTTCTATCTTTGTGTGCTTCATTGTCACTTCCCCCTGGCTAACAGTGATCTATTGTACATTTACCTTGAGCCTCATCCACTTTGATGCCTCGTTTTCACACTTTATCTTTCCATATCTGTGTCTTAATCTCTCTTGACTCTCAGTTTGAAGAAGAGTCTCAACCCGAAAAGTTACCCATTCCTTCTCTCCAGAGATGCTGCCTGTCCCGCTGAGTTACTCCAGCATTTTGTGCCTATTTACACAATCCCCCATGATTTACTCACATTTCGGTTTTCATATAAATTATGAGTGGAACATAACAGCCTGTTTGTCGCTTTGAGTGCAAACGCTGAGCCTCATGTGAGGCTCTGGAGAAACCAAGGGGATACAATCTTGAAAACAAAGTCAATAAATACAACCTTCACTGAGGAATTTCACAGCAAGAAAATTCAAGTGGACCCTGCCAATATGCAAATAATTTAAGACATTTAACTGGAAAGGTTGGACTACCTTTCCTCCCAGATAATTAACTTTCTTGCTGGTACTTGATAATTTGGCAGTGTAAACTATTCTGGGTTATCCAAAGGTGATATGAGGGACACACCCAGAACATGTGGGTCGATGTTTGTTTTCAGGAATGACGCATTTGAATTCTTGTGAGGGTTTTTCAATGTAAATGAATTCTTAATCAGATTCTGCTTTTATTAATATTGGAGACTTAACTATGCAAGTTTAGAGATTACATGTTAAAATATATCACTCGAGAAAAGAACCTATTGTTCCATCTTATCAGGGTGTGCAACTGGGACCAGCCTATCAGCCTCAGTTCAAGTTAAATCAGCCATGCATCACACCAATGCCATTCATGGCTGGGCGTTTCCAAATAGCACCCTATAACTGCTCATTGTTTTTACAGCATTCTCAACTGAGTATATCTTTATTATCAATTCCCATTGCTCGTGTTTTACCTAATTAATGTTTTTGTGCTGCACCTGAAATAATGCACCAATGTTTTTGTTGTTTTGCACGTTTCACTAGGATACAGGCCTCTCTGGGTTATGGAAGAACTGGCTTATGGGACCCTGATTTTCCTCAAATTCTCCCTTAGGTCTTCAGGAAAACTGTTTTTGGCACTCATTAGCACCTAGATACAGTATGTATATATATTCCAGTAGTGTAATCATAGACTGTGTTAGGGACAATTCAATGAAATGAATGAATTTACAGGAAGTTAATGCAGAGCCATGTGATATGGGTAGCTGCAGAAAACAGACATTTCTTACTGAGGTAATAATGGGCTTACAGGCAATTCTGAAGAATGGACCTCATGTAACCTGGGGACAACCTACAGATGATACGAAGATAGGTAGAGAGGCAGGTAGAGTAGAGGAAGCAGGGAGTGCAGAAGGACGGACGGGTTGGGAGAGTGGGCAAAGAAGTGGTAGCAATGTTACAAAATTTTGAGATTTAAAAAATCAAGTCTGCAATTTATCCCATCAGATAAAGCATAAAAAGAAGTTTAATTTGACACCTAATTCACTTTCATATCTTCAGTATTAAAAAAAGTTATGGCCATTTTCATACTCGGAAATTAGCAACTTGTTTCCTATTGCTTTTCTATTGACTTAACACAAAAGTTGTGATCGAGGACAGTCAAAAGCCCATAACTTTCTTAAAAAATAAGAGAATTGAAAGAAATGTTCAGTTATTATAGATTGAAGCATTCTGAAACAAATATGTAACAACCTTACTTGAATGACCTGAAATTAAAGCATATAATTAGTTAGTTACCCAATTGTAGCTAATTACAAAATTAAATTACTAGATCTAAACATCTATCCATTTCTTAAGAAAAAACATTAACATTTTTTTTAAAGCCTAAGTGTCCAAATAACATACACACAAAATTCACAATATAACATGATTTTAAAATCTAATTGTCATTAATTTATAGGCCAAATTGAAGGAATTTAGTGTTTAATGCCTGTAGATTAATGGCCATTTAAATCAACTTGCAAGTGGGATTTTCTGGAACGTGATGGATTGGAACGTTGCGGTTGCGGTGAATTTAAACCCCATATCGGCGGGAAAAATTCTGCCAGTACGTATGGGGAATAAATCACCGTTTCGCAACATGAAATGTTGATTAAGGTCATCTAAAGTTTATATGAAAACATTTACCTGTCCCCTACATAAAATCTATCCCCGTTATCGGCGTTCACGGCATTAGGAGCTAATTTTTATTTTATTGCAGCGCTGAAATAGTTGGGCGATTTAAAAAAAAAAAAAAAAATTTAACTTACCGGCAGTCGGAACAAATCTTTAGAAAAAGTTTGCACTCCGAGAAAATAAAGCTCCGGATGGCAAGGGGAAAACCGCATTTTAACCCCCCCCCTCCCCCCCCCCCCCTCTCAAAGGTGCACACGGCCAGTGACAGAACTGCAGCACCGCTAAAGGTAAGTTTTGTAACATACCTAGAAGTGGCAGATGGAATACAGCATAGCAAAGTATGCAGTCATGCAATTAGTAGTTGGAATAAAGGCAAAGACTATTTTTTAAATGGGGAGAGGGTACAACAATACATACAATACAATACCGTTTATTGTCATTTGAACCTCATTGAGGTTCAAACAAAATTTAGTTTCTGCAGTCAAACAAACAAGAAAGAACCAAGACACAACACAATTGACACAAACATCCATCACAGTGAATCTCCTCCTCACTGTGATGGAAGGCAAAGTCTTATCTCTCCCCCGCACTCCCCATTCTCCTCCCGATGTCAGAGTCAGAGCCCCCGGCGGGCGATGGTAAGTAAGTCCCGTGGCAGTTAAGGCCGCGCCGGGCGATGTAAGGCCCCACTCCGGGTCTTGATGTTGGAGCCCCCAGCGGGCCCTAGCAAGTCCCGTGGCCAATAAGGCCGCGCTGGGCGATGTAAGGTCCCGCTCCAGGTCATTTTCAACCCCGCAACTCGGGCGGGAGAAGTTGCCGCCGCGTGAGCTCCGAAAAGCGGTCTCCCACCAGGGAGCCGCGAGCTCCCGGTGTTACCGTCCACCGGCCTGCAGCTGGAGCCTCCGAATCTCCGGGGTCGGGCAGCAGCAGCGCGCCACCACAGCTCCTCCCGTTCCTAACTCGGCCAGCTCCACGATGGTGAGTAGTCCGCAGCTCCGCGACTGGATCCCCAGGTCCGGTTGGAGGCCGCTCCACAGTGCTAGGCCCCAACAACAATGGAGACCCGACAGAGAAAAGGTCGGGTTCTCCGTACAGGGAAAAGATTTTAAAGGTTTCCCCCACCCCCCACACATACCCAGCTAAAAAAAACCCACTATAACTACATTCAAAACGAGACAAAAAATTAAAAAAGACAGACTGACTGCAGAGGCCGCTGTGACAAGAGTCGCTCCGCCCACCGGAAGGATTCCGAAATTGGAGATGTGAATGGACTTGGAAGTGCTGGAGCAGGATTCCCAAAAAGTTCATTTGCAAGGGTACACAAAATACTGGAGAAACTCAGCGAGTACAGCAGCATCTATGGAGCGAAGGAGATAGGCAATGTTTGGGCCAAAACCCTTCTTCAGACTGATGGGGGGGCCCCATCAGTCATTTTCGAGGGTACATTTTCTGTACCCTAGATTATCCAGCATCTGCAGTTCCTTCTTTAACACAAGGTTAATTTGCAAGTTGAATCGATATTTATTTTGACAATGGGCATGTACTCGCTGGAGATTAGAAAGATTATCGAATAGTACCCTAGATTCTGTACCCTAGATTTTCCAGCATCTGCAGTTCCTTTTTTAACACAAGGTTAATTTGCAAGTTGAATCGGTATTTATTTTGACAATGGGCATGTACTCGCTGGAGATTAGAAAGATTATCGAATAGTGAAAGGCCTGGATAGTGGATGTGGAGACGATGTTTCCATTAGTGGGAGAGTCTAGGACCAGAGGGCGCAACCTCTGAATAAAAGGACATATCTTTTGAAAGGAGGTGGGGAGAATATTTTTTTGTCAGAGGGTAGTGAATCTGTGGATTGCATTACTGCAGATGGCTGTGGAAGCCAAGTAATTGGGTATTTTTAAAGTGGAGATTGACAGATTCTTGATCAGTGAAGATGTCAAAGGTTATGTGGAGGAGGTAGGAGAATGGGGTTGAGAAGAAAAGATAGATCAGCTATAATTGAATGCCGGAGTAGACTCAGTGGCCTAATTCGACTCCTATGACTTAAGAACTTAAGACTGCTTGTATTTAATTTTTGACTTTCTGAGGCACTTTAAAAATGTTTCAAACAAACTGTGTGCCCAATAAGTCAACTGCTTGCTGTTCTTTCCACAAAGACCAATGTTACTTCCTTGGGACAGTCAACTACAGTGAGTAAATATCACAAAATTGTTGCCCAGACGCACAAGCCATACTCTAATTTTTGTTAAAGTTTTAGAACTTTTTTTTTTAAGGACCAGAAGAGAGATTTCAAGAATGCATTTACAGTGCAAAATAATCAATGGGGAGAAGAAATGTATGTTTTGTGTTGACAGTAAAGTGGCAGAGCTGGTCTTGAAGTATGCTTTAATCTGAAGCAGAGCAGGATTCCCTGGAGATGGTAACAGCCCATTATTTTGGTTTGATCCCAAATTGAATGCAAATCCAATGTGGCTGCAAACCTACAAATGACTCAGGAACCAGTTTAAACTTTGAAAAATAAAACATGGATTCTTTCTATCTCTCAAAACAATTCAACATCTAGCTCTTCAGAGATGGCCCTGTATTTGGACGTGCATGCTCTGAGCTTACTCCTAAACAACAGGGCTACAGTTGCAGTCATGCAGAGCCAACTATATTAACAGAATTTTGGCTGCCATAAACCCAAAGTGTTGTTTCTGGCCTTGCACTGTACAGCATTTTTATTTTAAACTTATGCATTAACTGGGATTTGATTGGCTGATTCACTGATTATGAATTTGCCTCAAGAGAAACTCCTATTCAAGATAGACACAAAATGCTGGAGTAACTCAGCGGGACAGGCAGCATCTCTAGATAGAAGGAAGAATGGTCTTGACCTGAAAAGTCACCCATTCCTTTTATCCAAAGATGCTGCCTGTCCCGCTGAGTTACTCCAGCATTTTGTGTCTATCTTTGGTCTAAACCAGCATCTGCAGTTCCTTTCTATTCAAGTTGTGTTGTGCACCATAGTTAATCTGGCTTGTGGGATTAAATGCTGAATACCCACCTTTATAAACTGGAAAAAAAATCACTTCAAAATAACAGTAAAGCTATTTGTCAATCATATGTGGATTTTGCCTCGTAAGTCAACCGACAAATCGCCTGAACATTTCTGAAGTGTTTATCCCATCGGAGTCTGATGGAGCCACAAGAGACTGCAGATGCTGTGACCTTGAGTAAACAGCAAGGTAGCTGGAGCAACTCAGTGGGTCAGGCAGCATCTGCTGGGTTCTTCCAGTAATTTGTGTTTTGCTCCATCATTGTGTGACATGGTTGAAGAAAGGAATTGAATAATTAGAGAAATTCTGCGATTAACTCTCTATAAAGACTCATCAAGGTGATCTTTGTTTGTGCTACGCCAACCTTTTGAACATTTTTCAAGTAAGGTCCTTGGCCTTAAATCTTTGCCGATAGCTGCCTTCTACCTGTTGAAAGCACAATTCCTAAAATATAGGTCCATCCTATCCAGCTGACTTAGTCAAGACTTCTGGAGACTGTCACCATAAGGGTCTTGATTTAAAAAGCTGACAGTGCGGTCTGTAGAACCTGCAATCCATTCAATGACCCAATTGAATCTAATGACATAGAGTCAAGAACCATGGTAACGTCCCTACTGAGTCTAGGCTGACCAGCAACCACCCATTTACTCTAATTTCATTTTCTTATCTCCATATTCCCATCAACCACTTATCTATACACTCGGAGCATCTTACTGCGGCTGTTTAACCTACCCACCCCACATGTTGTTGGGATGTCGGAAGATGCCAGAGCAAGTGGAAGAAACTAATAGGATCACTGAGGGAACATGTAAATTTGACAGAAACATCTTTGGAGGTCAGGGTTGAACCTGGCCTGCTGGGCTACGAGGCAACAGCTCTCACAACTATGCCACTGGGAGAGACAGGGATTTCATTGCTGCCCACAAATAAATCTTATTCTGATCTCCAAAAAATTAATTTTCAAATGAGTATGAATCTGTTTGATTTTTTAAATAATCATACAGACAAAGTAGTATACAAAAAAAAAAGAATACTTTATTGCTTAACTTTAAATTCATGTGATGCCTGCTTTTATTTGAGAAGTGTGGTGCTCTTTAGGCTAATTTGCATTATATATTCTGAAAACTAGGAATTCAGGGATAACTTAAAAGAGTTATGTGTCTTGTGTAGAATTGCTAATTATATTTATAGGACCTTATTTCTTCTGACTAAATTGCTTAACGCAATGGGATAGAAGTTACTTGTCCACCATTTAAAGGATTGTAATCCAACGACTACTAAAAAAGATTTTTAGGCAAATAAAATTAAGCATTAGTTAATGTTTTAATGTGTAGGATAGAACTACAGATGCTGGTTTAAATCAAAGATAGACACAAAATGCTGGAGTTTAGTTTAGTTTCTTAGTTTAGTTTAGAGATATGGCATGAAAATGGGCCCTTCGAATCTGCACCGACCAACAATCCCCGCACATTAACACTACTCTATGCACAGTGGGGACAATTTTACATTTTATACCAAGACAATGAACCTACAAAATTCTGGGTCTTTTAATGTCTTCTGTTTATACACTGGGTATATACATTTAGTTATCAACGTGTCAAATGTTTTATTCCGTTCAATTCAATACAATTGTTTGAATAGCATGTAGCATCTCGTGTCAAAGCCAAATGGTATCAATCCAAGTTACAAAACAGATGGTCATTAAAATGTGTGTTTGTGGGAGCTTGCTGTGTGCAAAATTGGCTGCTATATTTCATATTTTACACCATTGAATAAACTGCAAAGTACTTGATTTTTACATCTTTGGATCATGAAAATTGGCAACAAAATGCAAGTGATTCCTTCTTTCCAAAAGATTGGGCGGGCGCGACTCACGTTGCAGCGGCCCCTACAGCCTGTCTGTCTTTTTTTTTATTTTTTGTCTAGTTAAATGTAGTTGTTCGTGTTTTTTTTGTATTGTTTGTAACTGTGTATACGTGGGGGGTGGGGGGGGGGGGGGAAGAGGGGGAAACTTTTAAATCTCTTCCCTGTACGGGAGACCCGACCTTTTCCCTGTCGGGTCTCCGTTGTCGTTGGGGCCTAGCACCGTGGAGCGGCCTCCGACCGGGACGACCTGGGGGCTCCAGTCGCTGAGCCTGTGGAGCTGCGGACTCACCGTCGTGGGGCTGGCCGGCCTCGGAGCGTGGGGAGCGGTGGTGGCTCGCCGCTGCGGTTCGACCCCGGAGCTCCAGCTCCAGCTGCAGCTGCAGACCTGTGGACTATCTGGAGCTCGCAGGTCCAGGTGGGAGACCGCTCTCCGGAGCTCCCGCAACACAGCTTCTCCAGCCCGTGTCGCGGGGTAGGAGCGACCCGGAGTGGGACCGTACATCGCCCAGCGCGGCTTTAATGGCCGCGGGACATTCCAGCGCCCGCCGGGGGCTCCAGCTGTGACTTTTGGGCCTAGAGCGGAGCCGTACATCGCCCGGCGCGGCCTCAATGGCCGTGGGACTTAACACCGCCCGCCTGGGGCTTGGACCTCGGGAGAGAAATGGTGCGGGGGAGGGAGAAGACTTTGCCTTCCATCACAGTGAGGAGGAGATTCACTGTGATGGATGTTTGTGTGAATTGAATTGTCTGTGTATTTTTTTTTATGAATTGTGTATGGCTTGTAGAAACGGAGTTTCGTTCGAGCCTCTCTGAGGTTCGAATGACAAGTAATAAAATCAAATCAAATCAAATCAAATCAAATTTCACCCTTAATTAATGTTCTCTTTTAGTTTAGAGAGTTAGTGTGGAAACAGGCCCTTCGGCCCACCGAGTTCTTGCCAACCATTGATCATCCGTACACTAGTTCTATGTTATCCCACTTTCATATCCTGCACACTATGAGCTTACTGAAGCCAATTAACATACAAACCTTTTCGTCCGAGGAACTTGGGAGGAAACCAGAGCAAACAGAGAAAACCCATGCGGCCACAGGGAGAAAGTCCAAACTTCACACAGGCAGCACCTGTAGTGTGGATCGAACCTGGGACTCTGGCGTCGTGAGGCAACAGCTCCACTGTAGCAGTTCTCCTGCTGCGCCATTGTGCCACCCATTTTTCTTATAAACATGGTCAGTTCTATTGCTGGCCTGTTGATGACCAACACACACAGGTCAATTGCAATGAATAATTTGGGGGTATGAACGTTGTGGCTTGGCTCTCATTTTGTGATGTATAAGTACGATTGTTAGATTCAGAATATAACAGGAAGAGAAGTTCAAAATGAAGCAACCTATTTATTGGGCAAAAAATTGCTGGAAAAACGGCACAGTGAAATTCTTCGTTTGCAAACCAAAGGCTTACAAATAGTGGCCAGCTACGGTGCTGACAAAGTTACAAAGTACACCGGCTCCTCCTTTGTTCTCCATCCCCCGGCCGGGTCCCCATTGTTCATTGTTCTCCCATCCTCACCCCCCTCCCTCCCCATCGTACATTGCTCTTTCCCCTCCCTCACAGCGCCCCCCCCCCCCCACCAGGTCCTCCATTGTTCTTCCCCTCCCCGCACACTCTCATTGACCAAGGGTCGACCCGCGAGGCTTTGCCGCCGCCGCGAGGTTTCACCACCGTTGAGGCGCCATTGTCGCAAGGTTCCACCACCGTCGCCAATTAGTCACAGTACCTTATAATTAACTTGATTGAGAATCTGGATTAGATGAGATTTAGCAGTCTAAAGCAGCTTCCTAAAGGGCCTGTCCCACTTTCACGACCTAATTCACGACCTTTTTTACTCGTGGACATTTTTCATCAGTCTAGAAAAACGCCCCGACCTACTTGATGCCACAAGTACCTACGACTAGCATCACAACCTACCTACGACCTCCAAGACCTCCTACGACCATGCTGCGAGTATGAGCCAAGGGCAAACTCGGCAGAGGTCGTGGATTAGGCCATGAAAGTGGGACAGGCCATTTAATATATTATTAGGATACTGTGTCTGGTTAAGACTTGTTTTGCCAACATGGTAGCATAACCAATATTCCTTGACACCAACAATTAAGCCTCATTATTTAAAGTGATAGAGAGCTGCATTTGTGTTGAATTTTGGGAAGTGGTACCAAATTGTTGGCTTCCTTAAGGTGAAACATTTTAGATTCTGGAATGTTGAAGCTCTTTGTGCAGCAGAAACTGTGTAAATGAATCAGTCTGAAGAAGGGTTTCGATCCAAAATATCATCTATTCCTTTTCTCCAGAGATGCTGCCTGACCTCCATCTGGAGTTACTCCAGCTTTTGTGTCTACGGTTTAAACCAGTATCTGCAGTTCCTTCCTACACACTGTGTAAATTAATAATCTCCTTACTAGTGTGGTGGTCAGTCTGTCATAGAAATGGAAGGACAAGGGGTGAAAAGCCACACCAGTGTAAAGAGGCTTGTGAGGAAAGTGGTGTATGGGCCATTTAGGTTTAGGCTAGCTACTGTTAGCATATTATATTATTTTGTCTGGATATTTCCTGCAGAATTATTTTGAACACTTGGAGGCGAGTGCTTTATGCTTTTTTGGACATTACATATGGCGTAGTCACGGGGAGTGACCAGATCAGACCAGTCTAGGGAGAGAGAAGACGCAGTTCTTATCAGATATGTGAGAACGGCAAGTTACAGTTTGTATGAAAATAAGGAACACCTGGAATGATTCATCTCTTTGTTTGTACAACTACTTCAATAAAGAATCAATGAAACTGGAAATAACAACTGGAGGATCTGTTTTTTTATCGTCTACGTAACTTCACTCTTAACGGGAATGGAAAGTTGGACATTGGAAAAGTTTGAAAATGCCATGACAAGTGTGAAAAGAGTGAATGATAATTGGTTCCTGTAGAAGGCAAACATCTGGCATATGCATGACAAACTGCAACGATAGTTAAGCAATCCCACAACATATGGTGACATGAGAGATGACAGATGTGGGAATATTAAACAAAAAATTTTGTCCACAATCAATGGATCAGATTCATGCTCTGTAGTCCTACCATACCCAATGGTGGTGAAAATTCTGCATGTCTCCAATGACCTTTACCAATTTCTACAGAAGTAACAAAGAATACATCACCACAGTTTGGTGTGGCAGCTGCTCTGCCCAAGACCTCAAGAATTTGTAGAGAGTTGTGAACACAGTCCAGTTTGTTACACTACCACCATCCCCTTCCCCATGTCCTTCCCCTTTCCCCCTCCCCCACCCTATCCATTTATACTTCACACTGCCTCAGGAAATCAAGGACCACCCACACCCTAGTCATTCTCTTTTCTCCCCGTTCCTGTCAGGCAGAAGGTATAAAAGGTCAAATACCAGGTATCATGTGGAGAATGTATCGTCTTCTTATACGCCAAGGATTATTGTCACCACTCACAAGCCACATGCCAGGAACATGGTAGATAACTCCATGTATCTGAACGAGTGTAACCTACTTGGAAGGAACGAAGGAGGACTCGGCGTGGTGCGACCGCCATGAAGGAGGGGGAAGAACCACGGGGACCCGGTGTGGGGGAACGGCGTGAAGGAGGTGGGGGAGAACAAAGGGGGACCTGGCGCGGGGGTCCCTTTATGGGCCACTATTTGTATACCTTGGGCATGCAAACAGAGGATTTCACTGTGACGTCACCTGTGACAATAAAGTATTAATTAATTAATTAATTGATGAGAACCCTATCTGCCATCTTAAACATTCACTCCATTTACTGCCTTGACAGCAATGTGGGCCATAGCATTCACTGACCTCAGCTACCTGACAGTACTTCTCAAACACGCGACCTCTATTATCAAGAAAGTGAAATGGCAGTGGAGACTTGCAACAACTACCATCCACAGTTCCCCTCCAAGTTGCACACGACCCCGACTTGAAATTATGTTGCTGTCTCTTCATTGTTGCTAGTCTTGGAACTCTCTTCCCAACAGCACTATGGAAGTAGCTTCAGTAGAAATACGGTTGCAGTTCAAGGTTTAGCACGTCTGCTTTCTCAAGGGTAGGTTGGCTTGGTCAATCAACGCTGGCTTTTCCAGCATCCAGAAAACTATATTTAGAAGGACACACTCATTATATTTGGCATTCAAATTAATGTGGTCGTTCACCTTGTGTCCTTTTCAGTCTTGACAATATGCCACAACCTTGCATCAGGCAGCAATGAATAACTTTAGCAGCTTTCAGCAAACTCAGAATTGTGCCGTGATTTGGGGCTTCTGATGGGGAAAGGGCGCTATTCAGTTAACTTGCATTCCCTACTGGGTGCCCATATTATTTCTGCACAAAAGTTCTTACAGAATGGAAACAGGTTATTCTGTACAACAGGCCTATGCTGGAGTCTGCACCACATCCTTCTCTCTTTTCATCTAACTCAATTAGCATATACTGTACAAGTCTGTGCTTGGCTCTCTCAATGTACTTATCCAAATCGTCATTATTACATTTATTTGTTTTAACTGGGCAGTGAGCTTCATATTATAACTGCACTTTGGGTAAAGGAGTCTCTCCTGAATTCCCTAATGGCCTTATTAGTGATTATCTGATGTTTATGGCCCCTAATCTGGCCTCACCCACAAGTAGAAACATCTGCTCTACAACCACTCTTTCAAAGCCTTTTATAATCTTTTAGATCTCGGTCAGGTCACTCTTCAGCTGTGGAAACTCAAGATAGCCCTAATGTGCATCTTATGCTCTCTTTTTGCCTAATCTGGTTCTCTTGTGAGGAGTATGGAAGTAAAAGACTGCTGATTATCTACTGAGGTTATGAATAGACTGCACTGGTTGACCTCGTGGAGCTCTGGTTTAAAAGGCCTTGGTTTCAGACATTACGTTACCGGGACTTTCGGACACGCAGGGAACGGACACGGGATTTATGAGAGAAAATGAAAAAATCTACCTTTCCCAATTTATCAGGACAACTCCCACAGGGATACACCCCATCACATATTCTATTCTGCGTGGAAATAGTGCTGGACTGATGTGCGAATTGTGCTATCCATGTATTAAAAACATTTGATGTTGGCATGCAGAAATGGCAGGATTGTGAGTTTACATTGAAACTGACACAAGATCAGAATTCGTCCTCAGCAGATTTGTTTCTGTGATCAGCACAAATATTCTGCAGACAAGCTGGAGCTGAACTCCAGACTCCCCAACACTGCAAATCCCATCACCATTTCCACCAGCTGCAATGGGATACCACCAACCAGTCACATTCCCCCCCCCCCTCCTCCAACACCATCCCCCCCCCCCCCCCCATCTGTCCCTTCTGCTTTCTGTAGGGACCCCTCTCTTGGTGACGCCTTGGTGAAATTCATATACCCCCACCCTTACATGTCCCCCCAACAAAAAAAGACACAAAGTGCTGGGGTAACTCAGCGGATCAGATAGCATCTCTGGAGAACATGGGCAGGCGATGTCCTGGATTGGGATCCTTCCTTAGATGATTGTCGTGGAGGGTGAGGGAGGGAGAAAGCTGAAAAAAAAAGTGGTAGGACAAAATTTGGCAAGCGATAGGCGGATACAGGTGAAGAGGGGGGTCTGATTGTCAGATAGTTGGACAAAGGCCAGAGATGAAAAGACTATCATGTTCTCAAGAGAACATGTTCACCTATCCATGCTCACCTGAACTGCTGAGTTACTCCAGCACTTTGTATCATTTTTTTTGTAAACCAGCATCTGCAGTTCCTTGTATCTACCTGTTCCTAGGCACCATCCTCTAAGACTGCAGGAATCGAAACACTTATCACTCACGAAACACTCCTCCCCCTTTACCACCATCCGATGACCGAAACACACCTTCCAGATGAAGCAGAGATTCACGTGCATCTCTCCCGACTTGTCTATGGAATTTGGTGCTCTCAACGTGGCCTCCTCAAAGACTAAACATAGACAGGGCAACTGTTTAGCAGGGCATCTGTGCCCCGTCCTCATTGGCAATCTTCAGCTTCTGAACGCATGGTGTCTCTCCTCCATTTCCTATCCCCACACTAACCTGCCCATCCTCGCCCATCTCCACTGCCAGACACAACCTAAAAGAACAACACCTCATGTTTCATTTAGAGAGCCGACAAGCCAGTGCTGTGAACATCTATATTTTCTAATGTCAGGTAACCCGCATCTGTGTTCCTTTTCTTCTCCTGCTGATCCACTTAGCTTCTCTTCCTTTGTTCGTCCTTTATGTCACCCCCGTCCCTCTGATTTTGTAGATTTGTTTCCCTCCCCCACCTTGCTTCATCTGCCCATCACCCATGCACCTATCCATCCGAGTTTCACTGCCCCCCTCCCCCCTAGCTTACACTCCCTCTCACCTCCCCCATCTGGTTCCATCTGCCCAGCATCCCTTCCCTATTGAGTTCCCTTTATTGCCTTTGATCCTCTGTCTTTCCCAGCCTCTCCTTCCACCTGCCTCGATCTTCCCATTTTTGTTCCTATCTTTTTCTAGCCGTTAAGGGCCTGTCCCACCAGCATGCAACTCTATGTGATAAACGCGATCAAACTAGAAGCGGGGGCCGCGCGGAGGTCGGGTGATCCCCTGTACAGGGCCGTTCCCACCAGCATGTGCCTGCATGCGGCAAGCGCGACCAAACCGGCAGCAGGGGCCGCGCGGAGGTCGGGTGAGTGGCGCAACGCGGCGCAAAGTGAGGCGAACTTGGAGCGAAGTCCAAGGTAAGTTCGCCAGGACAGAGAGGGGCACACAGAGAGGGGCACCGAGGCACACACACACACACAGGGCCACGGAGCCACACACATAGAGGGTCACGGAGGCACTTACAGATAGGTTCACGGAGGCACGATGTCCGGGCGGTGTGTAAATGTCGAGGCGACTGCAGCTGACAAGCCGTTGCCATGCGGACTTTTTGGACATAGTCGGTTTTTCGGAGCCCCGCGCGGTGTCGGGACGAACTCCGCACAATTCCGGCGATCGAAGTGGGACCGGCCCCGCTACGCTGGACGGCTCAAGCGACCACGTTAGCTCGCGCTAATCGCAGAGAGTTGCATGCTGGTGGGACAGGCCCTTAACTCACCAGTCTCAAAACATGCCTCCTCTCTCCCAGCCCACCTGGTTCCACTTGGTTCCATCTGCCACCTCTCCGCCACCTGTCCCACTCCTTGGTCTCACCTCTTTATCTTGATTATCTTCCTTCAATACTCTCAGTCATCATGCAGGGTCTTGACTCAAAGCCTCTACCATCACAGTTGCTGCTTGACCCACTGAGTAGACACACTAGATCCAGCATCTGCAGTCTCTTGTGTGCAGGCTGCTGGTTGGCACATTTACAGAGCCTTAGACTTTCCTCTGAAGATTGACATTTTGAATCTGCTCTTGCTCCCTCTCGTTCTAGCACGCCCAGGTTTCAAGCTCACCCTTTGCAAGCTGGGTTGTCTTATCTTGTTTTTGGATGTGACAATCCCCCAGGTGCAAACCAATGTGGCTGACCAACCAACACTGTGGGGGTGGCAAAGGTGGTGCCAGCAAGAACAAAATCTAGAGGTTGCACATGGTCCGGAGGGCTGTCCACCTCTTATTTTGTTGCTGCATTTGGGCCCTCCTCTCCTGATAGACCTGGAAAAGGCAGAGGGACAAGGGTTAAATGCTAATGGCATGGATGGCTACAGTCGAGTATGAGGCAGCTCGAAGCAGCACATGTTATCATGCATTATCTGTGTGAGAGAAATTTCTTGGACAAACAATGCGGAAAATGGATTATGATAACTGAAATCTTAATTGGATTAAGCTAATGAAATGTGTAGGAAGGAACTGCAGATTTGCTGGTTTGAACTGAAGATCGACACAAAAAGCTGGAGTAACTCAGCGGGTTAGACAGTATCTGGAGAAATGGAATAAGTAAATTATTCGTGTGTGTGTATATATTTATATAACGGTATATGGACACACTGATCTGTTCTGTATTATTCATGCCTACTATATTCTGCTGTACTGAAGCAAAGCAAGAATTTCATTGTCCTATCTGGGACAAATGACAATAAACTCTCTTGAATTTTGAATCTTGAAGTATCGTTTCGGGTCGAGACCTTTCTCGACCTGAAACTTCACCTATTCCTTTTCTCCAGAGACGCCGTCTGACCCGCTGAGTTGCTCCAGCTTTTTGTATCTATTTTAAGATAATCAAAGTTGGATTAAGATAACTATAGAATCAATGGAGGATTATGCCTCTCAATGTTCCATGCCATCTCTCCTAATGAGAAATGGAAACCGGAGCTATTAATCCATGCCCTTCTCCCTCCCCTGAAACCTAACTGTAAAATGAAAGGGGGATGGTTCGTATGTGGTCTGGTGAAAGGGTGTGAGATTATCATTGAGGGGTTTGAGTCGTAGAGGTGACGTGAGAAAGATGATACAGGCATGGTAAGGTGAGGAGTGTACTTGAGAAAGCAGCAGGTACAAAGTGCAGAGGATTCAGAAACTTTAGTAAATTGTAATATTGTAATTGGAGCAGAATGATCCAAAATTGGGGGTGTATATAGTGTGAGAATACTGCGGTCCTAGGATTAGGGAAGATAGATGCAAGATGTGATCCTTACCTTGGCCGTCCAGCTTGGGTCATTATTCTTCAGCTGATACTGCAGGCAGACCCAGGGTGAACAGTGTCTAACACTGTTGACCTATTTGTCTATCCGTGGGGGACAGGGTGCAGTTTCCTGTACACATTTGAGAACAGTATCTCCATCTTTGTTGAATCGTCAGATAGAAACATAGCAGCATCTGAGAATCAGAGTGGTGGTATATTTGTGCATTTTGGGCTAACTGTACAGTCTATATTAAGGTATGGATATCATAAAGGTAAACCTCCCAGTGTACAGTCTTCGTTTAATTGTTGTCACTGATGCCTGGTTTTCTGATCCACTGTGAAGAGTTGTCCTTAAAATGTACTAGAAAGAGCGGCAGTAAAATAAAACGTAACACCAACTTTATTATATGCCTGTCTTCCTCTTGTTTTTGGCAGCAGATGAACTTTCGCCACGATAAGCCTCATTAAGATGTCTATTCTATCAAGTGCTATTTTATTGCAGTTGCCCTGACAAAATAATGCTCAATTGCAATAGTCAAACCAATTTGAAATCTGGAGGTTAATGTACTGTAAAAATCTATCAAACACAACCATATTCTTGAGATGTTTAAGAAGGAACTGCAGATGCTGGAAGGGTTTGGTTTCGGCTCGAAATGTTGCCTATTTCCTTCGCTCCATAGATGCTGCCTCACCTGCTGAGTTTCTCCAGCACTTTTGTCTACCATATTCTTGTTATAATGTTTAACATTTTTGTTTTGGAAAGTGATTTTAAATGTTCAGCAGGAGGGCAGGAATGGGGCCAGGATGTCATGCTTGTGATCTTACTGTAATCAAATGGTATGAGACCACTTCTGGTGGCTACACTTCACTGCTTGGGTCTGGACTTTGTATCAGATGGGCCATATGGCCAGCTTATTCAAGAACCTCGCCCTGCTGGACAGCTCGGGAACTTGTGTAGGAATGCTGGTTTATGCCCAAGGCAGACACAAAATGCTGGAGTAACTCAGCGTTTAGGGCAGCATCTCTGGATAGAAGGAATGGGTGACGTTTCGGGTCGAGACCCAAATCAAAATGTCACCCATTCCTTCTATCCGGAAATGCTGCCTGCCCCATTGAGTTACTCCAGCATTTTGTGTCTATCATCAGCTTGGGGAACTTGGTTTAATTAGTGCACTTAATTTAGTGCACTTTATTGCTGCTGCTTCCCTGATTAATTTGGAAGATGGTTCAGAACAGATAGTAATGTTTTCTTACTGATGTGATGTGCACTGATCCACCAGGACTTTTCTTACCTGTTCTCCGTTGGCCTTTAAATTTTTAACCAGATTTTTACATAATGGTGGCATCTGACTGATAGCAAAAGGAGAGTGGGGGATGTGATTAGAGTCAATTTTGGAAATTTGGAGATGTGATTTCAAAAAATCTTTTTTGAAGACATCATAAGTACACAAATACAAAGACTTTGTTTTTGATTTGCATCTTAATTGACCATAGTTAATCCCACCCCTGTACAATCCATTAAGTTAAAGGTGTTCACTCATTAATATTTCAGGATACCAATCTTCCCAATGACTTAAGTCGTGGTAATCATCCAGTCCTATTTTCTCTTGCTGCAATTTTTAAAGTTAATAATGATTTCCATATGGTAAGCATATGTCATATTGTAATATATTACCCCATGGACATGAAAGGATTATTAGCATGACAAAAGAGCTTGAGTTTGGTGCCTTACTGGTAAATCGTAAAGTATTTCTGCATATTTTTGCCTTGCGAAGATTGGAGCTGACGTTCACTATATTACCTTAATGACCAACACATGGCTAAAACATGTGGGCAAGTAGGTTTTAGATACTGGTGGCTTATCTTGTATTTCTGTAGTCTTAGCAACCGTGAATGTACACTGGAGTGTGGATTTGTGAAAATTGAATGGTGCATTTACAAAGAAATGCTGTGTATACTATGCAGCTTTTGTAACGGTCAATTGTGGTGTGTAACATTATTAATGATACTGTGAAGTGAAAGGTTAGTATCATAACCATCTAGCTATAATATTGCTGCATCTCCGAAGGAGAATTCTGCCCAAAGTACAATGCACTGTGCAATACCCTGATAAGACCAGGTCAACAAATGTACTCTGACATTCATATGATACCTTTTTGTCCGTAGCCTTCAGATCTTCCCACTTACAGATGAAAGCGAACTATATAACATTCCATTTTCCATTTGTATCATTTTGAAAGTGACGTTGATATGTTTGAATAAGTTAGCCAAACACCAAGTGTTGCTCATACTGGTTTTTTTTAATGTATCACAATGAGCAAGAAACATACTTGATGAAGTATTTTCAAAGGAGTATATTCAATTACCATCTACAATTAACTTAACTATGACAACAAGGTTTGTGACAAAATTTTTAAAGTTCGAAATCCATGTGGTTGTTAGTTTCCATGATTTTGGTACAGTTGAAATTTTTTCGTTGTTACAGTAACAAAAAAACTAACAAGACTACATTATAGAAAAAACATCAAGAACATCATTTTTGGTTTAACTTGCTCTTTTTTTGTACATTGCAAGGCTGGAGATACCTCTTTCACCTCAGGGTTAATGTTTCCAAAGTTGCCCAAGATGTAAAAGTCAATGTTGTTCACAGTGGGCAGTTTCTCCACAAGAACGACAATAATCTTCTTTATTGTCCAAGAACTTAGATACATCAAGTATGCTGACTTGTGTTAATGCTTCTCTTGTCTTATTCTTTTTCCCATGCCACAAAAAAATGGACACTTTCAATGCGGCACCATTCTCATTGCTTAAAGCTTTGGCCACATTCATATATAGTTAAATAATTTTTTTTCAAAAAACTGCTCAGTGCTTTTTTCCAGCTCCGTGTTTCAGTACTGGTGGTGCCTTTAGATGCAAATATGTTCCGTCCACTTTTCACCTGTACGTCTTGCTACGTTTAACTGTAAAACTTGGGTAGCCTGACCCGCACAATTATTAGTCTTTGTAAATGGTAGAGTACAAGTGCTACTGAACAGACTTTGGAAACAAAGGTCAGAGTTCCAAGAAAATACAAACCAGAAAATTGCACCTTAAGAGGCCATGTCATAGTATATAAAGATAAAAAACATAAAACAAACCAGTATTTAAAATATAATGCTAGTGTTAAAATGTTAACAGTTAATGAGGAAAATTATATATGATACAGAAACATACTAACATACAAATTAACAGTTAAATGCCGAATATATTTCATAGAATCACATCAAAAAACAAAACAAAAAACAAAAACTGTACAACCTTGGAATAAAATTTTTCATCTTGTGGGAGCTATTTTTTTCTTAACCTCATTTAGAAAAGAATTTGAATTTTCCGTTTTTGAACGTTATCTTTATGTAAAATAGGCCTACTTTTAAATGTAATTTAAACTTCTGTTTTCTCTGAAACCAAAGAGTTATACTATCTGCATGTTATTATTACAAAAAAATCATTTTTGCACTGTGCACAAGCCTGATTATGAATATGTACAACAGCTTATTGACTACTTCAAACAAAATAAAACAAACAAAAAAAAAAAAAAGATTTTAAAACAAAGTATCAGTCCCTGCAACAAACTCCAAGTTGATAGTTTGGAATGAACTGGAGTTCTGCAATTTTTTGTTGGCTTTTGACTAGTAAAAGCATCAACCAAACTGAACCATGGAAAGGTGTATTCACAGTCTAAAAATGTTCCATTTGCAACAGAAAGATGAAGAAAGGAATATCAAAAAAGCAGAGGCTAAAACTGATTTATTTGTTTCCAGTAAAGCTTAGCAAAAAGCAAGATATAAGCAAGCATCTATTGTGTGACTACAACATTTGCAGCAAAAAAAGATTTTTTTAAAAAGAGTTCAGACCTTTTTATGCTAGTAATGAATTTTTTTGACATTAATGTGACTACAGAGATGTACATAACAAGTGCCCAAATAACAAAGACATTTTTTTTTAAAAGATCACTATCTGATATCCTTGGTAGGAGCAGTGTCTTCTAACCACCACTGCACTTATTCCACAATACAAGGACAAACCTTTAAGTAAAAAGTTTTTTTTGGTATTTTTATTTGTTTTGTCTTCAGCCACTCCTTTGCTTGCAGAAGAAGCAATGGCAGTGACCTGGATATTACCATTCCTTTTTTGTTAAATTTTTATTAAATCAGAAGAACAAATTCTCAAGTATAAAGATGCCTCTTTTCACCTTTATGCACCAATGGTGAAAGTGTATGTCTTTGGATTTTGTTAAAGCGCGAGAATTTTTTCTCTTGTGTCAAAGAAAAAAATAATTAATTTCCTCCCTCCCTCCCCCCCCACCCAAAAAAAAAACAGACTGCTGCCACACTACACAAAAAACAAATGTCTGCTTCATAGGAAAATTTTCCACAGCATCTACAAAAGCAGAGAGGTAAGTGCACAAAGGTTACAGACACAGGTAAATAATCATTATGTTCCTTAAAGGTTCACAAAAAAATTGAAAAGGACCCTATCCACAAAAAATCTTTAAATTTACTTTTTTTTTCTTCCTTCTATAAAACTAGAGCAAACCACCTTCAGAGAGGAAGGTGAGCGTTAAGGAAGGTGTCAAGGTTGGAAGGGGAAGGTGGGAAAGGAAGGAATACGACAGAAAAGCATAGACCAGTAACTTGATTCAATCTATCCTACAGGAATGAACAAGACAACATCAAAATGAAGAGCTTTCTGTTGGACAATACAAAAGCTAATGTACACAAAGGTTTTCAATCTACCATACTGTTTAGGTCATTTCCAATGCAACAACTACTCAACACCAAAATGTTCATATCTATCATAAATACAGAAAGTTAGTTTTTTCTTTTAAACTCATTGTTATCTCAGTTACAAGTCCTCAACACTCTTGTGTTTTGGTGGCAATGGGAGTGCTCAATTATCCCTCAGATTATGCAGCAGAAGAGCTATTCTTTGTAAATCCCCAGTTAAGATGTGTTTCATATTTTTCAACTCTTTCAATACTTTCTGCCAGTTTTGGAGAAAAAAAAAAAATCATCGCCTGGAACAAAAAAAATAATAACAGAAAAAATATATAAACAAAAGCAAAATATGATTCAGAAAACAGAACAAGGTGTGAGCTATTGACCTGAGAATACAAGACATTACATTTTTTTAGCTAGCCATTGGTATCCGAATGCTTACATAGCAAGAAATCTAAACTGTAAATGGTGGATTGTCATCCCATAAGGTACATGCTGACATCTGCTGTGCTATCAACTTAGGACATGTTTGCACTGGGGAAATAAAGGGTTTTTGGGTTCAAAGACCACTGTAATTAAATTGAGGCAGTTCATTGCTTTCTGGTTTCTGTCATTGCTCAGCTAACCATAGTACCTTCTAGCAACCAGTGTAATAGGTTTAGATGTTGCCAGCATATCAATATGAGACAACAATCCTGAAAGATTTTATTTTTTTGGTTAGAAGCTTTGGAATTGCAGTTAGTCTTTTTTGAAATTGTTTTGTATTTTTTTATTAATCATATTGTCCATCTTCAAGCTTACAATCTGAAGGTGTCCATTCCTACACTAGTCAGACTACTGTCTCTGCGGCAACTGGGGTCATCTGGACCCTCCAGTGGGCAATCCAGGCCATCTGACTTCTGGCTGAGCTCACTGTCAGACTCATCTGAATAGCCATCTGTTGGTATAGAGGTCTGAACCCCTGAGGTGCTGCATGAACTTGAGGTAACTGTTGAAGATGAGGAGAGAGAAGGTAAAGAAGAGGGCTTCCTGACTGAGGCTCGGGAAAGAATGTTAGGCCAAGATTTTATGGAGGCATGGGGGGAGAGGCTGGAGGAGGGCCTGTCGTTAGAGTGAGTGGCAGACTGCGAGGTAGATGCGGTGTTAGGATCGGGAAAGCAGGCTGAGTGAGGTAATAAACTAGCGTGCTCTTTGGCGTATCTTGCTGCTCGTTTGATTGTTCTGTGTTTGTGCAAGGTTGACTCGAGATGTTGACTTAGAGCTTCATCCCCGCTCAGTGTAGTATCACAGGCCAGGCAGTGGTAGGTGCTGGTGGGAACACGGAGCACCATCTCTTGCAGATTTATCACAGACTGACCGAAGAAACATATTGACTGCAGGTGGCTCATGGCTGTCTCTTCATCAGTGAAGACCATCTGACACTTGCGACAGACCAACTTGTACTGCACCTTTGGAACAATGAACAGGTCAAGCGAGTCCGTACTTTTGCTTTCTGTTTGTTGTCGTTCTTCAGGTTTTGGAAGGGATGGTTCTCTGGGCGCACTGGCTTGCTCTTGTGTTTTGGTAGATTCTTTGGCGGATTCTTTCTCTGGGGAAGTTGTTAGTTGTGGGGCAGGGAGTTGGCTTGGTTTAGGCTGCTGCTTTGGCTGTTGATGCTGCTGCTGCTGCTGCTGCTGCTGCTGCTGCTGCTGTTGCTGTTGCTGTTGCTGCTGCTGCTGCAGCTGTTGCTGCAACTGTTGCTGGAGCTGCTGCTGCTGCTGCTGTTGCTGCTGCTGCAACTGCCTCTGCTGCTGCTGGAGGGCATCTTGTAGACTCTGCTGATATTGCTGATATTGCTGCAGCAAAGAACCTGGCGACAGCCCCATCAGCGCTTGGGACAAAGCTGGGTTGTAAGGAAAGAGGCCCTCCATCCCATACATTGGCTGTAGGTATCCTCCTTGAAGGGCTCCAGGAATTTGTGGGGCGTAATATGGAGAAAAACCCGGCACAAAGTACGGCAAGAACTGGCTGGTGAGTAGGGCAGTTGGATCAGAAGCCAGTGCATTTTGCAGAGCCTGAAGCTGGGCTGGGTCTACCACATACTCCATGCCAGGAAGCGGCACTGACGTGCCTGTGCTGTTGTCGTTTTTCTCCTTGTTCGGTGTGGGCGCCGAATCCGTTTTATCTTTCTCCTTTTCTTTTGCCCTCTCGTTCTCTTTGCTTTTGCGTTGTTCGGGTTGTTGCTGCTGCGTGGCTGATGCTGGGCGCGGAGCTGTAGCGGTAGCCTGTGTCGGGGCCTGGGAAGTCAATGAAGAAGCTTGCTTGCTTGGCAGTCCAGTGGTTGGAAGGCCAGGGGAGGGTACAGTTGAAGCAGGAATGCCCAAAAGGTTAGATTTAGGAGAAGTTAAAGCTAAAAACAAATAAAAAAAGTAGAAGAAGCATAAACACTTTCATGCCCACAAGGTTACCGAGGATTACAAAAATACATCTTTCAATTTATTGTACAACATTGCAGATAATGTTACATTTTTATGGTGCATAACTTCTAGCATGAATTGAATTCTTCAAATGCAATATTCCATTTACATCTTTACGCCAGCTTGCTGGGCACTGACAAAATAAGTGACTAGCACCAAGCTGATCAGAGCCACACGGGAAATTGAGGTGGCTAGGGTTTAATCTCTATATTGGTGCCATTTGGTGCTTCCACAGCACAGGTATAACACAATGGTATGTAACCTAGCGTTATAGAGAATAATGTTCTAAAAACAATTGCATCATTGGGATAAAATGGTGGTTAGCTGCTAGAGTGTTTCAAATTCACAATGACTATGGTTTTTTTGCAGCATTTTCAAAAATAAAGGTCCTTTAACAGCAATATATTTATTTTAGTTACTGCTCACTAAAAAGTGCTAAAGGCTGTATGTTACATCAGGGTAATAGAGTATCATTGCACAAGTGTCAATAGAAATGATTGCTGGTCAATGGCCACCTATAGTGAAACAGATAGACAGCTCATAAGAGACAATGGTGTCTGAATGGAGATTTCATGGAAAAATTTCCCTAGAGTTTTATCTCCAAGGCAGCTTTTTATCTTAACCTTCGAGTTAAGACCACCTCTACTTCCCTATTGAAATTTGAGTTTATAACCAATTCAGCTCAAGAAATACAAATAGTGATCCTTAATCCATCAATGGTTTTATATACAATTTGCATTATGCAATCACGCTTTGCTGCTGGATTGCCTGCAGCTCAACCAATGTAGTATCTTTTGTTATTATGCTTTTTTATTCAGTACGCAATAGTATTTAATATTTTACCTTTCTGAAACTTTAATGCATATGGTGTAGGACTCTCTCAAGCTTTAACTAGTTCTGCTTTGAGGTTCAACTGGCTTAATGCCAGGTAAGCAGTTCTGAGCTCTTTGCAGCTTCCGAAGTGGCAATAAGGTGGAATGAATCCTGCACACTGTGACTAGTCCTCCAAGTTGCATCTTAAACTGAAGACTGGTGAAGTATCCAGTTCTTACTCCTATTAGTCTTATTATTAAGAATTCATTCTGTAAAGATCTGTTGGCAGGGAGCTTTCAAGTAATATTATGCTGCTAGTTGCAAACACATTATTGTCACTAACAATCTCTAATAAGGGCTAGCTAGTAGACACATAAATTTGGTCGTTCAAGTTATAAGTAACAATATCTTGTTGTTGTTTGGAAAGTTTTATATTGGCAGAATTGTTAAGATGTTAGCATGGCAGGACCTGTACTTTGAGCTGTGCTGGATTAACCCATCTCAAATAAACCCCAAAGGATTGTAATTTGTGCAGTTGGAGAGGAGGTGGGAAATATTCTGCACCTGAACACTATCTAAGGAGCATTGCTGGAATGTGAAGGAACTGGGATGAGCTGATTTTCATTGGATGGCAACACAAACGATGCAGCGTCAGACATGATGGATGGGCATGGTATAAAAAATAGTTATGTTTATGTGAAACTTCTCTCTTGTCCCTTCAGTGAGGTACAAAGTGACTAGGAATAAATCAAAGGAATAAATGTCTTTGATTTGATTTGATTTGAAAACCCCAATTTCGAAGCAATTTTTAATTTTAACTTATAATAATAAGCATGCCCAAGTAAGCAATGAACAGAGAAAATTACAGAGCACAAGTCCACATAAATGTGAAATGGAATATGCTAAGAGATTAGAATAAGTGGTAGATTCTTCCTGTTCATGAAGCACTTTACTTTTAATAGTTTGGTGCCAACTAATGTGATGTTAGCATGCAATGTAGCAGAATGATGTATTAAAATAGGCATAACCCCACGAGATGAGTTCACATAAGGTCAATAGAAAAGTGATGAATTAGGGAGACAGTCTGTAGTTTAAAAGTTTTCAAGACCACTGCAGAAAATCCCAATAATGACTGAGCAGTTGCTCTGTAGAGTTTGATGAAAATTAATTTCTTAAAAAATAACAGCCAATTCTGGTTACCCGATGATTTATATGCAAGTTTATCGCTTTAAATAATCAGCAATCCCCATTAGTTTTGTTTGAGCTTCCTGTTATATTCTTATAACCAGGATGGCATGATAACATTCCTGCAGAATAGTTGAACCTAATATCCTTGGCTGCACCTGAAGAGATATTCCATATCTCTGCCACAGGATTTGGAATGAAATTTGTCTCCATTTCAAATTAAATACAATTGTTTCAGTTTATAATTTATTCATTCATAGAACATGCCAAACATCGAGGGGCAAACCAGATAAAGTCATTCTTTAAAGAAAGTGATGAAGGTTCCTACTTTAAGAAAATGGTTACTTTTGCTACACACTATAAAATATGCAGTGTAGGTACTGAAGTAATGGTAGGGCATTTTAAATACCGGTTATATGCGTAATTCAATATAACATGGCAGTATCTCTTTGAATGCCATTTAATAAAATAGTAAAACATAAATTTGTAATATAAAAAGGAGAGCAAGACTTTGTTCCAAAGTTTTCCTTGCAATCCGTTCTGTTCAATAATATTTTTAATGATATGGATGACCTGATGTAAAAAGTGTCAATAGTCTGGAATTTATCATATTTAAATAAAAGTTATGTCCAGATCTTCTACATCAAACAGAATAATTCTGTCGGAAAGTTTAGTACTGTTTTCATCAGAGCTGCTATCAGGATTACCTGGTGGAGAGATCACTCTATAAATATGGCTCCTACTTTAAGATGATAACTGAATCGGCAACCTTATTACATGAACATGTAACAAAATTAAAAGTTGGTAATGCGTGATGAGATACTTTCAATTTTGTAGATAGTTAGGGTGGGTCGGGCACATCCTGACAAGGCACCTCAACACCAACTTCAGAAGAATATCTCGCAGCACTTAACTCTGGAGCTTTCTAGGTTGCAAAATATCCTAAAACTTTTATCAATTTATTAGAGTGCATTGATATTCTCTACAATTTGTGTTAACCCTGTTGTGAGCAGCCTTTAGAGACAGGACACCTTCATCCTATCTGCTGGGCTGGATTTGATTCCAGGTGATACAAGTTAAATTTGTATGGTAGGCAAATATCAGATTGAAATCTACCAATATATCTATGATATGTAAACTTAAAACTATTAATGCTACCCACCTGCATTAGATGAAGTAAAGCCAGGTAAAGATGAAGGACTGCCCACACCTGGCAGTAATACAGGCGAAATCCCTGGCAAGGTTGGGTAGGCAGTAGGAAGATTAAGAGCTTGTACTGGTGGATTATCAAACAAGCCCTGCTGCTGAAGTGTTTGCTGCTGTGTCGCCAAACCAAGAACCTCATTAGCTTTTTTAATGCGGTCTAGTTCTTGTTGAGCCATTAGCCGACGGACAGTGGCAGGATCAATGTACTCAACTTCTTTATCCAGCTGGCTTCCAATGGTCTCCTTCACTTTGAAGATATGTTGATGGGAAAAGATATGGTCTCGAACAGATAGCCGGGCACTATACTTGATGCCACACAAAGTGCATTCTGCTTTGGGTCCTTCATAATTTGACTGATTAATACCAAAGTGTTTTGCCATATTCAGTTTGGATTTCTTCTCTTTAGCCCTAGCATTCTGGAACCACACTTGAACAACTCGTTTTGGCAGTCCTATTTCATTTCCCAAAACCTCACACTCCAGCATGGTAGGTGTTCGATAATCATTGAAGCAGGATTTCAACAGTTTCAGTTGGAGATTTGTCATCTGGGTGCGGAAACGCTTCTGCCCTGGACGTTCCCCGTCCAAGAGCCTCGACATTGAGCTGCTTCCAAGATGACTGGGCGAACAGGGATCAGCAAGGCTTGATGTCTCGCTGTAATCAATTGTACATTCATTTTCCAATTCCCTAGCATTATAGCTCGGCGATGGACTGACCAAGCCCGATGAAATCCTGTCTTCATTATCCTGCATTGATGACTGCATCAACTTCTGAAGACTCTCAGTTTGATAGAGGGCCTGTTTAGAGTCAGCCATTACCCCAGTTGCACTGTCGTTGTCTGCATTTGCTTCATCTCCAGTTGTAGTGTCAGTAATAGCTGTGTTTACTGATGAACAATCATCATTATCAAGCCTAGTTTGGTCATATCCCAAATTGACTGAGGAAATTGTAGGACCATCAAATTCTTCAAGCCCCTCTACTTTGATAGATGACGGGCTGAGAAGAGCTTTGGGTGAGAATTCTCCACTTTTGTTCACAGGTGACAGACTGGCGCACTGGCTGTCGCTATTTATTGATGAAAGCTGGGCAAAACTGGAGCAATCCATCGAGTCTGCCTTCAATATGTTTCCTCCATCGCTATCGGTTGATAAAGCAGAAGACATGATCAGGCTGTACCCAGCACGTTTAGCTTCATGCCAGTGTCGGGATCGGATGTGGGCTTCGAGTGCTGTCTTAGCCTTGAAGAGGGCTCTGCAGAATGGACAGCGCCGATGAGCCTGCGCGGGCCCAACCGCTCGAAACTGGCCCTTTCTCTCTCGGGCACGTGTGTTCTGGAACCAAACTTGAACTACTCGTTTTTTGAGACCTACTTCATGTGCAATATGATCCAACATTTTTCGTGTTGGGTTGGAATCCAGCAGATATTTTTGGTAGAGAATCTCTAATTGCTCTGGGGTGATGGTGGTCCTTAAGCGCTTATCTCTCTGAGGCTCGTCCCCGTTGTTTCCACTATCATTGTCCCCGGGACTGACACTTGCCTTTTCTTCCAGTTTTCTTTTCAAAGTGTTCATAGCGGAATTTGGCGTCGAAGGTGAAGAAGCAGAGCTAGTTGGGAGCTGAGGTAGAGTTCCGGAAAGTAGCTGACTGGCAAGCAAAGGGTTGGTGGGGTCAAAGAGCATGAAGGGCATTTCGATTGGGCGGTCTAAGAACTGAGGATGGACAAATTGGTTTTGTCCAGACAGGAAGTGGAGCTGCTGATGCTCCTGCCAAAGGTCAAAGGTTGGAAATGCCAGCTTGCATTGGTCACACTGGTAGTGAACCATTTGAGGAGGAAGGCTTCCAAGCTGCTGCGGGGTTGAAGTGTGAAGTGGATTTAAGGAGATGTGAGAAAGCTGAGACGGGCTAGTGATGGTCTGCGAGACGGAGCATTGTGGCTGGGACGGCTGGGGTGAGGGGAGCTGCGGGGCCATCTGCTGTGTTAGTTGTGGCTTCTGGTCTTGTTGCTGCTGCTGTGTCTCAGGTTTTGGTTGTAACAGCTTCTCTTGTGAATGCTGCTGCTGCTGTGTATCAGGGGATTCGGGCTGCTTTGGTTTCTCCTCAGAAAATTCCGGGTTAGACGAAACTTCCTCTTTCTGAGTTGAGGTGCGAGGCAGATTGCCAGGAGGTACATTTGCTGTCGCCTCGGACGATGAACCACAGACAGCTGAGGTCAAAGGAGTGCTACAAGATGAAGCAGAGGGTCCCATCATCTCCATTGCATCCATGGAGTCCTCTGTCTGACTGTCGTACTGACCGTCATCATCTTCATCCTTGTAGCACAGTTTTTTTTGGTGTTTAATGAGGTCAAAAATACGTTGAAAGACCAAACTGCATTTTTTACACTGGTAATTCAAATTACTTGTGCGAATGTAGCGGTCATTTGACAGCTCACGGCGCTCACCCTCCTTTCCATCACCCTGATTCTCGTAGTTCTTGCGTGCCTTCTGCCGGGCATTTTGAAACCAAACGACTATCACGCGAGTTGGGAGGTTAAGCAAATTTGAGAGTTGCTCAAATTCGTCATCTTTTGGATAAGCATTGGCATCAAAGAAATCCTGCAAGACCCGCAGCTGGTAGTCAGTAAATCTCGTCCTCGTCGATCGGTTGCTTCTGTAATACTCAGCCCTTGCAGGTTCTGGTGAGGATGGCTTTGAATCCACCTTAATGTCTTCAAGTGATGTAACGGGAGGGTTGTTGAAATTGTACGGAGAGTCTTTGTTACGCTGTCGTTCTTTGAACAAAGTATTTCTGAACCAGTGCTTTATCACTTTCTGCGGCAACCCTGACTTGTCAGACATTTCTTTGATTTGGTCCTCGTTGGGGGAATTATTGATATCAAAATACCCTCTGAGGATTTTAAGCTGATCGTCCGTTATGCGAGTCCGCGGCCGTTTGTTCTGCTGCTGTTGAAGTAGATTGGGGTTGAGCTGCTGTTGGTAGAGCTGAGCCAGATCGGTGGGTATGGGGTCCACGGGCGTTAACTGCGAGGGCATTTGCGGCGGTAAAGACTGCAAGGGCAGTGACTGCATCAAAAGAGGTGAAAAGATAGGCAGGTCCATTGGCATGGTGAGCTGAGAGATTGACACAGAGGGCTGTGGGGTTGAAATAGCAGGAGGCGTGTGCGGAGGGGCAGTGGTGGTGGTGAGATTCTGGGCAGTAGATGCTGGTGCGGGTGCAGGTGGAGGGGGTGGGGGCGGTGGTGGTGGAGGCGGAGGTTCAGGAGTTTGTGGCTTCAGGGGGTACAGTTTATCATAGTTCACTCTGTACTGTTTGGCAAAATGCTCGAGCTCTTCAAACGGTAAGAACTGCTGATGCACGTGCTCTTGGTGGCTCTTTAGGATTAACATATTTGAGAATAATTTGCTGCAAGTGTCGCACTCCAACTTATCCACATCGTCGCCCAGGCCGCTTTTAGTTTTCTTCTGGACTTTTTGTTTGTTTTCGTTGTACTGAATAACAAGTTCGAACCCAAAGTTTTCCAGCAAGGCTTTGGTGGCGTTACCGCGAGCATCAGAGGGAATACGGGGAGGGGGTAAGGAGGAGTCATTACCATTCACTGCGGTTTGGTCTTTCCTATCTTTGGATTTGTGTGCCTCCAAGGAAATGTCCTTGAGCATCAACCCTTCATCAAATCTGTCAGAGCTTTCTTTGTCTTTGTGCCCATCCCTGTCTTTGTCTTTCATGGTTGCTTTTGGTTTCTTGTCCAGCTGTTGGCTTTGTTGGAGGAAAGCTGCATGCTGCTGCACTAGAGAAGACTGCTGCTGGTGATGAAGCAGTTGCTGCTGCAGACTCTGAGTATGGGGCTTGACATCTTCAAGCAAAGCGCTCGCTCCAGACATTGACATTGTTGACATTGTCAATGCCGCACTGCTCACCGGGATGCTGATCTCTGGGTTCAACTGAAATTCTGTCCCTGGGATATAGAAAGGAAAGAGCAACTGTTGTTGCTGGAGTTGCAGTAGAGCCTCAGTGGTCATGGGGAAATGTGGCAGCAAGGCTGGGTTGAAGAGTTGAGGCTGAAAGAGAGCCGTTTGCTGAAGTTCTTGTTGGAGTTGAGCCTGTACCTGGGCCTGTACCTGAGCCTGTGCTTGCGCCTGTGCTTGCGCTTGTGCCAGCGTCTGTGCCTGTTGCTGTTGCGTTTGTTGCCGAGATGTTATCATGTCCACTATCTTCTTTTTGCTTGCATCTCTTTGTTCTAAAGATGTGGTAATGCTGCTCGCAATAGAGTTACTGACTGTAGATGTTGCAAAGGAATCGGCTGTTATCTGGTTTCCACTTAGTAAACCTAAGCTAGAGGTAGCACTATTTGTAACACCACATCCACTCCCACTTACAGCAACATCAGTATTACCATTGCTGTTGCCACTTGGACTTGGACTAGATGTTGACGAGCCTAAAGTATTATTATTGTTACTAATGGTACCACTGCCCACTGTGCTGCTACTGGCAGCTTCTAACTTTGCTGCTCGTGCTTTGGTCTGGTGCAACACTGAACGCATATGGATCTCTAGGGTCGAGCTTTGGCTATAGGCCACATTGCATGTGTTGCACTTAAAAGGCTTGTTATCTGGGCTGCTTGTTGGTTCAGGCTGACCAGTAGCTGATTCCTGAAGTGCTCTTTTCAACTTGTGCAGATGGGACACAGAATTATAATGGACAAGCAAGATGTTCTTTTGTGTAAACGACTCCTTGCAAACTGTGCACTTGTAAGGTCGAGAGGGATCCAGGAATTTCTCCATTGTGAAATTAGGGCCTTTCCTAAAGGGCAGTGCCCGTTTTGGCTCAGAGCCAGAATCCTCTTGCACAGATCCAGAGTCACTTCCAACAGGGCTTTGCTTCTCGTCCGAATCGCTTTCATCGTCTTTATCCTCATCTGCCCCCAAGGCTTGATCTTCACCGAGAACTGCATCACCCAGCACCATAACGTCACCATTGACTCCAAGTCCACTGTACAACTGCTGGATGTCACTCTCACTTAGTTCTAGATGGCTGGTCTCCAGGTGCTTCTTCAGGGCTTGAAAAGTACGGAAGCTGCGCTGGCACAAACTGCACATGGTGGCGGCTCTAATAACGTGATACTGAGAATGCAGTTGTAGTTTCTCAATGGTCTTGAAGGCTAGGCTACACTGATTACAGCGGTATTTGTAGACATGACGATCTGAGACTGGTAGCTGGGGCCGTTTTGCATGAATCTCATTGAAATGGGCTTGAAGTGCAGTGGAAGTCTTAAATAACTGGTTACATCCTTTCTTCCAGCACAGGAACCCAGCATCATCCTTCACTAAACTCTGGTCAACAGAAGACTTTGGTTCCATGCTACGCTCTGTATTTTCCGAAGGTACATTGCTCTTTTCAGGTGCATCTGATGTTTCTAATGAAAACAAATTTAATGAGAACTATCAGTGGGTATTGTAATCTCTAGTCAGCCCACTTCTATTTTGTTTTACTGCATGAGGCTAGTTAATGCCATATTGATTAAAATTTTAGATTTACAGTACCACCTCTGTATCTCTGAATACCAAAATATAATAAATTACTATTTTATTAAAATATCTTAACCGTTTTATGGTCAATTATATTCAATGATTTTAGAAATAGATCAAACTTATGTAAGTTATTGGAAAATACTTCTAAATTGATAAATCAATAAGTAGAGCCAATACCCACATAATTTCAGGATGCAGTGATATTTCTGCTATTTTTGTCTTCTATTGTCCACACAGCCAATCATAAAAAAATATTCTTGTCTCTAGCATCATACATTTCATCGTAAAACCATTCATGCTTTAAAATTGTTTAAAATATTTTTTCCACTGTGCTGGAATGCAGAGAAATATCTCCTCAGCACACATTGCTTTATGAACTTAAGAAACAATAATTTTGGTGAAGAAGCAATGTTGGGTGCATAGAGACGCTTTAAAGTGAAACTGTTGCTTTAGTTAGCATACAGAATCAACATCCAGGTTGAAAAACATTTCCAAAACAGTGGTGACTCCATAATCTGACATTTGCCAAAGGTAGATTCTGATGAATTTACAAGCCTGGATGAACACAAATCAGGCAGCCCTTCAACTAATAAATTTATGGAAACAGCTATAACATTTCCCA
This sequence comes from Raja brachyura, assembly GCA_963514005.1. Next base: position 43,834,410 of record OY740797.1, on the reverse strand, counting down.
CATTAAGGGGTACAATTCCAATAAGTCCACTCTATAATACACTTTGTTGTTCAAATTCACTGACTGTCTCATTCACTTTATATTGCCATTGAGATTCACTTCCTGCAGTCTGAATCCCAACAAAATTACAATGAAAATTCCCATGTAGCATCTGTATGGAACAAGGACTTGGCAGAAATGAAAAACATGGCATATTCAGCAGTGAAGGAGTTAAAAGGGCACAATATATGATGGTGCCCTAAACTAGAATGAAGGTGTCAAAGCATAACTACTGATTCTGAACTGCATTGTAAAATTGAGATTAGACTGAAATTCAAAGATGTTGGATTTCTGTGACTTTCAATACAAAATCCTAGAAGAAAGATTTGACCTTGGTTACATGTGTTTAATGTGATATATATTAATGTTTAGTCGAACTCTACTTCTGAAACTCAGTTCCTTTGAAGTCAATTTCAAAAGGGGAGTAGATGGGCAAATACTACTATATTGCATGTCCGGCCATTGTATCAGAGGATACATTTCTTCCCTTGTTTGCAAATTGGTGACTTGGTCACAGTGATCTTTCAGAACACAATAAAACCTTAAAGAAAATACAGATTATGGGGTTCACACTGATAAACAAATGCAAGGCTCTACATTAACTTCAGCATAAAGGCAAGTGGAGTTAACTGCTCTAAAATAAGGCAGTGGCACAAATAAACATCACATACCTTGCTTTTTGTAAGCAGTTCCATCTCCAAAATAATCAATCCACTCCGAACACTGTGTAGCTAATTTTAACTAAGGCCATGGTATAAAAGGAACTATTTTAGACTGGATTACCATTAGCGGATAATCTTGCTGTTTCTCCTCACCATTGTGGGACACGCAACTAACATCTAGTTGGCTAAATGCTTATGTTCCATTATTCAATACCTGAACATTTTCATTCTGTAATTCGCCCCCGCTGAATTTTACATTTTAACTATAGCAAGGTGTGTTGTTGTCCACATTAATGGGCAGTTAACTGATAAACTAAGATAGCCTAAAGGAAAGTGTGTGTGTGTGTGTGTGTGTCGGGGAGGGAATTAGACCTTGTTAACTTTATAAGGGGATCTAAAGCATAATTTTCAAAATACAAAATAACAATTATGGGTCACCAGCTTACATTTTGATTGCTCATGCAAATTTGGTGGGTATGTACTGACACTTTCCCCAAAAAGTGATGATGGTTAATATATATCCATGAGAAATTAATAATAAACAATTAAGTCAATTAATTTGATCTTTCCTCTAATGATACAGATATTATTTGTATACCCTGCCATATAGAGATAATGATAGTATACACTGCATATTGATTATGTACCCAATATATTTTGTAATGGATGAATTTCCATTCAACATACCAAGTAGTTTTGCAGGATCTTCTGTATTGGAGCTTGTTGCAGTCTGCAAGACCATGTGGCATTCTCTCTCTGGAACATTTGCAGAGAGAAACATGGTGCTTGGCATCATCATCTCCGGAGTAGTCACCTGTGGAGAAATATTTCAGTGATGAGGAAGAAGCACCTAGTTAATTCAACAGCGCTCTGTGGGGTTCAACGTGTAACACTCGACATGAAATAATTTTCGTTTTTATGACTAGTAAGAGCTGAGAACTCACGGTAAAACACAACTCATGGAAGGCATGAAGCTTGTTGGCATAAAATTCAGACTAGCATTACTGATAACATTTGTTATTTGTTCACAAGATGTGAATGGCAAGGCTAGTGTGTATTATCCATTACTTGCCATTGCATGAATCAAGTGGCTTGCTAGGCCTTTAGAGTTATATAAGGTCATAAGGCATAGAAGTAGAATTAGGCCATTTGGCCCAACAGGTCTACTCCGCCATTCAATCATGGCTGATCTATCTCTCCTTCCTAACGCCATTCTCCTGCCTTCTCCCCATAACCTCTGACACCTGTACTAATCAAGAAGAGTTGTAGAGTTATCGAGCTATACGGCCGTCCACATTGCCTAACCGTGTCCCACATGCCCGGCCTATATCCCCCTCAATCCCGGCCTACCAATGTACCTGTCTAAGTGTCTTTTAAATATATAATTATACCTGCCTCTACAACTGTCTTTGGCAACTTGTTCCATATACTCACCACCCTCCATGTGGAAAAAGTTGCCCCTCGTGTCCTTTTGAAATCATTCCCCTTTCATCTTAAATCTATGCCCTGTAGATTGGACTCCTTCACCTGGGATAAGACTGTGGCCATTCATCGTACCAGTGTCCCCCATGATTTAATATACCTCTATAATGTCACCCCTCAGCCTCCAAGAGAAAGAATTTCCAACCTATCTAGACTCCTATAACTCAAACCCATCAGACCCGGTAACGACCTTGCCAATCTTTTTTGTACTCTTTCCTGTTTAATGACATGCTCCCTACATCTAGGTGACCCGAACTGTGCATAGTACTCCAAATATGGCCTTACTCAATGTCTTGTATAGTCCTAACATGACTGATTGATTGAAAGATACAGCATGGAAACAGATCCTTCGGCCCACCGAGCCCACGCCGACCATCAATCGCCATTTTATACTGGTTCTATTTTATCCCACTTTTGCATCCATTCCCTACACACAAGCAGCAATTCACAGAGGCCTAATAACGTGGAAACCCGCACGTCTTTGGGATGTGGGATGAAACCGGAGCACCAGGCGGAAACCAATGCATCATAGGAAGATTGTGCCAACACCACACAGACAGCTCCAGAGGTCTGGATCAAACCCGTGCCTCTGTGCCACCCTGTGGAGTTTTCTTCCAACAGTAGAATGCTATTTAAAATAAAATAAATTTGTTTACACCAGCAGAACATAGAAAACAGCACCGAGACAGGCCATTCAGCCCACAATGTCTGAGCGGAACATGATGCCTAGAAAAACTAATGTCACCTGCCTGCATGTGCTCCATATCCCTCCATTGCCTGCATATCTTTATGCTTACTGAAAGGCCTCTTAAATGTCACTAACATATTTGTCTCCAGCACCATGCCCATTCCAGGCACCTGACACATCTGTAAAAAAAGACTTGCCCCACATGGATCCTTTAAACCTCGCCCCTTTCATTTCTCATCTTTTCTTTTCGTCAATTTATCCTGTGACCTTTATTTAACTTTCCACAAGTTTTCACATACGGTGCTTTTTTTTTCTGGTTAACCAACTGTGTATTGTTCAGTGTCGTTAAGCGTTTGTTAAATTTGCCGTCATCTGTTTGAAAGGGGCACTTTGGGTGTTATTATACATACTTTTGTTCTCCAACTAGAGCCATAGTACATCTGTGGAACTATTGACACATATATCTGGTTCAATTGATCTTACTCTGAAATTATCCTGCCCTATTATAGATTCTTAAACGTCACTGTACTCTGAACAGGTAGTTTTCATGATTCATCCATTTCTTTGACAGAGCTAACAGAGATACATGCTCTTGACAAATATATTGCGACCAGTGGGTCTGGGTATCCTGGTCTACGCCACCATCATTCTGCCTTGTTACCCAAAGAAAGCAGCAAGCAACCTTATTGTGAATGGATGAAATCTACAGCAGGTAGACTTGAACTTAGCAGCCATAACTATATGGCTTTCAGCAACCTCACTCGCATGAGGACATTACATTCACATGTAGCAGTAAGAAATTGGGAAGAACTTCTGGCATTTGATGATTATTGGCAATTAAAACATGAACAAATCTGAATTGCTCAGATAATGCACATATTGATTATTTTCAGTCAAATATTACTAACATATTTGCACAATAAATACAATGCCATTGCAACAATAATGGGTGGATCTATCAATAGGATTTTTTAGGTGTCAAGGTTAGAGAGCATTATCCTAGCAATAATAATCAAGTAATGAATCATCAGCTATGAGAGTAAAGCTCCAGCGATTTACCTGATTTACTACAATCTTGCACCATTCTACTGTTTTGCACTTGTTGTTGCGTTTATTGTTGTATTTATAATTTACTGTGTGCATACCGTTTACTCTGTGAACTTAATGCGAGCAGGGGATTTCATTGCACCCTGGTATACATGACAATAAACAAATCTAAATCTGTATGTAATTAAACATTTAGATTGTAGTACAGACATCATTAGCCCCACAAATGGATAAATGTGGAGAAGATAGGTTCACTGGACTAAATGGAGCAGCAAGATAGCCTCACCAGCAGCAACCACTTTACTGACTTGTTGAGTAATAATTATTTTTCAAAATTCATTTTTGCCAGTGAAGTCTGATTTGAAAAATAATATTTGGGAATTCTAATGCAGTGTTGAAATTAAAAGGTAGGCTTTATTTGTCACGATGCGACAAATGACTTTTGTACTTCAAAGGTGAAAGCCAATCGTGTGTGAATGACAGCAAGAATAGACAAAAATTCATCAACTCTGTTATTACACAGAACCTATTTAATCATAATCAGTGATTAAGTTTAGAGAGAGCAGCGCGGCTGCACAGGGCTTGCCGTCACTTTCATTCAATTAATTGTTGAAAAATAATAATCAAGTTCTCGTGCTACTCTGTATTTTAATCAGAGGACACATTTTACAGTCATTAACCCTTTTGCAAAGGAATATCTAATAACTAGATAGCCTTTTCTTGACGATCAATGAGATGCTGAATTCAGCAAGATTTGCAATGAGGAAACCAGAAGGTAGATACTGAAATACGAACCACGAATTGGATCATTATTTTGCACAAGTTTAGCTTTTTACAGTAATTACATCCGGTAGGCGTCTACAATGCTGGAGATATGTTTCACTTTAAGAAAGCCTAGATCAACAGCTATAAACTGGTGAGATCAATGGCAGTGATGAATTGCACCCCCAGGGAAATGGCAGTGGTCCAATGAGAGCTGCAGTTACTCAAGTTGTGAATAAATCCACTCCTTTGTCACCTGTCAAGCAAGACCATACACTTGTCTGTTATTTGGTTGATGTGGAAGTAGAATAACAACTGCAATGTTATATTCAGCAGGTTAAGCCAAGTAACTGCAGCCAGGTAATAGAGTACATGACTGTGATGCCTTCTTTGTAGTGGTGAATTGCATCTTTGAATCATTGCATTTCTCGTTGCTTGGTGTGGGTGACCACAGCATTGTGTTGCAAGGTTAGCAATTTCCTTTTATCCATTGGCATTGCACATGATTTTTAAGGATGTTCTTCAGGGTTTTCATGGGTCCTACTGGAAGTTAATGCAGGAATATTCTGCACTAGCTTTATGCAAGGTGTGTGTGGAGTCTTGTGAACTTGGATAGATATGCTGGAGTAACTCAGCGGGACAGGCAGCATCTCTGGATTGCAGGAATGGATGATGTTTCGGGTCAAGAACCTTCTTCAGATTTATCTTTTCAGGCTTTATTGTTGGAAATATCTCAGGGCTGGAAATACCTCAGGGTTGGAAAAGAGGTTTCAAAGGAGTTTGTTTATGTGTTGTGGATGCCCTTGTGAACAGGGAGATTTTCCTTTCCTTCTGAAATTCCTGGAGGAGTGGGACATTGCACTGAGGAAATTAGGAAATAGGTAGAACAGGCAACCGGATATTAATATTGACCTGGATGTTCAGTATTAAGTTGGATATGAAATCAAATATGGCTACTTCGTCCATACCAGTGCTTAGCTGCGAAGTGCATAAGAGTATCACTGATATCTGAAGGTATCACCCGCTGAGTTTCTCCAGCATTTTGAGCCTACCGACCGTTCCCTCCTTAACTCCCTGGTCAACTCGTCCCTTCCCACCCAAACCATCCCCTGCCAAGGTACTTTCCCCTGCAATTGCAGGAGATGCAACACCTGTCTCTTTACCTCCCCCCTTGACTCCATCCAAGGACCCAAACAGTCTTTCCAGGTGGTTCACCTGCACTTCCTCCAACCTCATCTACTGCGTCCGCTGTTCCAGGTGTCAACTTCTCTACATCGGCTAGACCAAGCGCAGGCTCGGCGATTGTTTCGCTGAACACCTCCGCTCAGTCCGTCTTAACCAAGCTGATCCCCCGGTGGCTCAGCACTTCAACTACCCCTCCCATTCCCAATCTGACCTTTGTGTCCTGGGCCTCCTCCATTGTCAGAGCGAGGCACAGCGCAAATTGGAGGAACAGCACCTCATATTTCGCTTGGGTAGTTCACACTCCAGCAATATGAACATTGACTTCTCTAACTTCAGATAGCCCTTGCTTTCTCTCTTCATCCCCCCCTTCCCACTTCTCCCACTAGTCCCACTGTCTTCCCCTACATTCTTTCTTTGTCCTACCCCCTTCCCTGTCATCAGTCTGAAGAACCGCCTCGACCCGAAACATCGACAATTTCTTCTCTCCATAGATGGTGCCTCACCCACTGAGTTTCTCCAGCATCTTGTGTCCACCTTTGATTTTACCAGCACCTGCATGTCTTTCCTAAACACTGATATCTGAAGCTTTGACTAATATTTCTTCAAATTGTGCTTGCAACCAGGTTGACCCTTATCCTTGTATTGGCATTTCTTTAGGTGTCTGTGTCAAGGAGAATTGATTCTTTCACCAATATCTGCTGGTCCAAGCCTTCCATATGTAAATGCACACTTCTTCCTCCTCCATCATTGAACATTCCCTTTTGGTTGGCAGTCATAGGCTTCCTTGCAATCCAGTCCAACAGGGCCATTGGCATTCCCACACAGTGTAGGTGCTGCTGATTCACCAAGTGTGCATCATAGATGATCAGAATCGGTCTGCTTAATGTTTGTGTAGGAAAGAACTGCAGATGCGGGTTTTTAATGTCGGTCAAGGCAACCTCCGGTCAGAGGAGCGGCAACCTTGAGATCCTGGGGAGGTGAGGAGGGAGAGTGGGGGAATTGAGGGAGAGGAGGGGGTAGGGAGGGAGAGGGAGGGGAAAGTGGGGCTGAGAAGGGAGAGAGTGGGAGGTGGGGGATAGAGGGAGAGGATGGGGGGTAGGGGGGGAGAGGAGTTAGGGAGGGAGGGAGTGACTGTGGGTAGGGGGAAAGGAGTGGTGAGGGATTAGGGTGGGTAGGAGAGGGGAAAGAAGAGGAAGGAGGTGAGGAGCGAGAGTGGGAGAGGTGGGGGAGTAGGGGAGGTGAGGAGGGATAGTGGAGGGGGATAGGGGGAGGTGGGGGACAGAGGGATATGTGGGGGGTGGGGAGGGGAGATGATTTATGGATGGAGAGAGGGAATGACTGAGGGTAGGGGAAAGGAGCGGGGAGGAAAGGTAAGGGAGAGATTGGGGGAGGGGAGGAGGAGAGGAGGAGAGGAGCAAGAAGAGGGAGGGTGAAGAGGAGGGGGAGAGGGTGCTGGGGATGAGGGGAAATGAGCCGCGCCTGCGCAGTTGGGGGCTATGGGTGAGTGGTGGAATATTGCGTTGGGGGACCAGGCCTCCCATGCGACAGGGACCCAATGGGTCCCACTTAGTCTAGTCCAGCATAAAGCTTGGCTCCTGATCACAGTGTTCCATTTCAGAGGTCAGGTAATAGTAATAGACTATTCTTCAAGTAAGGTGATTGTGGGGCCGAGGAACCTTGTCATAATAAATCACTTCTGATCAGGGAAAGATTCTTCAGTGGGTGGTGTGACCCAAAGCTGGTTATAGTAATTGGAGTCCAATCATCTTAGCATTGGCCAGCACTGCAAGTGTTCTTGAAAGCTGCATAGCGGGCTCAAAATGTGTAGGAAAGAACTGCAGATGCTGGTTTAAACCAAAGATAGACACAAAATGCTGGAGTAACTCAGCAGGACAGGCAGCATCTCTGGAGGGAAGGAATGTGTGATGTTTCTTCAGACTGAAGAAGGCTCTCGACCCGAAGCATCACCCATTCCTTCTTTCCAGAAAAGCTGCCGGTCCCGCTGTGGTAGTCCAGCATGTTGTGTCTATCTTTTGCAGGCTCAAAATGTCGCTAGCTGTTTTCGGGCAATAAAAAATCATTTTGACAGTGATACCCTCATCTCTGAACCAATTTTTTAAATAAAAATGTTTTGATGAATTCAAAAGCAGTTGGAAAGACAATGCAGTTAGGATTTTTTTTTTTTGAAATTCAGGTCACAATCTCCACTTGCCATCCATTCATAGTCATAGAGTGATACCGTGTGGAAGCAGGCCCTTCGGCCCAACTTGACCACAATGGCCAACATGTCCTAGCTACATGAGTCTCACCTGCCTGCGCTTGGTCCATATCCCTCCAAACATGTCCTATCCATATCCTGTCAAACTGTTTCTTAAATGTTGGGATAGTCACAGCCTCAACTACCTCATCTGGCAGCTTGCTCCATACATCCACCACCCTTTGTGTGAAAAAGTTACCCCTCAGATTCCTATTAAATCTTTTCCCCTTCACCTTGAACCTATGTCCTCTGGTCCTCGATTCCCCTACTCTGGGCAAGAAACTCTGCATCTACCCGATCTATTCCTCTCATGATTTTATACACCTCTATAAGATCACCCCTCATCCTCCTGCGCTCCAGGGAATAGAGACCCAGCCTACTCAACCTCTCCCTGTAGCTAACTAGCCCTGGCAACATCCTCGTAAATCATTTCTTGTAAATCTCTTCTGAGCCCTTTCAAGCTTGACAATATCTTTCCTACAACTCAGTGCCCAGAACTGAGCACAATACTCTAAATGCGTGCTCACCAACATCTTGTACAATTGCAGCATGACCTCCCAACTTCTATACTCAATTCAAGTCAGAATTTTGAGTGAATGCCTCATGGTCCATTTGATAAAGAGCATGCCTAATGTTCAAATACTCACGCTTTAATAATGTACAGTGGGTGAAAGTCTTCGGCAGTATAAATTCATTTTGCCACAGAGAAGATTCATATTGCTTAACTAAAATTAGTTCACATTCGGTAATGAATCCAGTCAAATATTACATTTATCTCACTCATACTCAAGATCTCTTTATGTTACCTTATATTTTACTGCATACAGTAAAACAGAACAGGATGCACATATTACAGAGCCTCTGATCCTAATCTTAAAAGCTATTATTACTTCAACATCTGAAAGAATTTTATCAGAAAAAATGGAGCAACCTTGGAAGAGGTTCGGAGTATTCTTTTGAACTACAATTTAGCTAAGCCAACCAAACATAGGAATCTTATTGTAAATCAGTTCCTGGCAGGTTTATGTGCACTACTGGACTTAATGATCAATTAAATGATAAATAAAACAAACCCTATGCTGCAAATTCCACTTTTTGCTCTTGGTAGATGGGATATTTATTCTTTAGAAAGGTTTTGGATTAGAAGAGGTTAAACATTTTTTTCCCAAAGAATTGTTCCCACATTCATTTCCAATTTGAAGTTGATTTACTTTTTTAAAAATTGCTCCTTTAGCGAACAGATGGCAACCACCAAAGAAATCCCGAGGTCACTTTTAATTTAGACAATTTAATTGGCAAACATAGTTCAAAATGGTTGTCATCTCACAGGATTCCTGCTTAATGAAGCATGACCATCTTCATTACCTGCATTTGAACTAGACAGACAAAAGAACACCTTTTGCTTGGTACAGAAGGAAATGACATTCCTTCTTTAGATCTATAACATAGAAAATAATTCCTTCTTGCAGACAGCTTGTAACTAAGAGATTAATGATCCATTAAGAGACATATGTTTTTTTTCTCCTGCAAAAGCTACATTGTGGCTGGGAGATTGAAAACATAATGATGGTTAAACCCTTCCTTCACTTAACCTCACCTTATTTTGGATATTCAATTATAGGTGGACCTATAGAGAATTCTAAATGTTTGTGCCAATTAATCTATCATTTTAAGCAAGTTACTACCCCCTACTCCTCTCATTAACCTGTTCACTGCCAAGTTTTTTTTCGCTATTGGCCATGACCTGAGTATACTCGGGGGTGGCACTGAACGGGTTAAAGGGAAAAGAACAGAAAAGAGGACGTTGCATGTGGTATCATGTGCTTTCTGGGAAAACCCAGATTCAGTAAACATTTTATCTCTGTTTGCTTTGTTGTTGTTATATTCTCCCAGCTAAGCGATCTATTCTACATTTCCTTGATCCCCAATCACTTTGTCATATTTTCACACCGTACACTTCCTTATCTATGTCAAAGTCAAAGTCAATTTTATTCGTCACATACACCCAAAGGTGCAGTGAAATGAATTTGCCAATTTGCGATACAATTAAAAAGAACACACGATACACAATAAGATTTAACACAAACATCCACAACAGCATTCTTCACTGTGGTGCAAGGCACAAAGTTCAGCCAGTCCTCCTCCTTTGTACATCTGTGGCCGGGGCCATGAATCTCCCTCTCCCCTGACATCAGTCTGAAGAAGGGTCTCAACTCGAATCGTCACCCATTCCTTCTCTCCAGAGATGCTGCCTGACCTGCTGAGTTACTCCAGCTTTTTGTGTCTGTGGTTATGTTCTGTCGGAAATGTTCATCATTCTCCATCAGAGATGGATTTGCTATGGACCTACAATTTTTTGTGTGAAAACATCCACATGAATTCAAGGCTGAGCTGTCAATACCGTTGACCCTCACTTACTTAGCTGGCACAAATAATGAAAATGTAAGAGGTTAACAAGATTTTTGCTCAATTGCTAGTTTATTAAACTCCAATATAACATCACATTATTCTGTCGAAATGCTGGAAAATGTTACAGCTGAACTTCACACAGGCTTAATGGATGGTGATGCACATCATCAACAACTGACCCCTCTGCAGGGACTAATTCATCCTTTTATCTTGTGCCTCATGGGTTGCCATGTGTGGAACAATTTTCCTTTATTTATGTGGCACAATGATTATTTCATGATAAAAAATATCGCAAAACTGCCAAAAAGTTTGAACAACCATGATCTCCATTGCATATGGCAAACACTATTTCTCGTTACCTGCAGTATTTACAATGCATCACATTTTTTAAAATTTTATTCCACAATACTGCTGCCAACTTGTGTCAAAGGCTTCCTATGTACCAGGCAGCCAGACAAAATAAACTTGGCAGATTAATTTGAAAGTTGTTTGGGATCATGTAAACTCATTTTCTCAGTTTGTCTGGCTGTTTGCCTTAATCTCACATACTCAATTTTGGACCCACTTACACTAACACTGTAGTGCAATTGAGTGACGAGAGCAATACAAAATGTGTTTGATATCAAGAAAATAAACTTGCATTTGTACGATACAATATGCATTTTGCATGACAGAATGTGGTCGACATATTGCTCAATCATTTTACTTGCTACAGGTGCACATGCATAATGACCTTACTTTGACATATGTTTGGACTTTCTGAATATATACTCCAGTTTTAAGGTGCGCTGATTTGTGTTTTACATGTAAAACAATATATGATTGTTTATATTATTTACTATTGGGCCTAAATGTTCTCCAGAAGATTGAAAATGTAAAACTTCATGAATTGCAGTCTCTGAGAATTTCAATCATCAGGAGTGTATTAACATCCATGAACTAAGTGTGGTATAATGAGAGGACGGCTCTCTTCATTCTTCATTCTTGTTACTTTTTTTAATATATATTCTGAAAATGTCTACAATGCAGAATCTTCAACGCGGTACAAGAAGAAATAATCTCCCTGAGGTTTCTATTATTCCCTTAATAAACCAAAATAAGCTAATAATGTCGCGGTTCAAAGAAGTAATTTAAAGTCCATTGGGGTTCACAAGCAGGCATATGGATTAAGAATGCTGCATACTTTTATTAACAGGAGTTGCTGAAGAATACTTACATAGATTCTTAGACAATAGGTGCAGGAGTAGGCCATTTGAGCCAGCACCGTCATTCAATGTGATCATGGCTGATCATCCACAATCAATATCCCGTTCCTGCCTTCTCCCCAAACCCCTTGATTCCGCTAGCCCAAGAGCTCTATCTAACTCTCTTTTGAATGCATCCAATGAATCGGCCTCCAGTGTCTTCTGAGGCAGAGAATTCACAAGTTCACAACTCTCTGTGTGAAAAAGTTTTTCCTCATCTCAGTTCTAAATGGCCTACCCCTTATTCGTAAACTGTGGCCCCTGGTTCTGGATTCCCCCAACATTGGCAACATGTTTCCTGCATCTAGCTTGTCCAATCCCTTAATAATTTTATATGTTTCTCATCCTTCTAAATTCCAGTGAATACAAACCCAGTCGCTCCATTCTTTCATCACATGGCAGTCCTGCCATCCTGGGAATTAACCTCGTGAACCTATGCTGCACTCCCTCAATAACAAAAATGTCCTTCCTCAAATTAGGAGACCAAAACTGCACACAATACTCCAGGTGTGGTCTCACTAGGGCTCTGTACAACTGCAGAAGGACCTCTTTGCTCCAAGACTCAATTCCACTCGTTATAAAGGCCAACATGCCATTAGCTTTCTTCATTGCCTGTTGTACTTGCATACTTACTTTCAGTGACTGATGTGCTAGGTCACCCAGGTCTCGTTGTACTTCCTCTTTTCCTTACCTGACACCATTCAGATAATATACTCTGCCTTCCCGTTCTTGCCTCCAAAGTGGATAACCTCACATTTATCCACATTATACTGCATCTGCCATGCATCTGCCCACTCACCCAAACTATCCAAGTCACGCTGCACCCTCATAGCATCCTCTCAGCAGTTCACACTGCCACACAGCTTTGTGTCATTTGCAAATTTGCTAATGTTACTTTTAATTCCTTCATCTAAATCATTAATATATATTGTGAATAGCTGCGGTCCCGCACCGAACCTTGCGGCACCCCACTCGTCACTGCTATTCTGATAGTGACCCGTTTTTCCCTAATCTTTGTTTCCTGTCTGCCAACCAATTTTCTATCCATGTCAATACACCCACCCCCAATGCCATGTGCTCTAATTTTGCCCACTAATATCCTGTGTGGGACCTTATCAAAGGCTTTCTGAAAGTCCAGGTACATTACATCTACTGGCTCTCCCTTATCCATTTTACTTGTTACGTCCTCCAAAAATTCCAGAAGATTTGTCAAGCACGATTTCCCCTTCGTAAATCCATGCTGACTTGGACCGATCCTGTTACGGCTATCCAAACGCGCTGCTATTACATCTTCGATAATCGACTCCAGCATCTTCCCCACCACCGATGTCAGGCTAACTGGTCTATAATTCCCTGCTTTCTCTCTCCCTCCTTTCTTGAAAAGTGGGATCATATTAGCTACCCTCCAATCCACAGAAACGGACCCAGAATCTATAGAACATAGAAAACTGATCACCAATACGTCCACGATTTCTAGAGCCACCTCCTCGCGCACCCTGGGGTGCAGACAATCAGGCCCTGGGGATTTATCAGCCTTTAGTCCCATTAGTCTACACAACACAATTTCTTGACTAATGTGAATTTCCTTCATTTCCTCCATCACCTTAGGTCCTATGTACCCTAGGAGATTGTTTGGAACTGTGCAGCATAAGCAAGAAACAGTAACCATGACAACAACCACATTAAAAGCTCTTGAATACTAACTGCCAAATCAGCAGCTGACATACGTTCTCTTCTGTTTGAAAAATATAATGTTGTATTAATTGGTAACAATGAAACCTGTCTCTGAATTAAGCAGTCACTTGTGCTTCATGAGTATGGGATCTTTTAATTGACTTATTTGGGCATTTAATTTAAGGCCAAACTACATATTAAACATGGCGACATCTTTTAAACTCCATAATGCTACAGTAACCAATAATCTAGCCTCCTTCTGAATCATAAACAAGATAGAATATCAGAAAAATATATATGACAGATAGAACAAGATAGAACATCAGAAAAATATAAGTATTCTGAAATATAAATATTCTGAAGAAGGGTCTTGACCCGAAACGTCGCCTATCTCCTTCGCTCCTTAGATGCTGCTGCACCCACTGAGTTTCTCCAGCTGTTTGTGTAACCCAGAAAAATAAATATGACAGGCACAAGTGAAAACGAGAAATGTCAGAGAAAGAGGAACATTTTAAGTGGAAATAAGAGAAGAAGCATGAGAATGGATTGAAACAAAATGAACAGAAAAAAAGTGGGGGGAGGTGATGAGAGGAGCGGTGGGGCTGATCGGAAACCAACAAGGAAACTATGCTCACGATGAATTAATAAAGAGGATTGATGAAGGAAATGTGTACAGGCTTCTTGATAAGGTACCACATACAGGTACCGTATCAAGATATGGTAGACAAAAATGCTGGTGAAACTCAGCGAGTGAGGCAGCATCTATAAAGCGAAGGAAATAGGCGACGTTTCAGGTCGAGACCCTTCTTCAGACTGATGTGAGGGTGGGGCGGGAAGAAGAGATATGGTACTACTTTAGATATGGTACTCCATAATAGGCTTGTTATCAAGGTTCACGAACATATTATAAAAGATGCTATAGTAGCATCGATGAAAAATCGATGAATCAACAGAAAACAGTACAATTGAAAGTTGCTCTTTGGATTAAAGTATGCAGTGAACTTTCCCAGAAGACAGGATTAAGACCACTGCTTAATATATATTCATACATTGAAGTCAGGAGTGAAAGACATAATTTCCAAACTTGCATTTGAAACAGAGCTGAAATGAAGAGTAAGAAAGGGGTTTTAAAAACTTCAAAGCAAGCAGAGTAGGCAGATATGCAAGAGAGCTGAAGACAGTGAATCGTGGCATACCAAAGTTATCAATGTGGAACCAATGCTTTTTATCATTCTAAATCACTATTTCCAACTTAATAAGAGACACACAATATGACAGTATTGTGAACTACAATGTTGATGGTGACTGATTGCTGCAGGATTTGGGCAGGCACAAGATAGGCAATTTATTGCTGTCTGTGATGTATATTAAGAAGAAAGGAAGTAGAGGATGTTCCTTAAAGGACGTCACTTTAGGAAGGAAATGAGGAGGAATTTCTTTAGTCAGAGGGTGGTGAATCTGTGTGATTCTGCCACAAAAGGCTGTGGAGGCCAAGTCAATGGGTATTTTTAAGGCAGAGATAGAAAGACTCTTGATTAGTACGGGTGTCATGGGTTATGGGGGGGAAGGCAGGAGAATGGGGTTTGGAGGGAGAGATAGATCAGCCATGATTGAATGGTGGAGTAGACTTGATGGGCAGAATGCTCCAATCACTTGTGACCTTATGACCTTCGAGGATAAAATATGCTGTTCGAAAAGGGGTGCAGGAGCAAATGAATTTGGGGTATGCATGCATAAATCATTGAACGTGGAGAGGCAGGTTGAAAACTCATATTCCGACACATCGTAGTTTTAAATGACCACTCCCTTATCCTGTAGCTGCCCCATTGCTTAAAGGACCTGTTCCACTTAAGCAACTGTTTAGACGAGTGCAGGAGACTCTGCACTCGCCGCAACCACTGAAGTCAGGCAAACCGGCCTACAGTTTCTCCTTAATGGACACAAAAAGCTGGAGTAACTCAGCAGGATTGGCAGCATCTCTGGAGAAAAGGAATGAATGTTTCGGGTAGAGACCCTTCTTCGGCCACCCCCCTTTCCCCTCGTTTGCATGTTTGAAATTTTCCAATCCTCTGCGAGCACTCCTGATTTCAGTGGTTCTTGAAAGATCACTACTAATGCATCCACAATTTCTAAAGCTAGCTCTGTAGGATCCCTGGGATGTAGTCCATCTGGTCCAGCTGGCTTATCCACCTTCAGACCCTTCAGCTTCCCAAGCACCTTCTCCTTAGTAATAGCAAACTCACTAACGTCCACCTCCTGACTCTTGAATTTCTGCCGTGTTGCTGCTGTTATCTGCTGTGAAGACTGACGCTAAAAACGTATTCAATTCGTCCTCCATTTCTTTATTCTCCATTACTACTTCTCCAGTGTCACTTTCCAGCAGTCCAATGTCTACTCTTGCCTCTCTTTTATTCTTTATTTATCTGAAGAAATGTTTGGTTTTCTTTTTTATATTATTCGCTAGCTTACCTTCATATGTTATCTTTTCTCCTCTTATTGCCTTTTTTGTTGCCCTCTGTTGGTTTTTAAAAGCTTCCAAACCCTCTAGCTTTCCACTAATCTTTACGATATTATGAGCCTTTTCATCTCCTTTTATGGTATCTTTAACTTCCCTTGTCAGTCACAGTCACCTCATTCTTTCCTTAGAATCTTTCATCCTTTTTTAGATGAAAATATCCTGCATCTTCTGAATTACTCCCAGAAAATCCTGCCATTGCTCCTCCACCTTCATTCCTACTAGGGTCCCTTTCCAATCAACTTTAGCCAGCTCGACCCTCATGCTTGTAGTCATAGTGTCATAAGGCAGGGAAATAGGCCCTTCAACCCAACCTGCCCACGCAGACCAACATACCCCATCTACATTAGTCCCACCTGCCTGTGTTTGGCCCATTTCTCTCTAAAACTATCCTATCGATGTATCTGTCCAAATGTAATTTAAATGTTGTAATAGTACCTGCCTCAACTACCTCTGGCAGATCATTCCATATACGTACCTACCACCCTTTGTGAAAAAAGTTGCTGCTCACCTTGCTATTAAATCTTTCCTCCCTCACCGTAAACCTATGTCATCTGTTTCTTGATTCCTTTACTCTGGGTAAATGACTCTGTGCTTTAACGTTATCTATTCCTCTCATGGTCTTATACACCTCTATTAGATCATCCCTCATCCTTTTTTCTCAAGCTCCCCCTATAGTTCAGGCCTTCGAGTCCTGAAACCATCCTTGTAAATCTTCTATGCACCTTTTCCAGCTTGACAACATCTTTCCTATAACAGGGCAACCAAAACTGAACACTGCAAATGTGGTCTAACCAATGTGTTGTATAACCTCCCAACTTCTATACACAATTCTCTGTCTGATGAAGTCCAATGTGCCAAAAGCATTCTTGACCACTCTATCTGCCCGTGATGCCACTTTCAAGGAACTATGTACCTGCATTCCTAGATTATTTTGCTCTACAACACTGCCCAGAGCTCTGCCATTCATTGTGTATGTCCTGCCCTGGTTAGGCATCCCAACATGCAACACCTCGCACTTCTCTGTATTAAACTCCATCAACCATATCTCAGCCCATCTGCCCAACCGATCAAAATCCTGCTGTAATTTTTGATAACCCTTCACTATCTACAATACCACTCCTTTAGTGTCATCTGCAAACTTATTCATCATACTCTGCACATTCTCCTCCAAAACATTGATATAGATAATAAACAGCAATGGGCCCAGCACTGAACCCTGAAGCACACCACTGGTGACAGGCCTCCAGTCCGAAAAGCAACCTTCCACCGTCACCCTCTGCTTCCTTCCATGAAACTAATTTTCTATCCAGTCGATTACCTCTACTTGATTCCCATGTGATCTAACCTTCCAGAGCAGCCTATCATGTGGAACCTTGGCAAGTGCCCTGCTGAAATCCATATATACAACGTCTACAGCCTTTTGGTCACATCTTCAAAAAAATCAATCAGATTTGTATACCTCTGTAGTTACTTTACTCCACAGTAATACCGACGCATCTGATTTAATTTTTTCCTTTTCAAACTGCAGACTGAATTTTATCATATTATGGTCACTATGTACAAGGAGTTACTTTACCTATGCTCCCTATTTAAGTCCAGTTTGTGACACAATACCATATCCAGAATTGCCTTTTCCCTGGTAGGCTCGACCACAAGCTGCTCTAAGAAGCCATCTTGAAGGCACTCTACACATTTCTTCTCTTTGGATCCAGTACCAACCTGATTTTCCCAGTCTAACTGCATATTGAAATGCCCCGTGAACCAATTAAAAAATTTGTCCTTAAATCTCCCATAGAAAAGCGTGCATGTTGGTTTGGGAAATGGCCTGAATGGCTTCATTTTGTGCTGTAATCATTCCATGATAATGTGACAGTAGTGGTGAGTGGTGAAAGTAAGCACACAAGGTTATGTAAGGGACATTTTTTTTTTTAACTGCGGGTGGTGGGTGCCTGGAACGTGCGACTAGGGGCGGTGATGGAAGCATATGCGATAGTGTATTTCAGAGGCTGTTAGATAGGCATCATGATATGCAGGGGATGGGGGGATATGGATCATGTGCAGGCAGGGGAGATTAGTTTAACCTGGCATCATGTTCGGCACAGACATTGTGGGCAGAAGAGCCTGTCCCTGGAATACATTATTCTATGTTCTATTTGCCAGAATTATTCCAAAATAGTGATGGCACATTCAACTGTACTTTGATATCTCAGTGTTTTATCAAGGTTGATTGTAACTTCTTTGCGTTTTATGAGCACGTGATCCTGTGACATATTTCAACCACTTTCTCAACTATGCTATCTTCACAGTCGGATATGCAAAAAAAGAATCTGTGGGGCTATGCAAAGAAGGCAGGTGAGTCCTATTAAATGGATTGATCTTGTATAAAACAGCAATGGTTACAATAGGTTGAATGGCCTCCTGTATGATTATCATTGTGCCATTCTTAGTGGGGACACAAGAAACTGCAAGTGCTGGAAACTTGAGCAAAACACAAAGTGCTGGAGGAACACAGCAGATCAGGCAGCATCAGTGGAGGGACTGAATAGTTCAGGTCGGGACCCTTTTGCACACTGGTTCTGAGGAGATGTCCCGGCCTAAAACAGAAGGGCCTTATCTCAAAACTGCTCATTCCTTCCACAGATGCTGCCTGACCCGCCAAGTTCCTCCAGTACTTCGTGTTATGCTGCTTTTTATTGTTGAATTATATCTCTTTGATGTTTGCCTACAAGAATTACCTCAGGATTCTTCCACCCGGCAGTCATTAACTGCCTTTTCTATTGTTGCAATAGCACTTTGCAAGCTACAGCACAATATTTTCACATGGTTAGAGATGCCTGGTTTAAAAGGAAGCAGATCACAAACAATAGTAAACACATTGAAAGATGTTCAGCTGCATTTAATAACGTGTTATCTAGTGCCTACATATTCAGGGTCCAAAGAGCCAACTATCTAGACTTCCAAACATGAAGGTTACCTTTATTTGAAACATCATTTGCATAAATGCTTATAAAAGGTAAATAATCATTAACATTAAATTCATGCTTCCTCAATGAAACAGACACAATCAAATTATGTATTAGTACTCATATGTATCTGCTTTTATATTTTCTCAACAAATTATTTGGCGAACTAGCTCAGTCTAGGTTAACCAAAAGTTTATATTGACTGGAAAATATTGGACTGCTAACATTTCAGGTGTACATCAGACATTCAGTAGTTATGATGAAACTCTGACTTCCTCATTTTACAGCTAATAATATTTAATCGTTTCAGTTTTAAAGTGAAATTGACAGATAAATACAGACAATCACAGAAATCTGGGTTGTCTCTTCTGTTGCCACTTATGAATGACTTTAGTACCAAGGTAATCACATTAATCCAGAGGGGGAATATTTTACCGAAACCAATAACCATGTTTAGGGGGCATCTTTCATCTCTATTTCTCCTTTGAATCAATCTAATTCCACTGCCAAAGTATGGAGTAATAGAGACATACACAACCAAAATGTTGTTATTAAATAATGCTGGTGTTGTGTTACTTTGGGCTCTTGCTGATTGCAGAAAATGGGGACATCTCATTTCTACTGCATCAAACGAAGGACTGAAATATATACTTGTAGTTTAGATTTCCGCCGTTGCTATTAAAGATTTATGTTTCCAAGATTTATAATTTCAAGCAACTGAGCTAAATGTTGGTTGCAGAAATGCAACTCTGCAGGGAAGAGGAAGTTTCAGGCTTCGTGTAATTGAGGCCATGCATCATGAACTTGGCACTTACCGCCATGATGAGTTTTTCGACACAGTCAGGAGCCACGCTGTGCAGGTGAGTCAGGTGGAGCTGCAGGTGGATCTTGTTGTTGAGCATATCCTGACAGAGAGGGCAGCGCAACATAGGCTGCACGGAATGCTGCGATAATACATGCATCCTGATGCGGTTTACGTCACTGTTGCTATACTTGCAGTACGGACATTGATACATCTACGGGTGAATGAGAAAACAAATTCAAACTTTTCCACGACACTTTTGCAAATACCACCAAACAACTTTTCCTCGCATGTTTTATCTTGCAATTTTGCATGAATGCACCTTTTGCCTTTCGAACACCATCAAATTCATCCATTATCTAATTCACATGGAGAGAGGCAAACAACATGTTCCTGGGATTTTTAGTTTTAAGTTAGGTTACAGACTTCCAAGGAGAGTAATAGAGAATTCTTGACAAATTCTTTGGAAAGATCCCTTCCTAAAGTATAAACACCCAGTATTTTCTTCTTAGCCGTCTTATCAAAGTGACACAATGTTTCATTTAAGTTCAGTTTATAGCGCGGAATCGGGCTTTTTGGCCCACCGAGGGCGCACCGACCAGCGATCCGCACGCATTAACACTATCCTACACACTCTAGGGACAATTTACACATATACCAAGCCAATTAACCTACAAATCTGTAGGAGTCTTTGGAGTGTGGGAGGAAACCGAAGATCTCTGAGAAAACCCACGCGGTCACAGGGAGAACGTACGACTCCATACAGATGGCATCCGTAGTCGAGAACTAACCCGGGTCTCCTGTGCTGCAAGCACTGCAAGGCAGCAAATCTACCGCTGCACCACCGTGCTGCCCAAATGTTATTGGTATTTGCTACATTACCTACAAAATGCAATTTTTATCTGTTGCTTAATTGAGCTAGATTGTGCTTCCTCAGCTATTTATCTTTTGCATCTCCGCCATCCCTGAATTCCCTCTACTTCACTGGGAAGAAGATGCATTTTCTTCAGATTTTTGGTCTGTCTGATAGTGCTGCCTTTTTGTTCCCTGTTGAATTACGCTCACTTACTGAAACACTGGTCCAGTCTAAATTAAGGAATTGCAGACTGTGCTATCATGGTGAGCTTTGGCCTCCGAATACTGGTTGTCATGCAGCCAGGTACAGCTGCAAAACAAATGGGTAAGGCTCAGAGGACAGATGATTAATTGAGCTGTCCTAGGAACTGATTATTTGATATTGGAAGAAGAAGAATTGCATTTTTATTCAACTGCTTTAGATTGTTCTGAAATACTTTAAAGTAATTATAGAATCACAAAATTATACTCATCCTGTTGTAACTATGCTGGTGTCTAATCTTCAACAGGAGACATTCAGTCTTCCTTCATACAATTTCCTATCATTTTATTCAGATCCCTTCTGGATTTACTCTGGAACAAATTACTATGAAACGTGGAAATTTGGCAGATATTTTAAATGCAGCCATATCCTAGAAATAACAATAGACGAAGGGCTAATCAATTTCGTGATGCTGGTGGCAGAGGGAAGAATGCTGAGAAACACCTTGCTATCTGTTATAGACACAAAAGCTGGAGTAACTCAGTGTGACAGGCGGCATCTCTGGAGAGAAGGAATGGGTGACGTTTCAGGTCGAGTCTGAAGAAGGGTCTCGACCCGAAACGTCACCCATTCCTTCTTTCTAGAGATGCTGCCTGTCCCGCTGATTTACTCCAGATTTTTGTGTCTATCTTCAGTTTAAACCAGCATCTGCAGTTCCTTCCTACACACTTGTTATCTGTTATGTGTTAAGGATCATCACGGTTCATCTCCGGAACAAGTAATAAAACATTTCGCTTCATATCCAATTTCAGGACAAAATGGACGATGAATTATTTTAAACGTATGGTATGGGCTGAATTAAAGTCATAAGTGATGGGAGTAGAATTAGGCCACTCGGCCCATCAAGTCGACTCTGCCATTCAACCATGGCTGATCTATCTCTCCCTCCTAACCCCATTCTCCTGCCTTCTCCTCATAACCTCTGACACCTGTATTAATCAGGAAGAATTACCAGAATTAGAAGGTCTAAGGGCTGAAAATCAGCATAAAATAACAACAGTGTGGGTATATTGTAGGAACACCTGCGCACAAAAAGATCAGATGAATGGTTATTGTTCCAGTTACAGAGTCAACCATAGTCTCCCATCCAAAGTAAGAAAAGTGAGTAATGGTTTACATATGATGGATTCATTTCTTCACCATCTCCATTCCAATACCAATTGAGCCATTATACACTCCCAGCATTATACACTCTTGAATTGTAAATATAAGCTCAACCCTGCGAGAACAAAAAAGATGCAATGGCTAAGAAGGGATGGTACTTTGAGCCCTTAGGCAAAAAAGATGTAATTTATTACGGAGGATGACATCCGAAAAGTCAACAGGAACCAGATACAGTGTAGGTCCTTACCAAAGCGGGTGCTGAGGGAAATGTGTCAAATGGTATCGGACTTTCAGTTGGGACAGCTGAGGATAAAAGTCTCAAGCTGCTTCAGAAGTAAAGATAATGTAAACTGATGTATAATAATGAAAATTATAATAATTATGCATGGAGAAATGAACTAAGGATACTATAAACGCAAATAAACCAAAGAGCAGCATGTGATTTCTCTCACGTCCCAATAGGTATCCTTGATATCTACCTGTTCTGGACTTGGTTCTTCTGATGGTCGAGGCCTTTTTGAAGAAAGAGGGGATTCCATGCTATCAGGTAGTGATGATCGTTTAGTAGATGCTGGGTCCTGTTGTTCCTTGTCTCCTACAGATACTGTAATCAAAGGGAGAATTTAAGTTTATGACCAAGTCACTCCATTTAATAATACATATAATCAACTAGGTCCTGACGTTATGATGTGAACAGACAAATACAACATCTGTTAGTTGAGAAAAATAGAGATCTATCCAGCAACCACAATTTATGAAACAAACCTCTTTCACTAAAAATGACAAAATCTCAAAGTATTTTGATTATAAAACGTAGTTAATTCTAACTAGTTAATCTAAAATAAATAAACGCAGTTTAATTCTGTGAAATGATTTGTTATATGTGGTTCCAAAGAGTCACCGCACACGAGAACAACTATTGGCACGTTTTTATCTTAAATGTGTGACCCCCAACTTTTAAACAGCGATGGTTAGTCTTCATGCACCCAGAAAAGAAAACATGTTCTTCACATTCACCCGAACAAGACCCTAAAGGGCCTGTCCCACTTACGCAATTTTTTCGGCGACTTGCCCGCACCCATCATAATCCAGTGGCGACCAGAAAAAGGTACGACTCTTTGGGCGACTACTAACGACCATACAGGTGACACCATGGCGACATTTTGTGTGACGATGCCTGTATGGTCGTGAGTAGTCACCCAAAGAGTCGTACCTTTTTCTGGTCGCCACTGGATTTTCAACATTTTGAACATTTTCGGCGACCTGCTGTGACTATGACGGGTGCCGGCAAGTCGCCTAAAAAATTGTGTTAGTGGGACAGGTCCTTAAGGATCTTGCATATATTTCAATCCACATCATCTCTCACTCTTCTAAACTCCAGCAAATATAAGCAAAGCCTGTCTAATCTCTCCTGATGTGACACCTCACACATTCCAGGTATTAGTCTAGTAAACCTTCTCTGAACTGCTTCTAAATAATTTACATTCTTCTGCAAATAAGTAGGCCGATTTAATACATAATATTTCAAATGAGGCTTCACCAACAAATTATACAACTGAAACAAAACCTCCCTAATATTGAATTCATTTCCCTTAAGAATAAACAGTAACATTCTGTAGGCTCTTCTAATTAATTGCTATATCTGCACACAAATTTATTGCGAATTGTGTGTTTTTATTTTCCTTGCTAAAATAGACAATTTCACAAATTTGCACATTATACTCCAATTGCAAAATGTTTACCTGCACCTCCCTGCTCCCATCTAACCTTTCATTATCCATGAGTAGCTTCCTTTGAAAATAACTTTTATCCAAGTCATCTATTTACATTTCTTAAAACTGAAATCCCAGGACTGATCCCTGTGACATACAAAATATTTTATCTTGCTAATTACAAAAGGTTTATGTTTATTATGGTCACTTGTTATTGTACAGTGAATAGATTTATTTTGAATGCTATTCAATCAGATCAGATAATGCTATACATACAAAACATTCAAGTCAATCTCATGTACAATAGGTAGGGCAAGGGGAAGATACAGAGTGCAGAATATAGTTCTCAGCATTGTAGTGCAGCAGTTACATAGAGAAATTCCAATGTCAACAATGAGGTAAAGGTGAAGTGAACACTACATACGTTTATAGAAGGAGTGTTCAATAAGATGCATTTTTTGCCTAAACACTGTCTCCTGTTACCCAGTCAGTTTTCTATGCACACAAACATAACATCCCATAGTCATAGAGCGATACAGAAATAGGACATTTCTGGATTACAGAAATGTCGGAGACCCTACACTTGGAAAGAATCAGATTTGCCCTAATGGACAAACAAGAAGTTTTCGTTAGAATATGGTCTTCTTTCATTGATTACTTAAAAGGGTAGATCGGTTCGGCAGGGAACCCTAACTGAAACTTGGATTCAGGATTAGATGAAAAGTTATATTCTATATTCCTTGATCTTATCTCCAATGATGTGTTAAGGGTAAATTATTCCATTCTTTATGATTTTTTTTAATTTATATTTTATTTTTCTCTCTGTTTTTCTCTCTTTTAAAAAAAAATATTAGATACAAAATGATTCATTTGATATTAATAATGTATGATTGTTGCACACAAAATATTACTAGCATAATATGTGTTTGCTAATGTACTACTTACCTACTCTAATAAAAAAAAATAGATATAAAAAAAGAAATGGGACATTTGGCCCAACTTGTCATAGCTGACCAAGTTGCTTTGTCAAGCTGATCTCACTTGCCTTTTGCCTGGCCCCATCTCCCTCCAAATCTTTCCTATCCATATACCTGTTCAGTGTCTTTTAAATGATGTAATTGTATCCACCTCTATCGCTTCCTCTGACAGCTTGGTCCATATCCGCACCACTCTCTGTGTGAAAAACCTGGCCGTCATTGTCCTTTTTTAATCTTTTCCCTCTAATGTATGTCTGTTAGCTCATTATGATGCTCCTCAACCTCCTCACTGCAAGGAAAAAGCCCCAGCCTTTCCAGCTTCTTATGGCTCAAACCCTTCAGATCTGGTACATCTTGGAAATCACTTTTTCACCCTCCTAAATTATGGCTTTCGTTTTTCACATTAACCTTTAGTGTGGGACTTTATTAGATGCCTTCTGGAAATGTAACTATAGTACTGTATACCCAACAGTTCACCTTCATCAACAGCACATTACTTGATTCTTTGGCACACCGAGTCCACACCGACCATTGATCACCCGTTCACACTAATTTTTTGTTCTCCCACTTTCACATCCATTCCCTGCACACTCAGCCAATCAACCTACAAGCCTTTGGGATGAGCGAGGAAACTGGAGCACCCAGAGAAAACCCACACGGTCACAGGGAGAATATGCAAACTTTATATAGGCAGCAATCGTGGTCAGGATCAAACCTAGGTCATTGGCGCTTTGAAGCAACTCTTCCAGCAAATAATTCCAATAAATGAGTCCATCATGAGTATCTTTTGATAGGACCATGTTGACTTTGTCCTTCAGTGACATCTACCATTTGCCTTATAATAGACGTTAAGTTAACCAGCCTACACCTTTTTGCTTTCTCTTTCCCTTTTTTTAAATAAAGGAATACATACAGTACTTTGCAAACTAATGGAACCTTGGCTGCATCCAGGGAATTTGAGAAAATTAAACACAATACATCAAGTATTTTACCAGCTCATTTTAAGATCTGAGGATGAAGCCCAAGTGAAGCCCACTGCATGCCTGCAGCTCCAACTGTTTGCTCAGTGCCACTTCAACGGCTCTGTAATTTTCCTGAGTCTTTCCCTCCCTTTCAATTCCTGATTTACAACTACGTCTGGATTGTTACTTTTATCTTTTTTCATGAAGAATGGTGGAAAATACCTCTTTAGACCATCAGCCAACTCCTTATTTACCAGTATTAATTCTCCAGACTCACTTTCTATAGGTCACTTTGTTAACTCTTTTCAACTATCTCCACAATCTCTTCCCATCTGTTTTTTGCTGCTAGATATTTCTCATGCTCTGATTTGTTTTCCTTCCTTATTAATTTTTGGACCATTTGAATTGTTCTTTTACATTCTGTCTGATCTTCTGACTTGGGCCTTGTCTTTGGACAATTGTATGTTTTTTTAAAAGTCAAATACAAGCTTTAAATGTAGTTAACCGCAGAGGATGGGCTTTTCCTTTGGAATCTTTTTTGTCTCATTGGAATGCATCCATTTTGTGTATTCTAAAAATGCCCTTAATTCTCTGGCAATATCGCGATTGACCGATTACTTAATCTAATTTACTAATTCACTTTAGCTGGTTCTGCTTTCATGTTCTCAGACTCCATAATGATGAATTGAATTTAAAGATGATATATTTATAGATGATGAACTGACAGTTAAAAATGCTTATATACACATATTTACATTCCTATTCTAGTAGAGTAACTCTATAATAATTGGAATAAACCACAAGGCCTGTAATTTCACAATACGCCAAAATATTACATTTTCCTGACAAGTATACCAAAATATTGTCCTGTACTTCAATGAACACTGACAGAAATTATTCATTCATGCTCGTTAATGGCCAAGTCTCTGAAGTCAATCCAGTTGTTGATGATTCAAAAACAGCAATAAATTGAAAATCATTGAGTGTACAAATGTAATTACATGAGATTGCATTGGATATATGATGCAAAAACAGGCCATTCAGCCCAACCAGTCCATGCCTGTATTAATCTTCTACTTGAAATGTTCCACTTTAAAATCCATTAGCGTAACCCTTATTTGCTTGGATAGACACAAAATGCTGGAGTAACTCGGTGTGACAGGCAGCATCTCTGGATAGAAGGAATGGCTGCATCTTTGGAGAGAAGAAATGGAATAGAAGCAACTGTCCAGAGATGCTGCCTGTCCCGCTGAGATACTCCAGCATTTTGAGTCTATCTTCGGTGTAAACCAGCATCTGCAATTTCTTCCTGCACCTTATTTGCTTGTCCAGCCTCCTTTTGAATGAATCTATGCTATTTGGTCCAACCCTTATAAAGTACTGAGAATGGCTGCACCAAATTCACTTTGGATAATGACATTTCTGTCAAATTATTTCTTGATCACCAGCTTATATTGACGAGTTGCATCTTTGCTGGTCCCCTCAAGTTCTCCCTGTGTCCACTCTTTCAGAACTTTATATCACTTTGGAGACCTATTGTTGCAAAAGAGACCCAGTGTGTTCATTCTTTCTGGGTATTATCATTGTAAATCTTCTATACATCCTCTCTGTTACCTCTACTTTCCTCTTCATACCATGGTGAGCAAAATTGCATGCAATATTATAAGTCTGTTTCATCCAAGATTCAAACAAAGTTTGGTTTATCTTTCCTACCATTCAACTCTGTTCTACTAGTGCTTGATTTGCTAGTATTTCAGCCGTACTAAAGTTGTGCCACAGATCATTGTGTGTGTGGGGTCAAGGAAAGAGCGTTCACGTCGCGGCCCTGTTTCCACCAATCTTTCCACCACCACGCACAAGAAGCGCAAGACGCCATTGAATGCAGATGCCGAGAAGTGTGTTCAGCTCTGGCTGAACAATTTCTAATCTAGTGATGTGGACTCGATAGGAAGTGTGTGTCAGCTCAATAAGTTCTTAACCTCGAACCAAGTCCATTGTACAACAAACAGATTGATGCATGTCGTTTCAAGAGTTTGTTACAGACTGCTTCTGGAACTTCTGCAAAGCATTGCTGATTCTCAACGCAATCTATACGGGTGTGGCAACCTACAAGTAACAATTGCTACTTTTGACCAACATTACATTTGCTGCACCACTTTCCCCCAAAAATGTAACACATTTACAAATTTTAAAGAATTAACAGAGTTACTGGTTTTCAGCCTCATCAGAACCGTTGATATTCCTGAAATGACAGACTGTGACAGGTTTTACTGAATTGCCAAACTCTTGCCTAACACAATCGTTAAACCAATAATAAACCCTATAATGGGCTCAACTTTTATCTGCGCCCCATTTTGCATGTACTATTTTTCTCATTCTTTGCTCTGCTCGAGACTGCATCTCAAATTTGCTTGAATGGCCAAATTCACAAGCTCACCCTGACAAAGCTGCCATTGCTGTAAGCCAATTGATGTTCTTAAGGGCCTGTGCCACTTGGCGTCATTTGCGAGTCATGCAGGTGGCGCACGAAGATTTCGTGAATCCCAAAATCCTGGTGCGCCATGCGTGACCTCGCATCACTGCCTACGCCACCACACCTCACCACGCGCCATGCGTGCATCACGTGCGCATTGTGATGCGTAAATGATGTTGCGTAAATGACGCCCAAGTGGGACAGGCCCTTTAATGTCTGAGGTTCGTCTGAGGTGTGAACAGTATGTGTTCTGTGAATTCTTCAGTCAATTAGGGAGGTCCAGACTTATGACATGAGGAACCCAAACAAAAATTGTACAGATTATTCAAGGGTTTTTCTAATACTGCCCAGCAACTTTCTATAAAACTCTGTTGCAACTCAGAGCTGATGGTCACATCATACAATTACTGTGGGAGCGTTAGTCTTAAATAGTAAGCATTGTTCATTACTGTTGTTAAATATATTACATGAAGGCTTGTACAGCACAAACTTTAAGGGCCTTCTGCTTTGTACCATATGCAGTTTGCTTGCAAGATACATTAACACAAGTTTATTTTTCCATCAACCAAAGTCATTTGAAGAATAGACATTTGAAAATATTTTGTTCATGAAAATCAAGGGGAAATCACTCTAATCACTATAATAATTGCAGTCATATCTTGTGCAAAGGATGAAGGTTTTGTTTTTTGGAGGTCAATCATTCCTGCATGGGCTCTTCACTGCCTAACAAAATCGCAAGTTGGGTGGTGTGATGAATAACTTCATGTGTCTGGATAAGCGCTCAGTAACCTCAACACCATCCTGGACAAATACAGCCTTTGATTGCACTTCCCACCAAGACACACTAGGGCATCAAGTGCATGGGAGCACAAGTATCTGCAGACACACTCCGGCGTGTGCACTATTCTGACTTGCAAATATAATCGCCAATCCTTCACTGTCAATGGGTTCAAATCCTGGAATTCTCTACTCAACACTGATGTGGGTGTACATCATCGGAAAGACCGAGGAGCTTCAAATGACATGCCACTGCTTAGTCAAATGCAATTAGCAATGGGCAAAAACTGCGGGCTTTAAAATAAAAAGCCCAGAGTTCAACACTTGATACAGTCTAAATTAACCATTCCCAGAAATGACAATGGAAGCACTTCAATTACGGCATTATAGCAAAGCAGTTATGTAACTGGCCAAGTAATCCAGATGCTTGGATTAAAGATCTGGTGATATGAGTTCAAATCCCATTATCGGAAATTCAAATTCAGATAATTAAATAAATCGGGGGTAAAATTCTTGGAAAGAGATTTGTTTTCTGCTGCTTTCAATACATACCCTCTATAGGAGCTGCCGCATGTTAGACTGCTTCTTCAATTTAGTTCCACTGACCTCAATCAGTACGAATTGGCAACAATACTTCCTCCTTGATAACCATCAATAAGGGGCAGCCCAAGATGGTGTGCTCAGTCCCATGCTCTACTTAGTCTTTAGCCAGGACTGTGTAGCCAGGCACAGCTCTACCCTTTTTTTACATTTTGCCGACAATATCGCCATTGGACGAATGATAGGAACAGGAGGGTGATTGATAATCTGATTGAATGGTATCAGAACAACAATCTGGCTCTCAACGTTCGCAAGGCCAAGCAGTTGATTGTTGGAGGGAAAGCCAAGGATCCTGTCTTCAATGACGGGACGGCAGTGGACAGAGTCAGCAGCTTCAAGTTCCTGGGTGTGTACATCTATGAAGATCTACCATGGGCCTAATACATTGATGCAATCACAAAGCAAACTCACCATACCTCTAATTCCTTAGATTGTTGAGGAGATTTGCTATGTTGCCAAATACACTATTAAACCTCTAAAGGTGTACGGTGGAGAGAATTCCCACTGGCTGCACCACAGTCTAGTTTGGTAACTCGTTATTTACGAGTGAGGGAGGGAGGCGGCAGAAAATGCCAATATTTGGCACCATTGCCTGGTGAATTATGGGTATGGACCTCTCAAGCATTGAAGGAATCTACAAGATATGCTGCCTCAAAAGGCAGCTAATATTATAAAGGAGTCACACCACCCTGGCCATGCTTTCATCTCACTGCCATCTTTGGAAAGAAGGTACAGAAGCTTGAGAACCGTGACCTGCAGATTCAGCTTCTTCGCATCAACCATCAGGTTGTTGAACGACACTGCACAACTCTAACCACAAACCTACCTCAGACACGATCTACTATGGACTATCCTTTGGTTGCACCATGCACTTCAGTTTGCACTGTTATGGTCTGACTACCTAGTTTGACTGATATTTTATGGTATTGTTGATTATTACATATTTATTTGTTGCATAATTGCATTAATGTGCCCGTAAAACTGCAGCTGGTAAGAATGGCATTGTTTTTCTCCCAGTGCTTATGACAATTGCTAAACATTCTTGACTCTTGATTTCATGAAACCAGCACATGGAGATACAAAGGAGCAATGCATACTTGGAGAGAAGGAATGGGCGAATTTCTCGGGCCAAGACCCTTCTTCAGACTGAAGAAGGGTTTCGACCTGAAACGTCACCCATTCCTTCTCTCCAGAGATGATGCCTGTCTCGCTGAGTTACTCCAGTATTTTGTGTCTATCTTCAGTGTAAACCAGCATCTGCAGTTATTTCCTACACACGCACACTTAATCACTGAGGCAGTGTGCAATAGACAGAACTTCACAATCCCATGGGTCAGAGTTCTACAAATTGAGTCAGAAATGCCAAATAACTGGTGGAAGGAAGTGCCATTGTTTTGGATGCCATCCTCAATGACAGCAGGACACAGCACAAGAGAGCAAATGATAACGTTGAAATGGTTTCCCTCAATCTCATTCAGTGTAGAGGACTGATTCATCACAGCTGCTACCCATCATCTAATCCGATTCACTCCATGTAATGTCAAGAAACACTGAAGGCAATGGATGTAGCAGTGATGCTGAAGACGTGTGCCCCACAGCTAACTTTGCCTTAAGCCAAACTTTTTCAAAATAGCTACACAGTGACATCTGCCTGAAAATGTTGAAAATTGCCCAAGAATGTCCTGTCCCCAAAAGGTAGAATAAGTCCAATGTGGATAATTATCATCCCTCGAACCCACCCTGGAAGTTTCAGAAAATTATGGAAGTAACTATCAACATCAAGCGTCACTTACGGATCAATAACTTACATTGGTTCAATCCATTCAGGTCAGATGCTGCCTTCATTATCCTAGTCCAAATATTGCCAATTTTTTCTGAAGTGAGTTGAGAGTAAAAACCTTGACATCAAGGCACGATTGGACCAAGTACAATATTTAAATTGAGTCTCAATAAAATTGATCAATGGGGACCAGGCTGAAAATTCTTCTTTACATTGCCTTAAACCAAGCAAAAACAAGCTAACTACAAGAGGTGGTCAGTAGCTAGAAGGGGTTTCTACTATATCTATGGTACAAAGTCGGTAGTGCAATGGAATACTCGCACCTTGCCTTGGTGAAAGCGTGACACTTGGAATCGCCCAGGAAAAAATAGCTGACTTAATTTGTGCATAATCTATCAGTCTCAGCATTCACTCCAGTCACCAGCAGTATGGTGCACTGGAGATGCTATAAAATGCAGGCCATCAAATTGCTAAATGTGTAGGTAGGAACTGCAGATATTGGTTTAAACCAAAGATAGACACAAAATGCTGGAATAACTCAGCGGGACTGGCAGCATCTCTGGAGAGAAGGAATGGGTGACGTTTCGGGATGAGAGGCTTCTTCAATCTGAAGAAGGGTCTCGACCCGAAACGTCACCCATTTCTTCTCTCCAGTGATGCTGCCAGTCCCGCTGAGTTACTGCAGCATTTTGGGTCTATCACCAACTTTAGCAAGTTTCTTTGAGGGAACTTCCTAGCCCTCACCTTCCAACTTTGCACTCTCTTCCATCTGCATAGACAAAGACATCAGGCACACAAAAGACTACTAAACTTCACAAACTAATCAAAAATTAACACAACAATCTGACATGGGAGTATATTCCCTTTCTTTTCTCATATTTTCTTAAGATAAGGGGTGATGGCCATTCAGTCCATTGAGCTAGACTAGACTGATTGCAGTCAGAGTATTCCTCCATATATTTTCCTTTATGTAATCCTTTGCAACATGCATATGAACTCCATTCCGATTCCCCTACCACCCACCTCAACAGGAGTCATTTAGAGTAGCTTATTAACCTAACAATGTACACTTTAGAGATTTAGCGATATAGCATGGAAACAGACCCTTCAGCTCACCGAGTCTGTGCCAACCAGCGATCATTCTGTACACTAATCTACACACATTAGGAACAATTTTTACAATTTACCGAAGCCAATTAACCTACAAACCTGTATTTCTTTGGAGAGTGGGGGGGGGAAAAAGGGAGCACCTGGAGAAAACCCACGCGAGAGAACATACAAACTCAGTACAGACAGCACCCATAATCAGGATCATACCCGGATCTCTGGCTCTGTGAGGCAGCAGCTCTACCATTGCGCCACTTATTAACACCTGGTCACCCAGTGGTCCTAATGGTGTCGATGTGTATTGATTGACTAATAACTATAATCTCAGGGGCAGTTTGTGGACATTGTGCTTTTAGTAGCATCTAAATCCTGTGAATGAAGATAAAATTGTTGATGTACTCAGACAGGACTCCTACATGCCACTATTCAATCAGAAGTATCATCTCATGTCATTACAAGAAGATATGAACAAAGGCAAGAATGAATGATGCCAGTGAATTTAGCAAAAGTAAGGATGTGTTTCCTCTTGGCCTGTTCTCTACATCACACAACATCCTTCCCAGCAGCTACCCGGGAGAAATCTGCTTTGATATTTGAATGTGTCATTACTCCTATGTTTATCCAAGTCATTTGCTCAAATCCTGCACAGCTCTTTGAATGTTTTTGTAGGTTGATATCTATTAATGGTTAAATTATTTAAATAATTTTCAATGCAATGATGGCTTGACGCTCACTGATTTTTTTTTCGAAGTAAGATTTCAACCATAGCTTTAAATGGAAGCACTTAAATAATTGAGAAGGAAAATTATATTTTTAGTTAAATATGTAAAATTACCGAATATATCCCCTGTGACAAAGTCTACAATTCTTTACAATATCAGCTTGTTGCCATATAAACCAAGTAATAGATTTGCCCTGAAGTTTCACTGAAAAATAATTCCATGGAGATACAGTACTCAGAGAAGGCAATTTAAATTTTAACATTACAAGAATGTTTTATAAAGCCAGTTTGCTACTCATAAAATGGGATTCTTTGCTAACTTCAGTACTGGTTCATTATATCATAAAAAAGACTATCCTAGGGCTCAGGCAATTCTTTCGGAGATTGGACACAATATGAGTGTCTGGAGCATTGAGAAATGAGTATGTTCATTTTACTCCAAGTGAAAGTGCAGAGACTTGGCTTATTCATCGGAACACGTATTTAGTTCACCTGCAGTCTATCCAGATGATTGTCTGGACTCTGAAAGTAAGACTAAATCCCTCAAAACAAAACAAAAATTTTGGCTTTCATCATATAAATAGTTTGCAACCAAATGTTCTCCTTCGTATAGATCCTTTATACATTGGCGAAATCAGGTTACAAACTACATTACTTTTGTCACACGTTCAACACCATTTTCTGCTCTTGTAGGCGATATTAAGTTCCGTGTGAAGTAAAGTTCATCGGATATTTCACTCAATCGCCATTACTGAGCTACAGGCTTTGACAAAAAAAGAATTGCAAGCTATTTACATAAAAGAACAAATCCACATCAGTCCGACGTCCATCCAATCTTCAGAATGAAAATTCTCAATGACTTACTCCTCCAATACCAATTTTAATAGCACTTTGACGGCCTTGGATAAAACTAATAAGCTCAGAGGGGGTGGACAATTCACTTTCCGAATAGTGAAAGGCTTGGATGGAGTGGATGTGGAGAGGATGTTTCCACCAGTGGGAGAGACTAGGACCAGATGTCATAGCTTCAGAATTAAAGGACGTTCCTTTAGGAGGAGAAGAGGAGGAATTTCTTTAGTCAGAGGGTGGTGAAGGTGGAATTCTTTGCCACAGAAGGCTGTGGAGGCCAAGTTAATCGATATTTTTAAGACAGAGTTAGATAGATTCTTGATTAGTACAGGTGTCTGGGGTTATGGAGAGAAGGCATGAGAATGGGGTTAAGAGGGAGAGATAGATCAACCATGATTGAATAGTGGAGTAAACTTGATGGGCCAAATGGCTTAATTCTGCTCCTATCATTTATGACCCATGACCTTATGAATGAAATATTTATGCTCAACTAATCACTGGTTGAACTTGCTAAACCATCTGGGGTCAAATCTACCAATCTCAAGATTAACTATGTGTTGGAATGATAAGTTATACTTGTTTTAATTATAATCAAAAACTAGAAATTATGCAAATAAAGTTCTTGTTTGAGAAGAACTCTTTGAAGGACGATGGCATTATATAAATAAGGAACAAAACCGATCTATATACCATCTGAAGATGGTATGACAATTAATTGGAACAAGGCTGCCTCTAATATGTTGTTATTCTCATTTTAGTGGGAAGCCCCCACGAAGTCAATGGTGATTCTACGCTACTTCTGTGGCTTCTGAAGCCAACGTGGGACTTGAACACTGCCACAAATGGGACAGTCTGCTTAACAGAATGGTTAATTGTGTGGCGAGGGAGATAGGCGGCTCGGGCTGGTCCATGTAGTTTTCAAGAAGGCTTTTAAGAAATGCTTTAAGAATTTCTTAATCACCTACTTAATAATTAAAAAATAAAATCTCGTTCAAAAATGTGGTGAGTTAAGAGAAAATTGTATTAAGTGTTTCTTGTGCTTCTACAATTTACCATGACCACTGTTGTGAAACAATTTTTTAAGACTTTCACGGTAGCACAGAGACCAGGGAAAGCACTAATAAACTCCCTTGTGTGAACAGAATTTTTAACGGTTTACAAAGACAGTATTATGAGACGTAAACGCATGTTACTGAATGTGCAGAATTCCTGCACTTGTAGTATTTTGCCTTTTACACCAGACATAAGCTTTTATTTCACTGAATAAGCAAGAGATATAAATAGAAGTTATAGATAGCAGCTATAGATAGGAACATATGGATTAGTTCAATTAATATAAATTACGATTGGAGATTGAACATTTTTAACCATAAATATAAATGACATTCTTTGGAAAGAGCCATTCAGCTAACATTTCTTACTCCATAAAGTACGGTTCAGACGCAGGAGATTTTAAGCTGTATAATACATTCCTGATCAATGGGTAAAATCAAGTTCAGAAGTGATTGTGGAAACCTGCTTCTTAGCTCATTTAGTGCTTTCAAATATTGAGTAATGATGCCTACAGTAAAACCAACAAGATTATTTGGGAAAAAAACACAACAGCTGATGAGTTTGAAGGTTATCTATTAAGTTTAGTTAATAATTAGTAAGTGGTGGAAAATGGAAGTGCTCTTGTAAATAGACTCATGCAATCAGGCAGATTTTAATTCCAAGGAATACACAAAAAAAAAAAAAACTTTTATTTTTTGAATAATTTTTTTATTAGCAATAAACAATTCTCAATGTTTAAAACTGAGTTATAAACATCCACTTAAATCAATATTTGTACTCTAATGATTATTATCTTATTTTTTTTTTGAAAATAAAAGTGGGTAAAGAGAAATACCATTATTAATCAATAAAATTATAATTCCTTAATAATTATTTGGTATAAAAGAAAAAGAAAAAATGAAGAAAAAGAAAAAATACATATTATGTATATATATCAATTAAAAGCCACAAAATATATTATAAATGAAACAACTACAAATAATAATATCAGTAAAGACATGCATATATCCTGGTATACCAATACATTATTTTCATCAAATCCCGCAGGGTGTCAGTCGAGCCGTGATGCCAAGAACAGCTACTTCTCTAAATACTGTATATATGGAGACCATATCTGTTGAAAAGAATTATACTCGTCCAAAAGGACAAATCTGATTCTTTCCAACTGCAACGTCTCCAACATCTCTGATGCCCACATTTTAATTGTTGGGGATAATGTTCCCTTCCAAAATTTCAATATTATTTTTTTCCCTAATATCAAACAATAATCAAGGAAATTTCTTTGGTCTGGTGTAAATATCAAATTAGCCTCTGGAATTCCCAGTATTATTAGCTTTGGGTCGGGTTCTAATTTAACCTTAAGAACTTCAGAAATTACTTTAAAAATTTCTGTCCAATAATAATTCAATTTAGGACATGTAACAAAACTGTGTGTTAAATTTGCTTCTAAATTCTTACATTTATCACAAATAGAGGAGAGATTAGGAAATATACTATTTAATTTGGCTTTTGAATAATGTAATCTATATAATACTTTAAATTGTATTAATATATGTCTAGCATTTAACGAGCACCGGTGTATTCGTTGTAGACTTTCTCCCCAATTTTCTTTGGTTATAGGTGATCCAATTTCATTTTCCCATGCTTGACGATATGTTTCAGTTATTGGATTCTCATTATCCATAATGATGTTATATATATAAGCTATTAATTTTTCTGTGGTTGGATGCCAGTTAAACGATTCATCTAATAATCCTGGTTCCTTATTTTTAAAATCCTGTGTATTAGATTTAATATAATCTCTAATTTGGAAATACCTAAACAAATGCTGTGAAGACAATCCATAGATATCTTGTAATTCCTGAAATGAAAGAAATTTTCCATTTCTATAAAGGTGCTCTACCCTTGTAATTCCTAAATTATCCCAATGTCTGAACCCTCCATCCAATGTGGAGGGCTTAAATAATGGGTTATTCATAATTGGTAATCTAAATGAAAGGTTGTCTAAATGTAAAGTCTTGACTATTTGTTTCCAAATACGTCTATTATTATAAATGATTGGATTGTCCCTATAAGTTTTTTTTTGAACTTCCTTTGGGGCAAAAATAATTGAATCTACGTTGAAAGGCAAACAATCTTCCTTTTCTATCTTTAGCCACGTTGGTTCCAGGTCCGTATTTACCCACCAAAAATTCATATTCTTAATCTGTACTGCCCAGAAGTAGTATAAAAAATTTGGAAGTGCTAATCCTCCATTTATCTTTGACTTACATAAATGTTTTTTACTTATTCTATGATTTTTATAATCCCAAATAAAACTATTAACAATATTATCAATTTTTTTAAAAAAGGTTTTCGGAAGGAAAAAAGGGATAGCTTGAAACAGATATAATAATTGTGGTAGAAAAACCATCTTTATAGCATTTATTCTACCAATCAAAGATATAGGCAGTGTTTTCCAATATAAAATATTTTTTTTAAGTTTATCTAATAATTGAGGATAATTCGATCTAATTAATGAGTTATGAGATTTAGATACATTAATTCCTAAATATTTAATTTTGTCAGTAACTATTGATAATGGATATTGTTGTAATATGTTTAAATTTATATTAGTTATTGGCATAATATCACTTTTATTCCAATTAATCCTATATCCAGAAAATGTACTAAATTTATTTATAACATCAAACAACATTGGAATACTAATTTCAGGTTTTGTGATGTAAATCAAAACATCATCTGCATATAAGGATATTTTATTAGTTGTTCTGTCAGTATTATAACCGTATATTTCAGGTTCTGACCTAATTCTTTCCGCCAAAGGCTCTATCGCCAAGGCAAATAATAAAGGCGATAACGGACATCCTTGTCTACATCCCCTAAAGAGTTTAAATTTAACTGATAGTATTTGATTAGTTAGAATTCTTGCAGTAGGATCTGAGTATAGGATTCTTACCCATTTACAAAATTGATCCCCCAATTGAAACTTTTCCATTATATTAAATAGATATAACCATTCCACCTGGTCAAATGCTTTTTCTGCGTCTAACGATATGACTGCTAATTCCGTATCTCGTATTCTTTTAGAATATATAATATTAAACAGGCGTCTTAAATTATGAGACGAATAGCGTTTTGGAATAAAACCTGTTTGATCATAATGTATTAATTTAGAGATCACCAAACTTAGTCTCCTAGATAAAACTTTAGCTAATATTTTTTGGTCTGTATTTAGAAGGGCAATCGCTCTATATGAACCAGGATCTTCCAGATCTTTATCTACCTTAGGTATAAGTGTAATTGTGGATTCATTTAAAGAGTCTGGTAATTTTCCTTGTTCATATGCATGTCTATACACTGTATGTAGTCTTGGAGAGATCAGATCTTGAAATTTTTTATAAAATTCTGCACTCAGGCCGTCAGGCCCCGCAGCTTTTCCATAAAAAAAAAATACTTTTAAAAGGATTGCCTCAGATATTCTCCAGCGTTTTGGAAAATGAACTCAGAAACTTCACTAAGGTTAAAGGACACAAAATAGGATACAAATAGTTCTCACCATATGTATTTGTAAAAGCATAAGTCACATTTGTGAAATGTGATTTACTGTATGAAATCTTAACGGAGAAAGAAGTTAAATCAATATTAACTGCAAAATTCATTGAGATTGGTTGACCAGAAAATGTGAAGATCAAGACAACATATCAGTTTTAAAATCTTTTTTTGTGTTTTCAAACTTGTGCCGATTCTCGTAATTGATTTCTATCCTCAATCACGTTAATCTGTTTTAATGCCTACAGCTTCTTTGACCATTGCAAAGATTTATTGGGCGGCGCTTGTGGTCAGGGCAAACTGTAGAGTAAAAGTCACACCAGGTAACTGATTGCTTTGACCTCAGCTTGCTATATTTTTACTGGCCATTTTCACATCCAAGAGCCACTACAATAAAATATTTGCATTTAAGGAGATAGCTTTAATAAACACATATTCTATATTCTTAATTTCTACTTAGAAGAAAGAAGCTAACCAAAAATATGATGTTCTTGAATGCAGTTAAGAGGTCGCAAATGTACTGAAGTAACATGGGGGCAGAATTACAAAGTATGTGCTTGGAGCACAATACGCCCAGCTAACTCGTGCTTATTGATTGCTATGCCAAATTTGTGTTGCCTGTCAATTATAATCAATTCTGCAACACTTAGCACTAGGTATAATTCAGATTGTCGCCAGTTCTCGGAAGTGACCCAGTATCGTAACCTATATGGTGAGATGCATGCACAAGTTTCTTAGGTCAGGTCAGGTCTCAGCTGTGAATTATAATATGCATAACTGGTTGATGGTTCAATGCAGTACTAATCTCTCGTCTTCATTCCTAGTAATTTTCCTCCCATCTACATTATTTCACCAGCGGCTTGGCTATGCCAGTCTGACAGCCAGACCTGGGTCCTGCATCTTTGTGATAAGATGCCATGATTCCCCAAGAACTGAAGCTGATGTGGTCTCTCTGCCAGGCCCTTCACAATCCCCCTTTCTGCAATGAATGTTATAACTGACGGGATTACAATGGATTAGTGAGCATTAGCTATAAGGAGAGGTGGGACAAACTTGAATTGTTTTCTCTGGAGTGTTCGAGGCTGAGGGGAGACCTGAAGGATTAATATAAAAATATGAGAGGCATAGATAGGGTAGACAGTCAGCACATTTTTCTCCCAGGGTGGAATTGTCAAAAACTAAAGTGCTTAACTTTAAGGTGAGAGGGGCAAAGTTTAAAGTTGATGTGCAGGGCACGCTTTTTTTTTAAGAGCGGTGGGTGCCGAATGCACTTCCAGGTGTGGTGGTGGAGGCAGCTATGATAGCGGCATTTAAGAGGCTTATGGACACGTACATGGACATGCAGGCAACGGATGGATATGGATCATGCACAGGCAGATAAGATTATTTTAAATTGGCATCACATTTGCCATGGATATCATGGGCTGAAGGGCCTATTCCTATGCTATGCTGTTCTATATTCAGGCGGCATGGTGGAGTAGTGGTAGAGCCACTGCCTTACAGTGCCAGAGACCCAGGTACCATCCTGACTAGGGGTGCTGTCTGCACTGAGTTTGTAAGTTCTCACCGTGAACACATGGGTTTTCTCCGAGAACTTCAGTTTCCTCTCACACTCCAAAGATGTAACGGTTTGTAGGTTAATTGGCTTGGTATGGATATAAAATTAT
Source organism: Raja brachyura (assembly GCA_963514005.1). Next base: position 43,794,227 of record OY740797.1, on the reverse strand, counting down.
CCCTAGCATAGTGTTAATGTGCGGTGATCGCTGGTCGGTGCGGACTCAGTGAACGAAAGGTGCTGTATCTGTAAACTAAACTAAACTAAGTTCCAATGCAGAATCTGCATGGCAGGCAAAGACAAATGCACAAGAGTGATTGGCTATTTGGAATGCATTTTTTTGGCGGCTTTCAAAATTGCATCGTGATTATGTGAAACATGGCCATTAGCAGAGGTACAGTAAAAGAGCTATTGTTGCGTGAGCAATTAGCACAGCATTTGCAGATATTGTCCTCAGTTGAGTTTTGAATGGACAATCTGAGAAGAAGCCTTCTTTGAATTCCTCGTGCTCCTGCTCTGCAGATGGCTTGTTTTGAAACTGTGGGGAAGCGACTGTTCTGCATCTTGACAGTTATTCTACCAGCAACTCAGGCCTCAACAAAATAATCATAAAGTCATGTCATAGGTGATAGGAGCAGAATTAGGCCATTCGGCCCATTGTCTGCTCTGCCATTCAATCGTGGCTGATCTATCTCTCCCCATCCTCCTGCCTTCTCCCCATAACCCCTGACACCCATACAAGTCTAGAATCTATCTATCTCTGCCTTAAAAATATAAATCGATGGCCTCCTCAGCCTTCTGTGGCAATGAATTCCACAGATTCACCGCCCTCTATGACTAAAGAAATCCCACCTCATCTCCTTCCTAAAGGAACGTCCTTTAATTCTGTGACTATGACCTATAGTCCTAGACTCTCCACCTAGTGGAAACATCCTCCCCATGCCCACTCTATCCTAGCCTTTCACTGTTCGGTAAGTCTCAATTAAACTTTCAATGAAAGTTTCAATGAGTTTCATTCGTCAACCTGTTGTTTTAGCACAGTATTGAATCATTTATTCTCTCAACATTTGGAAGGGAAGTATGGTTCCTACAGTCTGCCTGCTTCCCTAGAATATGACAATTACACGCCCGACCTGCCAGATCTCAACAATTGTTCCCAACATATCCAGGTGGAGAGCGGGTCAAAGACAAACATGGTGCCTCCCCTTCCTCCTCCATCTCTTCTATTTGTTTGGATGCCTTGGATACCCTCTCTTCATTCTCTTGGTCGTAACCACGTGAGAATCAGCTTAAGATCCTTCAGCGCCTGTCGCAGAGCCTCGTGCAGCTATTTGCCACGTGAAATAGCTGTGGAACGCACCAAATACTTGTGGAGTCAAAGCAACAGCCAGAAGAAATCAAACAGCAACTGACCTGTTAGTCATGGATAATCTTTTTAAATAGGGCCCTGGAGGTCCTTTCTGTTACACAACACACTCTCAGCAATTAGAGAGAGTACATGGCTGGCAGTTCGTATCATACTCGCGAGGCATGAGGATTGTCATCATGATCTGGCCCCTTTGCATACCAACTCAATTGCTGTTCACTGAGCACATTTACATGCTCACCAATATTGCATCCAATGCAATTCAGACATGTACATCTGTGCTGCGGGCACCAATTTGCAACTCCAAAAGCACTGAGCCCAGCTTCGCACTGTATAACTGGATAATTGTAATGACCGAATGAATATAAACTGGTACACAGTATGCTTGCTTCCCTCCCCACCCAGCAGCCTAGATTAAAAACATTAATTTCCATCACTCTTAATTGTCATCCACACAATGCTGTTTCATATATTCATACTGGCATAATTTAGACTCAGCAATTCTGATGTTAAGTAAATATAAAATAATTAGAGATATACTATATGGTGATGTCTGTGGCATACAGTAATCTTTTGTTCCAATTAGCAGATTGTAAACGGCATCTTTAACACCCTGTCTTACAGCAAAACAGCCCACACAATGCAAATGGAAAGAAGCTGGCCGTTGTCCAAGAATGCCAAAGGCATCATCAACAAATTATGGGTCCAAAAAGCTTAGTTATGTGATAAATGTGAGGGCACAATGCAAACACAGCTGCTTTGTATTGTGCAACAGATACACGAGGGCAGTCAGTATATGGACAACTAATCCCACAAAACACTATTTTAGTATTAAACTTCAGTCCGTTTTTTCAATTAATTTGCATCGGGCGAGTACAACAATTTAACCAAGAATAGGTGTTTGTCACACATTTAAAAAAGTAGCAGCCAGGTACAATACAGTATGTTCAATACCAGCCTTAGCTCATTTGGGATGGCCAAAATAAAACACACAGCCCTCAAAACAAGGCACAGTTTTGCAGTACTTATGCAGTACTTAATATTTGTACAGTTGTGCAAACGTGTGCAGTACTTATAATTGGGACTGTTGAATTATTTGGTATAAGAATGTTTAAACTAATCACAAATATATTGTAGTCTTCCCTGATGACTAACATTAAATTATTGCAGGCTGAAGAAGGGTCCCGACTTCTAGAGAACAACAATTGTTCCCCAGCCCCACATGGCCCAGTTTTACCTTCTCCCCAAAATCCAAAAACACAACTGCCCTGGCAGACCCATTGTTTCTGCCTGCTCCAGTCCCACTGCAATTTTCCACATACCTCGACTCCATCCTATACCCCCTGGTCCAATCTCTGCCGACCTATTTCCAAGATGCCTCACACGCCCTTCTTCTCTTTAATGACATCCGCTTTCCGAGCCCCCACTCCCTCATCTTTATTACAGTCTGAAGAAGGGTCTCGATCCGAAACTTCACCTCTTTTCTCCAGAGATGCTGTCGCTGGAGAATTACTCCAGCTTTTGTGTCTCTCTTCAGTTTAAAACAACATCTGCAGTTCCTTCCGACACACAATGGAAAGTAAAAATATCTACTTCAGCAATGCCTTACAATGACAGGTCTTGAAAACAGCTTACATTAAACAAAGTGGTTGCTGAATAACTACTGCGAATGTAATGAGCTCTGGATGAAAATTGTAATGTAGACATAATTTAATATGGCATTAAATGTATATGAGAAAGAACTATTTTTTTACATTTAATAATTTAATTGCTTACAAGAATCTGGGAGACTGGTGAGAAAAATACTCAATACTCCTTAAACCAAATTTTATTTTAAGTCGTTGCATGTGATGTTCCTATTAGGAATTTAGTATTCTGCCAGTTTGCCACTGAAAAATGGCAACATTCCTGGATAATGTTCAGGGGATTTGACAGACATGTTGAATGCAGAGTTAAATATTCCTTATATCAGAGTGAGTAACTGTATGATAAAGCAATGAGTATTTTGAAATGTTGTATCTAGACTAGAGCAGGAGTCTGTTATTCAGCCCTTGAAGCCTGCTTTGCCTTTCAGTATGATCATGGCTGATCCTCTATTTCAGTATCATCTTTCTGCTTTTCTCCACACTCATTGATGCCTTTTACAATCAGAAATCTATGCTCCACCCTGAAGAGTTTAGCACTTTGGGTTTCATCACCTTCTGTTGTAGGTGATACTACTCCTGTTAAGCGCCTGTCCCACTTAGGCAATTTGTTTGGCGACTACAGGAGGCTAGGCTGTCGCCACATGGTCGCAGGGTGACACCTGTATAGTCGTGAGTTGTCTCCTCCAGTTGCCTAAAGAGTCGTAACTTTTTCCTTGTCGCCGCTGGATTTTGAAATGTTCAAAACCTTTCGCCGGCTGTGGGCTTGACATAGCTTGTCTTCTCCTGTTGTAGGTGCTGTGGTAGGCTGTCTCCGGGATGACGCAGGTTGTTGACAGGTGACGATGGTTGTCGTTGGGTGATGACTTCGGTGAATTCCATTGGCGACTACCTACGTCAACCGGAGACAGGTACCGGCGACTGAATGATCTTACCTTGTTGTAGCTTAGGTGGACGTAGGTTGGCGTAGGTGTGGTCGTAGGTTGACTTTGGATATTGTAGGTTGTCGCCTCTGTGGTCATAGGTTGTTTTAGGTGTGGCGATAGGTGGAGGTCCTAATGGGTCGCCGGTTGTCAGTAGACATCGCTGGTAGGTTGTCGTAGACATTGTCCTAGGGGAGGTCCAGTCACCTTTTTTTCGGCGACCTGCTACGACTGTGACTGTCGCCGAAAAAAATCGCCTAAGTGGGACAGGCCCTTTCCCGTCCGCAGAAGTGTGATGAGAATCAGCAGGTTGCTGATGGAGAGGGTACTAACTGACTCAGCAGGTGGAGAGTGTACCAACTGACTGTGTCTCTGTGGGCTTCGTAAAAGATTGCACCACGCACTTACGCTGCACTATTGTGGTCTGGTTACGCAGTACAGTTGATAATTTATTATTGTTGCATATTTATTTGTTGTGCCGTTGCATTAATATGCCTGAAAAGCAGCAGCAAGTAAAACCTTAATTGTTCTGGTTGTGGTACTGATGACAATTAAACATTCTTGACCCTTGATCCTAGTTTTGATTTGCTCAGTTTCATATTGAATTTATCTGGCATGTCATCAAATCACCTGAATCCTGGCATATTATTATAAAGAATATAGAAACTGCCTATGATCCAGATTTTTAAAAGTATTTAATACAAATTGAACTGGGACATGATGACATTTGCATTCAAGCATTTGAGTGTTTATCCAGCTCTGGGCTCAATTAATGTACTGATCTGATCTGATACATTCAGAAATGGCTAGTATCAGGTGATACTTCTGAAACCATAGTGGTGGCCGGCAGAGGAGCTGGCTAAAGATAAGCTGATTGGCAAGCATGGCTTTCATTCCGTTCTGAAGAACAGATTAAACGTTGAAGCTGAAGGCCAGAAAATGGAACGGTCTTTTGTTTAAATATTTAAAAAATATCTTGTTGCTTTAATTTAATGTCAATGTATTACATTTATTGGGATGCATGGCGGCATGATTTGGGAACAGCTTCAACCAAGACTGCAAGAAATTGCAGAGAGTTGTGGATGAAGCCCAGACCATCATACGAACCTATCTCCCTTCTATTGACTCCATCTATACTTCATGCTCAGAAGACCATCAGAATAATCAAGGACCAGTCTCATCCTAGTCACTCCCCTTTCACATCAGGCAAGAGGTACAGAAGTTTGAAAGTGTTTACCTCCAGATTCAGTGACAGTTTCTTCCCAGCTGTTATCGGGCAATGGAACCATCCTATCACCAGCTATGGTGCAGTCCTGACCACCCATCTACCTTATTGTAGACCTTTGAACTATCTTTAATCAGACTTTATCATGCTCTAAGTGTTGTACCCTTTCTCCTTTATCTGTACACAGTGGACGTCTTTATTGTAATCATGTATAGTCTTTTCTGTGATGGATAGCACGCAACAAAAAGCTTTTCACTTTGCCTTGGTATGAGTGACAAAAATAAAATAAACTAATATACAAAAGATCTGTAGAGTAGGGGAGCAATTGAAGTTATTCCCAAACAAGTATAAAAGACCTTGTCTGGCCAGAGTACTTCATTACACTGAGTTGTGTTTTTAAATCTCACAGGCGACACAGTCATACCGTGATTTTTAATATTCCATTGAGGTTATGTTATATAACAAACTTATCATGACACCACTAATAATTTTAGTCTCACCATTAAATGGATGGCATTATCAGGGTTGCAAAGTCCATTAGTAGATGGTATTGTATGCTTGATCTTATGACCTTTGCAGACATTATTGCATTTAGTTTTTTAATAGTTGGACCTTGGTGACCCATCTTTGCTCAGGATTTGTGTTTGCAATATATAGTGCCTTCTAAAATACCACCCATTCACAGGCAAAGGCAGTAAAGGCGCACTCTACAAATAGGAAGTGAAAGCTCCACACTTCTGCTAACTTGCCAGGAGCAGCCTGTGGGAGGTCATCCCACAACTCCTTGGAGTTCCCAGATTATCCAAGAGGATTGCACCCTGGACTATAACTTTAATCTCTCCGCATGACTTAGAGAGAGGGAACAGTATCCTGTGTTCACTCTCTCAATCAAAATGAGAGATTCTGAAAGGATTATTACTCCAGGTCCATAACCTAGGATCTGGAGAGAAGAAAATCGTGCAAGAAGAACAGTGATGGTTCTGATTCCTATCGCTGACTGGGACAGGGGAGGGGAAGTGGAACACAAGTGGGCAACTGCCCCTGATTAACAACTAAGGATCCAAAGGAAGAAATATCAGCAAAGATTCTTGCTCCTGATAACTATTCTTCAGGATATTTTGGAAACTTAATGTATATAGAATCAAGGGGAGCTCTGAGGCTTCACAAAGTCACCCCACACGTTATACTGTACTTAGATTAGGGATAGGAAATATACTCCTGCTCTTGTTGCCGTCTTCCACACCACCAGGCTCTGCATGCAATTGTTCATTCTTTCAAAATGATGCCGCCATGCAACATCTTCCCGTCCCCATTCAGCATTCAGTAAAGACCATTCCCTTAGCGATACTCTGGCTCTCTCTTCCATCTGCGCTAACTCAAACTTTCTGGCCATATTTCTGTTGCATCTGCTTTCAGATTTATGTTGCGAGAAAATAAGCAATGGCAGATTGGGATTACCTGCAATTATAATGATGCCTGTTGGGGACATACAGAAACAGACTAATTAATGAGCAAAAGGGGATTGCAGCAAATGATAATTGTAAGAATAATCCCATGAAAAGATTAATTCAACAAAGAATAAAACACCTAAGCTATCATTTTTGGTATTGGTAAATCCTGTTGAATTTGGCTAATTTTCAAGAGGAACTAATATATAAAAAGCTCGACCAAGAGATGCTTCAGATGATTGTCTGTCTGGTACATACCAGTTAATGGTTTCAATGGCAATGGAAAGGAACTGGAATTACCTGGAAATTGAAAGGTATGCATCAGCTGTTACTATCATAAATCCTTATGCCCACACTCAGAATGGAAAAAAATGCTCGTAGACACATCAGCCCTGCTGCACAGTCTAAAGCCTTGGAGTTCGCAGTTTCTTAATGCATTCTACATCATTTCATTTTTCACAATGACTGAAATTGCTAGATTCCAGAGCAAGAAGTTGTAACTAAACCTAAAATATTACGTATGTTAGAACAATGACAAATTGTGTCTGCCAAAATCAAATGACTGCAGAATAAAATCTAAAGTCCTCTTTGTCCAAAATACATAAAAATACATCTGTAATGATATTGAACAGAATGAAAGACAGGATCACTGTGTTTTACTCCTCGTCTCATTGGAATTGGTTCAGTATTCCAATTCTCCCTTGTTCCAAGTAGCCAGTGGTCAATTCCAAATATACATCCATAATTAGACCAAATACAATAACTGTTCACACTCAAATAACACAGATTTGCTGGCAATATTATGGCTGATAGCTTGGCCTGGTGGAGGGTATTTGGCCAGAAATTCTAACCCTGTTTCTCTTTTTGGTCTAATTATGAATTTGTATTTATTTAGAATAAAGGGGAAGCCATTTAAGATTGAGGTGAGGAAAAACATTTTCACCCAGAGAGTTGTGAATTTGTGGAATTCCCTGCCACAGAGGGCAGTGGAGGCCAAATCACTGGATAGATTTAAGAAAGAGTTAGATGGAGCTCTGGGGGCTAGTGGAGTCGGGGGGGGGGGGGTGTGGGGAGAGGGCAGGCACGGGTTATTGATTGGGGACGATCAGCCATGATCACGATGAATGGCGGTGCTGGCTCGAAGGGCCGAATGGCCTCCTCCTGCACCTATTTTCTATGTTACTATGTTTCTATTTGAAATTGCCCACGGGCTACTTGGAACAAGGTAGAACCAATTCCAATGAGACGAGGAGTAAAACAGAGTGATCCTGTCTTTCATCCCATTCAATGTTGCAACAGATGTTTTTTTATGTACTTCAGATTTTATTGATATGGTGGTGTGTTCAATGTTACCGCTTTGGCCTTGCAGATCATGTTTCTGGTGAATGATTCACATAAAGGTATGGATAAAAACCTAGAAACATTCTGGAAAGTTTCTGTTTGGAGACGGCAAGTGAGATTAATACAAAGATGACGGATGCTTTCTGTATAAGCGCTGAGCTTACATTTTTAATAAGATTGAAAAATAGAAAATTAACAATGCCAACTTGGAGTTTATAGCTCTGTCCAAAATATGGGTTTGGTATTGTGGTGTTACAAATTAAAATTTGATTGGCAGAACAAGTATATCCAGCATATCCAATTTTCCTGGATATATCCGTCGGTTCAATTATCTTTACTGAGGAATAATTTCCTGTAGCTTCCGGTATTTTTAATTCAAAGGTTTTTTAATACGATTTCAAGTATAATTTGAAGAGATGGCAACAGCATTGTTGGAATAAAATGAAATTAATTTCTGTAAATAGGCCATGCACAGGGGAGGAAAATATAAAATGGCGGCATTCTGATGGAGTTCTTGTAGCTTCTGTTTTATGCCCCGTAAACTTCAGCGCGGGGACACAGGGGCTAGACATAGAGAATGAGAGGAAGAAAGATCATAGTTTTCTTCATGTAAAATGAGCTTTACTTTGGAAGTCAAAAAAGTTGAAATTTGAAACTATCTATTTGCTACTTGGGCAGATGGGGCTCGTCAGCCTGGGAAGGCAAGTCCATCTAGGAGAGGGAAAACTCTGATTTAAACTCTCCACTGCCTTGTGGCCATATCCAGTCATGGAAAAGGCTCCAGGAGTAAACCTCACGAAAATCCGGAGTCGGAGCCCCTAAGGCAGTTCGTCGTTGTCTACAACCTCACTCTGGCAGCTCCTGCGACGGTGCTGGTGCCAAACTGTAACGGCCCTGCTGTTCCTTTGGATCGATCAACGACGTGGGGAGGGGGGACGTGCTGCTTGGGCAACAGCCTGTGCTCCATATGACATCGCCCAGGCTTGCATCCGACCAGGATGCATCACCCATGGTCAGTCATGACCGAGGGGGGCCTACTACTACTACTACTTGCTACGTTTATGTTTTGGGTGACAGCTGACTAAAGACCAATGGTCCTGTGCACACCTCTGAAACAAATACTCGCTTCTAATCATTATGAAAGGGATAGAGAAACACAAATAGCAGAGTGGTGAAGCAGTTTCTACACTCTGTCTTTTATGTTTTCTTTCATAACTGTAATCAAAACCACCTAGAGGAAAGGCGTCTTATTAGAGGAGGCAATGGGAATTGCGAGAAGTTGGACGGGCTTTTGACCTAAGATTCAGCCTGTCAGGGGAGCGGGTTGGTGGGAAAGCAGATGGATGGTTCTGAGTGAGGCAAGTGAGGTGGGAAAGTGGCGGTGGGCCAAAACGATGCGAGATTGTCACATAGAGATGAGGGGAGCAGAGGAATGTTAAGGCGAAAGGTTGAAGCTCAATGGATGTGACCAGAAATGCAATTGCTGAATGCATTTTCCCCACAAGCCCGAGAGATGATGCTACTGAGCCACCAGAGCAGGCCATGATATCCTTCCCAAAAGAGATAAACATTTGAGAGAGGAGAAATAAATGTTGGTAGAATCACATGAAGAAGGAGAGACAAAGCAGAACCAAAGAAACAATACCTGGAGTGACAGGAAGAAGACTATATTCTGTCAATTTTTCATTTATACAATGACAAATATGGATCTTGTTTTGCTGACCACTTACATCAATCTTTTGCATCTTTTCAATGGAGAGAAAAAGAGAGTCTTGATTTACATTGAAGACCATCAAAGTGCTCCCTATTCCTGTTTATTAGTCACCGGTAAGTTCATGACTGTGCACAAAGACAACCAAATCTCATCAAAACCCAGCACTAACTCATTCTTTTTTCGATTAAAAAAACAAAACATTTTGATGATTCTACCTGAAAGTCATGAAAGTATCCACTTCCAAATGGGTAGTGGGTCACTGGAGGGCATTCGCAAGTGCCGGGCATGCTTTTCGTTAGAGGAGCAAGGTTGTTTAATATACATTCAACGAGCTGCCCTTTCCAAATGGACCAGTGTCTCACTGCATCTGACTGCAGGATGGGACGATCTGGAGGTCAACTTGTCTGACCTCTCCCAGCATCTCCCAAACCCACCACCTCTACTACATAGAAGAACCAGGGCTGTAAGCATATGGGATCACCATCACATGCATGTTTCTCTCTGGCCCCACACTGTGTACTCATGTTGACAATTTCATACCAGTACTCAGGGTTTTCTTTATACATAAAAAGACGCTGGTATGCATAACATACGTATTCCTTTGTTGATGTTTATAATGGAAACTGCCTATGTGGTATTATTACCCCATCCACAGAAATACCATCAGTGGTTGGGAAAATTAATTGCCGCATGACGCAACTGCACCGGCATTCTACATTATAAAATAGTGGAAACATGGAAACAATGAATTTTTTTTTTTTAAACACAAAGTTTATGACTTAAAAATGGGGACCTAATTATATTGGCACACCTTGGTTCAATTATTGATAGTCTGTAACTCTGTAGCATCTGGAGATTACATTTGGTCTCCTCTTTCCCATATCCGAGGGACTTGAACGTCATCTGTACATCTCTCGCATGGTGTAGGGTTTGGAGGGTCACATGACATGTATTGCCCAACAATGTCGGTATTGCAAACGTCGGTAGCACAACGAGGGAAATTTGACGGCGTAGTTTAATTGGAAATAACTGTGTCATAGAAGATGCACGCTATGTGACTCAATATAGTAAATAAGTAACATGGCTTTCAAACCTGCAAAACAGCCAGCATGTCACAAATTGCCTGCGAATAATTGTGGGAAGACACAGATGAGCTGATTGCATCTGGCCTGGTGCTGTGATTGGAATGAAGTCAGAGCTGGGCAATTCAACTCCATGAAGTAAAGTGATGAAACAAGAGCTCAGGAATGGATTACTCAAGAAAACTATATTTTTGACAATTCCACATTGCTTAATCCTTTCAGGAAAGCGACATATAGAAGGATACCAATTGTCAGCTTAGAAATCAAAATAATCCATTGAATGAACGATACAGCCTCCTTCAATGGCAATTTTTGAAAATGCTTAATTGGAGATTATTTAACACCATTAAAATATTAAAGAGCTTCAATAAATTTTAAAATATTCTAAAGTAATTAAAATAAATCCTTGAAGTATTGAAGCCATCACTTTTTCCAGAGCCTCTTTCCTCAATGGGCCAACAGACCCATAACCTCTCAACTGTCCACAGATGGGCAAGGCCATGGCAAGCCTCTTCTTTTAAACCAAGACAACTGAAATGGCATCTCTCCTTTCTCTGAGAATCCGCTTCTGCTTAACGATAATTATCCATTTGCACCTAATAAAAATAATGTACGACATCTGGAGATTTCAAGCGATGGAGAATGAACATGTGTTGAGACAGTCATACATCAGAAGCCTCCGAATTTTATCCTGCCAGGAAAATAAATGTCATCATCTACATACTACTGTGTACTCTGGATCTACTTCAGACTTACTGAATAAAATCCACAAACACAATGCAATCTTTCACTCATATCCTTTCAAATCACCCGTTTTTGTTTTTTTGCTCGGTTCCTTGAGTGATTGTCATTTGAGTGAATAAATAATAAATGAGTGCAAGAGGCCTGAGCACCAGATGTGGCTGAAACAGGTCAAACAGGACAACAGTTACTGCAGATATTTAGTGTCAAGGAAACATATGCTGCAGGAATGCCACGGCAAGTAAAACTGTCCATCTTCTCCAAACTGCTTTCACCGGAGAGCAAAACTCGGAGAGGCACTGTTTTTAAGGTAGATTTTAATTTACTGCATCGGTATGGTGTTCTCAGCTAAGATGCCCGCGGAACGGTGCCTTTACACCTCGGATGGAGGGGTTTCTTTAAGTCTTGATTTAAGCTAATTTTCCAAACCTGCGGGCCAAGTATTCCATGTGTGCTGTTTTCTTAGTGGGTCCGAGGCACATATGTCTGACTTTAAAATGATGTCTATCTCCTACCAGCTGACACAGCAAGGTCAGCCCTGAAGTTGTGGAAGAGTTTACAATCTTCAGCGGCTGCCAAACTGGAAGTTAATGGCAGCAATGGAAAAACCTTTAAAGAAAACATACCTTTTTTTCTGTTGGCTTACTGAACTTAAATCAAACTAGTAAATCAAGCTAGCCTATTGGGTTTTTTTTAAAAACATGGTGTTTATCAATTGCACTGCAGCACTTTTAATTTACTCTGCGATGCTATTATTCTCCTGTACAGCTTTCCAATGACAGTACAAATAAGTGCTTCCGACAGTTAACTTTCACAACTAAATAAAAAACAGTTAGCAGAACTTTCAAAAATTAGGAGTAAGCAGAAAGTATGCCAGAGAGCTTGGCCAAATATAAATTAATTTTGAATGAGATGCGCTGGTCAATTTATTTAATTTTGCATAGACATGCATCTGGCTGGTTAGGAGGACTCATAAAAAGTGCCAAAACAGAGGGCTTTTTTTCTCAGAGCATCTGCGTGTTTGGTTGCTCAGTTTAACTACTTTGTAATAAACACCAGAGGGATTACAAGCTTCATCGCTCTGAATGTAGCACGCAGACTTGGGAAGGAGCAGCTAGTACGTTCTTTCAACATCTTCCAGCAATCAAACTAAAGCAAGTACTATTTAAAGCACTACATTGGGTCAGAGGATTGGCTATCGCTCCCTTCACTATGTGCTTGAAGTAGATCTCAATATTTCATTTTATTGTTTGCACCACAAGGATTGAAGCTGACACTTCAAAAAGCCATCTTCGTACCGGTCCTCAGATCGTAAAGAGTTAAATTTAGGCTGATTAAATGACATTGCTTTTGTAAGTATAGGGAGGTTAGAAAGCCAGGTTAACCACATCTGACCTCTTGCACAGCTCCAGACATTAAAGTGTCAGTCTCAATCAAAGATCAGGCGTCAAAAATGATTACATTGCAGACCTGACATTACCCACACATACAACAATCTGCTGTAGCACCATACATTATACCAAAGCCACACAGAAAACCTACCCAGGACACCATCCCACATGAGTGTGGTGGTTATTTTTCTCTCTCTTGCATCTACATCAGTCAGCTAAAGTACTTTTGACAGGGACATCACATAAACTTCCATCTCCCAGTGAAAAAAAATCTAAGAGCCAATTAGGTAATTATTAATTCATGCCATTTTCCGTAAGTCCCGTGTTTTCAGCATGGTGCGCCTATAATACAATACCGTAAACTAATAAACTTTTGCGGCTATAAATTTGCCTGCCTTTCTCTCGCTTATTAATAATAAAAATTCACTGCTGTGCAACACTTTAACCTTTTAATCACTGACTGCTGTTATCACCGTGGACATGCCAGATATAATTCATTTGTTTACTGGCTTCGGCAACAATTTGCATCTAAAAATAGTTCCGCTTACTTTCAGCAATGGCGAAAGGAACTGTGTTTTCCAAAAAAAGAGAGGCAGGATGTGTGGTGTCGGAAAGGTTAGCACAAAACTGCAATTTGGATGACCTTCCTTGTGTGGGTTCTCACCTCATACCTCTACAGCATCAGTGTAGGTCAAGAAGGGTATGATTTTTGACGGTTCTATGTTCGACATCATTTTTGTTTTAAGATCAGGGTGGAAGAACACCACTGCCATACATAGTCTCTCCTGTTCAAAGAGATTCTGCAGAGAACTTAAGGTTACCTGTTTCATTATACAATGCATCTGTCTGCACCAGTTAAATGTACTGCTAGTTACTCTTGTGGATTAAGTGCTTATGCAGAGAGTATTATAAATGAAGCTTGTTATGCTATCAGATGTTACTTGATGCAGTTGTGTGAGTAACTGCGGTATACAGATATAACATTCCCATAGTCTCGTTCACGATATATTGGAACATTGAAAGTTGAAGGAGAAATTTGTACCTTACTTATACATTTTACACTGCTATCCTAATGGTTTAGAAGTGATAACATGAATAAAAGTATTCAGGGATAATCTGGCGTATTTGTTTGGGAAGAAAGTGATGCTGCAGATCACAGAATAAGGGTACACAAAGCAAAATAATTTCCTTTAAAAGTGGGACATACATGCAGTTAATGCAAAAATATTCAGATTTTTATTCAACACAGGAGATCAGGAGATCTCATGGAAATTGAAGGTTTATTGCGAAATTGAACAGTAAAATTATATTTCATAACGTGGCACAGCCCAATGCAAGAAATATAAAAATAATGCCGATTTTTATATTCAGTTTTATATGAAAAACCCATCTCCTGTGCATTTGACTCAAGTTCCATTTAATTAGTACCAAGAAAAAACTGAAGGGCAGCACAGTGGCACAGCTGGTAGACATGCTGCCTCACATTGCTGGAGACCTGGGTTCAATCCTAACCTTGAGTGCTATCTGTGAGGAGTTTGCATGTTCTCCCTATGACCACGTGAGTGTTTGAGTTTCCTCCTGCATCACTAAGATATGCAGGTTTGTAGGTTAATTGGCTTCTGTAAATTGCCTCAAGTGCATAGGGAGTGGATTGCAAATTGGGATAATTGATGTAAATGGGTGATCAATGGTCGGTGTGGACCCCATGAGGCAAGTGACATGTTTCTATGCAGTACCTTAATCAATCAATCGAGTATTTTGTGAAGGAAAGAACTGCAGATGCTGGTTTAAATCAAAGATAGATAGACGCAAAATGCTGGAGTAACTCAGCGGGACAGGCAGCATCTCTGGAGAGAAGGAATGGGAGATGTTTCGGGTCGAGACCCTTATTCAGACTGATGTCAAGGGAAAGGGAGATACGTAGATTAGGAAGTGTAAGGTGTGAAAACAGGACAAAGGGAATCAAAATCAATGGAAATGTAGAATAGATCTTTGTGAGCTGGGAGAGCAAACAGATAAACTGTAGTTGGAGACAGTAAGACTGGTCAGAGAGCTGGGAAGGGGAAGGATGGAGAGAGGGGGAAAGCAAGGGTTACTTGAAGTTAGAGAAGACAATGTTCATACCGCTAGTGCGTAAGCTGCCCAAGCAAAATCAAGAATTTTGGTACATTATGGTAGTTGTTATAATTTAACTTAAATGGAGGCTTGCACATGGAGTCGAGGGATTGTTTTCAAACGCAATTCTGAGGGCATATCTAATAAGAATGCATTTACAGAATTAAAGTGCAGGCTAAAAGTATCAAGGCCCTCCTGTGCTTCACGAGTAGTTTGCAGGAATTACACAACGCATGTGCATCGTTTCTCTTCTATTAAGAACCTTGTATTTTGCTCGCATGATAGATGTGAATTGGATCAGATTCTAGATTCTTTTTTACGACCCTGAAAATCAATGTTGATGGCATATCTGTCAACAGGTTGTATTTAAACTTAGGGGTAAGTTGGAAATGGGCTAATTTTCTTTCTCAATTGGAACATTTCTGTAGCGAATATTTTGGAGGTAGATAGGGTCCAGATTACTGGGCTACTGAGCCAAGAAGTCTCTAATTTTTATATAAACAGAATTTCTTTCTCCATTGCCCTGCCCTAGAAGAGTGACTAAGCGGTAACTTAGGTCTAAAGTAATATCTAACACGCATGATCTATTGTCCATAGTGTCCGCATAGTTATCCAGCAGAAGCATTTGGGCTGATTTGATTTTACTCTGTATAAAGCTATGTTTTTTAAATTACATCAAGAATGATGCATTTTTTATGTAATATTTTCAGACAGAATTTCATCAATCATTTGTTACCTATTGAATTACTGGTATTTTGGTTGCAGTTCAAATAAATCAATTTCAATATATGGCAAAAATGAATATTAATCAGTCAGAATATCTTTATGAGTGACATTATAATGTGAAATATGAAGATGACATTCTTGCCATCAAAACAGATTCCGAATACCAGATTTGACCAATAAAAGAGATATCTGTCTAATAAAAGCTTCCTTTGACTTCATTTTTTTGTTGCTGGGGCATTATGTACCTGACTGAAAAGAATGGGAGAGGGCTAGGGATTCAGGCTCTGCTCTATAAAGCCAGAGCTTCACAGAGGAAAAAAAAATGCCAATCAGGTCCATTCTTATTAAGACATAATGCATTCATGGATTAAATTGTCTGAAGTGTCTGAGGTTTATTATTTATCCAGAATGGAAATATTCCATCCTTCCATGCTCCAAGCATGCTACATCATTTATAAAGATGGCAGACCATCATTGATGTTCGGCACTGATGTTAAAAACCCAAACAATCTAACCTTTATGACATTTTCCTTCACGATTCTCTGCCTCTCAAAAGATTTTAGGTATCATCAATTAGGTTAATTTTTGCTTCGGAAATCATCTTCCATCTTTATTTATGGCTCTGTGGAAAAAATTACCCTTGAGTGATTTAATTGAATGTGAAGGCTATGGTATATTAGACAGCTTTAATACTCGTTACTTCTGATTTTGCAGTCTAGGTAGGTCATTAAACAGGCAGCAGTGAATAGGATTCAAAAATCATACCTACATTACATCTCCCTCCAAATGTCTCAGTTTTACAGTTAACTTGTCAATCTATATTTAAAAAAACTGACAGCAGGGATGTATTTCAAGAGGTGAGTTTGTGCCTTGGGTAGCTGCAACCCAAGGGGTCCTGACTCTTAACAAAGGGACCCAATTTCAGATTCCAGTCTCAGCTGGTTTCACACTGAGGGTTTCTTCCTATTTGCTGGCCTTGGCAATGTCATCAGAGTGGAAGGAGAAATCTGACTTGTGAAAGAGGCTGTGTGGGACAAGGGGTGATTACGACAATTTTGGAAGAGTCCACAGATTTGTTGTTTTTGCCCTTCCCATGTTAGGTGTGCAGCGAGAGATAGGAGGGACGCGGAATCAAAATGCCACAATAAGCAGCTCACGGTTTACATTAAAATCGCTGTTATATTTCTGCACCGCTCTGCATGATCACGTTGCAAACAACTGCCTGGCATTTACATTTTACTGGCGTATTGGCAAAGATTTAATGATACTCTTGGCTATTGAGACACTGCCTTGGCTTTCTTGTGCATTCTTTGTGCCATCAGCAGCTGAGAGCAAAGTTAAAAATTGAATTTGGATGAGAGATCCTTTGAAAATAAATTATTGATAATTATTGATAAGATCTGATAATTAAGGAGTGTAGAACAAAACGTAGTTAAAGCCATAATAAGGAAACTGGATATTTGACATTCTATTATGTTTTTAATAAATAACGTAATTTATACATTTTCATGTGAAAAAGTCATATTTCAGTCATATAGCACCCTGGAGTCTCTCACAATAGAAATGAATGAAAAAGCAAAATATTCTCTGGCAGATGTATTAGAAATTAATAGTCTAGCAATATCTTCATTTCTTATGTTTGCCTGACAATTAAAACTGGATCTTCCATTCCTTTCTTCTTCAGAGATTAAACAAAATGTAAAGCTCTGAACAGATTAACATAAGATAAACTTTTTTTCTCCCCACCATTTTTTATTCACCTTACATTCTCTGTGTCCTTTCAGCTGTTTGTCCAGCCAGCTCATTGTATCACAGATGTATTCTGCACATCAAGCACTCAGAGAAGGAAAAAATACTGCTGTTCAAGTAAAGATGCGCATGACCTATTTTTTCAATTTCAGTAATTAGGGAGGCATGGGGCCTGAAGGAATTATTCATGAATGCAGGAGCCCTGCTGTATACATTTATGTTAAACATGTCAAAGCCTATCGAAATCATGCCTGCCAGCACTATACACCATAAACACACTTCCATGACAACTTTTCTTTGCTTGCAGTCCATTAATACCATCTTTAATAGCTCTTGCTCCCTTCCTCTCTCTGCAACTCAAATCAGAAACGGTCCATTTCACTAATCGTACAACGTTAGGTGAGCAACTCCAACCTTTAGGCCATGGTTTCATAAATATTTTATTTTTAGTACAGGAACTTGTGGAGAAGAATAGGGCACAGCAATGATTAGACACTTTCAGTTTGCCCTGAGAAACCCTCAGTTATTAGCCAGGTAATCAACGGGATTTGATGATGTCACTTCCTAGTTTTAGTATTACCTTTATTTTTTTCATGTGTCTATTCACATTTCCCAGCCTTTGGTACCAATTTCTTTGAAACATTAATTGTGATGACAACCATCCAAAACGATTTTAAAATATTAACCTGAAGGGCCTGTATTATTTTGCCTACACGTCAAGCATTACATTTTGTCATTCGTTAACCAAGAAAATCTATCAGCAATATATTATTTTTAGTACAGGAACTACAGAAACTGCCTTCAAAGATGATGCTCGCTGTTGCCTATCTATTTTAACTCTCCTTTCATTATGTTGCAATGTGATATTCAGAACTCATTAGAGAATAAAATACCTGTACCTGCCTTCTTTTATGATTATTTGTCAAGTAAAAGACATTTGGACAGATATGCGGATAAGAAGGGATTGGAGGGCCATGGGCCAAATGGAGACAAATTGGACTAGGGGAACCTTGGTCCGCATGGACAAGATGGGCTGAAGGTCCTGTTTCTGTCCTGTGCTCTGCGACTTTATTGGTGAATTCCACCCTAATTCTTGACCAGGAATGTACAATATCTTCAGTTATACAGATTCCAACACAAGAGCAATCACACATTATTGATGGTCTCTCTGTTTTACACATTAGATATAAAGAATCACATTTATAGTATGAAATGAATAATCTTACGCCTCAAAATGGCATGCTCCATGTTCCTTACATTTGTAATAAGTGAAATATTTCTCAGACTTTTTTTTTACAAATACAATAGAGCCTATTTATATTTTCTAACCAATTTTCTACAAGGTAGAAGTTGACAGTCTTTGGTTTCGTATCACTTCTCTGCAAAGAAAAATCCATGCACCTTCTCCTTCCATTCTTCATGTCAAATGGATAAGGATAACAGTGAGATACAGTAATTACCTCCAGCCAGTGGGAATATTGATATTTACATCAATGCATACCTTAACATTATATATAAAATCATTGCTCCTTAAATTAATTTAAATGATGAGGGCAGGTTTGTCGATCAATAATGGGAGTGTCTTGAGGCAGAGAGTAAGCTCTAAACTGGTAACTTTTCTTTTTCAAAAATGCATAAGGTTTTATTAAGGAATAAGTCAGCCGGCTAACTACCAAAAACCTAAGTTCAAATTCACCGGTGCTGGATCAGAGAAAATAAATCTGTCGTCTTGGCCTGAAGCCAGAGCAGCAACTCTGTAAACGCAGCAGCAGATGAGTTGTTTGGTATTTTATAGACCAGCCACTTGCTATGCAAAAAGAAAGCTGTAAAACTATGTTCAAGTGTTAAATCTCGGTGCGCTATTTTCAGATTCACAATTATATTAAGTTGCAAAGCAAAACATTATACACGACTTGTGCCTGAATTCAATCTTATTCAAGGCTCATACGATTTTAGGTAATGTTTCTGCTACTGGTTCCGGAAGTTAGACTGTAGTTCACTGAGTACTAATAGAGCTGTTCTGATCTCTGATGCTGAGTAAATCTTAAATCACTGGCATTGTCCCTCTTCCTGTGACCCCACTTTTCTGCTCTGTCAAATGCTAGTGAAGTCACATTTCAACATGGGGAGGATTTAAGAGAATTTTGTTTGATTGCACACCTTGCAGTTTGAAAGCTTCTGTGAAAAAACTCTGGGCTCCTACTAATTCTACAGTGGCTTGTCTCGTAAAAACGAAAACCTTGACTTTACCATATGAAGGGATCGGGCAAGTGACTTCTGACTGCAAAGTATGAACATCTGAGCTGGTGGGAAAAGTGTTCATGAAAAATAATCACAGAAAATTATAATTTATCGGCTACAAAAGTACGCATCACTGGTTTCAGGATGTGGAATCCCAGAGATTGTTGCAGTGGAATGTGCATTGTGCATCCTCCAACATGGACTGCCACAGGCATTGCAACACCTACCGTAATGAAAGCTTTCCTACCAAGCCTTTACCAGGAGAGTAGTAAAATGTAGTGACATAAAGTAAACCTGTCGGATATTTGTTTTGTAATTTCCCAGTTACAAGTTATAGCTGATATAGAGTTAAAGAGTCACACAACATGAAAACAGTCATACAACCCTTTAATCCAACTCATCCATGCTGGCCAAGATGCCACATCTAAGCTGGTCCCAAAGGTTTGATGTATAAACCTCTAAACCTTCCCTATCCAGGTAGTTGTCCAAATGTCTTTTAAATATTGTTATTGCACATGCCTCAACTACTTCCTCTGGCAGCTCATTCCCTGAACCCTCCTCAACTCAGTGTGAAAAAGTTGCTCCTCGGGTTTCTATTAAATCTTTCCTCTAGTTCGTGAATGCCTTGTCGGGAGAGGTTGAGTGGGCTGGGTCTCTATTTCTTGGAGCGCAGGAAGATGAGGGGTGATCTTATAGAGGTGTATAGAATCATGAGAGGAATAGATTGGGTCGATGCACAGAGTCTCTTGACCAGTGTAGGAGAATTGAGGAACAGAGGACATGGGTTCAAGGTGAAGGGGAAAATAATTAATAGGAATCTGAGGGATAACCTTTTCACACAAAGGGTGGTGGATGAATGCGACAAGCTGCCAGGGGAAGTAGTTGACGCTGGTACTATCCCAACGTTTATGAAACAATTCGACAGGTACATGAATAGGACAGGTTTGGAGGGATATGGACCAAGTGCAGGCAGGTGGGATTAGTATAGCTGGAACATGTTGGCCGGTGTGGACAAGTTGGGCCGAAGGGCCTGTTTTCACACTGTGACCTCACACCTATCTGCATTAAACTCCATTATCAATTTCTCAGTCCACGTGCCCAGCTGATCATTACTTGCAGGCATTCAGTCTGAGGAACAATCGCCCACCATACCACCACCCTCTGCTTCCTACCATGATGCCAAGTCTGTATCCACTTAGCTAGCTCTCCCTGGATCCCATGCCATCTGGCCTTCTAGAGCAGCCTACCAGTCCTCGTCAACCTAAACATTCTCCCACATACAAAAATAATGCGGAATTAACCATTGTCTATCCAAATGCCTCAAAATCTTCTCCAGCAACTAACTTACTACAAATGTTAAGCTCACTAGCCCATGTTTCACAGGTTTTCTTCTTAAATAGAACCACAGTATTAGCCACCCTCCAGACTTCTGGCACTTCACCTATGTCTAATGGTGATCATATATTTCAGCCATGACTCCTGCAATTTATTTTCTAGCTTCCCAGAGTGTTCTTGGAAATATCTGATCAGGCCAAGGAGATATTTCAACCTTCAAATGTCTTAGGATGTCCAGCACCTCTTCGACTGTAATTGGGACTGTCCTCAAAACACCTCCGAAGTTCCCTAGTCTTCATGACTTTCTCCATGAAAAAAACAGAGGAGAAATATCCATTGAGGACGTACTTTATACTACTACATATTTGCGTGCACAGTAAAATCCTCACCCAATTTAAGTGTAAATTGGCACTCTTTTATAGATTCTTCACAAAAAATAAAAATTGAGTCTTATATGATAATTTATGGTATGTGGAGTGGTATCATACCAAGAATTTGCTATTTTACTTCGGAGTCACGTGAGTGACTTCGTGAAGACCCCGCCAGGCACGCATGCGCGACATATCGTCGACCGCATGCGAGCGACAGGCAGGGAGGAGCGTTGCTCCTCTACTGCTGGGACCTGCAGGTAAGTAAAACACTAACCTGCGGTCTTTTTCTTCTAGGTGGCCCTGTCGCAGGGTCTCGCGGCCGCGTCGGATCTGGCTGCTGCGGCAGTCAGCGGCGGCTCCGATAGTTGGAGTCGGGAAGCCCGTTGACCCAGGAGGGTCCGGGCTCACACACTCGCCGGCGGAGGACGGCAGAGGCAGCCCGACTCCACATCACAGTCCGCAGGGGACACCGCGGGCTGGCGGCACGAAATGGAATGGGGCTTGCCGGCTCGCCGTCTCAAGTTCGCGACGGCAGAGCGGCAGCCCCGACTCTACACCACAGCCCGTGGGGAACACCGCGGGCTGGCGGTGTACATGTAGGAGTGGGGCTTGCAGGCTCGCCGTTCAAAGTTAGAAACGGCAGAGCGGCAGCCCCGACTCTACACTGCAGCCGCGGGGGACACCGCAGGCTGGCGGTGTGCATGTAGGAGTGGGGCTTGCAGGCTCGCCGTCAGAAGTTAACGGCAGAGCGGCAGCCCCGACTCTACACCACAGCCCGCGGGGGTGATACTGCGGGCTGGCGGTGTGCATGTGGAGTAGGGCTTGCAGTGCTTGCCATGGACGGCAGCCCGACTCTACACCGCAGCCCGCAGGGGTTTCTGCGGGTTGCTGGCATTCAGGAAGCAGCAGGCTTGCAAGCAAAGGCAGCCTGACTCCACACTGCAGCTGCAAGGATTCTGTGGCCTGTCTACATTCAAGTGCCCTGCTGCTCCAGGGTATGCATTGTCTTCAAGAGGTTCAGACTGCCAGCATATAAAAGTTATTTAAGCATGAGAGGCTGGTCACCATACTTAAAAAAAATAAATAAATAAATAAATTAAAAAAAAAAAAAAAAAAAAGAAATAAAAATAAATAAATAAATAAAAAATAAATAAAAGACCCTCAGGTAAGATACTAACCTTGAATAGCTAAGCGTCTGTATTAGAGTTTGCTTACAGATGGATGGAGACCAGAATGAAGACAGCAAAGCAGGTCTCCAAAGGCCGTGCGACTTCAGATGGGAATCAGCGGCCACCATTCTAGAAGAATGCGGAGGTCGGGGAGCCCTGCGCAGCCAGGACCCGTCTCTCCACCACGGCTGACCATGGGGCCGCAAAATGGTGGAGCACCGCGTGGGACCAGGGTAGGCAAGACCTGGACTCCCTACCACTCTCACCTAAGCATAGTGACTGTGGGGCAAAGGTGCGTAAACGTGTGACCCGCTCGGTGGCTCGTTTTGTCTCTCCTACTATGCAGGTCTCAGAGATGGGGGAGAGCTGCGCACAGGTCATGCCCCGCTGCAGCGGGAGGCATCGACATACCGCCGGGGGTAACCTGCTAGACTGCGAGCCGGTGATGGACCTGCTGGAATTTGGGGAGCCCTGCAGGAGCAGGAGGTACCGGTGTCCACTGGAACAGGCTGCCGGAGCGCAGACCGGTGGCAGCAGTTTACGGCTGGGCAACCCCGTTGTTACGGGTAAAGCCGGCTATGCGCCCTCACGGACCCGTGTGGTTAAGGGTGACGGCAAGCCTGCACGGACAGCGGAGCCGGTATTGGGGACCGGTACCGATCCTTGCCTCTGCCTTCCCACCAGGCAGAGGTGCCGCTTAGGTCCGAACGACGGCGGACTAGCGGTATGTCCGTGCAGGAGTCGTACACCCTGCAGGAGCAGGAGGTACCAGTACTGCACCGGAACAGGCTGCCGGAGCGCAGACCGGTGGCAGCAGAATACGGTTGGGCAATCCCGTTGCTGCGGGTAAAGCCAGCCAAGCGCCGTCACAGACCCCTGGGGGTGAGGGTGACGGTGTGCCTGCACGGACCACGGAGCCGGTATTGGGGACCGGTTCCGACTCCTTTCCTCTGCCTGCTCGTCAGGTAGAGAGGCCGCTAAGGTCCGAGGGATGCCGGGCTAGCGGGTTGTCCGTGCGGAAGTCGTTCAGCCCCGCAGGAGCGGGTGCTGACGAGTACCTGTCAGCCACTTCGTTGAGGTGTGACCTACTGGCAGAAGCCCCAGCGACTCATCAGGGCCTGGGGAAGTCGACCTGTTGTCCGTGTGTAGCGGCAGCGGTCGCATGGCTAGGATGGAGCTAATGGTGGAGCAACTATATCAGCAGGACCTGGATCGGCAAGAGCAGGAGTAGGAGTCTCAGCGGTCTGGGAGTCGGATCATGACCGCCACCTTCAATGCAGAAGAGCCCACTGCTCTCGATCCAGAAGAAGGAATTGGAGGTAGTGTCAAAAATCTGAAACCTGTATTCAGGGGTACCGCTGCACTCTACATTGGCAGTAAGTATTAATTTCTTGACGACACACCAGTTCCAAGACCAGGTGCTTTCAGAAACCATGGAGAAGTACAAGGATCCTGGAAATTGTGTTCCCCGGAACGTCCCGAGGGTCGACTCAGCCATCTGAGGGAACATTAGTTCCAATGCGAGGGCACAAGAGATGAAGAGGCAGGAAATTCTGAAGCTATTGGCGTCGGGCATCACGGTGCTCGTTAGGACCCTCGATGGGACAGGTGCATCCGCAGAGCAGCAGGATGCTCTAGCCCTCCTGTGTAGCCCACTTCGGGAAACTGTTTTAGTCAGAGCTCCATCCGGCCCGACATTAACCCTGCATTCGCTGGGTTGGGTCCTACCTCCACCACACCACCAAGACAGCTGTTTGGGGAGGACCTGCCCAAGCAGGTCAATGACGAGGCCATCAAGAACACATTTGCACCAGCTCCCCAACAGCAGAAGCCTTGTTAGGGCAGCGCCAGCATAGACTACCTCACCACACACCAGCTGCAGGAACAAGGATTTACCGAGGCGATTGAGCAGCACCCAGCAAAGACGGAATACTAGAAACCAGAACGTCAGGTCCGCCGGTAACCATGGAGGTAAGGGGGCCTGGTTCTCTTGGAAGTGCTGCATGCATAACCTCACAAGTAGGGGGGAGGTACATACATTCTGGGGCTCTGTTTGTCACTATCCAGGGAACAGAGCTATAGACATAATAGATGCATGTAACAGCCTTGCTTGCGCCAGGGAACTGACTTTCGACATGCTGCTAAGCTATGGGTAAATTGGAGCTACATTCCAGCCACATAATTGGGTCGTTACGCTATCAAAGCTTGGGTGAATAAGCAAAATCTCGGCAGGTATAGCGAATGCTGGACAATTACGAGCTTATGCAACTGCCAATCACAGCATAATTGAGGTACAATGGTGGATTAGCAATGATTGTGATTGTTAAATCCCATCATTACATCAAACCTAGTAGTCGCGTTACAAACCGACGCAAGCACCAAGGGCTGGGGAACTACTGACACCATTCCAGTTGGGGCAGCAAATGGGATTGCATGATTCTACTTTCTTCAATCACTAGGTATAAACTGTTAGATATGCTTGGAGCATGTCACGGGCTGCGCATTAATGCACTAATCTGCAGCATACGTATGTTCGTCTTCCAAAATAATACCACTGAGTTGGCATATTAAACCTTATGGGTGGTGTCAAGTTAATATCTTGGGATGAATTGGAAACATTAATTTGGCTCTGGTGGATTGAAAGAATTGGGTTCAGCTATGTACCTTCTGGATCAGCTCAATATAGTGGCGGACACCAGGTCACAAGTATTAATAACGACATCAAGTAGATTGAACCTCCAAATATCTGCTAAAATTATAGCCTAATATGGAATACCAGATTTCGACCTCTTTGCGTCCAGGTTCAGCCATTGGATACCAACATATGTCTTGAGAACTAGATCCTGGGGCAGTGGCGATGGACGCGTTTTCACTACATTGGGGAGAAATGCGGGGTTTCTCTGCTTTCTCCATTCTGCTTCATCAGACAGGTGCTGCAGGATACGCAACCAGGCTCTGCAGCATAAAGGACGATGGATGTCAAACAGCATCGTGCAGAGACAGTCCAGTAGGAAGCAGTACCTCGCCTACATAAGGATATGGGAGGTTTCTGTAGTCGGACCTAGACCATCTACATATCTGCTATACTCTCCAAGCTGCTGGTATACTCATGGGTCATCATTAGGATGTGTCCCTCAGTTACAGTGCCAGGAGTGCATTGTCGTCCTATCGCTAGATTGGACTGTGATGAGGTAGTGTTGACCTTCCTCAGGAGCTGGTCGCCCATGATGCAGATGGTCTTGCTCACCTTCAAAGTGGTTATGGTAATGGCACTGAACACAGCTCAACAGGTCCTGACTTTACAGGAATTAAACCTGGATAGAATGACCGGACCATAATAAGGTAACTTCTTTATAGAAGAATTACTTACACTACACAGACCTGGGACTACACGTCTGCAAATGGGCATCAGATGTATGGAGACGGGTCTGTTTCAGCCATGGAAACCCACGTCACAGGGTGATTGTGCAGACTATCTCCAGATGACACGAGGTGGTATTCGGTGCAGCAGGTAAGACACTAATATTTTAAATGTCATTCTATCAGGGCTGCATCCACATCAGTGGCAAGGACTATGGCGGTGTTCATGGATTTTGGCCTCGCAACAGCGAGCTGGGCCAGTGAATCTACACTTCAGCGGGTTTATAACTGATTTATAACCGCTCCCGCAACGTTGGCGGATTCAGTTTTAAGTGCTGTTCTCTAAACGTTTGTCCCCGAGTTCAGGGGGTTATTGTTGTATTAACAAATGTTATTATTTTTCAGCTTGTTCAAGTCTGAAATACGTTAACATACTTCCTCCATCAGAATTACGGCAGTGTGTGAGCATGGGCGTGGTCCAGGGCATGTAATCACAGAGCTTTGAAATCTTCACGAAGTCACTCACGTGACTCCGAAGTAAAATAGTAAGATTAAACAAGAACTTACCAGTTTGAAGTTTGATCTTTATTTTATGAGGAGTTGCGATGAGGGATTTCGTGCCCTCCGCTCCCAACCCTCTATTAAATATTCAACTGGTATGGTCAAGTTTTAATCTTACTATCTTCGGTTTGTGATCTGTGATTCCACACCGCTGCTTTGAAGAATGTCGCGCATGCGTGCCTGGCGGGGTCTTCACGAAATCCCTCATCGCAACTCCTCATAAAATAAAGATCAAACTTCAAACTGGTAAGTTCTTGTTTAATCTTACTATTATATGGTTTTAGAGCACACAGATTATTCATGAGTACCATTTACCTTCATACAAATGTTGTCAATGGGAACTTTTGCACTCAAAGGGCTAGAAATTGTAAGTGGGCAACAAATTGAATAGAATACAGCAATCTATGTGAAATTCAACTTGAACTGATGAAATATACCAAAATGTAGTTTTTTTTGTGGCTAATTTTATGAAAAATAAAAATTAACATGTAAAAAGATCATTCAGTTTTATAATTTTAACTAATCTTTAAATGCCTAAAACTTCATAAGTAATTTCATTAAAGTAGTGCATCATTTTAATATTCATTTTATGGCCTAGTTATGCAATTTTCACATAAAAGAATTACTGTGCAATCACAATGCATTTTGTATGAAAAACTAGTTATTATGGAAATTGTTTTATCAAATAATACATTTTTGGTTAAGAAAATGAGGCCAGACACAAGTGGAAATGTAATGGAAGCGTGGTGTTGAAGTAGGCAGCCATATTACTGGGAATGCCAGGCTAATATTTCAGACCAATTTCAAGTAAATTATTTTATAAATTGGTTATCAATATTAACGGAAGGTGCCTTTACGCGAAATCCCAAATTCCTTCCAGAATGTTTGTTTGATTTGTCGCCATTCATTTTGAACAAAGATTTCGTTTCACACACACTATTTTAAATTGCGTTGACCATGCAGTTAAGAGACGTTAAAAACTGCAAATTCTCCGCTCACATTTCAAACAATACCTGTTTCACTGTTTCATAAACAGACGATACTTTTAAAGAATGCAATAATTTTCTGACATCATTGTGTCTGTGATGATTATGTTATAAGTAACCAAAACCCTCTCTTGGTCACCATCATGTCTCACAAAGCAGAATGATGCATCAGGTTGTAAGCAGTTATCACATACAATTCTGTTTGCCTTTATCACTGGACACTTTGGCATTTAATTGTGTTCCTAAGCCCAATTTTGCTTGTTGGGAAAATAAGGACATTCTTAGGGGATTTAAATATCTTTGCTCCCAATACTTCATTACGAATAATACCCTGAAACAATTGTCTCAAGTTAAGGTACAGTTCCAACAGGACTGCAGTTTCCATGTCCATGACATCCCAGACCAAATCTCATTAGTAAGATCTGCAAATCATAACTCATCCTACATCATTCAAATAACTAAATAACAGCTTAATAGTGAAATGGTACTTGTCATCCAACAGGTGACACCTACAGATTATGAAAACTTTGACAAAATGACAAAACTGATTGCATTGAGCACCCTGGAATCCAAAGAGTTTCAGATACAGGTTATTTCAACTTCTCAAGTGTAGACCTGTATTATTGCACATACATTTAAAACTGTTTATGCCTCAACTTAACAGACAAACATTTAGAATCCCCACTGAAACATTGGATCAAACTAAGTCTGTGCAAAGCAAATGTTCAACATTTTGGTGGGCTGATGATCTTACCTTTTTGGTTAACCTCTTTCAGCTTTGCTCTGAAGTTTTACTTATACAGAATGCAAAATAAGCTACAAAAAATGACTGCCATTGAAGCTGTTGAACTATATTGACATCATTTGGAATTGTGTAGCTAATCCTTGTGAAATGCCCTCAAAAATCTCTTCCTATAGGTGATTGGGAAACATACAGTATATGTACGTATTGCTCTACCTGTTTCTTTGCTGGGTTCCTTCTCGCTTCCACTGTCTTTGTCTTTGGTAGAATCTTCTGCTTCCTGCATGGGCTCATTAAGCCCTTCCACATCTTCGTTGGTTTCTTCTGAGGAAGGAGGAAAAAAGGTAAATGAAGAATGTGCTTCTGACGGGAGCAAAGAGTGAGACAATCGCAATATTTGATGTCAAACATTTTCCAATTGAACTTATGGAGTCAAAACATCGCTGGGAGGAATGCAAGGAGAAGGTAACTGGCTCGTATCCAACATAGTTAACTTCACAATGCATCGTTTTCATTTAGTATTTAATGTTAGGATATACTGAGAGAATCACATTTAAGACTACTTTAGAACGATAATCTATGTTCAGAAGGACATGATTTAAAATATGCCCAAACAATGCCGAATACGACAAGATTTTCAATTTGTTCATCAGGACACAATTGTTTGGTTGTCTGCTCGTTTCCATGTTTGACCTATAGGTGGCAGTCTAAGCAAGCAGACGTTGAAAGTCAACCTGTTTCCCGAGCCAACCCCCTCCACCCCCACTAACCTGTGCACATGGTAATAATATACCTCACCATGGTGTCTGGATACCAGGCATGATACAATAAAAACAAACTGATTTAAAAAGAGAATCTTATAATGCTTTCTGCATGCACCATTTTGGACCACATCAATTAATCATATTAAAATCTCGGTACAAGTGTAGGATTCCAAGAGGCAGTCCCTGTGGCGACTTGGATATCTGCCTCCTGATGGAATCCATCATATGAAAAGATATTTTACCACCTCTTATCCTGCTGTGCTACATTGATTTTTAATAAGACTTTTACTGATCTAATGTACATTGTGGCAGTTTTTTTTTAATTTCGAATTTTTAAACCCAGGACCATTTCTACAAAAAAAAAATTAAGATCAAAGGATGCAAAAAAATAAATCAGGTTTGCAGAGAACGCTAAGGTACCTCACATACCAATACCATCAAAAGCTAATACTGTATGAAGTAACTCAGGAAGGGCAAAGGTCGGTTGGCATCCGCATTTCATCTTTCGCTCATGCCTGTAAAATATCTCAGCTTTAGCCACAAAACGGGATATTATTCCTGGAGGCCTGAGTTGCCATCAGTCAGTTCAGTTTCATTACACTGTGACAAGATCTAAGATCTCTTTGCGTAGAAAAAAAAGCAAGCCACTTTTTCATTAAAAAAAGGCGTTTCCCCACTTGTGGATATTAACTGGCTCTTAATTGCAATCTTCGAAGGAAGGGTAATCTTCTAATTTTTTTTTTTTTTTAAAGGATTTTTTTTGTAAATATATAAAAAAAGAAATTGCTTTGTGGTTATTGAAGTGACAATCCTTGCGCCTTTTTATTGTAATAAAATGAGAAACGACATGCACTGCTGGCTGGAGTGCGTTCAGAGACAATGAGCGCTGGCTTCCATGCTGTGATTCTTTCATGCATAGTCCAGGGTTTTTTTTTTGATCTTGTGCACCTCTCCTTCTCTACACATCTCTCTACTGCTGTAACAGATCTACATCTCCTTGCAAAGATTGTGCTTTCTGGCTGCATGTAATCTACCATCCGAGTCACCTTTCTCTTTTAAACATAATCCCGTAATAACTCAAAAACAGTGATCTGCTGCCCTGGGCCTAGTAAATAGGACCATAAAAAGCAGGAAGGTTACTTTAAACAAAACAACCATAGTCCGTCCGTTGAGGTATCAAGCAGAAAGATTGTACCCACAGGTCTGGACTCTTTTACTTGCTGGTGCATCTTTCTCAATAGTTCCTGGTACATGTTTCAGTTCAAAATAAGAATCCCAGACATGCCTCTCCTTACATCATTACTAAGTCTGACCTTAGACTGACCTCTGGAGCTGTTAGACTAATCTAAATGTGAATGAGCACTTTGTGCCAATGCTGTGAAGGGGCCGAATCCTGCAAACAGCAAAACTTTACACATCAACTTAATCACAAACAGCAGTGACTGGGGGCCCCAGAACAATGACAATCCTCCACTTCCCAAAGAATGAACAGTTTCGTCAATGCTTTAATGTAAGTCCTTATTAAGGACAATATGCAAAGTCAGGTCAGGTCAGGTCAGGTCAGGTTAGCTGATTGAGATTTTTGCTCATTAAGTTCCCCAGCTGTTCGTTGAGAAAAGAAAGTAAGTATTCTTGAGGTTCCTTGGCATAACTTTTGAAGAACTTAACAGCAGCTGCAACAACCCCATCAGAGATAATGTAACCTGTGTAAACATGATCAGATTGTTTTGTCAAAGGAGCCATACGGTGACTGGATGGCCTAAAATTGTCCCAATTAAAACTATTTGGCATTGCGTTCTCTCGCCAACACACACACACACACACACGCTCTCTCCATTTCGCTCTCTGCAGGTATTTTACAGTGCAGCTTTTGATTGCCTCTTCCATCAGTTTTATGTACATACTATCAGGTCTGCAGAGCACTGCTGGCCAGACACACGCAGGCCTTACATTACACAAATGGGGAGTGTTGGGGGGGGTGGGGGGGGGGGGGAGAAGTAGGGGTGTAGTTCTGACCCTGCGGTCTGAGAAGTACATCACGTAAGGGAGGTCAGGCATGGGGGGGGAGTGGGTAGTGTCCTTTACGAAGGAATACATGACTGGGGCAAGTGAGCAGGGAGTTACTGCACAGATACAAGAACGGTTAACACAAGACGTTCTCTGTAAATTAAATGTAGTTACGAGGACATTATATGGATTCACAGCTCCTCTTCTGAGAATCTCAATGGGTTAAAAGGGATAGATCAATAGAACTACATGTGATTACATTTGAAGTTTCTTTTGATCTGGGAATCAGACCCGATTAAACTAAAATATGAATTTAGGCCCGAGATGGACCAAGTCACCTTGAAACGGGCTGGGCCTCAAAGATTTTAAACACCAATAGTGTGGTCTCAGCTCTGCCATGAACCAGGATCCAATTCGTGGTTGACTTTAGTGATGGTGCAGTTATAATCTCACCTGATTTCAATCTCACACAACCATTAATACGAGTTTCATTCTGCAATAGACGTTGCATTTCATAAACCTGCTAATTCATTACAGCTCACCATTCTGTCCTTCAGCACAAACCCGTTACCTTCATTGCACCGTTTCCCCAACTTTGATCACCAAATATTTATCAAATTCCCTTTGAAAGCGACAATTGAATCTGTATTCACCACAGGGGCTGTGCAAATAACTTTTTCCTTGCATCACCCCTGAATCTTTGGCAATCAATGTAAATGTGTCTTTGATACCTCCACTGATGGGAATAGCTTACATCTACAGGGCCTGTCCCATTTGGGCGTCATTTGCACGACTGCGAGTCACTGCCTACGTCACCGCACATCATGCACGCGTAATGCGCACCATGCGCGCATCACGTGCACGTCTCAACGCGCCCATCGTGCATCGTGACGCATAAATGATGTCGAGTAAATGACACGCAAATGACGAGCAAGTCCCTTACCCTTTTAAAACAGTCAAGATTTTATGCATCTCTGTCCTTTCTGCTCACAGTCCCAAGTGCTGTGGTTTTCATTATAACTGAAACCCTTCATCACCGGACAAATGGCTTTTGCACAAGAGATGCACCCCAGGTGTGGGGGGTGGGGGTGGGGGAGGATTGAGGGAGGCATTTTTGGGGTGCTCTGTAAACAAACACCATTGCGTGGTAGGATTCAGAGAACATGCTCCCCATTTCCTAAAGTTCAGCTGAATCATATGCGGAAGATGCCAAGCCATGTCATGTCACAATCACAGCAGTACATTGCTGCACTAGTGTTATTGATCTGTTCTGTATTGGGAAATGTCCAACATCAAATCGGCTGTCGACCAGCTCAGTTACTTACTATCTCGGCTGGAGTCCGGGGTAACAAGACAATATTAATCACTTTGAAAAGATAAAATAAATACTGCCTGGTAACTACTCACACCTCAGTACATCAGTGACTTTATAAAAGAATAATGAAAGGCAAGTGAACTTGTGTTGAAAAGCTGCAGTTTTAAAGCAAATAGTTATAGAGCACAACTTGCAGACTCAAAACAGCAAATGAGTTTGCAAGTGAGTGTTCCGTGTCTCTGAGCTTAGTATACACCATGGACATCTCGGCACTGAGGTGTACACAAATCCACCCTGTGTTAACCTCGACCTCAAGGTTTAATTGCACCTTGACCACATGAAAGCAATGGAATAGATGGTGTTATTTCAAACAGTCGGTTCAAAGGTCTTCTTGGCATTGGAGTGGGTGAGACATCAACTTTTCATCTCTGCAACCGTGTTCAAATCCAGCCCAGGTGAATGGAATGCAAGTCTCCCTACTGCAAAATACGCTAAAGGTACACATGGGGATTACATATTGTTTAGTTAATGCTCCACGATTCTTAATGTTGATAGAGTGAAGTACTAATTATATTAAAGCAGAAGGCAAAAGCAAAAAAAACAAACAAATCCTCCAAAAACATTTCCTCTTTGTGAGTGGCAATATATATTCCGCATTTTCTCATGAGAGGAAGGCCATTTGGCCCATTGAGTCTATGTCAAAACATTCCCATTTAGTTTCATTTTCATCCTTTGGAGTATGGGAGGAAACCTGAGCAAGGGGTTGGGAGAAGGGAGCCATGTGCAAACGCCACACACACACAGCACCCAAGGTCAAGTTCGAGACTGGGTCACTGAGGCAGTGGAGCATGACTTGGTCATGACATTTACTTTGTACTAAACGCTATTCCCTTATCATGGAACTGTACACTGTGAATGGATCGATTGTAATCATGTATTGTCTTTCCGCTGGCTGGTTAGCACGCAACAAAACCTTTTCACTGTACCTTGGAACATGTGGCAATAAACTAAACTGAACATTGTGGAAGAGCAGGAGAGCAGCAGGAATCGCAGAGGAGGATCAATGAGAGAGGGTCTCACACAACTACCATCGGAGTATGGTGAACTTCTTCAAAGCAGACATACCTTGAGTAGATTTTGCAATAGAGCAGTAAAACGTGGAAGCAAGGAACTGCAGATGCTGGTTTACAGAAAAAGACACAAAGCGGAGTAACTCAATAGGTCAGGTATTGGTTGTGGTGAGTTCCACCATCCCTGGTATGCTTCAGCACTAAGTGTTCAGTACGTGGACAAATGAGACCATGATCAAACACATAAAGAAGACTGGGAAAATAGCGGTGAGTTTACTGCAGATGTTGATGTTGACATCTCAGTCATTTGGCAATTTGAGGCAAGGTTGAGACTTTGCTTGTGAACAGTCCCAGTCCGGAACAGTTGGAACCACTGCACCGTCAATCTTTGACCATCACTCGATGAGGATATAAACGTTTGGTCCCATCGCTCACCAAGATGCTGGAGCCTGCCCAGTCAGCTTCACACCATCATTATCAGTGACTGTCAGAAGCTTCAGCATGCTCCCAACAATTGCTGCTAAAAAATGTTCAAAACAATTATTTTTGTGAGTTGCCTGGGTTGTGGCAAATTCTGAGCCACTATTGCCGATTTGTTCATTTGGAAAGATGGATTTAAAAAGGTGAATGGTCCAGGACAGCTTGTGTTTGTTTGTTTGAGTGCATGCATTACAATTAAAACTGGTTTGTGGTGGACTGCATCTACAGGGGATGAGCTATTAACAAAGGGATCTGACAGTTTCAGGTTGGTGATTTTAATCCAAATAAAAAATCAATACGTTTTCTGGGTTATACATATTCAGAGCGGGCTGATATCTCCATCATAATGGCAAATAGGTGTCCTGTTACTCCTTCTCTTGTCATATCTGTACCATTGCATTTTCCAATCCACTGGCAAATATTTAAACATGATTTGATTGCAGCTCATGACAATGTTAATGTCCTTGGCCCAAAGCATATTTCAAGTAGCTGAGCGATGCCAGCCTTTGGATAGTGTTTCATGCTCATTGTGTCGAAAATAGCCTGCAGGAAGAGATATGAAATATCTGCCTCACAGGACTAAATGAAAAAAAAAAACTATCAACTTTGTGTATTGTATTTATGTGGCTGCAATATGCACCCTGACCATTTAGTCAGTATCACAGACAGGTTTTCTTCAAAGGCTTTCTGTTGTTTGTAAACCATGAGGCTATGTTGCATGTGCTGTGCAAGCCAGCTGCCTCACATCTTGGTACTTGTTTCCTGTGGTAGGATACAGCTCACACACAATTGCCATTCAAAATGAACATTCACATTGTCTTTCAATAATAATCCTATCGGAACGCCTTCCAGGAAAATTGCAGCAGGGCTCTTATATAATTGAATCTTTTAAAGAAGAATCAAGGAGGCCCTGTTTTTATTACTCCATTGTTCTCCTTCTATGCATCGCCACATAATCTGCAGTGCATCCTCTTTCTGGTGTTGTAAGTGAGGACCCAGGGGATTCCTCGTTCTACATCGGTGGGCCGAAGGGCCTGTTTCTGCTCTGTGTGTCTAAACTGTAAAATTGCCTCTCACCATGAGGGAGTTTTGAGAAAATTTCACGAAACACACGTACGCTCTTGTTTATGTCCATCGAGATTTCTTCATATGTCTGATTAATTCACTTGAAAATGATCCAACTCAGAGGAAAAGGAAACCACTGTGAAAAGAGTACTTTGTGAAACGAGGGTCGAAGGATTTGTCTTATTGCTGAAATAAGTCACTTAGAAATTGGGGGTGAAAAGAAAAAAGGGAAAATGTGATTGTCAACAATTTGGCTGTGTGTCTGGATGGGCTACTTTGGTCAATAGGTTATAAACCCTTGTCTCCTTCTCCCTGCAGCTTCTCACATCGCCAGCCTGAACACTTCCTTTAAGTAACCTCCAAAACACGGCTCTAATTTCAATATTTGATACAAGAGTGACCCAAGATGCAATAAATGAATCAGAAAATAGGCTTAAATATGTTTTTAGATTTTACTTTGTAATTTTAATACAATTTTGAGGTGAAGGAGAGGAAGACAACTGATGTGGCAGCTTCAAGAGCTTCCAGTCAACCATAATGTGGCAGAGATTGTATCCCCGTTACATTACTTCCATGGTAGGTTGGGCCTGAGTAATAACTTCCTGCCACATGCCACATTGCTTGTGGCCTGGGATAGACTGGCTTTTCAGTGCTGGTTTAGGTACAGGTTTGTACTTGGGCCTGTTTGCACTGGAAACAGATCAATTTTGGCTGTGAGGCTAAGCGCAAATTGGAGGAACAACATCTCATATTTCGCGTTGGCAGCTTACAGCCTAGTGATATGAATATTGATTTCTCTAACTTCAAGTAACCCCTGCACTCCCTCTCTCTCCATCCTTCCCCCACCCCAGTCGCACCAGGTTCTTGTTTTCACCCAACAAACAGCTAACAATGGCCTCTTTCCTTTATCATCGTTACTTTTTTGCATATCTGTCATTCATTGTTCTTTATCTCTCTACGTCATTGTTTATATTTCTTGTTTCCCTTTTCCCTAACTAGTCTGAAGAAGTGTCTCGACCCAAAACGTCACCCATTCCTTCTATCCAGAGATGCTGCCTGTCCCACTGAGTTACTCCAGCTTTTTGTGTCTATCTTCGATCCATTTTGTCATTGGATCTTCACTAATTGTAACCTACTGTACAATCCTGGTAATAATGCATAGCCCAGATTTTGATTATACAGCTCAATCCGGTCCTATATTACCACTCACGGGTCGACAATGTATTCTCACTCTTCCAGTCTGCTTTAACATATTCACTATTTCACCGTATTGATTATTCAATGATGTTGAGCATTGAAGTTTGCACTTGAGAATGTGTTACTAGAAGGTTAAGATTAAGAACACTGGAGTATTAATTAAACAATATGTGATGGCTGTGTGTAAAGTCTTGCCAAAGTGAAGGCAGACTCGACACATAAGGACAACAGTGACAATCCTACCCATATGTTAATAGCTATCTTTCAAAATGATGGCATGTGAGGCGATTCCTCTGCTTGCTATCGCTACGAACCACAAAAGCATACCGTATGATTTTACAATTTTGGCGCAATTCATGATAAAAGAACCATGGTGCCTGTTACTGCCACTCGATCAATCACACCTCAAACCTTTCTTTCAGTGCTTGTGTTTTAACAGTCCTGAATGAATTTGTCAATTGCTGGGCTGTTAACACATATCCCTCTCAAGCCTTCACTAACTCACCCCTTCCAACCACCCCTCTCTACTGCACTGAAGCCCAAATTAAGAACCTAGCAAGAAGATCCATCAAATTATCCCCAATCAACAATCAAATCGGACATGATTTCGTACACACCCTGTACATATATTTTTAAGAACTACAAAAAGTGGTTGGTTTGCATTTAACAATCCCAATAGCGAAATTCACTGTCGTGTAATGACACAAAATGTTTGATGTGGCGAACAAGCAGTGGGCTATCATCACCTTGGCAATGTATTTTGTAAAAAGAAGAGTGCTCGTGATAAGGATAATGACATGATGTGATAGTTGTCCCTCTGATCGCGTTGCTTGAGGATGGACATTATTTTATGAAATAGAAATAGCATTTCCGCTCAAAAACTGAAATCCAGAACTGAAGAAGATTTCGGGCTGCAGCACGTGTTCCTTTTGCCCCGATGGAATCCTCGGTGGAAGTGCTTGTGTTATTTTCAAAGCCAGTGGTTGAGTACCTGAGCTTGTTCTAAGTTCACCGAGTGCCCCTTCAAAAGGGTAAATGAAAGGTCAGATCACTTGCAGCCAGAGTGTATCAAAGATGCACTGTTCAAGAGAAGATGGAAAATAAACATCCTAACGCCAGAAAGGGTTAAAATTAATATTTCGCGCGGTGCACACTTTCCGCGCGCTGCTCTGCCCTATATCTCCAGGTTATTTTCCAACAGTTGGCGTGCATTGTTTGATGACCATATGAGAAAAGCAAAATTATAAACTCAATTTAAAAGTTGCAGTGTAACCTCCCAAGTACATGCAGTGAGAAGAGATGGTGAATTTAGTGACAGATTCCAGTGAGAAAATCCTAGCAGATAATCCTCTTCCCTTTTCTGATTTCTATGATTTATTGCTCACGTATTACCATTTCATCGGATTCTGAATTCTTGAGAGACCACAAAAATGGAAATGAATTTAAGAGACACACAAGGTGCTGGAGTAACTCAGCAGGACACACAGCATCTTTAACCACACATAACTAACATTTTGGAATATATTTTTTGAAAAATACCATATGTGATAATTTTTGATAAATAAAACAGAAATGCTGAGTATTTGTTTAAATGGTGGGAGATCAAGAAATGGTCATTGCTGAGAAGAAAGGGTCTTGGGCATTCTTGTACACGAGTCACTGGAAGCTCACATGCAGATGCTAATAGAAAGGCGGCTTAGCCTTTAGAGGAATTTAGTAAAAATGTAGTATATTACTGCAGTTCTGAAGGCTTTACAGAGTCCCCACCTGGACTGTTATTGATCATATGTATGTCTTAATGTGTGGAAGGATAGATGCTATAGAAGAGTAGTGGTGGGCAATGCAGCAAACATTCTCTATTTGTTCCTTAGATGGTCGATCTGTCGTATGAGCAGAGATTATGCATGTTAAGTCTTTGTCGTGAAGAATGAGACGTAACCTCACTGAAATGCAAGTCATGGAGGGCTCAGACAATACTCAGACCCTTGCCTGAGAGAACCAGAATTTAGGATCATCCTCAAAATAAACGAGAGGGCATTTAGGAATATGATAGGGAAACCTCACGCAGAAATTGATCAATTTACAACTGAGGGCCGTGTAGGCTCAGTCATTCAATGCTTTCAAAACAAAGAAACTAAATAGATTTTTGGGATTAGGAGAATCAAGGGATAGGTGGATAGGGCAAGAAAACAATGAAGTGAAAGGTCAATTTAGATCTTGCTGAATGGCCAGCCTTTGAGGGGTTAAATGTTCATTCGTGTCCCTCTCATGTTCTGCAGTTCTAAAACTGTTTAAAGTCATCTTTGTTTTGTGGCACTGGCTTTGGATTTGCAGCTATCTTGCGTTTATTAAAATTAAGCCTGCTGCATTCTCCAAGTTTGGCAGCTGGAAAGATGTGTTTTTTCCTAATTCTTCCTGTTATCTGCACTAAGGTTGGTACTGGGTGTAGGAGGTTTGGAGCTGGCAGCACAAAACAGATAATAAAAGGTAATTTAGTTTTTGCATTTCAAGGTCAGGTCTTCGTACTCTGCTGCAAAAGGGTAATCTCATTACTTATATGGAATGTACAAACAAAAATGTGACTCCATGCCAAATTCGCAACCACATTGCAAGTAGATACCCAATTCACAAACACCTGAGATCTACTCCCTTCATTTAACCCAACCCTTTACTCATCTGCACATCTACACTTTTATGGGCCTACAATGGCTTTCTCCACACTTCCTTATCTCTGTAACTCCCTCTCCCATGACGCAGTCCGAAGAAGGGTCTCAAGCCGAAACATCACCCATTCCTTCTCTCCAGACATGCTGCCTGCCCCGCTGAGTTACTCCAGCATTTAGTGTCTATCTTTGCTTCACTAACACTCAGGGAGTCTGAAGAAGGGTCTCGCCCATCTT
This sequence comes from Raja brachyura, assembly GCA_963514005.1. The sequence continues at coordinate 43,755,378 of OY740797.1, read as the reverse complement.
CTTAGATGCTGCTGCACCCGCTGAGTTTCTCCAGCTTTTTGTGTAACACTCAGGAGAATAGTTCACTAGGAAACTGCCTAACTGCACACCTCAGTCTTTCAATGATCGAGGAACACTTGTTCATTTTATTCTTTGAAATGAATGCAACTTATTGTTTTGAACTAAATATTCATTTAAATTTCTGTTCACTTAAGATTTTCAATTGTTTAAGAAAAATAGGCTCTTTATGTCACTGAAAGTTAAACTCCTTTTGATAAAGCAAGAACATGCAATTTAGTGACAAAAATGGAGAGTAGGGATAAATAATGACACAAAGTGCTAGAGCAATTCAGAGGGTCAGGCAGCATCTCTGGAGGACATAAATAAGTACCGTTTTGGATCGGGACTCTTCTTCACACTGATTGCTGTTGGGAGGAGAGAGGTGAGGGTGGGACACAGCCAGGTAAGTGATAGGTGGATACAGGCAGGAATAAATGTTTTCTGTTGGGTTAGCATTTTGAATGGACTTCAGTATTACAGGTTCAGCTATCTGGATCAATAACGCAGATACAGGAATCATGTGTAAAAGATCTAGGTTTACCGATTTTACTAACAGGAACCCACGAGACTGCAAGAGGCCTTTAAAATCTAAACAGTTAACTGAGTGAGCAAGAAAACAGAAGATGGAATACAATGCAAAGGAATGAGGGCATTCATATTGATAGGAAAAATATGTTGATATTTAATTTTTTTTCGATATTCAGCAGGACCTGGGAGGTCTTGTTCCAGAATCACAGTTAACATGTGTATAATTGTTGTGTGCTGGCCTTCACAGTCAAAGGATTAGAGCAGCAGAATAAAGAATACTTACTGGAATTATAAAGGGTCTTGTGGAATACATGATAATATGTGGAATCCTGGTGGGGAGAGGGGCTTTCTGGCTTCCTTGCAGAAGAATATACTTGCCTGGGTGTAGGTGTAATGAAGAATGATTAATCGATTGAGAGAATTATCCTGTGAGGACAGGTTGAGTAGACCAGTTCTATATTGTCCAGCAGAGTAGAGGTGACCTCATTGGAACATGGAATATTCCAGAGGTACTTCACCAATTAGATGCTAAGAGGATGTTTCTCTTGCTTGGAGGTCTAGAATTGGATGTCACCGATTCAGAACAAAGGTCTTTTACGATTGAGATGAGCAGACATTTCTTCCTTTAGCAATGTTTACTTGTTGGAATTTCATAACTCAAAGGGTTGTGAACAATAAATCAATGACTATGACTCAAGAGAATGATCAATAGATTTTTGGACAGTAACAGAATCGAGGCATTTGTGAGCTGGAACTGAGGAAAATATCAGCACAATTAATACTGAATTTTGCAGAAATTTGAATGACCTACTCCTGTTCCTATTTTTGTACATCCATTTGTCCATTTACACCAACATCAACACACATTAATGTGGCCAAACTGTACAATACCTGAAGGACATCTTTTTATCCCATCTGATATGACATTGCCTAATATCAAAGGTAGACACAAAATGCTGGAGTAACTCAGGCAGCATCCCGGGAGAGAAGGAATGGGTGACGTTTCGGGTTGAGACCCTTCATTAGGACTATTAAAACAATTAAGACTAAATAATTGCCTAATATCAATCTGGATTTGAAACAGAACAATCTAATACGCTGCATGTTTTAATAAAGTCAAGCTTTGTTTATTGTCATAGACACATTAAATGCAAAGACAGTAAGCTCATACCAAACAAAGTGTCAAAAGAAGGCTCCAACTGAGATAAGAGGAATGAGGGCAGAAGGATTATTGCAAAGTTCTAGGCTACTTACAAGCAAAAACATTCAAAATGGCCATGACAGATCCATTCACACCTACAGAAGATGTGCAAAAATTTAAGTAGATATTATATAGAAGCTATTTTCAAGATACTTTTAATCCAGACATTAAATTGGGTTCCGCTGTGGTATAAATAGGCTAATTTATGTTGGAATTAGCAAGAAGTTGCCGCTTTTAAAAATAATAAAAACAAGGTTAATAAGCAAATTTCACTATTTTACAAATGGCCCTTTTTAATTTTAATCATTTGAATAATTATTTATTCATGATGTTGTATGTTTTTTCATATATCGGGTATATGGATATTCACACTAAGCTATTTATATGCAAATCTTTTCTAAGGAAATTCCTGAGATAAACATATTTTCACCTAGTCCTAATTTGTTCCACAGAGCCTGTAGATCCAGCCCTGTTACACGTAAAGCTAATCTGGATATAAGCAATTTATTTTGAAAATCTGTGCCCTGCTGCATATGAAAGGTTTCCAGTTCGATGTACCTTCTGTATTAATTGGCCATAAATAACAAAGGAAGCCAATTTATTATGTGGAATCCTCAGCACACCAAGAAATTCTCTTTCAACAAGCTGCCATTCTCTCCACCACACACACGCACACCTCCTCCCACCCCCACTGTCCCCCGCAGTGTGCAGCAAGACTGTGCATTTAGCAGCATTTAGACTTCAAATATTGAGGGTACAATATTCACATTCTTAAATCCAAATAATGTGGTTCTTGGTCTACTAATCCTAGAGAAGACACAAAGTGTTGGAATAACTCAGCGGGTCAGGCAGCATGGATAGGTGATGTTTTGGGTCAGGACCTTTAGGACAGCTCTCCTAATCCTAATCTACCTTGTTCAGCCCCTGCACTTTATAAAATCTACACTGTCTTTATATTCTGCACTCTTTTGTACTACCTGATATACTCACGTATAATATAATTTGCCTGGCTAGCACGCAAAACACTGCATCTCGGTACACATGACAATTGTATATCAATAATACTTTCAATGGACTAGAACGGTGGGGGAAGAGAACTGAATCTCCGACACTTGCCACTCTGCAATATCAGAGGTAGTTTCAAAAATAAAATAAAGCTGAAGCTGACAAATGGAAATAAGACTAGAAACATTCAGATCTGTTAAAATCCACGACCGTCTCCTTTGCCGTGTACCGTCACCTCATTAGTCATTTATTCCTTCTATCTTTCATCCTATCACACAACTTGCCTTTTGTTCTTTTCTCAATCCCACCTTTTCTTCAGAGATCCCTAATTCTTCTCAATTCTGATGAAATGTCATTAACTTGAATTACTATCTCCTGCTCCTCTTTTCACAAATGCCAACAGCCTTACTGGATATTTTCAGAGTTGGATGATGTATACTGCTTTCCAGTGACGAAGCCACCAAAAGATTTTCACATTCCTGCCTGTTCCCCGAGCAGGTCGAATGGTTCTCCGCCCAGACCAAAGGAGTGAGCTGTCCTCTCATTCGATTGTCAAAACACAGAAACAAAAAGTTTTTTTGTTGGGTGTCTCAAACTGGCAAAAAGCAAATGTCGCAGGTAAAAGGGGAGAAGATAAGTAAGTGCATCTATATTCTGTGTAGGTGCAAAATTGGTCATCGCTACTCCAGATGCCGACCAATTATCAAATTGAGAGTAAAAATATTTGCTTGCTTGGAAAATGGCAAATCTGGTAATGCATTGCCTGCTCGTGCAGAGTAGGTTGCCCTTAACACGTTACATTGGGACAAAACTGAAATTTTTTAAGATAATTAAATTTGGCAGCACACCTACCATATACTATTTTATAACGAGTAGTTTATGCAGTAATTTAGCTAGCTTTACCCTAAATCATTACAATTACCCACACAGGAGTCTGACCTCAGTGTGTTTAAAATCGTGGCAAATTACAAATGTTAAATTTAGGTGCACTTCTATTTCCTTAAGCTTATAAAAGCACAAGGCTTTCAAACAATCAAAACAACCTTGGATACAGTGTGAAATATGAATGCGTTATTAAAATCCCAACCTTTATTATTTTTTTGAAAAAGAAAATAACCTGATTTAATACAATGAATAATTATGTGCCTCTGTTTCATTTTTCTAAAGCCAATAATCAGAAGCATATTTCTCTTAATAATTTTAAAATCTGTCAGTAAGGCAGCAACTTTTATTGCTAAATATGTTTAACTCCTTCATCTAGCCAATAAAATATACAGCAAACAGCACAGGGTAAGTAATGGTCATATCTTAATCAATTTGGTGGAATGATTAGGTGTTATCTGGCATGTTACACCCTAAAGAAAAAAATCAGATATAGCTATTCTTTTCTAATTGTGCATGTATTTTTTTTCCCAGTGCCATTTAAGCGGACTTATGTGCTTACTGTCTAGAAAGGGTAAATACATTCCGGGTCACAGTGCAAAAAATAAGACTGGCTAATTGCATTCTGCACTTCACTTCTGCAAACCTTCCGTCTCCTACAATAACAGCATGCCTGAAGTGGTAGGAATATTCATCAAGCAGAAAAGGCACAGACACCTTCTTGTTATGATTCTGCAAGACCAGTGCCTGCTGCCCCAAGGTCATTTGTAAACCTCAGCCATAACTAACAGCAAAATAAGTAAGTGACGTGGCTCCTCTTTTCATATTAAAATTACACATCAGCACACACAGACAAAAAAATTCGATTTCCTAAAACATAGAGAAAGGCTATTCATAACATGGATTAGGGTCAGTAGTCTGGTTGAAAAGCAAACCACTTTCTTTGTTTAAACTATTACTATAGTCGAAAACCGAAGAGGGACAGTAATTTGACTGTTTGTTATTTTTCACCTCAGTCATACATGTGCATCTGGTCAATGCACAAAAATAAGTATATTCTAATTGCGTAAACCTGACACAAACAATATGCACTTTTGAATTTTGCATATCAGTATCTTAGTGACAGTAAAACATCCAATGGAAATCAGTCCATGCGTCAGAGTCACTGTTTTGTGAAACGCTATGTCACAGGAGCTGAAAGTGGATCAAACTTCAGTCGTGGAAAATTAATACTACATACTGTACTTAGCAGGGAAACCCTTCTGCACTTAACGCTCAAGATTTTTTAAAAACATCAATTGAAATTGCGGAAAAAAAATCACCAGAAAGGGAAGCAGATGGCACTGGACATCATTCAGTCAATTAAAAAACTACCAATGTAACTGAGGAATTGAAATGAGGACGTGAATTGTGAGACTGAAGATCAAGTTTGATCCCTTGAATTGTCTTGCATATCATGGACCGCTAACATAGACAGCGAGATTCCCTTTTACAGTTGAAATGCCACAATGTTTTTATATGAGCAGTCAAAGTGGATGTTCAGAATGTAATTATAACTTCAAGCCGTATTTTATAAAGTCAATTTAAACAGTAAATTACAGTGAGCTCTAAGTTGCAGAATGAACTTCTGCAGAAGGCCTTGTTCTTTTACTTATTAATTTAGCTTGGATATTTCTTGGACATATATTTTAAAAGGCCCATCTAACAACACCCTTTCTCTTATTTTAGCCATTTTTCTAGAACTGCAAATAATCTACAGGGCATTTACGAAAGGTGTATTAACTTAAGCCCGATGCTAACAGGAAGTAGAGTGGAGTAATGAGCCAACACGCTTAAATCTGTCTTGCTTCAGAGGGGTGAAAGGATCTGAGTAATTGCATTTCCACTCTCTCCCTCCCCCCACCACTGATAATCATTTCAGCAGAGGAAGAATTCAAGCTTCCTCTATTCAACAAAGACTTCCCTGGAAAATAATAATCTGAACTGGCTGCAATTTCAGCCCTTAGTCTGGTGCATTTATCTACCCTAGTGAGGTCACAGATGTCAAGTGCATACTCTTCAATTCTTACAATTTTGCAGTTCATGACATTCATTTATTTGCTTGGCTCAACCACACAATGGGAGATGGCCATTGTGTGAACAATTAAATATATACATCAATTGCATGGCTTAAGGAAATGTGCTGCATAAATGTGCCTATGATTATCTGTTATTCTGCTGACGAATGGTTGAAAATAGCACACATTTTCATTCAAAGCTGTAAGACCCCCCATTTTTCTTCAGATTTTTTATTAGGATTCTTTCGACTGCTACGTGATTAAAACCTGCCTTCCATCCTTTGTGGCGGAAACGTGGAGTTTTGACAGTTGCCATTTTTGTGCGTCTGTGAATACAAAGGACAATCTTGCACTGTACAAATTTGCAACCTCCTTTCACCAGATTCCTTCAAATTTGCAACCTCAAGTTAGTTTTATGCATTTGACATCAATTGAATTAAACAAATTAAACAAACCATGATACAGTATAATGTACAGCCTTTGTTACAATATTTTCAGAACAGGCATAGCTGAATAATATTATTTTGTGAAATTAATGGCATTGATATTCACTGCTGTATTTTGTAGACTTCAAATAAAAATGGTGCCTAGTAACAGTAGAGGAAAATCCCTATTTTAGAAGGGGAAAGGATTTTGCTTTGTATGGTTGGTTGAAATAACTCATTGGAATCAGCTTTTCCACTGTATCTAATCCAAAATTGACACCAACAATGCTGTGCTATTGATAAAAAAAAGATTCTGACTCTATCCAGAACAGAAATGTAAATGGAAACACTGGCTTCCATTCCATTTGTACCAGACCGAAAAAATGTTGCCATTGGGACTCATCAGCAATGTTGTGCAAATTTGTTTCTCGAACTAGAAAATGTGGTTTATTTTCAACTGAAGTTCCATCTTTCTCAAACCGTCAAATTCATTTTCAGTGCAATAAACAATGTTTCCCTCCCCTCGGTGGGGTAGATAAATGCACCAAAATAAGAAGTGAAATTATAGCAAGTTCTAAAACCCATTCCTCCACGTCCTTGTTTAAACAAGCCAAGAATTTTTGCTATGTGCTGTAAGAATTATTTCTTTCAATTAGGTGCACTTGTCCCCAGTCTCAGTTCATTAGTTCAACATAGCAAAAGTCAACAGTAGGACTGGTGATGAAGTAATCAGAAGCAGACTGGCTTCCGAACTAACTTGGTAACCCCAGAAGAGCAGGCACTTTGGTAATACTTTTAACATTTAGATTAGTAATACACCATGGAAACAGGACCTTCGGCCCGTCGATCAGCATTCTCACTAGTTCTATGCTATTCCACTGTTGATTCCACTCCCTACACACTAGGGGAAATTTATAGGGGCCAATTAACCTACAAGCCCACACGTCTTTGGGATGTGGGAGGAAACAGGAGCACCCGGTGGAAAGCCACCGGAAGAGCATGCAAACTCCACACAGACAGCACCCACGGTCAGGATCCAACCTGGTGCTGTGAGACAGCGGCTCTTTCAGTTGCACTGTTGTGCCACCCTGAATCATAACTGATAACTACCCTGAAAGCATAACAAATGTAACTGAAACAGCTGGTTACCTCATGTCAAAGGGGTGGAGACACGATGAAAACAAAGTTGGGAGGTGAGTGAGGGATGTACAATGAGCAAAGGGAGACCCTATTTCTCAGGGAAAGAGCAGTATCAAAACATTGGACTGAACAATATAAAGAGTGACAGAGAACGACAAAGAATGCATTCGGTTTTAAAAATTCTACGAATACACAGGGCACGTTAAAAAGATTTTCACATTATTAAAAATCACATTTAATTTACCCATCATTTTCAATAAAAAATAATATGCAAATATCCTTCAGAGACTGGATTATGTTGCAATCATCTACCACTGTGTTAATTATAAATAACAGCCATGGAAGACCAAAAATTGCAGTGATTTTTATTTTGCTGGCATTTTTCACAATTTGGGGGAATTCATTGAAACTAGGACTATAGGAGTAAGGATAGACCATTCAGCCCAGGCTTGCATCATTCTACACCCTCATATCTGGTTACCCAAACATTATTGTGTTCCTACCTTTACCTAACATCCCTTTGAGATCAAGAAATATATCAACCTACTGTATTTAATTCTGAAAGTATAATCACCAAGTGATGCACAGTATATCCCAGGACCATTTACTGGAAGGACATAAACAGCAAGTTGGTGCACTGCTCCAGAAGTGTGTCACAAAGTCACACAGAACGTAAACAGCTCCTTCGGCCTATGCTGCCCACTTGGACTAAAGCATCCTTTGCCTTTCAAAACTGAGCAATATCCTTCCTTCTATCTTGTTTTATTTATTTTGCTGATGGATGTGAACAACTCTCAACTCAAGACCCCTTGTATATCAAATCAAACCCCGATAATTCAGAAGACTGCTTCTAGGTTTGACATGCTCTAAAGATGCCCCATCTACACTAGTCCCACTTGCCGGCGTTCAGCCCACATCCCTCTAAACATTTTCTGATCCATGTACCTATCCAAATAAAGTTAGTCATGACTAAAGCCACATCTGCCCACTTAGGATCAAGTAAAGAAATTCTGGCATTCTAATGCTGCATGAGGCCAGATGCCTGCCTCCAGAACCACGTCCTTCTGGACTCAGCTCCCAGCACTATCTTCCGTTGGGAATCGGGCTGTCGGCTCATCAATGAGGCCCACAAGTACTTTCCTACGAGAAATGGCAGGCCCAGCTAGAAATACTTGAGATATTTAATATTTAATCATTCAATTTTTAAAATATTTGTTGGCATACACAGACATGCCATTGCTTTGACACGTTTGACAGGTGGTAACCTATAGGTGTGACTCAACTGGTTGCATTGGGTTAATTGGTGGGTACGTTTTCTAATCTGAGTGCTGTGGAAGCTTGTACCATACCACTGGGCTCTTTGAGGAAGCCATTGGTAAAATACGGTTGCCGATCAGTCGCATAGTAGTTCAGGATCCCCATTGCTCAACCTTAAAACATATAATTTGGAACTGCTGGCTTCAAATCCAAAGATCTGAACTTCTCTGAGGAAAGTTTTGGTTGCTATTCTGCAGAAAAAACAATTTAATCAATGGAGCAACAAAATCTATGCATGTGACATAACTATTGGAACAGTTGCTATTTTGTAAGTTGTATTTTGTAATTTGACAGTCTGAAGCCATTTGAGTTTTGTACGTTTATAAAGTTAAATTTTTTAAAGTTATATGAAATTGTGAGGTTCGGCTGACCGTGAGTGTTTTAACGACATCCAAGAATTAATAGGCTTGGTTTTTTACTCAAATTATTCTTTGGGATACCAATGAGCAGATTGATGAATGCATTTAAGGACACAGCAGAATTCTATTTCCAAAATAAACATCAATCATCAGTTTTGGGTTATTCTCAAGAAAAAACTTGTTAGTGTTACCGAATGATCGAAATGCCACGAGGAAACAACTGTGCAGCTCATGAGGTTGAAAGCGTCTTCACCTCCCACTCAATTCTTCATGACATCAAACTGAAATACTTTGTTGCTAACCTCAACTTTTTCATTTCCTTTCTGTGAGGATGCCTTCAGCCAGTTGTACAAAGGAATGAAAAAAAAAAAAGAATTGTCCTTCAGGTTTGTGAATGACCTGGAGAGTCTGCCACTTGCACCATTTCCAGTGCTTTCATAGCTTATGAAAGGCTTGGACTAAAGTATCCTTTGCCTTTCAAAACTGATCAATATCTTTGCTTCTATCTTGTTTTTTGTAGTTTTGTTTTGCTGATGGACATTAACAACTCTCAACTCTAGACCCCTTATATATGAAATCAAACCCTGATAACTTGGAAGACTGCTGCTAGGCATGACAGGCTCCCAAGTACCTGGCTGAAGGATAGCGGATGACTGACATTCAAACTTGCCATTCAGAAGTATCTTCAAGTTTCATATAAACGGAACAAAACTCTTTTTCCCCCTCTTGATTAGAATAAAGGAACTCTTGCCTCCAAGAAAAAAGGTTGCAATTTCAATACCAACAGCAGGACTTGAACTGCTACTTGAGTTTGATACTCCAGAGGACCAGCAAAGGAGTGCTTCTGCTTCCTTACACAGCAACATAAAACCAAGGTTCTTCAAGTGGATACAAAGAAATCTAACGGAAAAAAATCCAAGAGCAAGGATTTCTGCAATTTTTGGTGGTGGCACCGTGGTGTAGCGGTAGAGTTTCCGCCTAACAAACGCCAGAGACCTAAGTTCGATCCTAATTATGGGAGCTGCCTGTACAGAATGTTATATTCTCCCTGTGACCTGCGTGGGTTTCCCCCCACATTCCAAAGACGTGCACATTTGTCGGTTAATTGGCTTTGGTAAAAATTGTTTTCCCTATTTTATGTAGGATAGTGCTGGTGTGCAGGAATCGCTGGCCGACGTGGACTCGGTGGGCCGAAGGGCCTGTTTTCGCACTGTATTTCTAAACTAAATTAAACTCAGTGGATTACATAATTATCTCATCCATAACTCCTAAAAATAATCCAAATTAATTTGAAGCGTTCATCAAGCTGCCACTAAATTACATGGTCCCCTGCAAAGTCTTAACTTTAAATAATATATTGTGAAATTGTACATAGAAAATTATTATTTTTAGCACTAATTGACGTAAATTAAATCACCCGACATTAGACATTAGACCACCTCCATTTCCCAGTTTCCCGCCATAACCATTCACGCTGATTATTTCAGAGATGCAGCATTGAAACATGCCCTTCGGCCCATCAAGTCCACACCAATCAGCAATCAGCCGTTCACACATGATCTATGTTATCCCACTTTTTCATCCACTCCCTACACACTCGGGCAATTTCCAGCAGCCAATTAACCTACAAAACCGCACGACTTTGGGAGGTGGGAGGAAACCGGAGCACCTGCAGGATACCCACACCGCCACAGGGAGGACATGCAAACTCCATGACAGTTCCTGAGGTCAGGATCGAATCTGGGTCTCTGGCGCTGTGAGGCAGCAGCTCTATCATCAGTGCCCCTCTAGGACTCCTTGAGGGGATGAACATGGCCAAAAGTGACTATTTCTGTTATTTCCCTACAGGTCTTGCGGAACTCACAGCAGGAGACTGGAAGAATCCCACTGACATGCTTGTCTGACATCTTGCACTGGCTGAAGAGAAATTACACCTAGTTAAAGATTAGAAAAGAGAAACCACTGTCTTTGATCCCTGTCATGATATCCATTCCATAGCTATCTAGGGAACTTCTCATAACCTTGGCAACACATTTACCTCGAAGTTGAGTTGAGTCGAATAAAACTGATTGTGACTGTGAGTTGTAAACCCCCCCTCTAGAAGAAGGATCCTGACTTGAAATGTTGTCTATTTCTATCCACAACTGCTGCCTGAGCCACTGTGTTCCTCCAGCAGTTTGCTTTTATGTTCAAGATTCCAACATCTGCAGTCTCTTATGTCTTTGTCACTAGTACTACCTGTTTCAATCTCCATGCTGTTGCTCAACTCCTTCCTTGTCTCAACCTACGGTATATCCTGCTAAAACTCTCATCCATGCAGATGTAACTATCTTTTGGCTGGCCTTCCTCATTCTGCTCTCTGTCACCTTGTGGTTACCCAAACCTCTACTGTCCATCTTTTAACTAACATTGCATCCAGTTCATCCATCATCCTGTCGTCATTGTGATGTTAAAATGTTCATCCTCAGTTTCATATTTCTCCAGGGCTTCACCCTTTCCCATGTTATGCTTTACACCAGCCCTGCATGCCAATATTCTTCAACACTGCACTCTTCAATCCTGAATTTAACATCTCCCAATTGATAGCAATGGCTTCAACGTCCCTTCTTAAAGGTGCTCCTTGAATTAAAGTCAAGTTGCAGGTGACCAAAGTCTCTCAAAGAGGAACTTACAATCCTGGCAGAGGCTGGCAATCCTCCTGATACATAAATCAAAGTTGTGCTTGTCACTTTCCACATTATAGGTAAACTCATCAAAGAGCTAGGGAGCCATAGATTTGGTAATCCCATTGCGTTTACAACAGGAACATCATCATTGCTCATGTATTCACAATATAATTTGGAGCAGCATCCGGTCAGAGTCAGTGACATGAAAAATCAAGGAATGTTAATGTTGAAACTAGTACAAATAAATTCCAAGACTGGATAGTGTCTGCAGACATTTTGATGAGAAATCACAAATGGATTCACGGAGGAAGTTTGGTTAATTTCAGCCGGGAATGTGGAAGGGGTGTCCTCAATTGAAGAGGTCTGGTTGGATTCTTGGCACTTGATTGACATCCAGTGCTTCTTCCAGAATACGGTCAAGTGTGAACACACTGCAAATGAATGTGAACCACTTCCCCCATTGTGGCGAAGGATCCTCTTGATATAAGGTTTTCTGATTCCCATATTGTATATGATACCACATAGCCAAATATAATGCCCACCCTGTACATCATGATTTGGCATAAACATTGTTTAACAATCGTTAAATCCTGCCACTTTTCTGAATGAAACAACGGCAATAATCTAACGATTGCGCCCAATCGAGCAACTGTTCTTTTCACTCTAATTTCACAAATCAGAATGGTTAAGGATATTTGGTTCACACATTTTCATGTTTCTCTCCAAGTTTAAAGTTGACATGTCAATTTCCATTGTGCTACAAAGAAAATCTCTCTCCGCAGGTTCTAAGCAACAATGGTACTTAACTGCTCTGAGTCATTAACCTTTAGTGCAGTGCGGTGTAATGTGATGTACTACACTGAAGTCTACTGAAGGGCCCTATTGATCCAGCTGGTCTTTTCCATATAGTTTGTGCCTTCAAAGTTGTTTATGATCAATATGCAAATGACTCACTGCATTGATCCAATATTAATTTTCAATTAGGAAATCCACAGGGGTCTCGAGGGTCAATATCTAACAATTCAAAGAAAAATCTTGAGCAGGTGTAGGCATCGACATTCTCCATCGCTGAACAGCTTACTTATTTCACATTTATTCCCCCATTTCCTTTTTACTCTGTCATGTACACTTCAGCACAAAGGAGCTTTATTTCCTTACACGGACATCATTGACACAAGTGGTATATACAGCAGCACTATGCAGAGCTGTCAGTCCCACGGATATTCAGACACACCTCGCATATAAATAGCAAAGCTTTGAAAATTAAACACGCAGGTCGCCAATCTGCTCGCAAAGATCTGGTATTAAAGACCTGCCACAGTGTCCCAAAATCTCTGAGCAACTTAACTAGTACATTTTCCACCATGCCTAATTGGTTTATGGAAAACATGAATTACCATGTTGCTCATTAATGGATGAAATCTTTATTGGTTCCATTGATCAGTGTGACTTGTTACCCATCTTCCTAACCAATGGCGGATATAACAGGATCATTTATTGGCATATCAATTAATGTAATCAATTCCTAGCTAGCGGATGCCATTCGCTGTAAGACTTGTTTAAAACATACAAGGCAAAGGTGCAGCGATACAGGTTTCAATTACATCTCACACACACTCACAGACAGACAGCCCAATACACCTTCTAAGCACATGCACATGCACACGCACATACACACACATGTTTAATGATTAACTCTTGCCCATTATCATAAATTCCTTCCTTATTGCTTTAAGATTTTAATAATTTGATAAATCCAAAATTATTGCCTAACATGCACACACGCACTCATGATTAATGATTAACTCTTGCCCATTATTGCAAATCTTGATTAATTCCATAAGGGTTTAAGATTTAAATAATTTGAGATACCCAAAAATATGGTCCAAACTTAATACATAAAAATGTCAGAAAAAAGCTCATTATACAACAGATCTCGCTAACTTTATTCAGATATTAGCAAATTGCATGATTTTAAAGACATTTTGCCATAGCTACTTAAAAATAATTCAAAACAAAAGAAGTAGAACACTCTTAGCTAACAGTATAAAAACTTTAAATAAATGCATTATTATACATTGCAAATATTGACTGCACTGAAGGGGCATTTGCAGTTAACTGTTGACCCAAAGGTTATGCCTATAACCCAAGGGACAGCAGTTTGTCTTATAGTCTGGTAAGTACAGTGAAGGTTAGTTTAATTATTGGATACAAGTTTATTTAAAAAGTGTTAAAACCTTTCTATGTCTTATGAGCATCCCGGCACATTTTGACCTTGATGGACACCATTCTCTATTCAATCGGCTGCCACTGACATTCATTGAGAGGCAGTGCCTGCACAGATCAATTAGTGGGTAACAATAAAAAACATTCCACATGAAGGGCAGTCATCAGTACCACAGACCAATGTTCTCAGAAATCATCGCATTTTCATCCTTGTTTCCACATTTATTTGTTTTTTTCCTTTATGTAAGTACATTCCGGGCAGCAGAATGCAAGTTTTATACCATCTAATTGTTGGAGAGACTAATACAAAACAGCCTGTTGAAATATGCACCCATTGACTGTGCCGATAACATTAGGAGATAATATAAATGAAGACAAAAATGTTTATTTTACATACGTATGAGATGCAGAAAATATTTATCAGGCTTTTATCAGATATTCTCAGGGTGTGCAAAATAATTCTCACTGCACTCAGAAGGATGTTTTTCATCCATTTTACTGCCAGTACAGTATATTTTAAAAGTACTGGCATGTGCTGGGACACATGTATGGTATTTCTGAATGAAGTGACGTTCTTTATGTGTGAATCGAGATAAGGGGCAAGAGGCAAATGATTCCAGCACTTAAACCACACATCATATCAACATTAGATTAATACAAGTGAGAAGTAAATATTTTCTGCTCTGCATGTTTCTAAGGCCAGCATTTAATGTCTTAGACATCGCTTGGGATTAATAATGGAACTTAAATTTGATTATGGTACCAACATTTCCAATGCAGTACTAACCTTTTGTCCCTTTTCTGAAAATGGTGTTAGAGTATCTAGGAGAGGCAAGACTGGGAAATTCAGCATTTACAGCCTCAAGTCAAATATTAATCACATGGGTAACCAATACAAAATTCATTCATTCCGATGCAGGTTTTCAGAACATCCAGTGTTTCCATCTGCACTCTGTATCTTTCACTTTGCTCTATCTATTGTACTTGAGTTTGACTTGATTGTATTTATGTATGGTATATCTGATCTGTTTGCAGAGCTCGCAAAGCAAAGCTTTTCTGTCCCTCGATACATGTGACGATAATAAACTTAAACCTAAACAACCTTTAATGTAGTGGTCCTCTAAGGTGCTTCATGGGACCATTAAAGAAATTCAATACCAAGGCGTACAAGATGTAGGTCAAATGTGATTAACAAGAGATATATTTTAAAAACAGTCTTAAAGAGAAACACCACAGAGGGAGAGAGTGGTGGGAGCAAAGAGGGAGATTTTCAGGACAGAGATTTAGCGGCTGAAACCATGAATGGCGTGACTAAGATCCAGGGATTTATTAAAGTTCAGAAATGGAGTACACATACTGTATCCTGGATGTAGCAGGTTGCAAAGATTTGGTGGAAGAAGGCATGAAGGGACTTAGAAACAGGGCTGAGAAGCTTATAATCAAAGCGTAGCCTAGTTAGGAGTCAAAGCAGGTCTGTGAGCAGAGGAATGGGAGGTGAAAGGAAGGATTTCCAAGTTATGACACAGATAGCAATTTTTTGATTTGCCTTGTTTAAGGCGCGTGGAACAGAGGAGAAAACCATTATAGAAGATTCTTGACTTGCAGAATACATAGGAATTGAGGCTTCATTTGCAATATTTACTGCTTGTGCATTGAAATAACACACAAAATAAAATAAAATCCTTTCTTGACCATGGAGTTACCCATGTCTATTCATCCTATTGGAAAAGGTGTATCTGCCCACAAAAATTATCCAAAGATGTAGCAGGGTTTTAACAACTGCTTGAAGCTCTGAAATGATTTGTCAATCTTCACATACCATGACATTTCCGAAGAATATAAATGCCTAACTACGTATGGTACATTTTCATGTGGCATCTTCATAGTGTTGTATTACACGCCACAAACCAAACAGGCATCATTGGAAAATAGAGAATGAATGTTATCAGTGTTAACTGCAAAATAATTAACTGGTGTAAAACAGGAGGGACAGAAAAAGAAAATGACTTGTAGGGTGAATGAACATATTAAAAGAGCTGTCGCTTCTCATGTGCAGCATTGTCTTCCATGAGGTTTCTTGGAGGCAAACCACTATTACTGTATCCGCGGACAACCACCCACCCACCCACATGATCTCACATGTATCAGTAAGTGGCATAAAACAAGAGATGCAGAGTGAACATGATGGAACAAAGAGTGTTCCTTCAATTACCCTGCCTCTTATGTGTTGATTAGACGCACACCGGCAGCGTGCTCGCCATTCCTCTTCCACCCTCCATTGCCACAAGCTCTAAATTATGGACGAGCACCGACATACTTTCTAAGTGGTTACTCGACACAAGTTGTGTGTTACAATGCAGTTTGACACAATAGTAATGTAGTAATAATGCATTTGCAAATATGCATTCATGTCCAAAGCAGCTGTGTTATTGTGTTCAATAATCTTGCAAAGCGTGAGTTAAGGGTGCCACGAATAATGTACTCAAGTCAGGTCGGATGTAATGCCCGTAATGGAGCGCTGCCTAAAAGGCACAACAATATCATTTATTTCTAATTTACAATGCCTCATCTCAAATAGTGAGCCTGCTGTTTCCAGTTGAGTCAGGTTCCTGTTTTAATATTGTGCTGTTACAATGAGAGAATCGGGACTTTCAGGCTCAGCATATAAATACGTAATAAGCTATGGTTCATTTCAATAATTGAGAATTTTAAGAAATAAAATGTATTATTATCTTTAGTTAAACCATACAAAGGAAACAGGAAGATGAGGGTCTAGATTGTGCTGCATGAGGTTATTGTGTACTGTGTGGCTGAATTTCAATTCCAAATTCATAAGTGACTGTCACTCCTCTGCACACATAGCGACCTCTGGTAAATTTCACTGCAGTCCTCTGATGTTTACAATGAGCGGCTACTTGATGCAGAGAAATGGCATCTAGCAACGTGCAATGCATGCCTGATGTCAGTGTGCAATAATGTGGCATGCATATGCATTTCAGGGCAGCACAGTGGCGCAACGGAAGAGTTGCTGCCTCACAGCGCCAGACACCCAGGTTTGATCTTGACCTTGGGTGCTGTCTGTGTGGAGTTTGCATATTCTCCCTGTCACCGCATGGGTTTTCTCCGGGTGCTCTGGCTTCCACCCACATTCCAAGGACGTGCAGGTTTGTAGGTTAGCTGGCTTCTGCAAATTGCCCCTAGTGTGTAGGATGTGAAACTGGGATAACATAAAACTAGTGTACGGGTGATTGTTGGTTAGCACAGTCTTCGTGTGTCGAAGGGCCTGCTTCAGTAAACTAAACTAACACTAAATGGTGCGGGCTTTAGAGGTCTTAATAGGAGGGGCTGGTGAGGAAGGCTATTCCAGCCTCTCAGATCCCCTTCAAATCATTCCCCTCATCTTTAACGTATGCCCTCCAGACCCCCCCCCCCCCCATCCTTGGAAAAAGACTGTGACTGTCTACCCCGTCTAAAGTAGTGCTGACATTGAACCCAACCCAGGAATGTTTACAGATGATCCTGGTGTTTTGGGGCAGGCAAAGCCTTCTATCATTCTTTTGGATGGAGGCGGGAGAACTGAGAACTGAACGCACTGACTGTAGCCCACACAGAGTGGCATGATGCCCCAGTGGCTTTGAGAGATGTGCTCAGTCACCATATTGAGCGACAAAGCTGCCCAAAAAGGCTCCAAAGTAGTTCTTAGACATTTCTGTTTGCAATCATGCAGTCATTTGAAATTTGCTCCACCATTGTACAATGCATTACATATTTTGTGCGCAAGTAGATCGCTACTCTGTAGGCACAGAGGAAACCTGTACGCCACCCTTTGCAGCACCATGTTTCTGCAAGTCTTCTTCACCTGTGCAAGAATCTCCAGGCTACTATCTTCCTGCAAGTGCTGAAACAGAACGTTTCAGCTTTGCACACTTGTGGTAAACCACAATCTTTTCCAGAGATAATAGCAAATTAGATTAGAGGGGAAAAAAACATTCTAGGATTAAAATGCTTTAAGAAGTTAATGGAGTCCATGATGCAATTACATTTATTTGAGTGTCACTTTTGGATGGGCTTAGGAAACTACAAAAATATTTAATATGTTGCTGACTACACAATATAAATGCAGGTGAACAGAATCAAACCAAACCATTTGATACAGTTCTGATACGGCACACAAAGTTATTCCAATACGAATCAGATAAAAGTCAACAATTCCTGTGCACGAAGAACAGAAAGCTAATTAAATGCTGAACTCTCCAAATGTTAATTCCTGTGTTGTCATCTCTTCACTAATTGTCAGTTACCTTTTCTCTAAAGTAATACATCTATCTTTAGCTAATGAGAAAATGTATGCACAGAGAATGAAAGTTGCAAACAGGCTTCTTATTTTCGTTTACCCAATGGAACAACACAAGATTTCTTTGTCAAAAATTACTAACTACAAAGATAATAATGATCACTAACGCAGTTTCCCAGAATTTGCAATGACAACTTAGTACCATACAGAATTTAGTAACAATCATGGCTACTGTGTTAACCCAGGTCAAGCAGCAAGGCATCATGTGCAAAGAGGGGCAGTGAAGACCAGCAGTCTGCTACGAAGATTGTTTTCTCTCACTTCAGGTAGCCCCGGCATTCCCTCTCTCTCTATCCCTCCCCCACACAAGTCGTACTAGCTTCTCGTTTTCACCCAACAAACAGTTAACAATGGCCTGTTTCCTTTATCATCGTTACTTTTATGCTATCTTTTATTCATTGTTCTTTATCTCTCTACATCATCGCCTATATCTCTCATTTCCCTTATCCCTAACCAGTCTGAAGAAGGGTCTCGACCCAAAACGTCACCCATTCCTTCTCTCCAGAGATGCTGTCTGTTCCGCTGAGTTACTCCAGCTTTTTGTGTCTATCTTAGGCTTAATCAACAGTTACCATCACCTTTTTTTATATGTGCATAGCTCACTTGCATGAACCTTTCTGTGGTGGATGTTATGCAATGGTCAGGGAATGGAAACTCAATGAATTTTCTATTAATGGCCTGATGTATCAAAGTAGTGGCCAGCCTTCAATTGGGCTACTTCAACATATTGCCTCCGTAGTCTTACCACCAAAACGTGTACTCAACCGTCCTGTTCAATATGCTTTTCCATTTAATTATTTTCCTGATGTTAACCATGTATAATTATTTGGTTCCTTAAATGCCTGATCAATAGCAATTGACTGAGAGGTTTTAAAACGTTGATGAAGTTTGTTGGAGCATGGAAGTCACAGTTCTGACTGGTACAATGTCATCATTTTCCAGTGTGTCAATGCCTACTGCAGTAAATCAAGTCAACACAGCTAAAACAAATGGGATCAAGACCCATGGCAGTATATTGATCGCTGAGAGCTCAGTGACGTTCTGGACACTTGCTAATGCGAGCTGATCAGGTTTTCCAGTTGTGAATTCCAAAGCTAAAACAAAAGAGGATTGGTCCTCAAAAGTGACTAATTTATGATTTGAAAATAACTGGAGAATCGGGCATATTCTTGCAGGGATACATGCATTTGTTTTTTAAGTTGACAGAAATAAAGTTAAATTTTCATTCATAGATTCATAAAGCAGGTCCCTTGACCCAACTCATTCATGCCAATATACGCTAATCCCAATTGCCTGTGTTTGGCCCATATTCCTCAAAACCATTCCTATCTAAGTATCTAGATGTTTTTTAAACATTGTCACTGTCCCTGTCTCTACCACCTTCTCTGGAATCAACTTCTATTCTGTGTGGAAAAACTTGCCCCTCAGATCCCCTTTCAATCTTTCCTGTCTCATCTTTAAACCTATGCTTACTAGACTCCCTGACCCTGGGACAAAGATTCCTTATCTATGCCCCTGATAGATTTATAAACCTTGATAAGATCAACCCTCAGACTCTTTCGCTTCACTTCAGAGAAAACAGACCCAGCCTATCCAATGTGTATGTCAAGCCCTTCACTCCAGGCAACATTCCTGTGATATTTAATGACTCTCTCTAATTTAATCACATCATTGCTATAGTGTGGTGACCAGAACTGCACATAATACTGCACACAAAATCAGTGCAGTATAACACTGATCAGACTAACCAGTGATTTGCAAAATAGTAACATGACGTCCCATTCCTATTCTCATTGCTCCTGAAGGTAAGCAACCATTCCCTTTCTCATTACTGATTACCTGTGCTGCTAGTTTCAGAGAATTGTGCGCTTGTACACCAAGGCCTTGATCTATAATACTTCCCAAGGCTTTGCCATTCACCGTGTTTCCCCTGGTCTGGTTTAACTTCCCATTATTCCTCACGTTGCACTCTTTTCAGTTAAATTCCATCACTCATTGTCCATTTTACCAACTGATCTAGATAGATATTGTTGTGAGCCTGGACAAACATCGTAACAATCCGCTACATCACTAATGTTGGGATTGTCAACAAATTTACTAATCCTGCCACCTACATTATCTTCCAAATGATTAAAATATATGCCAAACCTAATCAGACTCAGCACCGATCCCTGCAGCACACCACCAGTAAAAGACCACCAAACTAAAAGCAACCCTCCACAACCACTCTGCCGCCTACCATGAAGCCAATTTTGTAACCAATTTGCTCTCTCCTTGGATTCAATTATGAACCAGTCTACCACATGGGACCATGTCAAAGGTTTGCCATGTCCAAGTCCATGTAGACAATGTCCTCATCAATCCTCTTGGCCACCATCTCAAAAACTAAACCAAATTTGTCAGACATAATCTCCCATAAACAAAGCCATATTGACTATCGCCAACAGTCCTTGGCTCTCCAAATGCAGATAAATCCCCCAAAATCCTCTCCAGTAACTTCCCCACGTCTAGCCAGCCTGTAGTTTCCCAACTAGTTTCCTAACTGTAGCTTTCTACGTTGTATTTCTTCTTTAATAAAAGGACTCCACCGGCCAGCTTCCAGTCTTCTCTTTAACCCACCCATGGCTAAGGAAGACCCAAATGTCTTTGCCAGGGCCCTAGTAATCTCCGCCCTTGCTTAGCAGAATGTCCTAGGTTACCACCGAATCAGGCCCTGGGGATTTATCCATATTTATGTGCTTTGAGACTGCCAATGCCTACTGCTTCATATTTTTGATAACTGGAATTCTCTATTCTTTTACCTGAACTCATATGCCAACATGTCCTTCTCTACATTAAATGCAGATGATGCAAACATTTATTTATTATTTTAATGTTTTAATGCCTGTTTTGGTGCTAGGCATACAAATCAATTTACTCAGGGTTAATAGTGTTTGATGTCACCACAATATTGGAGCAGGAACGTCTGATTGGGATCCAAGCCAGACCAGTTTGTCCCTACTTAACTTCAGATTAATGCACAGCAATGCCAATGATTGAGCATGGCACCTTTCACCCCTTACTCACTGATATTGGACATCCCACCTTCAGAAGACAATCTGCACACAAACAATAAAACGCACTGAAGACCGTCAATAGGATGTTATTTAAACGGTCTCCATTCTGACATTGAACTATTGTGCACAGTATCCTGCCAGCATTATTTGCAATGCTCAAAACATGCTTTGCATATTTACGGATGACTAGTCTTTTTGTGTTATGCAACTCTTCATTGCATAATCTCAGCCACACTGATCATCCCACACCTTGCAATAGCACAGAGCTAACTGCAGAACAGGGTTGAATCAGGGCACACGGATGTACAGTGCCCTCCATAATGTTTGGGACAAACACCCATCATTTATTTATTTGCCTCTGTATTCCACAATTTGAGATTTATAATAGAAAAAAATCCCACGTGGTTAAAGTGTACATTGTAAGATTTTATTAAAGGGTATTTTTATACAATTTGGTTTCACAATGTAGAAATTACAGCTGTGTTTATACATAGTCCCCCCATTTCAGGGCACCATAATGTTTGGGACACATGGCTTCACAGGCGTTTGTAATTGCTAAGGTGTGTTTAAATGCCTCCTTAATGTATGTACAAGAGAGCTCCCAGCACCTAGTCTTTCCTCCAGTCATTCCATCAACTTTGGAAACTTATATTGCTGTTTATCAACATGAGGAACAAAGTTCTGCCAATGAAAGTCAAAAAAGCATTATGAGACTGAGAAAAAATAATAAAACTGGGGTCTCAATCCAAAACGTCGCCTATTTCCTTCTCTCCATGGATGCTGCCTCACCTGCTGAGTTTCTCCAGCATTTTTGTCTACCGTTAAAACTGTTAAGAGACATCAGCCAAACCTTACTAATCGCAAAGGGACTGGCAGGCCTATGAAGTCCTCCACAGCTAATGGCAGAAGAATTTTCTCTATAATAAAGAAAAATCCCCAAACACCTGTCCAACAGATCAGAAACACTATTCAGGAGACAGGTGTGAATTTGTCAATGACCACTGTCTGCAGAAGACTTCATGAACAGAAATACAGAGGCTACACTACAAGGTGAAAACCACCAGTTAGCCGCAAAAATAGGATGGCCAGGTTACAGTTTGCCAAGAAGTACTTAAAAGAGCAACCACAGTTCTACAAAAAGGTCTTGTGGGCAGATGAGACAAAGATTAACATATCAGAATGATGGCAAGAGCAAAGTATGGAGGAGAGAAGGAACTGTCCAAGAACTAAAGCATACCACCTCATCTGTGAAACACGGTGGGGGGGGGGTGTTATGGTCTGGGCATGTATAGCTGCTGAAGGAACTGGCTCTCTTATCTTCATTGATGATACAACTGCTGATAGTAGTAGCATAATGAATTCTGAAGTGTATAGACACATCCTATATGCTTTAGTTCAAATAAATGCCTCAAAACTCATTGGCCGAGGGTTCATTCTACACCAAGACAATGATCCCAAACATACTGCTAAAGCAACAAAGGAGTTTTTCAAAGCTATAAAATGGTCAATTCTAGAGTGACCAAGTCAATCACCCGATCTGAACACAATTGAGCATGCCTTTTATATGCTGAAGGGAACTAGCCCCCAAAACAAGCATAAGCTAAAGATGGCTGCAATACAGGCCTGGCAGAGCATCACCAGAGAATACACCCAGCAACTGGTGATGTCCATGAATCGCAGACTTCAAGCAGTCATTGCATGCAAAGGATATGCAACAAAATACTAAACATGACTATTTTAATTTACATGACATCGCTGTGTCCCAAACATTATGGTGCTCTGAAATGTGGGAACTATGTATAAACATTGCTGTAATTTCTACATGGTGAAACCAAAATGTATGCAAATGGCCTTTATTAATATCTGACAATGTGCACTTTAACCACATGTGATTTTTTTCTATTACAAATCTCAAATTGTGGAGTGCAGAGGCAAATAAATAAATTATGGGTATTTGTCCCAAACATTATGGAGGGCACTGTACATGTGGAAGGCTTGTCAAAGAACAACAGGCCTTTATGGCCAAGGTAGGACTCCACATGTTCAACAACTTTGGACTTGATTCATACAAAATGGTGTTGGAAAAGTGGCTAATCTGGTGTAATGTGCCAGTGTAATCTACTATTCCTACACTATTGTATTTACGTATGCTTGTGCCCATGTATAGTATGATTTTTACTGAACTGTATGCAAAAAAAGGAATTTCACTGTACTTAGGTACATGCAACAATGAAGTACCATTGATGCGTTGAACGTTCATATAAAACTGCCATCTCCCTAGCATTGCCCCTCCCCTCCAATGCAGCCTTTATGCAGGTACCTTGTAGAAATTGGTCTTTTGAGGTCTGACAAGCTTTCCCAATGATCAATGCAGTTGTGAGAAAAACACGCAAGTCCCATTGAGATATGTAGAAACAAGAAACTACAGATGCTGGTTTACAAAAGAAGACAGTGCAGGAATAGCTCAGCGGGTCAGGCAGCATCTTTAGGAGAACATGGATAAATGATGTTTTGGGTCGGGACCCTTCACACCAAAAATGAATCAGGTCCAATCTCTGGACATGTTCCTGTACATGCACATACTTCTTCCCTCTTTTATGCACCATTTCTCATTCTTCCTTTCCATCTTTAGTTTTACCTTCTCCCAAAGCATAAAAGAGCTTCCAATTTTGAAGTTAAAAAGAAATTACCATTTGCTGGAGTGACTAACGTCAGAATTTCAGTCAAATCTCCAATTTGTCGCCCAGTTTATTTCTTGACCACTTTATTTTCAGCAATAAAAAATTGTATCCATTGACAGTTATGGCCACTGGCAAAAAAAATTACTGCCTATAAAATCTTCTAATTCTGCCCTGAATGATAAGAAACCTAACTTTATATTTCCATCACATGTCACAGGGTTTGACGCCACAACTTATGTCATAACAGATTTTTGTTTATAAATTTAGGACACATCGTTAAACCAGCCTGTTTATTCTCTATAGGTCATAAAAATCGAAGGGAAATAAACAGGAAAGTGGAGACTGTGCGTAAGTTACGGAGTCGGCTAACTGGAAAATACAAATGAGTTGGCTGTTTTGTGACAAAAAGCTGATGCTTGTTCTTCCTGTGCCATGCTGCCTTTAAAGCACTAAGTTTCTGACTTCAACAGCTACCAAAGCAAGGGTGAGTAATGTCTGGTCACCTGTTGGCACAGACGCACACTGCAAAGAAGTTCAATAGAACCGAAACTCAGTCACTGAAATGTTGCATAATGTTGCTTTGTGTCAAGCCCATGTCGTCAAATGATCACACGCTAACAACATGGGCCAACACAAGTTCAAACAGATGCCGGCCACAACATGGCTGTGTGCAATCCCTCATTTGCTGATGTTTCCAGTTGGATTGAGTTGAATACGGTTCGGTTTGCAGCTTGACATGGATCACTATCTAGTCAACATAAGAAATAAATTAGAGGTACGGACTACCAATGGGTATCACAATCCGAGTTAGTGCTATTAAAAATTGTTTTTTTTTATTAAGTATTCTAAAGCCACCGATATGGATTAAACAAAAAGTATCCCTTTAAATATGACAAAGTGAGGCAGTCTCCACTGAAGCCCTGTTATCGGCATGGGTTGCAATTTAACTCTGTTTTATGAACTAGCTGTTAGTTTGATTCAAGTCAGATCAAATCATCAGCCAGGGACTACCAAACCAGAAGTGTTGACCTTCATGCTCCAAGTACAGTTTATCATGGATTTACTAGTCTAGTGAAAGGGGCTGAACATAGAGGACCAGACTCCTGAAACATTAATCCAAACCACTTCGCCCGTCAATACCAAAATGGATGTGAGGTTAATGAATTTAAAAGAGCCAGAGATATTACACATTGAGTAGAATGAACTGCATGAACTCATTTTTATATTTCAACACCAGTGACAAGTACCTTCCTTTAGGTCAATAAACCATCAAAATGTTCAGTTACCTGCTAAAATGTTTTGAAGGAACAGCTTCCTGATTTTTCTGGTCCAAATTCTGATTTTATAACGATTTAATTCAAATGTATTACTTATCACAGCAATGGATCGACAGGGCTTATATTCACTGGAATTTAGAAGGATGATGGGATCTTATAGAATCACATAACATTCTTAAGGGATTGGACAGGCAAGATGCAGGAAAAATGTTCCCGATGTTGGGGGAGTCCAGAACCAGGGGTCACAGTTTAAGAATAAGGGGTAGGCCATTTAGGACTGAGATGAGGAAAAAGGTTTTTCACCCATCGAGGTGTGAATCTGTGGAATTCTCTGCCACCGAAGGCAGTGGAGGCCAATTCACTGGATGTATTTAAGAGAGAGTTAGATATAGCTCTTAGGGCTAATGGAATCAAGGGATATGGGGAGAAAGCAGGAATGGGTACTGATTTTGGATGATCAGCCATGATCATATTGAATGGTGGTACTGGCTCAACGGGCCAAATAGCCTACTCCTGCGCCTATTTTCTATGTTTCTATGTTTCTATCATCTAAAACGTATTCATATTTCTTCATTACAAATCACTCACTTGCAAACCAAGGGGCATTTCATCCTTCTCAGGTTGGAAGAGATATTTATTCGCAAGTATATTTCTATTGTCATTTTAATCATTGCAACTCAGTTTGTTTTGTTTGTTAGACCCAAGGCAATGGATATGTTTAAGTCAAGGATAGATAGATTCATGATTAGTGTGGGTGTCAAGGGTTATGTGCAGAAGGCAGGAGAATGGGGTTAGGAGAGATAGATCAGCCATGAATGAATGGTGGAGTAGACTTGATGGGCCGAATGGCCTATTTCTGCTCCTATCACTTATGACCTTTATATTACAGCCACATGCCAGGGACACAGGGTACAAGATGAGGAGATATAGGAGCAGCCAACTGAGGCTCATGGTGAGTTAGGAGACACTTGGATAGCACTACTTCTAGACTTATCTTTAGGTGCTAAGCTTTCATTGTGGCTTGTTGTAACAGCTCTATGGTAACATAAGTACTTAAATTCAGATCCTACTCTCAGCAGATGGACAGAGTACTTTGTCAATTTTGAGAGTCCATTTTTCTCTGACATTTTCTGTGTCAGACTTTCTCACTTTTAATTACCCTTCCCGATGAGATCTATTCTTTTTAATACAGTGAAAATAAAAGAGAAATCACAAACAACATTATCGGGCAAATACTGTTCCTTGAGTTGCAAGTATCTGGAAAGATAATCTTGTCTGATCAACAATATTAAGCAGAACAAATGACATGGTTTATATCAGGTTATATTTCCATGTATCAATTCATACAGAATTGATACAGAATAGACACATTTATTGGACCAATCTCTTGATGTTCTTGTTTCTCAATTTGGAAACCCTATAAGAGTTTTGGGTTTTCACTTAGTCATTGATCTTAACATAATCTTATTGATTTTTATCGGGTCATAAAACAAATTGCTTTTATTTCCCAAACATGGGAAATAATAAACAATTACTAATACCAAACCAGGATCTGAACTTGACAAACTCTAATGCATTTGCTCAGCTTTTTCATGTTTATGCAAACTTTGAACAGTTCAAGCAGTGGTTCATGATGCTCTAAACCTAAAACTACTAAACTCAGAATAGGTCCATTCAGACTCCGTGTTGATATGCCGTCAGATGATGGTGCAGCCCACAGGCATTAATGGATCAAGTACCTGCGTAAGTGGGATTGAATGGAAGCATATTTACAGCTGGACCAAAGGAGACAAACCAGATTTAACGTGAACAAATAGCAACAATATATCACCACTCTAAGTGATCATTTTCACAACAAATTGCACTTATGGAAAAGTTATGGAATAAACTGCGTTGGACCCACATTATTTTTGCTTTTTCCTGATCAGTGCATTAACGATCGGATACTACAACCAGAGTGAAGATCTCAGTTTCTCAATAGCCAGGTGGATTACTCATCAGACTTGATAGCATATCAAAAAAGAATCAGTGGGGTTTGGCAGGTAAGGGCCAAGCTCTTTCCATGATAGATGCATTTACCCCCATGAGTGCTCATGATGATACAAAACTTTTATTAACAAGCACCTTAAGGAAAATACCAACTCAGCTGCAATTCCGATGGTAATTTTTAGTGAATGGCTACACCAATTGAATCCATGAATACCAGCTATTTCTTAACACAGGTGATCCCCTTTTAAGTCGAAATACATAACGATTTACATTAACATTAGGAAGTCAAACCAGCCATTTGAAGGACAGCAGTATCCACCTAGGGAGCATCAGTGCAAAATGTTTCAGGCACTGAGCTATTGAACAGTTGTTTTAGTTGGGACGTAGAAATAGACTCACCAGAGGAGTTTTAGAAACAAGGAACTGTAGATGCTGGTTTACAAAGAAGGACATAAAGTGCTGGAGTAACTCAGCGGGCCAGGCAGCATCCTGTTTGAAGAAGGATCCTAAACCAAAACATTGGCTGTCCATGTTCTCCAGGGATGTTGCCTGACCCGCTGAGTTACTCCAGCACTTTGTGTCCTTCAGCAGACAAGTTGCAGTAATCAACATTTCTTATTCATTTAACACACTTTTTCAGGCAGTGCAACATGCCAAGGCACTTGACAGAAATGTTATTAATTAATGAAGGTCACCGAGCCACAGGAAGTGATAAAACATCATAAAAAAAGCTGGTTTCAAGGGCAACTCAAAAGCAGATAGAGTCATGGTGTGTAGACCCACAGGGGGCCAAGCAGGTTCCCCACCATTTGGCCCAGATAGCTGAAGGCATGGTGACCAAGGGCAGAATAACTCAAATTTAGCGTGCGCTAGATAAGACCATAGAGATCTGAGAGGTGATGGAGGTTAGAGATATGAGGGTAAGGGATGGTCAAGGAGAGATCTGAAGTAAGATTGATTGGATTAACATTGAAGTGGTCCTGGGGCAATTGTATATGAGGAAATGCAGAAGCTTCTATGAACCCGACTGGGTGGAAGACAGGACGCAACAGAACAAGGTTGTATGAGTTCTGCTTCAGAGGCAAGTGAGGAAATGTTAAACTCTAGACATGATAAAGACGCGCACCAAAGCCTTCAGCTGCATGAAGTCGGCAGGGGTGGGGTCACCGATGTTAAGGAGGTGGTGGTAGACAGGTGATACATTGTTTTGATGGGCGCAGTTGGAAGGTGCCTGTTCCCTGAAACCCTCTCAGGATAGATTGGGAGCACACCCAAATGAAGTGACGAAGACCATAGCAGATTCTAGTTGCAAAAACTTTCCGCAAATATGGGGGGGGGGGGGGGTGAACAATATTTAGCTGCTCAGTGAAGTTACCCCCTATCTTGCAGCACAGACAAGGTTCACACAGAGACAACTAGGTTGGAGACACTGCACCGATGGGAAGTTGCAGGAGACTATTATTTGTAATATCCCATTTCCCTGCTGCCCCGTAGTAGCATGTTGCCATTCTACTCTTTTTGCTTGAAAATGAAAGCGATCAGTTTGAAGCAAAAGAAGATCTGCACGCAGTTCAAAATAGTCAGCTCTTGCCGAAACCAATATTGACACTTCCAATACAAGCCTATTAGAGGACTCATCAAAAACAGGAACAAATATTATGCTGCAATTTCAAATGTATTTTAAATTTTCTTCTGGGGATAACATGATTGAACGTGATGAGTCATTAGTAACATGGAGTTCCCATTTACTTAACAATTTTAACGCAATATAAAATGTCCGAAGAACCTTCACAGAAATGTAATCAAATAAAAGATTGATGCCAAGCAACATAAAGGGACATTAGAGCAGATGTACAAAAGCTGGCTTCAGTAGTGTTTTAAAGGAGTGCTTAGGAAGAGATAAGTAAATTGTAGATGGTGAATTTTGAGAGCAGCTGAAGGCAAGGCCATTACTAGTGCGTTCAAGTCCGGGGAAAAGCAGAAGCCCAGGATTGAGAGATGCAGATATCTCAGATGATGGCCAGACTAGACGTCACAGAGGCACAATGAACCGTGAAGCCATTTGAAATTGAGGATGGGAATATTGAGATTTAGGCATTGCGTAAACAGAACTGATGAGTTGACCTGAGGCTGCCAAGCTTTTGATGAACTCATGTGTACAAAGACCACTGGCCTGAAGAGAACGAGAACACTCTAATCCCAGTGTAACAAGGCATAGCTGAGGTTTCACCAAACGGAGGCGTAAGCAGTGAAAGGCATTTTGCAAAAGGTGATAATTTTAATGATGACTACATCTGGGAAGCCCAAATTCAAATAAGCATGGGAGCAAGTGAAGAGAGAGGATCAGTGTCATGGGGGAGTCCAGAACCAGGGGCCACAGGCTAAGAATAAAGGGGAGGCCATTTAAAACTGAGATGAGAAAAAACTTTTTCACCCAGAGTTGTGAATTTGTGGAATTCTCTGCCACAGAAGGGAGTAGAGGCCAATTCACTGGATGAATTTAAAAGAGGGTTAGATAGAGCTCTAGGGGCTAGCGGAATCAAGGTATATGGGTAGAAGGCAGGCAAGGGTTACTGATTGTGGATGATCAGCCATGATCACAATGAATGGCCGTGCAGACTCGAAGGGCCAAATGGGTTCCTCCTGCACCTATTTTCTATGTTTCTATGTTTCATTTTTTACATTTATAGAGCTACAATAATGAATTAAACAGCAGTGCTAGAACTTTGAGTTATGCCCATTAAATGTGTAGGAGATGGTAGGCCAGATAAATAGAGCGCCCAAAAATCCTTTGTCGTGCATTTTTAGGGGGGAAGGACTGTTATTTCAATCAATTCCACCACTGCATACAAATTGCCATCCACTGTCTTAAGGGGCTGTCCCACTTGGGCAACTTAATTGGCGAGTTTAGAAGAGTTTTAAAAAATGACATGTTGAAGACCTCCTTCGACTATGTTGAAGACTAGCTTCGACTAGCTACGACTAACTTCAGGAAAATTGGACACTGAATAGTGGAGAGCGAAGACGACCTCCTTCGATCTCCTTCGACCTCCCTTCGACTATGATAAAGACTATCTACGATTACCTTCGATTACCTACGGCTAACATGCCAACCTACTACGACTAAACCCACAAGTAAAAAAAGTTTTTCCATGGCGACCTTTTTTTACTCGCGGGCATTTTTTAACATATTGAAAAAAACGCCGTGCCCCAACTGAGGCCTCGAGTACGCGGAGACCACTCTTGAGCATGAAGGAGAGTTACGAAGACCTCCAACGACCTCGTGTCGATCATGCTGCGAGTATGAGTCTAGGGCAAACTCGCCAGAACTCGCGGATTAGGTCGCCCAAGTGGGACAGGCCCTTAAGCTTTCATTAGTCATGCCAAGTCAAGCTTGTTGGCGTATGCACAAACATGGTGAATAAAGGTAGAATGAAAGGCCTGCTTGCAGCAGCATCACAGGCACAGACAACACACAGAGCATAACGTTATACAAGACAGTGAAAAGAAAATCTGTGCAAGGGAGGCCATTCATGCAAATTCACAATTAAAAACAAGTTCATGGTAGCACAAGGGGTGGCCCATAGTTCCGTTGCTGAATTAAGATGAAGCTGTGTAGGTTGGCTGTGGGGAAGTAGCTGTTCCTGATCCTGGTGGTGCTGGACATTTGGCTTTTGTACCACCTACCTGATGGGAGCAGTGTGAAGAAGGCCTGGCCCAGATGGTGGGGATCCATGATGATAGATGCCACCTTTTTGAGGCAGCACTTCATGTTGATGATCTTGATGGTGGTGGGGGGGGGGGGGGGGGTGTTGGTGATGGGCTGGGCTGTGTCCAACACTCCTTGCAGCCTCTTGCGTTTCTATGCATAGAAAATTGCAGCTCCAGGCCATGAAGCAACCAGGTAGCACACTTTCTACACCTGTTGGTTGGAGCATTGGGTGACTTACCAAATTTCCTTAAGCTTCTAGGAAAGGTGGAGCAACTTCTTCATGATTACATCTGTGAGCTGGGTCTGGGACAGGTCATCCGAGATGTAATGCCCAGGAAATTGAAACTCTCTCCTCAGCCAACCCACCAACGAAAGCTGGCAAGAGACTCCCAACTCTTTGAAGTCAACAGTTGTAGATCCTTGTTGCATTTTAAGACTCACTGGCTGGTGCTTATATCACGGGTAACATTTTTTTTTTAAACAGCAAAACCAATTCTACCTTCCATACTTTCCACTAGCATACATTATTTATTTTTTTGCTTTATTATTAACTTGATGCACAACCTTATCATCTAAACACTCTGTGCATTGATGTCTTTGACTATTTAACATTATCATGGTTTATTAGCATTGGTGAAAAGCATTCGGGCATTCTTATAAAACAAAGCAGTAGTTAAAAATAATCATTTGTATACGGCAGGGACCTAGCACTAACATAAGGGTCCTACTGGCAATTTTATTTGCAGGATTTGTCCCTGGAGCACAGCATAAGTAGGCTAAGCAATTAAGAATTTCATGCTGATTGCCTGCAGCATGTTTTCCTATGCTATAAAGATAATAGCATGGACGACTGAGCCCTTTTTTCCCCTGCATTCATATTAGTACTGTGCTGGATATCTAAAACCTGTTTGCGCTTTATTAAAGTCACACTCAATTTTAAACATATAATGAAATTTGCTGCTCCTGCAGTGTTTCCCGTCACCTCAAACAAACACAAACGTGCCTCAGTGATTTCCACCGCCACCATCTTTAGAACTGTTGCATATACAGTAAATTAAATAAAAAGGAAAAAGGAAACAATCTCATGAAATAGCCTTCTTTGGGTGAAAACCTAATGGCTCCTCTATATTAACCAGCAGGTTGAGGCACTCTGGTTGGCAAGTGAGAAATGAATTGAAGTGAAGGTTTTCGGGATTATGCTCGTTCAGAATTTATCCCTTGATCAACAAATACTTATACACGCACGCACAAAAACAACATTTTCAGCAAAGCTCCTCTATTTCACTGCATTTACATTGCAGTCACATCACCTCAGAGAGTGAGTGATAATTGTGGCTGGCCAGTAAATTACAACAGCCTCCACATCAATTATAAGCATCACGTCTAGCAATGAAGAAAATTAGATCTTGTGACAAATTTCATGAGCCTTGCTACCCAGAAGCTTTCTTAACATTCCACAGATAGCAATTCTTTATCTGTGAGAGGTAATGGGAAGGTACAGGGGGTGAGATGAGGCAAGCAACACACTGACAGTCATTTAATTAAAGTAGGGGGGGAACATTTTAATTTATTTTCAGGTACAGCAATGCAGAAATTAGAAGCATTTTTGATTACTTTATTTTAATAACAGGGTTGATGTTATTAAGCATTCTTCCAAAATGCAGAACAGCAGTTTGGCTTGTTATGTAGCAAATAATATCAAAGGGACAAGGATTAAAACCGAGGGATGTGGACAGGCAGATGTGGTGCTTGGAGGGGTTTTTTTCAATTTAGCGAATGCTCAAAATAGGCCAACTGACCACCTCTGTTGTAAAAATGAATGATAAGAATGAAGGTTAATGTGGGGATGTGATGATTGCAGGAATCAAACCCACAACAGTCAGAAAATAAACTTTACATCAACAATATGTGATTAACAATTACCGTCGTCAGAACTCCCTTATAGAAAACATGTGTACACTGGCAAAACCAAAGGGCACTAAAGAGCAGCAAGCCTATCCTACATCTCGCAATGGCTAGAACACCATGATTAAACGCCCACCCACTCTCTCACCACCAACCTGCTCAAGGCAAAATTATAGGGAGAAGTTGGAAGGCACACCAATGGAAAATTCCTTTCCAACCTGCTCAGGCAATCAAAACTAATCTGGGAGCTATGTTGTTCCACTAATATATTCCTGCCAGCTGATCCCTGCATTATGAAGCACCTACATAACAAGCGCATCCACATGAAGATCTATCTGTATGTTGAAATATTTAGTCTGGCCTTGGATACAGCTACGGTGTAGGTACGAGGGTCATGAACTTCAGAATTGATGCCACATTCAGTGTTAGGAATACCAAATCACTGGTCTACACCAGTCAGGCCAGTTTAGTGAGAACGTATGGTCCTGTGCACAGACTGAAATTACAATGGTTTAAATTATTAATGTGGCTATTATTCTGGTTCCAGTTTTTCCCAATTGCTAAATATGAAGGAGAAGAGAGTCAGCCTGTAAAAACTGCGCAAGAGATAGGTGCAAATAAAACACTACAGCAAACAGTAGGGTTGGATCATACTGGTGGCTTGCTGGCAAAGTCAGAGACAACTCTCAGATAGCTGTGTTGCATGTGTAGGAGGTTTTAGGACTTTAGAGTCAGAGTCTGGGAGAACTCTGTGATGTGTTGGGCTCAGACACAGTGCGCACTCGAAAATGGCCTCAGAACTTTATGCCAACTATGGTGGTGCATCAAGCGCAGTCCCTTCAATAAAATGGTATTTATATACCTTCATTTTAAAAGTTTAACTTTTTAAGTTTAACCGGGCACCACGGTGGCACGGCAGTAGAGTTGCTGTCTTACAGCGCTTGTAGCACTGGAGACCCGGGTTCGATCCCGACTACGGGTGCAGTCTGTACGGAGTTTGTACGTTCTCCCTGTGATCGTGTGGGTTTTCTCCGAGATCTTCGGTTTCCTCCAATACTCTAGAGACGTACAGGTGTGTAGGTTAATTGGCTCGGTGTGCGTGTGTAAATTGTCCCTAGTGTGTGTAGGCTAGTGTTAATGTGCAGGGATCGCTGGTCGGTGCGGACTCGGCGGTCTAAAGGGCCTGTTTCTGCCCTGTATCTCTAAACTAAACTAAACTAAACTAACAAAGTCTATTTTTTTCATTTCTTTGTATATTATCTTGAGAGCTCTTGGGTAAACTCGCATCGTGGGACGGGGCTTAAGGAAGCGCACCCTGAGATCTTGTAGTTGTTTGAGGCGTAACTATTGAATCGTGACCTTGTGATTGTTTCTAGCCTCATGTCCACAAGTAGTTAGTGAGACCATGCGGCCAGCATCCACAATGGCCAGACTGAGTAGGCAAATTTATAGGGAGAAGTTGGAAGGCACACCATTGGAAAATTCCATCAGGCAATCAAAACTAATCTGGGAGCTATGTTGTTCCACTAATATATTCCTACCAACTGATCCCTGCATTGTGGCCTAGTACTACTGACAGCCAACAGATGAGAGGGAATGGGTAAATCAGACCATTGCACTTTGGCCAAGATGCCACTTAAATTCCAACTTAAGTTCCAAGAAATTTGTAATAAGGTCATAAGGTCGGAAGGTCATAAGGAATAGGAGTAGAATTAGGCCATTCGGCCCATCAAGTCCACTCTGCCATTCAATCATGGCTGATCTATCTCTCCCTCCCAACCCCATTCTCTTGCCTTCTCCCCATAACCTCTGACACCTGTACTAATCAAGACGTACTAATGAAATTAAAGCTTTTTGTTTAAATGATGAAAGCCCATTAATTACATGTGATAATATATTCATAATTTCTATTCAATAATCTAATTTCAACCGCTGTGATCTGTTAGAAATGTAGAATTTTGGAGGAGGTGAGCTATTATCAGATGTATGTTCTTGGAATTAATACTTCTTTGTAATGTATTGCTAAAATTAGGCAGGCACCAAAGAATAACTCGTTACGAGCAAAAAGAAAACGGCAACAAATACAATAGGACTTTGGACACAAAATCTGAGAAATGTCTTATTAAGGCCACACAGATGAAATCTAGAGGAGTGAAAAGCTAATGTTAAAACACAATGAAAAATTCAGATGGGAAATTAAAAAGAAAAACCAGGAAATAAAAAGTGAAGCATGTCAGGACTATAGAAATAAAATAAAAGGACCTAAGAGAACAATTGAAAGATCCAGATTGCCAATGGTGAATACATAATCTATGTACATTCTGAAACCTGCTTATCATAGGATATAGAACAATACAACACAGGAACAGGCCTTTCAGCCCACTATGTCTGAGCCGAACGTGATGCCAAACTAAATTATTCCCACCTGCCTGCACATGATTCGTATCCCTCTCTTCCCTACCTATTCCTGTGTCTATCTCAATTGCTCTTAAATGGCCCTTTTGTATCTGCTTCCACTACCTCCTCCGGCAATGCATTCCAGGCACCTGCTACTCTCTGCGGAAAAGAAAAA
Organism: Raja brachyura; assembly: GCA_963514005.1. Next base: position 43,719,987 of record OY740797.1, on the reverse strand, counting down.
CTTGCCTCCTAAATTTCCTTTACACTTTCCCTCTCTGACCTTAAAGTTATTCCCTCTAGCATTTGAACTTTCTACCCTGGGAAAAAGATTCTGACCATCTACCTGATAGATGCCTCTTATAATTTGATATACTCCTATTCGATCACTCCTCAGCCTTTGATACTCCAGCGCAAAGTTGGTCTAACCCAGCAACGTTCTGTAATATAATCCAACCCAGGCAATGTTCTGTACTTCAGCTTCCTTGGTATTTTTCCACCCTCCTCCAGCCTCATGTTATTGTCAATCAAATAGCATGGGTAAATTACACAGGAACACCTGTGCATCCCGATAAAATGCTTTCTCTGGTGCATCTGTAGAATGATCTCATTTGATTAGATGACATGCAGAACAAAGTTTTTCTCTGTACCTCAGTATATGTGGCAGTAATGAACCTTTACCTACACCTTAAAGCTACTGTGGGGCGCTGGGAAAGAATGAGTACCAGTTGCAGAGATCGCAGGATTGGGGCAGAGCGGCCTGCATTGACTTCAAAAGAACGCAGCAGTAGACAGCACCAGACACCTGGGATCGATCCTGACTACGGGTGCTGTCTGTACGGAGTTTGTACGTTTTCCCCGTGACTGCGTGGGTTTTCTCCGGGTGCTCCAGTTTCCTCCCACACTTAAAAGACGTACAGGTTTGTAGGTTAATTGGCTGTGGTAAAATTTGTAAATTGTCCCGAGTGTGTGGTGTGTGCTAGTGTACGGGGATGGTTGGTCAGCTTGGACTCAGTGAACTGAAGGGCCTGTTACCACGCTGTATCTTATAACTAAACTAAACTAAACTAAAGAGCACGATCGTACATATAGAAAGCAGCTTCCTTGTACAAGGGACATGCAGGGGGTGAATGTTCACAGGGAGGTAAGGACATGAGTGGGCACATGGAAAGCTTGCAGGTTGGGGAACATTACCATGCAGCTGAGTGTCCCTGCCAGGTGGGACGAGAGATCACAGTGATCCATGGAAAGCGTACTTGCAGCAAGTGCTTGCCGCCACAGTGACTGCAGCTCAGAGACGGTGAGCTGCAGACAGATATTGCGACTCTGCTGCATCAGGAAGGGATGAGGATCGTTATTGAGTGTAAGAGTCAGGAAGTCGTGTTACAGCTTTATAGGACTTCGGTTAGGCCGCGTTTGGAGTATTGTGCGTAGTCTTGGTCGCTCTATTACAGGAGTGATGCAGAGGTTCTAGACGGGGAGATTAGAGGGAGTAGTTTATCAGAGTGTTGCCTGGATTATATATAAGGTATTAGCTACGAGGAGAGTTTGGACAAACTTGGATAATTTTCTCTGGAGTTTTCGAGGTTGAGGAGAGATCTGCTAGAGGCATAGATAGGGTAGACAGTCAGAACTTTTTTCCCAGGGTGGTAATGACAAAGGCATTGTAATGCCTAAAGGGCCTGTCCCACTTGGCGATTTTTTCGGCGACTGCTGGCATCATTGACTGACGTATCAGGTCACCGAAAAATGTGCGGCGTGATGCAGTGTGATGCGCCGCGATGACGTATGACTCACCATGCATTTTCAAGTGTCACAACTTTTTTTTGTCGCTGCTCTATTTTGAAATGTTCAAAATCTTTTGGCGACACTGATATGGCGCTGGCAGTCGCAGAAAAAAATTGCCAAGTGGGACAGGCCCTGAAGGAAGAGGGACAAAGTTTAAAGGAGATGTGGTTGGTGTCTGGAACACTGCCCAGAGTGGTGGTGGAGGCCGATACATTAGTGGTGTATTAGAGGCTTTTGGATAGGTATGTGGATATGGATGGAATGGAGGGATATGAATCAAATGCAGGCAGAGGAGATTAGGTTAACTGGGCTTCATGTTCAGCATGGACATTGTGGGTTAAAGGACCTGTTCCTGTGGTGTAACTGTTCTATGTTCTATGGCCACTGGAAATGTAAATCCCACTCCATGGATTAAATGCAAGAGGGACACGTGGATGTGGCTACATGTCAAGATAGCAATATCTGACAGGTGTGAGGTTTTTAATCGAGAGACAAAACCACAAGAAGGCCGACTAAACCAACCATAGCAAAGTGGAGCAAGAGATCATTGAACTAAGAACCATCCAGAACCAGGGGTCATAGTTTCAGAATAAGGGGGAGGCCATTTAGAACTGAGATGAGGAGACATTTCTTCAGCCAGAGAGTTGTGAATCTGTGGAATTCTCCGCCACAGAAGTCAGTGGAGGCCAATTCACTGGATGTTTTCAAGAGAGAGTTAGATTTAGCTCTTTGGACCAACGGAATCAATGGATATGGGGGATAAAGCAGGAACGAGGTACTGATTTTGGATGATCAGCCATGATCATATGGAATGGCAGAGCTGGCTCGAAGGGCTGAATGTCCTACTCGTGCACCTATTTTCTATTTTTCTATGTTTATATATCAGTGAAGATTCAAGAACTGTATAAGTGACAGTGAACATTGCAGTTAGGGGAACATGAAAGCAAGTCTCAAAGTTTGTACAACCTGTCTGGTTAAGGCCAATTCCTGCTGGCTACAGTGGAGCTTGGAGTGGGATGTGAAATATCAGCCATAATGGTCCATATGAAACTACTGACAAAAATAGCATGAATAGTATGAATTGTATCAAGGAGTGCGAGCAGTTAGGGTCCAATTTAAAAAAGCAGAGCCGTACAATAATAATCTGTGCATTACTACATGAGGCACTTGCTGCAGTGCTGGGGATATTCGCTACGGCACATTTCCCAGCCAAGCCCTTCTATAGGGAGTGAGGGGATATGAGAATAAGGAGCAGTGGCAGTGGTGAGGTAGGTTTCCGGTAAGGGAAGATTGGAGAGTTGAAAGGTATGGATACAGTATGGAATTCATTGCCGCAGAAGGCTGTGGAGGCCACGTCAATGGATATTTAAAAGGCAGAGAAACAGATTCTTGATTAGTACGGGTATCAGGGGTTATGGGGAGAAGGCAGGAGGAAGGGGATGAGAGGGAAAGATAGATCAGCCATGATTGAATGGTGAAGTAGACTTGATGGGCAGAATAGCCTAGTTCTGCTCCTATAACATGAATTCATGAAAGCAATAGTGCACGATAGCAGATTGGCAATGACAACCGGAGTGCATTGGGAAAGCAGAGTATACAAATCGGCGAGTTTATCTCCACTTCACGTCAGACAAGGGTAAAGTGGTAATAAAATAAAATTAAAGCTTTGTATTCATGCTGCATCAATATAAAGTTCGATGAATAGCATAAATAGAAAATAATCAATAAAACCCCAAAGCCAAGTAACCAAAATTGGGAATTAAATATTCCAGGATATGCAACTCTTAGACGAGATAGGCAAAATGGAAAAGGAGGGTGATGAGTCTGATATTAATGGGTGGAATAATGAGAGGAGTGAGAAAGGATGTTAGCTGAGAAAATTAAAAAATAGAATCAATTTGGTGCAGCTAAAAAACAGCAAAGAGCTAAGATAATGACAGGAATTGTCTAAAGACCTACAAAAGGTAGCGGTAGTTTAGTTTAGTTTAGCTTAGAGATACGATGTGGAAACAGGCCCTTCGGCCCACCGAGTCTGCGTCGACCAGCAATCCACGCACAATAACACTATCCTACACATGCTAGGGACAATTTACAATTATACCAAGCCAATTAACCTACAAACCTGTACATCTTTGGAGTGTGTGCGGAAACCAAAGATCTTGGCGAAACCCCAGACGGTCACGGGGAGAACGGACAAACTTCGTACAGACAAGCACCCGTAGTCGGGATCGAACCCGGGTCTCCAGCTGTGTGAGGCAGCAACTCTAATGCTGTGCCACCCTGCTGTCCTGGTAACATTGGCATAGCTTAAATACAGAAATTAGAAGCACATGAAAAATGAGAAATGCAATAATGATACACTTTATTTGGACGGGACAAATAGTCTGGAGAGTGGATTCATAAAATCTATAACGGATGCTTTGCTATATCAGTATGTTGAGGATGCAATGAAAGTGCAGGCTATTTTAGATTAGTATTGCATAATGAGAAAGACTTAAAGTAATTAATAATCTGTTAGTTAAAGTGTCTTTAAGAAAGAGTGACCATAAAAATAGAATGTTTTGTAAAGATTAAATATGATTTAGATTAATTGAAACAAGGGTCTTAAACCTAAACAAAGCACATTATGAATGAATGAGGTATGTTGCAGTAAACAAGCAGTGGCTAACATTTGAAGAATTAATGCTGTTTACACCAAATATATATTCCTTAGGGTATAAACCCCAACAGGAAAGTGGTCCAACCTGGGAGGTTTAACAAGAGAAGTTAAAACCAGTATTAGATCAAAGAAAAAAGCCTTTTTAACATTTCCAAAAGAACAAAAGGCCTGTAAAATTGGATTTTAAAAAAAATTGACAAGGAAAAGGCAAATACAATACTTGAGCACTGCAGCAAACACATTTAAATTAGACTATTTCGCATAATTATCCAAAATGAAAAGTATTAGCAAAAATCAATGTGGATTCCTTGCAGACAGACATTTAAGTTGGAAAATAAGGAAAATGCAAATAAATTAAACAAAAAGTTTGCACCAGTCAGAGTGGTCAGAAAATAAAAAGGGTTTGGGCAGAGTCAGCACAGATTTATAATGGAAATCATGTTTGACAAATCTTTTTGAGATAATAAGCAGGTCAGCTGAGTAGGGCATGGAGGAGTAAACCAGTGAATCTGGTATATTTTAACTTTCAGACATAGAAACATAGAAAATAGGTGCAGGAGTAGGCCATTCAGCCCATCGAGACAGCGCCGCCATTCAATACGATCATGACTGATCATCCAAATCAGCTCCTGCTTTCTCCCCATATCCCCTGATTCCATTAACCCTAAGAGCAATATCTAACTCTCTCTTGAATACATCCAGCGAATTGGCCTCCACTGTCTTCTGTGGCAAAGAGTTCCACAGATTCACAACTCTCTGGGTGAAAATGTTTTTCCTCAACTCAGTCCTAATTGGACTACCACTTATTCTTAAACTGTGACTCCTGGTTCTGGACTCCCCCAACATCGGGAACATCTTTCCTGCATCAATCCCTTAAGAATTGTGTATGTTTCTATATAATCCCCGCTCATTTTTCCAAATTCCAGTGAGACAGATTTTTATGATGTGCCACACAATAAGTTATCAAATAAAATGTGAGGGGGCAATATGCAGGTAGGGAATAAGGAATTGTTACTTCTCTCCCCACAGATGCTGCCAGCCCTGCAGAACATTTTTGGCACTTTCTATTTTGGTTTTGGCTATTTTGGTTTTCCAGTATCTACAGTTTTTGTAGATACTGTGGATGCTTTTTGTGGATGCTGCTGCACCCGCTGAGTTTCTCCAGCTTTTTGTGTAACCCTCTACAGTTTTTTACTCCAACTAAAACTTGGGAATGCATAGCAGTGGCAAGCTGAGTCCAAAGATGTGATTCTGAAGATAGACACAAAATGTTGGAGTAATTCACCGCGATAGGCAGCATCTCTGGAGAGAAGGAATGGGTGACGTTTTGGATCGAGACCCTTATCTTCAGACTGATGTCAGGGGAGTGGCCAGTACCGAGATGAAAATGTATTTGGAGACAGTAAGACTGGTCGGAGAACTAGGAAGGGGGAGGGGGTGGAGAGAGAGGGAAAGCAAGGGCTACTTGAAGTTAGAGAGTCAATGTTCATACCGCTGGGGTGTAAGCTGCCCATGCGAAATATGAGGTGCTGTTACTCCAATTTGGGCTGGGCCTCACTCTGACAATGGAGGAGGCCCAGGACAGAAAGGTCAGTGAGGGAATGGGAAGGTGAGTTCAATTGTTGAGCAACCGGTGTGATTCTGAAGTTGTCCCTGGCCCTTGTGATGCATCAGGCGGATGTCATTGATTCTATTAGAGAATTAGGAGAGCAGTACAAGATAGATTTAGACATTTAGAGACTAAGCATCCTGGAAAAGCTGCCTACCGTGGCACATTACTCTGGAGAAAAGCCTGCAGATTTTCAAAGGTACATTGCATTTATTTCCAGGAAAACTCTCCGGGTCAATCAGCTGAGGCAAAGAAAAAGTTTAATTTAAATACAAGGTAGGAAGATTGGCGGGGGTTGGGGTTGGAGGGTTAGAGAAATGAACATAGAAAATGTTCATTTTTGAACAGGCAACATTTTTTGTTTGTTTATCTTAGCCAAAGTGTGGACCATTTTACCAAAGGATGGTAGATTCCAAAACCATGGCAGGTTCTTAAAGCTGGGGATGCGATTAACTCATGTAGGGGATGGGAACACATGGCTGTTAGCTGTAGGATTGCATTAGGAAAACGGAAAAAAAAATTGAATTAGGCAGTAATTCTGATTTAAGCAATCTTTAATTAACAGCAGTAGACTCAATGTTCCTAATAAAAACTGGCACCAAATAAAATGTCACTTTATGGGAACTGCTGCATGAAAACACACCACATCCCAGTAACGGCTCTTAAATTACTAAAAAGAGGGGGAAAAGAAATCCAAAAGAATCAGATTCTGCCTGAGTTTCTAGTTAATGGAAAATAGCACAGATTATGCATTTAACTGTGTTTGTAGAAAACGGTGGCATGCAACCTAAGCCAGTTTACTGGCCAGATGTGGGGATTTGAAACTTTTTAACATAACCTACAGAGAGCAATCCGGAGAGGAGCAGCGAACAACACAGTGTTGGAACGAGACCAGTGTCACACATTTATTCTGATCTGCTGACAGCAGAGAAATGAATCATTTTGCTGCTGCTGCTGTGGCAGGGGCTGCTTATTTGTTTTGCCTATTTTTAGTAAGTGCTGCCTTGAAAGCTGCAGGTCAGGATCTTGATTAAAATTCATTTTCCAAAAAGCTTTAATCAGGCAGCTGCAAAAAGCGGGAAAAGTAAAAGGAACTGCATTAAACTTGGAACTGTTGTGCAATGGTTGAGTCAGCTGATGGCTGCGTTGACACCAAGCTACTGACATTGTTGTTCGACATTCTCTCCATGGGCAGTGTGAAGATCAACAAAGGCAAAGATTAATACAGGACGTCACTAAACATCCCAAATTAATTATTTTTAAAATTGCAGCTTCTCCTTGAGCAGATTTAATCTGACCTCAAAAAATTGTTTAAAAAAATACACAAAATATAGTAATATATTTTAAAAATGTTTTTAAAATCATATTTAGCTCCATTGGCAGGTCAAATGAAACAGAAAGGACTGCAGATGCTGGGAAAATCGAAGATAGAAAAAAATGGTGGAACGAAGGAATAGGTGACGTTTGGGGTCGAGACCTTTCAGACTGAAGAAGGGTTTCGACCCGAAACGTCACCTATTCCTTCGCTCCATAGATGCTGCCTCACCCGCTGAGTTTCTCCAGCATTTTTGTCTACCTTACACAATATTTAAGTATGTTTAAAGTAAGAAATCAACTGGAAACTGAGAATAGATCTCCTCACCAGCAGTGCACTGATGTAACATATTAAAATATATATATATATATACAGCATAAAGCTATCACTGGACAGCCTGTACAATTTACTGTCCCTATACCTCCTCCCTCGACTCTGTCCAGGGACCCCGACAGTCTTTTCAGGTTAGGCAGAGGTTCACTTGCACCTCCTCCAGCCTCATCTACTGTATCTGTTGTTCAAGATGTGGACTCTTATACATCAGCGAGACCAACCTTCACTCAGTTCACCTGGACCTACCTGTTCTCCCGGTTGCCGAACACTTTAATTCTCCTTTCCACCCCAACACTGACCTTTCTATCCTAGGTCTCTTCCATTGTCAGAGTGAGGCTAATCACAAATTGGAGGAACAGCATCTCATATTTCACTTGGGCAGCTTACAACCCAGTAGTATTAAATATGATTTATCTAACTTCAAGTAACCCCTGCACTCATTCTCTCTCCATCCCTCCCCCACTTCCATTATTATCGTTACTTTTTTGCATTCCTTTCATTAATTTGCTCTATATCTCTCTACAACAGTGTCTGTATCTCTCATTTCCTTTCCCCTGACTAGTCTGGAGAAGGGTCTCGACCCAAAACGTCACCCATTCCTTCTCTCCAGAGATGCTGCCTGTCCCGCTGAGTTACTCCAGCATTTTGTGTCTATCTTCAGTTTAAACCAGCATCTGCAGTTCCTTCCCACAAACTGTACAATTTAATTCCATGGATGGGAACCGTTTAGTGGGATAAGGGCCAAACGCAGGCAAGAGCAGTGCTGGACTTACCTATAAGCTAAATAAGCAAAATTCTTTTAGAGAAGGGCCTCAAATTTCATACAGCTTAGGGCCTCAGCAGGTGAAAGTCCGGCCCTGGGCACGAGTGACTCATGTCAATGGGGCATTTTGGTCGGCATTGGCAAGTTTGGCCGAAGGGCCTGTTTCCATGAGGTATGACTCTATGATTCTAACCTCAGCCTCACCCTATCACAGGTGATTTATTTATCTTATACATTCCTCCCAATACTTCCTTTGCAACTGATTTCTCTTTCCATGTTGTGAGGAAAGGTCTTCAAATTGCAGTGTTAATTGTTTCTCTTTCCACGGATGCTGGCTGACCAGCAGAGTGTTTGCCAGCATTTTCTGCTTTGATAATAAAACCTTTAAAGTTTTCTAAAGGTAAATCAAGTTATCAGCCTCGTTACTCATCAGTCACTATGACCCGAGCTATGTGGCCATGTAATTACATGCTATCTCTTCAATGACTGGCTACATATAAACCGGTACTTTATTCATTACTGTATACATCTAGAGCTGAAATAGTTCACAAACACCACGTACCAATTAGAAATTTCAAGTACATAATTTAATCGGGGTTTTGAAGTTGGTTGTAAATTGCTTAAACTTCTCTCTTGTGGTTTATGATGTCATCTGAGCATTTCGCTTACATTACAGCCTCATAATCACTCCCAGATACCCACTATTCTTTGTTTAATTTGAGTGTTAATGGTAATATTTTTAATCTAAACCAGAAGTTTTAAAAAAAACCCGATGTGTCAGAATGCAGCAGCAAAGGTTCCCTCAGTTGCCAGCAGTGACTTAAAATGAATCAGGCAAGTGGGAAAGTAGCAATCAGTGTCAGTAAGGCAGCATTCAATTTCCAGGATTCATAGAAAACATCTTAAATTAAAGATTATAACATATACATGCTCCGACGGGAAATGGATGCACCTCCAGCACAAGGAGAAAACGTCAGTAAGCAAAGAATTCTCCTTCTGAAGATTCTCCCCTTTTTGAAGTGCATTGAAAATAATGGTGAATATGGGGAGGAAGAGGTCCCCAATGTGGGCGAGTTGCACATTTACATGGCGTGGCCTAGATTGCTAATAGCAGCCGAGTGTAACAATCGGGCTGCATTTGCAGGAGTGGTTTAAAAATGCAGAGCAAGCATTTTCCAATTCTCACTCGCGCTTTGTACACAATTGCATCCGTGCAACAGTTGCTGAAAGTTATGGCTCTGCCTCACCAGTTGCTGCTTCTGGAGTAGAGGCAAGACCAGCCCTTGAGGGCAAATCACACATCGCCATGAATGCGATATAGACAAATATATATTTGTCTTTTACTTACTTTTTACTTTGATCAATTTTTAACATTGATCTGTTTAGATTAAAAGCTTTGAAATTAATGTGGAGAGTGCTGAAAACACATGGGTTTGTCAACATCTCAACTCTTTGGAGAAGTCAGGGCAAGAGTGTAACCCAGGAGGTGAATAAAGACTTTGGTAATGAGCCTTTGTACACCTCCTCTCTCTGGAACCCCATCCAGCTATGTGGCAACACCAATGCCTGCGATCCAGTTCTACATTTTTCGCAACACTATTCGGCAGCATTACAGCTGTGCCCAATATATGCAGCTTCCAAAATTACACTGTTCTAAATCTTAGTGGTGAGAGGCAGCAGACTTTTGAACTAGTGAAATACTGGGTGGTCATCCCTTTAAACTGTACGGTGGCAGAGCAAACTGTGTGCTGAAACTATGGCTGGTCTATGCTTTTTTAGTTTTTTCGTTTTAGAGATACGGCGCGGAAACAGGCCCTTCAGCCCACCGAGTCTGTACCGACCAGCGATTCCTGCATATTAACACTATCCAACGCACACTAGGTACAATTTACATGTATACATTTTACACCAAGCTACTTAACCTCCACACATGTATGACTTTGGAGTGTGGCAGGAAACCGAAGATCTCGGAGAAAACCCACGCAGCCACGGGGAGAACGGTACAAACTCCCTAGAGACAGCACCTGTAGTCGGGATCGAACCCGGGTCATTGGCGCTGAAAGTGTGGAAAGGCAGCAACTCTACCGCTGCACCATTGTGCAGCCCACTAATTTCTTCCTAAATATTTCTGGCATTAATGGTTGGCCATAGCAGAGGAGTTTTGGAAAAACGGAGTGGATTTCACCTGGCAAAACTGTGTAACTAAGTTTCATGAAGTCAGATATGATGTAGTGCTGGAAAGGCATCGTTTTAACAAATGTAACTCACTCTGGTACATGCCCTGTCAACTTTACAAACTGACATAAAGTGATCTGGAAAAGATAGTTATCATTTTCCACTCTTGGGGAAAATTGATTTGTTGTTGCATAATGCTGAATAAAAGTATTACACAGTTGAATTTCAAGGCCCTATTTTCCACAAGAACTGCCACTGGATTGCTTGCAGAAGCAGGGCACCCATTTAACAAAATGCACTGTCACAAATTGCGTAAACAAACCGCTGAGTCACCCTGGGTCTAATGCTCAGAAATTCTGTGGGGCAATTTAAAAATGCATTTGTAGGATGGTTCTGGGTTAAGAATGCACGTGATTTAAACAGCAGCATCCCATTCAGGCAAGAATATGAATGAATGCCAGAAACGTGTGTAGAAGGAGGGAATTTGCACTGCATAAATACATTTTAAAAAAGCTGCAGTGAACAGGAACACGATAACACTAACATAGGAATGAAGTAGAAATCAACTTGGAGAAAAATCAAGTTCTGGGAAATTTTCTGCAAATGTTCAATGATTATCAGGAGATTTCCAGGATTCCGCAGTTACCATGAAGCTCACAACTCAAGGTCCGAGCTTGCAGGATAATCATCCTTGGATTAGTTGATGGTGCTTCCGCTGACTGGTTAGCACACCGCGGCAAAAGCTTTCCACTGTACCTTGGTCCACGTGACAATGAACAAAACTAACTAAAGTAGGCATAACCCTGTGCTGTGGAGGAGCACAGCACAGTCATTTGTCCTTTAATACAACCAGACTGGACGACTCCTTGGGCCACACCGGATGACACTTTTTAGAAGTGCCGGCACAAGAATGGAAGCAGGTTTAAATCAATTTTGTGTAGAGTGCATCGTTTAATAATGCCCTAAATTAATCTATTGCAAAATCAGTATCTGGGTCTGTTCATACAGAGAAAAAAAAACTTCTCCAAGTCTGTTGACGGAAGTGTTGCTTTCATATAATCAATATTAACAGTAAATTCTTTCAAATACTTTGAGAGTCACTATTTCAGGTCCCTCAAATGAATCTTGTCTGACAATCTGAAGGAGAACAGTAATGATTTTGATGACTTCATACTGTTTATAAAATTTGTGACGCCATAAATGTTGTCTCAGTACTGAACAGCGTACCTGAATAAAACTCCATTAATAATATCAGCCCTACCTATAATCCCTGTCTTTGTCATGTTCGCTCTTAACCTTTGAGCTGGGAGATTTCATCACCGTTATTTCGAACATTTTCTATTTTTCCGTCAGATTTTCTGCAACGGTCATTTTCTGATTTTCATTGTGTGTCAGCTGGTTTTGTTGCTGCTGAAGTTATATATTTCAAAAATAAGATGCACAAAATTTTCAGGAACATCTCAGATGAGAAGCCCACAACATTTAACATGGACTATATTAATTTATGGTAAAAAAAAAGACAAAAAGTACTGGAGGAACTTCACTGGAGAACATGGATAGGCGACATTTCGGTTCAGATGAACACAATGGTTGGACTGGAGTAGATAATACTTGGCCCTATGCAAGACCTCACGTTATTCACAAACAGGTTGTATCTCCGTCCTTTAATAGTTTGCATCAATAAGTATGACAAAACGCTGACATTGCAACACTCTAGCTAATCCTTTCATTCAAGGTAGGCCAGAATTCCTTTTCTGTGCATGCACACATTATCTTCCTTCCTCTTCAACGTGTAATTTGAAAGCTAAACTGGATCTATGATACAAAAGCTCTTTTTTCTCACAGAGAGTTGTGAGTCTGTGGAATTCACTGCCTCAGAGGGCGGTGGAGGCTGGTTCTCTGGATACTTTCAAGAGAGAGCTAGACAGGGCTCTTAAAGATGGCAGAGTCAGGGGATATGGGGAGAAGGAAGGAATGGGGATGATCAGCCATGATCACATTGCATGGCAGTGCTGGCTCGAAGGGCCGAATGGCCTACTCCTGCACCTATTGTCTATTGTCTATTGTATGAGTGATTTTTCTTATCCTCACAGATCCATTTTACCAAACATTGTTACATTCAATCATACTTTTTAAAAACAACTTCACCAAAAACTTCATCAAATCTTCTCAGTAGTTAGTTCTATGTGTCTGCATTATGTGTAGTAAAATAGTTTCAGTGACTAATTAGCAAGAATCTGTAGCTAAAGTTGGCATGTCTAGTCTTGTTGGTAAATTGTAGTATCTGGACTACAAAAGCAGTAAGCATATTTGCTAAAATAAGTCCTGAAAAACACTTTAACATGCTTTTGTGATTAAAAACAGCAATTCAATCTCCTTGATGTCTACTTGGAATGCTGCATTTCGGATTGGACAATGTGGTTTTCAACTTGTTGGAACTTTCTAAGATGTAAATTGAATTAATTTTATATAAGAATGAGAGAAATAAAAACATCCAACCTCCAATAGATGTTATGCCACTTTCCTGTAGTAGGTCCTTATCTATGCACTTCCTTAATCCAAAAATATATCTGTCTTCCCTAAATATACCTTAAAAATTGAGATAGCACAGCCATCCTGGATAGAAAGGCCCAGAAATCTGCTATTCTCAATCAAAAGATTTCTTCTGAGTTCACAATTAGTCAGATTTTTCTCTTAATGATACCTTGTGTGGTGTCTTATGAAAAGCCTTCTTCAAGTCCAAATACATTCCATTCACTGGTTCACCCTTATCTATCCTGCCAAGCTCAAAACATTCTAACAGCCACAGCCACACCATACATAATTTCCCTTTCAAAAATCCCAATCCACTTTTTAACATGTTCCCCACTGTTGATGTCCGTCTAACCGCATTGAAGATCCATGTTTTCTTTCCTAAACATTTTCTATTTTTTCAGAATTTTAGAAGTTGACAGCTAATGGGAACATGGTATTTGTCACCACCGACAAACTCACCTCAGAATTCTAACTTTTTCCTGAAAGGTGAAGAAGCATCCCGACCCGAAATATCACCTGTCGTCATTCTCCAGAGATGCTGCCTGACCCGCTGAGTTATGCCAGCACTTTGTGACTTGTGTAAACCAGCATCTACAGTTCTTTGTTTCTACCTTTTTCCCCTTTGGTTGGCCTTTTTTGGAACTGATCAAGAACATGGCATAGTGAAGACAAATGGCTCAATCTCACTTTAGTCAGGCCCGTGATTACAGTTAGACTGCAACAATACAATCTGGAAACATTTCTGCTCATTTTCATTACCCTTAAGGGCCTGTCCCACTTGGCGTGATTTGCGCATCACGATGGTGGCGAGCAAAGATTTTGTGAATCCCAAAATCCTAGGGCGCCGCGAGCGACCGAGCGTTACTGTTTACATCACCACACACCATGCACGCATCACGTGCGCGTCACGCGTAAATGATGTAGCGTAAATGGCGCCCAAGTGGGACAGGCCCTTTACATAGTGCATTACCTACAAAAGTTAAGTATGCAAAGACTAAATGGTAGACTGAAGGACATTTTGATTTTAAGAGCTACCTCCCTCCGCAATGTTATGTCAACGTGCAGCTTTACATGCTCAGGTGCTTCACTCAATACTTCAGTTTCTGACAAGACTCAAAAGCAGTTTTCAAACACAGGTTAATAAGAGAACAAGTCCCCATCAAGCAGCTGAGTCTAATTCAACTGACACTGATGAGAATCAATGTTCCTTCAAACGCATTACTTGGCAGAAACAGGACTTCATCCCAAAACCCAGCCAGTGAAAATGATGCCCTTCAAACATTAGTGAGAGGTGAAAATAAAGAGAGACCAAATTCCAGTTTATTCTCTTTCATACAGCAAATGGATTCTGTGCACTTTATACATGAATCAATCAATAACATGGACAGTGCATCAGAAACAAGGCAAAGTTATGAATGACCTTTTAAACAAAAGGACGCTCTAATGCTCATAAGACTGTTCACGGATTGGCAACTTTCTGTTTTTTATTCACATGATTAACCCTCAGAGGCATACAGATCTTGTTACTATAGTAAATAATGTGACGTTTAGCAGTTATCTGTGCTTCTGGAAAGCATCAATATCGAGCATTTCTTGCTCCTATTATGACTCCTTTTTAATTATTAAAGGTTTAGGGAGCCTCTGCCATACTGGTTAAGATGAGTACACTATGCTCACTCTAGAATCGTGCTGGTGAAACTCTGTTTCAAAACGGAATCCGCGTTCCCAGCATTTCAATGACTTTACGGCATGGTCTGCACTGACATTTAACCCCGAACCTCTCAGTGGCAAGAGGAGTAAATCAGGATAAGAAGTCTGCACAGACCTTACACTCCATTAAATGCAGGTCAGCCAGATTTACTGCACTCCCAGCCTGGTGTAGCTCAGTTCATCGTCGTACAGCACCACAGTCCTGAAACAACAGGCGGTGGTAACTGTCCTAAGCTCCCGTCTGACTTGTTATCTAATTCATAATCAATCCGGGGAACATCGCAGTCTCAACTGTCCTAGCCTGAGACTGGTAAAACATCGCACATGGGATTGCTAACATCCATGATGACAGGTACCCGCTAAATTTTGTAGGTAGTTGTCTATTTGAAAAGTTTTCCAATACCTAGCAACTTATGTTATTGACATAAGCAAAAAGTGACCTCTCTCCACAAATGTGTACCTGGTGCTAATTTGCATGAAAAAACGTGGAGTATTTAAGCATAGGTGGTCCGTACATTGCAGAACATAAGGGTATACCCAAGAAAGTAAAATCAATATCAGAAGCTAATATAGAATATAGTATTAAAAAATCAGTTAACTGTAGAGATGTCATTAGCTAAGTGAATAACATAATTAAAACAGTATGGAATAAGTGCAAAAAGCTTTTTAATGGATCTGAGTTTTCTTAAAAGCCCTTAAGCAAAGAGATTGAACATGGTGCAAATACATGACCCTTGGTGATTGGAGCAACTCTCTGTCCTTGGTCACATGAAAGCTGATGAAAGTGGGCCATGCTAATGAGTTTCAAAGTCTATGAGGAGAAATGGGTGGACATCTGCTAAAATCCACGATAGTCACAGTGTGCTTCATCCCTGGTGAACCTAATTTAAAACAACAACTGATGAAGGCATGCCATGGTAAATTCAGCAACTTTTCCCGTCTGAACGGGAGTATGCTCATACAGGATTAAAGCTTGCAGATGGCTCAATAAAACTGCATATTATTGCTCCAGTTTTTGCCTATGTCCAGCAAGGCTCCACATTGGGATTAGAGGTACTGATATTTGATGATCAGCCGTGATCATATTGAATGGCGGTTTAAGAAGGCTGGCTAGTTGCCCATATAAGCCGAACGCAAAATGACTCCAGAATTGGCAATAATTTGTGATCTCACTTTGAACAATCGCAGGAGTGCAGAAGTTGAAACAACCTCCCAAGCACGTTAATAGCAATCAGTCTGAAGAAGGGCCCCGACCCAAAACACCCATGACCCCTCACCATGATCGCCAGGGTGGCTACCAGCCCTGCTGTGTTACTCGCAGCATTTGGTGTCTTTCCTTGGTAAACCAGCATCTGCAGTTCCTTGTTTCTACACCTTAATTGCTTGTTCTTTCAAGGCAGAATCGAGGCAATGAGTGGGAGCCATCTTTACTCGGTATCCAGGCTTTAGGCACTTGACACTCTGCACCAAATATTGATAAAAAAATTGATTCCCTCACCTTGATGAACAAATCGTTCAAAATTCTCAGTTTGCTGGGAATGACTGCACTTGTCGGTTTTGATTACAGTTATGAAAACCTACAAGATCAGTCATTCTCAGTAAATTAATGACAGCTATTGGGAAGAAGGATGGTTCCTAATGTAAAGGAGGTAATATCTCCTTTAGGGCGAAACGGTGGTGCAGCGATAGAGCTGCTGCCTTACAGCGCTTGCAGGTCCAGAGACCCAGTTCAAACCAGTTCAAAACAATGGGCGCCGTCTGTACGGAGTTTGTACGTTTTCACCGTGACCCGCGTGGGATTTCATAAAGTTCTTTGGTTTCCAAAGATGTACAGGTTTATAGGTTAATTGGGTTGGTATCTGTGTAAATTGGCGCTAGTGCGTTGTTGATGTGTGGGGATCAGTGATCGGAGCGGACACGGTGGGCCGAAGGGCCTGTTTCCGTGCTGCATCGCTAAACTAAACCAATCGAGCATGGAATTCATGTAACTGTGTGGCAAGTTGTGAAATAGCACAGCTACACTGAAGGAAAGTGCAAATAAGGAGAGATTGCATTTTGGAGATAAAATCAGTTTGAAATAGGGTTTGTTGGGGGGGGGGGGGTAGTATGGAGGAAAGAGAGAGTGGGAGGAAGATGCAACAGATACTGGTGGTTTTCAACCATTCTATTAAAGATGCAATATTTTGAAAGAACAATTAGAAGCAAGAGAGAACTTTCCTTTTAGAAAAACAGAAGAAAATAGGTCTCTGTAAGATCCATTTTATGGGATAGATTTAAATTGACGGTTTTGAAGAAGTTTAATGTGGATAAATGTGAGGTTATCCACGTTGGTATAAAAAACAGGAAGGCAGATTACTATACTATTTAAATGGCGTCAAAAGGGGAAGTACAATGGGATCTGGGGGTCCTTGTTCTTCAGTCTATGAAAGTAAGCATGCAGGTACAGCAGGCAGTGAAGAAAGCGAATGGCATCTTGGCCTTTATAACAAGAGGAGTCAAGTATAGGAGAAAAGAGGTCCTTCTGCAGTTGTACACCCAGTGTATTGTGTGCTGTTTTGGTCCCCTAATTTGAGGAAGGACATTCTTGCTATTGAGGGAGTGCAGCGTAGGTTTACAAGGTTAATTCCCGGGATGGTGGGACTGTCATATGCTGAGAGAATGGAGAGGCTGGGCTTGTACACTCAGAAGTTTAGTAGGATGAGATGGGATCTTATTGAAACATGTAAGATTGTTAAGGGTTTGGACACGCTAGAGGCAGGAAACATGTTCCTGACGTTGGGGGAGTCCAGAACCAGGGGCCACAGTTTAAGAATAAGGGTTAAGCCATTTAGAATGGAGATGAGGAAACACTTTTTCTCATAGAGAGTTGTGATTCTGTGGAATTCTCTGCCTCAGAGGGCGGTGGAGGTTGGTTCTCTGGATACTTTCAAGAGAGAGAGCTAGATAGGGCTCTTAAAGATAGCGGAGTCAGGGGATATGGGGAGAAGGCAGGAATGGGGTACTGATTTGGGATGATCAGCCATGATCACATTGAATGGCGGTGCTGGCTCGTAGGGCCAAGTGGCCTACTCCTGCACCTATTGTCTATTGTCTAGGTCCTGAAAGCATTCTGTCCTTAATTTCCATGAAACTGTGCAACTATGATAATTCAATTCTAGGAAACTGATGAATGATAAATGAAATTAATCTATTATTTATGTTCTGTTTAACTGTTTGTCTGGTGTTCCAGCAGCCAAATGACTGCTTTAACTATTATTCAGTGTTTTCCATGGTTGGAGCATGGCTAAAGGGTACTATGACTACATATCTGGGAAAAACAATTTGAAGAAAAAAAATCCCAAAAGCACATTATCATCATCTGCGCAAATGGATTAATTTGCTGCACATTACTCTAGTAGACTTCAATTCTCAATGGCCAACAATCCAATGCTTCATCTCAGCTCTGATCCAGGCAGTGGGTATGTCGATAGAAACATTCAAAAGATTGGGCTTAAATAATGAAGAATGTACAGCACTTACCCAATATTTATTTGGTTTTGGTAGGTGGGGTCTAGTCAAGGTGAATAAGCAAATATCTTGTCCTTCCTCTATTACTTGGAACTGTCAGTACAATGCAGGAAGATTTAGGAATGCATGCTTTCAATAAGTAGTCCATTTCTTGCTGTTTCCAAATAGGCTTTCGTGATCACAGTGCAAACAACACGAGTCTAGCTTTTTCTCTTGGTTCCTGTGCCAGTCTTCAACTGACTCCTTTGGCAAAGAAAGGCAAAGAAAAACGACGAAATAACAGACTAACCTGAAGAAGGGGCCAGCCGCGATGGAGTCACCAGAATGGTTCTGAAATCCTGTGCAAATCATCTGGCCAGTCTTCACTGACATTTTCAGCCTCTCACCCCAATGATCTGCAGTCCACATTTGCCACAAGAAAACGTCCATCATTCCCGTCTCCAAGAGAAAGAGGGTGACCTGCCTCAATGACTACCGCCCAATAGTTGTAGCGACCATATTGAAGTTGTTTGAAAGATTGATAATAACACATATTTGCACCAGTCTCCCGGACAATCTGGACCCATTGCAATTTGTGTACAGGAGAAACAGGTCTATAGAAAACACCATCTCCTTTTCACTACATTCAGCTCTGGATCGCTTGACAATAAGAACATCAATGCAAGGATGCTATTCATTGATGATATTTCAGCCGTCAACACTGTAATACTGAAAAAGCTCATCTCTAAACTCCTGCACCTTGGGCCTTGGGACTTCCATCTGCAACTGGCTTTTGGACTTCCAGACCGGCATACTGCAATCCGTCAGAATTGGACATAATATTTTCTCCACCCTGACCCTCAGTATTGGTGCCCCTCAAGGCTGTGATCTCAGGCCCCCGCTTGACTCCCTGTACACCCTTGACAATGTGGCCAAGTGCAGCACCAACTCACACTCCAGGGCGGCCAGTGTCATTGACTAGAGCAACACCAATGATGCGGTGATGTAAGGGAGATAGATTAAGAACCTTCTATCATGGCATCAGAACAACCTAGCCCTTAACAGTGGCAAGGTGATAGATTGGGCAGTTGAGCTAAGTAAGCGGGTGTGAGAACACATCCCTGTTCTAATCAGTGGAGCAGCTAGAGAGATAACCAACATCTATATAACCAGCAACCCAACCTGGTCCCTTCACACTGATGCAGTGGTCAAGAAAGCTTTGTAGCATATTGACTTCCTTGGGTGTCTGAGGGGATATGGCATGTCCTCAAGGATTCTCTCAAACGTCTTCAGATCAGGTCGGTTTATTCGGACTGAGCGGAGATGTTCAGCAAAACGATCGCCAAGTCTGCGCTTGGCCATCGCAGGCTCGCCACCTCCTTCCATCCAGTCCATTTTCACGGTAAGGTGTTGTCAAGGATGTTTGCCACCCTGGCCATTTCTCCTTCTCTCTTCTCTGAAGCGTGAAGCCCTTGACTCCAGACCTCGGTACAGCTTCTTCCCCGCGGCTATGAGACTCCTGAACCAATCACCTGCTTCACAACCCATCCTCGGAGATGGCACCACATACTCTTACTCTTAACTCCACCTCATTAGTTTATCCTGTTATTCCACTTTTTTTCACAACTTCAGTGTGCACTACAATCTTTACACCATTCTACTGCTTTGAATTTGCCTTTGTATTTATTATTGTATTTATCATTATTGTACGTATACTGTTTACTTTATGAGCTTAATGTGAACAAAGGATTTCATTGCACCCTGGTGAATATGACAATAAACTTTTATCTAATCTAATCGAACTATGATCAGTAAGAGAGGTTAGAACCAAGTTGTAATAATCCATATCTTTCTGTTGCCAGTGTAATCACATTACATAAGTCACTCAAATTGCATAACGGATGCCCAAATTGCCATTACCATTTAATCATTTATTTCAAAACTTTTAGCTGCAAAGAGTGTCTATTTTCTTTAAAAGGCAACAAATGAAGCATTTGCATTACATTACTAATGTATCCAATTGAGCAAAATATATCCCTCTGAGGTAACTGATATAATAATGATCACATTCGGGAAACCGTCAGCTAAAGATGTTGAAGATTCCACAATTAGTAAAAACAGCTTGCATTTCAAATCTTAATTTCCTGAACCAAATGACTGGTAATAATTTTCTTTTACTCCAATCAGGCACTAACTATACATACACTCCATGATATTTCACAACTCGTTGATTTATATTACATAGTCATCTGCTAGTTATTTCTGCAACTCTCCTGCTCAGAACAAAACATTATGCTCCAGCGTTACAACTGCGAACAATGGTCGTGACTCCATCGGATTTATTACCAAATTATATAGGAAAGGGCCTTTGAAAAATCAGGGCTTGAGACAATGGAAAAGGGGCAGAGATTGGTGAAGCGAGTGCAGATAGCCAGCAGTTTCCTCCTGGCTGAGTTAGGAAGTGAAGTGTGAAGACTGAGTGGAATGGACAGGCTCTGCACTGTGATAACTGAAAGGGAAGAATCAGGTTAAGAGCAGAAATTAGTGCTATTATCCGCTCACAATGTGAAACTGCCCAATGACTGCGACCATGAGAAAGAAAAAGAAAGAAAGATGGCGTTTCGTATCCATTAAGAAAAGGCACTGACTGTATTTTTTTAAATAAATGCGATTACCAACATGTTTATGGCATTGAAAGAATTTTTGTGGTTTGGCTGGAAGACGATTCTAATTCTGTTTTGAGACCAAGCCCCCCCAAAGTATGGTCATCTGCAGTGACTCTCACCACCATTGAACTTGTAGTTGGATTTACACAAAATAGAATAATTTTAACTAAATTATCTTACGACATGCTGTTGTTACAACTGACAAAAAATAAACTCTATTTAACAATATCTTCTTTTACTTATTGAAAAACAAATTCATGAATTCCTTGTCAAACTAATATCAGTGGTTGCAGGAAACCATGCCGATCGATAGCTTTCCAAGTTTAGTTTAGAGATACAGCGCGGAAACAGGCCCTTCGGCCCACCGAGTCCACACCGACCAGCGATCCCTGCACACTAACACTATCCTACACAGGCTAGGGACAATTTTACTTATATGCAAACCAATGAACCTACAAACCTTGAGTTGTGCCTTGTATGTTTGCCGCAGTGCCTAATGCTCTTTTCTGGAAAGGGTTATGGGGTTTTTAAGTTAGCCTCTATGAAGGGCACCCAGTAGAAATGAGCCAAAACATTTGCTGAAAAAAAAATTGGTTCTATTTTGTTTCTATAATTCGCTGAAATCATTTACCAGTCTCAGCAACTGAGGGGCTAATTTGTACATTTTAATTGTACAGCCTTGAACCAAACATCTTGCACTAAACGGTATTCACATTATTCCCTTTATCATGTATCTATAGGCTGTGGATGGCTCGAGTGTAATCATGTATTGTCTTTCCGCCGACTGGTCAGCATACAACATAAGCTTTTCACTGTACCTTGGTACACGTGACAAGAAACTAAACTAACTAACATTAACACCAGTTTGTGTGGGGAAAGAAACAATTTCATCCCACAGTCTAAACTGTGCTCAACTAAAATTGGGTTCCTTGTGCCTTTATTACTCTTGAATTAAGGTGAATTGCCCATCAGACAAAAGCTGAAATAAGTTTTCGATTAAACTGTGCCTGGGCTTTGTTTTTGCACATGTTAATTGCCGCCTCAGCTTATAGATGAAAAATACTAAGACAGATGTGAATTACATTGCTGTCACACTTATTAATGAAGATTCAAAGGTACAGTGATAAACCGTGATCACATGTAATAGTACACGTCAGAAAACAGAATATCAAGACATACCATCGAAAAACAGGCGCTCTATTTCTGCCAACTCTCTGTGGAGCTTAAACTACAATTATAATATAAAAACTGCTCAGCTGTAATATGGTAAAACTAAGAAAGGGCCAAATATTGTATTCAATCGCATGAATAACAACAGGTACAACTAATAGGTGCAAGCTTTAATAAAAAATATCTGAACTAGCAATACCCTCTGTTCCTGTGAATGAATATCACAATTATATTTTTGAAAATCATTTGAATATGAAAGCCCCCTGCAGATTTCAAAATTAATGCCCTTCTATCTATAGAATAGATGTAAGAACACAAAGCTGCAAAAACCTGTTTGGTGAACAATGTAATTGATTTTACATAAACACCCAGTGCAGATATATTTCTTCTTTTTTGGGAACCAAATCTGGCTGAATATTTCTTAATGTTAAGATAGGAAAAAAATGCGGTAAGTCTTTAAAAGGTTAATGCGACACTAGTGGAATTCTGTAATATGCCTGTAATAAGGTGGCGTAGAAGCAGTTTCCTTTATTATTCTGGAATTATCAGTTACATTGCATCAGTTTTTTTTTTATTGTGTAGTGGGTATGAGATTACTTGATTAAAGATTCATGGAATCATATTTTTCCTTGTTGCTAGGCTGCCTTATCAGTCAGCTACTTATTTATTTATTGAAAAAAATCAGGGTCAGTGGTGGCTGATGAGGGGAAAAAAAGGAAATTTGTGCACGATCTGATCTCATTGGTGCCATAAGTTGTAGCTGGAGGTGCATTAACTGCTCCCTACTTACAGAAACCCCCCCCAAAATAAATAAATTAGGAGAAACCCACCACAAAATGTTGAACATTAATTTCCACTGTCGAACTGCAGCTGATTACTGAGCAGGAGTGCTGAGCGAAAAGATATAGGGTGGTGGGTGGAGTATATATTAAAAAAAAAACAAAGGTACCATTTGAAATATGGCAAGCTTGTAAAGCCACGTCTCAAATACCCAGAGGCAGCCTTTATTGTATTGTAAAATGAAGGAAATATAAAAGCGACCCTGCACAGCTTACTCCCATCATTTCTGAAAGGTCACTGGGAGACGACGGTGACCTTGAGTTTGCACCTTTGCCTGATTAGTGACTCAATGGAGTGTGCCAATCTCTGGGGTCAGATAGAGAGAAATGAAAAATGGCCTGATACAACCTTATTTTTTTATTTATTTTAAGGCTTCATCATGCGGCTGGCGAGATGCTGCAAAGTGTATTCGGTTGGATATTTCGTGCTCATTCAGGGTGGCTTGTCAAGATTCTTGGTAGGCGGACATATTCAAATGCGGCAATGTGATTACACAGACGGAGAAGAAATTATGCCACCTCCCGACTTTAATCAATAACTGCAGGGATTCAAATATTATCTTTGTGGTGTCCTCGATATTATCCCAACAGTCAGGAACATTTGTGTTGCAAGTGCAAAAAAAAGAAGCCGATCTAAAAATAAGAGAAATTGGCCACAATTTATTCTGGAGTGGATGTGTCAGATTTTCATTCCACTTATTTTGAAAGATTCGATGGTTGACAATATACTATTTATTCACTGAAACCTGCATGAGAAAAAAATGTGAATACCATTCATTTTCCTCTAGATTGCACAAGCAGGATTGCAAAATACTTGGAGAGCAATTAATAGAACATTAGAATATATCCCATTTCCTAAATATTACTTTCAACACTATCTTTCCCAGTATAGATTATAAAAACTAGTTTTAGATTTTAGTTTTAGAGATATATCGCGTAAACAGGCCCTTCAGCCCACCGAGTCTGCACTGACCAGCGATCCCCGCACACTAACACTATCTGACACACACGCTAGTGATAATTTTCACTTATACCAAGCCAAAGATAAACTTAAAAACCTGCACATCTTTGGAGTGTGGGAGGAAAAGGAAGGTCTCGGAGAAAGCCCGAGCGGTCACGGGGAGAATGTCCAAACTCTGTACAAACAGCACACTTAGTCGGGATTGAACCCGGGTCTCCGGTGCTGCAAGGGCTGTAAGCCAGCAACTCAACCGCTGCGCCACCATGGCTGCCCAAATATTACATTGTTTTTAAAGGGGGGGCTTTTATTAGTCTTAAGTATTTTTGTTACAACATAATGACAACCTTCCATAAAATGTTATTTTTCAGTTGGTAATTATAATGCATGAGAATTTTAGAGCAATAACCTGATCGACTTCTTGTCAGCACGAGTAAATGCTAAGAGCGTTTTGTGAAGCTGATAATTTTTACAAACTCGTGTTCATCCCGACATCAGCACCTTCCTTGTGACTCGCTGTTTTGCCAGTCTGGCTTTACAACAGATGGCAAACCATGAAACCACCAATGTTTTTCAACAGATCTGGATGAAATTTGTGTTTGCTCGTCAGCATCAGGTGACTTCAGACAGAGTCCTGTGGTTGTCACTGAGCCAAGCAAGAGGCCAGAACATCGTGAACTGCTGTTATATTAATGGTAGATAGGGCAGGCTTGGATAGAGTGGGTGTGGAGAGGATGTTTCCACTAATGGGAGAGTCTTGGACTAGAGGGCATAACCTCAGAATTAAAGGACTTCCTTTAAGAAGATGAAGAGGAATTTATTTGTCAGAGGGTGGCGAATCTATGGAATTATTTTCCACAGAAGACTGTGGAGGCCTATTTTTAAGGCAGAGATAGACAGATTCTTGATTAGTACGGTTGTCAAGGGCCATAGGAAAGATGACAGGAGAATGAAGTTAGGAGGAAGAGATACATCAGCCATGAATGAATAGTGGAGTAGACTTGATGGGCCGAAAGGCCCAATTCTGCTCCTATCACTTATAACCTGATGAGATTAACTTGCCAATGGTCGTACAGGTCCATGGATGGTTTATCTTGGCAAGGCCTGAAAAATATAGAGAATGTTCTGGATCCCCAATAATTAGTGGCTTTATTTATTTTTCCTCAGTGACATTAGAGATATCATTTTTTATTTAGATCTTAATGACTTGATCCTGGATGAAGAAGAGACGTTGTCATCGCAAGGACTGTTATTTAAATGCCTGTCAATGCTCACATAGAAATATTATCGGCCATGGGTAGATTGGCTAGGATGAGAAAAGGTAGGTGGATAAATCCGGTCTGGCAGGTTCAGGGCTGGTGCTACCGAGCCACCCCTCGTGATGGAGATTGAAGCTACTCATCTCAACTACATTCTGCACCCTTGAAACTTGCTAAATTTTTTTAAGTGTTGGTCACCATGATTGATTCATCAGGAGAGGGAAGATAATAGGTTGTTTTCAGGAGGAGGTTTGACTTATTGTGATTAGACAAAGTGAGGGAGTCCAGTCACTCCAGCATTTTGTGTTTATCTTCTGTGTAAACCAGCATCTGCAGTTCCTTCCTACACAAAGTGTTGGAGTCACTTTGTGGTATTTTGACCCAGAGTAAATGCATTTCCAAGTCTCCAACCATGAATGGTAGTATTTAACCTGCACCTTTTTGATATTGTTCTGTCAACCAATACTCATTGTATATTGAAGAAGTACTGACCCATCTGAAGAAGGGTCTCGACCTTCAAAGTACCCCATTTCTTCTCTCCAGAGATGCTGCCTGTCCCGCTGAGTTACTCCAGCATTTTGTGTCTATCTTTGGTGTAAACCAGCATCTGCAGTTCCTTCCTACACAATACTAATTGAGTCCTCTGTTGCCTTGTTTATTAAAGTCATTTTACTTTAGTTTTAGTTTGGAGATACAGAATAGAAGCAGGCCCTTTGGCCCAGAGTCCACACTGGCCGTCAATCACAAGTTCACACTAGTTCTGTGCTATGTCAGTTTTGTATCCACTCCCTACGCATGGGGGGTTGTGTCTTCTTGTGCTTGTAAAGATAGTGCTGGCCTCTCCCTGCAAGCTACGTTGTTCAGATCCTCCAAAGGAAGTGAGGAATGATGCAGGTTTAATACACTGTTTATTTAACTTTTGATAGTAGGATGGCATGGTGACCTAGCAGTAGAGCTACTGCCTTACAGCAACTGGGACCAAGGTTCGATCCTGACTATGGGTGCTTGCCTGTAGGAGATGGTACGTTCTCCTCGTAACCTGTGTGGGATTTCTCAATGATATTCGGTTTCCTCCCATACTACAAAGACACACAGGTTTGGAGGTTAATTTGTTTGGTACTGTATAAATGTAAATTGTCCATATTGTGTAGGATAGTTTAAATGCGCGGGGATCGCTGGTCGGTGGGCCGAAAGGCCTGTTTCCACGCTCATCTTTAAACTTAACTAAACTAAACTAGCGTGGGCGAGTGCCTCACAGGGGGCACTAACCAAATTTAAGATCATGTACCTTACAAAACACAAGTCTTCTCATTTTTAGTTCAATGGAAGATACATCAGTGCTTCAGTGCGCATTCCTCGCTGTTATTCAGCTCAAGTGCTCGGCATGAAAATAAGGTTCAAAAACATTTCAGAGCACTGCGTCTCTTGGTTTAAGTCAATGAACTGAGTGTATAAAACTATGGTAAACCTCAGAGTTGAAGGCAGCTGTAAAAAGAAATGTTCTCAAAGCACCCTTTTTTGGGAAGCTCTTCTGAATTAGCAAAGAATTAGAATTTCCAAGAATGGATGTTTTCACTGAATTTATCCCAAGCAGTTATTGCCACACACGGAATGGTGCATCATAAAGAAACATGTATTGAACACTTATTGAAAAAGTAAAACTCACAACATATTTTGCAAAGAGACTTTCAGGAAATTAGACACAAAGTGCTTGAGTAACTCAATGGGTCGGGACCCTTCTTCAGACTGTGGTGATTGTGGTGATTGTGGAGGAGGTGGGGAGAGTGAGGAAGAGAGGAGGGCAGGCCAACATTATATGTTCATACAGGTGAGGGGATTTTTTGATAGGCAAAAGGTTGGTCAAAGGCCAGAAATGAAAAGACAGATGATGCGAGACAAAAAGATGTGAAGATTTGAAGTATTGAACATTGAGAATTCAATGTTCTTACCATCGGGTTGTAAGATACCCAAGTGGAATATGAGGAGTTGTTTCTCCGGTTTGCATGTGGCCTCTCTCTGGCAATGGAGAAGGCCCAGGACAGAAAGGTTAATATAGGAATGAGAAGAAGGGTTAAAATGGTTAGCAACCGGGAGATCCAGTTGGCCTTAGCAGATCGAGCACAAGTATTGGGCAAAACGGTCGCCCAATCTACCACTTGGTCTGGCCGATGTACAGGACATCAGTTTGGGAGCACCAGATGCAGATGAGGTTTGTGAAGGTGCATGTGAACCTAGTACATAATCTGCCCAAAGTAGAATTTTCGATTTCATAAGATGCTGACAGTGAAAACAATTGTTTCAGCTGGACCATGTCTTCTTTTATGCAAACTCAACACTGTGTGCAGCACAGACAGATAAATCTAAGCATCCACGTCCTAGAATATTCTATTTGTTTAGAATCAAATACTAGTTTGGTCTTACTTGACGACACTCAGATTCCAAGCATCTGATCGAACATAATGAAAACTTGGTCACAAGTCACAGCAAAGCAAAATATGTAACTCTTCAATAATCTTCCAGTTTTAAAAACAAAATCTGATTGTCATCTGAGCTCTCTGACTAATCTTCCCAATTTATTTTTGCATTTTTGTACATGGTGAAAAATGCTATGGTCCTAGAAAATGCATGTTCATCCATCAATAACGTGACATTCAAAGTTAAACATAACAGCTTATGTTTTGTTTAAAGGAAGCATAAAACATCTGCTGTAGATTGTGGACAAGAGACTGACAGAGGAAAGGATAGAACTAGTTTAATTGCTTTATTTTATTAACAAAGAGTGCATTGTACTTTGTACACAGTCTGCACATAGGAATGAAAGAGGATGTGCTTAAGAGGGTATAAGCATGTTTCTTTTCTCGTGTTCATATTGCAGGTGTAAAACCAGGCCATAAGTGTTCAAAGACAAAGTGAAAAATTAATTTTGACTCCATCATATGGTTTTGCACATGAGGAGAGATTAAGAGGCGACATTCTTTGCCACAAAAGCATACGGAGGCCAAGTCAATAGATATTTTTAAAGCAGACATAGATAGATTCTTGATTAGTCCGGGTGTCAGGGGTTATGGGGAGAAGGCGGGAGAACGGGGTTGGGAGGGAGAGATAGATCAGCCATGATAGAATGACGGAGTAGACTTGATGGGCAGAATGGCCTAATTCTGCTCCTATCACATGGCATTTGTACGAGAATAGTCTGGCAAGGGGCAAAAGAATGCAAGATATATTAGAAAAACTTGTTTTATGTGATAAAAAGCACATCACTGTTATTTTTGGGAATGCTTGCCAAAAATAGCTGGTGTAAGTTAACTGTTTTCACAAAGTATATTTTAACGCATCACCTCTCCTCATTTTTATTTAAAGGAAAGTACAACACGCAACTATTAAGTCGTGGTTGGTAAATCAAAAATTTGAAAGCGCCTCAATTTAGATTTTATTGTTGTAAACAGTGAACGACTAAGTGATTACTACGGTCCATCAAAGTCATGTGATCACATCCTGTTGTTGTGTAGTCTGCAAAATTGAATCACAAAGATTGGTCAAAATGGACCAAGATTTAACACACACAATGAATAGACTGGTCGCGTTAATAATTATCTCAGTAAGAGATTAGTGATTATTTTTGTTTTAGTTTTCTCATTTCTGTCTAAGAGTGCAGTGAGTTTAAGAATACGGTTTCAATCCATGCAGGCCAAATGGAGTACAAGCCTTCTCCCTGCACTGGCTGCGGCAGCTCCAAATAAAATCAGAAAGCAAGGTCTTTCATAACCAAGTGAGGACCAGAACTAAATATAACATAGCAGACATTTTCAACAAATTAACTGAAAATCCCACCGAGGGACTGATTACCCTGGATTGAGACACCAGGACAGAAGGTTCCCATCTCATTTTGAGCCAACATTGAAAACTGATGTGGACTTAGAAAAGTTGGGTTTCCATAATGGAGACTTGAACCCCTTGCATAAAACCTCATGCAGACACCCTAAGTTGACAAGGGGAATGTCAATTTAGGTCCCTTCACAGATAAGCACTGGTTACAAGAAGAAACAGGTGATACAGCACAATGCCTCTGTGTGCTGATTGTCCTCAATCAGTTCTCTTCTCATTTACTCATCCATTTTCCTCTTGCACTGGGTACCCACCCGCCTAATATATTGGTTCACGGTCTCAAAACCATTGTATATCGGCACGCTGAGACACAATGCCAATCTACAGGCTCCTACAATGGTCAAAATAAATGTTCTGAGCAGAGGACTGATGGAATGGCTCAGAATTCAATAGGAGCGATGTTAAAGATCACCTTAAGTATGTTCTGGGATGAGCTGCCAAGATTGGAGGGCAAATGAGCTCAATATAATTGGTTCCCCTGCACCAGGTCACGGTATGAGAAGATCATGGTAAATAAACAGTTGAAATAGAAGATGTATCACAGATTCACCTCATGGACATTCAGGTCCCTCACTGTGTAGCACTCCATTCCAGCTTAACTCCACCCTTCCATCTCATCAGTACATTTCCCTTCTACTTTCACCCTTTTTATCCAGGTTCACGTAAATATATTACAGAATCACTTCATTTTGGAGGACTTTGAGTTATGGGTCGTGGGGCAGTGTTTCTGCTGAAATGCTGTGCATTTGTGACCATTTAGGAATAACTGATTGTGCCCCTCTTCGGACATACACCACGTCAACCTTATATCGACCCAGCAACGTGTTAATGTGGAGGAGAAGGGTGAGGAAGAACTGGAAAGACAAAAACTGAAATACCGACAGCAAAATTATCTTTAGTGAGTAAGTTACAATTTAGACAAAGACACTTCAGAAAGTTAAGATCAGCTGAAGTTAGGAAGAGAGACACAAAATGCTGGTGTAACTCAGCAGGACGGGCAGCAGCTCTGGATTGAAGGAATGGGGAATGTTTTGGTTCGAGACCCTTCTTCAGACTGAGAGTCGAGAGACAAGTAATGAAGTTCTACTTTTCAGACATGTTTCATGAAATTTCCCAACAGCAAGCTATTCTCTTCCACGGAAAACAGGCAAGGTTTGAAAAGAGCGAAATCAAAACATTATGGGTTTGAAATCTGTTGTGATATCAGCACGTAATGTAATTTCCTCTGACACTGAATCCAATCGAAATTTACTTTAATTGAATACTCCATAATATTGGTAAATGTGAATGCAAAGCACTGAGCTGAAATGAAGGCACACGTAAGACTGTATTAGAGTAATTTATTACAAATAAAAGGAGATATGCAGTAGCTTGTTCTCAACCTCACGACCTCCATCATTCAACTAATATTGAGTCAAGTATCATTGATTCCATTTGGGAGCCTGGGGACAAGAGGAATGAAGGCAAAATAAGAGCTAAATTGGATAGCGTCAGGATTTGGGCGTGGGGTTCACAATGTGCCATTAGTCCACACCTGGTGATTGCAATGAATACAGCACTCCAACCACACGCTACCATTACATTGCATGACTTTGCCATGCTGATACTAACCATCTCGTTGATCGGCTACACACATCAACAGGATATTCAATATCATATATTGCTGGAATCTATTAGAACTAATATGCATTGCATCCTTTACATGAATGCTTCACTCTGCATAGAATTGGGGAAACGTGAAGGATAGCCCAATGCATATTTTAGCCTGCAGGTCTTATTGTAGAGGTGGAACATGGGAAAGGTGTTGTATATCCAAGGAGACCGGCAGGCCCCCACGATAAGAGAGAGAGAGAAAAAGAGAAAAAAAGAGAGAGAGAGAGAGAGAGAGAGAGAGGAGGGGGGGGGGCAGAGGGAGGGGGAGAGGGAGGGGGAGAGAGAGGGGGAGAGGGAGAGAGGGAGAGACGGAGAGAGGGAGAGAGGGAGTCGCCTACTCAGGGCAGGACATTCTAGATGTCGAACCCATCTATTCCTCTCATGATTTTGTACATGCCTATTTCAAAATCCTGCAAACATTTAGGTGAGACGCAGGTTCCACCAGTCACAAACTCCAGATCTTGGCTACAGGGAAGAAACAATTTCATGGGATGCCAAAGGTTTTGGAGGGTTGTTTTCTCAGGAGAAAGTGTAAACATTTGATGCAGTTCCGCAGTGGCCAAAGGATATTTTTGCCAATAAAAAACACATGTTGCTTTGCAAAAAAATCGTAAACAGGTGGCACAGTGGCACAGCATGTATGGCAGTACTGGTTGAATGACCTGAGTTTGATGCTGACCGCTAGTGCTGTCTGTGTGGAGTTTGCCTGTGACTCTGTGGTTTCCTCCACATACTCCAGTTTCTCGTTGGTTGACAGGTTAATTGGCTGCAAGTTACCTCTCGTGTGGCACAGTGGTAATCATGGGGAGACGATGGACATGTTGGATAGAATGGGCTACGGTGAATCAATGGGCTATGGGGGAATGTAAACTATGGGAACGCTATGTGAGCTGCATTAACTCCAATGGAAGAATATAGGGAATGCTTACAACTAAAGTGAAAAGTTGCCCTTGTATAAACTGTGTCACTTTCAACACATTTGACATGTTTGTCTCTCTTCGCCATAGCACAGTGATGTGCCACGCAAGCAAGATGCTCTTTGCATTTGTTTGACTGCATTACAGATGACATCATTTTAATTTCAATGCACCATCCATTTGATGTGACATTGTTATAAAACTCACGATATATATTTTGCCCAAGGTGTAGAAGTAGCCATCAGATTAAAGGGGTAACATATCAAAGAACACATTCCCAATGCACAGATACACATAAAAGAGACAACACTTTTCTCGGTATATTTACCTTCCTAATATAAAAGTATGCCTAAAAATCATTCACAGCAATCCAACACTCATTGTTCTTCTGCTATTTCTCATTGATATGCTATCCTTTACCTACACTCTACAACAGTTTCTAAATAAACATTATCAACGCCTGATTTGACCGAATGAAGAATGATCTTGACCCGAAAAGGCACCCATTCCTTTTCCCCAGAGATGGGGTCCGAACCACTGAGTTACTCCAGGTTTTTGTGTCTATCTTGATCTAATGATTATTTCTCTTCAACTCTCTAATGCTTCCAAATCGTCAGACCGATATCCAGTGCTGAGATTATGAACAACCAAATATTATTAAGATCCAAGCTATTGTCCTTGGGCAGCCCATCAACTGTTTCCTGTCTATCAGCTCCATCCAAAAGGATTTGAGTATAGGAGCAGGGAGGTTCTACTTCAGTTGTATAGGGTCTTGGTGAGACCACACCTGGAGTATTGCGTACAGGTCTGGTCTCCAAATCTGAGGAAGGACATTATTGCCATAGAGGGAGTGCAGAGAAGGTTAACCAGACTGATTCCTGGGATGTCAGGACTGTCGTATGAACAAAGACTGGATAGACTCGGTTTATACCCTCTAGAATTTAGGAGATTGAGAGGCGATCTTATAGAAACTTACAAAATTCTTAAGGGGTTGGACAGGCTAGATGCAGGAAGATTGTTCCCGATGTTGGGGAGGTCCAGGACAAGGGGTCACAGCTTAAGGATAAGGGGGAAATCCTTTAGGACCAAGATGAGAAGGACTTTTTTCACACACAGAGTGGTGGGTCTCTGGAACTCTCTGCCACAGAGGGTAGTTGAGGCCAGTTCATTGGCTATATTTAAGAGGGAGTTAGATGTGGCCCTTGTGGCTAAGGGGATCAGAGGGTATGGAGAGAAGGCAGGTACGGGATACTGAGTTGGATGATCAGCCTTGATCATATTGAATGGCGGTGCAGGCTCGAAGGGCCGAATGGCCTACTCCTGCACCTAATTTCTATGTTTCTATGTTTCTATCCCTCTCCCTGGCAACTGTTTTGAGGCTATACTGAACATCTAATATACTTGGTGGCATCTGAACACACAACATCATTATCAGCAAGAGGACTTGCTTCCAAGTTGACAACCTCCCTCAATTCTACACTTCCCCGACAATCTGCTACTGATGTCCCACCCATGTCTTTGTTACATAGTCATAGAGTTATTCAGCATGGACACTGCGGGCAGTCATGCCTTCTGTAGCCATGTTCTTCCCGATACGATAGAACTTTATTTATCGCAGGAGGTCAACGGTCATAACAACACACACATGCAAAATACATGAAACAAATTAACTTCTCTGTTCTTTCTTCACCGCTCTTTGATAATGCTTCTGTGAAGATTTTGTGCCAAAATGTAGTACCTAGTAATGGCACTGTTGTTGCTGGGTCTACACTTGCCTTCTTGTTAGGCACGAGAATCCTACTGCACATCTATGGAGACTTCACAGCTAGTCTGAGGAAGGGTCACGACCCGAAACATCACCCATTCTTTCTCTCCAGTGATACTGCCTGTCCCGCTGAGTTACTCCAGCGTTTTGTGTCTATCTTCCGAGCGAGAGACATACTCCATGTGCAAGCACTGAGATAGTTCTTGCAAATACTACGTTACTCTGACATAACGTCAAGGGATATAGCAACTAGACATTGTGTCGTTTCTATGCCAATCCATAAAAAGTGTTTTATAAAACTGTCGGACTATTTTGGTAAAAGACTGTTCATTTCACATATGAATGGATACTAATGATTCGAATTTCAGGATGGTTTTTATTACAGTTGTGTCACAATTGTCCTATGTTTTTCCATTCAATTTTTACTGTGGTATCTATCATTTGAAAAAAAAACGGAGAATGTCCTTACCCAGAAATTAGATTCAATAGCGCTCATTCCTCAATGTATAAAAGTGATTTAGCCTGGATTAGAGAGTGCTAGCTATTATTTCCAGGTATGAATAAGTCCACAGGGAAATTGAACCAGCCACTACTTTACACAATTTGCCTCCTGTACCCAAACGCTTTCCCTCTATCGATCATGCACCTAATAATATTATAAGTCATGCACCCCCTTTTTATTCATAGCAACATCAATTGGAAACTTTGGGGATGACCTACAGTCTTTGTTGTACATTCACAAAAAGATGACGAGCACAAGGCACTGAGATCAAAGAGACATCAATTAAATGGTTTCTATTCTGACATTTATGTGTGTTGCACACACCATCAGCTAACCTATGCCTGCGAAACTCAGTACATTTGAAACCTCATGAATGACTGATCCTTCGCAGATTGCAGTCTTTTAATATGGTGCATATCAGAGCTATATACCGCAACCTCGGCATTACAGATGACCCCTCATCTTGCAACAGCAAGGGGATGCAATCAGGGCTGATGGTCGTGTGCTGATGTTCCCATGCCAACGGAAGGTGAGCATTTCCACCGCTGCGCTCCAATCCTTCCACAGTTTCTGCCGCCGCTGCAACAGGTTTTCATGCACATGGCTGTTTTGGAGAGCACGATGGCGCAGCAGTGGAGTTGCTGCCTTATAGGGCTATAGACCCGGGTTTGATCCTGACTACGGCTGCTGTCTGTACGGAGTTTGTACATTCTCCCCATGACCTGCGTAGGTTGTCTACGGGATCTCCGGTTTCCTCCCAACACTTGAAAGACGTACAGGTTTGTAGGTTAATTTGCTTGATATAATTGTAAATTGTCCCTAATGTGTGTAGGATAGTGTTAATGTGCGGGGATCACTGGTCAGCGTGGGTTCGGTGAGCCGAAGGGCCTGTTTCCACACCGTATCACTAAACTAAACTAAACTAAGTTCCTTTGAAACCTTAGATCCAGCGATCAGTAAGGGAAAAATGTGGCAGAAGAATGCTTTTCATACAAATCTGGCTGAAAATGGCACAGTTCTCTTTACAGAATATTTCTTTTCTGGATATAAAGTAGCATAGCACTGGTCTTCATGTACTACTGACCATTTCATGTTCTTTTTGTGGTAGATCTGACTGGATATCAGAAGAAGCACATGTCTAGCACCCATCTAGCAGAAAGCACAAAAGCCTAGAAGCTCTGTTTCCATAAGCCCGGGTTCTGTCTGTTTCACCTCTATCCTATTGTGCCCATTGGACGTTGTCTGTGGAACTGATGCGCTACAATGCTGAGAACTCTACTCTGTGCTCTGTATCTTCCCCTTTGCTCTATTTATTTGAATGTGACTGCATTGTAGTTATGTATGGTGCACTATATCTGATCAGTTTGGACAGCATGCAAAACAAAGCCTTTCATTGTACCTCGGTACATGCAACAATAATGAACCTAAACATAAACTGCACATTGGTGGTGAAGGTGAGATTTCTGAAAATGTTCAAGAGTAGGTTCCAGAGTAAAGGAGAAGAATCCTGTTGAACTGAGTGGCCACCATCTTGGCAAGAACCTAGTTTTCACACACACACAAATGAAAAATAAATGTTGGTGATTTTTTTTATGAAGAGCCCCCTGGCTTTCATTATCTATTTAGAAATACCTTTGTGCTAATGACATTGGAGACTAAACAACAATCAATCCAAAGAAATAACTTTAAAGTGATAGTTTATGCTTTCAATTAAAATAATTCATCTTTGCAGAAATAAATCTGGTCCTATAAAAATATTCATTTATTAAATTCTTTGCATATTTGGAAAAGACTTTGGTTTAAATAAATTGGTTCGACACGGAGAGGAAGGATTTAAAACCTGCCCTATTTAAGTTTTCGGACTTTAATTACCACTTGGTTCT
The DNA here is from genome assembly GCA_963514005.1 of Raja brachyura. The sequence continues at coordinate 43,684,361 of OY740797.1, read as the reverse complement.
GATGACAACTGCTGAACAATATGCGGCTATCTATTTCTCAAATGGTTGCCATGTACTGGAAGACTCAGACACAAGGTCATTCTGAACTACTGCAGCAAAAATAAAATCAAACAATTTCCTTTTGAACAGACGTGTTAGATTATAAAAGATTTACCCAGGCCACAGTTGTTTTTCATTTCAGAATGAAAGCAGGATGACTAAAAATGTAAAAGATATTAAAAGTTAATTTATTTTCTGTTGAAGTCCTTCAGGCAAAGATTTATAAACGTTCCGACTTCGTGTACTGAGGTTCTTAAAGAATTTCAAACTCAAATTACTCAACTGTGCAAGTGAGGCGAAACAATCAGAAACCAAAGAAAACTCACTCCACCCCATCCTCCACCCCCTTATATTACTATTTCAGCAACCTCTCCTCGGCAACTCATAGTACAAGTTTTAATTTCCGTTGAGAGACACAAAATGCTGGAGTAACTCAGTGGGACAGGCGGCATCTCTGGAGAAAAGGAATGGGTAATGTTTCGGATCGGGACCCTTCTTTAGACGCTAGTTGTGAAGTCTCGTTGGACATGCCATAGGATTCTTCAGACTCTCTTCAGCTCTCGGCCCGAAGCGTTACCCATTCCTTCTCTCCAAAGATGCTGCCTGTCCCGCTGAGTTACTCCGGCATTTTGTGTTTATCTTCGGTTTAACCCAGCATCTGCAGTTCCTTCCTAAGCTTATACTTTCACTTAACGCACTTTCCTTATGTTGAAGGCTGCATTTATTTTCAATTGAATATCTCGATAGTTACATTTGCAAAACCAAAGGAAAACAAACAAATCTCTCCTTGAGTTTATAGGAATTGGATCTTCCCATAATTTCAAAATACAAAAAAAATGTAATATAGTTAAATTAAATTTATGAAAGCAGTTAGCTAGAAAGTCATGAAACTACGGTATAATTTTGGTCATTATTCGCGATTAGCTCGTGTTTGGTCATTAAATCGGTAACTCCTGTGCTGTTGAAATAGAGCAAGGTTTCAACGTGTCCATTCATATGAACAACTGGTCAGCTACCAATTTTTACAGGTAGGGTGGATTAAAGTCAGTGATTGTAAAGTCAGTAAAGTCATTGATCACATTTCAGTGCCATCTCCCCTATATGTTGGTCCAGTTTGACTTGGCGGTACACTTAATGCAATGAGATGCTCTCATTAAACATCACCTAGACAATGATGGACAAATCCAAGCCAAATGTATTCACATTATGGTTAGGTACTGATATTTCATAACTTTGGAGAAGGGACCGTGGAACTGCTTGGCCAACAATAAAAAAATCTAAAGCTGATGGATTTGCTGTTGAACAACCCTGTAGGAGCCATTAAGCTTGTCAGTATTATTATCATGCCTGATATTTTTAGTTTTATCTTTTATCTACCTATAGTTTTGTAGGGGTGATTTGATATGTAATAGGGGTGTGTTCTTTTGTTAGAGGAGTCTGGCGCAGACTCTCATATTGGATTTTTCAGTTTGGTGTCGGAGAATGAGGGGAAACAGTTTTTTACTATGATCACGACACACATGTTACGAGACAGCATACCTTTCTTTATAGGAAGAAGCTTTTATGTGATTTATATGATGTGAATGGAACAGCGATTAAGAACGGAAAGTTATGAGTTGTTTCTTTGTTTTGTATTACTTCAATAAAAAAACAATTAATCAAGAAACGCCGCCTGGAAGAGTCATCTTTGCTGTGTTATGTGTGTCGTGAGTGCGTTAGGCTATACCTCCAAATCATCTCCAACAATTAATGGCTATTGAAGTTGGGCTTAGAGAACGTTGTTAAAAACTGCCGTTATTACCCCAAAAGGGCAATCGGTCAGTCTAGCAAGTGATTGCCAGTAGATGCATAAGTTCACCATCTTGAGCACCCCTCCTGATGTGTACATCTCTCTAAAGCTAGCACAGGAACAGTTACTGACGTGACAAATACTGGTGTGGACAACAGTGAGATATGCTATCCCCACTGAAGGAGCAGGTCATTTGTTAAGAACTTCCATGGTTGCACTTTGCAGGTCTCGTCTGAGTCTACTCGCCATGAGAGAGAGCTAGAATGGTTTGAAATCTGGGTTTAGAAGGTCTGAAGAATGGTCTCAAGTCGAAACATGTTCTCCAGGGATGCTGCCAGCCCTGCTGAGTTACTCCAGCACTTTGTGTCCTTTTAAAAGGTCTAAATGGGAAACGTGAGTCATGCTCCGTACTTACCCTGGGCTAAGCTGCCAACTGCAAGTAATGATCTGCCGCTGGACAATGTTCAGCAAGTTGTAATCAAACCTCGATTTTGTTTTTAGATGCGCAGCATGGCAACAGACCTCTCAGCCCTCCAAGTCCACGTTGACCAACAGTTCACATTAGTTCGGTGTTATCCCACTTTCTCATCCACTCCCTCCGACTTAATTCAGCCAAATAGATTCCACAGCAATCGTGCACGGGCTGACACACGCACACAACACAAGGGCTTTAATTGAACAGGTTAGTGTTTGCACAACGTAGCAATTATTCCAATTCTTTAAACATAACATGAGACAAAAATAGCTCATGAAATATGAAAAAAAAACCATGAAGGGAAGAGACAATCAAAATAGAATGCCATTGTGGAATTTGAAGTGGAACTCATAGAGGTTGCTGGTTTTATTCAGCTATACAAAGGGTTAAGAAAGATTGGAGTGACCCTAAAATTTTAATTCAGCAATAAAACAAGCTGCACCCCAACAGCGTTATAACTAGATGCCGTTTAGGTTTAACCACCCTTTCTCGCGTGCTTAGGTAACAGAAGTAGCTGTTTCTAATTCTTACGAGATGCCTGTCTGCTTCTTGTGTGCACGAAGGTCTATGCATTATGAAAAGTAGACAATGCTGCCTTCTCTCCAGCCAGCTCAATGTCTTCCAGGCAGACTGGGATTTCCTAAACAGATACCAAAGACGTTACGTTTCACTGATCAAGCACAGCAGCTGTCAAGGAAGGGTAGACTGCAATTCAAAACTTCCAGTAATCCAAATTACTCATCATCATAAGCCCTTTAAAACTAGCAGCAATCTGATTGCTTAGCATTTGAGTTGCTAACTAGGATTGGAATTAGGTGGTGACTAAAACGCAAGTTAAAGTGGGTTGGCCAGTACACATGCCTCTCAAGAAAAGGAAAGTACACTCGATTATGGCCATATCTGTTAACAGAGGCGCAGGTACACGGTGGTGCAGCGGAAGAGTTGCTGCCTTACAGCACTTACAATACCGGAGAACCGGGTTCGATCCTGACTACGGGTGCTGTCTGTACTGAGTTTGTACGCTTTCTTTGTGATCGCGTGGGTTTTCTCCGAGATCTTCGGTTTCCTCCCACACTCCAAAGACGTATAGGTTAGTAGGTTAATTGGCCTGGCACAAAAGTAAAATTGTCCCTAGAGTGGTTTGCATACAGTTATTGTGCGGGGATCGCTGTTCGGTGCAGACTCGGTGGGCCAAAGGGCCTGTTTCCCTGCTGTATCTTTAAACTAAACTAAACTAAAGAAGCTAAAGATCAAAGAGTGAGTTAACTGGTCAACAAAGTAAGGATGCACAAAAGAGTGATCCTTCTTTAGGCCTTGGCAAGACAGTGACAGCTGCAACACCATGGAGTCATAGAGCATGGAAACAGGCCCTTCGGCCCAACTTCCCCTTGCCAACCATCTACACCCGTCCCACTTGCCCGTGATTATCCCATATCCCTCAGTAGAGAATTATTGGTTCTGATGAAAGTTCATTGATCTGACACACTAACTATTCACTGAAAGCTGCCCGACCTGCTGAGTAACTGCAACGCTGGATCTCTCCAACATTTACAACTTTTCATATTTGAAGAGCGTTACCGTTGTCCCAACGTCACCCTAATATGGAGCAAAAGTATTTATAGTCACACTTAAGTGGTTCAACCAAGCTATTTCAATGTGTGCAGAAAATATAATTTCAACTATTCTGCTCAACAATTATGTAAATAATAAGATGCAAGAGTGTTCAAGTGTCAAATGTACTGGCAACTGAACAGTTAATGTTTAACTTGTTGCAGTTTAATAGGCCCATTAACAGCAATAAATATATAATAATCAATAATAAAATAAATTGATAACAGTAATAATGAGTAATCATAATAATGCAAAACTAATGTCTACAATGCAATCAACAACACAATCCATAAAATATTGTATTTGCTGAGGTAGTGGTTAGTGTTGTGCCTCAAGCTTCCTGTACCTTCTTCCCAATAATAGTTGAGAAATAAGACCATGGCCAGGGTGATATGGGTCTTTGATGATATTGGCTGCATTTTTGAGATGATTCTCAAGATGATGGGGAGGTCAGTACCAATGGTTGACCAGGCAGTGTCTAGCATTCCCGATGGCCTCTTTCAACCCTGGGTATTTGAGGAAGTGGTACAACCAGTCAGTTCGATCACACCTGCAAAAGCTCGATAAAGTATTTGGCGACATGGTAAATCTCCGCAATCTTCTAAGGAAGCAGAGGCATGGATGAGCTTTCCATTGTGAATGTATCAGTGCTGGGCCCAGGACAGATCATTAGAGGTATGCATGCCTAGCAACTTGAAGCTGTTATCCTTTTGTGCTGATTTCATTCCATTCCCGCTGCCCACGGAAATGAATTGAAGAGTTGCGTAAGACCTCTAATGCGAAAAAAAATATGTTCAGAAAGAATGTGGTAAAAAAAAATCCTGCCAAAGATGGATGTGAACACAACCCAAATTCTGTTTGTGCTTGCACTAGGGCCCTGATTCTTTCCGTGGATGTGTAATGCTGGCAACTGATAAAGGAAGTGTGGGTGAGGGTGGGACCACGAGACGGGTGGTATTATGTGAAAGAAAGGGGCAGTGATGCTGGAAGGGATGAGAATAGACGCTCATCTCAGGGTTAAGCGGGATTGCAAATGCACGCACCCAATGGACATTGAGAATGGTCCAATTCTCTTTTAGATGAGACATTCAGCCAAGGCCTTGCCTTTTCCCTTTGATAGTTCTAAAAGATCCTAAGGTGTTATTTGGAAGAAGAGCAAGAAAGCTTGTGAGTAATATCCTACAATTTCTGAAATGAATTTGAAGTAAAATGCAGAATAGCAGGGGGCAGGCAACATTTGAAAAGAGAATCCAAGTTAATACTGCGAGTCAAGAACCTTCCATCAGTTGGAAAATGCGAGGAGAAGTACTAAATTTAAACAGGTACAGAAGCAGGAAGTGAGAGAAGAGGGGTAGAACAACAAGGAAAATCTGAGGAATGGTGGAATGCAGGATAAATTGTATATCCAAGGGACAATGATGCAAGGCAATGGGGATGGTGATGGAGCTAGCAGAATGCACAAGATGGGTTTTGAAGAGCTTTAAATGAGGGTAAAACAATTGTAACACAAAATATGGCAGACACTGCAAGCCTGAGATAAAACCAGAGTATGTTGGAAATAGTCAGTAGGTCAGGCAACATCCATGCAGCAAAGGTCAGAAATAATGTTTTAGGGCAATGACCTGTACGATTTGGAATCATAAGAGATCATGTGCGAAAGACTCGTTTACAGCACCATAATAGGGGATTGGGATTGATGGGATCACTCTGACCGCTGGCATAGATGAAAGGGCCGAATGGCCTTCTTCTCTCACCCATGAAAATATTGGATAGATGAAAAATAGGCGGTGGACAAGGCAACTGAACAGGTAAATGTGGCACCAAATGACAACTACATAACATGAATGGAGAGATTGGTCAAAGGCTGCAATGAGGCTACACATTTGGTGACAATCACCAAAAATCCCATTAGACTGGGTGAAGGGGATGAATCCCCAGAATGAGAAGAATCATGAGACATGATTTGTAAATAAAGGATTGGATGAAATCTCAGAGAAACCTACTTGATGAAATACCAATTAGACACAAAATGCTGGAGTAACTCAGCGGGACAGACAGCATCTCTGGAGAGAAGGATTGGGTGACGTTTCGGTCTTCTGGTAGTTTTGGATCTACAACCTATCCTACTCACGGTGAGATTAATATGATGGTGATACTTATAATTCAGGGGGTTCCATATAATTCAGGGGGGGTTAAATTTTCACCCTCACTGTGAAATGTTTTGCATTTAATAACAATGAAAAAAAGAATTCTGAGGTGAGAAAATCTGAAAAGTGAAATTGTAATTGCTCGTCTCACACAGGAAACACCTGTTGTACCTGCAGGGGGCAGTGGGGGGGGAGAAAAATCTCAGGCCCAGGGATTCCATGCACCGTCTATCTATCAAGGCAACCACCGTTTCAATCATGAGCCATCAACGCAAACTTCAGTGTTGTTTTAAAGCTGAGGCAATGTTTTTCCTCCGTTGCCCCGACTGCCCAGTGGGATCAGAGGCCTAATTAGTGCACATGGCAAGCAGTCAAGTGGGCCGCTGTGTGAATGGGCCTGCACGGGGTATTGGTTGGCAGGCCACGCATCACGGGAAACACACCAAATGTGGAAATCGAGTTAGGAGCACAATTAGGCCTCACACCGGGAGGAGCCCGGTTACATTTCCAGAGTGACATAAAACAATCCGGAAATGATTGTTAGCTCGTTTTCAGTTGTGTAGCACTGGACGAAACAGTACAACGTGACCAGCTTCCTCAGAACAGCGTCGTGGGGATAACCCCTTGATCCAAGTTTAATATTTTACTGACTGTTGCTGGAATTTTCTGTTTTCATTTCATGCTTTGGCAACTGCCTGCTAATTAAAGCAGTATGCTCTCCAATCTGGCTCGCCAATGATGTCATTAGTACTTAAATAATGGAGAGTCGGTGAAGGACAAAAGAATGGTCATGTTCCCAAAAATAAAGGACAACATTGTTCCTAAAAATAATCTGCTGGTGGAGTTTCAATTTTAATTGGTGCTAATGGGTGTGCACAAGTTCATTCACCACATAAAATCAGAGTGTTGCCGAACGGAATCAATGGGGAAATGTTAGAACGTCCAAGTGCTGTATCACTTGACCAGTGTATATGTCATGCATTTTCATGGTGGCCAATTTATTTGCAGTAGTTTGCAGCATAATATAATCCTTCAACACGTTAGATTGGGGTTTCAAGCAATGGCTTTAAAACATGTTCAAATACCACTCTGAGTCTGCAGCATCTCGGTTTGGCTGGTTTAGACACGAGAGGTGAATCTATCTGCCAGTTCCACTGTGTAGGAAGCAATTGCAGATGTGGAGTCTGAGGAAGGGTTCAGATCTGAAACGTCACTTATTCCTTTTCTCCAGAGATGCTGCCTGACCCGCTGAGTTGCGCAAGCATGTTATGTCTATCTGCCTGATCCACTGGTTTAACTGGATCCCAAAGATCACACAGCACTAGTCGAAGAATGCCAAGTTCTCCCGGTGTTATGGCCCACATGTGTCCCTTAGCTTGTTCAATGAGAAACAAATGACTCAGTCCTTCAATCAGCGGATGGGATCCTTCCATGCATAACATGGGCGCCTCATTTGAATGCAGTCACAATTTGTGTTCAAAATAACCAATTACCAAATATGGGGCAGCAGGGTGACGCAGTGGTAGAGTTGCTGCCTTACAGCGCTTGTAGTGCTGCAGACCCAGGTTCGATCCCGCCCACGGGTGCTGTCTGTACGGAATTTTACATTAGCCCCGTGACCGCGTGGGTTTTCTCCGAGATCTTCGGTTTTCACCCACACTCCAAAGAGGTATAGGTTTGTAGGTTAATTGGCTTGGTATAACATTGTCCCTAGTGTGTAAAGGCTAATGTTAATGTGTGGGGATCGCTGGTCAGCGCAGATTCGGTGAGCCGAAGGGCCTGTTTCCGCGCTGTATCTCTAAACTAAACTAAATGACCTGTGCTGAATGAGATACAGTTAAAAGGCAACGTAGTTTATTTTATATATGGTCTTTCATCTTCCCACCAGGTTATATTTAAAGACTGTTTAAACCAGTAATTTACCACCAGGATATCAAAAACACTGTTCAAGTCAAGGGTGACAATATATGTTTGCAATACTTTTTGCCCATCATTTTGAAAGTAATGCCCTCAAGTGTGTACGCAACTCTGTCTTAAAAAATTGGCGTTATAATTGTACCGTTGCATCTCATACCTAGTAACTAGCGTGATAATTGACAAAATTTCCACCAGTACCTTCTCATTCGTGAATGCTCACATCTGTAATGTGGAAACCATGATGTCTCCCCAGCAAAATGAATCCCCAAAGTGCCACAGTTATTACTTCTATATATCATGATGTCTGGTAATCAAACCGCAGTGCAGTACTTACCAATTCCAACCATTTCTACCCCCCGCACCCAGAGAACCGCTCCTTAGTACGGAAAGTTGGGTGGCATTCAACCACTGCAATTTGATTCATTTTTATTATTGCAGCCCACCTGCTGGGTCACATATTTACTGAATGAGATCTCCCCTCAGTTGCACTTATTTGAACAACATAAACTGAAATTAAAAACTGGCTAAAATTTCTTAACAGAAAACATTAAAAGGAGCTATATAAAAAAAAATCTATGTTTTTTATTAAAAAAAGGGAATCCAAGCCCGATCAGAAGAGATGACTAGTTAGCACTCACTGAAGATAACATTAATTTTCATGAAATAATTTAGGGTACAAGTCAAAAATTATGTATTGTGCAATTTAAAAGAAACTCGGTCCTTACAGTTTAATGGCAAAGTAGCACATTTTAAAGTAATTAAATGCAAAAGCGTGCTTTTAGAAGACTAATATTTCTTTCAGAAATTCATTTATCTATCATAGCTCCCTTGATATTACAGTTGAAGGCATCGGAATGGATATTTGGAATAGTGAGGATGAACATGGAAAGACATATGGATAAGAATTCTCAGCTGACACCATTTCTTGACCTTCTTCCTGTCCCAACAAAGAAAGCTTTGAGGAAACTTGGCTTTGTTTTTTAAACCATTCAAAGGCTTCTCATTCCTGACATTCAAAGCTGCAACAATGACTTTCAGTGTTAGACAAAGATGGCAGCCAAAGTTTTTGCAAAGATTAGCATAAAGTGTTGAAATGATACGTCCGCCTTGAAGATCTGTTAGAAAATTACATTCTTTTTTAAATTCATGAGGGCAAAAAACCTTTATAATAGGCTACTTGCTAGTTAGAAAAATGGGAATAACATTAAATAAAACTTACTGCAATTAAAAATTAAAAATCTGCAATAATATTGTATCTTTGGGAGGAAACTAAAACTTTGTTCATACATGCATGGGATCATACCAACATTTCCACCAGGAAACAGAATTCTGTGCCAAATAATATATTTTCTTCTTGGACTGATCAGAGAATTAAAACATGTCACAATTTGTGAGAAAGGACAGTTCTCTAATTCCATTTCACACTTAAAGCCTTAAATAAAACCATTAATTAAACAGAAGTCATATTTCTGAGGTCGTAATATAGAAATACTAAGCCCATGTCAATGACAAGGACTCTTTAAAAAAAGGATGATAATTCCATTCATTCCATTTACTTTTCCGTTACCCATTTGCTCACAAATTATCTATGCACTCATGCATGTTGATAGGCACAGGAGTATCATAAGGTAAAGTGTTTGCTTCATCATATAAAAGAAGATAGAGCAAAACATTAAGGATATATTTTCCTTAGAATGACAACTTGGTACATTCTGCCGTGTTTGCGATTTAAAATCTAGAGTTTCACATATTTTCGCCACAGCAAAAAGAAAAGTTTAGTTTAGTTTAGAGAAACAGCACAGAAACAGGCCCTTCGGCCCACCGACTCCACGCTGACCAGCGATCCCCACACACTAACACTATCCTACACACACTAGGGATAATTTACAATTTATACCAAGTCAATTATCCTACAAACCTGTATGTCTTTTGAAAGTGGGGGGAAACCTGAGATCACAAAGAAAATCCATGCAGGTCACGGGGAGAACGTGCAAACGCGTATAGACAGCATGGTCAGGATTAAACCAGGGTACCTGGGGCTGTAGGGCAGCAACTCTACTGCTGCGCCACTTTACCGCTGAATATTTTATACTTCAAATTTCTTTTGGCCTTTATATAATTCACACGGAAATATACATGATGTACAAATTAGAGTGGACAAATATGAAAGCTGACCAGTGCAAACTTTCTACTTTAACCATTGTGTGCCCCAAAAGACTACTAGGCACTTCCAAAGCCCAGGACCATCCACCTACTGTTTGACATTTCCTGCTATTGACTGTTATATTACTACATCCATCATTCTAGCTGACATGACAGAGGTTATTGCTAACGTCACTGGTAAAAACACCCTGAATATTTAACACAGGGAAGGAAACCCTTAATTTTTAAATTGCTATTAAGCATGCAGCTCTTTGAAACTTCTATTTTAATCAACCTGGTTTGCAGGTCAAAATTTTAGTGCAGGAAGAGGAAACATTTTCTTCACAGTTAATAGAGGTGGAATCTTAAACCCTCCATCCTGATATAAACTGATCAGGTGCCTGATGATGATCATACAACATGCAAGAAATATACAGAAAGTCAAGCAGCATCTGTGAAGAGAGCAATGGAGTTAGCATAAAAAAATCAATCACTTTTTATTGGGATTGTTTTTTTTACACATATTGATTGATCGAAAGTTACAGCATAGAAACAGGCCCTTCGTCCCACAGAGTATGCGCCAATCATCGATCTTTGTTATGCTACTTCCGCATCTACTCCCTGCACACAGGAGACAATTCACAGAGGCCAGTTAACCTACAAACCCGGATGACTATGGGATGTGGGAGAAAACCAGATCACCCAGGGGAAACCCACAAGGTCACAGGGAGAACATGCTAACTCCACACAGACAGCACCCGAGGTCAGGATCGAACCCAGGTCTCTGGGGCTCTACCAGCGGCACCACCATGCCACCTGTAAAATGGAGTAGTGGACATGCCCTGTAGTTTGCCACCTCAACCTGGCTGATGGACACCAACTCAGAACCAAAAATGCAATCCTTCTTTAAACATAGAAGAATATACATTGGGTCCCAATGTTGCTATGGCAATGAAAAGCCACAAACTGAGATTGGAAGTAATGGTGATTCTCCAACATGGTAAAGGGTGTTGGGAAAGGTGTAACATTATGTTTCAGTGTCGGACTGAGAGAGATGAGGAAAGATTACCAGTATATAAGAGTACAAGGCAGGTGGGGATGGGATGTAGGCTGGAGGGGGTTAGGTGGAGCCACATGAGAGGGGTTGAAACCTGATGGGAATTGGGGACGGGAGGGGTGAACCAAGGGAGAAGCAAACCAGATGGATGGGTGAGTGTGTGTAGGAGGAATGAGGGATAGCACCAGAATGTGGGTTACCTGAAATTGGAAAATTCAATGTTCATATCATTGGTTACAAGTCGAATACAGTGCAATAAAGAATTCCGCAAGATAAACTTACAACCCTTCCTTCCATTCTCAACTATTGGAATCATAGAGCTCTATCATTAATAGAGAATCTCAGCGTAGAAACTGCCCATCATTTGTGGCAACCATCAAATGCCCATTTTTACACAGATTCTACTCCAATCAATTGCGCCCAAGATTCTACCATTCATTTACCTACGAGGAGCAATTTACAGTGGTCAATTAACCTGTCAACATTTTTGGGATGTGGTAGGAAACAAGAGCACCTGGAAAAGACTCACACAGTCCCAGGGAGACACAGTGTGTCTCCAGGGGTCACTGGGGCTGCAGAGGTCAGAGTTAAACCCAGGTCACTGAGGCTGTGAGGCAGCAGTTCGACTAGCTGCACTATTATGCTGTCTGCTTTCTTGTCAGGCCTTGCATCTGATAACAGGGCCTGGGACCCAGCCCTCTGGTTCCTGACAGTCACCTCCTGCTGTGTAGCTTCACAGTCGCTTTGCCTACAGGCCACGTCTACATTCAGTACACGTGCTGAACCAATGCTGATGATACTTGGCTGTTAACATCTGCTGCATGTCCCCTTTGGTGCCTTGAACGGATTAATGAGGATGCTGCCAGGACTCAAGGGGCTGAGCTATGGCGAGATTGGGCAGACTATGTTCCTTGGAGTGCAGGAGGATGAGAGATGATCTTAGGGAGGTATATATGATCATGAGGGGAGTAGATAGGGTGGATGGGAAGACTTTTACCCAGAGTAGAGGAATCAAGAACCTGAGGATATAGGCTTAAGGTGAGAGGGGAATGATTTAGCTGAGTATAGGGTGTGGTATATGAAACAAGTTGCCAGAGAGGGCAGTTGGTTCCATGACAACATTTAAATGACATTTGATCAGGTACATGGATAGAAAAGATTTAGAGAGATGTGGGCTAAACGCAGGAAGGTGGCAGGAGTGTAGATGGGGCATGTTGGTCGGCATGGGCAAGTTGGGCTGAAGGACCTGCTTTCCACACTGTATGACTTTATGACTGGGCACTAGATCCAGTCTCTGCCTGTGATTTGAAACAAACGGTAGCATATATTTTGTTGCTATACAAAAATAATCACATAATAACAAACCTTTTACAAAATAATAGAGAATAAGTCATTTCAAAAGTAAAATTGGTTGTGTAATTTCTTGAAGTGTTTAGTATAAAGGAAAATACTTACTATCCAAATATTATGGCACATTGAATATCACAGATTTCATCGTAAGGTACTTACAAAGTAAAGGAAAATGAATCACTGGCAAGTTTAGAGATATAGAGTGGAAACAGGCCCTTCGGCCCACCGAGTCCACACCGACCAGCGATCCCCGCACACTAACACTATCCTACACATGAGGGAGAATTTATATTTAACCTACAAACCTGTACGTCTTTGGAGTGTGGGAGGAAACCGAAGATCTCAGAGAAAACCCACGCAGGTCACAGGGAGAACGTACAAACTCCGTACAAACAAGCACCCGTGGTCAGGATTGAACCCGGGTCTCTGGCGCTGCAAGGCTGTAGCTCTACCGCTGTGCCACCGCGCTGCCCGAATGTGTCTTGAGCCAAGAGGAATTGGGAAGGGCGATTGGGGAGATAATGGTAGACCTTGATGAGACAAATGGCATAATCCTGCTCCTATCATCTATGAAGTTATGAATTTGAAGGGCATAGGGAGAATTATCAAGTAGGCTACAGGAACGGAAGGCATTGGGAATATTCGGTAAAGGAAACATATCTGTGCAGGGAGAAACTGCATGGACTCAGCAATTCAACAGAATTATCTCTCTCTTCATTGATGCTGTCTGACATTCGAACAATTTCCGGCATTTCCATACTTTATTCCATATCTGCGGTGTTAGGATTTCATGTCAATAGCTGTGGTGACATTTTGCAGAAATGGTAACAGACACATCAGATGCATAAGTGCGGTAAATGTAATGCAACTAGAATAGATCCCTCGGCCTTACATTAATTCTGAGGAAGACAATGGAAACAAAGAGCAGTCTGAGGGGCACATCTGCTGCTAAAGCTTAACAACAGTCACAATTAACTTCTCCTGGCTTGCTTTGAAGATTTTATAAAGAAAACAGTCAACAAAATCCCTATGGTTCAGTTGGACGTGATGGTCTTTTCAGAAGATCCCACATGAAAGGCTAATAATTAATTTAAAATCCTTGGGAATGAAGGATATTATGCAGGACTAGAAAAGGAACCGTCTGAATGGGAAATGGGGAGCTTGTGTGAGAGGGATGAATATCAATTTTACAAAATCACATTCCCTTCACCAAACAGGAGCTTTGGCAAGTTTGCTTCCTGAAGCTCCGACATAATGCGGATGGATTTGCCAAAAATGTGTGCCCATCTCGAGGCACGCAGTTTGGTGCAACACCAAGGATGGCACGGTGGCACAGTGGTAGAGTTGCTGCCTTACAGCGCTTGCTGTAGACCTGGGTTCGATCCCGACTACGGGTGCTGTTTGTACGTTTCCCCGTGACCTGCATGGGTTTTCGCAGAAATCTTTCGTTTCCTCCCACACTCCAAAGACGTACAGGTTTGTAGGTTAATTGGCTTGGTATAAGTGTAAATTGTCCCTAGTGTGTGTAGGATAGTGTTAATGTTCGTGGATCAGTGGTCAGTCCGGCATCAATGGTCCTGTTTTTGCGCTGTATCTCCAAACTAAAAGACCAGTCCCATGGTACGAGTTCATTCCAAGAGTTGGCCCAAGTTTGCCCTGATTCGAACTCGGAGATTTACGGTAATGGCCGCTCGTCGGTACTCGGGGCTCTCGTGGACATTTTTCATCATGTTGAAAAATCTTCACGAGTCTTCCCGTGCTTACCTGCTGATAGCGAATCTTCCAGAGTACCTGCCATTAGCGTTAAGAGACGTCCCCGAGCTCCAACGTACCCGCTATGTTCATTCTCCGTGCTTACCACGAGCTTGATTTTTTTAAAACTCGGGAGAGCTCTTGGAATGAACTCGTACCGTGAGACAGGGCTTTTAACTAAACTAAACTAAACCTTCTGTGGTGTCAGGTTTGGTCAGAGTAAAGGGACACATGTATAAGTGTGTGAGAAGGAACTGCAGATGCTGGTTTAAACCGAAGATAGACACAAAAAGCTGCAGTAACTCAGAGGGATAGGCAGCATCTCTGGAGAGAAGGAATGGGTGACGTTTTGTATCGAGGCCCTTCTTCAGGAGGGTAAAGAATAAATGCTTGAACCTACTTTTAATCCCTAAGAATTCTCTTTCTGCTGGGGACATGTGCGAGCTTGTTAAATTTGCAAAGAACATTTAACAATGGAGAAAAGCACTCACAATCCCAGTGCTATTAGGCAGACAAATGGCAAATTAAAAGCAATATAGACAAATGATGAGTATTAGTGGAAAATGCTAATGTGGCATTGGAATGCAATGATCAGCGCATAATTAACACATGAAGACTCGGAGGACCTTGGATGAACACTAATGATGTCACAACATGTGACAAAGTAAACAGGATATTTAAATAGACAGAAAGGGAATACAAACCTTGCCGTTTAAGAAGGAACTGCAGATGCTGGAAAATCGAAGGTAGACAAAAGTGCTGGAGAAACTCAGCGGGTGAGGCAGCACCA
This sequence comes from Raja brachyura, assembly GCA_963514005.1. The sequence continues at coordinate 43,669,292 of OY740797.1, read as the reverse complement.
ATGGAGCGAAGGAAATAGGCAACGTTTCAGGACGAAACATTGCCTATTTCCATCGCTCCATAGATGCTGCTGCACCCGCTGAGTTTCTCCAGCACTTTTGTCTACCATCTAATACAAACCTTGCCCCTTGTTAAATTGTCTTTAAATATATTGGATTGATCCAGTAAATATCTTTGCAAAGAAAATAGATTTTAGGAGATGAGAGGGTGGGAGGGGGTGGTAGGGGAAGGGAGGTGGGGTAGAGGGTGTGAAGGTGGGAGGGGAGAACGTGGGGGGAGAGGTGAGGGGTGAGTGGGAAGTTCGGGGGGGGAGTGGGATTACAAGAGAGAGAGGGAAGGATGGGAGGAGGTACAGAAGGAGGAGGGGGAGTGGTTAGTTATCATCACTAGCATCAGTTAGTTTATCGTCACATGTTCCGAGGCACAGTGAAAAGCTTTTGTTGCGTGCTAACCAGCCAGCAGAAAGAGAATACATGATTACAATCGTGCCATTTACAGTGTGAGTGATACATGATAAGGGAATTACGTGCAATGCAAGGTAAAGCCAGTAAAGTCCAATCAACGATAGCCCGCGGGTCACTGATGAGGTGGCTAATAGTTCAGGGAAAATAATAAATGGTAAGTATGCACAATGAGTGGCAGAGCCCAGGGGAGTGTTGTGGAGCAGAGGGATCTCTGAGTACATGTACATAGTTCCCTGAAAGCAGGTAGGGTGGGAAAGAATGCTTTTGGTACATTGGTACATCGGTCAGGGTATTATGTATAGAAAAAAGGATGCTGTGTTACAGTTGAACAAGACATTGGTGAGGCTGTATTTTGAGAATTGTGTTCAGTTTCAGTCACACTGCTGTAGGAAGGATGCCATTAAGCTGGATAAAAGGTGCAGAGAAGATTTACGAGAATGTTGCCAGGATTCCTGCAGGAGTTCGAAGGAAAGGTTGAGCCGGCTAGGACTTTATTCCTTGGAGTGCTGGAATCTAAGGGGTGATCTTATAGAAGTGTATAAAATCAAGAGGGGAATAGATAGGGTAAATGCAAAGGCTGGGGGCATCAAAAACTAAAAAACATAGGCTTACTGTGAGAGGGACAAGATTTACCAGGAACCGAAGAGCCGACTATTGTGGTGAGTACATGCAACAAGCTGCCATAGGAGCTAGTTGAGGCAGGTACTATATCAACATTTAAAATACATTTGGACAGGTACATGGACAGGAAAGGTTTAGTGGTATGTGGGCCAAACACATTGAATTTTCTCAATTCTGTTAACCCTTGCTGCCTCCTCCCCTTCCCACCTTTCCCTCAGCCCTCGGGCCCTTGCATTCCCTCTCTCTCTATCTCTCCCCCACCCAAGTCACACTAGCTTCTCATTTTCACACTACAAACAGCTTACAATGGCCTGTTTCCTTTATCATTGATACTTTTTTGCATATCTTTCATTCATTGTTCTTTATCTCTCCACATCACCGTCTCCATCTCTCGTTTCCCTGATCCCTAACCAGTCTGAAGAAGGGTCTCCACCCAAAACGTCGCCTATCTCCTTCGCTCCTTAGATGCTGCTGCACCCGCTGAGTTTCTCCAGCCTTTTGTGGACCTATAGGACTAGCTTAGATGGAACATCTTGGCCAGTGTGGACGAGTTGGGCCAAAGGGCATGTTTCCATACTGTATCACTCTAATGTAATGACTCTAAATGTTTAAATGTAATTTTTATAAATGTCAGCTTTACTACTACTCACAACTCTTCCAATACGTTCGAGTTTGTTTCCACTTTTTTGTTCGTGGTTCAACTTGGAAAAGATCAAATCAATTCATATTATTAAACCTCTTTCTTTCTTTCTAAAAGGTGCCGATTTACATTGGCGTACACAATTTCACAGTTGCCAACTGCCCTCAATTAGCCAATTTCCAAGTGAGGCCCTAGGTGGTGAGTGGTAGCAGTTCCTTTGACAGTGGGAAATATTGCAGCCCCACACCGTGCAACTGTTAAGCAGGGGTCACTGGATCAGAGGAAGGAATCCTGCCAGTGCATTCTCCCAAAAGCTTGCGACAACAGTGTTGTCCTGGCTGTGATTAAGAGACTCAGCACAAACTGTGCTGTAAATCCGTAATGACTTCAAGCACTGGGGCACCAAGAAGTTCTCCAGATTAAATATAAATAACTGGAATGTGCACAAGTATCAAAATCTCACCGCATCCATTTACTTAGTGGCTTGGCTTTGGCTGGGTGGAAATGTGAACATTTTTCAGCAGATGAAGAGTGGCTGTGGAACACACTTACTGTTTGAGCTCTGCCAATAGTTTCCTGGGTGTGCCCTATTGCTGGAATCCTAATAGATTTAGTCCAGCGGAGGAAAATAGGAGTTTGCTGAAGTTTCCCAGCATTTAGAATTTGGAAAATTGCCCTCACGTCTAGTGCGAGGTTAGACTTGACTCGGGTTCTGGGAACCTGTTCATTAGAATGGGAAATTATAGGACTGCAGGGAAGAGAGGCAAGAATAAAGTGCACTATAGTTTTAGGTTATTTGCATTCTGTTTAATGTTTTTAATTCATCGAGTGTTTTTTATTGATTTACAAAAAAAAGATTATTTAATTTTGCGATGGTTTTTTTTTGGTTGTTTTCGAATGTTACAGTGGCTTTAGATAGGTTTAAGTTCTTCAGAGGGGCCCTGAGGTAGACCTTAGTTTGGGCCCCACACAAGTGACCCCGTTATCTCACTTGAAGTCCTGCTGCTACTCAGATGCAAAGTTGAGTGATCAGCCTCCCCATTCAGAGAAGCAGGTTCAGGGGAACAGGGAGAGTGAGGGCAACAGGCCTGACAGGAAAATCCATCAGCGGGTTGCATGTTCCAATTACTTGCGTTGTTCGTAAACACCAATTTCTATTTACATCGTCCCTTTTATGATGAACATGTCCCTGTGAAGGAAAAGCAATAAGGTCGACCAAAAGCTTTTCTGGAATAAATGTATCTCCCGGTTGCTAACCACTTTAATTCCCCTTGCCATACTGACCTTTCTGACCTGGGCCTCCTCCACTGTCAGAGTGAGGCCAAACTCAAATTGGAGGAACACCACCTCGTATTTCGCTTAGGCAGCTTACAACCCAGCCGTATGAATTTTGATTTCTCCAACTTCAAGTAACCCTTGCTTTCCCTCTCTCTCTGTCCTTCCCACACCCTAGTTCTCCTATTTGTTTCACTGTCCTCCAGATTAATTTTATTGTTTGTATGCCTCGTTGTCACCTTCCCCTCAGCCAACAATGAACTGTTGTACATTTCCTTGATCAACGTCTGCTTTGATCTATTCTTTTCACACCTTACATGTTCCTTGTATCATTCCATATCTCGTTTCCCTCTCCCCTGACTCTCAGTCTGAAGAAGGGTCTCGACCCGAAACTTCACCCATTCCTTCTCTCCAGAGATGCCGCCTGTCCCGCTGAGTTACTCCAGCATTTTGTGTCTATCTTTGGGAAAATATGAAAATGTGTTCAGCTGCTGAGAAAGCAGAGTTTTAACTGACATCGGGCTATTTGAAAGGCATCTTACTGGATGTGTGATTGGGGCGGCACATTGGCAAAGGGGTAGAGTTGCTGCCTTACAGCGCCAGGGTGCTGGGTTCAATTCTGACTACAGGTGCTGTCTGTAAGGAGTTTAGTACGTTTTCCCTGTGACCACGTGGGCTCTCTCCGGTTCCTTCCAACATTCCCAAGATGTGCGGGTTTGTAGGTTACTTGAGAGATTGGAGGTTGTAGGTTGTAGGTCATTTTCCCTAGTGCGCAGGATGGAACTAGTATACGGGTGATCACTGGTTGGCGCAGACTTGGTGGGCCGAAGGGCCTGTTTTCACTCCAAACTAAAAATCTTATGGTTTGAAGATCTGTAAAATGTCCTGGGAATTGAAGCCATTTGCTCTATTACAATAAATGAAAGTTCCTTTCACTCTTCTAATAAAGTCAAAGATGTTTGCATAGTTACCAAGTGCAGTGGTTACCAAGTTCATCTTTGTGCATTACCCAAACATCTATTTAAAGGATATTTAAGAGTTCTTTTTTTAAACATTTTTGTACCGTTCTTTGCTCAGCACTGCAGTAAAAAAAACAGCAAGAAAATATTTTGAATTGTAAATGGACAAAAGTCAGTCACTGCATCATTAATAGAATTAAGGTGCATTTTTCTCTGTTGTTGTAAGTCAGGAACTACTCCAGGTCAAAGCTTCACCTGTATATAGCACTATTGGCATGTGCTTCATGGACACTGGTTACGTGCTTGACCAAGTATCTGATGTACTAAATGCTCATTAATAACTCCCTGGAGGGGCTGGGGGTGGATTCAAATCTGTTCCAAGGTTGAATTTAGCATTTTTCTCTGGGAAACCAACAGTAATTCCAGGAATTGTCAGCTGGGAACACTAGGCAGGAGCTGAGAGTCAGAGCAGGGCTAGAATTGACTTTTAATTTCTGCAGTCGCAGGACAAATATAGTACTTTTAAGGCTTGGCTGGAGGAGGAGTTAAATTTAGTTTCGCCATCAGACAACTTACAGGAGTTGCTGTAGGAAGTGTAATTGGCTCTCACGCTTGTTTGCCACTTGAATGTAGGACTTTTTGTAAACGTCGGTGGGAAGTGGGAAGAAATCTTTCAACCATCAGTATTTTCATGCGCTTGTTTTTTTGAGAGCACAGCAACGTCAAACACAGAACAGCCCACGATGTCCGTGCCAAACACAATGCCAAATTAAACTAATATTTTCTGCCTGCACATGATCCTTATTCCTCCATTCCCTGCATATTCATGTGCCTATCTGAAAACGTCTTAAAGACCACTGTTGTGTCTGCTTCCACCATCCCTTAGCAATACATTCCAGGCTTCTTGACTTCCTGGCCCATGGACTGCTTTCCGTACGAACTGGCGACAAAACATCCTCCACGATAATTCTCAACAATGGCAGCCCGCAGGCCATGTTCCTAGTCCTTTACTGCGTGCCAAATCCTGCTCGGCCTCCATTTACAAGTCTGCAGATAACACCATCGAAGAGGACCATATCTCGAACAATGATGATAATGAGTCCAGGGAGGAGATATAGAGCCCAGTAATATAGTGTCAACACAACAACCTCTCCCTTAATGTTAGCAAAACAAAGGAGTTAGTCACCGACTTCAGAAAGTGAGGTGGAGTCTACATCAATGGTGCCAAGATAGAGATGGTTGAGAGCTTCATGTTCCTTGGTGAAAATATCAACAACGGTTTGACCTGATGCAATCCCATTGCTGCTATGGCTGTGAAAGCATAACAACACCTTGACTTCCTCAGAAGGCTGTGGAAATTTGGCATAAATCAAATAACTCTCCAATTTCTATGGATGCATCAGAGAGGGATAGAAAGCATGTTGTTGGGATGCATCACACCTTTGCTTGGCATTTACTCTGCCTAAGAGTGCAAGAAATTGCTGAAAGTTGTGGACACAGCACAGTACATTTACTCAAAACAGACATGCCCCCCAACCCCCCACTCACTCAACAGACCATTTACAAGTTTGCAGATAACACCATTAAAGTGGGTCATATCTCGAACAATGATGAAAATGAGTGCAGGAGGGAGATATAGACCCTAGTAATATGGTGCCAAGTTGACAACTTATCCTCTAATGTTTGCAAAACAAAGGAGTTTCTAGGCAGCCTCCGGATTCAAGGACCACTCATCGCCCATCATTCCCACAACTCCCTTCTCCCATCCGGCAAAATGTACAAATGTTTGCAATCACAAACCATCAGACTCAAGATTGGCTTCTCCCCCCCCTCCCCCCCCCCCCTTGCTGAATCATACCCTTGAAAGGTCCCCTCGTAGTCTAAGGGATGTATTCAAATCTCCCCATCTACCTTGTGGTGGGCAGTACAATATTTTTTTAATCTGGACTTTCTTTATAGCTACATTCTGGACTTGGTTTCCCTTCTCATTCTGTACTACCTGTTGTACTCGTGTCTGGTTTGGATATAGTCATGGATGGATGATTTTGCTGGACAAATGAGTCCATGACAAATTAGTTTTTCACTGTCTCTCATTATTATCAATATGCACACACCACCAAATGCCAATACCACTCTTGTATACAAAGGTGCCCCATTTATCTCCTTTAAACATCCCCTCCTCTTATCTTAAAACGATGCTTCTTGTATTTGACATTTCTACTTTGGAAAAACGATTCTGACTGTCTATCCTCATAGTTTCCTAAGTTCCTATCAGGTTTCCCCTCAACTTTGGGCACTCCAAAGAAAACTATTCAAGTTTGTCCAACTTCTTCTCGGAGCTAATACGTTGTAATCCAGGCAGCATCCTGGTAAATCTTTTCTGTATCCTGTCCAAAGCCTCCAAATCCTTCCCACAATGGGACAACCAGAACTGTACACAATGCTCCAAATGTGGCCTAACGAAGGTTTTCAGAAGCTGGAAATGACTTCCAGACTCTTACTCAATTATGTGACCAACAAAGGCAAACATATCATCCATCTTTTGTCAGACATTCTGTCTCTCAAGTTGCTACTTGTATGGAGCTATGTACTTGAACCTCAAGATCCCTCTGTACATCAATGCGTCATGGGTCTGTCTGGGCATTAACATTCCCCTCACATTTGGCTAACCCAAATGACAACGGATTAAACTCAAGCTGCCTTTCTTCCATCCATATCCAAAACTAATCTATATCATGCTGTATCCCTTGAATAATACTTAGTTTCTTGATTAGTGCAGGATTCAGAGGTTACGGGGAGAAGGTAGGAGAATGGGGTTAGGAGGGAGAGATAGATCGGCCATGAATGAATGGACTTGATGGGCCAAATGGCCTAATTCTACTCCTATTCCTTATAACAGTCTTCACTGTCTGCAACTCAACTAATTTTAGTTTTATATGCATACGCGCTAACTTATTTTGTCCACGTCATTTATTTATATACCACAAAGAGAGATCCCGGCACTGATCTCTGGAGAACATCTCTAGTCACACCCATTCAGCCCATCAACCACTACACTTCATCTCCTGTGGGTAAACCAGTTCTGAATCCAATATACCGTCACTATAGAACCCATACGTTTTAATGTCAAATGCCTTATTAAAATCCATGTAGACAACATCCATTCCATAAAAAACTCAATCAAGTTTGTAAGACATGATTTACTCCAGTGTAGCCATGTTGACTGCCCTTAATTAGCCCATTCACTTGCAAATGCGAGTAAATCCTATCACTAAGAATCCTCTCCAATATCTCCTCTTCCACTGATGCAAAGGTCTGTGCACTGTAATCTCTCGGATTGGTCCTATTTTCCTTCTTAAAGAATGGAACAACACTAGCTCCTCTCCAGACGTCCAGGTCCTCGCCTGTGGCTTGAGGCGATACAAAGTCAACGCCCGTGCAATCTCCTCCTTTGCCTCTCTCAGTAACCTGGGACTGATCCTATCAGGCCTTAGAGACTTATCCACCTTAACGCTCTTCAAGAGACCCAACACTATCTCTTTCTTGATCTCAAAATGGCCCAGTATATTGATATACCCATACCGATCTCACCACCCACCATTTCCCTCTTCTTTGTGAATACTGATGCAAATTGCTCATTTAGTACCTTGGCTACATTCTATTATTACAAGCCTAAATCCACATCTTCCCTGAATGGTCCCACCCTCTCCCTAGTTACCTTCTTATATTTGATGTTTGCATAAAATACTTTGGAATTCCCTTTATGTTAACACAATGATCTTCTGGCCCTACTACATTCCCACTTGAGCTCTTCCAAACTTTCTTTATGTTCCTCAAAGGACCGGTCTGATTTCAGTTTCCCAAACTTTCCATTTGCTTCCTTTATCTTTCTAATCAAATGTGCCTCCTTTCTCATATTCCTTACCATGCCATCCCACAGGAGCCTGCCAGTCCTGAACTCTGATCAGCTGCTCTTTAAACTACTACCATTTCAGGTGTGGACTTACCCAATAACCGCTGCTCCAAAGTTACTCACCCTAGCTCCAGCCTAACTATATTGTAATATTCCCTCTCCCAATTTAGCACTATCCATCAAGATCCAGAGATATCCTTATTGATAACTACCTTAAACCCTAAGGTGTTGTGATTGCTGTTCACAAAATGCTCTTCCATTGGAAGACCAGACATCAGCTTAGGCTTGTTTTTCACTACAAGGCCTAGTTTGGTCCATACGTGAGTAGGACTATCCACATACTGTTTCAAGAAACCCTCATGGATACCACATTTGCCATGTCTAAGCCTGTTGCACTAAATAAATCCCAGTCACTATTTCAGAAGTTAATCGGCCACCACAACAACCTTGTTGCTTTTATGCCTTTCCATAATTTGTTTACATGGTTGTCCCTCTATTAGTTATTGGCACTGTGAGGCCTACAGTGTGATCCCATGAGAGTGATTGCACCTTGTTAACATTTTTAAGCTCTACCCAGTTTGCCTTGGTTAATGGTCCTGCCTCTGTGACCTCTCTGAGTACCACTTTGACATTCTCCCTGATTAGTCATGCAAACTTTCAACCTCTATCACAGCTGAAACAATGAAACACTGAAAAGTTGAACCGTCAGTCATGTTCATCTCACAATCAAGCCTTTGCAATGGCCGCAATATCCTTGCACTGGTCCAGGCTCTCAATTCATCTGCTTTATCCATGGAAACTGTGGTAAGTGTGTCCAGGTTCAGCTCCTGAAGGACCATGTTGGGGCACTGGAGAGGCAACTGGATGACCTCAGGATAATCCAGGAAGACGAGAGTTTCCTGGACAGGACCGACAGGACCTACAGCGAGATTGTTACACTGAAGGTACCCGGAGAAGGTACCCGAAGAGAGATGGTGGGTGACGCTGAGGAAGGGAAGGAAGCTTGGAGTACAGAGGGCCCCTGAGGATGAAAACAGGTTCACCCTCGTGGAAGCTGTCGGGACAGAAGACACTGCCATTCTGAGCGGGGGACAGGTCTGCGAGTCACAACGTGACGCTGAAGCAAAACCGAAGAAACAGATGTCAGGCAGAGCCATGGTAGTCGGTGACTATCGTGAGAGGTACAGGCAGGGGTTTCTGTGGCAACAGGCGGGATTGAAGGATGGCGTGTTGCCTCCCTGGCGTCAGGATCCAGGACGTCACGGACTGATTACAGGGCATCCTCAAGGGTGAAGGTGAGCAGCCAGAAATGGTAGTGCATGTCCGCACAAATGAAGCTGGGAAGAAGAGGAATGAGATTCAGCAGCATGACTTCAGAGAGCTCGGAATAAGGCTTAAAAGCAGGACCTCCAGTGTGGTTATCTCCGGTTTGCTCCCAGTTCCTCATGCTGGTGAGAGATAGGGGATCTGAATGGGTGGCTGAGGAGCTGGTGCAGGAAGCAGGGGTTTAGACCACTGGATCTGTTTTGGGGTAAGGGTGTATGGTACAAAAGGGACGGGTTGCACCTTAACAGGCAAGGGACCAGCATTCTGGCAGGCAGGTTTGCCACTGCTACACGGGTGGGTTTAAACTAAATAGTGGGGCGGGGAGGAGACAAATTGGAAATACAAGGGTGGAGTTAAAGGGAAAGAGAATATAGGAAAAGTTAAGAAAGACACTAGCATTAACGGGGCAGAAAGCTCACGAAGGGATAGGAGAGTATGGTCAAGTGAAATGACACCTCCAATTGTGTTGGCCGCCCGGCCAAACTGAGCAATCGGGGGAGAAGGGCCTTGGTCAGGGAGGTGACCAAAAACCCGATGGTCACTCTGACAGAGCTCCAGAGTTCCTTTGTGGAGATGGGAGAACCTTCCAGAAGGACAACTATATCTGCAGCACTCCACCAAGAGTGACCAGACGGAAGCCACTTCTCAGTAAAAGCCACATGAGAGCCCGCTTGGATTTTACCAAAAGGCACCTAAAGGACTCTCAGACCATGAGAAACAAGATTCTCTGGTCTGATGAAACCAAGGTAGAACTCATTCGCCTGAATGCCAAGCGTCACGTCTGGAGGAAACCAGGCACCGCTCATCACCTGGCCAATACCATACCTATGGTGGTGGCAGCATCATGCTGTGGGGATGTTTTTCAGTGGCAGGAACTGGGAGACTAGTCAGGATCGAGGGAAAGATGAACGGAGCAAAGTACGGAGAGATCCTTGATGAAAACCTGCTCTAGAGCATTCAGGACCTCAGACTGGGGCGGAGATTCACCTTCCAACTGGACAACGACCCTAAGCACACAGCCCAGACAACACAGGAGTGGCTTTGTGACAAGTCTGTGAATGTCCTTGAGTGGCCCAGCCAGAGCCCGGACTTGAACCCGATCGAACATCTCTGGAGGGACCTGAACATAGCTGTTAATCGACACTCCCCATCCAACCTGACAGAGTTTGAGAGGATCTACAGAGAGGAATGGGAGAACTGACCCAAATACAGGTGTGCCAAGCTTGTAGCGTCATACCCAAGAAGACTTGAGGCTGCAATCGCTGCCAAAGGTGGCTCAGCAAAGTACTGAGTAAAGGGTCTGAATACTTATGTAAATGTGCTATTTCAGTTATTTATGTTTCATGACTTTGTAAACATTTCTAAACACCTGTTTTCGCTTATTAATTCAGGGGTGTTGTGTGTAGATTGATGATAATAAAGAAGAATTTCATCTATTTTAAAATAAGGCTGTAATGTAACAAACTGTGACAAAAGTGAAGGGGTCTGAATACTTTCTGAATGCACTGTGGGGTGCAAGTTGAATCAAAAGTTTAAATTGGCACGTCTCGAAGGTAATGCGACAGTGGTTGTGGGAGATTTCAACATGCAGGTAGACTGGGAAAATCAGGTTGGTACTGGACCCCAAGAAGGGATTTGTGGAGTGCCTCCGAGATGGATTCTTAGAGCAGCTTGTACTGGAGCCTACCAGAGAGAAGGCAATTCTGGATTTAGTGTTGTGTAATGAACCGCATTTGACAAGGGAACTCGAGGTAAATGAGCCATTAGGAGGTAGTGAACGTAATATGATAAGCTTTAATCTAAAATTTGAGAGGGAGAATGGAAAATTGGAGATGTCAGTGTTACAGTTGAGCAAAGGGGACTATGGAGCCATGAGGGAGGAGCTAGCCAAGATGACAGGAAAGAGACCCTAGCAGAGATGACAATGGAACAACAATGGCAGGTATTTCTGGGAATAATACAAAAGGTGCAGGATCAGTTCATTCCAAAGAGGAAGAAAGATTCTAAGGGGAGTAAGGGGCGACTGTGGCTAACAATGAAAGTCAAGGACAGTATAAAAATAAAAGAGACGTATAACATAACAAAGATGAGCGGGTAGCCAGAGGATTGGGAAACTTTTAAAGAGCAACAGAAGATAACTAAAGAGATAATACAAGGAGAAAAGATGAGGTATGAAGGTAAGCTAGCCAAAAATATAAAGGAGGATAGTAAAAGCTCCTTTAGGTATGCGAAGAGGAAAAAAATAGTTAAGACCAAAGTTGGGCCCTTGAAGACAGAAACTGGTAGTTTATTATGGGGAACAACGATATGGCAGACGTGTTGAACAGGTACTTTGTTTGTGCCTTCCTTAGTGAAGACAGATCCAATCTCCCAGAAGTACTAGTGGCCTCCCTCTTGCACCAGCAATTTAGACAACTATGGAATTGCACCATCTTTTCTTCTTCATGCCTTGCTAACTCATGGTGTTGCTAGTAATCCTGAGATTACAAGCCTGGATGTCCTGTTTTTTTTGGGTTACCTGCGACTTACAATAAAAGGCACTTACCTTTATTTTGAAAGTGCAGTTTCTGGACTCTCTTGCAGGACAGCGCTCTTGTTCTAGTGCATGGGAGACACCCTGGTCTAACACATTAAAAAGACGTAGCTGCTTCCAATTACTCTTCTTCATTTGGATTGAAATGTACTGACATCCATTGCAAAGGGGTGCTTGCTAAATCTGCTATCACTATTGGCTCATCACAGAAGTGAGAAAGGATTTCCTCCTTCTCAATGCTCTTTCTAAACTGGATTACAATTTGGTTCTATCTGGCATACAGGAAATCTCCCTCCAGTTGCACAAATTGAATTGCTCTGCATCTGACAAATAGCATGCATGATTTAAAAATGAAGTACAGAAGCTGTTTAGCTGTATGCTTTGAGTGTTTTACAATAAGAATCTGCAAGGGATGGGGGGAAGGGGGTCAGTTTCTTTTTTTTTTAAATCGCGTTAATACCATCCTAACAAATTGGTAGGAATGCATAGCCACAAAAATAACTTGTGAGAATGTGACTTTATTTCCACGCCATTCATGTGGGTAAAATAAACAAGCACACTACTGTTTCTCAATAAGTAAAGAATTCAATACTCTAGTCCCCTTCTCTTTGGTATTCTTGTTGTATGATTAGTGTGACAAAGTGTAATTTTCAGCAAAACTTCTGCCATTGACAAAAGCAGTTTGAACACTAAGTAAAAATACTCACTGTTATGAAAATGATAGTTGGCAGAGTCCTCAACCACATCTCATCTACTCCCCACACCTCTGCTCTCATCCCCTCTCCTCCTGAGCATAGCTGGAATAGAATCCCCCTTGGTTTCCGCTTCCACCATACCAGCCTCCACATTCAGAGGATCATTTCTGCACCTTCCACCACCATCAACGAGGCTCCATCACCAGACATCTTCCCCTCCCATCTCCTTATTATTATTCCCAAGGCACCATATGCTTTGCAGCTCGCCATTCCACTCTTCCGTCTCCACCAGCCACTCCCCTTCTCACACCGTCTCCCCATGCATCTGCAGAAGATGCAACGCCTCTCCTTTTACTCCTGCCCTTCCCATAATCCAAGGAGCCAAACCATCCTTCACTTACACCTCTCCCAATCTGTTGTACAAGACTTTGTTTCACAATGTGGTCTCCTCTACGTTGGAGATATCAAACTCAAGGACTGCTTTCAGGGTGATTCATAGACTGCCACTTGAATCCCCCATTTGACTCCTACCCCTAGATATATTAGTCGGTGGCCTCCTGGACTGTTATGACAATGTGAGTTTGTGGATTAACATCACATCTTCTGACGCGGCGCATTGCATCCTTTCTGACTCAATAACAAATTCACCAGCTTCTGCTCACTCCCTCACTGCTTTTATGCGAGGCATAGATAGAACCTTTTTTTTCCCTGGATGGAAATGTCAAAGACCAGAGGTTTACAGGTGATAGAGACAAAATTTAAAGGAGATTTGCAAGGCAAGTTTTTTTACAGAGAGTGGTGGGTGCTTGGAACATAATGCCAGAGTTGGTGGTGGAGGCAGATAAGATAGTGGCAACCAAAAGGCTTATGTATATGAACATGCAGGCAATGGAGAGATATAGATCACGTGCAGACAGAGGAGATTAGTTTAATTTGGCATCATGTTCGGCACGGGCACTCTGAGCCACAGTACTGTACTCTTCCTTGTTCCAAAGACCATCTGCATCTCCTCCTTCAGCAATGCTGCCTCATCTGCTGCTATAAGTCTCATCTTTGCTCTCTTTACATGTACACTCAACCACTCCAACACGCCCCAGTCCGTCCTCTCATTCTGCGCCCTTCATTAAAATCTCTGCTGCCAATACTCTAATTCACACCAACCCATTCTCCCTGTGCCCACCTTCATTGACTTACACTGACCACCGAGACCACCAACAGGTTGATTTTTTATCACTTTTGTTCCTGATTCAAATTCTTCCATGACCTTTATCATTGTAAATTCCTCCAGCCCTGCCGATCTCTAGTCATTCTGAACTCGTCCAATACTGGTTTGTTATACATCCCTGGTTTTCACTGATTCACTGAGACAGATGTGCATTCAGCTGTCTGTGTCCTATAATTCCCTTCCTCCACTTCACGGCCCTCCTTTAAGAGACTTGTGTTCCGATTGTCTCTTGGTCTCCTCATGGGCACAAGTTTTAAATTGTAGTTGGTATCGCCACCTTGAAGCACAACTGATGTCTTACTGCATAGAAAGTCCTATAAATTCAAGGCATTGCTGTAAATTAGTGAGGATAAAAGGTTTCCCTCTTGATATTTCAAAAGCATTTTTATTTAACGTTGGACATTTAGATAAATTAAGAGAAGTATTTGAGCAAAATACCAGGAAGTGCCCCACATTGTGTTCCAGTGAGCTAAATCTTGAGAGCACAGTACAACCAGCCTCCCACTAAAACCGCCCTGATGCCAGTAAGATTAATTTTAATGTCAGTCACCTAGCAACATTAATTGCATATTATAATAAGCATAACTCAATATCCTTTTGATGCCAAATAATTAATTTAAACATTAACTCAGTATATTACATTATTAAGTCTGCAAAACTTATTAAGTTACAGAAACAGTTAAAATAATGCAGGGACAAGTGATGACAGTGTTAATGAAGCACACAATCAGACTGTGCACACTCTAAACATTACTCGTGATACATGAGTCTTCCAAAGAAATTATTTTGGTGCTGACCCATAAATCCAGGCCATCTCTGTTTTCACAAGCAAAGGACCTTTGGCTGCTTTATGGCCGGGCCCCAACTATGAGGAGTCTTGAGTCTAACTGAAATCATAATCATTACGAGGAAGGAAATTAAACATAATATCAGTGGAGAATATTTTCATAGCAGAAACCTTTTGAGGCCCATTCCAGGCCACCTCTGCCAGCAGTGTGTACTAATGTTTTTGCTTTCTGACGGGGTTTGGTTCATTATCAAATTAATCAAATCAAGATGCCCAGGGAACAAGCATCAGTACTCCCTGCATGTTTCACTGAAGTTCTTCAGCACAGAAATCACCCTTACGTGCCGGATTATTAAGAGGCAAAAGTCTGACCTCCCTCGAAAAATATTTTTAAAATACCCCAAAGTGAAAATATGAATAAAATATTAGCAATTACATACTTATTGTAATGTTTCAGGGAAACCCTTAAAAGGATTGAGTAAAGTATTTCTGCATGCACTCCAAAGACTACTTCTAAATTTTCCTGTTTTAATCACTGTCGGCACATAATTTCTTTCAGATAAACGTAGACTCAAGGAAAGAATATAAACAATGAGAAAAACCGCATGCAAATCAGAGACTAAAATGCACCAACACTCAAAGTATTGGATAACGCTATATTTGTTTTAAATAATCATTTTTAGTGGCAGCTAATATCCGTTAAGCATGTTGGTTAGCACTAGTAAACTTCACCGATGTTCCCTGAACCTGGTGCTTAAAATTATTAACATGCGCGTAGATTTTAACATGTCTCAGTTCATAAAATTAGAGAGCTGACCTCTCTCATGATCAGAGATTCCTTCGAAAGAATGCACCTTGACATCACATGATGAGTTGTCAGTAATTACTGATTCAAATCATATGTGACTGGTTGCAAGAAACTAATTTCACTTGAACAGAATTTAAGGCAGGGCAAAAAACATCAGATTTTCAAATTATTTGTAATGAGAGCTTTCCTTCAGAGGTGAAATGTTTGGTAGAACTTTGCCATGAGGTTTTCCCCCAGGACTAACCCGGCACGTGACAGCTCTGCCACTTTATTTTGTTAAAATGTATTCATTTGAGATGTCAATCATACTGCCCATCCATGCTTTGTATGCCTGGACGGGACAGTGGCCAGGCGGTAGAGTTGCTACCTTTCAGCGCACAGACCCGGATTCAATCCTGACTACGGTTGCTGTCGAGTTTGAGAATGTTGAGTTTGTACATTCTCCCTGGGTTTTCTCCAGGTGCTCTGATTTCCTCCCGCGCTCCAAAGACGTGCAGATTTGTAGGTTAATTTGCGTTGGAAAAAATGTAAACTGTCCCTAGTGTGTGGGAGAGTGTTAGTGTACAGAATGATCCCTGGTCGATGTGGACTTGGTGGGCCGAAGGGCCTGTTTCCGTGTTGCATCTCTAAAGTAAAGTCTTAAAAGGCTTAAAATGTGCAGACAATTAAGATTCGACCATATGGTGGGTCTGGAGACACCTCTCAGTAAATCATATGCTTGCAAACAGCAAGACCTGAACAGTTCAGGCAGGGGT
Organism: Raja brachyura; assembly: GCA_963514005.1. The sequence continues at coordinate 43,653,292 of OY740797.1, read as the reverse complement.
TGGTAGATGGCAAGTAACATTTAGTGCCATAGAGTCATACAACACAGAAACAGGTCCTTGGGCCCATGTCGACCAAAATGCCCAATGTACACCTTCCCATTTACCCATCCCTCTAAATCTTTCCTATCCGTGTACCTGTCCAAATGCTTTTTATATGCTATTATAGTTTTAAATGCCTCAACTACGTCATCTGGCAACTTGTTCCATGGACTACCAAATGTTGGTGGAAAATGGTGCTCATAATGTTCCTATTAAATTTTTCCCCTCTAGTTTTAAACCTATGCCCCCTAGTTCTTGATTCCCTCACCATGGACAAAAGACCACGTAGATTCACCTTATCTAATCCTCTCACAATTTTATACATTTCTGAAAGACCACCACCTAGCCTTCTGCACTCCTGCAAGGTATAGGGGTCTAGTTTGCCCAACTTTCCCCATAGCTCGAATGTAGACACAAAATGCTGGTGTACCTCAGTGGGTCAGGCAGCATCTCTGGAGAGAAGGAATGGGGGACATAGAAACATAGAAAAATAGGTGCAGGAGTAGGCCATTCGGCCCTTCGAGCCTGCACCGCCATTCAATGTGATCATGGCTGATCGTCCAACTCCGTATCCCGTACCTGCCTTCTCTCCATACCCCCTGATCCCTTTAGCCACAAGGGCCACATCTAACACCCTCTTAAATATAGCCAATGAACTGGCCTCAACTACCCTCTGTGGCAGAGAATTCCAGAGACTCACCACTCTCTGTGTAAAGAATGTTTTCCTCATCTCGGTCCTAAAGGAATTCCCCCTTATCCTTAGACTGTGACCCCTTATTCTGGACTCCCCCAACATTCGGAACAATCTTCCAGCATCTAGCTTGTCCAACCCCTTAAGAATTTTGTAAGTTTCTATAAGATCCCCCCTCAATCTTCTAAATTCCAGTGAGTACAAGCCGAGTCTATCCAGTCTTTCCTCATATGAAAGTCCTGACATCCCAGGAATCAGTATGGTGAATCTTCTCTGTACCCCCTCTATGGCAAGAATGTCTTTCCTCAGATTTGGAGACCAAAACTGTACGCAGTACTCCAGGTGTGGCCTCACCAAAACCCTGCACAACTGCAGTAGAACCTCCCTGCTCCTATACTCAAATCCTTTCGCTATGAATGCTAACATACCATTTGCTTTCTGGTCAAGACCCTTCTGCAGACTGATGTCAGGGGAGGGGGCGGGACAAAGATAGAATGTAGTCAGAGACAGTAAAGACTAGTGGGGGAACTGAGAAGGGGAAGGGATAGAGAGGGAAAAGTAGTTCAGCACCTCAAGTCCTGGCAATATCCTTGTAAATCTTTCCAGCTTAATGGTATCTTTCCCATCGCTGGGTGACCAAAACTGAACACAGTACCCCAAGTGCAAGCTCACCATGCAACCTCACCAATATCTTGTACCACAGTAACATAACACCCCAATGTCTACACTCAGATGCAAAGCATCCATATCTATAGTTGAGATCTTGGTGATACAATGGGCTAGACATTAGTTTCTCAAAAGAAGTTTGTAGAAAATTAAATCTAGGCTATTTAAAATACTCGAGCAAAGCATAAATTGCTGGAGGAACACAGCGGGTCAAACAACATCTGTGGAGGAAAAAAAAGAGGTGACATTTTGAATCAGGCCCCTTCTTTGGAAACGTCACCAGTCCATTTTCTCCACAGCAGCTGCCTGACCCGCTGAGTTCCTCCAGCATTTGTGTTTTGCTCAATGTTCCAGCGTCGGCATTTCCTTGTGTCGTCCATTTAATTAAAAGGCTTCAACTGTTTCCATTGAAGACTCTTCCAGGGCAGACACAAACCATTGCTACTGCATCGCGATTCTGCTGATAACGGACGACCAATTGGCAAAGGGTCACCCTGATAGGCCCAAGAAGGTTGCGGAGAATGGGAGAAAAATGCACTTTGTTGGATGCAGTGAATGTTGTTCTGAGGTTCAAGCTGATCAGACAGAATCAAGCGAGTTTTACTACATTCAGCTGAGCTGGATTAACTGATTGGCATCAGATGACTGAAATTGAAAGTCCATCAACCTTCAGTATTAATATTGCTCAACTTGAAAAACTGAAATCACTTGGGGAAAGAAGGTTAAAACCGGATTCAGAAACCAAGTGTCTGAAACCAAGTTTGTGAACTAGCAAATGTTTTGAGGAATGTAGACGAAGGCACTGTTGTATGTGGGATTGTCCCACCCCTCTAACCAAGAGTTTGGTACAAATTGGGGCAGAGCTGCTATACTGAAGTAATCTGATGCCTGTACTTACTTATGTGGCTGTCCCACTTGGGCGACCTAATTGGCGAGTTTAGAAAAGTTTGAAAAAATGTTATGTTGACGACCTCCTTCGAATAAGTAGAAGACCAGCTTCGACTAGCTACGACTAACTTTGATAAAATTGGACGACCTCCTTCGACCTCCCTTCGACTATGATGAAAACGATCTACGACTACCTTCGACTACTCTCAATTAACTATGACTAACATGCCGAGCTACTGCGACCTACTACGAATAAGCCTACGAGTAACAAAAGTATCGATTTTTTCCATGGCAACCTTTTTTTACTCGCAGGTATTTTTTAACATATTGAAAAAAATACCGCGACCTAGCTGGGGCCTCGAGTACGCGGAGACCACTCTCGAGTATGAAGGAGAGTTACGAAGACCTCCCACGACCTCGTGTCCACCATGTTGCGAGTATGATTCAAGGGCAAACTCGCCAGAACTCGCAGTTTAGGTCGCCCGAGTTGGACAGGAATCGTGCGTAGCACACAAGGTGCTGGAGTGCTCATCAGGTCGGGCAACATCTGTGGAAGATATGGATAGGTGACATTTTGGGTCCAAAGAAAGATTCCAATGGAAAACGTCACCTAGCCATCTCCAAAAGAAATACTGCCTGACCCACTGAGTTATTGTGTAGGAAGGAACTGCAGATGCTGGTTTGTACTGAAGCTAGACACAAAGTGCAGGAGGAACTCAGTGGGTGAGGCAGCATCTCAGGGGAAAAGGAATCAGTGACCTTTCGGGTTGGAACCATGCTTCAGATTGAAAGATGGAGAAGGCCAAAACAAAACCCGGCTGGCAACAGATGACCTCAGGAGATGAGTTCAGGAAGGATGAAGTCCATATTGTCCCATTGTTGGCCGGGGAATATGTGCTAACGACAGAGATACAAAGATGCGAACAGTGGTACTAGCCGGACAACTAGGATGGGGCGGAATAGAAAGACGGGTGGGGGTGGGCATAGTAATGCAAGAGTTGTAAGCTGCCCAAGTGAAATATGAGGTGCTGTTCCTCCAATATGTCTGTGGGTTCATTCTGGCAGTGGGGGAGGCCCAGGACGGAAAGGTCAGTATGGGAATGGGAAGCAGAATTGAAATGTTTGGCAGCCGGGTGATTACATAAGCCAAAGCGGACTGTGCATGCGTGATCAATGAAATAATCGCCAAGCCTACGTTTGGCCATGCCGATATATAGGCGCCCACATCAGGAGCCCAGATAGGTCACCTATTCCTTTCCTCCAAAGATGCTGCCTGACTTGCTGAGTTAATCCAGCATTTTGTGTCTATCCACTGAGTTACTCCAGCACTTTGTGTTCTAAGCCTGGGCTTACGTAATGTCTTCACACTTACGATTTCCACCCTTTACGCAATGGCTCATTTTTTAATGTTGTGTTGATTTACATGTCCCAGCAATTTTACTACAGTGTCCACTTCTTCAGAATCTCTGCAAATTCTTCGAAAAGCCACTCCCAGATGGAATAGAAAACCAACCCACATTAAATGCCTTGATCAGTTCTATATGCTTTATTCAAGGTGTCCAACTGCAACAATAACACCGGCATCATTCACAATCAAAAAAATAGTTGCAGTTGGATGTAAAAAAATATTCTATGCCACCACATGAAGAATGCCAAGGGAGTTTTCAGGAGCAAAAAAAAAACATTTATTTCTCAACTAAAACCATTAAAGACATCAAAATAACCCATCATTTGTTTCATTGTCTTTTGTGTGCCCTTGTGGTGTGCAGATCCTTTGCTAGAGTTGCCCGCTGCAAAAGTGACTACACTTCAAAAAAGTGCTTTAGGACAGCTGAAGAATTTGCGTATTCTTCCATCCTTATTGCTGTGAAATAATAGTGGGATCAAAACTCAACCATCTGTCAAAATGCTTAAATAAATGCACAGTTAAAACACTTTGGCAATTGAGTCATTTTTCAGATCTACCATTTACACTGTTTTAAAGATATAGCTGTTCCCAAATGAGCAATTGTCCAGGCTTTCTTTTCCATTTCCAATTAGGACATCTGTTAAATTACATAGATTTTATAAGCTTGAATTGCTGAGGACAGCACCAAAAGTGCCATGTCATAGCTTGTCACAGGGGAAATATATTTAAAAAGGCCACCACATTTCTCCCCAAAGACCACATTGAGCTTGGAACTCTTTGACGATCAAACATTCAGAACAGATACGTTTTGGACTGGCAAGCATGCACAGTGCATGGAATCATAGAACCAAACCTTGTTGGGATTCCCTAGAAGTTCTGTTGGTGAATTGCCTCTCAGATTCTGGTGTCTATCTTGATTTTAAAGCGGTTTGCCGGGAATAAAATTTTCGAAATAACAAATATTCAGATACACTGAATTCAATGTTACACTTTGGCACTGCATGCTTTTAAATGATATCTTCCATTCTGCTTTTCAGTATCACAACCGCAAGTCTACTCTCAGGAAATTAGCTACAGCAACATGGCTTAACAAGCTGCTCACACTTGGAGACCAATCGATTATTTCCAACCTTCAACATTATCATTTTACCATTTCCATTTAGTACTTTTTCTATTTGCCAAGCACCTCATGCTTATGCTCTTCAAATGCATTCATTTGGGCCAATAAGTCATTAATTTCGTCATGAGACCCAATTTCTGGCAATATCTATGTTCACTAGATGGCTGATTCTCTAAGTGCTGATAAGAAAAGGGAAGAGTGGGATAATGCCGTCAGTTTAACATCATAAAACCTTCTGTTATTGGTAGAATTATTGCTTGCTTTTCATTAAAAAACTTTATTTTTAACTTAAATGTTTCATATACATTAACATTGACCACATTATCCTGCACCAATGATACTCCTTATACACGAGGTGGTTCTTTCTCACACAGGTGGTTAGTAATGTTTAACTGTGATCAGTTACAGCTTTATAATTGTCTCAAGAGTGATGGTATATTATTTTGCATGCAAGGAACATCCAGTTTAAATATGCCGCTGTTGTAATTATTGGCATTGATGCCAGTACCAGTGGAAGTAAGACAAGGGTAACAGAAGCCTATTCAAGGTCCCTTCGTGGATCAGGAAGTGGGAATAACAAATGAAATAATGTTTACGGTTTTGTAAGAAGATTTGTTTTAAAAAGATGAGACGATTACCTCACGATTGGTTCTTATTTTTAATGTGCTCGCCGTAAAAGAAATAAAATCTACCATAGTGTTTAAATTGATTTATTCCCTTTAGAATCTACATCAAACATATTCCACTATCTGAAGTATTTTGATGAATTAACTCGTGTCAAGAAACAATTTTCTTAAATGAGTTTATTAACCTCCAGACTTTGGCAGGTCAGTGAGAAAGGATTGGACTAGCTCTGCAAGACTCGTGTTAAAAACCACTGGGTACTTACCAGTCTCAGCAGCAGGACACTTGCGAATGGTGAAGATCTGCCCAAGGTCATCATCGTCCTCTGGCAAACCCTTCTGCAGCCGCTGTAGTTTGCGTAGGCTCTCGCTGCGTTGGTGTTTCATGGAGCGTACGTGCTGGATCAGGTTAAGTTTTGCCTTGGTCGAGTAGCTGCACAGTGAACAATGGTAGTAACACGCCTCGGTCTCCACCGTGTTGTCGTGCTGCTGCAAGTGCTAAGGATGCGAGAGGAAAAAAAATTGTATTTAAAATCACGCAAAATATATCACATATTTCTTTATGCGTTAGAAACATGTTTTCCCTTTTTCTACAAAAGACCCTTCACTGTCCCCTCATGGGAATGGCATTGAGGTACTGAGATTACATTTCCACACCAATTCAGCTCATGAAGCTAGACACAAAAAGTCAGAGTAACCCAGCGGATCGGGCAGCATCTCTGGAGAAAAGGAATAGGTGACGTTTCGGGTTGAGACCCTTCTTCAGACCCTTCTGAAACCAAACATCGCCTATTCCTTTTCTCCAGAGATGCTGTCTGACCCGCTGAGGTACTCCAGCTTTTGGTGTCTATCTTCGGTTTAAACAAGCATCTGCAGTTCCGGTCTACACCACTCAGCTCAGGAAGCAACTTCCTTTCCTTATTGCACAGACTGAACAATATGCTACTGCAGTTGTACAGGGTCTTGGTGAGACCACACCTGGAGTATTGCGTACAGTTTTGGTCTCCTAATCTGAGGAAGGACATTATTGCCATAGAGGGAGTGCACAGAAGGTTCACCAGATTGATTCCTGGGATGTCAGGACTGTCTTATGAAAAAAGACTGGATAGACTCGGTTTATACTCTCTAGAATTTAGGAGATTGAGAGGGGATCTTATAGAAACTTACAAAATTCTTAAGGGGTTGGACAGGCTACCTGCTGGAAGATTGTTCCCGATCTTGGGGAGGTCCAGGACAAAGGGTCACGGCTTAAGGATAAGGGGGAAATCCTTAAGGACCGAGATGAGAAGGAGTTATTTCACACAGAGAGTGGTGGGTCTCTGGAACTCTCTGCCACAGAGGGTAGTTGAGGCCAGTTCATTGGCTATATTTAAGAGGGAGTTAGATGTGGCCCTTGTGGCTAAGGGGATCAGAGGGTATGGAGAGAAGGTAGGTACGGAATACTGAGTTGGATGACAAGCCATGATCATATTGAATGGCGGTGCAGGCTCGAAGGGCCGAATGGCCTACTCCTGCACCTAATTTCTATGTTTCTATGTTTCTAATGCTGCCACATTTTTGTGTTTCCCAAACAAAAGCTGATAATCACAAAAACAGGGAGTGTCTGTGCGCATATTCCCACTTTCTCTATTCGTGAGTGGGATATCTCTACTACAGCCTCCATACTGAAGTGTTTATTCTAGACTCTAGTGACTAAAGGGCCTGTTCCACTTGGGTGTCATTTGCGCGACATTATTTATGCGTCACGATGCGCGCGTGGTGCGCATTACGCACGCATGGTGCGCGGTGATGTAGGCAGGGTCGCAAGTGGCACCCCAGGATTTTGGGATGTACAAAATCTTCGTACATCATCTGCGTGATGTGCAAATGATGCCCAAGTGGGACAGGCCCTTCAATTACAACACGATGAACAACTTGTATTCACATAGCTCATTTAATGCAACGAAAAGTCCCCAGGTGGGTTCCACAGCAGCATTATCAAACAAGGTCAGCATGAGCAGATGAGTAGAGGTGACCAATGCCTTGACCAACCAGAGAGTTTTTAATTAGCACCACGAAGGCACGGGGAAACCTGTCCAGAACTTATTGCCTTTGCAACAGAATCTGCGGACATCAATGATGTAGCTGTTAAAATTGAGGGATTATCAAGACATTGGGATTGCAAAATGCTTGCATAATGGGAGGGGATTTTAGAGAGAGAAGAGGACAGAGTTGAAGACGTGGGTGAATCGACATGCCACTTAACTGTGCGTCAGCAAAATCGTGGTGACGGATGAATGGGATACGGTGTGAATGAGGGCACAGAACCATGTGTTCACAGAGCATGTGTGCATAAGAGCCGTTGAACCCATTGTAAGTAGTCCCTGGATTCCCCAAGGGGATTGAAATAAACTGGAGCCAGACCCTTTAGGTAATTGACATACAGTTTTGTTTCGTAAGGGCAGTGACTTCTTCCACCAAAACACTGCAGGTATTGAAAGTGAAATTTAAAAGCTGAGATTAACTCGTCTAGTTCAGTGTGCGCAGGAAAGGATATTCCATTGCAGGTATATCAAAAGGAAAAGGTGGGTGGAAAGAGATGAGTTATATACTGTATTAGCTGTGATCTAACTGAATGCGTGTCCATATTCGTGGGGCTGAATAGGCTGCTTCTCTGTCTATGTTCTGACAAATTCCATGTGGCCAAGCTGCTTACTTGGATGTTACTGAACCTCATCCAGCCAACGGGTGGAGGGAAATTAAGTTATAATTTTTTTCATCCCTTAAACTCATCGGGTTTCCAGAACAATTTTTGCCAGCAAAGTTAAATATGTTTCATTGACAGTTGTCTCGATTTCCTAAATGAATTCAACTTTGTACGTTACTTGGCCCTTTATACTTTGAATTTTCCCTCTCTCGACTTTTGACTATTTTCTGCTGCTGTAGTCAAATACCCTTGGCTTACTCCAAAAAGCCAGACTACCTTCTATTCCATCGTACTTCAAGTAAACACACCGCATTTATACTTGTTTTATTTAGATTTCTTTTCAACACTAGCCCTAGAGTGTCCCTGTGTCCTCTAATAAGGGGTCTCTTTACTATGTGAGGACCCTACTACATTAGTCCTTTCTGAAGGTTCAGTACTCATCAATATTCAGGCTCTGGCCTTTCCGTCTCCCTTTACCAGACCAAGCGACCAAGGGAACGTTGTATTCGTCAATTTTAGGTAACCTCTAATAATCCCCTTCTCCATTATCCCCCACACCCCCTACTCTCCCCCCCCCCCCCCCTCCTGTTCCCCTACCTATTTCTCCGTTCCCCTCCCTCCTCCATTCCTTCCTCTTGCTTCACAATTTGCAACACCTCCATCAGTTCAGCTCAGTTTATCTCTGGCCTTTGTTCCAACTATCTGCCTATCACCCCCCCCCCCCCCCCCTTTATATATATCTACCTATTACCTGCCACACTTTGTCCTGCCTTTTCTCTCTCCCAGATTCTCTCCCCCCCCTCCTCTCCGCAATCAGGCTGAAGAAGGGTCCCATCCCGAAACGTCACCTATCCAAGTTCTCCAGAGATGCTGCCTGACCCGCTGAGTTGCTCCAGCACTTTGTGTCTGTCCTCAAGGCACCACATTTACCAGCTGGTCCATCACCTCACTGTTTAGTTTAATGTTCCTAATGTCCAACAACTTTATGTCAAGTTCCCCTTTCCAGCCACCCATGACTTGTTAGTTCAGGTCATTATCATTTCCAGACATCCTCATTGGGCTATCGGTCTCATCATTACCCAGTCAAATATCTGATGACTTTCAGGTGTTTGGCCTGAAAGTATGCAACGAGCTGCCACTAGTGCCTTTCCCTCATTTAACTGTGTCCCAAGTGAGTTTGTCTTCCCTGAGGCCTCTCTGATGTTGTGACTTCCCTGGGCCTTTATGCTTATTGTTAGACAGCTCCACCTCTGTGCAGGCATCACTCACTTCCCAAGCATTTATACCTTTGAGAGTTCACATGTGTTCCTTCCCCTTGCTGATTGTCATAGAGTCATACAGCATGGAAACAGCCCCTTCAGCACAACCTGCCCACGCTGGCCAACATGCTCCATTTACACTAGTCCCACCTGTCTGAATTTGGCTCCAAAACTATCCTATTCATGTACCAGTCCAAATGTATTTTGTACGTTGTGATAACACCTGCCTCAATCAATTCACCTGGCAGCTTGTTCCATACATCCACCACCCATTGTGTAAAAAGGGTGCCCCTCGGGTTCCTATCAAATCGTTCCCCCTTCACCTTAAACCTGGGTGTTCTGGGTCTTGATTTCCCTTCGGTTAAGAGGCTGTGCATTGACCCTATCTAATCTCCTCAAGATTTCTAACATTTATGTATAACCTACTCCATCCACTCTTTCTTTCTACATTTCTGTTGCCCTTTTCAACTCACCCTTGAGAAGCGGGCATTGCTGGCAATGGAAGCGTTTTTTAGCTCATTCCTTGATGACCTCAAATTACAAGTCATCCATATTGGCATAAGACTGGACTTCACTTTCACTTAGACATTCAGCAGCTCTCATCATTCAATATAGTGGTAAGTGCATGTTTAATATTGGTTCTAAATTTGACCTGCAATGGAATCAAATTTTGGAAACAAAGTATACTATAAAAAGCATTGACATCACCAGGAATGTATTTTGGGTAACATGGGCAGATAGCAATGTGACATCAGCAGATTTCCTTTCTTTAAATATATTGGTGAATCAATTAAATTGTTATTAAGAGTTACACTAGAGAGTGCAGATGCTGGAATCTTCAATAGCAAACAAATTGCTGGAAGAACTCAGCAGGGCAATGAGCATCTGTGGAGGGAAAATGGACAGGCAACGTTTTGGGTCGGGACCCTTTTTCAGGCTGATGGGAGTAGAGGGGAGATGGGTGGTACAGAGAGGTGAGGGGAAGGGGTGGGGCGAGAACTGGCAAGAGGTAGGCAGATTCAGGTGGGATGGGGTTGTTTGGCATATGAGTCAGGTAGGAGACAGGTGGAAATAGAGATGGGTGGAGATAGTAACCAAGGTGGGAGGTGACGGAGAAGCGACAGGTGCAGATGTGGAATCTGACAAGAAAGAAAGATGGGAAGCGATGTGTGGAACCAGTGGGAGTGACGGTGAGTGGAAGGGGAGTGGGGGAAGATGGAATATATGGAGGGGTGGAAGATGAGTTGAATGGAGGAAGGGGGAAGGAATTGGGTGGCGGGGGGAGAGGAGAGTGGACAGAAAGCTGTACGCAGTGGGGTGTGGAAGAGAAGGTGAGGTTCATTGTTCATTTCCTAACCAGGATTTAGTTTATAATTCAACATGGCCTTCTGTCATCACATTATATATCCTCTTTTTTATCTCCAAAGTAAATCTATTTGGTATATATACACTAGTGCAAACCTTTTATCCTTTTTATCCTCACCTCAGTAGTTTGATCACCCACCAAGCTGAAGCATCTTTTAAGCATTTCAAAGTCCACCTTATTTATACAAAGTAGGTGCAGTAATGATCCACCTATCTACGAATCCCATTCCAGTCTGCCTGAAATTTCCTAGATATGTATTTCTCATCCGTGACTTTAAGATTGTGGCCTGAAATTATTTTTGAAGGGTTTTGAATTTCTGAAGTTTGATTCCATATTAAATTTTAAAGGAAAGATACAAATAGAAGGTGTCGCAATGCAAAGAGCAGCGGAAATATGCAAGAGGTGAGAGGGTTAAGAAAGGTCTGTCCATATGCTTACAGGCATTTTTGGACTTCAATGCATAAGGAAACTGGTGTTAGAACATATGACAGTACAGCACTAGAACAGGCCCTTCATCCCACAATGTCTGTGCCATCACAAACTCTTATCTGTCTGTACACGATGCATATCACTCCAACCCCTGTACATCTATATGCCTATCCAAAAGTCTCTTCAATACCACTGTGATATCTACCACAACCACCACTCACCATCCTCTGCACCACTTCTTCAAAATGTGCCCCTCTGGCCTCAAACCAATGGCCTCTAGTATTTGATGTTTCCATCCTGGGAAAAAGGTTCAGACTGTCTACCCTATCTATACTTTTCCTAATTTGATATACTTCCGTCAGGTCTTCCCACAAACTCTGGCATTCCAGTAAATGATGCAAATCTATCCAACCTAATCTATTAGGACTCCCTAATGCAGCCTGACCAAAGTCCTGTAAAGCTGCAACATGAGTCCCTGACGCTTATACTCAATGCCCCAACCTATGATAAACAAGCCTACCATATGCCTTCTTTGCCACTCAACCTGTGCGCCACTTTCAGCGTGTTATGGACTTGGACCCCAGATTCCCTCTGCACATAAATGCTGTTGAGGGTCCCGCCATTAATTGTATATTTTCCCCCTTACATTTGACCTCCCAATGTGCAACACCTCTCACTTGCTCGGATTACATTTCATCTGCCATTTCTCTCCCATTTCTGTAGCAGATCTATATCCCAGAGTGTACCTTCAACAGCCTGATTTGCAAGATGGGAGGTTAGTGAACAAAATGTGGGGAAGACCCAAGCTTATCCTGAAATAAAACCATAAGAAACAGTTCTACTATCACCTGTTAATATTCAACCAACAGAAATCTACTGAAGCTATTTACCACAAACCACAACTTTTTCTGTCAAACTAATTCAAAGACTCTGAAGTCAGGCAATTTGCAAGATGCAAATTCTAATCTAAGACACATGACAGATTTGACGTGCCAATACTTTGAATACTCGGCTTATTCATAAAAAAATCTCTGGGAAATGGATGTATGGGATACCACAAAACATAAATTAGCAAAAAAAATTAATTTAGAATATTAACTAAAAAGAAATGTCTGCCTTTCCATGCCAGCATTATGAACGCATGAAAGCTTCAGTACGTCAGTACCAAGAATCAATATTCCAAACTACACTGGCCAAGAAATACTGAAATATTTAAAATGAGTCCCACTTCAAATCAACTCAAGTTTTCTTTCACAGTTTCTGCTAAATTTATTATAGTTTACTTTAGCATAGAGATACAGCGTAGAAACAACTGCACCGACCAGCGACACTGCACATTAATACTATCTTACACACACTGGAGACAATTTACACTTATACCAAGCCAATTAACCTACAAACCTGTATGTCTTTGGAGTGTGGGGGTAAACCAAAGATCTCGGAGAAAAACAACCCGGTCACGGGGAGAACATACAAACTCCGTACAGGCAGCACCCGTGGTCGGGATCAAACCCGGGTCTCTGGCACTGCAGGCGCTGCAGGCATCAACTCTATCGCTGCACCACCGTGCTGCCCTAATTTGTTAGATTTGTTTCCAAAGTTTGGGAAGGTACTTATTTCAAACTGACTCAATGGCAAAAATCATAAACCAAAGTGCCCATTTTAATTCCTGCCGTAGTACATCGATCGAAACTCTGGCTTTTAAAAAAAAAGATCAAATTGCTGTTTGGTAGGTGAGCATGTGAGGATTGAAAGGGGCCAGGATAGAAAATTAAGGCTATCACACCATCTCTAAATAAAGTAGTTTCGAAGTAATTTCCCTGCCACTCATACAGACCTCTGTTTAGCCACATTTTGACTAACAGCAACAAGCTAATGAACAGTCCATCTCATGGGCTGGAGCAATTTATTGGTAATTGGTAAGCTCGAAGTTGGGAAAAAGTGAAACAGTTACTGCTCTGACATTGACCAGTTATTTGTAGAAACAGCGTCTTTGGGGAAAAGTCTAAATAATACATAAGAGTATCAAGCTTCCTTCTGGAGGTGAAGAAACGTGTTGCAGGAGCCGAACAGATCGATCAACAGGCCATTGGTAAACTAGGCAGCTACGGTGTGTGGCAGAAGCCATGCAGGGAAGGGAAGATTCAAGCGCTGGATTTTCTTTACTTTGAAGAAATCTGACATCAATGTGTTCCAGACTTTATCTCCGCATAGCCAAACAAGACACAAAATATTAACATGTATTCATCTAGCAAACTATGATACTGTCATTAGTTTGAAAGATAGCAAACTGAACTTTAGATCATTTTCAGCCTTTTCAGACCTACTCATAGCTGGCTAATAAGCCTAAATATTTTGTCATCAGCTTCTCAATGTACAAGAACTATTAACGATTTAAGTATTTCAAGGACAGCACTTAATTTTATTACAATTCTCTTTAAAGGGTTAGTTTCAGAATGTCTGCTTTGATCTAACACATCTATACTCGTGTTCATCAGCAATTACTCAGCGCAGCATCCCATAAACATAGTGGTTATAGTTTGCTCAGCCCAAGACCAGCTTCAGGCACAGCTTCCCTTTGAGCTGCACACGATGTCCATACCAGCAGTGAAAAAAAAACAAACTCAATTTGTTTGATCTATTTGTGGCATTGCGGCGATTTAGGATGGTGGAGGGGTGGACTTTTCATCAAAAATTCCCTTCCAGCTGGGGCTCAACGTGTAATTGATGTTAGTTATGACCTCAGACACTACCGTGAAAAAAATTAGTTAAAGAAGGTCTTTATCTTTATTTTGATTGGTGAAATTTGAAAATGGCAACCCATCGGTCCATTCAGTCTGTGTGATTGTCAGACAGATTCAGGCCCAGTGCCCCTTTAATTTACACGCATTCAGTATGAAACCAACATGCAGAGTAAAAGTGCACACAAATTTATCAAACGTATTTTTGTAAAAATTTTAGTCTGATGTCTTGGGGCGCACATACAGTGAAATACGCATGATATGGTTCGGATATAGCCAAACGATGTATACATGAATGAAAAACTGCGTAGCTATCCTGAAGAATTATGAGTATTGTTTTACTTCCAACTTAATGCATCAATCTATATTTTTTTCTACTTTGTCAATATTAAGTCAAACTGCACGAAGATCTTCACCACACACTATTTTTCTATAAATAACTCACTTCTTTGCACGTAAACACATACAAAATATTAAAGATTAAAATATCATTAACAAACGAGGTCATGTAGCTTCCTTTCTTCAAACAGACATAATTATTATAGCAGTTGCCGCAAAATCCCTAATGCCACTGCAATACATTCTTTCTTTATGATTTCCTTAGCTGATGTTCCTTTCTTCCTCCAACATCAAATGCTCTTCCATGGCTGGTTTTAAATCTGCACAAATAGTTCTCTTGGATGAGGATGCAGACTGATCAATTCACTTTCTCATTTTACAGACACTACCTAACTTCCACTTCAAGCCAATAGATTTTTGAGATTTGTTTTCTTACTGTGCCTGATACATTAATAGCACTGGCAAGAAGATATCATGTGCAGCGTGGAACAAACGTTCCATGTTGCCTGATCATTTTTGCCTTGCCAAAAAAGGCATTTTGCTTTCAGATGTTTGTTGCGTGATGTTAGGTAGATCTAGGTAGATCTAGGTAAAAATATATTTTTTAATAATATGACCCAGACTTTTAATTTTGCATTTGTATCAATGCAACAAAAGGACATTCATCTGATCTACAGTCTTTCTTACTACAGTCATACTGAAATATACATAAAACAGGGAAGACTTGGGGCTTCACAGAAATCCACTGGGATTAACAGCCCAGCAAAGGTTACTTCCGCATGCTGTTCAAGTAAAATTTTAATTTGAAGTTGGCAAATGTAATTTGTTTGTATGTGCACCCCCCTGTACTAATTATAATGTAATCATCAGGGATGAAAACGTATTAAATTAAACTCACTAAAAGTGCTTTCCTTGGTCTTCTGAGTACGGACACCTCATTTTCGCTCTCCAACATCAAATGCAATAAGGCAACCATTTTTAAATGTATCCCACAGAAGACCAATCTTCAATTAACTTTAATTTTTGATCTGATTACTTTTATTCTCATTACTGCTTTAATATTTTTACATTATGAAAGCTACCTTCCATCTGAATTGGTATTGTTGAAACATCAGAATAGATTGTCCACAATTGTCAGTTGAAGACTTGCACTTTCTTGATAAAAAAAGACTTGCATTTATAATTTGTCTTTTATGATTTCCAAAAGTCCCAAAGCATTTTACAGCTAATGAAGTACATTTGAATAATATTCATGGTACAATTAAGATACAGCAGCCACCAGTTACAGCAATGCAGTCTTACAATCAGCAATTCCATAATGGAAAAACAATCTTGTATTTTTTTGGTAGGAAAGAACTGCAGATGCTGGTTTAAATGGAAGGTAGACACAAAATGTTGGAGTAACTCAGCGGGTCAGGCTGCATCACAGGACAGAAGGAATGGGTGACATTTAGGGTCGTGACCCTTCTTCTGATTGTGTATTTTGGGTTTTGGTTGAGGGATAAATATTAAACAGCGGTTTTCTCTGATCTTTGAAATGCCGATCTTTTACTATAGACAAGAACGTTGCAAGTTAAGATCCCTGAAAGTGTCAGCATCTCCCCAAAAAGGCAGCAGAGCTCAAAACTTTAAAACTGAAGATGGTTGATTGTCAAAATCGACAAGTTAAAACAACTTGCCTGTTGGAAATTGTTGCAATTGTGTGATTTGGGAAGTACTGTTTTTTGAAAGTGAACTGTTCGCCACAGAAGTGGAGAGGTTACTTTTCTGCAAAGCTTTTAAGTGCTCCAGGTTAAGGCACTACCAACGCAAAAGTGTGCGAGACGATACTATTTTAGAAATATTCATGAACTTCACTTCTGAACGACAACATAGTCGGCAAGAGCATTGGATGAAACTATTCATTGCTGCCAGGAAAAGTCTTTAGCAGTTGACGTTGAGTGTGTTGGATGGTGTAAATCCCCTGGGCACCAACAGGGGAAGGCGTTGAATTTAGCATTAATCCGTCAGCACAAGCATATTTAGGGTAGGGTCACTGCAACAATCATAACTTTCAGGGGTGTGCGTTCATCTCAATTCCACCTCTGCCCCCCCAAATGTAGGAACTGTACCCATGTCAAATTGATACTGGAGCTGCAGATGAGGAAGTACTTCACAGGAGTGATCCCACCTGTGTCACTTCAAACAAAGTAATCAATCTCCACTCAGATGAAGTACATGCTACCTGTGGCATTCTTGAGCCTTCATTAAGTTTGTTATATTAGATCTATTATCGTGGGTATCGGATGGAATTTCCCAGGGCTTTCTCCCAACCGTGACAATTTAGCACAAGGGAGGGTTGGCAATCTGTTTTCTGATCTCCTGTCTGGGCAGAATTCCATCAGAAGCAGGTGCTGACCATTTGGTTACAATGATTAAGATGTGGTCAGTAGCCTTGCAGATTTTCATGCCCAATATGTCAAGGCCAAATTGAAGGTCAAAAGTGATCTAATCATTCAGAATTTGCATCCAAGTTTCGGGTTGGAGTAGGAAACATATTTACATATTGCAATCTAGGAAATATTGGTTACCTCTGTCACCCAATACATATAGTTTCCACACATGATTTAAATGGAGGTAAAGATTTCCTATACCTCAAGGACTTTTATTAATTAATAAACTATTATTTAATTACTTAACTTAAAACGTCACCAATTCTGTAATGGCTGGTCCACATTAAATGTAGAAGGGCATTAAGGCCGGGAGATATGTGCTTGTAATCAGCTTTCTATAAGAGGATATTATTAGTGAGCCTTTAATAAACCTATGTGGAAAATCTTTGATGGCATCTGGAGATCTGAAATGTGGCTATGTGGCCAAACTATTTTAATTGCAGTTGCTACCATATGTATATAAACAGCGCTTTTTAAACAAACCTTTTGTCACAACGCAGAAGATTAGATTTGATATCTGTAAAGAAAACAGGCACCGTACAAAGTGCAACCAACTAAAATCGCAAAGCAGTGATCTTGCCATCTGTGGTGACATTGGAATCTTCGAAACAGAAACTCCTTGAATTTGACAAAACACACTAATTGTACTACCCCCTCCATGTTTTTCTTCCACTTAAACATAATAGCTCAAATTAAATTGTTATTCAGAATTAAAGGGTGCTGTTTTAAAAAAGGACAACTTCGTTAGTCAGAGGGTAGTTAATCGGTGCAACTCATTGCCACAGAGGGCTGTGGAGGCCAAGTCAGTGGATATATTTGAGGCAGAGATAGATAGGTTTTTGATAAGAACGGGTGTCAAGGGTTATGGGGAGAAGGCAGGAAAACGTGATTAGGTGGAGTAGACCTGATGGGCTGAATGGCCTAATTCTACTCATATAACTTGTGAACGTGTTATTAACTCCTTTTATTGATAAACCTCTAGTAGTTGAATTCCCATTCTTTTCTAGTAAGGGGCAGAGTATTGGATGCAACATTTGCAAGTGGTGTGTGCAGTCAATAGCAGTCTGCTCTATGGTAAACTTACAATACTAGCAAAGCTGGGTGCAGTGTCACTGATTCTCCATAAAAAAGACCCTCAGTGATCTACATTGCATAATAGTAGATGGGAAATTTTGAGACACTGCAAAAATCTTCACTTCTAAGCTGGAAGAGGTTGTCACGATCAACTTTGCAACCAATCATAAAGCAAATCGTGCCCTGAATTAATTCGCACAGATGCTGCCTGGTCTGCAGGACATCACCAGTGTTAGACAATAGACAATAGGTGCAGGAGTAGGCCATTCGACCGTTCGAGCCAGCACCGCCATTCAATGTGATCATGGCTGTGACATGTCTTTGTTTCAGATTTTCACAAATGCACTTTTTCATTTCTCGGTAGTTATTCATTGGAAATGAAGCATCTTGGAAATGCTTGAAGTTGTGAATAAATATTAAAAATACGTGTTCATTTTTCAAATTTCTCCCGTTGGGTGTAAGTTTAGCACACCGCAGTTATCGCATCTCCTTTGTTGACAGATTATTACCGTTTAATATGCAAATTGCACTGAAGACATTAAACCTACACAGTAAGTGAAACAACTACTCAATCAAAATCTAAAACTGCAACTTTTTGCAGCAGATTTTAACTGTCATGACACTAATTAAGCTTTTATCTCGTTCTGTGTCACCTTCCTGGATAAAGCTCGAAGCATCTACTTCACACAACATTCATCCTTGCTCCTCTTTTGATATCTACGCCTATTTTAGCTGCCACGTTAGCTGTTGGTGAGTTTGAGTTTAGATCATTCTCACATGTACCGAGGTACAGTGAAAAGCTTTTGTTGCGTGCTAACCAGTCAGCGGAAAGACAATACATGATTACAATCGAGCCGTCCACAGCGTAAAGATACATGATAAAGGGAATAACGTGAATAATATTTAGTGCAAGATAAAGTCAGTAAAGTTCGATCCGAGGGTCTCCAATGAGATAGATAGCAGTTCAGGACAGCGCTCGAGTTGTTGGTAAGATGGTTCAGTTGCCTGATAAAAGCTGGGAAGAAACTGTCTGGAAAACAGTACTGCAGCACAATGCAAGTCTTTTTTTGGGGTAATTTTATATATTTAATTAAATTTTATGTTCCTTTCAGATATCGACATAAAATGAAAATTCCAGTCAATTCCATGATTATTTTGTCACAAAAGATGTTCCAACATTCCTTTAATGTACTTTTGTCACCTTATTTTGAATGCTATGTGTTACTGGATGAGTGAAAATTGGACATTTATAATGTAATTCCACACATTTCCAACTCTTTCTGCCATAATGCTTTGGCAAGTCATGAGAAAATAAATGATGAAAGGAAGCTGGAAAAATTAACGCACAGAAAGCAGATGGTATTATTTACAGGTGGAATTTATGCACATTCTTCATACGATTGGGAATTGTACTATTTTTTTCCAATGCTATGGTGAAAAGTTTAGTTCTATTCAATAGAAAAAACAGGTATATCTCACCATCTGAGTTATACCTGATTTTAGCAGAGATTTGGTGTGAGATCATGTTTTTTGCAGAATGATAATAAATCTACGGAAACATTGACACTAAACTGGATATCATGTTTGATCACGTTAGCATTTCAAGGTGAAGCCTAATTTTGGAGGAGAGAGACAACTTTTTCCTAATCAAAACTATTGTACAACTCTTAAAGTTTGGTGCAGCTGGCTGCAACAGGTAAGAGGTGTCACCATATTTTGCTAATAAGATGGTAGACACAACCTGGTGAAAGGAGGGTGTGCGAAAGCCACAATGGGGAAAGAAGGTAAGGCTCTGTGAAGGCCACAGTGTGGAGAGAATCCAAATGTAGCCACCAGCTCAGATTCCAACACATTGCTTAGTAATAGAATCTACATCCAATGAGTTATTGAGCCCCAGTATCTCCAGTCTGATCTAGGAACTGGCTCCCTTACAACTGAAGTCAACTCACATTCTGAGGACACAGATCGAAGGCAACAGTGTGCCACAGCCAGTGGAACCAGTTTCACTATGCTGGAGACTCAGCTTCAAGAATGACCTCAGGTGTTGTCTTATGGAGGTGGAGTTTGACAGTTTCTCCCTTCGGCTGCCTGAGTTTTCCCCGGTTGATCCAATTTCTTTCCACATCTCAACAATGTGTGAGTTGGTAGGTTAATTGGCCACTGTAAATTACGCCTAATATGTAGCTAAGTGGTACAATCTGGAGGGAGGGGGGGGGATGGAAGTATGGAACTAGTACAAATAGGATGTTGATGGTCACACACATCTGGTGGGCTGAATGGCCTGTTTCTGCTTGTGTCTCTCTATAGGGGCCAGCTGATGGGAATGCACTGTGAAATGCTCAATGAATAAGCAAACTCGCCAGAAATCACAAGTATAATTTCAAGGGGTGTAAGATTCTGTGCAGAACCTTCCAACTGCAACCACCGGCGGAGCACCGCTTTGGGACATGGGGCCACATTGAGCAATAAGGAAATGCACGAGAGTAATTAATTGACCTCGTATGAACCTTGGGATGAGTTGTTATGTAAATCTGGTTTGGAATGTTGTCTTTTAGTGTTAGGTTTATTATTGTCATGTGTACTGAGGTAGAATGCAAAGCTTTGTTTTGCATGCTATCCAAACAGATCAGATATACTATACATAGATGTCATCAGTTCTAACTCAAGTAGTTTCAGTCTAGTTTAGGTTATTGTCACGTGTACCAAGGTCCAGTGAATAGCTCCTGTTGCATGCTATTCAGTGAGCAGAAAGACATTACATGATTACAATCATGCGATTTACAGTGTGCTGATACTATAGATAAACATGATATTAATAACTTGAATGCCCAGGATCGAAGAAGATTGCAAAAGGTTGTGAACACTGCCCAGTCCATCATGGGCTCTGACCTCCCCACCATCAAAGGGATTTACCGGAATCAAAAAGGCAGCTAGCATCACCACCCTGGCCACACACTCATTTCACCCCTGCCATTGGAAATAAGGCATAGGAACCTGAAAACTGTAACGTCCAGGTTCAGGAACAGCTTCTCCCATACGGACATCTGGCTATTAAACACTACAACCTCAAATAAGCACTAACCTAGACTATTATTGTTATTATTGCACTATTAGTGGTTTTTTTGTGTACGTATGTGTGCGTGTGCATATATATATACATATATAATGTATTGTGTATTTGTGAATGTGTGTATATTCACACACACTGAACCTTATTTTCTCTCTTGTTTATTATATTGTTTACAATGTACTATGTTAACATATTCTGTTGTGCTGCTGCAAATATGAATTTCATTGTTCTATCTGGGACATATGAGAATAAAACACTGATAACTTGACTGCATCCTTGATGTCCTATTTGACAGAGCTGATACACAGTCAGCATTGCCCAGTGCCAGACATCGCTTGTTCAGTATTATGTGCACACACAATGTGAGAGAGTTTCACTCTGTTGTGCTTTCCCACCTGCATCAGTACTGGCATGGATTAGAATCGTGCATGGATGCAATGAACAGCAATTTTAAAACAAAATTCGGACAAATTTGGCAACCTGTCGTTGTTTTCAAGTTAATGGACAGAAATGCATCATTTTCATATGTGCTCAATGGTTACTTTTCAACGCTAAATCCTTTCTGGATTATGAACCACAGGCTTCTGATTGCTGGTAGATGATTGGGGAGTTGGTAAATGGGCTTGTGGTACATTAGTCATATTTGGAAACTTTGACTAAAGATATGCTGTATAAATCTAACTATATTAACCCTTAATGCAAGTATTTAGTTATGTTAGATAGTAAACAATGGCGTCATGGTGTCAATAGCTTATTTGCAATGAACACTTACTTTGTTAAGGAGTAGTGTGTAAGAAAGAGCTGCAGATACTGGTTTGCAATGGAGATAGACACAAAATGCTGGAGTAACTCAACGGGTCAGGCAGCATTCTGGAAAAAATAGGTGACATTTCAGGTGGCGACTGAGAAGGATCTCGACCCGAAACGTCACCTATTCCTTTTCTCCAGAGATGCTGCCTGACCTGCTAAGTTACTCCAGCATTTTGTGTCTATCTTCACTTCCTTTGTTAAAGCGACAAACACTATCAGTGATAAAGAAGTCTCTGCAACCTCACACAAAA
This sequence comes from Raja brachyura, assembly GCA_963514005.1. The sequence goes on along the minus strand of OY740797.1, from coordinate 43,631,400 downwards.
GATACTAAGCAGTTCACGTGTTTCTGTACAGTGATTATCAATTTATTTTTGACAAAGAAGTTCATATATATTAAACACATTGAGCATCTATTAACTAATTAATGCAATTACTGTATTCAAATTTCTAATGAAGCTTCATTATTATAGCAACGTCTGTAAAATAATCATCAGAGTATGGCTACAAGCTAATGAATGTTGGGAGTTGCATCCTTAACATGCTGCTTAATATCCAAACCAGATAAAGTTATAAAAATACCCCATCTATATTTATTTTTCTCTGTGGTACCCTGATCAAATAATTCACTTTGATCCCTCATTTATGTGGGATAATAGCTTGTTTATATGGGATGATGGGGGGAGAAAGGTGTGTGGTGGGTGGAAAGAAGCATAAATAGTTATCAACAAGGGGAAAAATAGAAATCAATTTAAATATGTGTAATTTGTTTTTTGACTCGTTCATACATTTCCAATTTCATTTTGTGTTATTTGTCCAGGGAATGCAAAAAGATGGCATATGTAAATTCATAAAATGTAGATTCACCCTCGAATTAAGCCTCAAGGGTGTATGTATGTGCTGGTGGTTTCATTACAATATTGAGTGCAGTATTGGAGCCTGCTCTCCTGTAGTCAGGGATGATCATAAAGACCCTCTGTTGGCAATGCTCTGGTTTTTATTAGAAAATTATGTTGCTGAGTTCCAATGAGAACTTGCGATCTGTAACATCAAACCCTGTGTACGGGACAAAAAGAATTGCTCCGCTCTCACCTTAGACTGTCCACGGCTGTAGATATTCAATCAACCGTTTATTCTGGCGAGATATTTAGACTGATCGCCTGACTTTTGAAACAGAGCCAAATGCTAAAAAGACTAATCCATTAGAAATGAACCATTAAAACTTCTGTGTATAGGTCAAGTGGCTGTATTGTTAAACCACAGAGTGCCGTAGTGCAGGGCTATCTGACAGATCTAGTATTTTATTCCCCATTGTACTGTCAGTGCCATGCAGAGCTGGAGTTTGAACAGTGTCAGTAGGTACCACTGAATCACATGCTAGTCTTTGAGAAAATGTGAAATAAAACACTGGTGTTTTCTCAAGGGCTAAATATTGTCAATGTTTTTTTATGGTGATAGATTGTGGTATCTATCCTGACAACATAGTCGGTACTGACTCGATGATCTGACCGCATTTGTTCCTTTGGTACTGCGGTGCAGCAAGATGGTTGACACAAAAAAGAATCTGAGTATTCAATAGAAAATGTTAAAAAAAATTATCAAGAGCACCAGATTAATGATAGATTAATAGTGTTACATTTCTACTAAAGCAAAGTTACATAGCCTCCTAAAACACTTGCACAAATAATTATTGCAGTCAATTTACTTTCTTTAACTAGTGACTAAAGTAAGCTATTAAAATAAGTTATCTTTAGCGTCTTTTAAAATCGTAGATTTTTTTCAGACATTCGGCTAAAACTGCAGCGATGTGGTTAATTTATGGTGATAATTTATTGTGATAATGCAATCCACTCCATTACGACTCTAATTCATTAAAGCACTCTTTTTCAACAGAATGCATCTATATTAATGCCCAGACACCTTTACTGATTACAATGGAATCCCTTTGTGGCATCTTTTGCAGTGATAAGTTTGCATTTATAAAGTTGTACCATACACCACATAGATGAATGCAGCATCATAGGCAGTATGATTTAAAAAAATTAATAATACAACCATGGCATTGTGCGTTTTTTAATTACGTTCCTTTTCTCATATATTAAAAGCCAAGATGATGATGAAAATATTGCAGCTCTTCTGTTTCTAAACAAGGTTTTCCTCACTGTTCTGCAAAGCTACGGCTCATTTAATTCTAGAACTCATTTGTTCTCCCATCATTGCTTTCCTTTAGGTGTTTGTTATTTTCTTTCTGAACGCAGAGACAAAACAGAATGGTTTCAGATCCAACACCCAATACTCAGCATAGAAACATAGAAAATAGGTGCAGGAGGAGGCCATTTGGGCCTTCGAGCCAGCACCGCCATTCATTGTGATCGTGGCTGATCGTCACCTATCAATAACCTGTGCCTGCCTTCTCCCCATATCCCTTAACTCAACTAGCCCCTAGAGCTCTATCTAACTCTAGATCTAAATCTAGCATGAAGCACAACTTGGTATTCCAGTGCAGTTTAGAGCCACTGACAGAGGCTAATCAACCAACACCACTCTCCCTATCCTAAACTGAAAATAATCAAGAGTAAGATAGGTACAAAAAGCTGGAGTAACTCAGTGGGCCAGACAGCATCTCTGGAGCCTATTCCTTTTCTCCAGAAATGCTGTGTGACCCGCTGCAGCTGTTTGTGTCTGTCTTTTGTTTAAACCAGCATCTGCAGTTCCTTCCTACATGTAATCCTTCCTTTTTCTCTGAATCCAGTGAGAACCTCTGAAAGGGATAATCCAACCTACTCTAGAAACTCCATGAAATTACCCCTGGAAATGAAAAGGCTTCAAAATGGATGCAGATGCACATGTTCACAGAATGGTGGCATCATGTGTATCCCATGACTGGCTGCCAGCCTTGCGCTGAATTAAATCAAATGTTGTGAAATGCTTTGAGAATAAATTGCCATTTAAATGCGTTTTCCAAGCATTTCATAATCGCAAGTGTTAAATTTTGAAAAATGTTAGGTGTATGATATTAAATGGGGTTTGTCTACGTCTCATTGTTTTAGTGAGACTAACTAGCGCAATGACTCATGAAAATCAGAAATCTAATGATGTGTTATTCAATCAGTGTTAACGCCATTTTACAGCCAACAAGTCCACTCTTACTTCCCATTTTTTCCGTCTTAAGTGTTTTCTTCAAATGTTAAGCCAGCATGCTACCAGTCAAACTTCAATGGCTTGTTTCTGGTAACACATTCCTTAATTTAATAGCCATTGCTTCCAACGTGCCCAACCTACTCCAATATGAAATCTGTTTTACTGCTTCCTTGTCAAACTGATGCACCGAATAAAGTGGTGCTGGGATTCTAGGCGAGAGATCGTGATCATAAGGCAAGTGGGCAGGATTCCTTAACTCCCATCGTGTGCAACTGAGATGCTGCACTCCCCAAAGACCAGGTTCTATGGTGAGATAATGAGGTGTTACACAAGGCACTTCTCCGAGACCGAGTATAACAACGTGATTGGAAACCTCCTATCAGCGATCAAACCTGCCCTCTTCATTGCGAAATTCAAAAGGTGAAATGTCACTAAAGTTCAAATTGCTCTGTAAACCAGCCACAATCTAAAAAAAAAACATCTGCAAGTCTTACAAAATTGGCGAGCACAGGAATTCAGTCTGCGCATCATTGCCCAACATTGCAACCTTGTCATGTTGTTATATGAAAGAAAATCATGCTACTGGACTGCGATGACTTACTTATTCACTTTGGGGGGTGCGGGGGTTGAAAGTTTTTTAATAAGAAAGCAATGAAAAAAAAAATCATCGACTTTTTCTAAGTGATAATTATTTTTCCTGGCCCAGCTTTGTCGTGCCTGGATCGAGGGGCTTCAAACTGCGAGGATAATTACGAGGATAATTCTCTCGCCCGCTTCCTCCCCCAAACCGAAGCTGATTTTTGTTTTAATTTTGCAGCCGACCCCGGGTCTATAAATTCCTCGCATCATCCTTGCTGACTCACAACTCGACAATGCACACACTAGGGGAGGGCAATCGGTTTTATTTCCACACTGTGGCGAGGGGTCAGAATGGTTGCTCCCCTGGGAGTCGCTGCAACAGGTCCCGGCGTGGTTCGCGAGGCTGAGATTTGCAGGTGTGAAATAACCTTGCAACAAACACGGGCTGGACTTTACTTGTTACGGGCTTTACAGAATGGAGCATAACTGACTGCCCACGACAGCATGAGGTTTTAATCAAGGGCCTGGATTCTTCTTCTCTCAATTGCAAAGTTAAACTGATTTATCTTTACAGACTTCTTAAAGTCAGAACTAAAGCGAGGAGGCACTGATCTGCTGCCAGGCTCCGGCAGCGCCTCCACTGGTCACGTTTAATGACACATATGGTTCCACGTAGCAGCGCTGTGGCTGCAGTCAGTGCACGGCAGCATCAAGAGAAAAAGCCTTTTGCTCCTCGTATTTCATGCTCCAGTTATACTGCACCTAGCCGTATAATAATAGACCAGCGCAACCTGCGGTCTCCACCCGGGCAAAGCTGATCCCTGCCTGATTGCCGTCAATCAGGCAAGTCAATGAAACTCTGCTGCCCGCTATAAACAATGGGGATGGATGTTGGTTCAAGCCCTGAGTTGAGAAACATTAATGCTGAATGTTTTGTAGACACGAAATGCTGGAGTAACTCAGCGGGACGGGCAGCATCTCTGGAGAGGAGGAGTGGGATGCAGAGATGCTGCCTGCCCCGCGGAGTTACTCCAGCATTTTGTGATTGTCTCAAGTTGACGTGTTTCTCTCTCCCCTCCCCCAAGTTAGATGTGGCAGAAGTGACCAACAAGGTCCAGTCAATGTCATTCAACGCCACACTTGCTGGGAACGACACCACCTCGACACTGAATTGGGAGATACCGTGGTACACTGTATCTGTTGGTACAAAAGGCAGCATTGGTGTGATAATATCTCACAGATCTGATAAGATTAAATGTTTTCTTATCTTAAACAGATTATTTTGTTGTGGTGCTCGGATGACATTTTTTTTTCCAACCCAATTTTGGAATTTCTTTTCAATTTTGGAATTCCAGTTGCTTTTTTTTTTACCCATTGCGTTCTGCCGCCTCACTGCGAGTCCGGCTGATGGTTGCAGCAGCTAGAGGATCAGCGCTCATTTTTCACAGGACGTCGCAGCGAGGCGATTAGCAGGGCATTTGACTCTGGGCAATTTTATGTCCTGGCGTCCGCCTCGGAACATGCAGATATTTACGTCCCCCAGGCCGCCCCCCACCTCCACTTCCCTTCCTAAAGCAGTGAGATGAGCTCCACACATCAAATCTGCCCAAATGGTCAACATGGGACTGGCATCAAAAATAGGAATTTTCTAGTCAGGCAGATTTCACACTCAACTTAGACACTCACACTGATCGATTTACAAATTAGAGAGACAGGGAAGTCTCACACCCAACTGATATTTCTATAGATGACATATAGAGTTTAAAATGGGAGTCAGAGGGACTGCAGATGCCAGAATCTTGAACAGAAGACAAAGTGCTCAAGAAAATCTGAGGAAGGGTCCTGACCCAAAATGCGTTCAGTCCATTTCCTTTCTCAGGTGCTGCCTGTCCAGTTGAGTTCCTCCAGTAATTTGTGTCTTGCTTAGGAATTTGACATGTTGGCTCCTAATGCATTATGGCCGGGTTTGGAGCTACCAATTATCTGTGTTTAAGGATTCCAAGTTGCAGTGAGAGCGATGGCAATATTCATCCATCCATGCGCTGCATATTGAGCAGAGCCAGTAAAAAGATGGCACTGCAATACGAAGCAGAAGGTGCAAGAAGCAGTGCAGGGATGCGGCACGATGAACAGTAAGCTTGGATCAGGAGAATAGAGCTGGCTAATTTGAGCATTTTTTTCTCCCTTATGGAGCAGGTACAGTATCAAAGGTGCGAGCAGAAGGGGGTGGGAGGAAAGGGCCAAATTACTATCTTGTGAGAGGAAACAGCTGCTTGCAATTCAAGAGTGGGTCAATGAAATGAATTCAGCACTTGATGAGAGGGCTTCAAGTTGTATAGCTTTTTCTAGCTATCTTTTACTACTATCCAAGGCTTGGATAGAGTGGGTGTGGAGAGGACGTTTCCACTAGTGGGAGAGCTTAATGACCAAAGGTTATAGCCTCGGAATTAAAGGACATTCCTTGAGGAAGAAGATGAGGAGGAATTTCTTTAATTGGAGGGTTGTGAATCAGTGGAATTATTTGCCACTGAAGGCTACAGAGGCCAAATCAATGGATATTTTTTTAAGGCAGAGACAGATAGATTCTTGATTAGTACGGGTGTCAGGAGTTATGGGGAAAAGGCAGGAGAATGGGGTTCAGATGGAGAGATAGATCAGCCGTGATTGAATGGTGGAGTAGACTTGATGGGCTGAATGGCATAATTCTGCTCCCATCACTTGTGACCTTATAGGGCCTGTCCCACTTAGGCGATTTTTCAGCGGACTGCCGGCGAATGTCAAGTTCGCGGCACCTGCCTGAAAAGCCGGGAACTGGAACGGCGACTGTCAGAGTGGAACACACACACACAAACACATCACAAAGGCGGGGCCCAGGGAAAGCGGGGGAGCCGTGTCTGAAATTCACACAGTGCAAAGCCAAGGTGATACAGACATACACCGCGATGAACAGGAAGGTTAAGATGGCTAGCACAGTGTACGGTAAGTACACTTTAAAAAGGGGGAGGGTGGGAGGAGGGGAGAAGGGGAGAGAAGGAGTGGAGATACTTTTAAGAAGCCAGACAACTTTTAATAAGCCAGAGATACACAGCTGTGAAGTTCAGTGGGCATTTAACATTACCGGTCGGTTATCCTTGGTTCTGAAAACTCGTGCTTACGTTTTTTTTCCTCGATGAGCCAATGAAAATGCCCAGTCAGCAAAAGCGATTAACTAAACTACCTACGACTACCTCGACTACCCATAACTACATGGCGACCCCACTACAACTGCACCTACGACTACAGGATTATCGATTTTCTCCATGGTGACCAATTTTTGGTCGCAGAAAATGTTTCAACATGTTGAAAAAATTGCGGCGACCATACTGAGGCCGTGACTAGTTCCCAGAATGCAGCAACTCCTCGTGACCACGAAGCAGACTCACCAGAGACCAACAGCGAACATGAGGCGACCATGTGAAACGAGCGCAGAGTCTCCTGGACTCGCCTAAAAAGTTGCCTAAGTGGGACAGGCCCTCATGACTACCTCTGATTAAAGAGCAGATCATGGAAACATGAGTTGAGAGGAGTTGGCACCTTACGGTAATACGGTTTGCAATAGTACATAAAATGCCAACAATATTCTGCAGCTTGCAAAACTAACACAACTTACATTGACAAGAATGTTTATCCCTTAAACCAGAATATAGCTGTACAGGACCTCACGGGTCAATGTGCCAAGTATATTGCAGATAATGTGCCCCAAATGATGCCCAATAGCATTAGAGAAAATCTGGGTATAGAGGCATCAACACGTAGTGAACTAGTGAAATGACTTTGCACCTGGATTGAATGCTGGAACCCTCCACAGTTGAGAGGGTGAAGTTAAGGGAGCAATTGTTGGGTTGAGAAGTACCTTGACAGGGGCAATGAGAGTGAGAATGAGTACCAGGCTGCCACGGATTTCTTTCCAAAGTTGAAAAGGCGGTGCAAAGGAAGATGTGTTTTCTGGTGGTATCACGATGAATGTAGATCACGGCATTCGAACTGGGAGAGGCAGATCTATTGAATGTGCAGATTGGTGATGGTGAATGAGGATGAGTGATGGGGCTGGTGATCCCACTGTGGTTCGGTGAGGAGGAGGACAGAGTGGCAAGTGGAAGAGTGTAGGGTCCTGCCAGATACAGTGGAGCAGAGATCTAACCTTGTGCCCAATCACAGATCTCACCCACCTAGACTCATAGTCATGCAGTGTGCGTGGAAACAGGCCCTCTGGCACAACGTCCCCACACCGGCCAACGTGCCCCACCTACACTTGTCCCATCTGCCTGTATGTGGCCAACATCCCTCTAAACCTATCCTATCTATGTACCTGTCCAAATATTTCTTAAACGTTGTGATAGAACCTGCCTCAACTACGTCTTCCGGCAGCTTGTTCCATATACCTACCGCCCTTTGTGTAAAAAAGTTGCCCCTCAGGTTCCTATTAAATCTTTCCCCATGCCCCCCCTTCACCTTAAACCTATGTCCTCTGGTTCTCCAACAAACATGTTTCTTGCCTCTGTATTTGCTTAAAACCAGCTTCATCTCTAAATAGTTCTTCAGAGCGGGAGAATACAGTGACATGATACATTAACTTTGTTTGCCTATATGCCTGATCTGCTGAGTATTTCCAGCATTTTCTCCTTTCATTTCTCAGACTAATACCTTGCATCGGCACTTTCAGTAGTCAGGTACTAAAAGTACTGACAACAGGATGTACAGCTTGACTGTTTAATAATGTGCTATCAACCATTTTCTCCAATCCGCTGCCAACGAGCTTAGAGGATGACCACATCGCTTAGAATGATAGATTTTCATATAATTGTGATTAATGACTGCTTCCTCACAAAAATGCCAATAGCCAATATCTGTTCAATTGTATAAAAGTTTTTTTTGTGTAACCCTATTGTGTTTGACATGATGAGGCAGAATTGAAATCAGCAAATGCTATTTATCTGTTGGCAATGGCTTAAAAACACCCTTGTTTGTTACCAAAAAAAAATGACAATAAAGACCTTTCAATATTTTTTGTTTGAAGTCTCCAAATGCATTCCAAACACAGACTTGCACTATGCAACTATGCTTCTTTCCTGCTATCTCCCCGCCATTAGGCACTCAATCCTTGGGATTACAATTTGCAACGGTATGTAATTTTATTTCTCATTTTGCACCCATAATGGACAAACACAACTTTTAAATATCTGACTTTATTCAGCATTAATGGTGAACCCAGACTCAAAAACACAAATATGATAGAGACATAAGCCCTTCAGCTGTGAGATGTTTAAAAAGTTCAGCTGAGATCACACCCTTTCCCTTCTAAAGATGTGATGATAGAGTGGGCTCTGGAAAATGTTCAAAAAGCAGTAAAAATGTCAAGGGAAGAAATAGTCTCAAACAGAATAGTTCACAACTTAAAGGGGTCACATTTTAAAAGTTGCAGCACGGGGTAAATCTTGGGTCATGTTTTGGCCCATTCAATTAGATCGAGCTGATTTACAGTTTAGACACATCTTCTCAATATTGTCTGTGCCTCTGCCTCGTGCTTAATCAGTCGTGGATTATGAAAATTGAATCACACCCACAAGTTGCATTAGCATCCTGGATGCTGACACAAAAATGTACAAAACAGATCTTCTCTGCTTTACATTAGTTTTGAGGTTAATGATATTATGAAAGAGGAACTGATTTGTAAGCCTGTTGAAAAGCAAACAAACATCTTACATGTGGGTACTAAATCCTTGCAGATGTAACCTCCGGTTTCTGAGTAAACTAACAAGTTAAAACAAGATTTAAATGAATTAAGAAACACATACATTTTAAGTACAGGATATCTTAGGTCATTCATTACTGTGCAATTTCATGTCTGTAGTAACTGAGGACATCATGAGAAATTACTTGTGAAACATGGTTCAGAAGACAAAATAAATAAAACATCTGGAATTTGAAGGACAATTAAAGCATCAATCAAGAGCTTCTCATAATTTTAATTTAAAACATTAACTGTTTTAACATTTTGAAGCATCATAGTTCAGGAACTGTCAGGAAAAAAACTAAAAGTTGAATCCCACCACACTGTAGCTACTGCTTTAACCAACGCAGTGAAATTGAGCAGAGAACAGGAAAAATAAAATCAATGGTTTTTATTTTGTTGAAATAGTCATTGCTGACAAATTAGCTTCTAACTCTGGAAGAATCCATCAAGTTTGGTCTTGTTCAATAAATAAAATGAAACATCGGAAATAGCAGATATTTCTTCCGCAGGGCCAATAAGTGATGGGTAAAATATGATGTCCTTGCTAGCAATTCTCGTGGAAGAATAAAAAGTGATGCCTCAAAGCATGTATTTAAAAGAGGAATTGGTTTATTGGTTTTGTAGAAAGACCCAAAGCTCCATCAAGATGCTGCCACATATAATCTTGAATTATTCCAGAGTGAAGTGTGCCGTTTATCCATCTTGCCATCTCTTCCAGGAACTCGCTCCACCAGACACATTCCCACTGCAGTCACAGGTAACTTCTTCGACAGTCGAGAGGTGGGTACCTCTCTGTCTCCTCAGGCACGAATTGGTGACAGGGTAGTGCTTTGAACTGCTTACCCCAGTGGTGTTTCTCTGGGTGCAACAGGGTTCCAAAGGAGCAGCCACGTAAGCTGCAAATCTGGGTCTGGAATCATTCCAAGTTCCACAGGAAAAAGGTACAGCAATTTATTAAATATTAGCATGCTCTATATTCACAAATTGTATGAATATAATGTGTGCGTTTTGAAATTGGAGGAGAAAGTTAGGGTTTTCAATGTCACCATTCCATAGAAACAACTTTGATCTCCACTCCTTCTATTCATTTGTGTTTTAATGAAAAATTCCAGGTTACCACCTGTGTTTATAACCCTTCTGTTTGATGTCACTTAGTGGGGCTGCACTCTACCGACCTACGCCATTTGTTAAATTCCTGTTACATACTGCCATCTACCATTCCCTTACACCAGCCACTCGACCAAGCATCTGGCCACGTACAAAGTCACAATATACATAGTATTCTCCAAAGAAATATTCCATACATTACTCTCACTGCATCCAAGAGGATTGGATTTTTATGTAATATTTTCTGATAGCTTTGAGTATTTTGATAGCTGCTATCATAAAGAAAAGACTCTTGGTAAACAAATAAACATTGGCGGACTACATGATATGAGGCAATATGCTTAATTTCCCATCTCCAGTTTTCTAAATACATTAGGCAATTCATTTTCTATGGGAAAATATTTTTTTTAAAAGGAAAAGATCGCTACTGGAGAAACCGCAAAATCTGTACACACTTGCTTTCACAGGAGAGATCCAGTGTGGCTTTCAGTAGGTGAGCATTTTCAGTAGTCATGTCACAGAATTAATGACGAAATAGCTAGCTGGATTAAACGTTGGCTTGGCAAGAGAAAACAGGATATGATGATAAATGGGAAAAAGGTCTAGTTGGAGGTTATGGATGATTGAAGTTTGCTAGCAGTCATTCAGGTCTACTGTTCTCCATATTCATAAATAATATGAAGCGATGCACTTTTAATAAAATTATAAAGTTGGCCAGGCACAAGCAGCTAATTTGTTCGGGCGATGAATATAAACCATTTCAAAAGCATTTAGAGGGATCTAAACAATTATGCAAATAGGCTAAGGAATGGTGGATGGATTTTAATGCAGATATATAGATGTAAGGCAATGCATACTGCAACAGGAAACACATGCCAAATATAAGGATGTCCATTAACAAAGGTGGAAAAGAAAAGCACTTGGGTGTGATTATTGATGATTCACTGGATGTTTCCAGTCAGTGGAAAGCTGTTACGAACAAGGTAATCAAGTATTGGGATGTATCTCAAGGGCATATGATTACAAGTCAAAACAAGTGATTTTAATTTTCCGCAGATCTGGAATACTGGAAGTATTTTTGAGAACCCCACGTCAAAGAATAGTGTTTGTTTTGAGTGTAGCAACACCATTTTTTCTTGGACTTCAAGGTTAAATTATCAAAAAAAAAATTTCACAGGACTGAGAAAAAATAAGATTCAAAGATCTCAAATAGATCTCCTAAAAAAGCTGCAAGAAAAAAAAGAATATTACCAATTTATCTCATTAGAACTATGAATTAGAACTATACAAAACCAGTATAAATTTACAAAGTTCAAGTTAGTCTCGAGGTGTGGATTTTATCCATGATAATATGAATATCTGTCAAAAGCTTTTAAAGAAATAGCTGGATAAAATCTGTTTTGATTATTATTGGTTACATATGGACTGAGGTGCTCAAACCCTTCATGAAATATTATGGTTCCTTTCTTATTTGAGCTATGAAAATATCATCTGTGAAAAATGAAGATCAAAAACTGCAAACATTGGAAGTCTGAAATATAAACAGAAAACGGTGCAGTCAGCACCTCGGGCAGCATCTGTGGAAAGCGAAACAGATTTAACACTTTAGGCTGAAGACTCATTGAAGAAAACAAGTCAGTCTGAAGAAGGGTATTGACCTAAAATGTCACCTATTCCTTTTCTCCAGAGATGTTACTGGGTTGCTTCATCCTTTTGTGTCTGTCTTTGGTTTAAACCAGAGTCTGCAATTCCTCCCTGCACAAGTTAGTATCAAGTTCTGGAGAGCATGGGGAAGATGTGTGAGCACAAAGTGAATATTTCAGACAGGGTGGGGTCAGGGTTGTCCTGGGGATAAGATCTAAATGATTTATCTGCTCAGTGGATTAAATGAGGTGTTAAAGAGAGAGAATGTAGTCCTTGTGCATAGATTCTGTGAAATGAGTTAGAGAGCATGGAAGGAAGGGACAGCAGATATTGGTTTATTAAAGAAGACAGAGTCCAGCAGAACAAGCAGCATCTCAGGAGAACATGGATAGATGACGCTGCGGGTCAGGACCCATCTGATGTCTGAAAAAAGGTCCCGACCCTAAACATCGCCTTTCCATGTTTTCCTGAGATGCTCTCTCCCCCGCTGAGATACTCCAGCACTCAGTCTTTCCTGCAGTTTGAGAGTGAGAACACAAAGGAATGGTAATGTTGTGAAGAGCAGGGATGCAGGGCTCACCCATTAGCATAGCAAGACTAATCTACTGTACCAGAGTTTTCTTCAAACTTTGAATGTGCAGCCATGAAGACAATGGTTGTTTAATTCCAGCCCAACAAGGAAATCTTTGATTTCTTCTGCTCTGAACTCTCTCTGGTTTTGATTGCAATGTCCTACTGGACCATTCAGTGAAGGTGTATTGGAATTATTCCTTCAGCCCAGTCACCATTTCTTACCAGATTATGTTCTATATCAAGCACGTATACAAGATCTTTGGGGGATCATTGATGGCTGTTTCAGTCCAGCCCAGGAATGTTTCTTGGATACATTTTTATGAAACTAAGTTGGGTGGTTGTGTTCCTCTTGGCACCAAAGACCCATGTGTGGAGCTAGGCAACATTTGGATTGCCTGAGAGCCCAGCTGTGTTCAGTCACAAGTCATGAGGTGCCTCTTCAAGGTACTCAGTCCCATGGTCAATTAAAAAATGACCTTTTTCCCAGGGTGGGAAATGTCCAACACTAGAGGGCATAGCTGTAAGATGAGAGGAGGGAATTTACTGGAGATGTGTGGAGCCTGGGGTCCACCATTGCCAAGGGTGGTGGTAGAGGCAGGTACGATAATGGCCTTTAAGAATCTTTTAAATAGGCACATGGAAGTGCAAGGAATAGAGGGATATGGATCATGTACACAGGCAGATGAGATCAGTTTAGCCCAGCATCATGTTCAGCACAAACATTGCGGACTGTAGGGCCTGTGCTGTCCTGATCTAGGAACCTCGAGCTTGAATTGGTTGCTAGACCTTTGTGCTTAGTTATGGGTAAAGTATTAGAACATTGCAGGCCCACTTTTCTCTTCTGGTATCTTCCAGCAACATTCTACTGCTGTTTATTCACATCTGCAGAGGAAAATTATGGAATATCTTCCATTATTGTTTTAATGTGTACTACTGGAGTAAAATAAAGAACCTTGTCATGGCCTTTTGTCTTGTTTTGCATGTCACTGATGATGGCATGTGCCTTTAAATTTTAGACTGCCCGTTATATTGTTGGTGGGAATTATGACCTGTTTTGGGGCGTGTTTGGAGCTCAGATGCTTGCGCAGAAGTTTAGTTTTTAGTTTAGTTTGGAGAGACGATGGGGAAGGTTAACCCTTCTACCATGCGGGGTCATGCGGGCCACATGCCAGATCATGCCAGTGTTACGGAGACGCGAGGAGTTTTCTAATGTCTAAAGTAATAAGCTGGAGTTCGAAGAAGATTGTAATAATGTGTCGGATGAAATTTGGATGTATCTTACTGTTTACTATCAACAATAAAGCATTTATTCATCAAAAGACTGTGTTTTGAAGCCATATCTGAAAAGAAGCTCCGAAGGTCTCTGTGAGTGAGCTCGCATGCGTTTAGAAGACACCCCCTTCAACCATTCTCATCCAAATAGCGGCTAGGGTGCTAATTACCTGAAAGATATGAAAATCTGCCGCTACAAACATTGACACTCAAAAGTCATAAAAAAGAATTATAGACACAATGGGAATGGGTGACGTTTCGGGTCGAGACCCTTCTTCAAACTGAAGTCAGGGGAGAGGAAGGTAGATAGATAAGGAAGTGTAAGGTGTGAAAACAGGACAAAGGGAATGGAGATCAAGGGAAATGTAGGATAGATCATTGTTAGCAGGTAACAACAAACCTTTGGGCAAAAGTCCACCTGCGAGCGTAGCTTTTGCTTCGGTATGAGCAATGACACTTTGTATTCTCTTTATCGGCCAGGGCTTCAAAATAAACACAACCCCTGGTGGGACATATAAAAACATTGCTTGACATCAAACGTAGTGTGGATAATACACCTCACCTGGAATCATGTGCCACAAGGGAATCTTTCCATTACAATGTTGCAATGGAGAAAGAGTGAAAGGGATTTGCTGCAAAGATAACAAAATAGGAGGAAAAGCATGAAAGAAATAAATTACTGGCTTTTATCAGAAGTTGGGAATGTGTTGTATTTGTGGAGATTTTAAGAGCCCAGCAAAATGATTCTGAAGACTGTATCGATAATAATGTTTACTCGTACAGCTATTTACTGCATTTCAGAACCCTAATAAATATGCCTCAATGTTGGCAACAGTTACGTAACCAATCTTTATTTATGTACATCTTTACTTGCACCAGATTTTAGATGTTTTTAAGTTTATTAGATTTAGATTGTTTTAAATGGTCCTATGAGTGTAAGTAGAAGTCAGGTACATAAGAGATTGGTTTTGGAAGGGGGAGGAGGGATTGGATGGAGTCGGAGAGGGAGGAGACCACACAAGTAAAAGCAGTTCACGTCTGACTGAAATGGACGGTACCTACATTTCATCCATGGACTCAGACAAATAATGTAATGTGAGAATCATATAGGAAAGGAAACCGGACTAATGTCTTCAACTTCGAGTGAATGGAAGCTCCTATCTGCAATGCTTAAAATCAAATATATTTCCATACGACATTATGTGCCTTATTTTAATCAAGCCATTTTTTGTTCTGACTGATGCAATAATTCTATTCAAATAGCAGTGGAAAAGTTCCATTTTCATTGTGGAAGGTACTATTGCAACATTTAAGAAACAGTTAAGCCCCTGTGCCACGATGCGAGTTGACCCAAGAGCTCTCCCGAGTTTAAAAAAAAATCAAACTCGTAGTACTTCATCACGAGTATTTTTTTTATTCTTGGAAATTTTTCACACTGTTGAAAAAACTTCATGCGTTACCGCTTTTGCCGAGTACCTGCCGTTAGCATTACGAGCTGCTACGAGACATCCAGTAGCTCCGATGTTCCCGCTACGGACATTCTACGTACTTACCACGAGTTTGATTATTTTTCAAACTCGGGAGAGCTCTTGGGTAAACTCATATCGTGTGATAGGGCCTTTAGACAGGTACATGGACAGGTTTGGAGGGATATGGGCCAAATGCAGGCAGGTGGGACAAGTGTAGCTGGAACATGTTGGTCCGTGTGGACAAGTTGGGCTGAAGGGCCTGTTTCCATCCTGTATGACTCTTTGACTATGAGTAATAATACAAACGTAACTCAAAATCTTTGATGATCTTCGACCTGGTAACACTACAAAGTGGCGGAAGGTCCAGTACATTGTTTTCTATGTCCATTCAGAATTCACATTTTAATTAAATGTGCAGAGATCTCACTAACAATAGATTCAATGCAGTAACATTTAACAAAATACACTGTAAAAGAACATGGTTCTGTACTAAAAGGCTGGTTCACTGAGCTGAAACATTAGCTAACTTCCCTTTTTGCCTGACCTACTGAGCATTTCATTCATTTTTGTTTTATTCAATCTTTTAAATTGTCTCATGCAATATTATTGCAGCAAAGTTATATGTTCATCGGAGTTAAAGACATTCAATTGGTGACAAACACTGTGCATGACAACTGGAGAGATAGTTGACAGCACGGAGAGACGGCACCCGGGACAGGCCGGGTTAGCACCCCAATCTGTGTCTTTCGTGAGAAAGACACCCAATAAAGCTACGGAAAGGCCTAATGAACCACCGTGGCCTAAAAATCCATCAGGCGAGAATGAAATGCTCGGAGAAGGAGAAAGAGGTGCAGCGCATAGGCCTTGAACCTGGTGAGATGCAGGAGGAGCTCGGCTGGGAGTCACCCCACAGAGCCCAGTCCCTCCATGCACTAGAGTCTCCCAACCCCTGCAGAGTAGTTATTAAGATGGCTGATCCGTGGGCGGTTGCTGCTGGGACACAAGTCGGGGCCTGATCAACCCCGGCTGGGTCGCCTGGGCGAGGGTGTCTGATGCTGTGAGACCCGAAACACCCGATGACCCCAGGTCACATCACTGAGGATGCGTCCCAGCGCACCTAGAAGATGTATGTTTTTCCACAGAATATTGGTTATATTCTTTGTAGAAGACGTTGGTGAGGCCACATTTGGAGTACTGTGTTCAGTTTTGGAATGGAAGGAAGTCATTCATTTGAAAAGGGTGCAGGGAAGATTGAGAATGTTGCCAGGTTTCAAGTGCCTGAGCTGTGCAGAGAGGTTAGGCGTGGTAGGACCTCATTCCTCAGAGTGCAGGAGGCTGAGGGATAATCATATAGAGGTGCATAAGATCATGAAGGCAACAGGTAGGATAAATGCACAGTCGTTTACCAAGGGTAGGGGAATCAAGAACCAGGGGACACAGGTTTAAGGAGAGAGGGGAAAGATTTAATAGGAACCAGAAGGAGAACATTTTTTATTCAGAGGGTGGTAGGTGTATGGAACGAGCTGTCAGAGTGATATAACAGCATTTAAAATATACTTGGGCAGGTACTTGGATATGAAAGGTTTGGAGGAATATGAGTGAAACGCAGACAAATGTGACTAGCTGAGATGGGGCATCTTTGTCAGCATAGATGAGGTGGGCTGAAGGACCTGTTTGCATGCTGTATGATTCTCTGAGGCCAGAACCCAAGAACCACAGGCAACATTAACCTGAAGTGACCTAGCCTTCTTTCACAATGCGGTTAAAACATTAAAATAGGTGGTGCCATGGCACCCAGCTGCAACATCTTTGTGCAAAAGTAGTTTTCAGCACCATTGCAAAACTTAAATAATGTGAGAGCAATACAAGCACAAGGATCCTATGTAATAGCCATTTATGTAGCTTACTTTATTAAAGAAGTATTTTTAAATGAATGTCAAATTGACAAGAGGAATAGTGTCTGGACTGTTCTTGTAATGTGACTGAAGCAGTTAGAAAATGAAAAGCTAAATGAGACCTGGAGTCAACTTGCCTTTATTTTTGCACCACCCTGTTCATCACACCTACAAGATAGATAGTTGTTCCTTTCCTTATGTGGCTGTTGTATCGAGAGCTGGAGTAGTAGGAGCAGCAGAATTATAATAGGAGCTTGCATAGACTTTGGATATGAAAGGTAGTAATTGAGGAAGCGAAGGATTCCAGACGTCCACCCATCCTCCACTACAAGCGACCAGAGGGCGGCACGGTGGCGCAGTGGTAGAGTCACTGCCTTACAGGGCTTGCAGCACTGGCGACCCGGGTTCGATCCCAACTACGGGTGCTGTCTGCATGGAGTTTGTACGTTCTCCCTGTGACCGCGTGGGTTTTCTCTGAGACCTTCGGTTTCCTCCCACACTCCAAAGACGTTCAGGGTTCGATGTTAATTTAAGCGCAAATTGTCCCGAGTGTGTGTCAGGTAGTGTTAATGTGCGGGGATCGCTGGTCGGTGCAGTCTCGGTGGGCCGATGGGGCCTGTTTCCACGCTGTACCTCTAAAGATAAACTAAAAAAAATGCAGGACAACCCTTAATAGCAACTCAATTGAGGTCCAGCAAACTTCAGTCCATGTCTGCTCCTTTGGTGCTCTGCACTCACCACAATACTATTGATGAAATTTTAAAATCTTGTTATTTTTTAAAAACGAGTTTTAAAGCAATCTCTCTGAAGAAGTGGCTGAGCATTGGGTGATTGTGATTCGCACAATGCACTCCAGCACAATCTGCCAGCTCCCTGCTTGGAGAGCACAGACCGCGATCTCTGCCAAGAACTACTTCTGTTTCAAATTACGATCACTGTAGAACAACACATTCAGATGCTGCGACGCAGCTAGCTTAGTCAGAGCCCTGCTGAAACATTAGCGTCCTTCCTGTCAACTCACTGGGCTTCACAACGTCTGCCAAAGAAGCAGCTGTCAACCCACCAATTCAAAGCTGTGGCAATCTGGCCTGCTGATTCTGTCCTGATGCATTGCAAGTATATGTGAAGACAGAAACTTGCCAACTGTACTCGAGTACATCGAAAATCTATTTTTCTAAGCTTTTGCCAGGTAGCTTATAAAAAACACATACACACACTGTCAAACAAATTAACTCACAGTAAAAAAATATATTCATTTGATAGAAGGAGCTGGATTACTGAAAATAAATACTGTACTGAACTAGTCCTCTTGAAAAGTGTCTGCTGTTTTTTTTATAAATCACTTCAAAATCAAGGCCTGGTGAATTGGCAATAACTTGGACAGATGCAGCTCAAACCGAGGAGTAGATTCATCTTTTATGATTTTTTTTTTAAATTGGAGGTATTTGTTAGCTGCTTTTTGATGCAAACATTATCTTGGAGAATAATCCATTATTCATCCTCACGGTAATGACTCACATCATGGCACATGCATCTCATCTCTGGCTTTCAATCAAAAGACTGAGGTGATGCTCTATAGGAGCCCGACATTGACAACAGGGCTACCTGCCAACACGATCAAAGCTCAAATTGGCAGCACGGCTACCTCAGAGTCAAAAAGCCAAGCGTTCAAATTGCAACCCAGAAACTGCTTACTGCTGCTCAACACTGAGGGACGGCAGCATTGTCAGAATTGCTCTTTAGCAAATGAGTTGTAAAATGGCTACTTGTCAAATGCACCCATGGCTGAACCAATGCGCTGCTTATTTTGAAAAGGCCCTTTTCCATTCAACAAGAAAATGGGAAAAGATACACAATAGAGGAATTCATTTAAGGCAGAGACAGATAGATTCTTGATTGGTACGGGTGTCGGGTGTTATGGGGAGAAGGCAGGAGAATGGGGTTGGGAGGGGAAGATGGAATGGCAGAGTAGACTTGATGGGCCGAATGGTCTAATTCTGATCCTATCACATGACTATATGAACAAGCCAACAGTAGAGGTGCTGTTGTACATTTCACAAATATTTTATTGTGTAATGGTGGCATGGCCCTAACTCCAGGAAGTCTGGCAACAAAGAACATAATCAAGTTGGGTGAGCAATATTTATCTCAAGAATTTTCGCCATGCACAAATTAAATTCCCATACACAACGAGCTCCAAAACACATCCACTCTTATTGGCTTGGCATTTGTAGCCACTCTTCAATGATTATTTTTTATCTCCTCAGCTTCCGGTTGCTGGGCTGGAACAGTAGTCACTGATGGATAGCCGGTTCCATTCTAAAACTCTCCACCATGCTCCACTGATTGATTGAACGATACAGCATGGAAACAGACCCTTCAGCCCACTGGGTCCACGTTGACGAAAGATCACCAGCTCATACTATCCCATTTTCTCATTCACTCCCAACATACTAGGGGAGTTTCCAGAGTCCAACTGACCTCCAAACCCGCACATCTTTGGAAAGAGGGAGGAAAGCAGAGCACCCAGCACAATCGCGGTCACGGGGAGAATGTGCAAACTCCACACAGACAGCACCCAATGTCAGGATCAATCCTGGCTCTCTGGCGCTGTGAGTCAGCAGCTCTGCCACCTTCGCCACTGCGCCGCCCATAGTTTTGCTGCCTTGAATCTCGGCATCACTGAATGAGATTAGCTTTCCGGCAACCTTCTGTTAGTCAGCCTGATATCGCAACCCATATCAAATATAGTCTCGCAATCATATGTAAGATGTTACCACTGCAAAAAAAACGATGGACTCCTCAATTAAATTATCAGCAAATGAACAACCTAGATAAAGGCAATATTTATTTGAGTGAATATCAATTAAAACAAATCCAAGCCAGTGGGACACAGGCAGCTTTATTTTGGTTCTCACCATGTATGTGTGTCAAACTCCAACTTAAGCAAACATATCTGAATCTTTCAACTCCCGCTCTGTATCTGAGAGTAGAAAGTTTACTCCTACAAAACCTTAGTCTTTTGGCCTTGCTGACGTACGGCAATGAAATCAATAGGTACAAACAATTTACATTTTCAAGCACTATCACAGATATGGCAGACATTTTATTCAATGGTATGGACCACTATTTAAATAAAACCAGTCTTGCAATCAATTTGTTCTTTAAATCTATCTGTTGATTATTGAAATAACAAATCAAATATCGTGGTACAATAGACTCCCAACACAAAAAGCTGGAGTAACTCAGCGGGACAGGCAGCATCTCTGGAGAGAAGGAATGGGTGACATTTCGGGTCTTGGTTTAAGCCAGCATATGCAGTTCCTTCCTATACACTTTAACACACTTTCAGGCTTGCGGGACTCCTGGGCTGTAGATTTTTCTGATGTATGTTCCACTAATGTGATGGTAATTCCATGTGATAAGAAGCTTCACCTTGAAACCGTGCTAAAAGATGTTTTCAAATGTATTCCATAAACTCCAGTTCACAATTGTCAGGGACATAACAGTTTTAAGTTCAGAAACAGAAGTCACTTGCGATTCAACTTGAACAAACTTAGTTCATCTCTTCCTCATCTTTTATTGGAATTACAGTCACAAACAAATGAGTAATTAACACGTGCAAACATAAACCTGCCTGGAAATCTGGACCAGAAACTTATTCTCGCAGTATTGATAATGGAGGAAAAAACCTTCTGAAACTGCCTCAATCAACAGAGGAAGATAATGGCAAAAAAAAGACTGAAGATGAGTCTTGACCCAAATCGTCACCCATTCCTTCTCTCCAGAAATGCCGCCTGTCCCGATGAGTTATTCCGGCATTTTATGTCTACCATCAAGGTAACCGCAAAATTACGTAAGATTATATTGGTTAAAAACAGCACATAAAATGATTTTTTTCAGGCTATTCTGGCATTTATACTGCATTCCTAAATTTCCTCACTCAATTTCCTTCAGTGAAAGTCTCCATTCCTTCTCCCTTGGAAGCTTGTCCAGCCTTTAATGAAGTTGTTGCCACCATCACTCCTGTTGGTATCAACCACTTGGTCTAATAAGTGTTTTTTTTCTCGAATTGCCCTTCAGGTTAGTTGGTGACTGGCTTGTATTGGCGGCCTCTAGTTATGTTTCTTGCATCCACGTCTATTAAAACCATTTGCAATTTTAAAGATCTTATAAGATTAGCCCACAACTTTTCTCAAGAAAACAAAATAGTCCGTCTAGCCCTTGCTGATATTTTTGTTATCCACCTTGTGCGCCTTCTTTCCACCCTGTCTGTGCCTCAATATCCTTCTGAGGCCAAAGCCTTGCTAAATAAAAATAACTAGATTTTGATGAAAGCAAACATGTTTTATTACTGGGTAGGAAATTGGAGCGTCGCAAAATGCCTCTGCAAACTGTAAGTAACATCAAGCGCAGGTTGCTTTTACAAGTTCCAAACTTTTATTGCATGAATGTACTGATCTGAAGGTAATTAAAACCACATTCTGATAAACTATGAAGTTTTATTTTAAATAATCACCATTTTAATATGCACCATCTTCCGTGATTGTGTGGGAGTGCGGTATTTTATAAACCTCTTTTTACATCAAAAGCGAGTGGTTCTAATCAAGAATATAAACTGACTTCCTACCACATTTTTATCCACACAAACCATTATGATTGAGCCAAAGATTAACGAAAGTCACCATTAAAAGTCCAAACTCTTGATCATTTGCATCGTCAATCTACAGAAGCTGCTGGTTCTTTTTAATTTCAGTTTCCTTGGCCAGATTTCAGAAATATTAATGAAGCTTATTTTAAAAAACAAAATTGGTTTTTCTTTTATTTCCTAAACTTTTATATATACGGTTACTGCCTTTTGTTCTGATGGACTCAAAGCTGTGTCACAGAATAAGAATCCTTCTTTAATATTTCAAGTTAATGAGACTTTTTTCAGCATTACTTTGAATTCATACCATAATTAGGTGGAAATGGTACAATATCTGTCGTTCAGAAGATGCATATTTAATGGTCCAAAATGTTAATAAATGCTTTCAATCGCAATTATACTTGCATAATTGATCTTAAACTTAGCGAGTTCCCACAGTTTCATATTTTAGAAATGTAGCAAATTTCTCCATTATATAAAAAACATCTGTGGTGACTTTATATTCCTTTTTTTTTCATTTCCTTCTCAACACATTTTGTTCCGAGCATAATATAATTCCCAAAAAGGAACCAGGTATATGATGGTCTGCAAATCCCTAACTAAAGAGCTGATTGCCACGTTCTCCAATTCTCTCTGCCATTGGTGAAACAACACCCCTCAACTGTGCAAACTAGTCCCCATTCCTGACACTTCAATAGAAAAGCAGAGAAAAAGCAAAGGGTGAAAGACTGAAAAATGTTGACGTTTTGAGAGACATCAGTGTCTGAAAGTTAATATGCAGGTGCACAAAGCAATTGGATAGGTCAATAGTTCTGACGAAAAAATATTGACCTGACTCGGGAACTCTGTTTCTCTCTCTACACTGACCTGCCGAGCATCTCACGCACTTTGAGTTTTTATTTAAGGCAAATTATGCCATTTATTGCACGGGGACTTGAATGCAATAGTAAAGACCTCTTGTATAGGAACGGACTGTCTACTCTACCATTCATCAAGGCTAATCTATCTCTCCCTCTGAACCCCATTCTGCTGCCTTCTCCCCATAACCTCCGGTGCCCACACTAATCAAGAATCTATATATATATATATATATATATAGCCTTAAATGTATCCGCTCACTTGGCCTCCATAGCCTTCTGTGAAGTGAGATAAGATGTGATCTCAATGAAACATGCTAAGTCCTTTCAAGTTTGGAATAATAGATGTAGGGATGATGTTTTCCCTGGCTGGGTATCTAGAACCAAGAGACACATTCTCAAAATAAGCATTTGATTTGAAGAGCGAGATGAGGAGAAATGTATTGATCATAGCATGGCGGTTCTCCAGCACTTTGTGTCCTTTCACCTTTCACTAGGCATCAATGCCGCTGGTCTGCACCAGCGAGCCTTGCTTCATCAGCTCCCTCACTGTCCAGTTGAAGCAGATCACGTTGTAGCCCCAGGCTGACAGTGTTTTCGACAGGACACGCTCGGTCACCATGGGGCTCCCTCCCCTCTCACCAGCTGCTGTTTCTCTCTGTCGGCCGCAGCTTTGTCTGCTACCCCCTCCACCGCTGCCTCCTCTTCCTCTTCTCCCATCGCTTTGTCCACTCCTCTAGTCCCTCCTCGTCCTTCTCCACCGCAGCCACCGACATGTTCCAAGGCGGAGTATGTCGGTGACCACTGGGCAGGAAGAGGAGGAGGAGGAGGAGGCCGAGTGGACAAAGCGATGGCCAACAGGAAGAAGCGGCAGCTGGTGAGCGGGGAGAGAGTCGCACGGTGACCGAGCGTGTCCTGTCCGTGGCGGCAACCTGAAGAAAGTGCTGCCGGCCAGGGGTTACAACGTGAGCCGTCAACAACAGCCATCAACCGGACGGTGCAGCAGGTGGTGAAGAAGGATTCGCCGGTTCCACCTTGTGAGCCGAGGGTGGCATCGGCAGTCGGGGCTGTAAGCGACCGGGGTAGGAAAGTGCAAGCCAGTGCTGGCATCAGCAGCTATCAGTAATTCCATCCACTATAACCAAAATCCATTATAGAGAGATCCATCAAAACAAGGGTTGACTGCACTTTAATATCATTCTGAACCTACAAATGATATAGTTGCAGGTTGTCTTTTTTGACCAGCAAACACACAATTTTTAATGTTTCCATTTGGAAATGTACACCCCATGTGAAACCCTGTGTAGATGAAGTTTGGAAGGGCTGAGGGTTGGAACACATCTGTA